>OX638390.1:22555949-23937713 GCA_951813805.1 Limnephilus auricula | reverse complement strand
TCATTTTCAGTTTAAAACTGTTTTAATATGTTACTATAATGGAATTCAACCGCGAATAATCAGCAATAAAAATGGAAAAAAAAGTGAAGTAGGACCAATGCATTGCAAAAGGTAAAATAACAATATATACTACATGCAATAAAAAATCATTGTATCAGGGCCATAACTTTTTTTTGTTTTCAATCGCGTACAGAATTTTTTTGCAGAAAACTTTGCGGCCCTGCCCCAGCGATTTTTTGCTCGAACAAATGTTTGTGATAATATTGTCGCTGGAGACCCGGCCTAATGAATTAGGAATAAACATAGTAAAAAAGAAATCCAATTTAAAAAAAAAAAATTAATCCGCATAATTATTTTCTGGGCATTTGAGCACAATTGGAAACAAATTAATATAAAAATATGTAAAAACAATTACAAAATGAAAATAAAATAAAAAACAATGCGAGCATATTTTGTGACCGTTCGACCTGTCGTGTATAACTTCCCATTGTGGTAACTCCATCTACCGGGAACAGAGTTCCCTTCCCCGTAGTCCTCCATACTGCAGTGTATCCATACTGACAGACGAGTTGCAAAATAATAGCTTTGTCAGGAATGCTCTCGCTTCGACGGAAATAAATATACAAATTATGGAGTCAGCACGGAATACACGGCGTGATGAGATGCCAAGTCTGGCATGCGTGCGGTTTATCGCTATTTGTGAATGCTGCAAAGATGCGGAAAATACACAATACGATAAATTTATTATTTTATTAGATTTTTACAACTAAATTTATTGTTATGAAAAGTTACAATAAATTAGGTACGTGTATTCTTTTCACACATCTAAAAAAATTGTATTATTCTGAATGTATAAGAGTGTATCATCAATAAATAGCATCTCGAACTCCAATGTCAAACCATTTTTTTAATTTATTTTTTGTTATTTTTTCAACAATATATTTTACATGGTACATTTTAATAATTTTTTCACTCCTCTTCAGAGAAGAGGATTGTACATAAATTCGGTTATTAGTTAGTACTTAAATAATTCATTTTACATGTATATATGTGTGTTGTCGCATGTACATATTGTGTGATGAAAAATAATAAAGATATACAATAAATTTAATGTAGTAGTAAAGTGATATTTAAATTTAGTGTGTTATGGCTAAGAAAATATTAATAAAAATAATATACACGTCATGTTTATATTTTGAAAAAAAGAAAGAATATTATGGTTAACACAGGTTAATACAGGATATTTGTAAGAATTAATTTAGGTAACTGCAGTTGTTTTCTTAAGAATGTCTTTAAAATGTTTTTTGACAGAGTGAAATATTTGGGTTTTATCATTAATTTTTCTGATTTCTTCCGGTAGTCGATTGAAAAAATTTCTACATTAGATTTTATCCAAGTACATCAATACTCACTTAACTTTACTCAACTCATTTCAATCAATGAACTTAATGATTTTAAGAGGAAACATGTTTGCGTTTTGTCCGTACAAAGGTATTCCTTTATTTCCTCTCTGGTTTTTGACACTCATGCAAATATTTTTTAACGTAATATAAATATCGGCCACTAGCTTGTCGGTACGGTTATTTTTTTTTTTGATCACTTAATTTGTTTTAGGAGTTAGAAATTGATAATTATGTTTTATTTAGCCTGCCCAAACACACAGCAGAACACTTCGGCTTACTTACACTTGACTTACAAAATTATATATTGATGTGGAAAATTTCTGTGAAAATGTTTTTTTTCCCTTTTTAGCGCTTTTAAAAAAAAAGAAGTTTTCTGTTCCTAGCTGTTTTACATATTAAAACATCATAAAAAACCACTCCTTAGTAATAACACAACAACTGTAAGAATATGATATTATCGGATGGTGCAGTGCAAATGACAATAAACTAAATCCACTAAATAAAACCCAAAAAGCCTCAATGAAAAATATTCTGAAAGTCCCTGTAAGAACTAGCACTGACGAAAACATCAGCATTCTTAACATAATGTCAATTAAACAACTGTAATCTAAACTATACTCCTTTACGTTCATGAATACAAAACAAAAGAAGTAACAACTTGCACGTATATTAGAAGTAAGGGTAAAAATATATATCCAACAAGTAATAACAAATACAAAATTCTTATGGTATGATCTGCTGAAAAATTCCGCGCTCGTTCAGAAATAACAACAACATTATAACATTTAAATCTAAAATAAAATTAAAAAAAACTGAGATCATAAATAATAGAAAACGTACTGACACCAAATACAGACTGAAATCGAAACTATTCAACACTAAAACAACACTGGTTGAGCGATTTACACAATACAGCTACACGTTTCTCTCACCTATCTACATGTATCGTGAACCGCTGTGCTTGATGATTAGTATTGTTTGATTTCCTTACCTACCCTCCTCTTGTAGATTTGTCATATTTTCATTACCCACAATCAGTCACGAATTGATCCTCATCGCATAAACATCTCCGCATCAGTATTCCGTAATTCGATCTCTGCCGGTGTAAATTCGCCGCCGCTGAAGAAAGTACCGCTACTATTATACAACATTCCGCCAATAAAATAATGCTTCTGTGGAAGAGTAGTTAAAATAAGTAATCGTAAAAAAAAAACAATGTAAATCATATATATTATGTACTTACCCTTTTTAAAAAAAAATATGTAAATAAAGAAACCAGCCCTAGAGAAGACAGTGATCCACAGTAAGTCATGTTTTTCCTATCCTTTACCTGTATGTGCATTTTTTTCTCCAAGTGCAGTGGTTTCTAATACACACATTTCAAAGGTCCATCGATTACAAAATTACACACACTGTGTAAGGATTTTTGCTTCAAAAGTTTCCTTTTCAACGCAGATTTCATTTGTTTTGTTGTACCGGTATCCTCGTTTTCTATTATCATTTTTCGTGTAGTTGGTCAGTAATCAAACTCTGTTCATTTACAGGTATTTTTTATCTATAGGACAGTCACATTTACTGAAATAATTGCATTTGCGAGACGAAATATCAAACATCACTTTACTTCTGCAACGGAATTCCTACATTTTTTTCTCCGGTATTAGGGCAAGCGGTGCTCCCCCCCCGCCTTTACCTCATTCCTCCAATAATCAAAACTGGGACTTTTTGTAAATGATTTCGTAAATATATATTTCATTTCCTAAGGAAATATGGTTTAAAGGATTCACATTAACTTTTATATACTCTAGAAATAACCCCAATAAGTTAAAATTTTCAAAACTTTGAAGTAAATCCGGAGGAAGAAGATCGTATCAGAAATCTGAAATTTTTTTAACACGTCTTTTTGAACCCATTTGGCACCCTTTTATTGCTCTTAGAATTTAAAAATAACGCTTTTTTTAAACACTATAAATTGTAATATTTTAATTAATGGAGATAATATTAGCGAAAGTCAATCGAAAATCCGAAACAGAAAAATCAGAAAAAGATACGGATACATCTGGGACGATGCGGATACATCCTAGATGTATCCGTATCTTTTTCTGATTTTTCTGTTTCGGATTTTCGATTCACTTTCGATAATATTATCTTCATTAATTAAAATATTATAATTAGAGTTTTAACTCTTTAAGTTAAAAAGTTGAAAATAAAAATAAAATAAAACTATAAATTATATTTTAAAATTATTTATAAAAACTATTTTTCACAAAAAAGGAAGTTATTATAAAAACATTTTTAATTAATATATTACTATTATTAATAAGCAGAATATAACATGTCCAATTATTAATGCCAAAATAATTAATAATTTCCTAGAGCAGAAGCTTAACCATTGTTCTGAGTAGTGAGGGAACAATTAAATGCATCACAATTAGTAGTTAACAGTTGATTTGATGTTATACATGATTTATTTTCATTGCTTCATTACGGGGGCCATGAATAACAACAAGTCGACATTTCGGGCGTGTTATCAGAACGGAAGGTTTATGTTTTCGAGCCAGTGACCTTTCCAATAATATAATGGTCTATAGTCTTCAATCAACAATATCATATAATTAATGTGAGTAGGTATGTACAAATATAATATATTTTTTTACAAATTATTAGATTTTTGTGATCAACTAGTAAATTACTCACCGTTAAATGCACTTTTATTTTTATTTTTTTACACCTTAATAAAGAAGGTCCGAAGGGTAATAATTTCTCTCAGGGATATATCATACATACACCATCAGGGCCCATGTCATCTTAGGAGATGCTGTGTAAAGAGTATTTTTAAGGAAAGGTAAGAAAGGAAGTTCTGGGAAAGAAAATGGAATGCGGGGTGGATAGGGATCTAGTATAATAAGCCCGGTTCTCAAGTTTCCGGTAATTGTTTGGTTTCTGTTTCGTACTTATTTTACTTTTATGTTTAACAAGCTTCTACCCGCGACTTTGTCTGCGTAGGATTAGTACTTATATTAGCCTATTTTCTTTTCCTAGGTCCCGTCTATTTTTATACCAAAATTCTTAACCTATTCATTTAAAATATCTATAATTCTTGATTCGATTCAAAGTATTAGGAGAGTGCTAAATGAGTAAATTCACTAATTTTCTAAAATAGAATTTTGATTGTTTTGCAAAATGTCATTATCAAATTTTGATATTTTCTATTAAACAATAATAATTATTTATAATATATTGAAAATAGCTAGCTTTTTATAGCCTATTATTCTGACGTATTAGCTATATTACTGTAAAGTTTCATTAAAATCCATTCAGTAGTTTTTGCGTGAAAGAGTAACAAACACACATACATTCATACAAACTTTCTCGTTTATAATATTAGTAAGATAGTAAGATGTCCACTCAGAATATTTCTTATTTCTGAACGTAAACTGTCACCTGTTTTATATAATATTTTAGTTTGAAAGTTCTTGTTTTGTCCTTTGCTACAATACCACCGTTATTGTCTTTTATTATTTTCCCGTGCTATAACAGCAGTGTTATTGTTAAAATTTGATCCCTGGTTTTGTTTTGCTTTGTATATATCGTATAATCTGTATTTCATATTATGTTATCAATATTTTGTAATGGACTCATAAGGAGCACTTTAGGATTATTTTTTAAGTCTATTATAGCTAAGCGCACTTGAAGTGAAATAACACAAAACTGCGCTATACAAATGTTACCTTATTATTATTTTTATTGGGAATCATTATGTCCAGGAGTGACGGGCGTGTGAATCCATCCCTCCCATTGGGGAACACGGCGATGTATCGAGAGAGTCCGGTTGTCAAAAGGCCTACATCAACCATTCTTTCTTTGTTCGACCTGCCACGCAGTAGGTGGGTAGAATCATCCGCTGCCAATACCTTGACCGATCTCACCCTCGGGCATTCCTGCTCCAAGTCACCACACTTTGAATGACCCATGGCAGAGGTGTCCGTTATCCAAAAAATAGTTCTGACGTTACCCGTACTCGTCTACTAATTTGAAAACATTGATATTATTTATCAGTTAATTTTAATAATATATCTTGGGTTAAAAAATAAAATGCGGATTTCAATTTGTAAATCTATATTTTGTGCGATGATCGCCTCAACAACGGTGGCATGTATTTTATAATTTTATATTCAGTGGTGTGATAGTATCTTCAGAAATTCAAACCTGATACAGATTCCGGATACAATGCAATATCTGCAAGAACCAACTCGGTAAGAATAAGAGGCACTCGAGAAAAGAATCTGTCTATAAACAGGTGTGTTATCGTAAAGCTACTAGTTTCATCCGAAGACGATACCGTATTTTTACCTGGAAATACTACCTCAGCATTGTGCAGGGCGCTCACTTCAATGTTCCGCCCGTAAGTGCTTGCATTGTATGATTTCCAGGTAGCTCCATTCACTCACAAACTAAATAGACTAGAACTCGAACGAAGAAATGCAACCTTAACAATTATTTCACCCTCCGCGATATGCGCCGAGTTTTCCGCAGTCAGATAAATTGAAAAGTCTTATTCTCCGTCGCATTCGCGGAAATTCTATTAAAAGCCACCGTCAAGCAACACACCACAACACACAATATACACATCGCTACATTCAAGTGAATTGTTGTAATTTTTGTAGTTGGCTGTAAAACTACCCCCGGCTATGATTTCCCGGGGTCAGCTCGATTGGAAATATCAAACGGGTAAATGGAAGAAAAAAAAAACCAAAATCACGTTTCCACAAGATTTTCATTTGGCCCTGTTGAATTTTGTTGTTTTGATTAATAGTAAAAATGGTTTTATTTCATTGACACGAATTTAACGTTTAGTAGTTTCAAACATATCTACTAATTTCGGTTTTCGGTTGTGAAATGTGAAAATTTTATAAGTGATATTATTCACGTTCATTGATTTCATAATTGGATAAAGTAGGTACCTACCTACCTATTACATAATATTGTATGTACAAGAGTAAATAGAGCCTAATTTATATGAATAATGAAAACTCACTCAATAATTGGTATACCGTTAATAGTAACTGCGTAAAGAAATGCATCGGCACTGGTAAGAGCATGAAATTATTATTTGTTCTCCGGACAGAAAGTAGCTGTATTTTTTGATAAGACATTAATATTTCGTAGCAAATATCATTTACAGGTTGTCTCAACTTACATTAAGCATTTGTAAGAAACCCCTTTTGTACTGCAAGCGGAGTCAGTTACAAATAATGTAAATAGGAGACCTTAAAGGAGATGCGAATTCTAGCTGCGATGTCACAAGGGAGAAAATACAGTAAGGTAGATATGGATACAAATCGACTGAAATGTTAAAAGTGGTTTAAGAGCGATTGACCAGCGGCTGAGAATAAAAGTTTAAAATTCTTGCAACTATACAGGGAGGTTCCATCGAGAATGACCGATTATTACCCGTGTCAAATTTTTAAAATAAAAAATTTAATATCGATTTTTTTTCTCATTCAAAATTTGCTTTAATATATATCTACATTCAAGTAAGCAATAAAAATGCTCAAAACGCACGATGATAAACGATTAAATATCGTGTATCTACTTATAATGTCTAAACAAAATAAGTGTGTAATTTTTTTTGTAAATACTTTTGTTTGTAAGACCTTAATAATATAAAAAAAACTGAGGTAATTTTTATCACTAAACACATTCTCGGATTTATTTTTTAATGATTTAATTTAACTAAAATTAAAATTCTGAAAACTGTGTTTACTAGATTATGTAGTGATTTATTTTGTTGTATGATTATATGATTTGAAATTTGTGTTATTTAATGAAATCTATCGACCAACGGTATAACCTTAGTATATTAAAAATAAACTTAGTTTTTCAAAATTTTAAAACTTTGTGTACCAGATAAAATAACAATCTTTCAAAATCAATTTATGTTTTTTTGTAAAAAAGAGTCAATAAGTCTAGAATTTGATTTAAAAAGGACTAATTTCCGGTATTCTCTGGTAACACCCTCCTAAAGTAAGCAATAAAAATGCTCAAAACGCACTATGATAAATTATTAAATATCGTGTATTTATAATGTCTAAACAAAATAAGTGTGTATTTTTTTTTAAATACTTTAGTCTGTAAGACCTTAAATAAATAGAAAAACTGAGGTAATTTTGTCACAAAACACGTTCTTGGATTTATTTTTTAATGATTTTAATTTATCTAAAATTAAAATTCTAAAAACTGTATTTACTAGATTATGTAGGGATTTATTTTGTTGTATGATTATATGAGTTGAAATTTGTGTTGTTTAATGAAATCTATCGACCAACGGTATAACCTTAGTATATTAAAAATAAACTTAGTTTTTCAAAATTTTAAAACTGCGTGTACCAGATAAAATAACAATCTTTCAAAATCAATTTATGTTTTTTTGTAAAAAAGAGTCAATACGTCTAGAATTGATTTAAAAGGGACTAATTTCTGGTAATACCCTTCTAATGATAAATAATAAATTACATACTATAATAAAGATATATCTATTCTATTCTTATTGACGAAATGCTAGACTATTAGGCTCCTAAAATCTACCATCTTGAATTTTCTAATTAACGCTGAAACTATTAAATATTCATTTTTTGTAAAGTTACCCGACTAATCTTCCAACAACTCTCTGAGGTTAACATAAATTTAAAAGTTCAAAAGTTATAAATGGCTGTCTTTAATGATTTTCTGGCACCATATTGGCTTTATGTGCTTTCGGCTATCTGCTGTGGAAAATGTTGAACATGAAAGATAAATATAACGATTAAATATGATTTATTTTAGGATCAGACCTGTAAAACAATATTAGAATTTTACCCAAGGTTAATTTTATATTATATATCTTGAATAAGAATAATGAAATCTTAAAAGAAAATGATGAAACGATTTTTTAATTAAAAAAATTATCTTATGGCCAATCTTAATAATTCCGATGGATTTAAAAATAAATAAATTAGGAATAAAATTAAAGCCTTTTAAGAGGAAGGGTGGCACTGTATTTTTCATACAAATCTTAAATTTGGATTTGAGGCCAAAATACTTAAACCAAAATAAAATATACATATATATATTTTAATCAGAAGATATTATCTACATATGTCGCACATCCCGTAGAAAAAGGTGAAAGATAAATTTCACAGGTGAACGAAAAGAGATGAAAATAGATACTAGCGACATCTCACGGAGATAAAGTGATCTAACTTAAATACGATTTTCGTGGGGCGTAGAAAATCACAATCACTTTACTTTTCACAGATAAAAATAAAATTTTATAAAACAGAAAATTTTCACTTGAGACCCTTTTTGAATGTGCCTCAGAATGTGCGACATGTATCATAGTACGATATCTTCTACTTGGTAAATTTATGTTTTCATTTTTAAATTTTAGGCCACCAAATAATTCGATTTTTCATGATTTTAGAGGCAACTTTAGAACTATTTGTGAGATAATCATAATTTTCTAATCACAGTCTATTTACTATGCAATAATCATAATTTAAAAAAAACATATTTTAGTATATTTACTATGCAAATATGATTTTTTATTAAATAGAAAATAACGTTGATTTTAAAAATTATTTTTGATGTGCACAAATTTAATTTACAAACGACCAATTTCCCTTCGAACTCAAATTTGTCGTATACATAAATAAAAAATATCTAGCCATAAAAACGCGTTTTTCAAATGAATTATTTTATATTTTAAAACACAAATAAATAAAATAGCATAAAACACTCAACCGTCTGGAGACAGTGAGGCTCAAGGTAGTGGAGAGGAAAGGTGGGTATTATCTGGCTATTCAGATCTGGTCACCAAACACGGCTTAAGCCATTTTAATTCTGAATTGTGGTCTTACTCGAGGGTGATACTGAGAGTATCTTCCACTCTGGAACGTTCCGCAGATATTATTTATATTATTTTAATGAATAAGTTGTGAAAGAACACAAAATAGGTTATGTAAAATTTTCTTGTGCATGCCGGTGTAGATTGCACTGAACAACCAAAAACATTTATAATTTAAAACACTGGATCAGTAACCTAGCGACAGCTGATATAACAAAAGACAACGATCGGAACGCCGTTCTGTTGTGCGCGTCTCCTTGGTTGGTTGTGTTTTATTATCTACAAATTTATCCTTCTGAATAGTTCCTGATAATTAACTTGATTATCAAATGTAAAAATATCATTTAAATAAAAAAGTGAATCCAATGATGTTGTATCATTAAAATGGTGACCACCCGACCTTCCACGCAATTAGACACAATTATACGAAAAATTTCTTTTTAAATCTCCGCACCACAACAAACCAGTCAGAGCGACCGACGCATAGAATCCTGAGGCCAGAGAAATCGAAAATGGCGATTTAATTAGAGACCATCATCGCACATGGAGACCATGGCTGCACAGGTGAACGAGTTTTGCTGACACCACATAGAGACTACCAAAGCAGCGGAGCTTCACATCACGGAGACTTCATGACGCAGTATCCAATCGCAGCAGAGCTTCACATCACGGAGACTTCATGACGCAGTATCCAATCGCAGCAGAGCTTCAAATCAAGGAGACTTCATGACGCAGTACCCAATCGCAGCGAATCTATCTTCACGAGAGACGTTTGGCTGAGAAAAAAAACATCACCACAGACAGCGGACTATTAGGAATTCATTTAAAGTCACGTAAATGTTTAAACAAAAGACTATTATTTTTACATAACCTAATTTCAAAATTTAAAATTTGAATTAAATGTTAATGATTATTATCTGTTTTGAGAAATTATTCTATTATTAAAAAATAATTTGAAATAATTTAACACTAATAAAAATGTTCTAAAATTAGTAGATTTTCAAAAGGTTTGCGCCTAAGATAATATCACATGCATCTGACTTATGATTTATAGAAAAATGCATAGACGGTACCTCAAATCGGTTTGATAAATTATCGATAATTTTAAATATGTATATTTTAATATGATTTAATTTAATGTTTTTTCGAATTTTTTGCTGATGAATATTTTTTTAAAGTAACCGCATTATATGCGTTGAATTGTCAATATCTGAAATAATGCCATGACAACTGAAGAAAATATTCTCATCTCGAAGCAAACAGCGGAATCAAGTTTACAAACATCAAGCAACAAGATAATTACAAATTCAATTACAATGGAATCATCAAGCGGAACTAGTAATGAATCAAACATCCACCATGTCTCAGTCAGATTACCACCATGTTGGAAAGAAAACATATCGCTATGGTTCGTTCAAGCCGAATCTCAATTTTCAAACTCACGTATTAAAGAAGACTTTACAAAATACAATATCATCATCGCAGCACTCGATTCACAAACCTTACAATGTGTTAGTGATATTGTCACGAAGCCACCTGAATCAGACAAATATTTAAAACTGAAAACTGCACTTATCGACAGACTACAAGATTCTGCTGAAAAAAGACTTACACGACTTTTAACGGGCATTCAACTGGAAGATCGAAAGCCCTCCGGACTTCTTCGGTATATGATGGAGCTAGCTGGACCCACATTAGCAGAGAGTGCAATTGTACGTACACTCTGGCTACAGCGTCTACCCCAACATGTCCAGGCAATCCTGTCAGCTCTTCCTGATAACAACACAAACCAACTGGCATTGGCTGCCGACAAAATCACAGATGTTTATACATCAACAGAATGTGGTGCAATGGATCAACATAACAAAAACACAGCACATCAAGATCCGAGAAAATAGAAAATTCAATATTATTTCAGCTACAAAAACAAATTTCTGAGCTAACACACGAAGTGTCACAATTGAAAATGTCTAAAAATAACCGTTTTTCAACCTTCCGAGGACGGCAAAATCAGAGCCCTCGTCGAAATAATTCCTATCAGAATTCATCTCAGGAGAATCCTGCTAGAAGACCGAGGTCTGGGTCTCGCGGTCGATCACCTAGAAGAGATCCTGATGGATATTGTTATTTCCACAGACGGTTTGGAGAACATGCATACAAATGCTACGAACCTTGTACTTTTAAAAATAAAAATTCGGAAAACGACAGCGGAACCTCTCAGTAGGGACATGTGAGATTCCGAGTAATACATGTCGTCTCTTCGTATACGATCTGCAAACTCGACAAAAATTCTTGGTGGACACTGGCGCGGACGTTTCAGTAATGCCTAAAAAACCATCGTATAACAAAAATAATATCACTTCCGACAACTGCCCAACTACATTGTATGGAGCCAATGGAAACCCCATCAAGACTTATGGCACTAGAACAGTCGAACTCGACTTTGGACTACGCCGTGCGTTGAAATGGCGTTTCATTATTGCTGACGTATCAAGACCAATTCTAGGTGCAGATTTTATCCACCATTTTAACCTAACGGTAAACTTACGAAAGGCAACAATCACAGATCAATCAACAAAATTAATGATCAAAGGAACAACGTATAAAGGACCTACATCTGGTATCTCTACAATTTCCTCGTCACAGAAATTTCGTGACATCTTGAGCAAATACCCTACATTAATGAGGCCTAATATGAAAATACCAGATACAAAAAAACACTCTGTGACTCACTGCATCGAAACAAAAGGACCACCTGTCACGGAACGTGCCCGAAGACTATCACCAGCCCTATTAGAGGCAGCGAAAAAAGAATTTAAGTATCTGATGGAACAAGGGATTTGCAGACCATCAAAAAGCAATTGGGCCAGCCCTTTACACATGGTGAAGAAAAGCAACGGAGAGTGGCGTCCTGTTGGCGATTATCGACGCTTGAACGCTAAAACGATCCCGGACAAATACCCTATATCTCAATTACAAGATTTTGCACACAAACTTTCAAATGCAAAAATCTTTAGTACCATAGATATGACCAGAGCATATCATCAAATTCCAGTTGAACCAGAAGATGTACAAAAAACAGCCATCATCACACCGTTTGGATTATTTGAGTTTACATCCATGCAATTCGGTTTATCTAATGCAGCACAAAGCTTCCAACGTTTCATGCACGCGGTAACTAGAGACTTGGATTTTTGCTTTGTATACATAGATGACATTCTGATTGCTTCTGAAAATGAAGAAGAACATAAAATACATTTAGATTCTTTACTTAAACGCCTGGCTGAATTTGACCTAGTAATAAACATAAAAAAATGTCATTTTGGCGAATCTACAGTCAACTTCTTGGGTCACACAATTACCCAAAATGGAATGTCACCTATTAAAGAAAAAGTTGAAGCCGTCATAAATTTTCCATTACCTAAAACAGCAAAGGAATTGCGACGATTTTTAGGCATGTTGAATTATTACCGAAGATTCCTTCCCAATGCAATTAACACTCAAACAAAATTATACGACTGCATTGCTGGTTACAAGAAAAATGACAAGAGAATATTGGTTTGGAATCAAGAACTGACGGAAGCATTTGAGGAATGCAAACAAAACCTAGCGACCGTGGCTTTACTTGCACATCCAAATCCCAATGCAAAAATAGCTATAATGGTAGATGCCAGTGACGTAGCTATGGGAGCCTCACTACAACAGTCCAACAGAAACGCTTGGGAACCGCTAGGATTCTTTTCAAAAAAATTCACACTAGCGCAACGAAAGTATAGTACTTTTGACCGTGAACTTACTGGTGTTTATGAAGCGGTAAAATACTTTAGAAATCACATTGAAGGACGGAATTTCATAATTTACACGGATCATAAACCAATCACCTTCGCCTTTAACAAGAAACGTGCCTCTAGCTCTCCACGCCAGGAAAGACAGTTAGATTATATAGCACAATTTTCAACGGACATTAGACATATTTCAGGACAACTCAACACAGTAGCTGACGCACTATCTCGAATAGAGGAGATTAATTGTCCTACTTCTATTGACTATAGGCAGATGGGAAAAGCGCAGTGTCAAGATGACGGATTTATGAAGGCAAAAGATGACACCGCCCTCGCCTTACGTCAAATGGTGATGCCTGGTACTGAAACTTCAGTATGGTGCGACATATCTACAGGTCACGTCAGACCGTTTGTACCTGCTTGCATGCGAAATCAAGTAATTGAAAGTGTACATAATGTTTGCCACCCTGGCATCTCGGGAACAACAAAGACAATTAAACAAAGATTTGTTTGGTCTAACATGGCAAAGGACATAAAAAACTTTGTCAAACAATGCATTCATTGTCAAAAAGCTAAGGTTTCTCGACACACTGTTGCGCCATTAGCAACGTATATATTACCAGAGGATCGATTTCGCAATGTACATATCGATCTAGTTGGACCCCTTCAGAAGTGCAATGAGTACCAGTATATACTAACAATGATTGATAGATTTACTCGATGGCCCGAAGCAATTCCCCTGAAAGACATGACAGCGGAAACAGTCGCCACTGCACTCACAACCCATTGGATTGCTCGTCACGGAACCCCTGACAGCATACTAACCGATCAAGGTCGTCAATTTGAGAGTCATCTCTTCAAAAAACTCACAGAAAAGTTTGGAATTAAACACTTGAGAACCACAGCGTATCATCCACAAGCCAACGGCATGATTGAAAGATGGCATCGTACTTTAAAAGCATCTCTTATGGCATGTGGAGACCAGAATTGGGTTGAAAACCTTCCACTCGTTTTACTAGGCCTGAGAGCGACAGTGCGTGAAGATCTAAAATGCTCACCAGCTGAATTAACTTACGGTAGAACTCTAAAATTACCTTGCGATTTCTTCACAGCAACTCCTCGAGAAGAACCCGATACATACGTCGGACGTCTCCAAAGAAAGTTCGAAGATATCAAATCGACTCCGGCCAGTACACATGGTACAGGAAAATTCTTTGTCCATAAGGATCTACCTACTGCTACACATGTGTTTCTCAGAACCGATGGTGGAAGAAAACCACTCCAAAATCCATATGAAGGTCCATACAAAGTTGAAGAACGTGATGAGAAAACATTCGTTATTACCGTAAAAGGAAAACCAAAACGCGTCACGATAGACCGTCTAAAGCCTGCTTTTGTTCCTGTAGAAAAAAATGTTCCAATTTCTACAATTGTACCTAAACCACTTCCCGAAATTACCAGAACCACAAGATCTGGTCGAAAAGTTCATTTTCCAGACAGATTGGGACAGTTCAAAACATAAAAAGGTATTATTATTTTTACGATTATAATTATCTTCTCTAAATCATACTAAATTGATTAAAAATTACAAAAAAAAAAAAAAATTACAAAATTTCAAAGATATATATCAATGTTACTAAACAAACTTTGTATCTAAACTAAAAAATAAGTTTTTAAATCATATACCTACTGTGAAAATATGTTTACTTTTAGTTATTTCAAAGTTATTTTAACCATGATCATTCAGATGTATAATGGCACTCACATAAGATTGAACATGTCGTTGAAATTTCTTATTTATATTATGTAATAATTCTTTTCAAGTGTTTACGGAGACGTGTGAATGTTTAAATATAATAAAATGTATTATATTTATTTATTTAAATAACAGCGATAAGTTTTAATGAAAACAAATACGTCTACTCTGGATGATACACTACCCAGTCTAATTTACTGTAATTACAAAAAAACTCAATAAATATGTTGAGTTCATCAATAACGCACTCCAGTAAACAGTTAAAAAAAAAAAAAATTATAATTATCAAACGCTTTGTAAAATTTATAGCGTCTCATAAACATGTACCTTATTTTTAAGAAATACTATTATATAAGTTTTATTGAATCCAGTTATTATTAGATATACGATATTGTGTCATAGTCACAGTTACTTTGAACACTTGTTCCAAACGAAATGTTTGTAGATGAAAACATTTGTTTTTAAAATATAGATACATAAATAAATCTAGTCGAAGCATTCTCCTAGAAATAATTTTTTAAACTTAAGTTAAAAAATACTACTTTTGTTTACCATATAGATATTTGAAGATACCATAATTATAGTTCTGTATTCATGTTTTACAACTATTTGAGTTTTTAATTTAGAATTTTTTATTATTTTCATATATATGGTTGGGCCACAAAATATTAAGCGACATGTTTGTGTAATGTGCCCTACAAAGCATGGTCAATTTTGCCCTTATATCGTTTAACAACTGGAGGGGAAGTGTGTAGATTGCACTGAACAACCAAAAACATTTATAATTTAAAACACTGGATCAGTAACCTAGCGACAGCTGATATAACAAAAGACAACGATCGGAACGCCGTTCTGTTGTGCGCGTCTCCTTGGTTGGTTGTGTTTTATTATCTACAAATTTATCCTTCTGAATAGTTCCTGATAATTAACTTGATTATCAAATGTAAAAATATCATTTAAATAAAAAAGTGAATCCAATGATGTTGTATCATTAAACCGGGATTTGAACCAGCGTTTTCCAGATTACTAGTCGAGAGCCTTACCCCTCGACCAACGGAGGTTCAACTCATCAAACATTATTAATTTTAAGGATAATTTAACTAATCTGTCCAAGGACCATTGTTTAGTCCCAAATGCTCGTCTGCACCAGCGCTAACAAGAGTAGTTCCGACTAACTTGTAAGTTAAGTTGTAAGCCAAGTAGTTGTTAAGTTGTGAGGCGCCTGAGATGTGTTAGCTGGGACCAGAGTGTCGACGCCTCCACCAACTCTAATCCCACAAGACGGCTCGAGATGTGACCAAATTGTGCGCATATGCATGCATTTCATGTGTATTATATACTAACTGACGACCTAAATTACATCATAACAATGATTTCAGTATAATATGAAAGCCTAAAAATGTTTTATAACAAAGCTCTGAAGGCGTGAGAGGTCCAAATTGTATGAATATATATTGAATAAAATAGTTCAAACTCTTCAAACGAAATTCATTTTATCATATTTATATATTATTTTTTATAGCTCTTTCAAACATATAGTTAATGAAGCTTTATAATAACCAATTCATTACTTAATACTAGTCTAACCAAACTAAAAAATTGATACCATACTTTTTCATGTATTTTTTGTATTTGAAATTTAAAAATAATGTAATACGTATATGTCTATATGCGTACAATATATTTTACAATTTTCTTTTATTGTGACTACTATCATTAAACTTTTATTTTACTAAGTGCTAAAAAAAAAAAAGTTAATAGTTATTGACTTTTTATTTATTATTTGGGCAAAGTGTGAACATTTGTTATTGGATTGTAACCTAATTATTATAATCTATTGTTTTCTTTAATGCATGTAATGTTATTAATCTGTAAATGTTTCTAATAAAATAAAATAAAAATAAAAATATTCAAATTTTTTTTTCTTAATAAGTGGTTGAATCTTAATATTGTTATATTTTTTCTTGTGAATTTAGTAGATAAGGTTTATTTAAGGTATAGTTTATATTGTATATTGCAGATCTCTCTATTAACGCTAAAGAAGTTAAAAAATGTTTTCTGAGATATTCTGGAAAATTAAGGTAGATTATATACTATTTGTATAAACTCATTATGCGGTAAGAAGGAAAATTTTAATAAAAAATTATTTCACAGTAATACAAGTAAAGAAGTTATTACAATAGAATCAGCAAAAACTTAGCTTCGGCACAGGAAAATAAAATGGTATTTGGTTATAAAGATGTTAAAATCAATAACTAACTATCATTGCCCTCTGTGGCATAAAATTACCTTACCTCTCTGGTATTGGTTCTGGGAACTAATCATCATATGGTAAAACAGATTTCTAACCCAGTCGTTCATGTCCACTTGACAGTTGTGTGTTGTATTTTGTTTGTTTTTCATTGTGTTATTTTTACAATTTTTATAAATACGATGGGATCCTTAATCTTTCTGCTTTGCCCATAATTCGGCCAACGAACTGTCTTAGACTCACCAGGGACCGATCCGTGTAATTTAATATTCCACGTAGCGTTACATAAAAAGTGTGAATCATATTAAACATAACTTTGAAAATAAATGTCGAATTCTTGTATATAAATGCTTTGAACTGGAGTGCTTTTCATTGAATGAGTACGTTTCTTCTCCTCCCCTTATTTATTTTGCCTCAAAAGTTTCTCCCATTGTTAGGGGTGTGATGGGCCACCAGTCTCGGAAAAATATTTTTTAAATACTTGGTATATTTTCTGTAGTCTTTCGGTATTAACTAAATATATAGCAATTTCTGGACATTTTCTATTTAATTTTTTTTCTTAATCAGTGCATTATTTATTACGTTTGTTGATAATTTTTCGATAATGCTAGCCACAAACCCGTGTTGTGGTGGTTTTTGAAATTTTTTATTTACTTTATTTATTAACTTTGTAGGAAGTAGCTAGACATTAAAAATTAGTAGTTCGGTGAACTAATAGTTTTTAATGTATTTTGAAAAGTTCTTTTCTAATTATGTCCTCTTAATTAAAAAATCAAAAACAAATTTCCTCTTAAATCATAAGATTTGTAAGTATTTGTAATTACAAGTCATTTATTTTACTTAAGATATATATATTTTTTTTAAATTTCAAATACTCAATTATACCATTTGTTCATAAAACGTACCATAATATTTCAAAATTAAAGAAAAAAAGTCACTCAGTCGAGTAACCGCCCAACCTCTTATATCGCACCTAACTGTCCAAAACCTACTATTTTTTTATGTTTTTGTAGAGAAAAAAAGTAAAATGTCACCGTACACCAAAATTTAATTTACATTTTTTACTCCAAAAAATGTCCGGAATCACGGGTTAAAAGTTGGTCAAATACATCCCTTGACACCCAGTATACATAAAACCTATACCCTTTCACTTAGACTTACCTATATCTAATAACTACTCACTGTTAACTATTGATGAAAGCAGAGTACAACCGAAACCTGTGTTGTACGTAGGAAGTCAAAAGCCACAAATGTATGTATTTTTAGTGTACCTCATATTGACACAGCTAATAGGCATAAAAATCGCTTGAAAATATATATAAATGTAAGCTACAAGAAAGAAAAAAGTTAATCAATGAAAACTGCCACGGATAATTTTAGGCATAAATATGTATATCAAAGAAGTTGTTTCTTACATATATTGTGTTGATACATTTCCATTGAAAGAAACACATTTAAAAAAAAATAGATTAGAAAAAATTATATGTATATAAAAATCACGCGACACGATGTTTGTTAGAGATAAACACAAGAACGGCTGGACCGATTCTTATAATAAAAACGAGTTCTGGCGGTATTAAATTTTGCATAAAAAATTGAAAAAGGTCAAACGCAAGTTGTTTGAAAAAATGGGTGTATTTTATGGAGTTTATCGGCAGGAAAGAAAGGCGGGAGGGGGAGGGGAATCTGGGAAGGGAAGAGTGGAATTAAGGGGGGTACACTGGAGGGTGGACGAAGGAGGGGGGAAGGTGGAAAACATAGATGGGGAATGTGTAAGGGAATGGGGAGAGCGGGAGAGGAGAGTGGGAAGGCGAAAGTGGAACGCGGGTGGGAAAGAGCAGGCAGAAGGGTAACGGGGACGGCGACAGCAAAACGAGTGGCCTGTTCAACTAGTTTTTTTTTAAAAATAATTAACATTTTTATTTTTATTCTACACAAAGAAAACGGTAGGAAATGCTTCGATTTAGGAAAATAATATTTTTTGCATTTATAATGCAAACCGATTCGTTGTGAGGATTAATCGAAAATAGAAATTTACCATTAATCTTAATTGGGTTTAAAACTACGTTTTGTTTATAGTAGGTGAATAAGAAACAAACTTTTTATTTATAAACTTCAAACTCTGTTATTAATTCTAGTTCCCTTAGATTGTAGAAATCAATCAGCTATTTTAAGCAAATGGTGAAACCAATTAGATAGGTATATTTTGGTATATAGAAACATAATAGAACCATCATAATTTGAATTGAGTGAAATTGGTACTCTATTTATCAAGGACAAGTCCAAACAAATCACTTTGTTTATGTCAACGATTCTATCTCAATCTCTGCCCGTTTGGGGTGTATTCTCTCCTTGACGGCTGTTAATTAGCACCGCGGGAACACAAAGCAGTCAATGACTTATGACCTCAGCTCCATTATTTACGCCGATGGGAAACTTGAATTATCAACACCATCTGACGTGCGGTAGCACTGAAATTAATCCGCCGTTTACTGCCTCATTTGTGTCGGCCTCCCAACATGATATCTAACATATTGTGTTTACATATATGATTAAACATTATTTATACTTAGGATAAATGTAATACATGGAGTATGATGTACAACCCTGAAGGATTATTTTTTTTAATTGATAAACTAATGTTTAAGACAAGATTTTATGCATAGCACAAAGGGTAACAATTATTATAAGCAATAATCATTAGCCTGAAACACTCATCCATATTGAAAAAATCTTCCGAGAAAAGATACATATCGCCGACGGGACTCGAACCCGCACCCTTTTGATTGCCGGTCAAGTGCTCTACCATTAAGCAACGGCGGGATACCTCCTACCCGCCAAATTATTCAATATATACCTAGTGTTTCATTCAACAATTACCGCTTATTACTTTTTTTTTTCACCTGCAAACAACCAACTTAATTTTTTTCACCTGTAAACAACCAACTTTCTTTTTATATGTAAGTGCTAACTCTCCCACTAGATGGCGTCGAGACATATTATGCCTACATTTTTTGGTGAAATAATTTAACTCGTCAAATGTTAATTATTATTTTTTTAATTGATAAACTAATGTTTAAGACAAGATTTTATGCATAGCACAAAGGGTAACAATTATTATAAGCAATAATCATTGGCCTGAAATACTCATCCATATTGAAAAAATCTTCCGAGATAAGATACAATTCGCCGACGGCACTCGAACCCGCACCCTTTTGATTGCCGGTCAAGTGCTCTACCATTAAGCAGGAAAAAATGTAATAAGCGGTAATTGTTGAATGAAACACTAGGTATATATTGAATAATTTGGCGGGTAGGAGGTATCCTCCAGCCGTTGCTTAATGGTAGAGCACTTGACCGGCAATCAAAAGGGTGCGGGTTCGAGTCCCGTCGGCGATATGTATCTTTTCTCGGAAGATTTTTTCAATATGGATGAGTGTTTCAGGCTAATGATTATTGCTTATAATAATTGTAACCCGGAAGGAGGTTCAGGCTGAAATGAAACCGATTTATTCATATTATCTTTAATACTTGACCTGAATTTATTTTTAAAATGCTAATGTAATTGCAGATAGTCCTGATTTATTAAGCTTAAATACCTTCCTAAAACTATATACTGGATCTAAAATTATTTTTAATTGCGACAAAAATTATCAGGACTGTCATTTAGATACTCGCTTGTACCTAGATTATATACAGTTGGAAAAGCTTTCTTAGAAGTGGTAGATGTGTTCAACTGCAAGGAACATAGTTACAAATAGTTGTACCGCTGTGCGAGGGATGGACACACTGATCCCCAGATTCCAACCAACCTCTCATACATCTTTCCTTCCGAGAACATCCTCTCCTTCATTTCCTCAAAAGAACTCTCCACAAAGCATCGCCAAAGATGACATAGGCCCTGAGGGAGATTATTTTCTTCTGGGCCTCCTGTGTGGAGCTATTGTAAAAAAACGATAATGAATATCAATGTGAAATATTTTTACAGAATTGTTTTCTTTTGCAACAGAAATTTCCACTGTTTTAGAATTTGTTCAATTTATTTAACAGATTATAAATATACATAAAAAATTAATAGAGCCTGTTGGCTTTATTTTTCACAGTTATCAGAAATATCAATGCTCAGTAACCAATAAGAGAATAATGAGCTCAAACAAGCCGCAAATTCTGAAGCGCCAGAGTTTTCTTAGTGGAACGCTTGTAAAGATTTTCTAAAGTGTAAAAATAAATTGAGGACAAATAAAACTGATTTTTACAATGACCTTCTTTCTGGCAACATACGCCTATTGGGCTTGCCATTGTCTCACTGGCTCTAGACGGGAGCAGTTGGATTGAAGAGGATATAAAATACATACACCAATTGTTGGCGCAACTATGCATGTATATACACCTACCTTTTTCCCTTCCACCAAGATACCTATTTCCCTTCTGACTACCCACCAGTGGACAATACTATGTGTGAGCGATACAATCTACATGTGTTCAAACCAGTCTGTTTTTGTGCTCAATGCAATAAACATCGACCTTGTGAAGTCTGTTTTCAGGCGATGTGCAGTGATGTATTCATCCCTCTTCGTCTTGTAGCATCGACTAAATACTACAACTCGTCTGCTTTTGTACTGTGCAATGGTCGCTTGGACCTCTCTTTACTAAACATCGACTATTATTGGAAGATATTATGTACATTCTGTGCAGTGATCGTTCATCCCTCAGTGCTTATAATATCGATTGTGCAAGTGATAACCAGTGACATAATTATCAAGAACGAAGACTAGGAAATCGGGGTAAGCCAGAATTCCTTCCAGCATCCGAAATACCAATCCTCATAGTTGTGTCACGCCACCTTATATTTATTTTGATTACAGTTAATTACTTCTCATGATTCGCATCTTTGCGACTGTGACAATGTTTGTTAGTTTTAATTTGATTAATAGTTTCATACTCCGCCTACTGGTTAATACGGAATATTTTTTATTCAAACAGTTAGATTTTGCTTTATTATTACGAAACTTGAGTATTTATGTCGGGGGAGACGAAAAACATGCATTTTATATTTCAATTTTATAAGATTATTTCACTTACGCGAAGTATTTGACAGCCATGTT
Source organism: Limnephilus auricula (assembly GCA_951813805.1). Taxonomy (NCBI): domain Eukaryota; kingdom Metazoa; phylum Arthropoda; class Insecta; order Trichoptera; family Limnephilidae; genus Limnephilus; species Limnephilus auricula. The sequence goes on along the minus strand of OX638390.1, from coordinate 23,915,534 downwards.
TGGCCAAGTGAAACGGACTCATACAACTTCAATTACTACAATATACAACTATTTACGTGCACAAAATAGGTTATTAGGTTCTTAGGCTGTGTAACCTAATTAATTCGTGCGTATTTAGATTGAAAAAAATCCCAAATTTCAAATCCAAAGAAATGGCGGCAAAGGAAATGTTCCGCTCCGTATTATCCGTGCGTATCCGTGTATCGAAATTCGAATTCCGTATTATCCGGTAAGCGGAGTAGTAAACATTTACCTTAATTTGTTTTAATCCTCTGTTATTAAGAATATTTACCTCTTATTATTATTTTAATAACTGTGCTAAACAAACAATAGTATGTTTTAAACTTTTTTTTTTGCTTAATAATTATATTTTCTATCTTGTTTTTATTCTTTCTTCTCTTTTTATTTCCTCCATTTCTTTTTGTTTATACAAAACATGATACATATATCATCCTAATTTGTCTATCCTAAAACGGGATTCCTCCGAATTTGGCAGTCAAAACATTTTATAAATAATAATGTATAATACATGTATAATCTTTTACAAAATAATAAATTAAAAAAATATAGTCACATAAAAAAGGGAGAAGTTTGTTCAACCCATTGGGAGTTTCATGTTACAAATTACCTCAATTTCGCTACATACAAAAAAAATTACTCAGACTGTCGTTGAATTGAAAAGATTTTTTAGTTAAAATTGGTAATCGATTGATTCTGCTATAATGTTCCAATTATTATCGTATGCGCGGTTTTCCCTCTATTATTAATTAGCTGATAAATAAAATTGTAACTGATCCATTTGCCCTGAAACTGTGATTAATTAAATTACCTGCAACAAAATGCACCAGATAGTCCTTCACCGTAGAAAAAACACCTACTTAATTTTCCTACACACATTGGAAAATTAAGTATTATTGGTTAGGCAAGATTTTTTAAAAATATTATTTTATCTAACTAAATAAGTAATATTGAAATAAAATGATTATAAAAAAAAAATAAAAAAAAAATAGTATTATTAAAACTAACTTATATTATTATCATTAACATTATTTCATTGGCTATATTTTATAAATATGTTAAAACTCAAATAAATATAATGGCTAATGGGATTAATTTATTTATTTATAAGATCACAGTACATTAAGTATAAGTTTTATGGTATGTTAAATAAAATACATGCTTTTGTACCTATTACGTAAATCTGTAAAATTTCACTAAGTAATTTCACCTGGGTTTTAAAACATAATTATGATGAAACTAATGAAAGGAATCAAACATTGGTTGACTAATAATAACAGAAATGAAATGGATATTAATATTATAATAAGGGATATTCGATATATCTTTTGATAGTAGGTTGAGCAAGATATATTTTTTTAAATAATCACATAAATGTCAACGATGTATCTAAAATCACGAAAAATGGAATTCAATGTCAGATATTTTATAATTTAAAATACAAATACATAAAATAACTCATATCCGTACTAATTATTAGCTATACATTTTTGATTTTTGATTGTGTTGTATTTTTGCCTCAAATCCAAAATTAAGTTTCAAAAATCAGAAAGGTCGCACAGCCGTTCCTCTCTCCGTTAAAATTAATTTCGGTTAATAATATGCGCATGATTCACCTATTGTTTTCTATATCGAAAGCTGCACTCAAAATAATTAATGAATTGCCACGAATGAGGATTCAGCGGTGGAACATTTCAATTTAATATTAATGAACAAGTAGCTGAACTACTAAATGGCCTTATACTCGTAATTATGGTGATATTTATTTTTTTACATTTCCTCCATACAGGAGCAGTTGTTAGCAGTTGTGTACTAGGTATCTGCGGTGACTGTGCATTACGCCCAGCTTTTGAGAAGCTAACATAACTCTGGCTTCGATATTATTGTTCCGTGCTGGTCCCCATTCCTGAACTAGTCAATTAGAGTTACACCAAGCATATCAATAGAGAGCCTTTTCTGAAGATTGCTTCCATTGAAGGAGACTAGGTTTTCATTTCGATCCATTTTGGAAGAAATCACACATGATTGGGTGTTTGAAACATTAAATTCGACGAGAATTTATTATTACCCCAAAAGGAAACACTCTCGAGATTACCTTCCTCTCATTACAAAGCCCTTAGAGGGTTAGATTTTGTGTGCCCTTTAGAGGCTTGTCAAACAAACAAAAAACTATCATGAATTGGTGCGCACGATAAAAGGTCATCTATGTGCAACGAAAATAAAGTTGGAAACAGAACCGATCCTTGTAAGACGCCAGCATTACTTTGTGCGGATTCAGAATAAAAGTTCTGGCTCCGCCGTTAAAAATATGTTTAACTTATTATATTGTGAATTATAATTTTCTCTCTATGCATGCTGTAATATGTGTTTCTTGAGTGAGCTTTTGTATAATTTTGTATTTTTATTTGTGATGGTTTTTGCTTTTCTAATTGTATGTACCTGTATTTAATTGTATGTCTCTATTTGTATAATAACTGTTTTTTTTATAACTGATTGTACTCACTTAAGTGCAAACATCTGTTAAAACCCAGTATAAATAAATAAATGATCGAAATCGTTTATTTGTTAAAAAAATCATTTCGGTCTTTCAAATTGTTTGATGAATTTCACCAAAAGTACGCAAAATCGACCAGACTTTAGGCACATGCTCACAATACATGTCTGTCAGGTTATTTATTTTTTGCTGAACATAATGTTTGTTGGTATTCTTATTTATTGTTTTTGTGTTTAATTCGTAGAACTCCATTTTTTTTTTTTAAATTTAAAAAAACAATGACAAATTAAAACAGTTTTTTTCACCACGATAATCTTTATTTTAACACATCGACATGTTTCGAGAACGATGTTCTCTTCCTCAGGACATAAAATGATGTGAGCTTTTGTATACTTTGTATTTTTATTTGTGATGTTTTTGATTTTCTAATTATATGTATATACCTGTAATTAATTGTATGTCTCTATTTGTATAATAACTGAGTTTTATAACTGTATTGTTTTCACGTAAGTGCGAACATCTGTTAAAACCCAGTACAAATAAATAAAAGATCGAAATCGTTTATTTGTTCAAAAAAATCATTTCGGTCTTTCGAATTGTTCGATGAATTTCACCAAAAGTACGCAAAATCGACCAGACTTTAGGCACATGCTCACATTTTATGTCCTGAGGAAGAGAACATCGTTCTCGAAACATGTCGATGTGTTAAAATAAAGATTATCGTGGTAAAAACAAAGTGTTTTAATTTCTCATTAATAAAATGGTGCCACAAAGTGAATTTGCAAAATTTGAAGAAGTAAAAAAAAACAAAATTAAATTGGTAGATATCCTTAAGTAGAATTTAACCTTATAATTCGTAATATTCTATAAAACAACTTGATCGCTGTCGCTGGAGTGGAGGAACGTGGAATCAAAATGAAGCGTTCAGGAACTGGATTGGGATTCAGTCTTCAATCTATCCTCAGTGCTACACACTGATGGTTGTAAATAAATACGACACTGGTTCGTTATACGAGAACGTTGTTTATTGAATACAAATGGCTACAAAGTAAACGTCCAGCCTAGCTGGCGGCAAGATTATTAATGGAAGCCCGGAGTAGCGCGGTAGCGCGCTGCCTAGAAATGAGCCACTTCGGGTCGCAACTCCGTCAACGTTCGGGACGTTGCTCGGCGGTAAAGCCCGCCAACCTATCATAGAGTAAGAGGCAGTGTTGCAAACACCACACAAAATAACATAAAATGCTTATAAAATAATGATTACTTCGGAGGAAATTTATTTTAATTCTCAAGACGGAAAAAATAACACAAAAAACTCAATATAGAACAAAGCGCAACCCTTATTCAAAACTACAAATGGATAGTTCGCAAGACACCTGTGATTATTCGACTGATAGACACATCATCCTCTCACGCCTGGCATCCTGCCTATAAATCCCACTTGTCACCAGTATTTGGTAAGGTTGTCGCATAACTGTCAAAGCAATAAGCCGCCGCCACGGCACCACGGCACCACGGCACCGCGGCACCACGACACCGGCAGACACCCTCCCCGTGTGGACACCCGCACGGTATAGACACCCGCGGACCGCCGCAACACGTGTGCTTTGTGCCCTGCGCTCCATATGCCCATCATTTTTATGGTGGCGATCTCTCATGCTTTCAGGGAATGTTCAGAGCAGGTTTCATATATTATACGACAATTTTTGGGGTGGAGAATTTGAAAACGAATACAAATAAAATGTTAAATAAATACCGGCACCATGGACTTATTGGTGGTCAAGGTAAAATGTAGGTATAATTGAAGCTACCAGCCGCCTATCTATATATTTTGTTTTACGGAATTTTTTTACTATTATATTGCTGTTCTAATATGATTTCTTGCAATTCGGGAGGCGGGTATGTGTACCGCCGCTCAGGGAATCATTTATTGGATAACCAACACCCCCGCCATAGGTTACCCCAGCTGGTTCACTACATTTGGTGATTTAGCAGAGGTTAAGTTTGTCTAGGTCTTGGCGGTGAATGCGTTTACCCACCTACTGCGTGGCGGATCGGGACATAGAAACTTAACCTAGACCTCTCCAGCTGGACTCTCTCGACCCGTCGCCTTTCACTGTCCATTTCTGGACACATTGACCCCAGATTCCTACCCACTCCACACCCTTTTCCTTCCTCCTCCACACTGCAGTCCCAAAGAAGACATAGGCCTTGAGGGATTTTTTTTCCTCAGAGCCTCCTGTGTGGAGCTAATGTAAATAAACATTATTTGGAAGCAAAAACCACTATTTCACTTAGAAAATTTACTTTTTTAATCTGTTCACTCAAATAGACAACCTTCTTTATTTTTCAATCTGTCACTAGGGACATACCAAGTGCCTTTTTCTCGGTACAATTTTCAATCATTATTTGTTTTAGAGAAGCTATGTGGATGGTGTGTTTATATAAAAGAAAGTCTGATTCTGGTACATCAAAATATATCCATATTAAGAAAGGGAGAAAACACAACATCATAGCTGGCTAGTCGTTCTACGAACTAACTGTTTGAGTACAATACAAGTCAGTTTTCATGGGGAATAAATCAACTATGATAACAATATCTACCTAAATCAACCATGATAACAATATATGACTACCGACTCTGTTTTCAAAAGGAGTGATGCTGTTATTTTGGAGCACCTTCCATTGAATTACTGTTATGATAAGCTTTACCACCTGTATTCCAAAGACTATAATCCGTCCCTTAAGACATTACAATTTGTCAGATGGATTTCTTACAGGTGTAATAAAAATAATAATTAAGTCTTTAGCAGGTTGGTATCTATTATTTTACTGGTACTAATATCACATCGCAGTAGAATTTGGCTCTCATTAGCTTTGTCAGGCAGCAGCCAGAATGAAGAAATTTTGCTCAAAAAGTCTTGGCGGCCGAATTTATAACACAGGTTAGGAAATTCATCTCCATTTTCACCTCCCTGATAATTTACACCTCAAAGTGATCCGCAGAGCGTGTACCGAGTAGCGACACATCGCCGCTTCTCCTCTGGTCTCTCTTGGCCTAACCCAATCTAACACTATCCAACCCAATACAACCCAACCTAACGTGAACTGAACAAAGCTTGCGTTGTAACGTGATCACTGCTATAAATCTAGATAGATCATGTCGTTTATCGACGTTTTTGCTTAACCAAACTTTTTATTTGTACGGAATGCAAAAAAGGTTTTGCTTTTTTGCTGATTTTCCTGGGTGAATTTAAAATTTATTTATTTTAGTTGAATATGGCTAGGATAACAACGACAATTCCTTACATTAATTTAATATCAAGAACATGATTCAGTTTTAACTTTGACGACTGACTTCATGTTTTTTTCTTTATTATCTTTCGAACCTGTTACTTTTGCAATTTGTCAACGGGTTCATGAAGATAAAGTTTTATGTAATAAATGGTTAATTTAATAAAATATTAAAAATATAAAATATATAAATAGCAATATGAGCGTTGTATAACAAGCAAATTCAAATTAAAAGTCACATCAATAGTCTTAGATATATATAAGTATTTGAGGCGTTATAAAATTATAAGTTCTTATGTGAATTCCAGTTAGCAATACTTATAATTATAAGCTTACTTAACCAATTAGCAATAATTAAAAAAGGTTTCAGTAGGACATATAAGTCATTCGTATCTAATGGCCATTATCTTAGATTTTATTTGACTTAAGCAGTATAAATGTCATTGGTAGTTAACTCTTTAGAGTTAAGGGTTCTTTCACCGTGTTCTGTTAATGGTAAACTCTTTCCCTATAGAAGAAATCACACAATATGATATGTTGACTTCCAATATTATACAAAAATAATGTTCAAACATGTAAAACATTGAGAGACTTGTATATTAATTAAATGTTACTTGTTTGTGCATTGGTATAATTACGGATTAACGTATGTCAAGAAGTTTTGTAATATTTGTATGTAAGTTATGTTAGTTTTATGAAGTAATTATACATCGGATAGTGGAATCAGCCAAAAACAAGTAGATTATTTAAGTTTAACTGAAAAAAACTTTTGTGTAAACCACTATAATAAATGTTATAATATCAATATAAAAAAATTGATTAAGTACTTATGGGCACGAAATATGTAGGTGTTATATGAAGACAATAAAATAGCTATTGGAAATTTCAATTAATCAAAATTTCAAATTATATCTCACAAAAAAACAGTATATTAATATAACTTTACAAAGATATATAGATATATTTTTAATATTTATGTGAGAAGGTATGGAGATACTTAAAAACTAAATGCCTGTGAACTAACCACAAGTAGCTTACAGATATACTACTTGTTTAATATTGGTTTCCGCACATTTCCGAAATATACTGAAATTGATATTTTTCGGAATAATTGTTGGGTATTTTTTCTTCGCCGCCAACAAACCATGAGAAGAATGTCAAATTGTTTTTTTTTACCTCAATTCACGTCTTCTCCGCGAAATCATTTCTAAATTACTCCGGTAAATTATAGATAGGTACATAAACAATGTAAACATGGATACTTTCCTATTTCCATAATAAATTTAATTTGTGACATTTCTGTCAAACGCGTAGCAATGTAACCTAAGTGCGAATGCAACTCGCGTAGCGCGCTACCAGTACTGTCAGCAACAGTAACACCGTTCTTCCACGGAGCTACGTTCAAGCGACGCGATCGCCGCTCGTCTGTATTTTCCATACTATTGTTAGTGTTTGAAAACGCTGCTAGGCCCTGCACTAGCAAAATAGTACGACAGGTAGCAGTAGCGTCGCTTTTAAGTAGCTACGTTGACGATGGGCATAATAGCACTGCAACTGACGTCCAACCCCTAGACGTCGCGTCGTGTACGAACACTAGTAAAATAGTATGACGGGTACCCACAGCGGCGCGTATGCTGCTCGCACGAAACTCGAATCGCTTGTAAGTATCTCAATGTACGAATGGCTTTATTCTGATTGTTCGGAGACCTAGGAAGTAATTCCCACCGTCAGAACAATAACACTTTTTGTAAAGTAATTAAATCAAAGTTTTTTTTATAAAGAAGATAATAAAATGCGCCAATATTTCTCCTCGTAACTGTGTGGAAATGGGTCCCTTCCTCGCTGAAAATGTGACAAAATAGCGGAATTATGGCTTTGCATACAGAAGTGGGTTACTATCGGAAAAGCGATTTATCGAACCATTTATTTCTCGCGGCTACTCGGACATATTTATATTACGGTGCAACTACCCGCCGCGGGTCGCCGTCGTCTGCGAACACTGAACAAGGACAAAAGGAGTGTTAACATCGTAAACATTTAAACAGGAGTTTTTATATTTATAACGAAACGGATATTTAAACGGTGAGCGATTAATTTTTTTTTAAATCATCATTTTATAAAAGCATAAAATTACACTTACGGCGCTGCTACTGAGAGATCCGTCGTAACTTCTCTTTCTGTTATATAGTTATCTTTATATATAAAAATCGCGTGTCATAATGTTCGTCCGAGGTAAACTCCGAAAGTACTTAACCGATTTTGATGAAATTTGGCTAACTGTGTGTAATTTAGTCTAACTTAAAAGATATGATAGTTTTTATCTCGATTGTTGACCTCAATATTTTTTAAAAAACTAACTAAATAACCATCACGCCGTTTTCCCGCAGGGGTAGGCAGAGAGGACGGACCGCCAAACAACTCGGTCTTGGCATACACTCCTCGCCTCATTCACATTCATACATCTTATCATACATGCTCTTCTATTATTCTGACTCTTGACATGGCCCGATTCAAGTATCTGATTCACTTAATCGTGCCATATTTATTATTGCGAATTAAATGTTTGTTATGGACAATGATTTGAAATTATTTCTATGTTCCATGAGTTTCTGACAGATGGCGGTGTGAGTAAATTTATTGACACAACACTTAGTTATCTAGGTTAGGTAACCTTTCAGTGGATAGCGTTGTGTTTCATTAGCCACAGCAACGCATGGGCGGGTCAGCTAGTACTATTATATACGTTCATAAGTAAGGGGGAGGAGTTACAATGAATCTATCGGCAATCAGTATGAGTACGAATTTGCACCTACACTTAGTTAAAACCCATTCAAGTAATCTAAAAGTAAGTTTTTTTTAGTTAATGTTCACATGCTCCTTATCGGCAACACCAAACTGAAATACATTCATCGTGGAATAATGAACTCCAGTCTATTTAAAAAGAAATCCAATTTCACCTTATAACATAAATACCATATAGACCAGTAAATATACCAAAAGATTAGTTAGTTTTCATAGTAAAAATTATGTTTAAAGTTTTAATTTATCAAGGTCCGCCGAAACACACCAAATCTGTGGCGTGTCGGGTGTGACGCCATGGCGAATAAATTTGGCTGTCTACTCTGTACTTAGTTACTTACTGAATTTTGCGTGCCAATTAAATAAAATATTTAACCCATGTTTAATATATTAGTATCCGGTAATTTTTTTCTTGCAGTGCACCGTAGTGTAAAAATTCAACCGTTGCCGCACTCGATTTTAACCCGTTTAATCACATGATACCATATTTGTCCCAGCTCACATAGATCACACAGAAATCGTTGTGTTACCCTTACTGTCATAGTGAGAAGTATGATCTAAACGGTATTGGAAAGAAAATACAACAAGCTCTATAATCTAAAAGTTAACTACAAAAAAATTAAAATGTACACTTTTATGAAACCAAAGTTTCCAATCGCAATTTGAAAAAAAAAATTATGAAAGTTGGTGAATTTTTTAAGATTGTTTTTTTACATGAAACGACATAAAAGTGAGGCCACAGTAACTTTTATAATTCATTTGTCTAATGAAATATGTATGCGTTTTTTTTTCATTATCAGTAATTTTTGTGAGTAAAAACGTAAAGCATTTATAAAACTTTTTAAAGTTTTCATCCAAAATTTTTATATTTAAAAAATTACATGCTTATTTCTAAGAATACCTAAGAAGAGAAAACGAGACAAATATTCCATTAATTTAGATTTTTTTTTACTCTGAAAAAATACGCCAAATTTTTGAAGGGATGTATTTTTTTAATGTTCCGGGTGCGTTTTTGAGGTTATAATTTCAAATGTAATATAAAATATTTCACTAAAGTTACTCATTGGAAAGATGATGGTTTCTAATTAGGGATGCTGAAAATTTTAATCTTTCAACACAGCCATTCAAAGCACCGTAGACATAGGAGAGAGGAGATTCTTCAACATTTAGCTTTTCGGTTTTAGTCCACATTTATAAATAATTGCTCATTAGTGTATCGCGAACTTAAGCATACCACTGAGCTATCATACGTATGTATCAGAAAGAGAGGGTACAGATGAACTCTCAATGACAGGAAAATACAAAGCCGTGCCTTAGAGTAACTAGTTTGCACTAGGAGAGTAGTTTAGTCGAGTAGCGAGTATATTAGTAACTAAACGTGTCCGAACACCACAATTTCAATAGAGTAGGTTATTCAGCTCTCTAAGTAGATTGAATACATTTGGTTCTATTTTTTCAGCTAGTGGAGTCCCCCACCACGCGTCCCTGCGCACTGACACGCGCATTTCATTAGTAGACGCAGACGCCTCTTCTAAAATAAGCATTACAATCAGCTTAATTAGACTATTTACTCTAACGCTCTGCTGCCTGTTCATCTTCCAATGCTCCGTTCACTAATGTAATGAACTTGACCATAGTGCGAGCGCTGTTTAGTCAGTCAAGTAGCAAGTTATACGTCAGGTACGAACAAGGCATTAGTCGTAAAATCTTATCGGTATGTGTAATATGTTTCACTAACCCTTTCACTGCTCACATCATTATATTATATAGGAATCAGTTAATACCTAGATAGAAATCATTGAAAATGTGTCTTGTAATAAACACATCCTATGTTAATACGCCGTTTTATTCAGTTTGCGTCCCAAAGTGTTGACATTCAGTTCACAAGTTGAATTCTGGATACAGCTATCAGTGACCGGGGTGCTTATGCCACATTTGCATTTGACAACGCCGTATTATGCCGGCGCGGCTGCTGTATGTTATATGGAAACGCCGTATATTCGTTGGCGAGCCACCCCACCCGGATTCTGCTCCCCGGGTAGAATTTGGTAGAATGGACACGTGTGATAACCCTGTTTCCGCCGCTGGAGATGTATGATGGTATCATAATATTATTTGTCAATTTACATCGGAATATCACAAATACTCCCTGATTGTATGCACATATTCTGTGTTTGGGTTTAATTATAATACCTATATAGTACTTATTTATGATAATAATTGCATGCCCAACAATAACTCGAATCATTAAATTTATCTATTCCACCAGAAGGGAACGTTTACGTTAAATTAAAAAAATAGCATTCTGCTAAACATCGAATAAAATTTACTATTAGTTACTACTACATAGTTTTTTTCCAAGTGTCCACAATATTTTTACGATTTCAATTTATTTATTCACCAGTTAATAATATAGAATAAATATATTGGTAATTTGTGCCATTTTTTATGGATTAGAGCAGTGGTTCCCAAAGTGGTCCGTACGGACCCCCCAGGGGTCCCTGGGATTATTCAAGGGGTCCGTGGAAAATTAAAATTGATACGGGGGTCCCTGAACAACGTATGGGGGTCCCTTAACAACGTCAAGGGGTCCAAGCAAGGTTTGATAGAAAATAAAAAAGATTATGAGACATTTTTTTTAGATTCCCTATCCCCGGGCTCCGTGGGCAAATTGAGTTTGGGAACCACTGGTTTAGAGGGTATTTTTAACACTTTATAGCTCGTCTTAAAAATGTTGGTGCGATCTGAAATTAGTAATGTTTTGTCAGAAAGCGCAGTCAAAAAATTATGGGTTGTTTTAAAAATATAAAAATTACATTATTTTAGTTATAATATTATAATAAATTGGAGTTGATTGTTAATGGGTGCGTACAAATAGATTACACGTTAGCTAGACTTCACATGAAAACAGTACTCACACGGAGAATGAATTTTTGTTGAAAATAAGTTGTGAATACCATATTTTATATTTTATAACCAGAAATGTAATGCTGTTGTTAGTTTTTTCCAAATTTCTCCTAGTTTCTTTATAGATTGTGTTTAAATATCGACCATCCAAAATTTTCAGTTCCAAAATACTCCGTAGCTGAGACGAATTACGGAATATTTTGAATCAGAAGTCAGTATTTCAACAAAATCAAAATGAACACCAGTTTATTTCCATACAAATGTTCGTCGTTCGGTTGATTTTGTCATGCTTATTCTATTAATTTCTCAATAAAACAAAAAAAACGAGTCTTGAAAACTTCTCAGTCCACACGTTTTTCTTGATTTACTCAAAAGTATAAAAATCCATTAGGAAAGGTTTTAGAACTCAACGATTCAATTGATTTCATGCAGCATGTGTCAAAATGATTTTTTAAAAGTTTTTGTTTAATTGTGAAATGTGTTGAACAATATACACTCGCACATATACGCACTCTTTGTCACCTCTTTGCTAAAATCAATCAAAGTACAAGTGCGAGGTAATATTAGTGCAATACAAAATACTGTTCCTCGGTGACGTTTCGCAAGGACCCCCTGAACTATAATCCTGGGCACCAATATATACTACCTACACTCCTTGGTATGCGTAGTTTGGGTTAATTTCAACAGCACAGTAAAATATATTGTAGGTCACTCCTACATAATATATTATATTGTAGGTCCGAATTTCTAAACTTTGTCTAAACAATGATAAAACTTTTATTGTAAATACATCTATTTGGATTACACTTTGTTTTCTTGATTGAATTTTATGAATGAAGCGAAATCTTGGAAGTGTAAATTAACCCACTTTCCGACATCGATAGACTTGTTGTCGACGACAATACATTCTCTCAACTTGGTAGCAATCAAGCACACATACAACATATGCACATTTTTCAAAAGGTTCAAATCTCAGAAAAAAACAAAAAAAGGTTTAAAACACATTTGAAGATAGTAAATAATATTATATTGTAAAAAAAACTTTTTACCGGTTGATTTTTTTATACCTTTAGCCGTTGATGCTCTCTTTGGTATAAATTTGGGTATTCGCGATTTGATAATCCCAAAAAATCTGAGAGCTGATGGCTCTAAATGATGTTCAATCGAGGACACAGACGATCGATCAACCTAACCCAATTTTGTCACAAATTCCATATTCATCGTCGATTCGCCGATTTTCCCTTTTTCGAGCTCAATTTTTTGATCGTCACGTTGGTACCGCCTCAGTATAAATAAAGCTTATGATAGCAACGCCTCTGCGGCCGTTCCGCAAAGCTCCACAATAGATAAAACAGCGATAGAACATGCTCCCGCCGGCGGGTCTGAATTATTCATTAGTTCGGTTGGCACTCTTGTTGATATCGGCGGATTTGGCGGCAAAAAGAGCCAAGTGAAATGCACAGTGTTGTCGGCCTGTGGATCTCTGAATGCAAAATGTATAGTTGTATATCGCCAAATAATACATCCGACGATATACTCGACTTTTTATCGATTTAATTCATGTAATGTGTCTAATGTTTCACTTCCAGAGCAATAATGCAAGGAATGGCTTAGATTATTGTCCATTTATGTAAAATCTTTGCGCTACCACTATATAATTATTACCACTTATATAATATCACCAAATAATACATCGGACAATATATTCGACTTTTTATCGATTTAATTTATGTTATGTGTCCAAATGTTTCACTTTCAGTACATTAATGCAAGGAAGGGCTTAGATTATTGTCGATTTTTTGTAAAATCTTTGCGCTACCATTGCGAAAACATAATTTTTTTATTTTTTTATTTTTTTTATTTTTTTTTTTATTTATCAAAAAATACATTTTTACAAAATAAGGGTAGTCCCACAAAGCTGTCAAATGGCAGCTTGTCTGTAGGTTCTACAATTTATCACTCTTAATATTATACATAAGGAAATCTTTGTTAATACATATTATATAGTTTTAAGGACACATTAGGATAGATCACTTAATAATATTAGATTATTTGAATTACATCTATAAGATATTTCAATGTACATGCCTAATAATAAGATATATAGGCAGCTACATTAAGATAATCAATTCAACATATTTAAAGATACATGGAGTTTTCGTTAATTAACCACATTTTTATTATTTTAGGGCATAATCTGTCATTTTTTTCAAATTTTAAGTTTTTATTTATTTTATTGAAAATCACTGGTATTTGGTATTCAAGAGTACGGCTTCCATATTTATTTAATATTCGAGGAGTTTTTAGGCCCTTTCCTTCTTTAAATCTTGTGGTATGTTTGTGTACCATTGGGTGTTTATAAGAGCTTTCCCCCGCGTTATCCATAATAGTAATGAACCAAAGGAGACCTTTTGTTGTAAGTATGCTCTCTGAGCCATATAATAGTTTTAAGTTATTTCTCTCTCTGTAAATATTTGGTGTAACAATTTTTTTTATTATGGCAGTTTGTAAATTTTGAATATATTTAATGTAAATAGTGCTTGCCTGTCCCCAGGTTCGAATTCCATATCTAAGGATGGATTCGACCATAGAAAAATATATGAGTTTAAGAGTGCAATGAGGCAAAATAAATTTTAATTTGTAAAAGTTACTAGCTATTGATCGTAGCTGGTTACAAATTTTTGCCACTTGTTTATCCCATTTAAAATTATTATCAACAATTATTCCCAGATAAGTATATTCATTAGTAAAATCAATTTTTTCACAGTCGCAAATATTAGTGATTTCATTATGAATACAGTCGAAACTATGAGCAGTTATTTTAGGTATATTCCACATTTTCAAACTCGGTGATCTTATATACATGCATTTGGTTTTTTTAACATTAATAATTAGTCCTACATCATGAGCCCATTTGAGAAGCTCGTTAAAATCTCTTTGTAATTCTTGTATGCCAATTTCAGGGTTTTCATGTAATATTACAAAATAATACATCCGGCAATATATTCGAATTTTAATAGATTTTATTTATATAATATATCAAAATATTCACTTTCAGGGCATTCTCGCAAGGATTGATTTCGATTATTGTCAATTTATATAAAAATTATTCGCTAATAAAGCGAAAACTCAGATAATAATATCAAAAATAATGCATCCGACTACATATTTTATTTTTTATTGCTTCAATTTATACGATGAAATATGTTTCAGGACCTACTCATTTGTATGATTTTTATAAATGCCAGACTTTATTCCCCATGATATTTAAAAAAAATATATGTTTAGGGTAAAAATTTTTAATCGGGGGATATTTATAAAAAAAATTGTATTCCACATTTTTACTAACTAATTTAGCTTTCTAGAAAGCAAAAAAATTTTCAGAGTGATCTAGAATATAATATAGGAATATAAATTGTTCAAAAACTGAGAGCTCCGATGCTACCTTTATTTCATACCGTCATGACGATAATGGGAGAAAACGAAAGAAGTCACAACGGAGCTATCAGCGGCATGCTTAAAATATCTCAGCGAAAAATATATCCTTTTTTTTAAACAGTTGACTTAAATGATATGATTGTAGATTTTCATGGCCAAAAATATCATAGTGATTTATTATGTTCCGTATTGCCGTTGACTTAAATATAATAAATTTATACTTCACAATTTTCTCATTGAATTTAATTTGTAACTCCTGGAGACATAGTCATTGTCCCCCCTCCCCCCCCCCCCTCCCCAATTCTTGCAAAGCATCCCCTAAGATGATGTAGGCGCTGATGGAAATTATTTTCCTCAGGGAAGCTAATGTAAAATAAAATTACGAGGTTTAAATGTTTTGGGTCATTGATGTAAAGATCTAATAATTATGATTATTTAGATTGATGATTACACTCGGAAATAAACATCTTAAGATGTTGTATCATCAACGAGTTACTCTTAAAACCGAAATCCTTTAACTTTCGTTTTTCATCAAAAGTTTAACGTTCTGTGTGAAGGAGATAATCCAAACGTCTTTGAGGCAAATTCCATTCGCTCTTTAATATTCAGCTCTATCCAAATGCCACAAAAGTCTCAGATTACCACTAAGAAAGCCGAGTTCAATTAAAATTTCGTAATTTCGCTTTGAATCGTTTTCTCTTTCGCATTGGAGACATATCTCAAGGTCTTCGTTAATCTTCTGCTTAAACCATTTTCCTAAGCAGTTGACCGCGTCCCTCAAAACTTTGACGATTTAAATTTGTCGGTCAAATTAGAAACGTCTGGAACTAAATTGAGTTTTACTTCCGTCGTTATTTGATCATGCATTATTTAAATCAAAAGACTTCAAACATAGACTTATATTTTCAAACAAATTTTGTAGGCTCGTGGTTCAACCAGGTATAAATTAATTGACTACCAATGTTAGCGTATTATTTGAAAACCCATCAATAATACCAAACATTTATAAAATATCACTCAGGTTTCAATTTCACCCAACAGGAAACTAAAAAAAAAATTATTCGATATTTTTAATGAAAAGTTCTACAAAATATTTTTATGCGGTGGGTAACTATGCGTATTTCGTGCCTTTCATAAATAATCAATATTCTATGGTCCAATTCCATTGCCATTTAATTTCTCTATACACCAAAAATGCTGCATCCCACAAAATGCCGTTTTATGGGCATTTCACCAGAGGGACACTATTCTTTAAAAAAAATACACAAATTTTGTCAAACTCTATCTAGTGTTTTATTGATTTATTATATTAATGAACACATGTGTGAACCACGGCTTATTACCTGCCATTCATTATTTTATGTTTTTTTTAAATACACTGAAAACATTTTTAACATCCAATTTTTTATAAGAAAAACTCTCTTTTCATAACTTTTGAAGGTTATTCCCGTTATCCTCTTCAATGATTTTTTTCACATCGCTTACTGCAATTTTCAAAAATTATGAAAACGGTCCATATAATATCGGCTTAAGAAATTTTTTGTTTTTGCAAGACATTGACATAGAAATACGGTATACATTTGCAAGCTATTTTTTACAGTGGGAAGTAAGTTATAATTTTTTACGTCGATGCAAAGGAACTCAAGTAAATTCATTTAAAATATAAACAAACTACCTACTACCTAAACTGCCTACAACAAATATATTTGAACAAAAAAAAAATTCATAAAATACACACTATCACTAATAGACCAGCGTACAAAAAATACAAGCATTGGACAAAGACACCATAAACTTTGATAAAAAAATGAGGAAAACAAAAAAAAAATCAGATACAAAAATTAAAAGGTGGACAAAGTAATGGTAAAAAGAAGAAAGGAAATAAGAAAGAATATAAAAAAATAACATAACAATATAAAACATATACACATAACACACAAAACCATCATTATAAACAATAGAAACTCATAAAATTTGTCAATTTTTATTATTTTTATTCCATTACCTCCTTTATATATTTTATTAAAATTTGTTACTTTATCTTAATGAATTTTGTATTTTAAAATAGGAGCCTCAGTACGAGTAAGCCACCGTGAAGCCAACGTTACAAAATTATGTTGTAAAATGTAGTGTGTTATTGTTATTGTACCAGTTATTGTACCAATTCAACTGTGCAACCATAGCACCTGATCTCGAGGAACGTAAAAATGTTCCAACAAGTTTCTTTATTAACTCGCTTGTAGTTTGATTGATTATTATTTTGGTTATGTTCTGTATTACGAGTATACAAGTAGACGTTTCCACAGATATATTTCGTATCAATAAATCAGTATTTTATGAGTTCATACGTTTCCCCCACTTCATTAAGAAGAACGTTTGCGCGGCCCGTTTCATATAAAACTTAATTTTGGATTTGACGCCAAAATTCCCATCCAAACTGAAAAAAAAAAGTTTTTAATCAAAAGTTATATTTAATATCTAGTACGGAAATGTGCTACTTTATTTTTTGTGTTTTAAATTATGATATATAGGTTATCAAATAAATCAGTTTAACTTCATTTTGTAAGTAACTTTGGTATTTTTTTGTTGAGTTATTTTTTAATTATTACAAAATATATCTGCCTGTGTTAATATAATGAAACATTAAAATAAAACATTGTAAAAATGTTTTTTTTGTTTTTGTGTAGTAATTTTAATATATAAATTTTGGTTCGACATAAATAGGGTAATCTGTAATTTACATTTACACCTATCAAAATCATTTCTTTTATTAATTACTAGCTGATACCCGGCATGCGTTGCAATGCTCATTAAATAAATAAATTGTTTCTCCCTTCGCGTCATTCCCATTCGTCCCCGTTCTTCTTCCGACTCCTCTTCCTCTTCCCCTCCCGCGTTTCCTTCCCCTCCCGCGTTCTCTTTTCCCCTTCCCGCGTTCCCCCGTCCCCTCTTCCGCCCTTTCTTTCTCGTGAACATCCCCCCTCACGCATTCCCCTTCACTTTCTTCGCCTTTCCCTCTCCCTCATCCCCAGCCTTTTTTCCTGCCTAACTTCATAAAATACACCCATTTTTCCAACAATTCGCGTGATCTATTTAATATTTTATGAAATTTCATAATGCCAGAGCTCACCAGTGTATATATAATCAAAGTATTGACGGGCATGTTCACAACAATTCAAAAAAAAATAATAGCAATCCGATGAAATTTTAATGGCAATCGTATGAATAGTATAGGAAATAGTTTCATAACGCTAGAGCTCACTATCCAATAACCATCCCGGGTTTGTGCCCATCATATTCCCAAAATTTAACATAGCAATAAATCGATGAATTCAACTGTTCGATAAGTGCTTCATTTATAAAAACGAAATCATCCACTTCTGTTTTCTCAAAGTCCTAATATTTCACAGATACAATATAATATTTCCTACAACTTGAGGCTAAAAATACCTGATTATATGAAAGTAAAATCTAAATGTTTGTAAACTTTTATCGATAATAACCGATTAGATCACGTTCTTACCTGAAAGTTTCCTTTTAAATAATACCGCTTCATTATTGTCCAAACTGCAACGCAAACGAAGTAGCTTGTTAAATTATGTATTTGGTCAATGTGCAGCTTCTGATATTACCTTTTAGAATATTTTTTAATGCAACGTTGATAATCTTTTTGGAATCGGTAACACACGTTTACATTCATTTTGTTCAAATATGAATGAAGCTCATGGTCTCATATCTGAAATTTATAATATTATGGTATTATACCTGAAAGTTTCCTTGTAAATATTACCGCTTCATTATTATCCAAACTGAAATGCATACGAAGTTCAGAAGCTTGTTAAATTATGTATTTAGTCAATGTGCAGCTTCTGATATTACCTTTTAGAATATTTTTTAATGCAACGTTGATAATCTTTTTGGAATCGGTAACACACGTATACATTCAATTGTTGTTCAAATATGAATGAAGCTCACGGTCTCATATCTGAAAATTATAATATTACCAGGCAGACTTCGATAAATTTTCTGGGGAATTTATCGGGACCTTACTTGAAGATAACTTCCTCGTAAAACTGCGAAGTTCATATTGTTTGCCATAAAATCAGGGACGATATAAAATAAGATATGGATATGTGTAGCCAGAGCAACAATTCACTGGAGATATTGGTTAACTTGAGTATCTACTTTGAATTACAGCATACAGAATCTCAAGAAAAATCTGTTTCACGAAGTTCCTTTGTAACCGAAGTGCTTTTCTTTATATTTTTCATCAATCGAAATGTGCGGTTTTGATTAAAAATATTATGTTACGTACTAATTTACATTGGAAGGAAGAGTATTAACGTTTTACTTTGCAATATACATTTTATTTTATTTTACACAGAAACCTACTTGTTTCGATGACATGAAATTACTTGTAAACGTCTACCACGCAATCGGAATAGTTTTAAATATAATTTTTCAAGCAACTTTTTTTTTACAATAAAATATATAAATTCGTTTTAGAACACTTTAAATTTTAATTAACTTTTTTTTGGTTGAGAATTTTCTGCGATTAAACAATTTACAAAAAAAGGAGAAAAAAAGAAACGAGATAAATACTAAACGCAAATGTAGGAAATGTCAAATAAACACCAAAATTTAAAATCTAACAATTACCCCAAAGCTCTGACATTTTTTATCAAATATAATTTTTAATTTAGAACCTGTTGGAATAGATTAAAGAAACGACTTTAATAAACAGTTTAGAGGCCAAGTGCGGGCCTCCGGTTGAAAGAGCGGAGAAAATGAGTTGTGCCTCCATTAAAAGAGGAGTTTTTTTTATTTTTATTTATTTATCTTAAAAATGGTACATGTTAGTTTATTCTGATCTTCCATCAAAATCATTTGCTTGTGAGTCAGTGAGTCGTGATATCTCCCCGTGCTGCAGGTCGGAATAATAAACTTGGTGATGATTGTGATGATGATAATGTATTTACATAATTTACGAGTACATTATGCACTATTTACAAGATTATTCGGACACTGCAGACATGAGAGTAGGAGCGCGACTGGCCAGAGGCTCGTTGCCAAATGTTGACTGTGAAGGCTTGCTGGAGCCCTTTATATAGCCCGACCTGGCAGGTACTGAAAGGTAGACTAAAATGTACACTCTCTGGAAACTTCTCGATATTTCGACACAGCCCTTTGTATTGTGTGTCGCGGCAGTGAGACCTTTCGAGAAGGTGGTCAAAATAATAATTCGGCGTAGCTAGGTAGGTAGGTGAGGCTATGCAAGTAAGTAGCGAATGCAGTGCGAAGGTACTAGGTAGGTCGCTATATCAGTTGTAATAATGTCACATTGTTTTCCCGGAATAGACAAAATAACATTTATTTTTTTGTATAACAAATTGATTTAGATTAACTCTTAAAATACAATTACAATCTTACAAACTTTTTACAATAATAACTAATCAATTACCCTTTAATTGTTTTTACGTACTTATTTGTCTATGCTTGTATTCTTTTTGTCCTGATGAAGAAACATTGACATTTTAAAAAATGTTGTTAATTTATATTTAATAGTTGTGAACAAAGTTTGCCATTTTCAACAAAGAAATATGTAATTGTTTTAATTTTCCCACAAATTCACTAAACTTGGATACCTACGTACTGTATTTGTGTAATAAAATGTAATATAATTGTATTTTTTAGCAGAAATATAATACACGTGTGTAACCTATTAGATATATTATTTTTCTTATTCTGGTTTCTTCCAATGATCGTGATTTTTCATTATCAGGTCAATTATCCCATCCCAAAATATCTTTAAAATCCATAAAGAGCATGGTATTTTTTACTCTCTGCGCGCTTTCTGGTTATCCGATGAATGAGTAAAATAAAAGTATTTTGATAGACATTTTATTTTGTGAATATTATTAAGAGGCCGTCTGGAGCCAGTGGGAATATGACATCCCCAAATGGAGTATCTCGTGAATCTTAAGGTATTAGTGGGGAAGTACCTGGCTATTCTGCTCTGTTCACTAAACACAGTTAGGGACATTTCAAGCAACGTTTTATTTCTGAATTGTAATCTTTTACTTAAATTAAAAAAATAAATCAAATAAATTTTACTTGAACCTACGTCCTTCGAATTCATAGTCGAGAGCCTTACTCCTCGACCATCTAGGCCCACTGTAGTTCTCAATAATTCCTAAATATCCATTGCAAGTGGAAGTAGGGTTTATTCACAATTTATTAGTTTGTCAGTAACATTTATAATACAAAATCCGCAAACTTTAAGATCATAATTACGTAAAGGACGCATTAAAATATAAATAAATTGAACAACTATAATATTCGTCGTCTAGTTACAAGCAAGCCCATAGAGATCACATATCACTTTTTGATCCTGGGCGTCCAGATTTGAAACATCCGAGACTTCCCCGTAATTACCAACTTTCGGCAAATTAATAAAATCCCTCTAATATTGAATTGCTTATTGCCGTTATAAATTAGAAGAACCAAAAAGTAATATCAAATAATTTGATCGTTTAGGAGCGCAACTTTTGTTATATTTGCGGCTTATTTGACGATACAGTCCCTCCCTCGCCCCCGGCCGTGACACGTCCGGGCCGGCGGTCTTGCGGCTCAAATTAAGGCAACATGTTGCAAGAGGAGGTTTTCTCAAACCAACACACCCACCCTCCCAACGACCCCATCCTTAGCTTCAAACTGCCGAAGACACCACGCAAAAAGAACAAGGAGCGAAATCCGATCAAAATTAAACACAATCATGCCTTTTTTACTGTGTGGTGATAACGAAGAGATTCCTCAACTCTTCATACCAAAGATGCCACCACGTAAAAAAGAGCTTTCTAAAGTATTGACAAACAAACTATCAATAGTGAATAAATGTAACCTTTTTACTTATAGGTGAAAATTACCAGAATTAAGCGCGTTACATGAGAACTGTTCTGAATATCTTCACCCCTCCTTCTGCGCTCCAGAATTCTTGTTTCTACCCGAGGCCCCGAGCAAGAGTCGGGCGTCGAGGTACAGGGACGTGTTAGTAATATAATTTGATAAATTCTCTGCACATGGCGCTGCGCTCCTGATATGGTCGTAATGAAAAATGTCGTTTACATACATAAGACAACACGTCCCGCCCTCTTCGGGAACGCTAATGCATGAGTGAGGCGATTCTCATTGATGTCCGTTAAGCGTTTATGTCGTGGTCAGTTTTATACTTCTCTCGTATAGTGGATAGGTTGAGTAACACGTAAGTCGCTATGTTACGTGATATTTTGACTTTGTTAAAACATAGCATTTATAGTGGGCACCTACAGTGACAAATAGTACAACACAATAACCTGACTACCTATATTATACATAGACTCCTGGAAGAGCCATTTTAGTTTCCACGCTTCGCTTTCATTTTTTATTTTATTTATTAATCAATTTTGGAGGCGGATATGGTTAACGCCGCACAGGATGGTTTATTAGATAATCAACACATTCAACTTAGCTCACCCTAAGTAGTTCGCCACATTTGGTGACTTAAAAGGGGTGCCCGGGTTCGATGGGAACCCGGCTTGCGGGAGTCTCTGTGACTCTACATCCGGACTCTCTCGACCCATAACCTTGCACCGTAGTTGAAGGGATACATTCATACGCCCGTTCCTCCTGGACTCACTGACCCCTAGATTCTTAACCACCTCTCATACCTTTTTCTTTCCTAGAACTTTCCTTCTCCTTCCTTTCCTTAAAAGTACTTTCCATACAGCGTCCCCCCCATGACATGACCTCTGACATTATTTTCCTCAGAGCCTCCTTCTTCTTCTTCTCGTGCCCTGTCCGTTCAATGAACATTGGCTATCATGTTGGCTATGCGGAATTTGTTTACTGCAGCCCGGAAAAGCTCTACAGTAGACTGACCAAACCACTGTCTCAAGTTTTTAAGCCACGATGTCCTCCTTCTTCCAAGGCCCGTCTTACGGCAATCTTTCCCTCCACTATGAGATTCAGGGTCTCGTACTTCTCCGGATGTCTCATCACGTGTCCTAGATATTAAAGTTTTCGGATTTTTATTGTTTTAATAACTTATTCTTCTATATTCATCCGAACCATAACTCTGTCCATCTAGCTTATTTTGAGTATTCTTCTGTAGATCCACATCTCTAATATCTCAAATCGCCGTATCAGTTCTTCAATACGTGTCCATGCTTCCATCCCATAAAATACAGAGCCTCCAGTGTGGATCAATTGAAAAAAAAAAGCTTTGATTTGAACATTCAATATAACAATACTGATTTTTTATGTTTTAATTTTTTTTTAAATGTTACCGGAAAACAAAATTTTATTTGTATTTTTTACTCGAAATAATGTCAGGAATCACTGGTTAAATAAAGTAAGTGAAGTACGTCCCTTATCACCCTATATAGATATTTATTCCGTTACTATACCATGTTAAAACATTAAAGAGAATAATTATTTTATTGCATTTGGATAAAAAACTGAATTTTTAGATTATTAATAGTCTACTCTTTAGCAACTGTTTATTTATTTTTTATTGTTTTAAAGGAAAATGCATAATTAAGTAGTGCACATAAGTCTTTAATATATGTAATACGTTTGTATCTATTACACGTAGGTACTAACCTTGTTGCATTAATAGGGTATTTTTAAAAAATTAATATTGATGCCCTGATTGATTATTTCAATACATGTATTTTTTACTTGCTGTATTCTGTGCATACCGATGTACTAGGAGAGCCTTACAAAAGTGGCTAACACATAAAATATTGTATTATTAATTTAATGCACTGGAAGTGTTCGTTGAAAGAATTCAAATATGTATTGCAATAATAAGAACAGTCTCAATGAGTATAATGGGTTAGGGCGGAGGGGGGTTAAAAATTACAAATAATAATAAATTGACAAGGTCTGTTCACTAAACAATTAAACAAAGCTATCATTTTATTGGTCCAGTTGATTCGTCAGTCATCTCCGAAAAATCGGAATTCTCGTTAAGTATACCTTCAGTTATATGTAAAAGTGTTTCTTTTGTCTGATCCTATAACACTCTAGATTACTAGTGATTACCACCAAATAAATTATAATGCATAAAAACTTTAACAAGATTAAAGAAAATGTTAATATTTTCTGGGTCACTTGTAGGGTATTTCATTATCTTAAAAACTTTGTAGTTGGACTTTTAACTTAACTTAATAAACTGGAAGATCGAATTTGATCAGCGTATTGCTTTTGAGATGGAGTTCCCTCATAGATACAGAAAATCACCCACTCTGATAATCAAAAAAAAAAAAAATATTTATAATGAAGAAATCGAAGGAGTAGTCCACCCATTACCGCAAACCTGTGTTTTAATCCCCCTGGGCTAGCCCTCCCAACCCCTTCCCCTCCCACAGCAGCCCCCACGTGACCGGTAAGTCTACGGAGGGATTCCCTCCCCCTCTGGCTCGGTATGTATTGGTTTTTGAAAGCCCCTGGATAACCGTTAAGAAGTTATGGAATCATTTAACCACGGGTGGGACCAAAGTACAGGCAATAATAATTAATGGTTGCATCGGACACCGATTTATTTTAAACGGTCGTGTTTTTATGGATCAGTTAACTTCGCTGCAAATTGATTCATTCCTGGTAATTATAAAGTGTTAAAACTTTTTTATGTTACTAAGTACGGGTTATTTTACAGAATTTTCAACTCATCAAATTTCAAAGTAAAAATTTAAGCATTCTGAATGTTCTGTTATATTGCAGCCGCTTTTTTCACATTACTTTGATAAAAACAGAACTTGAACAGGACTTTCAAAGAACTTGAATTTTGACTCTAAATTTGATGATTTGTTCAAATTCTATGAAATAACCCGTCATTAATAAGATTTTTTAATGCAATTTTAAAATAGGAAGATATCTTCAAGTATGTAACTACCTATATTTATTAATTGGTTTCTTCTCAGTGATCATTTATTTCATGACATTGTGCACGCATTGAAAAAAATTCGTGCCATTTTCTAAAATCACGTCAAAGGGCGGTGTTCAAATTGAGAAAATGATATAGAAGTTAGGTTTCTGTACCCAAAAACCAGTCTCCAGGTGTCATCAAACATGCAAAAAGAAATGAATCATGATCACAAGAGCGAAATGTAAATCTTACTCACGCTTTATCTGTATAATATATTAAATAAAATGTAGTTTTTACTTCCACACATCCTCCTGCTTCAGGAAGCTCTAGGGTGGAAAAACAGCATGTTCAGCAGTGGTGGACGTACGAGTCCATCCCTCCCACTGTGGTTTAAAGCGTCTCCCTCAACCGGCCTCTCCGATCCCGCTCGCCACGCAGTAAATGGGCAGGATGGGATTAATCCAGCGCCAAGACCCGGACAAACCTCACTAAATAAACCTGAGACCCCTGATAAGTCACCAAACGCAGCGAACCATTTGGGGTGATCCATGGTAGAAGTGGTGGTGACCCAATTAATGGTATGGGGCGGCGGTACCCGTACTCCATTCCCAAATTGCTTTATATACTCTTATTGTTAATTATATTATATTCTCGCAAAGTTTCGGAAATAGGGTCATTAGTTTTAATTAATTTAAAACAACTCAAATTGTTATTTACAAAAAATGATATACGATAAGAACCGGCTTGAATAATCCCACTTTCTTAATAACTTTAAGTTGTTATAAAAGTCTGGCGAAGGCTTTAATAATTTACGGTATTATAATTTTTAAGATATACTATAAAGCTACCCTTGTGATCTCGAATGGGCACCATAAATAGGGGATGTTTTCTCATCATGCAAAATACAACAGGAACACGAGCACTTAATCGAGTACATTTTCCTCCCTCAGCGGCGGAGGATCACGTAAATAGCACATAAAAATTATAAATTTAATAAAATCTGTTTGAGGGGTGAGCGGTAAGTGGTGGGAATATCCGGCGAACTTTATAGGCTTTCAACAGGAGAAGAATCTTAACGTCGTTACTGCGGTATATTGTTTCAGTAGAGAGGGCAAAGTTCTCCAAGAGGTGACCCACCTTTTCTTTTATTAATTAAAATTTCGAAATGTATGAAAATAAATATTTTTTAGTTTGAGAATTAGTTCGGTTTGGAATTAGACATATTACAAGGTTTCTTTTCAATGTTTTACGATTAATAATATAATCGTTATAAAAAGTAATATTTTGTTATAATATTATTTTCACATCGTTTTTTTTCTTTTAGTTGTATATTAAATCTAAAAGCCTTGTCTTGTAATAGGATTTAAAATATTTTTTTTATAAACATAATAAGTTTCTAGTAAGTAAGATTTTACTTATCAAGTTTTCCTACATCTGTTGCGTCACTAATTATGTTTTATAAATGAATTCTTTTTCATGTCACCAATTTCCAATTGATGATAATTTCATAATATCGCAAGGCGATTTTTTTCAGTTAGTTCATTATTTATCTATTTCATCTTTTTGAACGGAGCAAAAATATTTTTGAATATTAAATTGCCATTTTTTGCGTTTTTTTACAGATTGGTTTAGGGTTCAATGAAAGGCACATTTAAATTATGTTGGTTTTGTATTTTTCTTAAAAGCAAAACTCCCATCTGTACACAGAAGCCTGTTTCTCAGTTTTATAAGATAATATTATACTATACATATTTCACAAAACCATTAAAATTAAGATAATAAATTAAGATACATACACGATATTGTAGTAATGTATACCTGCAATATTTAAAAAAAATACCTGAAAAAAATGTAAATCTTATCATTGAAATAATTGATAAAAAAAAATTAGTTAAATTTTATTTTATCGTGTTTGTTGACAGTAGTTATTCTGAAATATTTTTTTTTTATTTGTTTTGAAAATATTTCGTATAATAAACATTCTTCAAGTCTAACATTCACTATAAGTAGTTATGCATATTCCATTCGCATAAAATATTTCATACTGGTATATTTTTTAAAGAAATAACTTCAGCAGATATATGATTGTAAGTCTATTTAACACATAAGTAATTGTTCTTTGCAGTAGTACTATGTTAAATGTTTCCTTAACTACAGTACATACATATATTAAGTTATATACAAGATATCTTTAATCAAATTTAAATTCTCTTTAAACGTATAAATCAAACAATGTTCAACTCAAAATATAATAAAATTAGGACTTTATTAAAAAAGAAAAATTAATTTGAGAATATTTACATTGTGTAAAAAAAATTTGGGTTTAACAAATAATAAAATAGATATTTTTGGGAACATGACTTCTTATTAATAATACCTGTAACTAACACCGATATAATATTTTTCAAATTTTCAATTTATGAATTTGATTAATTTTGTCATTAATATTTCCTTTTCATTTGTAGTTCTATACATAAGGTAATATTTAAAGTTTGGCCGCTGTTAACACTTATAAGTTTCATTATTTATAACACTATTATAAAAAACAAAAAATGCATAGGTATAGATAAATTTTGAAAACGTTTTCAGCAAAAAGAGTTAAAATAGGTAGGCATCTGAAAAATAAGCAGTCAGAAATAAAGCTTTTCACTGCTATGGATATTTATTTAAACCTCAGGACAAAGTTTAAATTATTCTCTGAATTAATTTTTAGAAATCAGTTGACTGATGAAGTCCAAATACGTATTTATTGGCGATTTTTGTGAACCTTATTTTTGATGGTCTTATTTAGTAATAAAATCGTAATGAAGGTGGCGCAATATAAAATTGTAAATACATTATTATAGATAATTAAATTAAAAGATGTAGAGGTTCTAATAAAAAAATTGTTTCAAATCAAATAGCAATGCGGAACATTGATGAATTTAATTGATAATATACTTTGATTTCACAATTAATTAAAGCCATGTTGCCTGGCGCACACCTAAATACGATATTATTTTAATATATTATGTATGATAAAAATGTACATGTTAATGCTACAGCTTTAAGTCCTTCACCAAGTTTAAGAGCTAATATTATATAGTATGATACAGTTCGTTTTAAAATATTATAGTAGGAATTTCGCATTGAATTAACACGAAAAACTACTAAAAATTTAATGCGTATAATTTTACAACCATTTATATATTTCGTGCAATTGTGCTCAATATAAAAAAAAAACAACTATCGGGTTTAAACAATAATAAGTATTTCAAATTATAAGTTAAGATAAATTCACCCTGTGTGACTTATATATTAATTTGTTTACATAGTTTCGTACATTAATTTTATAAGTTATTTGATTAAAGGTTCTTTCTTAACTACAACATTTTTAACAACTTTGGAAATTGCTTGAGTTAAATATATTAAAACATTAATGCATATTTAGTAGAAACATAATTTAAAACTTTAGCAAAAGCTTTACAATATTCTAATGATTATTTCGTAAGGAATAAAATAAATTTATGAAGGCTATTGAAATACATTTTTAATTAGCAAAATATAAAATAATTGAACCAAAGTTGAAATTGGTGATCAGTGTTTATAAAAAAACATTTTAATTTCATTGATATTTATTATTTTGAATATAAGTTATGAATGAGTTAGCTTCATAGCGAGGCAGACGAGTGTTGCTAAATACATCCAACCCACAGTAATCCTCACAGTTCCTGAAAAAAAAACATATAATTAATATACACCTCAACATGCAAGCTCCTTACGTTATGTTTTTTTTTTTTACATTAGATCCACACAGGGGGCCCGGAAGAAAATAATTCCCCCTAGGGCCTAAGTCATATTTGGGGATGCTGTGTGTAGGGTCTTTTTAGAAAAGAAAGGAGAGAAAGTACTGGGAAGGAAAAGGGTATGAGGGGTGGGAAGGAATCTTGAGGTCAGTGTGTCCAGGAGTAACGGACGTATGAGTCCAACCCTCCTACTACGGTGCAAGGCGATATTCCGAGAGAGTCTTGCTGGAGAGATCAAACGGTTTCCCTGACACAATTTTTCCCGATCCGGCCTGCCATGCAGTTGGTGGGAAGATGCATCCATCGCCAAGATCCGGACCAATCTCACCTCATGAATTCGAGCACCCCTACTAACTCATCAAACGTAGTGAACCATTTTGGGTGACCTGGGGGAGAGGTTTGTTTGATTATGGATATGGATTCTTTTCTATGTGAATACAGCATAAGCTCCCGTCTGGAGCTAGTGAGACTATTGCAACCCCAATTGGGGTATGGGAAGAGGAAGGTGGGGAAGTACTTAATATTCAGACCTGGTCACCAAATAGGGATAAAACCGTTTCAACCAACCCTTCAATTCTAAATGGTGGACACGGAGTATCTTCCACTCTGGAATGTGCTGCAAAGATACTATAAATTATTTTTATGTGAAATAACACAAATGAAATTAATAAAATTTATATGCGCTAGCTGGGATTTGAACCCGCAAACTTCGGATTGCTAGACGAGAGCCTTACACCTCGAACACGGAGGCCGGTCACTTCTCATCCTAGTGCATAATTAATAATATAGTATATTGATTCTTGGTTTAAAGGAACAGAAATGCTTAACAGCAGTAGAAAGGAACATGCATGACTTCTGCTAAAACTTTAGCCCACAAACCAAACTTGAGCAGTCCAAAATATATTTTCGTTGCTATAGAACTGATTTGCAATCAACTAAAACTATTTTTAACTACATAGATCATCGTTAAATAATGACTTTATGTTTGGATGAAAATAATCGATTTTAACATATTATTTCGTATCATATTAACTCCGCACACCTTGTACAAATTTTGCAACGTCAATTTATTTATGTAGTTTGAAAAAACATTGCCAAAGACATTTTATAACTCCATCAGATCGTGTTGTAAAAAAGTATGTTCCAACAAGTTTATTCACGGATCTATCAAATTTGCTGGTTTATTTAGTGGAATTTATTGCTAAAACACCAAGAAAATGAATAACGAAACATGTATTCTTTTTCCTCGAAAAATATGAAGTGAGTTGAAAATTTTATTTTTTAAGCTACCTACAAGCTTATGTGATAATTCTGCGTTACGATTAGATACCTCAAGCAATATACGTACCTCAATTATAGTTTAATTGAAAATGTATTGTTTTGTATTAATTATACTTATATAATACACTTGCATAACGTGGATTTACTAGATGATCATTTGTGGAAAAGTGTGTTTAGTTTTTCCTTAAGGAAAAATTTTACCCGGACATAAAGTCTGGTGACAAAAAAAAAAAAAAAAGACTTCGCCAGCTTCAAATACGGCTAAATATATTATTAGCATGATATTCAATGGGAAATATATTAGCATAATATTCTATGGTAAATTTATTATTATATTAGCATGATATTTGATGGTAAATATATAATCATGATATTCGATGGCAAATTTATTATCATGATATTCGATGGTAAATATATGAGCATGATATTCAACGGTAAATATATTAGCATACAATTCGATGGTAAATATGTTAGCATGCTATTAAACGGTAAATATATATTAGTATGATATTCGATAGTAAATATATAAGCATGATATTCGATGGTAAATATATTATCACGATATTCGATGGTAAATATGTATCATAATATTCGATGGTAAATATATATCGTGATATTAGATGGTAAATATATAAGCATGATACTCGACGGTAAATATATTAGCATGAAATTCGATGGTAAATATGTTAGCATGCTATTCAATGGTAAATATATATTAGCATGATATTCGATGGTAAGTATATTGGCATGATAATTAGCGTAAATTTATTAGTATGGTAAATATATTATCATGATATTCGATGGTAAATATATAATCATGATATTCGATGGTAAATATATCAGCATGATATTTGAAGGTAAATATATTATCATGATATTCGATGGAAAATATACAAGCATGATATTCGACGGTAAATATATTAATTAACATGAAATTCGATGGTAAATATGTTATCATGCTATTCGATGGTAAATATATATTTAATAGCATGATATTCGGTGGTAAATATATCAGCATGATAATAAAGTAATTAATGTATTAGCATGATAATTAGCGTAAATTTATTAGCATGGTAAATATATTAGCACGATATTCGATGGCTTACCGCTCGTGCTTCTAGATCCACTGCCCCAATCAGTTTTTCCTCCTCCCTTAGTACCATCACTCGACTTCTGTTCAGATTTTCCGATTTCATTCAAATTTGACTGGTACTTGGAACCTGTTGACAAAAGTTACAATGGTTAGTGTTATGAACAATTGTGTATCAGTACCTAGTGACAACTGTGGAATAACATCAGTGTTTAAAAATGAGTGTAGAAAAAAAAACAGGTGTATCATTTGCTTGATACTAAGATGCGAGTTGGGTAGGACTTACGGCTTTTAGTGGAGCTAATTGAAAATGTATTAATTCCTCTATCAGGACAAATAAAATTCACATAACCACATCCTGTGCACTCTGCGTATATGTTGCACAAATTGGGCCTAAATTATTCTGATTTATGTGAATGTGGACAACAGAACTCATCGCAGAAGAATGTCCCCTAAACCAGTTTGTGCTGAGTTGTCCTTAACATCCTACTTTGACCTCCTACTTTGTACTCCTACTTTGACATTCTGCTTTGATCCCCTACATCGACTTCCTTACTTTGACTTCCTACTTTGACCTCTTACTTTGACTTCCTACTTTGACCTCCTATTTTGACCTCCTACTTTGACCTCCTACTTTGACCTACTACTTAGACCTCCTACTTTGACCTCCTACTTTGACCTCCTACTTTGACCTCCTACTTTGACCTCCTACTTTTGACCTTCTACTTCGACCTCCTACTTTGACCTCCAATAACTATACTCTACCAATTGAAGAAGAAGAATTTGAACGAATTATGAGAGTATCAATGATTTTGCATTCCCAACCATTGTACAAAAACATGTGGTACATCCTACAATTATCAACGTGATAAATAATTGCTATTCAAAATTAAAAGAATTTAAAAATAAATTAAAAGTCGAATATGCGTACCGCTGCCTTGGGAACCATTAATTGGATAACCCAAGTTCTTCGATACGTTTGGTAACTAAGTAGGGGTGCCCGCATTCATCGGAAGAGATTTGTCCATGTCTTGGCGAATGATGCGTCTGTCCACCATCTGAGTGGCCCGCGGCGAGCCGGATCGAGAGAGGCCAGTTGAGAAAGACCAATTGACCTCTCTAACCGATGATCCGGTCCGGACGTCCTTTCTTTCATTTAACCCGATTAAAACATCGGTGAATTAAAATAAAGGAACCAGAAAAATCAACGTAGACTTAAAAATTTGAAGAAAATATTTCGTTATTTCGTTTACGAAAGCCACTTAAGAACTGTGATGTATAAACAATTCCTATTTTTTGTTTTATGAAACGTAACATTTCCGTTTCAACTTAAATACAAATATGTTTGCAAATGTATTCAATATTACTTACGAAGAATAAAATTCAATAATCGACCCTTAGTATATCCTCCGAGGTCACGCGACCCGGAAACTTTTTACATAAAATGTTCCGGCAGTAAAAAAGTGGAAAACCATGCGTACGAATATAGCGCGAGATGGGATGTATTGTTGAAGGGAGAAATAGAAAAACACAACAATCATGGATTGATTTGGAGTTTCTTATTCAGAAGCTTTCGATTGGAATACTGGAGGACAAGCTGTTTGTTTATTTTATTGTTCGATGTTGAAGTTTCCAGATTAAATACGAGAAGTGTATTGACAAATAAATATTACTCCATGACCTTTAAATTTAATTCATTTTTCAGCATACTAGAAAATGCACAAATCTGAGATTTTTTTGTAGGAATAACGTAGTGAAGGGAGTTCAGAATAATAAGTTTTTTTTTAAATTTGAATACCTCAATAACTCAGGTACAGGGCATACGTCATTCCTATGTCTACCTACTTTAAATTGTTGTGAAAACAAGCTTATGTGCCCAAGCGGTTAAGTCCCAGCTACTCCCGTCTGTAGCCAGTAAGACTATAACATTCCTAATCGGGAAATGTTGTGAGGCTGGAGGTGAGTGGGGAGGGGCAGGAGATGAGAAAGAGGAAGGAGGAGAAGTACATGGCTGTTTAGATCTAGTCACCAAACACAAGCTATTTCAAGAACGTTTGATTTCTGAATGGTGCTTTTACAATACGGGGATACTGAGAGTTTATTCCACACTGGAACGTGCCGTAAATAAATTATTTTAAATGATTAAATTTTGAAACAAATCAAACAAATAATATTTATCTGTGATTTGAACTCATGTCCTCCGGATCACTAGATCCGGACTACTGAGGTCTGATATGAGATATAATTGTAGTAAAATCACACGTGCATGAGATATTAATTTAATAAACGAGATTTGCAACCAATCCCCCAATGCGAGATTTACACTAGATTATTTAAATCGAACGTACTCGTATATAAATAAATTAGTTGTATTGAAAAATCTAGTAGACTAGCCTTCGACTTTTGCCGTGTCGTTTGTTTGTCTGTTCTGTATACATTTAAAAACAACATGGTACTAGTCGCATTCGATACCAATCGTCAGTGAAAATGGAGTGGCTGTGCGGCAAATCGCTACTGCACGACGAGACGCGACGGGGTAACTAGCTAATGAAAAAAGCTGATGGCGTAAATTCCACCACGATTTAAAGCTATAATTTTTAAATGAAACTATAATAATAAAAAACCAATGTCATATTTGTAAGATAAATACAGTTCTTTTTTAATCGTACCCGGCCGCGATTTCATAGCCAAATGCGTATACTGCTACGCTATGGAGGCCGACCCTTTCCGCCCAATGACATCGTGTACTCCCAAACAAGTCTGATCCGAGATAATGGTGAAACGTATTAACGTTACAAATTGATGCAAATAATTTGAATAGAAATCAATTTTCTGCTCCAAGGAGTAAGTTCATTTCGACGCACGATTTGGTAGCAACAGCGAGGGGCTTATTCTGCCGGTTTCCCGCCAATCCCATCAGGTTTATCATAGATTCCATTTTTATACTTAAAACATCATTGCGAATAGTGCACTAATCTGAACACTGAAGTGTTTTATTTCGATGCAGGTATTTCAATGAGATCAGGATAAACTTTAGAATGAAACAAATCAACTTGTAAAAAAGTTTTTCACTATAAAACATCAAATTTCCATTTTTATCTAGTGGCGCCATCTCTTGGGCCGTCTATTATACAATTTTTGAAAGAAAGAAAGTTTATTATTTTTAGTTTGAATAAAGATTGAACCTTCCTACCCAGGGACTGACTAAAATGAGCGAACACTGCTAACCAAGCCAAATCATGATTGGATGGTGCCGACATTTATTTCGTATGTTCATTTTTGTAATTTTTCAATTTAATGTCATCACTGCCTTGTGAGAGCCATCTAAGTTGAAAGAGTGCATTGTTATCGAAAGCGAGTCTATCTGCCGAGTTGCAGCTTAATCGGATATCGGGAAGTGGGTTTATTTCCATTTCCATGGTTTTCATTCATTCATTCATGAAAACTAAATCGACATTCAAGTAGATATATTTAATATAAACATTTTAAAGCACATATTTTATATCTCTAACATATTTATAAATTAAAAGGAAAATTATTCCCTCCGGGCCTACGCCATCTTTAGAGATGCAGTGCAATGGTACTTTTAAAAAATGAAGGAGAGGAGATTTTGGGAAGAAAAAATCTGTGAGGGGTGGATAGGAATCTGGGGGTCAGTGCGGCCTGGAGTGATACACTTATGAATCCAACCCTCCCACTGTTATGGGTCGAGAGCGTCCAGCTGAAAAATCTCTCTCAACCCAACCCGGATCGCAAAGATAAAATAGCGTTACTGTAATATGAACAAAAAATATTAATTTTATTATTTGTTTCTATAATGTGCATTACATTGTGGCTGAAATCGTGTTAAATACAAGCCACTGTTGTATAGAAATTCCTTAGGCAGTGTTTTGATTCGATTTTTATTTATTTTTTCTTAGTTATTTATACATTAGTTCACAAATTACTAATTATAACTATATGGTTTCCGGCAGAGCATTATAATATTTCTTCCCATTGTAAAATAAAATTTGTTTGATTCTTTGAAAAATGAATGACTTTTTTATGTGCATACCGCACGAGTCCCAGAGAGTCCCAACTGCTCCCGTCTGGAGCCAGTGAGACTATGGCATCCCCAATTGGGGTATGTTGTGAGGCTGAAAGAGGAGGGGAGGGGAAGGAGATGGGGAAAAGGAAGATAAGATAGCTATACCTATATGATTAGAACAAGTTCTGTACAGCCGGAGAACACCCACAACCTTCCCCTCTCTTGATCTCTTTCTATATTATTCCAGTTCCCAATATTGGGAGCAAAGAAACTGATTCCTTGACTAGTATTCACAGAAGAAAGAAAACAAATCGAAGAGATTTTAATCTCTCACAATATTGTGTTCCTAAGCCCAAAAGGGAGATTCTGTAAAATTGAATCTCTTGCAACGATCAATAAAAAGATTTTCAAGAAAATAGTTGAAATTGGATATCATAAAGGTGACCTTATTATTTTTAATAAAATCTGAGCATACTGTTGTGGACCTCTTGATATTGGCTCTATATTTTGATTTACAAAACCAATCGCGCCCGGTAGTTATATCAGTGGGGTGGCTATAAAATGATGGTAGAATCCAAGACAAAAAATATACAGGAACCACCCCCATCTCAAGTTTACTTCGTATAAGAAAAACAAGGATAGACATACACTTTGGTGTTATGTCTTCGGGCCAAAGTTTGATACCATTTTAAGAATTACGGTTTCTTTAATATGGAACCATGCTGTGGCAGTGTTTTGGCTGGTAGATAATAATAATATATAATAAAACATTTTAAAATTTTAGCTGCTTGGTCCATGCGAAATTTCATAATATTCAGAAAGATTATGATTTGAAGTTTTATTACAGTTTTGAATTTCTTACAGAGATTAGTTTTGGTTTAGTATTCTTTGATTTGGTTTTACCGCGGCTAAGATGTTTTTGTCTGGGAATATTGGCTTTTTTTTCATGCAAATCTGTTCATTTTTCAGGAACCAACCTATGCAGTACTAATCTTCTAAACTACGTTAAACTATATTAAACCACATTTCAATTCGTATTGAGAAGTATCTTTCACACTGCGAAAGAAATTAAAGATGAAAAATTTTATTGATGAATATTATTATGTATTATTATTTTTAAATTGATAAAATAATGTTTAAGACAAGATTTTTATGCATAACAGAAATGGTAACAATTATTATAAGCAATAATTATTAGCCTGAAACACTCATTCACATTGAAAAAACTATGTGGTTGAGTGCATAAAAATCTTGTCTTAAACATTAGTTTATCAATTAAAAAATAATAATTAATATTTGACGAGTTAAAGCATTTGACCAAAAAAATGTAGACATAATATGTCTCGACGCCATCTAGTGGGAGATTTAGCACTTACAATGCCTTTCTCATATAAAATAAAGTTGGTTGCTTGCGGATGAAAAAAATGTGATAAGCGGTAATTGTTGAATGAAACACTAGTACATATTGAATTATTTGGCGTGTAAGAGATAAGCCGACGTAGCTCAGTGGTTAGAGCATTTGAGCGGAAAT
Source organism: Limnephilus auricula (assembly GCA_951813805.1). NCBI lineage: Eukaryota > Metazoa > Arthropoda > Insecta > Trichoptera > Limnephilidae > Limnephilus > Limnephilus auricula. The sequence goes on along the minus strand of OX638390.1, from coordinate 23,878,966 downwards.
CAGAAAGACACGGGTTCGAGTCTCGTAAGCGTCATGTATCTTTTCTCGGGCGATTTTTTCAATGTGGATGAGTGTTCCAGGCTAATAATTATTATATATGTTGATTACAAGGGGTCCAAAATTTAGATTTTCACTATAAAGTCAAAACAAGTGTTATTTGTCAGGTATTTTCTCAAAACATTAGTAAATATTATCTTTTATTTGACATTATTATATAATTTTTCCAAAAATTCTCTCCAAAATTAATTAACAAAGAGAACTGTAGTTAGTCAATAATAGTCGATACACTAATTGCTTAAAAACGTGAAAAACTTATTAGAAAAGTTGTTATGGGACGGCGGGGTTGGAGAACAGATCCAGAATGGCAGGAACATCAGCTCCGTGACAGCAGCCGGCCCTCAATATGTCCGATCCCAGAACAAAGTTTCCCAATAAAAACCAATATAATGTCAAGAGTGCGGGAAGAACGCCGCCCAGAAATAATTCCAGCTACGATCCTTTACCGCCCCTAAACGTTTGGAATTTGTTCTTTTGCGGTGATTATATTTCGTATTGTTATTTTTGGTTTATGGCTATTTTTAATTGAAACATGAGTGACATTATTACTGTTTGATTTTCTACGTAGTTAACTGCGCCAACATTATTGACATTAAAAAACACAGTAAATTTGATTTTCTAATTATTTAATGGTTTTTGCGTTTAATTCGTAACTCCACTTTTTTAAATTTAATTTAACCCTTCAAAAATTTGGCGTATTTTGTCAGAGGCTAATAATATTCCCGCTTTGCAATAAAATCCAAATATATGGAACATTTGTTAACGTATTCGAAAACTAAAAACTGTTCTTGAAAAGTGATGAAATAGGCTTTCAAATTTATTTATTAAAAATTACTATGCATTATTTTAAATATAATTTTTTTTGGCGAAAACTTTAAAAAGTTTTAAAAATGGCTCACTTTACTTTTTTTAGGGGTAAATTTAAATTTTTTGTGGTTTACTTTTAGATTTGAATATATAGCTTGTTGTATTCTCTTTCCAATACCGTTTAGATCATGATAGTAACGGAGAAATAAAGATTTTTGTGAGACCTATGTGAGCTGGGACAAATATAGTCTCCTGTGATTAAACGGGTTTTAAATCAAATTTTTAAAAAAGTTTTCATATGAGGTATGTAAAAGCAAAGGCAGCAATCTCAACAGCAACCCCATTTCGGGGAGATTGCGATGTTTGCTTTTGAAATGTTCTGGAGATTTCTATCTTTGCTTTTAAGTACAATATTACATACTCATATTGTATACACATATATTACATATAATATTTGTGTGTAATATTGTACGTAAAAGCAAAGATAGCTATCTCCAGGTAGATGGCTGTCTTTGCTTTTACACACCTCATATATTTTATTTTTTTCAGGTATCTTAGTTTTATTATTATCGTGACAGCCGTTTCGGCTTAAAACCCCATGTTCAAACTGTGTTTAGACCACTTTGAGACGACTTGTTTATATGAGTCTATTAACCCCGTCCCAATTTCAATTTATTATCAGTTAAACTGATTTACCTAGATATTAATTGTGACAATAATAGGTTCTCTATTTTTTAGGGTACTTTGAAATCTGTTTTCCCCACTTTAATGTAATGTAACTAGTATTGTCTCATTTAAATGTGTTACATTGTTTTGGTTTTTTAAAAACTAAAATGCTTGCAGAATTTAATAATATTAAATTAAATATATTTATTATTTAAATTTTACGGACAAGATTATAAAACGTTAATTCAATATTGTGACGATGTTGAATACATATTTTGTGAAATATTGGGATGGTAATTGATCGCCAGGATCTTCCTCCAAACGGCTAAACCATCGACTGCTTCAATATACCAAATAAATAAAGTGTGGTATTCGTAAAGTGCTAATATGACTCCAGCAGTAATAGAGTAAGACATATCTACAGTTATCGGAATATAAATTGTTACACTGACTAAATCTTTCTTTCTCATCCCAGATATCAGCAAGAGTAGAGAATTGTGTAAAAATGTATAAGCCCGCCTCACAGATAATACCGAATATTTCTTGTCGAAGTTCGATACACGGATAATACGGAACGTTCCTTTTTTAATTAATAGACAAATAAACAAAATCAAGTATGACATTTGCCGAAAGTACCAACCATATAAAATAAATTCTTGTCAACCTATATTTTAAGTTTTCAAGTAGTTTAGCAGCTACGCTAGGTGTGTGTAAACGGTTTGTGATACAAAAGTGTATGTATTATTTATTAAGAATCGATTTTGGCGGTTTGGCAATCTTTTTTAATATTCTAGGGTACCATGTAAATATGAAGGATTGATTGCAATTGATTGTATACGAAAATATAAATAGAATATGGCAAAGAGTTCGTACACCGCGTAAGTGAATTAATTTAAACAAAATTATAATGTTAAAGGCATATTTTTTGTATGTTTTTTACCAACCACATAAAAACTAACCTTTCTTAATAATAAAGCTAAATCTAATTGTTTGACTAAAAAATATTCCGAGTTAACTGTGAGGCGGAATAAGACATAAATAATGAGAATTGTATCAAGCATGTGTCCATCTCCATTAAATCGCTTAATTAATAAACCAAGTACCAACTACTGTGAGCCGAAGAATATTTATTATAAATCCTACGTACTCAGTAGATACTAGTATTCCGGAACAGGTATCACATTTTTCATGGAATTTTTCTGATATGCAAACCTACAAAGGATTTCACAAATAGTACAGTAGTAAATTCAATAATAATAATATATCTTTGTACATCCTGGTTCAACCAAAACCTTTATTTTAAACCAAAATCTTTGTTGTTTAATCTGTAAAAATTATTATTATTACAGGTTACAGATATAACCTAAAATTAATTTTCAGCTTTTCCAAGCTCAGAAACATGCCATTCCTAAAGGCTAGATTTAAAATTGTTAAACGTCATTTAGAATAAAATCTAACTAATAAAACACAATATCTAATGTAGCAGTGTTCATCAATCAAAAACAAAATAACAAAACGTTAATAAAAAGCCAAATTTATGCACAACGTAAAAATGTTGAAACAGCCAAACGTTGACAATAATGAACGATGGAGGTAGCACAGAAAAAGCTTTCTGAAATGAATTCAGTTCATTCGGACTACTAATTGCGACTGCAAAATAAAGTGAATAAAACCGAGCCAAAAGGCAGAATGCATCGCAGAATTACATGGATGCTGGCGGAACCTCAGTGGGGTACCTACCTAGAAAGGTACCTAACCGTTACCCAGTACTTACCCGGCTGACTGCTGGCGATACAGTCAACCCAGCAAACTACTAAAGGGTTTGACAAAAATTCCGCACAACATAAAATGAAAGTAATGTCACAAATAAAGAAAAAAATCTTGGTGTGAATTGGATGATATCATATAAGATTTTTAGGTCAAGTCATTTTTTTTGTGAAAGACAAACATTCCCGGGTTCCGAATAACCTGACAATTTTGAAAATCTCCTATTATCAACACATTAAGCTGAAAATGCTGCTGGTGTCGTGATGGAGGATTTAGTAGGCGGTATTAACGAGAGCCTTAACTCATCTTGCTTATAGCGTTAATAGGACAGCAGTATTAATAGGACAGCAGTGAATAAAGATGTTATGGTTCGGATGAATAAAGAAAAAAAAGTTATTAAAACAATAAAAATACGAAAACTTCAATATCTAGAACACGTGATGAGACATCCGGAGAAGTACGAGATCTTGCATCTCATAATGCAGGGAAAGATTGCCGGAAGACGGGGTCCTGGAAGAAGGAAGACATCGTGGCTGAAAAACTTGAGACAGTGGTTTGGACAGTCTACTGTAGAGCTGTTCCGGGCCGCAGTAAACAAAGTCCGCATAGCCAACATGATAGCCAACGTCCGTTGAACGGACAGGGCACGAGAAGAAGAAGTATTACAAGGAAATACCCAATACCCACCTCAAATAGGGTGAGACATAAAATAAAGAACAGAACCAGAAGTGCCTTCCATCTTCCATACACATTTGAATGGAAATACACATTCCATTTAGTCCATTTAGCTCGTGCTCTGCCTCACTTACACTCGCCTGACATCGTACATCTCCATCCCATTTTAATTTCGTGTTCGTGGAGATCCACAGTTTAGTATCAGAAATTTAAGCCTCGATTGACCAAATATTTGGATCACGAAACACAATCTCAAGGTAGTTCTAACGTTTTTTTTATTCTGCGTACGTAAATCATACGATGCAGAAAAACACAAGAATATACCTGGAAAGAGACACATCTGTGCTGAATATAGCGAAGGTATCAACAAAGTATACAAATTTTGAACTTATATTAAGTATGATTTTTATAACTATTTAACAACTTTTATAACAAAAACCTATTTTTATGCACAAGTCCCCAAGCCATTGAGACTAAGGGCTCTCCACTTTAACCACTCAAGCGCTTTTTACCTCAATATGGCATTATTTCTAAAACCACGGATTGCTCTGTTGCCAAAATATGGCAAATATTCTCTAGATTCTTTAAAATGTTTTAAAGTTAACAATTTAATAATATTTTTTTTTTATATATCGTACAAATATGTGATATACGACAAAATATAGAAGAATTCATTTTCTATATAGAACTATAATCAGTTTGTATGTTTCGGTGTTCAAATTCGGAGATATGATTTTTTTAATGTGGGCGGAAAAATTTCCGTTAGCAATCCGAGAAAAAAGTTTTAAATTGTTCTGTTTAAAGTGAGGACTGGATAGAGATGAAGCGGAGGAAGGATATCAATGTTTTGATTCATACGGTGGTCTTCCAAAAGGGCGACATTGAGAGCGACGACACTCTAAAACGCTACGCAAAAATGGTTTGCATTAATATTACTTGAATTAAATTAAAAAAATATATTACTTGAAATAAAATTTAAAAAAAATATATGATTTAACTTTTACTTTTTTAATAATTTTATTTAAATGGGAAATGAGTATTAGACGGACCTGTACCTAGAATTCAACCGTAGTACAATACTTGCAATTCTTTGTATGCATAACGAGTTGACATTTCGCATTCATTCATATTTCCCGGCGCTTTCGCCCGGATTTCTTTGTGTGAATAATTTTATTAGGAACGAAACTCGGAATTGACTTCATTAAAATTTGTTTTAGCAGAACTTTGATTTTGACGAATGTAAATGGTGAATAGTATGATTAGTTATTGATATTTTATTTTTTTAAAGGTTTATTATTGAATGGACTATCAAATTTAAACATCTATAAAGAAAGGGTGTCGCGTTAAATGTCAAAGAATAAGATACGTAGGAAATCGTAAGATCATTACAAAAATGGCATAATTAGATACGTTTTTAGATTTTCACGGCCAAAAGCAAAAGGATCTGCCGGAGTCTGCCCTGATGATGGACACTGCAACGCTGTCCGAAACGTCGGCTAAAGAAGGAGGTAGCGCAACTTGGTATAACACCCCAAAAACAAACAACGAAAATGACGTAATTGTTTTAAACCTTATAATATACTATCCAGATAGTCCAGAATTCTGTACAAAATTAACGAGCGAAATGAAATTTTCAAATACAATCTGTTTGTCTGAAATTGAAAAACCAACGAACGATGATATTGTTGTGAAAGTTGCGAAGGTTTTTCTATCTGCATTTTCTCGACTAACATAATTCTTTTCAATTCTCAACTTCCACCATGAGCTATAGAACTCTGAAAAATCCCATTTACCATTTAAAAAAATAGACAATACGTAATGATATATACGCATAATATATGTTAAACTTTTTCTTTTATCCACTGGAGCAACAGAGCAATTTAAAACTTTTTTCTCAGATTGCTAAAGGAAAATTTTCCGCCCGCATTAAAAAATAAACATACCTCCGAATTTGAATATGGAGACATACAAACTGATTATAGTTCTATATAGCCAATGAATTTACCTAAATTTTGTCTATTATCACATATTCGTAATATTTATAAAAAAAATATTGTAAAATCGATAACTTTAAAACATTTTTAAGAATCTCAAGAATATTTGCCACATTATGGCAACAAAGCAATGGAGAGCTTTGGAAAATTGCCTTAATGTGGCAAAAACGTTTGAGCGGTTAAGAAAAATTATAAAATTGGAAAAAACAGGTATTCGTTAAGTTTTTGGTCACAAATTATTATAATATAAGGTTACCAGTGATCAAAATAATTATTCATGTCTAAAAGTAGATTTATATTATTTATTACCAGTGAACATAGAATAAAGAATAACACAAAAATTTGGCTTAGGGACGTGTTTCGTCATCCATGTATCGGCCCAATTTGGGCGTAGGGGATTTAGAGATCTTTGATTTCAGGCCAGTGTAAGTGGGGAGTTGGGCTAAATGGAACATTAATTTGTTATATGGTTTGGTCTATGCCCGTGAATCAACAAATATCACCCCTTTTGTCACAAAATTAGGATCCACTCGTAAAATGTCGCAGTTTACCAATCTAATCATGGTAAAAGACAGAAAGGGAACAGTTTTCAGAATGTTTTCCTGAAACTAAAGCTAACTGCATTAGCCGAACAAACAACTTTCAATCAGAGATTCAGTAAAACGCATTGTTTTCTTACTACCTCTCCTCCCTCCAATCTCTCCCCTCCCACCCCTCTGTGTCCTCGGGAGAGCGGGATCCGGAAATGGAAAGGGGAACAGTTATCCGCTATTTTTATGATTGTTTTTGAAAGTCCCGCCGGGTCCAAGATGATAACTTTACAGATTGTGCAACACAGCAATGAATGTGGGGAGACAGAGCTTAAATGTAGAAGTGTATACTTAAATGTAAACTTAAATGTAAAACTGTATGGTGTATAAATTGCTCAAATAATCATACGCCAATACCAATGCGTGTTATGAAATATAAAGTTAGTTATGAGAGGTGGTAGTAGTTCAAAACAAAATTGCTTTTCTACTTCACAATATTTTAAATGTTTTATTTTTCAACTGAAAACAATGTTCTTTCCAAGAAAACTTTTCAAAAAATACTGAAACAATTGAATTTAAAAATGTTTACAGTTCTGAATTCATTGTTCGTCACATAAATAATAGTTTTATATATAAAAAAAATATATATTTTTACGTAATTATTACATAAAAACGAAAAAATCAGAACATCTGTATTGTAAAACCATTCTCATAAAGTGAGCTCTGCTGTCTTGAAATTTATTGGGCTTTTCAGTCAACAATTTCTAGTCCATAAAGTTAGTTATAATTTGCAACCTATGTAAAGAGAAGATTTGGAAAAATTGATATTTAATCTAGGTATAAGCCGTGTAGGAACTACTGATTGGCAATCAAATAGGTATTTAAATCCAATCGTTTGACGTTAAATCTATTTAATTTGAATTTTTTTTATGCAATGTCTAATAAATAAGAATTTCTTATTTAAAAAACGTACTTGCGTTAAATCTTATTTCTAATAACCCCTTAAAATATAATATTCCTCTATAGTTCTTTAAACACTGTACCGATTACTCAAGTCATGGTTTATTGCACGGTATGTTTTGGTAAAGTTAACACAATGCCAGATGATACGGGTCAGTGCGCGGGACGGGATGGGGTCTTGGGGAAACTTTTTCTAACATATGAAGATTTTCGTACGGTGCGACCCCCAACCACTCCTGGGAAGTTGTTGGCAAATAATATTGAATTATTGGCTTTATTTGTGTTCATTCAAAACTTGTCGTGAGTTTGAAATAAACAGTTTGTGGAAAAGTGTTTTCGGTTAATCTCGAAATATGTTACCATAATCAGGTTTTAAAAGTTTTTTTAACACTTACCTAGTACCACTTATTAAGGACGGTTTGTTTCACAGAAATTCAAATAAAACACTGGCCATTCAGCACTACCTAATTATCTGCCGGATCTGCCTGATGATGGACACTGCAACGCTGTCCGAAATGTCGGCTAAAGAAGGAGGTAGCGCAACACGGCATAACACCCCAAAAACAAACAACGAGAAATGAATATAATTTAAAAAAAGGAAATTTTAATAAAGGTACTTTGTTGAAAATTGGCACCCCGCAAAATTTTTACCTTCAATTTTCCTTGAATGTAGACGGTATCCTCGCAAATCTGCTGGTCAAATCTACAGGGTGGCGCAAAAGTCACTAGTTTATTATAGACTTAATGGAAAAAAATGAATAAATCAAATAAACACAATCCAAAACAGAATTTAAAAAATTCATTTAAAAAAAAGTTGCAGCCAAAGAACATCGGCTAACCTGTTTTGCGCCATCCTGTACATATTACCATATATAAGTATGATTCGATCTGTTCCTTCCTCACGAATAAGGAATACATTTCCGAGTGCATTTTTCAGCATGGACTAACTTTCCAAACAAAATCATATATTGCATCGAGATGCACACAACGGGATGCATACTTCCAGTCTGAGGAACAGATGTGAAAAGGAGGGTGGATTACGTGGGATGAACATAGCCTTTAGTTTCCTACTTCCCTGGTAGTAAAAATGAGTTAAATATAATAAAAAAATAACGTTTTTTTCGTAATCTTCTTTGTATTTTCGTCAAGCTTATAATAGATCTAGATCTCTAAGCCAGTCTAAAGCTCAGTGTGTCCATGAGTGACGCACATATAAATATATCCCTTCTACTGCGGTGCAAAACGATGGGTCGAGAGAGACCATCAGAGAGGTTAAAGGGTCTTTCCAAACCGGCAACTCCCGATCCGGCCCGCAACCTGATTGGTGGGCATGCGCATCCGCCGCCTAAACCTTGGAACACATAGCTTAGCGACGTATGCGTCTGTTCACCAAGTTAGTGACGGATCGGTAGCGGGAGACCCTTTGAGCTCTTCAGCCGGGCTCTCTCGACCCATTGTCTTGCACCGCAGTGGGAGGGTTGATGCAAAAATTGGTTATACAAGGAGAAAAACGTTATTCGAAAAAACGATAATTTTAATAGTAAAAACGGTTAAAAACGGGACTGAAGCTCTTACGAACAAATTAACAGTGTTTCAATGTTTATTGGCGGGAAAATGTAAGAATAATTTGTTGATATACTATTCAGTTCCGTTTTTAACCGTTTTTACTATTAAAATAATCGTTTTTTCGAATAATATTTTTCTCCGTGTACCTGGTCAAACTGGCCCCCAGATTTCTAATCACCCATTAGCCCTTTCCTTCCGAGAACTTCCCCTCCTTAGCCTTAGTTTCCTTAAAAATATCATAAAAAACAGCCACCCCATAGACGACATAGGACCAGAGGAAAAATATTTTTTCTCTAGGCGGTTTGTATTTCATTAACCTAAAAAAAATCTGTGTGGCAATCAGAAGATCTCTTGGTCTTAAGATTATATGCCTTTATTAGATTTTTTTCGTATGGTGGACAGAGACCAGAGACTGGGTATATAATCGACAATAGTGTAATATTTTTTTTTCGTATGGTGGGCAGGGACCAGAGCCTGGGTATATAATCGACAATAGTGTAACAATTTTTTTTCGTATGGTGGGCAGGGACCAGAGACTGGGTATATAATCGACAATGGTGTAACAATTTTTTTTCGTATTGTGGGCAGGGTCCAGAGGCCTTAGCACGCTTGCTCTATATCGATCGGTAGGATAACTATCAGTAACTTCTCATCGTTCCCTAGCATGACTACAGATCGCCAACGAATAAGTGACAGTTCACAATGACTAAGTGTCCTTAACATATTCGACATCAACTGTTGTTTGTACGTTAGTTGTGCAGATGTGCAGTTGTCCTAGGGAACGATGAGAAGTTACCGATAGTTATCCTACCGATCGATATAGAGCAAGCGTGCTAGCGCCTCAGAGACTGGGTATATAATCGACAATATTGTAACAATTTTTTTTTGTATAATGGGCAGATACCAGAGACTGGGTATATAATCGACAATGGTGTAACAATTTTTTTTTCGTATAATGGGCAGATACCAGAGACTGGGTATTTAATCGATAATAGTGCAACAATTTTTGATTAACATGATAACATTTGAATTTGTCCAATTAAAGCTGTACAAAGAATTTTTATCTTAAAGTCCGCAAAAAAGGGCTCCACGATTCAACATCTGCTTTGCAACAACGCAATAACCTCTTGAGACCCGGGGCTAATCCAAGCACCAGAAAAAAAAAGGTATTATTGTACACTATAAATGTAAAAAAAAATAAAAAAATTATGCATAGTTAATTAATAATTACAGAAGGTACGTCGTAGAGTATCTCAGGTCACAACTTAGACCAAAAAATGCAATTCAATAATATACAAAAAAAGCCTAAAATCACAAATAAAAAAAAAAATTTAAATAGTTTTAGGACACATTAAATATTCCAAGACGTTTTAAAGGTACATTTTAAAAGAATAAAAAAATAAATAAAAAAAACTTACATTATATTTTTACATAAAATTAGAAAAAAATTTACAAAACTAACGATAATCTTATAATACAATATTTAAAACGTTTCAAAACGATTCTTAACACAAAAACAATATTCCATTAAATTTAGACTATCAGATACTTCATCATCACTCAAATTGAAGATATTCTGAGAAACTGAAAGAACAAAACAAACATTAGACCTCACATACTGACCTGAGGTGCACTACAGCGTACCTACTATTGTTTCGACAAATTGGATTACTTTACAAACAATTCATATTTATTGAATAATCTTACAAGTAAATATGTTTCTTTCATAACTATAATCAATCTCAATTTCATTAATTTATTTATTCCACAAATCAAAAGTAATCTAATAACTAACGGTGCTCTTGACAAGACTTCAAAATACGTTTTCAATAATAATTTTGTAAAAATGCAGCAGCTCAATCCTGGCGGTAGAAGTGAGTATTAATTGTCTATGAAAAGTGTTATCAGCGTAAAACAAATAGTAATATTGTCAGGAAAAAAGAATAACCCAGGTACTATACAGTGGACTGCAGGACGCAAGAGGTTAAGCCTAGTAGTAAAGTTGAGGAAACTTGGTGAATTCACCCGTGTGTATTCCGCACACGTTGCCAATGAAAAAGTCCGTTAAGGCAAATATTCGATACTGGGAGTAGTATTCGTACAACGGCGAGCACTGTTCCTGAACTTTTTTTGTTTGGATGTTTGAGTCGGGACTGCATTTTGAATGTTAAGCAGATGTTATTGCTCCGATGCTGGGAGATGGGATAAGGACAATATGGGAAATTTAGAGATACCATTCAAACCTTTGATTTTTAACATTTTCTGGAGATTTTTTGGTGAATAATTTATTGAAGCATTTCTGTGCCCTACAGGAAAATAAATAATTAAATTTATCTACATCTGTATCTACGGAAGTTAAGGGACGTATTTTACTTACTTACCAGTGAATTCAGATATTATTTGGAGAAAAATTTTGGTCTCAGGTGACTTTTTATGTATTTTTTAAAATTATTTGTAAAAAAATTTCCATGTCATCACTGCCGAGTATCCTCCCATCCCATCATTATATTAATATTATTACAGAATTATAAAGGATTTTTCCCATGTTATTAATAATATTATTCTCAAAAAAATGTCTTCACTAAGAGATCTAGGATTCACTCTTGATTCTAAATTCACATTAACGACATTAAGTGCAAATCATTAAAAATTATGGGATTTATTCACAGAATATGTAAACCTTACAAATATCCTCAATCAATTCTAACCATTTACAATGCCTTAATTAGAAGTAAACTTGAACACGGAAGCACTATTTGGAATCCACATTAGGTACTGCAAATATGAAAACATTGTAGAATCAGTTTTGAAAAAAAAATGCTAAGAATGTTATCCTTCAAATACTACATAGATCATACGACGTGCGTCGTGATTACTTCAAGATTGATATACTCAAAAGTAGAAGGCAAGACTGATCTAATATGATTACATAAAATCATTCACGGCCATCTTTATACTACATTATGTCTTAGCGATATTGAAATAAATTTTCCCAGTTTCCATTGTTTAAGACACTATAACATGTTTCCCATGAATACATTTAAAAATAATATCGCCCACATAGCCCTCTGACCCAGATGTGTCGACTATATAACAAGATAGAGTGTGCTGAAGTAGATATTTTCGTCGATAATTTGTATGGATACAGAAAAAAAAGTTCTGGCGCCGTTAAAAATATATTTAACTAATTATATTGTGTCAATTGTCTCTCTGTTCATGCCTTTCGTGTTTTTAATGCCTCTTGTCTCTCATTGTAATAGGTGTTACATGAGTGAGCTTGTACATAATGTTGTATTTTTATTTGTGATGTTTCTGTTTTTCTAATTGTATGAACCTGTATTTAATTGCATGTAATTGTAGATTTTTGAAATCGTATGTCCCTAAATATACAATAAATGAGTTCTTATAATTGGATTGTTCTCACGTAGTGCGAAAATCTGTAAAAACCCTAGTAAAAATAAATAAATTAAATGCGCCACCTGATGGATGAATATTCTGCCTGACACTATTACACGGATATACGAGGCATAACTACCGCAGAAAGCATCTTCTTCAGGTTAACGCATGTTTTCATTATACAAACAAATAATTTTCATTATACAGCAAATAACTCACCAATCACTCGCGCAATCACTTATACCCATTACGAAAAATTATTACAATTACACATTTTTCACGATTCATTGCAAACATACAAAACTAAATTATTAAATTTGGGCACATAATTTTTGATTTTAAAACGTAACTTTTTCTCCACCCATACACCCATTTTTGTTATTATAGTCAACCAATGTTTGATCCTTTTCATTAGTTTCATCATAATTATGTTTTAAAACCCAGGCGAAATTACTTAATGACATTTTACAGATTTACGTAATAGATACAAAATCATGTAATTTATTTAACATATCTTAAAATCCACATTTAATATACCGTGTATATCTTATAAACAAATAAGTAAATAAATATGTTTCGGTAATTCTTGACCATAATCTTTGAGATGAGAACGCCGCGTACATAATAAATTATTTTTTATATTTCTTGGGATATAAAGCTTGCTTTTGTCGAGGCTACTTATACGCTTAACCAAGCCACAAGCCTAAAAGTCACGATTTCAAGCGCAAAACACGGTATTTATTTATTTTGTGAATAATTTTACAAAAAAAGTCAAACCATAGAGACTGTCACAGCTAATTTTAGCCATAAAATTATATTTTTAAACTTTCTTATATGCCTTAATATATTTCTAATGAAAATATATATACTTTTTACGAGTATGTGTTTTTATTTTTTTATTGTAGGTAATATAAAACATGGGTTACACTTTTTCATATATATATTTTACAAAATATAATATTTAAGGACATGATTGGTCATGTATACCTTATTAGAAAAGATGAGCTCTTGTGCCTTATACGGGAGCCACGATTATAAAGGGATTTCAATTATTTAAATTTTATTCGATGAAACAGTAGAAAGGGCTTCAATTTATCCAAATCATATTTTTGTATAATGTAAACCGATTCCTAGCAAAGTTTAATCTTAAGTGGTGATTTAGCATTGCGCTTCGCCTCGTCGGAAGAATTAATTCAATGCCCACAGTGGATAGACACAGAAATAATCCCCTTTCAGAACATGTTATGTTTGGTGATAGGTCTGTAGGTACTATAATTACATATATTCTAAGAAAACGAACTCCAGGCTGACTGAAATTGTTGACATCATCATTTCCTAGAAGTATTCAATGCTTAAATGAATGATTTTTACCTTTATCAGTAGCTGGGACATCCCTGTGCTTGCCTCCGTAGATAGAGTTATCGAATTCCTCGGGGGCGGATGGTGTGGGCGGCGGAGCAGTGGGCGGCCCCGGGCTGGTGGTGGGCGGGGAGGAGGCTGGTGGAACAAGTAATACACGTGTTAATACAATGTATTGCGCCTCATCTATATAAAGGGTGTCCGGGGGTAAAGTGCATTAACTACATGATGGTAGGAATAAAAAAGATTAAAAACTTTTTCTGAAATTCCAACCTTTTTTCCCACATAAAAAGACGTACCTATTTAAAATCCTTAGTGTAAGGTACAAAATTAACCGATAAATTTGCTGTGCGTCAGCCGGACGCGTTTTTGGCGACGTTGGATGGTTGTGATACACCCGTATTGTAGCAGCGTAAAATTATAGTGTTATCCGCACACGCCGGACAAATTTTATCATTTTACCAAAAAAGTTCCCCTTAAAAGTTGGAATTTCGTAAACAGTTATTTATCTTTTTTACTTATACATTTGAAGTTGCACATGACCCCCGGACACCCTGTGTAATAAAGTCGCGTGATATTCTGATGGTCGAACTTTACACAGAAAAAAATGTTGGCATAAAATTATGAATTAATAGAAAACAAGCGTCGTTTGAAATCATCAAAAACTAACTAACTAACTAACTAACCATCACGCTGTTTCTCTGCAGGGGTAGGCAGATAGGACGGACCGCCAAACAACTCGGTCTTGACACACACTCCTTGCCTCATTCACATTCATAAATCTTATCATACATAATCTTCTATTATTCTGACTCTTGACATGGCCCGACTCAAGTATCTGATTCACTTGATCGTCAACATTTTTTTAAAAGAAAGACGAAATATTTTAAAATCTCCTACTATCATCACAGTAAGCCGAAATATTGCTGATGGCGAACTTAGCCACCCGCGATATTTTACTTTATTGTAGGTAATATAGTAGATGTCCCACTTATATTTTGGGAACCAGACGCGATGCCACTCAGCCACGACTGGTCATTGGTTATCATAATGTAAATTACTACCTGCATCCCTGTTACTGAATATATTATAATATACACCAGAAATACCTTCCGTAGATTTGAATGGAAACCAATGTTAACACCGTCTTACGTTTATATACTACGACCATGTTTATGACCATTGGGCAAGCGCTTTTTCTCTCTTACACTTATATGACATCATATATCGCAATCCAATAAGCATTTCGTAATGATGACGAAACGCAGTTATGTACTAAAACTTTAAGGCTAGTTTACATAGACTTTTTGTAGGTAATGTGTTATTTGCCAAAAATATCAACGTGTATTCGCATACTTCGATAAATTTATAAGAAACACTTTTTTCTAAAAAAATGCACATACAAGGTTTTAAAAATAATATTGAAATTCTGAATATCAATTTTGAGGATTTTGTCGTTGTTGTTGCCCGATTCATTTTAGAAACAAATTACTTTAATTTTTCCGTGCTGGCTTGCAACAAATAATTATTATTTATTGTAAAAACATTAAATATAACTTCATAGAAAAACACCACTAAAGGTACCTACATACTGGGTCGACGAACGTACGCTACGCTACGACCAACAATATCAGGACTACTTAGTAACCATACATTTTGTATGGAAATATCATTTTTAGAATCACACTGGCCATACGATGCGATGCATGTGGCCAGTGTAATTCTGAAAAAATCTATAAAAGTACCAGATATTTAGGCGTAGCGTAGCGTACGTACGTCGACCCAATATGTATCTACCTGTATTATTATAATACATTAGCTGAACTGTTATTATTGATTTCATATATTATTTTTGTTTTTCATCTGCGTATTTTTCATTTAGCTTTTGTTTTTGTTTTTGTGTTCTTGGTACTCTTTTATTTTGGTTTTAGTTTTTATCATAATTTTAACATTATTTTTTTTTCACATCGTGAATTAATGTCCATACCTTGTTCAATCAAAACATAAATTTAATTTAAATTCTGATAAGCCTCGCTCCATTATCATAATGTTGATTTCTGGTCCATACCGCTGCGCAATTGGAAACTAGAACTAAAACATCTCCACCCTTCCCTGGCTGGATCGGATTCCACATGCTTAAACAACGTGGCAGTGGTGGCAGTTTCCCGCTGAGGTTATATCATTTGCATATTGGAATTGTAATCATAATAAATTGTATAATAATGCACATCGACCGAGTTCCGTCTATCGATTGTCTAACGCTACTTTTGCACAGGTTTAGAAGTTTTGTGAACAGTAGACTTCGCGACCAAAAGAGTTCCTAATTTTAATAAAACAAAAACAAAATTTTCTCTGAATTCATGAGATTTGTAACCAGATACTTAAATACATTCATACTTAATTAATAACACGACGATTCAATGATCGATCACATTTAAAAAAAGAATATTTGGTGAAAGTTTAAAACGGTCATCATCTTTAACCGAAACCGGAACGTAACAAATAAGTTTATAAAAGGACGAGATGCAAAACGCTCGAGTAGTCCGAGTTAAAACAGGAAACAGAAATGCAAGTAATCGATTTTTCAATTAGATTAAGGAAAAAAAAATTTATTAAAAACTACAATTATTACTGATATGATAAAATATATTCGTGGTCTGGGAAATAAAAAAAATATAATGTGATCTATATGCAAGAGTCTAAGTGATCAAAGAAATATAAGGTTGGGAACTATGTATTTTTTTAATTTTTTTTTATAGAGAAACCTCACAAGGGTCCCAACTGCTCCCTTCTGAAGCCAGTGAGACTATGGCATCCCCAATTGGAGAATGTTGTGAGGCTGAAGGTAAGTGGGGAAGGAAAGGAGATGGGGAAGAAGAGGGTGGGAAAGTACCTGGCTATTCAGATCTAGTCACTAAACACGGCTAAAGCCATTATTAAGCAACGTTTCAATTCTGAATGGTGGTCTTACACCAGGGGATACTGAGAGTATCTTCCACCCTGGAACGTGCCGCAAATATAACATATATTATTTTTTATTAATTAATTGTGAAATAACACAAATTAATCAAATAAAATTTATTTGCGCACGCCGGGTTCGAACCCGCGACCTTCCGAATGGGAGTCAAGTGTCTTACCACTCAACCACGGACGGTCGTCAAATAAGATCTGGATACCAAATACAGCTAAGGGAAAACTTAGTTTTTAGTACGTTTAATGTCCTGATGAAGAGAACATCGTTCTCGAAACATGCCGATTATTTAAATAAAGATTATCGTGGTAAAAACAAAGCGTTTTTAATTATTTCATTAGTAAAATAGTTATTCGATTTGAACAAAATCTTATTTTTTTTTATTTTTATTTGATTTCAATATGATATTCCACCTTTCTAAATAATACACTATAATATAATGCTCTGTTTTATCCCCTGTATTGCTGTATAAGATCAAATTTTCTGATAGGAACCGATGTGCGTTACAATAAAATGGTTTAACATAAAACCCATTGCTGGTTCCCGCATTGAATCCCATCAAATACCCATAAACCATCCGTTATGTATTTTTCAACAATGAAAATAACATTATTCCGCCATAACCCAGAATTATAACAGATCACAATATAAAGAGGTAACTTATTTATGCCTACTACCGAATCATAGGTAAAATGGTACATAAAAACAAACTGATTGAGGCAATAAAATTGGCCAGTATATGTCAATAAAATTTAGTGATTTTGTTACCGTATTATAATACGAATTATTGTTCAGGGTAACTGACCATAAAATATCTACAAAAGTGCAGTCTTTAAAGAAGACTCGAAACTTTACGTCTTTTTTATTATTTCAATAAAGGAAATATTATTTCAAAGAACAAGAATTGTATCATTGAAGAAGAAGACAACAATTATAATCTAAATTCTATAAAACATTCAGAACTCACGTCTTATCGGGACGGCGCTCTATCAATTCAGCCATTGCGATATTTAGTTGGTAGAGTGCGTCACCGGTAAGACGTGAGATCTGGGTTCGAGTCCCAGTTGCGAACATTATGTTTTATTATTTTTCTGTGTCTTGTTCCTTTTCATATTTTAATTTCGATTAATATTGTTGTCTTCTTAAAATAAATAATATTAAATTTTTTTATATTTATCCTAGACTAGTAGAAAAAGTCAATAAGTGCCCCATACAAATAAAAATAGGTATATCCGAGACACTATCTAGGTCACGATTACATTCGTAGAGAATTTTAAAACAAAAAAAGAACACCAATAAATTTAGTTAAGGATAATATTGTAAATTCGTAGTTGAAACAAACCGGTAGTAATATTAAAGGTATATTATACAATAAAGTGGTATTCAAAACAAATTATTTTATTCTAATTATTATGATTTTGTATATCCATCAAGTGTTTGCTACTTTGAAGATTAAATAATATTAATTAGACGGATATAACTAAGAAAACATTTGTTAACGTATTCGAAAACTAAAAACTGTTTTCGAAAGGTGATGAAATAGGCTGTCAAATTTCTATATTAAAAATTACTATGTATTTTTTTAAATATAATTTTTTTTTGCGAAAACTTTAAAAAGTTTTAAAAATAGCTCACTTTACTTTTTTTTCTAACTAAAATAATAATGATAATGAAAAAAAATAAAGCACATACTTATTTCATTAGATAAATGAATTATAAACCTTACTTTCACCTCACTTTTTTTCGTTTCATGTAAAAAAAATTCTTAAAAAATTCACAAAGTTCCATAATTTTTTTTTCAAATTGCTATCGGAAACTTTGGTTTCAGAAAGGGGTAAATTTTAATTTTTTTGTGGTTGGCTTTTAGATTTGAATATATAGTTTGTTGTATTCTCATTCCAACACCGTTTAGATCACATTTCTGACTATGATAGTAAGGGAAAAACCACGATTTCTGTGAGACCTATGTGAGCTGGGACAAATATGGTCTCCTGTGATTAAACGGGTTAACTACAAGTAATAAAAATTCTTACTGTACAATCTGATGGTCCCGTCTGACTCTCCTCTCGGGTTCTTTGCCACGCATTTGTAGGTGCCGTAGTCCGAATTCTGTATACTGCCGATGGTCAGTTTCATGTGGGTCTTGTACGAGGGGCTGTTGACTATGTTCTCCATGTGGTACTTCCTGGACTCGTGTATCATGTGGCCATCCTCTCGTGTCCAGTAATTCAGCGAGGTGGGGTGCGCCTCGGTGAAACACTCCAGGGTCACGTTGTACTGGAGGGGGGCACCGACCAGTTGGTGGGGTATCCACAGCATCGGGGGGACTAAAAAATAAAACATGTAATGTAATGTTATCCGGTGTTAGGTGACCTGGTGAGTGGTGGGTGACCTGGTGAGTGGTGGGTGACCTGGTGAGTGGTGGGTGAATCACCATTTTTTTTGCAAAAAATATTATCATGCCATCGATATTTCGTTGAGGTTAATTTCCATTAGTCTCTTCGTTTATCAAATACTTCCCCACAGTTTGAGGTAAACTATAATTAATGTGACAAGATTCAGGTGAGTTATTAGAATAATTGTGTATAAAAACGCCCTAAAACGGGCACCATCTCCAGTTGAATGTAGACAGTGTTTCGCTCCCTCTAATACTCTCGGCATATTTCTCTTTAAAAATGTAACAACTCCTTAAAGCAAACATATGGAATAAACTAGATAAGGAATTGCACAAGATCATTTAAAAAATGTTACATTGAATGAAAAGCTCTTAAATTCGATTCTTTAGTTGAATGTCTGTCTTGCTGTCGGTGGAGATGAAAGTGTGGGAAACATTCATGTGCTTATGTAAATTCTCTAAGCGTCAATCGCCTTTGCCACCGACCTAAGAGTAAGGAAATATATTGAGCGCCCGTAGAGTTATAAAACAAAAGTTGAGAAATGACGAAACGATATGAGAAGCGATATTGCATCAAATTTTGCCAAAAAGCGAACCGATTCCCAAGGGAAAACCATACACAGTATTCCAAAAAAATGTGGGCTAGAGCTCCAGAGTATCCTCTGACCCACAATCACAATAAGGCGAGCTGACCATGTGGAACAGTGAAAACTGGTGAGATGGCTACGACAACAAGGAGCGTGACCTAGTCTCATTTAAGTTATGGTGGAAATATACATAATGGAAGTGTATTTATGAAATTAGGACTAGGCAAGAATAAAATGTTGAATTGAAGACCAGATTTTCAGGAACTTCAAAAGCAAGTGTGTTGTTCCAACATTCCCTTATCGGAAGTGAAGATTTTTTAGAAGAATTTCTTATTTGGCGTCACGAAGTTTTTCCCTTATATCACATTTTTCAAATTGGGAAACAGCGTTTTTAAGTACCTATTTGATAATCAATTCAGAAAGGTGATAAAATACTAGGCAAGCCAATGATTTCATTTTATACACCCTGTTCCACGTTTCTTACCGCGAAATTTCGGAGGGTGATTATTTGTTATATTATAATATAATCTAAGAAAAAAACTTAGTAAAGTTTTTAATACAGTATACCAAAAAATGTTACAAAAATATTCAAGTGTACCTAATCGTAACTTTCAGTGGCGGTTTTCTCTAAAGTGCGGTTGTGCGGTGAACCCCCATTAAAAATATGATCAAATAAAACAATCTTGTTGTATATTAATATAAGCGCATCACAGATAGCTCGACATTAAAATTCCGTCTTTAAAACTCGCGCCACCGAAAAATATGGTACCTATCTATTCCCATTTTGTGCGCGTTGCGATCCGCACACATTTGTCCATACGAAAAATCATAGCCGGTACGAATCGCTGTGACGGTAGAATGGAAAAAAACTACGCAGCTTGGTGCGCTGCTCACGAGTCAAGATGTCACGTGACCTCCGAACTTTGACGAGTCTCGCCGAAACGAAGCCCGAGATTGTCGCAGGATGACCGGCTGACGGTCGACTTTTGCACCGACGGATGCTAGTTAAATGTTATATATTATGGTATTTAAATTTGTATTCATTTTTGTACATTTTTTATTTTCTGGTTTCTGCATTTCTCCAACCGTTTACTAATGGCATTTGTAAATCTACTATTAAAGTGGACCGATTTTGACTTCTTTTTTCATATTTTTTTTTAATACGATCCCTTAGATACGAGTACATTTACTAAAGTTTTGGCAAACAACGTCGCTAGTTATGCAATTTTGTGTTGAGCTTTCCTAGTATTGTTTCGGCTTTCAAATTGAAAGTGGTTGCGTTTATCGGTTGTCGCGAATATTCTGACCTAATTTTTTCACACAATGACGGAATACAGTGTTATATACAAAAAATAACGCTAATGCTTATGAAAAACGTTTGGAAATTAAATATTATTATTTTTTGCATACGTGTATAATAGATTTTTATGTAAGTGAAAAAAGGTAATTTTATTTCGTTGCCACTTTTATTTGTGTTTCTTGTTTTTTTGTGTTTTAAAATATCAATTATATTATATTCTACATTCTACGCAATTATTCTTATTGAAAAATATTATTGTTTTTTTTTCTTATTGAAAAAAAAACAATAATAATTAGCAACGTACATTGAGTGTTGTAAAAACCATTAAACAATTTAAATCCTCTAAAACCATTTTGGTTGTTTAATAATTGTGTCGAGGAGTATCAAGTTATTTAAAAACAATAGTACCTATTTAGGTACCCCCCACTAACTTTATTTAATTTGTGTGACAAGAGTAAATTTTGATTAGACAATATATCATTCTTCTCTTGAATTTCTGAACCCCCCGTTAAAAAGACCACGAACCGCCACTGGTAACTTTACATAATATAGATAGTATAACATATGAGAGCGCGGAGAAATTATAATTATAAATATGAACGCTTTGTAAACTGAAAAACAGTAAGAGATTTATGACCATTTCATAACCTTTCTATTTTGGAACCAACAAAAAAAATACACCTTTTCATTAATAATCACCCCCAAAGTTTCGCGATATGAGCGTGGAAAACAGTGTGTATAAGTTTAATAAATAAAAATATTATATTTTCGATTTTCGGTTATACAATAGAGTGCGGGGAGTAACTTTTCAGTCAATTCGAAACAAATACTACACCGAATAAAAAGCTGCAAATACTCACAGTCGACGCTAACTTTAATCCGCTTAGAGACAGTCGGTGGAACTCCATTACTGGCGATACAGAGGTAGGCTCCCATGTCTAGCCTCGAGATCCTGGCCATCTCCAGACTCTCCCCGTCCCATTCCAATACTGAACAAAACACAAAGGGGATTAAACAGTAATATTACAACCATCGCAGTCCCTTTTTATAATAATTGTGGCAATAAACTCAACTTTTTTTATTAATGATCCTTTATTGCATGATTTTTTTGAGACCATTGATTGATGCATGTTATTTTAAAGCCCGAAAAATATTTTATCTTTAGAGTAAAATTTTTGGGTGAATACCGCACAAGAGTCCCAAATGCTCTCAACCGCCTGGAGCCAGTGAAGTCATCGTATCTAAAATGTGGGTACACGGAGAAATTTTTTATTCTAAAATAGATAATTTTATTTGTAAAAACGGGACTGAAGTTCTTACGAACAAATTAACAGTGTTTCAATGTTAATTGGCGGGAAAATGTAAGAATAATTTGTTGGTATACGTACGAAATTACGTACACCATCAAATTATTTTTACATGTTCCCGCGATTTGAACCCATGACTTTCGGATTCACAGACCACACAGTACTTTTTTATGAAAACATCCATTACTGGCTTTAGCCGTGTTGAGTGACCAAACTCACAACATATCCATATTGAAGATCTCACTGGTTTCGGGCAGTTAGGACTCTGATGCGGTATTCATAAATAAGAAAGTAACTTCTTATTAATTATTGAAATAAAGTAAAAATATGTTAAAATGAAATACGAACTAAAATCGTAATTCAAAACAATCGATATTTTTATACTTCTGCAAGATAGTTTTTAGCTAGCCTATTTCAAAACGAACTTTGTAGGTAGGGTGCTAATAAGACGAATTCATTTTTCATGTATACTTGAGATCTCTCTTCTAGTATATTACCACAAAAAAGTATAATACATGATTAGCCATACTCCCAAGGAGCAATGTAACTAAGTGTTTATGATATTTATTTAGCAATTAAATGGAATAATGCACCACACCCCAAATGTCTTATAATATTATTATTTCTTTGCCTTTTCACGTCATAAATTATTCATATTAATGAATTTCACGAAATACAAATTGTCGGAAAATTCAAAGCAAGTCTCTCACTGAGGAAAATTGTCCTCAATTTATGTGCAAGTCTTTTCTCCATCGTAATGTAAAATAAAAACCACCCTACTAAGTGCTCACCTTTTACCTTCATTCTGTTTTTATAACCTGTGCTCAAACGGATTTGATGTGGAAGAAAAGCTACCTAAGACACGAATTAATGAACTGTCCATTGTGTAAGTAAATAATGTTGTTTATGCATTATTTCATAAAATAACGTAAATTAAAAAATATTATTCTTTATCAGGTTTACATAAATAAATGAATTAAACATTTTTCTCCGTTTTTTTTCTTTTTCGATCAGCGTGATAAAAATATTTCTAAAAAAATCAGTTAATCTTTTACGACGTGCATTTTAAGAGATTAAAAAAAAAAAAAAATTAAAATAAATATATTACTGTTATTAAAGAAATTGCCAAAAATTGTAAATATTCAAGAAGACATATTTATTCAATATTATTGTAGAAAGCAATCACTTTGTGGTTTGACATATGTTTTATTTTTGTTTTAGACCACGATATTTATTAATTTACTTTACCGACCGGTTTCGCTTTACTCAAGCATCTTCAGGGTACAAATTAATACTGTATTAATTTGTACCCCGAAGATGCAAAAATAAATAATACAGTAAAATTAATTTGTACCCTGAAGATGCAAAAAAAAATAATACAGTAAAACTAATTTGTACCCTGAAGATGCAAAAAAAAATAATACAGTAAAATTAATTTGTACCCTGAAGATGCAAAAAAAAAATAATACAGTAAAACTAATTTGTACCCTGAAGATGCAAAAAAAAATAATACAGTAAAATTAATTTGTACCCTGAAGACGCAAAAAAAAATAATACAGTAAAATTAATTTGTACCCCGAAGATGCAAAAAAAAAATAATACAGTAAAATTAATTTGTACCCTGAAGATGCAAAAAAAAAATAATACAGTAAAATTAATTTGTACCCTGAAGATGCAAAAAAAAAATAATACAGTAAAATTAATATAGTATTAATTTGTACCCTGAAGATGCTTGAGTAAAGCGAAATCAGTCGGTAAAGTAAATTAATAAATATTGTGGTTTTAAAACAAAAAAGTGTTTTTATTTTTATTAAATATGTCAAACCACAAAGTGATTGCTTTCTACAGGGGTAGGGTCCCATCGCCCCTGCAAGGCTAAGGTCTTGGGTTCATTTCCTAAATGTGACTGTATCTTTTTCTCGTGTTCCCATTTCAAATTTTCATTTAGAGTCGCTAATATTGTCTTCAGTGATTCATTATTACAATTTGAGGTTTTAGTTATTAAGTTAAAATACAAATAAAATAATGTATACAAGTATATATATATATATTATTATTATTTTTTTAACCTACCCAACAAAAACCAATTTTTACATATTTAACTCGATGTACCATAATTATATTACCTGAGTATCCCTTGTTGATGGATATCTTGGCGTTGTCATCTCTCTTCCACTTGACGGTGGGCTTGGGCGAGCCATTAGCCCGGCAAGTGAGGGTGACATTGGCACCTTCCCTCACGATCACGTCACTGGAACTCAATGAGTCGTCGATGTTGGGTGGTACTGTGAACAAATTCATATTGTTAAATTTTAATATGTAAATAATATTCTCAGCACGGGAGATTATAGAAGATACCATTATCCCTCTTTGCTACAAAAAAAGAAAGATAACAAAATATTCATTATTATTGTTATTTCAGAAGACAAATAGAATAAAAGAACCAGATCAAGTGGTCAGAAGCTCAGCTCAGCATCAGCCGATGTCATTTAACCGATGGGAGGGATCTTTTACAAGCTATCCTCACCTGCCTTTTCAACCTGATTTTTTTTTTTATTGTTATCAAGCTTAATTTGTACAACTCTACGTCTAATTATATATTTTTATATATTTAATAATATTATTATTTAATTTATAAAAACAGTTTATTTTTAAGTAAGTTCTGCTATGTAATTATTATTAAGCGTGACAGCTGTTTCGCCTTCTGAAGGCATTATCAAACTGTGGCTAGCCCACTTATAGAATATACATTTGATACATTTATACTATTTCTAGATTCTAGATATATCTCGATTTATACTATTTATTCTAGATATATACTATATTTCTAAATTCTAGATATATCTAGAAATAGTATAAATGTATTGGCTGTAAGTGAGCTAGCCACAGTTTGATAATGCCTTCAGAAGGCGAAACAGTTGGCACGCGTAATAATAATTACATTCCAGAACTTGTTAAAAAACAAACTGTTTTTATAAATTGAATAATAATATTATTAAATATATTTAAAAAATTAAATTATAAAAATATATTATATTACAATCATATTCTCTTATCTGAAATGTTTTGTTGATTTTGTTTACTTTTTAATTGTCTGCAACAGTACTATTAATTTATCATCAAATTACATTACATTGAATCCTCAAGAAAAAAAACATTGATTAAATTAATTCACGCCAGATTCCTTCGAGAGTCAGCCGATGATTCGTCCAAAATAAATCTAATTTAAGAAAAAATCCCTTGTGGAGCCTATGTAAACACAAAAAATAATGATACAATGGTACATTTGTTATATAACATAGATCTCAATTCTTGCATTAAATAAAATTGTTCTTAACAAATTCCAAACCACGAATCACCATGCAATACCAACAAATTAAATTTTGATTTTACTTTTGATTAAAAATTTGATTTTCAATAAATTATCACGCCTCTACCCCCATTTCAACACCTGATATATATTCATGCATATAATTTTTTTATATATCTACAGATATAGTGGTTTGAAACAAACAAAGTTAATATGGTTTCAAAACTTCAATTTGTTTAAGCATCAACCGAAAACTGAATAATTTTAATACTTTTAAACTTATCGGAACAGTCATTTTAATAAGTGTGATGGTTTAATGGTGTGAGTATCCACGTTCACACTAATCACATAAAAATAATAATAATATTTAAATGATTTGTATAGCGCCATTTTTGTGAAAAATCACCTCAAGGGTGCTGTAATAATTTTAATACATTTCTGCAATCTTATTTCTAACCAGACAAAACATTTTTAAAAACCTATGGCAAAAACATTGCAAGTGATACAAAATGTTGTTCTTCTACAAGTGATACAAAACCACATATATGTATTATATGAACATGTATATTTATAATGTATTTGACCAATTGACGCGATACTGCCTAAAAATGTATATGTATTTTATTTTTTATTTATTTATTCAATTTTTTTTTAATTATTACTATTTTTTTTATTATTATCAAAAAATATATACAGAACCTTACCAGATACATTACATGAGATTAACACTGTTTATTTAGAGTAATTTAGATACAGTTTATACAGAGGATATAATTGGAACACATGTTATATTTGTCTAGTGTGTAGTTAGAAGTCAGATTGTAGAAATTATTGAAATTTGTACAGCGCCCTTGAGGTGATTTTTCACAAAAACGGCGCTATACAAGTCATCCAATTATTATTTTTTTATGCACCAGACTTTCAGGTAGGTACTTTTCCATATAAATGATCATCTAGTAAATCCACGCTATGCATGTGTATTCTATAAGTATAATTAATTCAAAATAATACAAGAACAACATGTTAATCTACCAAACTATTAAATGGAAAAATAATTCACCGACTCCAGATATTTTCATTTCAGAGGGTTCGGCTCGGTGGAATTCCTAATTTGACCGATAAATCCTACAGATCCCTCAATATAAATATTTAAAAAAATTATTATTATGTTATTGGAATAGCTGTAATTTAATCCTAGTATATATTTCAATAATAATCATATATGTGTGTTGGAAAAGCAAAATTTAATGATGGGCGTTACAATAGTACAAGAATTTGATTAGAGTACTTATATTCTTAAATGAAGTCTCTCGGTAAGAGACGGATAGCTGTGTAAGGTTTAGAATGATGTTAATCTAATAAGAAAATTAAATAAAAGGAGTAATTCAAGTGGGTACCTACTTAATTAAAAAT
This sequence comes from Limnephilus auricula, assembly GCA_951813805.1. Classification (NCBI taxonomy): domain Eukaryota; kingdom Metazoa; phylum Arthropoda; class Insecta; order Trichoptera; family Limnephilidae; genus Limnephilus; species Limnephilus auricula. The sequence continues at coordinate 23,851,906 of OX638390.1, read as the reverse complement.
AGCTTTTATTAATAAAAACTCCCTGCCCGCGCCGCACCAGTTAAATATTTAACCAGCACAATAATAACATTGTTACGCTTCCCCGCAATTCTTCTGTACAAATCCGACGTCTCTTATTACCAGATCTACAATACAGACGTCGGGATGAAAGGAATCTCAAATTATATTTCCGGCAAAGTTACATCGCCGTTTGCGGCATTTAATTAAGATTCTATATTAGTTTCTGCAATTCGCGAACTTCGGTCGATATTAAAAATTAAAAAGAAAGTCTGCCAGGCGGCAGGGCGCAATATAAAGGGAACTCTGGAGCTAGAGGCATCACGTGTTTAATTTATCTCCCCGCCAACAGTGAGTAGGTATCTCGTACTTCACTCCACGCTGTAATCTGCAATAAGGTCTTAATCGGGGAGATTTCTCCATTTTAGCTCTCACCACGGTGAAACCCGTCCGTTTAAGAAACGCACAGCGATTTATTTAATATCTTCAAATTTTGCAAATTCAATTTGTGGCACCATTTTATTAATGACAAATTAAAACACTTTGTTTTTACCACGATAATCTTTATTTTGTAAACAATACAGCCAGCTTTTTATACAAATAATAAATTGAAAAATTATATTTTAAATAACAAGGACAAAGAACAAAAAATTTAAAAATCTGGAGTTTACCAATTGAATTGTAATGATTGCAACCATTTTTACATAGGTAAAACTTGCAGAAATTTTGAAACGAGGGTTAAGGAACATTTGAGATGTCTAAATAGCAATAATTATTCGGAATTTGCTAACCATCTAATTGAATTTAACCATTCATTTGATATGGTTTTAAAATTTTACATACTAACGTTAGTGGTTTTCAATTAGATCTTTTAGAAATTTTAGAAATTAGGAAAAATGTCAATAGAAATTTAAATATTATTAATAATGAAATCAATTTTGTGAATAACCCTATTTTAAACATATTTCCATTGTAAATTTTGTCTTTGATGTTCTAAGCACCTCCCCTTTCCACCTCTCCCCCCCCCTCCCCACTCTTCCCTGTTGATCTTCTAAGCACCTCCCCTCACCACCTCCCTCCCCCCACTACTTTCATTTCTACCCACGCATATCTTTATACTTGATTATTTAGTTTTAGTACATTTTATGTCCTGAGGAAGAGAACGTCGTTCTCGAAACATGTCGATGTGTTAAAATAAAGATTATCGTGGTAAAAACAAAGTGTTTTAATTTGTCATTAATTTATTTAATAACTTGCTCAAGCTCAGGAGAAACTAATTGTATAAGATTTTAATCGCTGGTTGTGGTGTATAAGTTTGCAACAGTGTTTTGAAAAATAGTCAGTTTTGTAGTGCCATTTTTACTGGTTAAAAGTTTGTGTAGTTCAAATGCCAGAAAATTTCAGTAAGTAAAAAGTTTACATAAAATTTAGGAAGTTATTCCTTTCCTACCTAATCATCTGATCTCTTTCCTACAATCTCCAAAGAATAATTTATTTTTATTATTGTAAAACAGATTTATTATTTCCAGTTACTGTACAATATCTTAATAATGACGATACCAGATTTAATTTTAGGATGATCAATTTAGTTATAGAAAATTCGTCTGATTGCAAGAGGCAATCGTGAATTTTGAGTTTTCCGTTCACTTTTTAATCAGGCGGTCACGTTACCGCATTTTCCCTTCGATTTTTGAATCAGTCCGTCCTAACGTCATGTTACCGCATTTAGAGATTTATAGTCGCTTTTTGAATCAGTCGGTCCTAACGTCATGTTACTCAATTTAGATTTTTTCATTTGCTTTTTTAATCAGTCCGTCCTAACGTCATGTTACCGCATTTAGAGATTTCTGTTCGCTTTTTGAATCAGTCGGTCCTAACGTCATGTTACTCAATTTAGATTTTTTCATTTGCTTTTTTAATCAGTCCGTCCTAACGTCATGTTACCGCATTTAGAGATTTCTGTTCGCTTTTTGAATCAGTCGGTCCTAACGTCATGTTACTGAATTTAGATTTTTTCCATTCCCTTTTTGATTCAGTCAGTCCTAACGTCATGTTACCGCATTTAGAGTTTTCTCCTGTTCCCTAGAAAATTAATAAGCCTTCGTGCAGTCTTTTTTATTTACTTATTTTGACTGCGCCGGAATCGCATTATTGTTGTAACTTTGTAAGTGAATTTACATTCGCAAGAGAAAGTTTTCCGACATTGTCTGCGCGGAGACAAGCTGAACACGGGAAATGGTGTAATTAAATTAGAAACTTTTACAAACCGGGGCAATGGTCACGAGGTAAGCGCAGCTTTGGTGTGACTTCTCAAATATTTCAGATAATATTATTAATTTGTTTCTGATTGCTTCATTCAATGTGGTGTTATTTTAATGATGCTATTGAATTGAAAATGTCTTATATCTTAGTAGGTTTTAAGCCGTATGTTCATGTGAACGGTAAGATAATCTACTACATGTAAATGGAACTACGGCAATCCATTTATGGAGATTTTAATGAAATTGATGTAAGTGGAGGATGGAAGGAAAGGTGTGAAGAGAAAGATTGTAAACTTTTTTACATTATTTTTGCTCTTTGGTTTGACATAGATCTTCAAATTGTAAATAAAATACATATTAAAGAATGAAAATGTTCCTTGAAGAGCTTTATAATAATAATTATTTTTAATTGATAAACTATGTTTAATACAAGATTTTTATGTATAGCACAAAGTAAAGTAACAATTATTATAAGCAATAATTATTAGCCCGAATCCACATTGAAAAAATCTCCCGACATAATATGTTTCGACGTCACCTAGTGGGAGATTTAGCACTTACAATGCCTTTCTCATATAAAATATTTGCATGTGAAAAAATGTAATAAACAGTAATTGTTTAATGAGACAATAGTATATATTGAATTATTTTGCGGGTGAGAGATAAGCCGACATAGCTCAGTGGATAGAGCGGTCGGAAATCCGAAGGAAACGGGTTCGAGTCCCGTCGGCGGCATGTATCTTTTCTCGGGAGATTTTTTCAATGTGGATGAGCGTTTCAGGCTAATAATTATTGCTAAGCTTTATAATAATTTGATATCAGTACAAAAAATAAATAATTTAAGTTTTTCTAACTAAACACAATAAAATTAAATAAATAAAAAAAAATATTTCAGACTACGTCGCGGTAACAGATTGTTTACATAATTGTAATAATATAACAAAAATCTAGTGATCTCGAAAATTTCTACAAACGGGAATTTAGTAATTAATACCGAACCAACATGTTTTTCAAGACTTCGGAATTTTGGTGAACGAAAAATGGTTTCCATCCCAAGAAGGAAGGTATCGCACGAGCGCTTTCCCAATGCAAACGTTCGTTGTTGTTTTCTGAATTCTGCTGTACGGCATGGATCTTCTTTAGAAAAATGATAATACTTCTTTAGATCCGGCAATAAAGAGGAGAATTAATAATATTTTAATCAATGTAGCTTCCTTTTATAAAAAAAAAATAATCTTCACGTGTAGGATGAAGGAGGTAAACAATCAGTTTCCTTATACCGTCAGTCTTTGGGAAAATGGTGGGGCTCCTCCAAGGTACGGCGTGGAATTCTGGACACAAGGCCAATCATGCCGCTCTCGTCGTGTATCGCGAGAAGAAGGTCCATGGAAAAATAAGACTCACCGACAACATGCAGATATCCGAACTGCGTCTTGGCGGTGGCCGTGTTGATCTGGCACATGTAGCGGCCCTTGTCCTCCTCGTGCACCGAGGAGATGTGCAGAAACCACGTGCGGTGCTTGTCGTGCGTCACGCTAATGCGCGGGTTGCGTGTGATCACGTGGTTGTGTACCGTCAGGATGGCCGACTGCTCGAAGTGCATCCACGCAACCTGGGGAACATAGAAACCTGGTTAGTCATCTTACGTCAAGAATCTAGAACAAACAGAGCTGGGAGAAAACGCTTATAATTTATTTGGTGTACATGTATATTATTATGTAGAGCTGTGCACAACTCGCACGGTCGGAAAGGTATATAAATCTTAGTTGAGTCACATCGAATACAAAAAAACAGTATTCTTCTGTGAGAAATTTAGCTATATGAGAATGATAACCAAACTTTACACGCCATTAATGCGACTAATTATTGTCAATAGATGTCTCTGTTGTAATTTCGATTTATCAATATTGTGATAGTATTAACTTGCTGTTTTGCCATTGAAATATTTTTTTTTGTTTTTCAGCATAGAATCAAATTGTCTCCCTTCTGATTTCAAACTCTCAACGAACAACAGCTTGGGACCAAGGGGGCCTTTAGTGTTTTTATTATAATGAAATTAATTGTAATGATGTGCCCATGGTGATGGTGATAAATATATAGGAAATGTAGTTTATTAGAGTTGCAAGTGTCACTGAAAATAAAGCACTTTCGTTAGAGCAATATTTTGAGGCTGATAGAATTGGGGAAAGAGAAGGAAAAGAGTAAGAGGATGGATGAAAATTTGGTACCTACATAAATAAAGCCAAATGTGGCAGCGTTTTGGTGCTTATTAGTCATTGTATTATAAGGTAATAAAGATTCAACCTCATAAGTCAACGGTCAGTTATCCTTTTTTATGAAAATGAGTTTCGCAGGAAACCATTTTGTATTTTCTTATTATTTGCATAAAGGTAGCAATTGTTATTTTTATGATAACATCAAAGGGAAACTGAAAAGGTCTTTACAGTGTCTATTTAGAATTCAAATAATTTTATTGGTAGCGGAAATTTTAAATGCTGTAAAATTAGTTAAATATTTCATTTTTCTCCGTTCTTTTCTCTTTCGACCCGTTGCGTCGAAATATTTCTAGGAAAATAAATGTGTCCTTTACGACATGCGTTTAAAGAGGATTTTTTTCTCAAAAATTCTATCAATAAAGTTGTTCATAAAAAATAATAAGTATTCTGAAAGATATATTCAATGTTCCTTTACAATAAAAATTCAAAATTATAGGTCTACAAAAACAAAAACTTTGTTTTCGCTCTCCCGAAGAATTAACACTTTGTCCTTTACAGCATTTCAAATTTCCGCTATCGATATGTATTTTACCTTTAGCCTGTTGACTCGATTATGTACCTTGACAACTAATATTAAAGCATTCGACAGCATTTATCATGTCAAATTAATACAAAAACTAAAGTTGAAGAATTTAGTGACAGATCATTAAATTGGCTTAGTTATCTTTAAAATAAATCACGCATCAAGTCTTCCACTCACAAGTGATTTTGGGATACCACAGGGTACTATACTGGGTCCATTGCTTTTTATCATGTATGTAAATGATATTTTTTAAAGAAAACATTAGTGGAAACGTTATTTATTATGCAGACGACACGAGTATCATAGTTAAGGGTACTGACTGGAAAATTGTAAAGGAAAATGCAAATAATGACATGCAAATCCTAAAAAGCTGGTTCGATACAAACCTACTTACAATTAATGCAAAAAAAACAGTTTATATTCCTTTCTCAATAAATAAATTCAGAACTCAACCTAACATTGATATTATTATTATTCATAACAAATGTAACAAAGAGATCTGTAATAACTCATGTACCATATTAAACCATACAGCTGAAATAAAGTACCTTGGTGTAATTGTAGACCAACATATGAAATGGAACAGACACATAATATGTGAACTTGTTAAGCGCATTAGGAAATGTATCTGTATATTTATAAATAAATAATAATAAATAAAGTTCTTTATTCCAGGATGTGGGGAGGTGAGTCCAATTCCACACATCCCATAGAGAGCCATTCCACACATTCCATGAACAGTATTAGATTAAGAAACATTCTCAAGTTAAATACTCTCAAAAAAGTCTATTACGCACTAGTCCAATCGTTAATTCAGTATGGAATCAGTTAATTCAGTCCTGTAAACGTAGTACAAAAACTAATTATTAAAGTAATTTTGAATAAAATACCAACATTCCCTAAAGCTACATTGCTCAAAATCTTTAAAGTACTAAAAATTGAAGACTTCTATAAAAAAGATTCAATATTACAAATATTGAAAGAAAATGCAATTAAAATGTTTAAACTTAACTCATCATTAAGACATAAATATAACATCCAAATTCCTCTATTTTCAACACAACAATAATATTTACAAAGGCATAAAATATTTCAATTATCTTCCCGAAAAGGTAAAAAAAAGAACAGATTTAGTATCATTTAAGAAAGAGATTAAATTATCAATCAAAATATTGTAACTTCATTTCATGCCTTATTTAATTTTTAATCTTACAATCCTAGTACGTAAAGCTATAAATTTATAGTACACTAATATAACATTATAAAATAACTCCTACACCAAGCTCAAGAGCTAGCTCTCTTCATGATGTAATTTACTATTTGTTTTTGCCATACTATGTTTATCACTGTAACAATATTATAATTTAAACAATAAAAAGAAAAAATAAAATTATAAAAAACTAGTATTTCATGAAATTAATTTATTTTCTCTGCCTTCGTGAATTTTTATTTCGGAGATTTATAGAAAATGAAGATGTCGCCCTCTCTACTTTGAATATTAATCCCAACTGCCAACCAATAGATAAATACTTACATCCCAACTAACTGATCATTAGTCTCAACTTTCGACTACCAACCCGGAGGATGCTCAAATAAATTTTATTTGAAAAAAAACGCACTTTGCAGGGGAAGGTAACGCGGGAGAGGAAGGGTAGGAAGAAGGTGAACGGGACGAATGGGAAAGGACGCGCAAAGAGGAACAATATCTTTATTATTTCTAAATTTAATAACATACAGACACATATTACACACGTATACTGTATACACACATACACATACATTATCTGTATCTAATTATCCACCTACTTATCTCCTATAAAGAAGTCGTAAATGAATAATGCCCACACCTTGAAGTAGTTTCATACTCAGGAGGTAGGTTTCTCCATGATTCTAGCATAACCAACCTACAGGTTTTGGCGCGTGGACCCTCCACAAAGCTGGAATCATGTCAGAATCTTCTCCTTCCTAATTTCATCGTAATATATAAAATATAACACCTGGGTTTAACCATGGCATTGCATTTCGCAATATATTGACTGGATGTAAGTATGTAAAAAATGTTTTGTTAAGCATATCAAGCTTTAGCCGAATTTGGCGACCACATCTGAATTGCCAGATACTTTACCACCTTCCATTCCCCCATCTCCTTTTCCTATCTACGACCTTTAGCCTCACAACACACAAATTGGGGCTGCCTTAGTTTCATTGGGACTCTTGTAAGGTATTCACATAAAAAACAAGTCTGTTTAAGACCACGCGACTGAAGTAAACACTTATTTAGCTCCATCTATTAGTGTGTCCGTATATATGTTTATATGTATAAAATATATACAAGTATAAGTATATATGTACATATATTAATTTTCTACAAATGTTTATTTAAATTTATTATCATTCGCCTCGCCCGATCAAGCCGTGCGCATCGACGTCCGCTCCCCCCGCGTTTGGCGCGTCACTGGTATTTCAAAATACTGACTGAAATATGTCATGCACTGGCTATGAGAGGAAGAGAGAAAGAGAATTTGCGCACGCACTGCTCTCTCTTGCTTCTACGGTGAGCCCGTTCGCCTCGCAACGCATTTCACTTTTCGTTACACATTCGCCAGTTTACCCCTCAAGTCAAGCGTGTGTAAAGAAGTGTTTACTTTAAAAATAACGTTGCAGAGGTAGGTCAAACAACTATGCCTTGGCATACACTCCTTGTTCATTCACATTCAAAAATCGGTCTCACACATACTCTTCTGTTATTCTCTGAGGGCCTTACTAATAAACGTGTTTTAAATTTTACACAAATGATAAACAACTGTTAATTTATGGTAAATGGTTGTTTAAAATTTAAAACACGATTACTACTAGAAGGTTATAACATAACCTTCTAGTAGTAATCGTGTTTTAAATTTTAAACAACCATTTACCATAAATTAACAGTTGTTTATCATTTGTGTAAAATTTAAAACACGTTTATTAGTAAGGCCCTGATTGTTTAGGACCAAACTGTATTTTTAAATTTATCACAGGAGACCATATTTGTCCCAGCTCACACAGGTCTTAAGAAATCGTTGTTTCTCTCTTACTATCATAGTCAGAAATGTGATCTAAACGGTATTGGAAAGAGAATACAACAAACAATATATATATTCAAATCTAAAAGAAAACCACAAAAAAATTAAAATTTACCCCTTTCTGAAACCAAAGTTTCCGATAGCAATTTGAAAAAAAATTATGGAACTTTGTGAATTTTTAAAATTTTTTTTTTATATAAAACGAATAAAAGTGAGGTTACAGTAAGGTTTGTAATTCATTTATCTAAATAAGTAGGTGTTTTATTTTTTTTTCATTATCAGTAATTTTATTTAAAAAAATACATAGTAATTTTCAATATAGAAATTTGAAAGCCTTTTTCATCACTTTTCGAAAACAGTTTTTAGTTTTCGAATACGTTAACAAATGTTCCATTTATTTGGATTGTATTGCAAAGCGGGAATATTTTTAGCCTCTGACAAAATACGCCAATTTTTTAAAGGGTTAAAGTAGTTTGAACCTAAATATATCCTGACTATGACTGGCGCAAAACAAATAATCCGATAGTGTAGGTGTTGATAGATGTCGATAATGCGAAGTAAATGTTAACGTGGAACGTTTACGTGCAGACGGAATTCCCTCACGTTCCGCGTAACAGTTTTATTCCATTATTAGACGCCGAAATAATCCCGCAATAATCACATCCCAACAGTTTTTATCCAATAAAGCCACCGTAGGGCGGCCGTTCGTTAGCGCGCACCGGCGTGACCCGCAAACACGAAATAATTTAATAAGCTGCGTTAGACAACTTGGTGGCAGCCCTGGGCCGCTAATGCTATCTACGTCATTAGGGATAATCACGGCACATGCTGAGGGCAACCCTGGATTTATGACGTAAAGCATTACCTGAAGCAAGACGATAACACACGGTACTATCGTAATTGTGATCTGGTCAATGGAACGGTAATAGGTTAACGACAACATCTAACGCCGGTGATGGTGATCAACTCTGAGTCATGTGATATACAAAAAGTAAAAAAAAAATCAATCAATACATTTCAGAATACAAGAATGTCTAGTTACTAGAACGGTGCTAATAAAAATCCTGTATCTTTTTAAGAGGAAACCACAAGTCAAAAATGTATGTATTCTTAGTGTTTTTTTTTTACCGCACAATAGTCCCCACCACTCACGCCTGGAGCCAAATTGGGGTATGTTGTGAGGCTAAAGGTACTGAGGAGGGGAAGAAGATGCGGAGGAGGAAGGTGGGGAAGTATCTGGCTATTCAGATCTGGTCACCAAACACGGCTAAGCCATTTCAAGCAACGTTACAATTCTGAATGGTGGTCTTACACCAGGGCGATACTGAGAGTATCTTCCACTCTGGAACGTGCCGAAAATATACTATATATTATTTTTAATTAATTAATTAAGATATTACACAAATCAATTAAGTAAAAAATATTTGCGCACGCCGGGTATGAACCCGCGGCCTTCGGAATGGGAGTCAATAGTCCCAACTGCTCACGCTGGAGCCAGTGAGAATATGGTATCCCCAATTGGTGTATGTTGTGAGGCTGAAGGTACTGAGGAGGGGGAGGAGTATCTGGCTATTCAGATCTGGTCACCAAACACGTCTAAGCCATTTCAAGCAATGTTTCAATTCTGAATGGTGGTCCTACACCAGGGCGATACTGAGAGTATCTTCCACTCTGGAACGTGCCGAAAATATACTATATATTATTTTTAATTAATTAATTGTGAAATAACACAAATTAATGAAATAAAATGTATTTGCGCACGTTACTTTTGAACCCGCAACATTCGGATTGGTAGTCGAGAGTCTTACCCCTCGACCACGCCGGCCGTCATAGTGTGCCTTATATCGCCAAAAATATAGGTATTGGCATAAACATCGCTTGGCAAATGGAGGTGGTTTTAATTCATTTTTTTAATATTTTTTTAAAGAAATTAAAAAATTAATCAATGAAAACTATCACAGGTTTTCACATTATATACTCGTAATATATTATTAATAAAATTCTATTTTTCAAAAGTTTTTTTTTTTATATGAGTTCCATAGACGTGAAATGAAAAATACACATTCCAGTAGTTTAAGCTTATATTTTTTATAAAATAATTAATAAGTGCAGTGTATTAGTTTCGGGTCTTGCTGAGTGTCAGCGGAGATACCCGAAGATTTAGATATAACCGAGCAGTCCGGAGTGCGGGGCGACACTTCTTCGGCAGTTGGCAGTCAGCCTTCAATACTAGAAATAATTGTATCTTGTGTTATTATTACCTACTAATAAATGTGTAAAGTGTACGAAGTACCTAAGAGTCTTATTATTAAGTACTAATTGGATTCTAAGAGATAAGGGAGATATTGGCCACCTTATCAAGGAGTAAAACAAGATGATTATCGTGATCAGTACTACCCGATAAATAACAGTATATTACGATTTTATTAATTTTAATTATACTCAATAGAAACAGTAAGAAAGGCTTCAATTTATCCAACACATATTTTTTGTTTATATATAATGTAAACAGATTCGTAGTAAAGATTAATCTAAAATAGTAAGTTTGCTTAAACACATACTTGAAGCCACTTAAAGTTATGTTACAAAATATTTCAAACCTAACTTAAGTATTTTAAAAACATGTAGGTAATACTTAACTATCTACCTTAAAATCAATCCAATAAATGTGATAAGCTTCTTCATACCATGTTGAAATATATGAAAATCTGTACATACCCACCTTAAAGCGTGGTTTGTGAGAAAGTGAAATAAAATATCGCTTTGATTATACACAATTTTGAATTTAAAAATTTTTTCGAGTAAATAAATCTGAAGAAGAAAGTTGGTATTGTGTTCAGTACACGTGATTAATAAGTACATTTCATATGTACTTATTAATCACGTGTACTGAATCTGTGTGTATATCTTTTCTCGGATTGCTAAAGGAAATTTTTCCGCCCACATTAAAAAAATCATACCTCCGAATTTGAATATGGAGACATACAAACTGATTATAGTTCTATATAGCCAATGAATTCACCTATCTTTTCTTTATTATCACATATTTGTAGGGTTTATAACAATATAAACTTTAAAGCAATTTAAAGAATCTAGAGAATATTTGCCACATTGTGGCAGCAAAGCAATCCGAGTCTTTGGAAATAGTGCCATTATATGGCAAAAAGCGTTCGAGTGATTAGAATCTAGAGCAAAGAGCAAATATTTGGAGTTCGTAAAAAATACGTCTAAAACATAACATTGAGTATTCAAAAGAGAGGAAAAACCAATTTGTTCATTTTAAACATTCATAAATTCAAAGAGTGATATTGAAGACCGGAATGTTTACTGATTCGTTTCCTCCATCAAAAAAGTCCTTTGTCTTAACGTCTGAAGCGAACATGGCCCTCGCAGAACAAATGGTCCCCTCAAGCGACGGGCTGAGAAGAGATAGAGTCCCTTCTGCGTCTGGGGAAGGTGCTCCTCACCCGCATTACTCTTTCTTCCCAGTTCCTAGTTCTCTTGCTATTCCGCACACGTATTCTCATCGACTGTCTCCATAGATCACCCCCAAATATTATTGTCTCCGGCTAGTCGCTCCACATTATAACTGCGAACGGTTACTACTTCATTTATCTCGCGACGGGAGCGTCACGAATCTATAATATCTTTAAAAGTGTTCTTGGATACGAATATCTCAGGGGACAGGGGGGCTGCTCCCAGAGCTTCATGCAAATCGGGACGTTATACAGCGCCGATAGGGGGAGGGGGGAGATATGACACATGGTAAGATATGTTCCAGGAGCTATCATATATTCGAGGAATAATATTCATGAGGAATATCTCATAAGACGGAACTGTTTGTACGTGGCTGCTCTCCATTGCCACTTTTAACGGATATTCGTTTTTAAACTACCAAGATAATCTTAAGTCACAAGTTTTCTGAAAAGACTACCCTCTTCAAAGTTGCACGAGTACATACATACGTTATTATGGTTCCTTTTGCTTGTTTGTTTATTTTGAAAGATCGAAGACTGGGTAGTAAGGAGTTCACTTGGAACCTTTAAATACAGATGGTTACGATGTTAAATTCAATTTAAGGCTAATTCTTTAATTATTTGCGACAAAACTATTAGATAAATTCGCTGCAATTGAAAATTCTAACCATTGATAAATAATTTTTTTCTGATAAACAATTACACAACTATATTTTTTTTCTGTTAATTAGGGAAATAAACAATAGTAGAAATTTTATTAAAATAATTACACGTTACATGGTTGCTTTAACCAGCAAAGTTTACACATAAAATTCATATTATAATATACACAAAAACATAGATGATTAAAGAAACCATAAACTGGAGTTTAGAAAAAAAATTTTTTTTAAAGAAATAAATAAAAACATAGATTAACGTAATAGATAATACGAAATTAATCTGTGTAACTATATAAAAATAATACATTTTCACATCAAAGGATAATGTTCAAAGATAAAAACTTAAACTAAATACAGAATTTTAAAATAAAATACACTTATCTTTTTTTTCTAACTAAATGACTACCCTCCCCCTCCCCCCCTCCCCTACATACACACAAGCTCAGATTTCAATAGGATACAACTTTAAATAAAAATACTATTTAAAAAAATTATAAGTACCAAACAAGTTATAATAAGTGGTAATTATTAATTATAAATTAATATATATTTTTTAATTAATATACTAATGTTTAAGACAAAACTTTTTATGCATAGCACAAAGGGTAACAATTATTATAAGCAATAATTATTAGCCTGAAACACTCATCCATAATGAAAGTCCCGTCGGCGGCATGTATCTTTTCTCAGAAGGTTTTTTCCAATATGAATAAGTGTTTCAGGCTCATAATTATTGTTTATTAAAATTATTAATTAATCCATATCCATTATTATTAATATGTCCCTATGAAAAATTTTCAACATTGCGATTGCTGTTATTGTTTCATAACACAATAAAAATATCTGCTCTTTAAAAAAATAGAACGTATCCCAAATTTTACAATCAACATTATAACATATTGTTTATTACAATCTCCGAGGGCTACAGATTTGTTGTCAATACATTATCCCTTTGTTTTTTTTTATGTAGTATCTACGAAAGTCTTTTAGATCTCGCTGTTATTTAAAAAATATTTTTAAAAAAATCACCCTAACCCATAAAACCTCAAAAGAATATCTTGTTAATATAATCTGGAACCGCGACGTATCTTTTGAGCTGAGATGAAAATTTACATAAATAAATTTTCCGAAAAAAAGACGGTGTCGAAGTGTCAATTGGGAGGCACTCTAGCGTGCTTTGTTCAGAGATCAAAAGAAATTTATGAATCAAACAAAACATTTGTCGAAGGAGAGGACTACTGGAGTTCGCAGAGCATCTACTGTATAATAAATATATTAACAGAACCGGATTAATTTTTATGGTCGGAAAAGTTTAAAAAAAACCCGAACGGAAAGCTATGACGTCATGAAATTTAAACAATCTGGAAAATCTACGTCAAAGCATCCGTTCTCAGTTTCCAAGGCTATTTTCATCATAAGCTGTGCAGCTTTGAAATAGCCTTTGGTCTGTCAAAATATAAGCCCAGTCGCCAAATGGCTTCCTCCAACCTTTTAACTGATTCTAAATCATTAGTAATCCAATATAAAGCTGCATAGTAAAATAATAAAGGTTTTTTTGTCGATTAGTTCAAAGTTCCCTTCCTCGACTGGCCAAGCCTTCCATCACGGCACAAGCAATAATTTTCCACTTAATATAATTTTCCACTTAATGTAACGTAGTAGGAGTTTTTCAGATACTGTCAACTTTTTATTAATTCGGAAATGTGTGTTTTTCTTTAAAATATACATATTTTAAACGATTTCTTTAAACCGACAATGTTTCATACAAGTTTATTTAGTTTATCTCTGAATACTGCGTGAAAGGAGGCGAGCGTACAAAATTACTTTCAATTGTTATTATGCAAAAAATCCTCTGGTACCACTGCCTTAATCTCTTTCAATTCATTTTTTTTTTAAATTTTAAATAAAAAATCAGAACAACGATTTAATGGAAAGGATTTCGAAAAGCTCTTTGCATGAGGGCCAAAAACTCGCAGACTTTTAGCCCCTAAGCCATGATAGTTTTTCAACTTATTGATTAATCCGACACTGTATGTAGACAGCAGATTTAACACTATGTTGTATAGGAAATGTATTAGTTATAAATTATGGAGGTATATTGTTTAAATATGCTTACTCGCCACCTCGTAATGGGCGTTTTAAATTTTTTTTTCTTCCTACAAATTCCACAAAGAGAGTGGATTCAGTAGGGAAAATAGGACTTGTTCTATTTTTCATTCGGATTGTCGTTTAGTTTGGCGCGCAATATCTGACAGTTGTCATTGTTTGGAAATGCTGCGTGTATATTTCGGAATGTATTTAAAATATTTTTAAAACCATTACAGGTAGATTATGCGGTAAGTACATACTGGGTCGACGTACGTACGCTACGCTACGCATTATATACCTGGACTACTTAGAAACCATACATTCTATGGAAATATATGCTTTAGAATCACACTGGCCACACTCATCGCAACATGTGACCAGTGTGATTCTGAAGCATCTATTTACATAGAAAATTTATAATTGATAAGTGGTCCAGGCCCCCTAGCACACTCAATCGATAAGGATAACTTTCAGAAACTCCTTATCGTTTCCTAGAACAAGTGCAGATCGCTAACGTACAAACAACAGTTGATGACGAATATACAAAGGACACTTAGTCACTTATTCTTTAGCGATCTGCAGTCATGCTAGGGATCAGTGAGAAGTTACCGAAAGTTATCCTATCAATTCTTATTGATCGAGTGTGCTACGAGGCCAGATATCGTTATGCGCACATACGTTGACCCAGTATGTGCCCATCTTTACTGATTACCTTTTTTTTTTTTAATTTTGTAACACATATTGCCATTTGATACCTAGGTACGTAAAATGTGTTACATTTTTTGACGAAAATACTATTTCCGCAAAACTGTAAAAATATGTAGGAATGAGAATAATAGTAACGTAAATCATGTAATACGGGCATGTGTCTAGTCTAGTAGTCGATAATCGTGTAAAAACGTTTGTCCTAAATCGTTTATATAAATAAAGAAAATTAAAATAAAAAAAACAAAGCTCTCCCGTATGATCCATTTTTCCACTTTCCGATACTGTAAATCACTTATAACGAGTTTTGTGTCTGGTCTGTTAGTTGATGATCATTTAAAAACTTTTATACATAAACATTTCAAAAGAAAAAAACAAACAAAGATTATCCATGTATAGGTCACGATGTGGTTCATGCATGGGAATCGGTAGGAAATGAGTATCGTTGAACGGTAGCTTATTCATAAGTAGATATATTTTTACTGTTGTACCTTGTCGCGAAGCAGATTCTATTACCGCTCGAGTAGTAGGTTAGGAATCTTTATAATTTGGTAGGCGGATATGGGTACCGCCGCCCTGAGAAGACATTTATTGGATAACTTACCTCTCCGCTGTAGGTCACCTCAATTAGTTCGTTACTTTGTTAACTAAGCAGGGGTGCCCGGGTCCTTGAGGGATGGTTTGCCGGGTCTTGGCGGCGGGTATATGTACCCACCAAACTGCGTGCCAGGCTGGATCGGGAGAAACTGGTTAAGAGACCTCATGACAACTCCTGCAAGACTGCCTCGGAACATTGCCTTGCAACGTAGTAGGGATTGGATTCACATCGACCCCCATATTCCAACCCGCCCTCATACTTTTTTCCTTTCCAGAACTTCCTCTCCTTGCTTTCCTTAAGACTCCACAGTATCACCAAAAATGACATAGACCTTGAAGGGAATTATTTTCCTAGTTGAGCTAATGTAAAAAAAGGTTGATGTAGAGAATTTGTATAGGGCTTGTATTTACGTCGTTATTTCTTTTTTAACAACACCATTACCTCAAGCCAAGAGTCGAGTTTTTTACGCAAAATGCTTTATCAAAGGAATTAATAAAAATAACTTCACCTCACCGCTATCCATAGAGTTCAGCAAAATTAATAGTTATTCAATTTTACCTTCAATAATTGTTTTCATTTTTGTAGTCATATCAAAGGATTTCTAAAAACTATTTAATGTTTTCAAAGGAATTACAAAGGAATATCAAAGGAATTAATAAAAATAACTTCACCTCACCGCTGTCCATAGAGTTCAGCAAAATTAATAGTTATTCAATTTTACCTTCAATAATTGTTTTCATTTTTGTAGTCATATCAAAGGATTTCTAAAAACTATTTAATGTTTTCTGTCAATTTTGCCCACAAAAGAATAAATTAAGGAATTAACACAAGTCTGGATATGCTTCGAAGGAACTCAATTTGTATAATAGATTTATTATTATTATAAGAATCTCGGCTACGTTTTAAATCAGAAGTTATTTATTAATTAATATAAAATTTTATCTATTTCAAAAGAGATATGTAAATCTTGCCAACTCTCGATTGCGTTTTATTTAGTTTTTTCGTCGGGAAAAAATATGACAATTATATTTTTAAAGGGTAAAATTTTAATGATAATTTGCACCAAGCAATAATAAATATTATACCTTCATATTAGCGAAATATACAAGTTCCTACATTTTGTGAAACTCGAAAAATAAATCAAATCTCTCTGCGTCATAATTTCCACTCCGCTGCATAAATTTCTCATTCTCAGTAAACAGATTATTACTTTAAAAATTAAGGACCAAATAATATTCTTAATGGATGGCCGGGGCTTAAGGTACAAGGTGTGCAAGTCATTTACGGCCTCAAAAATCTCACCCCTAATTCCGGGGAGAAAAATTGCTACTTTTAATTTAGGGTTGAGCGTCTGGACAGAAGTGAGAGGGGGACGAAATAGCATCTAAATTAGCTTACAGTATTTTGATGCGTAAGAGAGAGAGAGAGAAGGGAGTGTGATATAGCTTTAAAAAACCTAGAACAATATTGGAGACAGTGAACTATGTCGTACTTTAGAATGTGTTTTGTTGGTTCCATAACAATTCAGAATCATGCAATTTAAACACTACTTAAAAAAAGTCATTAAAAATTATGTAAAAAAAAATTTGAAACATAGTACTAACCTAACCTAACGTAACATAAAAAACTATTTTTTTCATCACTTTTAATGACTTTTCAGAGGAGGTGCAAAAGTTACATGATTTTTTGTGATCCGGTCACTGGGATATCTTCAAAATAGTACACTGTTATTATTTTTTTTTATTTTTTTTATTATTTATTAACCAAAAAATACATGTTATGTACATTCTTTTAGGTATATGCCACCTCACTAGGCTGAGCCTGTTCCGAGGTATTAACTCCTCCGAGGTATTAACTTCCGAGGTATTAGGTCCTATTAACTAGCCCAGATACGTGACAAACCAGTTCCACTTAGAAAACGCCAAATAAAAATAATATTTTAATTAATGAAGATAATATCCATCGAAATCAAACAATAGAAAATCTGAAACAGAAAAATCAGAAAAAGATACGTCTGTGACTCGAAGACTAATTGATATTGGCTAATTAGTTGATATAATTATGTTTCAGTTTACGGATTGAGGTCCAGAAATGCGATTGTGGTTTTACTTTTTATAGGTAATTTTTCTTAGTCTTAAAAGTATTAACGACTTTTTCGTTAACTACGATTCCAGTTCTCTCGAATGACATCGAAAAAGACATTAATTTCAAGGTTAAGAACAATTTCAGTTGCCAGGTTGCTGGTGGCCATGGTTGCGCCCCACGAGCTGTCAGTTTTTGAGTAATTTGCGATATGTCCGATGCAGTTGCCAATCAGTTTTAGTTCGTTTACGGTTTCTCCGTGAGCCTTCTGAAACCATTTTCATGAAAGTCAAGGGACTTCCTCTCCGGAATTTTAAGATAAACCCTTCGGCGATCCGATAACTGAGGCAACTGAAAACTGTCAACTGGCATCTGTCTTTGTATGACAATGTGATGCACAATAAACAATCGCACACTAAACAATCACTCAAAAACCTGTTGTCGATGGTAACGCAAGCGGCGACTCGCGACTCGCACTGCTGATTGCCGTGGCCGGCCGTTGATAGTTGCCAGCTCTCAGCTGATTGTTCTTTGTCTATGGTTAAACAGACTTTTGACCAATCAAGACATAGAAACCAGCCGGTTTTAGTTTGGTTTCAGTTGCCTCGTCAGCGGAACGTCTTCCAGCGAGACAATTTTTTTTCCAGCTCGCAACGTCATTTACATAATATTTGAAATATATCCACTAACTACCAAAAATAAAGCAAAAAGTCAGAACATTTGTTCCAAAATTTCAATTGTTTAATAAGATGGAGAAAATCGGAAAAAGGGTGAATAAAATTGGGTGACGGCGTGTTAGTAACTATGAGATATCTATTTATAATCTTTATCCGCGTGTACGCGTAAACATTATAAAATAAAAAAATCCACGTCTTAAAATTTATCAAACACCCATAATCAAATGAGGGACAATACTTCCGCGACAGGGGTGGATCGGCACTGACAGTAGAGCAGGGGTGCGAAAATTCGCCGAGCGGAGTGCGGAACCAACGGCCGGGAAAATGAGGTTGCTGCGCTGTGGGGCGGAAAATGGCCAGGCCAGGGGTGCCAAGTGGCCTGGAGCCTGGACCCGCTAAGACAAGGACCCGGGACAGGGAACCAGAAACCTGGAAGCGGAGATGGGTCAAACCGTTGTGATTTTTAATATATTGATGTTGTTTTTTTTATGAGGAGGGGGAGTTATACGAAGTGTCTGAAAGCACTTTCGATCAAGTGGAATTGTACCTATGTTCTTGATTATATTTTTATTTTATTTACAATTTGGGAGGCGGGAATGGGTACCGCCGCCTCGGGAACCATTTATTGCCAACACCTCTGTCATAGGTCACCCCAAGTGGTTCGCTACGTTTGGTGACTTAGCAGGGGTGCCCGGGTTCATGGGGTAGGGTTTGTCTAGGTCTTGGCGGTGGATGATCTAGACACACTGAATCCCAGATTCCTACCCAACCCTCATACCCTTTTCCTTCCCAGAACTTCCTCTCCTTTCTTTCCTTAAAATACCCTCCTCACAGCATTCCCAAAGATGACATAGGCCCTGAGGGAAATTATTTTCCTTAGAGCCTCCTGTGTGGACCTAATGTAAAAAAAAAAATTACTATTGAAAAGAACGCGTAAAATGTAAAGTACCTACACAAATGCCTTGTCAATCATATTATTTATTTTTTATTTCCTACATTTTCTAAACTTTTTATTAGAGCTTTGTGACCGAGCGCCCAAGACCTTTGAATTTGAATCGAAACCCGGAGTTTGCAAAAAACTCTAATAAATGTGTTATTTGGCATACAAATTAAATAAAATGCGTTTTCAGTACACGATCTCAGAAGCGCCCTCTGGTGGAAGCCACCATTACGAAATGAAACGTTGCTTGAAATGGCTTAAGCCGTATTTAGTAACCAGATCTGAATAGCTAGTCCAGTGGTAGCGCTTTCGACTCCCATTCCAAAGGTCGCGGGTTCGAACCCGGCGTGCGCAAATAAATTTTATTTGATTAATTTTTTTATTTCACAATTAATTAATAAAAATAATATGTACTATATTTGCGGCACGTTCCAGAGTGAAAGATACTCACAGTATCGCCCTGGTGTAAGAACACCATTCAGAATTGAAACTTTGTTTGAAATGGCTTTAGCCGTATTTAGTGACTAGATCTGAATAGCCAGGTACTTCCCCACCTTCCTCTTCCCCATCTCCTTCCCTTCCCCACTTAACTTCAGCCTCACAACATACCCCAATTGGGGATGCCATAGTCTCACTGGCTCCAGACGGGAGCAGTTGGGACTCTTGTGAAGTATTCACTATAAAAAATTTAAAAAAACTCAGTACGACCCAACCTTCCTCTTTCCCATTTCCGCCCTATCCCCACACTCTTCAGTATATGGAGAAATGAACTCGTATACTAAAGAAGATTCCCAAAACCTAAGATTGACGTCTTAATACTGTGTTTACGTATTCACATTTTACGAAAAAAATATTTTAAAAAGTGTTGTAATTACGTAATTAAATTGTCAGTAGGGTTGTTATTACGCCAACGAAACCATTGATTTCTTCAAGGGTAAATCTATTTACATCTCAATTTACTAATTAGTGAACCAGAAAGGTTGAAAGTGAATTGAAAGGTTCTCGGGGAGTGGAGTAGGTGATGGAATCTATAGCGGAAGAAGGCAGAAGGTGAAAGTAAGATAGGGAAAGGTTAAATGGGAATATGCGGTGAGATGAAGGGGTGAATATCTTAATGAATAAGAAATACTCCGGCTTGATTAATTATTCCATTAAAAAAACACGCCACTAACCGGGTATTTCAGGCAGTGGTTAATTTGTAAAATTTACCTTAACAAATATGATAAATATTAATCTTTACACATTAAACAAGGTTTTGAGATTAGTGTTTCGTGTGAGAAAATTACATTCATAAATATTCTCTTATTTATAAATGCTATCAATTCGTTTCATGGTACTATTAATTACACACTTTTTGGGACTTTTTAAAATACATCCCCGGTTTAAAAAACATGCTTTTTTGTTTATCCACTCGAACGCTTTTTGCCACAATATGGCACTATTTTTAAAACCACGGATTGATTTGTTGCCAAAATATGGCAAATATTCTCTAGATTGTTTAAAAAGTTTTAAAGTTAACGATTTTATATTTTTTTTATAAATCCTACGAATATGTGATAATCGACAAAAGATAAATGAATTCATTGGCAAAACAGAACTATAATCAGTTTGTATGTCTCCGTATTCAAATTCGGAGGAATGATTTTTTTTAAGGAGGGCAGAAAAATTTCCTGTAGCAATCCGAGAAAAAAGTTGTAAATTGCTCTGTCGCTCCAGTGGATAACTGGAAATCACGGAAAAGTGTAACATTTTTTATGAATCTTTGTACCTTATAATGGAAAATACGAAACGATTAGTTCACAAATTATTTTCATAATAAAAAAATGTACACTTGACATAATGCCAGAACTCAAAAATAATATTATTAATTATCTTCGTAAAAATTTCGCTAATTTCCCAAATACTTTTGAGGGTTGAAAAAATGCATTTAGGAAGGTTAAATAAAGTTGTCACACATTTGCCCTGATGATGGACACTGTATCGTTGTCCGAAACTTCGGGTTAAGAAGGAGGTAGCGTAGCACGGTATAACATCCTAAAAATAATCCTCAAAGTTTTTAAAGCATAGCGTGGAAATAAACCGTGAAAAGAATTTCTTATTAAAAGTGCACAGAAAAGTTGTAGCCGCTCTCGGATGGTCTAAAGCCACGTAAATTGAAAAATCAGAAACATCAACGTCTCATTCGCGCATTACTCTTTTATGCTTGCTTCATTTAGTGATCTTTCAAGTTATTGTGAGGAAAGATAAAACCTGGGGAGTTGTTTGTCTTTTATAGCGTCACGTAACATTCCACCGTCCCCTTTCATACCCTCGAGGAGATGGCAGATAAGGACCAGTGTAAATTACATTCCCAACATTTCAAAACGCAGATTGCGTCCCGTCGCGTCCCGTCCGCCTTTACCCCTTTGTCTTACCCCGCTCTGCCCCGAGTCCCCGCTCTTACCCCGTCTACCCGGTGCGCCCGTCTTTACCCTACCCTTACCCGCCAAATGCTAAAACAGATGGTTTTAAATATTACAAGCGTTTAGGGTAATGACCTTGAAGTTATTCTGATTGCCGCCATGATGATTTTACTCTGCTTTTTTAATTTTTTTTATTTATACTCTTTATTATCTTATTAAACGGGTGCCTGGGGAAAATTTGACGTATTAATTATTTTTTACGCTACATAATGTTGTTTTATTATTTACGTTGTCTTTTTTAACCTGACGCATATTTTATCTCATATTATATTTATCAACTTAAATAAGTAAAAACAGAATAACTATGAAAGTTGATGTTCGTAGTAAAATGTATTTGTTTGAAGAGCAATATGCTCGTAAATAAATTATTATTACGTACTCTCTGTGGAGTAAAAACTCAAAAGCTAATAAGATTCTTAAAAATAAGGTACTTAAAAATAAGGTTCCGAACTTAACTGAAATCTACCGTCATTTAGGTTAATTACTTACTGTATGATCCGGCAGATCTCTCCCTCAGTCGGTAATGAAGAGTGTTGTTATGATACTTTTGTAAAACGCTGACAGTTGGTTTTTGTTTAGTGTTAGTTTCTTTTAACCCGTTATTTATAAATAAAATAGGATTCCTTGAAATATTTTATTTTCTAATTCGCAAGCGGAATAACGATGGCCATGGTCTTCGAACGTTACGATGAAAAATTATGTTGTTCGTCAATAATAATTTCGTAAAATTACTCATCTCCTTTAGAGGAAGTAATCTTTCCAACATGCATTCCATTGATATACTTGGTGCTCCATCGAAGCCAGAGTCAACTTAGCCTCTTCTCTCAAGCTAAGCGTACTACTGTACAGGGCCTGCAGATACTTTGAGAGTACAGGGCCGCGGACCCTGCACAAATCGCAAGTACTGCCCACTATTGAATTTGTCAACCAATTCTAGTCTGGTGCCCTAAAATACCTGAAAAAACCCTTAAAATTGAATGTGCAGAAACAGGTGGTCCGTTTGATAGAATGCTCTATCATCCTATTGACTGGATTGCAATCATTAGAGCACAGACGTTAGATAGGTATACTGTCTTTTTTCTACCGATATTTTAAATATGCTCCGAGGAATTAGTTTCATTGATCCTTTTGGCACCGGTGCATAGTCGG
Organism: Limnephilus auricula; assembly: GCA_951813805.1. Classification (NCBI taxonomy): domain Eukaryota; kingdom Metazoa; phylum Arthropoda; class Insecta; order Trichoptera; family Limnephilidae; genus Limnephilus; species Limnephilus auricula. The sequence goes on along the minus strand of OX638390.1, from coordinate 23,828,951 downwards.
GAAACACACCAAACGCGTGCCTAAAATATATACATGGATAACATTTGTCATATGAGAACAGGTGGCTTCTGCGACACGTTCTTGAGTTCAACAGCTTAGCTGTGGATTTTTTTTCGTACCTCTGTATTTCCTCCCTCCTATACCATAAGCCACTTCAAGACTCATGTTCACACATTCCTGTCCCCAAAAAGACCTTCCACAAAGCATCTTCAAAGGTGACATAGGCAATGAGGGAAATTATTTTTCTCAGGGCCTACTGTGTGGAATTAATGTAAAAAAAACTCCATTTCGACTAAGAATGGCAAATAATACATTAAGCCAACTCTAAGATAATCACTACGTACGTGTATATTCGAGTTCAAAGAAACGTTCCTTTCGTTCCGTCTGAACACTGTTTGATTTCTGAGAAGTAATGCTAATATTAAATTATTAAGCCGGTTAGAAAAGAGAATGATTAAAACGCTTAATCAAGGCGTTTGAAATACAATGATTGTACTTTAGAAGATAATGTATACAGTATGAAAGATGTTATTCTAACCTTGTAGGATCCCAGATTTTTGACGGAGCACGCTAATTTGACGCTGCGTCCTGCGGGCACCGTGATGTTCTCGATCACATCCGTGAACTCAGGGTCTTCAATTACTGAAAGAAAAAAAAAATATTGTAAGGAACATGTCTTTGAAAGTAGTATAATAGTTAAACAGTACGGCAGGTATTACCTGAAAATAAAAATATAATATTAAAATTTGTTCATAATATCCGGGATTTTTTGTTGTTGCTGGAATTAAAGGCGATGAGACACAATATTATTATATTTCGACGTATTCTAGCAGAAAATCATTAATATTTATTTATACTGGAATTTTATATATGTTCCCAGAGACATGAGAACAATCTAGTTTTAAAATGTAATTAATACACAAATAATTATAAATACAACCAATTCCATAAATCTAATCAGACAAATTATACATTTGCATACATTTAAGTAACGATTAAAAACAAAACAAAAAGAAATAGAAAATTATAAAAATCCATTAAGTTCACTCAAATGACAAGTAATAATACAAAGAGAAGCAATATAATCACAGTGGAATTTTTTGTTGTGTTGTTTTCATTCATGCTAAATCTAATAAGACGAAGGGGTTGTTTTGGGTGATCTGAAGATTTCCAATACTATTGCGAAGAAGAATGTACGAGTAAATTTTCGTGAATGCTAAATTACATAGTTTATTTTGTGCTTTCGGGAGTACTTAAAGTACTTGCAATGGTACCCCATAAATTTTTTTCTGTATTTTTAGAAGAGGAACTGATCCAAATAATCAATTTATTTGGTGTCCATATCGCTTTTAAACCCATCAAAATTGTGTTCATAGAATATCCATGACCTTTTGACGGGAGTCCCCGGGGAATCTCCTCTCTCACGTTTTATATTATCGCTTTAGCGGATATTAAAGAGTTATATATCACAAAAGAGCAGGTAAGGCATGGGCCGTAGCTGTCCATGTGTTGATTTATGGTTCACTTTTTACAACCCGGGACGGGCCGGATCACGGGTAAGTCAAAAATTTCTTGTGATGAAAAAAATCTGAATAGAGGGTGTTTATTTGTGATCAAAACATCTCACAAGTTTTCATTTATATCAACATGTGTTTATTTATTTATTCACGCTCTTAGGGCTTTTACAACAATCATAATACAAAAATAATAGAAAAATAAACAATAATATACAAATTATGTTACATCATTGTTTAGTAAACGGGAAACAGAATTTTTGAAATTTCAGAAATATGTTTTGGTAAGGAATAAACGAAAATATCAACTAAACTAAATTTATTTCCAAGCCTATGTAGTCTTTGGATTGGGGAGTTAATGAAATAGTTAGTTTTCGAAGGATAAACAAAGAACAGCTCTGGAAGCCTAGTGTTACGGTTTGGTACTCTGAATGTTATAAGATTAGTTAAGTCAGGTGCGTCAATTGTGCCATTTAGCAACACTAATTTAACCATCTATACGGGACTCCAAGCCGTTCGAGTAGTAAATCGCATCTCAAGTGGTGTCGTGTCTAGATTCCGTCGGATTTTTATAGACAGAATTTGTCTGCCGTCACCTCTCTAGATTTCTTTGAGCTTTCTACTATCTTTCTTCTTCCCACAAGGGGAGTTGTCGCCCACTTAGAGAAAGACTGTTCTAAGGGCAGAAAATATATATAACCATTAAATTATTGTATTAAACTATGTTATTTATTTACAAACAATATCTTTGCTCGGTGAAATTACAATTGAATTGAAAACGTGAAATAAAAGTTTATTAAAAACCATGATTAAATAATAATATAAGCCGTAGAAAGCTCCCTCGGAAAGAAAGGTTTTAGCATTCAATGTAGGCATAGCTCTTCATTGCTACAACCGATGTAGCGGGCGGACGCGCCTGGCGGAAATTTCTAACAATGTTAAACGGATCAAAACGTTGGGACTCGGCAGTCGGCAGTCGGCATCGGCATGGAACTGCTCATGCGGAAGACAAATCTCTAAAATATGCCCGTCGTGGTTCTTGGCCGATTTTGCATTTTCATTTTTTGAATGCTTTTCACATAAAATAAATCGATGATTTAGGGAAATTTAGAAAGATGAATACTAACATAAAAGAATTTAAGACCTACCTTAAAAATTATACTGAAATTTTGAACTGAATCATGTGAAATAAAACCAATGTAATAACACCCCTTCATATACACAAGCCCTGCTTGTTTATGGAGGTACAGCAAATACATATATTATATAATTAATCACTGTAAAAAAATATATATTTGTAATTTATGTATCCTTTTGTACCCAATAAAAAATTTAAAAAAAATATATATATATATATATAACAATTTTAACCACCACAAAGTATTTGTTGATCGGTGTCACGGTGAACAATGATCAAAATAAATAAAAAATACCTTACAGTTTTTTTACAATGGCTCCACACAGGAGGTCATGAGGGATGCTGTGAGAAGGTTATTTTTAGGGAAAGGAAGGAGAAGTTCTGAGAAGAAAAAGGGTACGAGGGGTGAGTAGAAATCTGGGATCAATGTGTCAAGGAGTGACGGACGTACGAATCCATTCTCACACTGCGATGCAAGGTGATGGGTCTATAAAACCCGGATGGAGATGTCTAGGTTAGGTCTCCCTTAACTAGTCTCTCTCGAAGGGCAAACGCATTCTCCAACAAAATTTCATCTTATAAGCCCGGATACCCCTGCTAAGTCACCAAACGTAGCGAACCACTTGGGGTTACCTGTGGCAGCTGTTGGTAATCCAATAAATGGTCCCCGAAGCGGCGGTACCCATACCCAAACTAAACATTGTAAACTTTTTCTAAACATTGTAATGCGTTCCATGTTTATTTTGCTTTAAACAAAAAGGGCGATTTGTCGGCATATTATTTACTACACTTCGATGAGTTGATAACAGAAAAACAGTTAGTTGAAAAACACGTTTTTTAAATTCGTGAAAAAAAAAGGAAAAAACCATTCTTAACCAATAAATTACGGAAGATATAAATATATTTATTATGTCTCAAGTACGTTCATTTACTCGTTGTATGCAAATTACAAATTACGTGAATTACGAAACATAAATTTTACTCACTATACAAGTTTAAGTAATCTTTTTGTCTTGTTTAATTACATCATCTTGTTGTAGTCGTAACATCCAGCGTCCTCAGTGCAGCACTGATACTATTAGCCAAAGCAATGCACTTCTAATTACGTTCAGCAAATGCAACTGGGAGTCCCAGACTGTTGCACTGAGCGCAGACGAGGTATCCGCATTCGAACAAGTCTCAAAATCTTACTTTCCTGCAGCTTTGAATAAAACAATCAGAAATTTGAATCGCTCCACAGAGACCTTTAAACCATCATTTGAAAATAATCTGTTTTTTTGTTAATCATTAGTTTTATTAGAATGCCTGCAAAATTTTAATAAAACAATTTTTCTGTTATTAGATATCAATACTTTTTCGAAATTGTTTATCTTCCCCTAAAATTTGATTTAGAAAATTCAAAAACAATAAAATGGCGCCTTGCCTAAATTATAATTTTTTCGGGTGCTTCAAAGTTGTATACCGCTAGTTGAAAATAATTTTAAAAAGCAATTATTTTGGATGGTCTGCTTCACGGAATTTGAACAAATTATCAATTTTCAAATTTAAAGTTTTATGAAGATTCTATTCTACGTCAGTTAGCGCCTCCGCCCACTGAGGCAACTGAAAACTCTCAACTGCCAAATGTCTTTGTATGACAATGTGATGGCCCGCACACTTCACAATCACACAAAAACCCCGTTGTCAATGGTAATGCAAGCGGTAACTCGCGACTTGAACTGCTGGTTGCGGTGGTCGGCTATTGCTAGTTGCGAGCTGTCAGCTGATTGTTCTTTGTCTATGGTTAAACAAGCTTTTTGACCAATCAAGACATAGAAACCAGCCAGTTTTAGTTTGTTTTCAGTTGCCTCGTCAGCGGAGCGCCTTATTATTTAACCACGGGTCAGTTGTTTCACTTGCATAGTAACAGAAATTTAATAGAAATTTCATAGAACAACAAAAAAAAGCAACAATCCTTAGATATAGAACATCCAAACATTAATATCTGTGCAAATTTTATGACCACATAGTTTCAGTTTGAGAGTTCTCTCTGCTTCAGGAACAGATCCCTGAATGTTAGTGCAATAAAGTTATTGGATGCATATTAAAAAATTATGATCACATTGTATCCTAAAAACTATTTACGTATTATTATCTTACCCCATCGCGCTTTTGTACGAAAACCCAGCTAAAAATGCATCCCTTTCCATAGCCTGAAACGGAAACGGGTTGAATAAATGAAAGGAAGAGAAACAAATTTAAAAATCGATACAGACAATGTGCCGCTGCAATTAGTGATGTACTCAGAACAGAACACTGAATAAACAAACGGGAAAAAGTTTCAGTAATCATTATATTTTTATTGGTCGGATATCGAGACTTCGTACAATTAACATAACTGGATGTGGTATTTTCAATCGTTTGAAAAATTGCATTCGGATATATTCCTACAGATTAATACTAATAGAAGATGCTCAGTTGGTTGCCACAGATAAACGGGGGAAATAGATAAATAAACAGAAACTGTGTGAGGACAATTTTTTTTTTTGAAATTTTTACATAATTGTTTTGTCACAAATACATCCTAAAATACCGTTCCCAGCGTTATATACATATTAATAATGAAGTGGACTGGATTTTTTTAGCATCCACTGGAGCGACCACGCGAAATAAATAAATGTGCCTCGATTGCTCGTGATTTTCAGACGATCATTTTTATAATTTTTCGCCAACAATAAAAAAATCACACCTTCGAATTTTAACATGGAGACATAAAAAAATATTAAATCATAAAAATATAATCGCTTTATAGCCAATGAATTAACCTGTATTTTACCGTTTACATCTTATTTGTAGGATTTATAAAAACAATATGAAAAAATCGTAAAGTTTATACCGCGCGGATTTTGCGTGTTTGATACTTTTAAGCAGCCGACAGAGGTAGGTACTTATTTAAGTCAACGTAGAATATTATTTTTATTTCTGTATGTTGTTTGTGGTATACTTGATAATGAAAGGTAAATATATTTGGGAAACGACTTAATTTTAACAGTAAACAGCTGATCAGAAAAAAATATATATGAAAAAATTATTTTTAACATCCTTCTAAAATAGTATACGAAGTTCGCATTTGCAACATCTATGGTTACAATAGATAAAGCATTTCAAAAGATTCGTTTTAAGACCAAAAAAACATATGTGGGAGCTACAAATATTATGTTTTTTAATTTTGCCGAATCAAGAGATAATTGGCTTTTTTATCCGAAAAGCAATCGCAGACTTTTAAAATGGCGCATATAAAAGCCAAAAATCGCTCCAGTGGATAATAAATTACAAAAATATGAATGTTTCATAAAGCTAATTACAAAATGAATATAATTTTTCAATAAAACTGTGAAACTGAACATAGAATTCAATTCTCGTGTTTGAATTGGTAATATATCTTCTAGATTTTCCTTCGATTACTCAGCGTAGACCTCTTTTTAAGATTTCTCAGCAAAGACCGCTTTTTAAATATTTACACAAAAGAATAATACCGATTATACCAGCGTGTTCTAGTAATATTAATTATTGAGAACATTTTTCAGATTTCTATAAAGTTTCGTGAGATTCGTGAAAGAGTTCTCCCCGTTGCGGGAACTTGAGAAGAATTGGGTTGACAATAACACGTGTGGAGTGGATAAGGCAGGTAACTCAATTTGACCGCTGAAAAGTGTTTCAACCTTCAGGTAGGCGGGGAGCAGGGATGTGCAAATACCTTATTCAATCATTTATTCGCAAAATAAATTTTGTCCGTATTAAAACTAGGGAGACCCGGAAGGAATGCAAGGCGGATCTAAGCATATTGATTTACATAAACAAATGGGCGCTTAGATGAACAAAGATAGGAGTATAAGAAGAAAATAATATGAGGCAGAAGTAAATGTTATAAGAAGTCAGGACACTTGAGGAGGATAATACACGATAAAGTGAATCAGTGTCGAGTTGGACCATATCGAAACTCAGAATAAAAAAAATAGTAAGTAAAATACGACATATAACTTAAATAAAGCACGGAGTTGCCGACAAAATAATTATGTGGCGGTCTATCTTTTCTGCCTATGCCTGCTGGGAGACGGCGTAATGGTTGGTTAGTTAAAATTAACTGTTTTCTTAAATCTTCATCATATGTAAATAATCCTAAACATATAAAAAATATTTAAATAAAATTAAAAATACCCGTTTTAACAAAATTAGTCCGAGTTTTTAATTCCATTATACTAAAGTTAAAAGTTTTAAGGTAAAAACAGTAAAATGCTAACAATAATATGCGTTCCATTTTGGAATATGAATATTTTAAAGCTCCTTAGCTCATTGGTGGCTGAAAAAGTTACGATGAACTCGAAACTTCAGAAATCTAAAACAACAGACAATACCGTTCAGTGACAAATTTACTAACAACAAAAATAAGGATTACTATTATTTTTTCTGTCACTGACGTTTGAGTGCTTAAAAAAATGTCGGATTACTTCCAGGTTTTTTGCACCAAATAAATCTTAAAATAATTTCATTTCAAATCGTCAAAAAATTGTTCTATTCATTTTCAAAAACGGTTAAAACGAAAAATATTGACAACGCAATCGCAAAACACATCTGCACCTTAAAACCCATTGTTGCAATATTGGCAACCCTGCCGGCAAGCACCTTGCGCACTTCAGTGTTGAAGGATCCAAAGAGTGCCGACCAATCCAATTGTTCGGCGCGACGTTACACTACTTCCACTTCCGCTTCTTTCCTCCCCATCCCCCCCCCTCCTTTCCCACCAAACCTTCCTTACAATCTCGCCACCTGACACCTGCGCTCTCAGGACCCGCGAAAGCTTTCCATTGACAAGTTTTAACGTTAGTTTAGACTGGAAAAGTTGGTACACTGGGTTTATTGTGACGAACATAAGTTGTTTCGTAAGTACCTGCTTCTCGGAAACATGATTTCTTTCTGTGCCGGGAAGGCGAATTAAAAACAAGTAGTACATAAGTAGAAATACGTACATTGTAGAAGTATATATTATAATTTAAATTGATGAATATTGAAACAAAGTTAGATAGTTAATACATACATTCCACAGCAATCAGTTTATTACATGCTGCGAACAGCAGCAGCTGGCTAAATATCGAAGGTTGGAGGTTGTCTCCTGTCTCTTTTTTCCTCATGCGAACCCGTAACACTCTGTTTCACGTGGACTGCAAATTGGGAGAAACTGTCTGCCGCTAGTACCAACCGATGCGCCGCAGTGAAATGAGATGGTGATATTGAATTTGTTGTGTTAATAAAATAGACAGAAGACAACGTGAAACAGAATGTTACGGATTCGCACGAGGAAAAAAGAGACAGGAGACAATAGCCAGCTGCTAACAGTCCGTTATGTCGGGCTGTTCGCAGCATGGTGTGTAGACCGCTTTAATTAATGTTAAATCAAAACAAATCACTTTGTAAAATAACACTTATTTAATGGGGTTCGTGTCCCAGTTGCGACCATTATGTTTTATTATTTTTCTGTACCTCCTTCATTTTCATATTTTAATTTAGCTTATTATTGTTGTCTTCTTCTTAAATTATGATATTACATTGATGGGAATAACCTTCAAAAGTTAAAAAGAAAGTTTTTCTTATAAAAAATAAAATAAAATAATTAATTAATTATTTTTAATTTATAATTAATTCTTGATTTTAATTTTGTCCTGACGAACAAACCATTGGGTTTGAAACATGTTGATCGTTTTGATTAAATAAGTGGTATTTTAGAAAGTGTTTTGTTTTAATTTAATTAAACTGACACCACAAAATGAATTTGCGAACATTACAGAAGTAATTTTTAAGTAAACCTTGTGAAAGGCCACCATTCAGAATCGAGCTTTGCTTGAGATGACGTGAGCCTTGTTTGGTAACCAGATTTGAATAGCCAAGTATTTCCCAACCTTCATTTCCTTCCCTAACCCTTTCCCTTCAAATTTTCTGCTATAAATTGTCATTGTATCGAATTTAAAACGTGAGTACCTACCTACGTTTTGCGATTATCATTATGCTCTCATTGCAAATTGTTTTCTTTCCAATGTTAGAGCTTCAGAGCCCAAAATTATATGCATTATGAAATGCGATTAGACAGTAAACGAGTTAGGTTAATGCATTTCCCACTTCCTTGTACTGTACGGCAGTGGCGGCTCGTGACTTTTGGTGAGCTAGAGTGTTAATTTTAACAAAAATGGCATTATTAATGTCGTTGTAGCCGAAAAATATTTTTTTTGTTTTTGTATGAAAATTTTTAGGAAATTTCAGTTTTCCCGTGAGCCGTACCGATTTCCCGAAAATCTTCATAAATTTTTTTTTTGTAAAATAAAAAAAATATATTTTTCGAATACAACGACATCAACAATGCCATTTTTGTTAATATTAGCACCCTAGCTCAACAAAAGTCACGAGCCGCCACTGCTGTACGGTACACCGAGGTCAAAGAACAGATGTTCCCTGGAAGTGTAATATATACCAATTTGAGAGAAAATTAAAGTCACCAATTCTAAAAAAGGCCAATTAAATCTATTTATAAAAAGAAGACGCATGTGGCACGGTATATGTGGCAGGATATTGGTGAAATTTGGAACATTTGACTTTCAAATCAAGAGGAAGGTCCCGGTCTATATCCGATTTCGAAAATCTCTTCAAAAGCCCGGGCAGAGCCAGTTGCTTATATTTATGTTCAAGAAATGTTTCGATGTCGAGCAGTTAAGAGGCTAGACTTTGAACCACACGCGGAACACCCGCGTCTGTCATTCTGTCCCGCTCACAAAAAGCTCACGCACACTTACAATACATACGAATGCGAAATGTGCGAATGAGACAACGCTCAAATTTACCTGCAGAAATCGCTCGAAAAGGGGTTTATGGAGAATACACTTTTCTACACCGAAACTTTCACGAAATTGAAATTTAAAAAAAAATATATTTTTTAGAAAGAAGAAGCTACGTCGGTAGCTTTTTATAATTTTATAATTCTTTATGAGAGTTGAGTTAGCAGCACTTTTTCCTTAAATAATATTTTTTGATAAATCGCACATGTTTGACAGTGAATGTTTACGTTAATACGAAACACATCGAAAATTGAAAAACATACCGACATAGTTTTCACCCCCTAGAAGGCAGTATAAAAAAATATATTCATTTTGTGCAATTTTCGATGTAGAAAAGTGTTTTTTTCCCGGGCGTCCTTTTTGTATGGGCCGAAAAGCGAAGTCTATTATCTTAAGATCTTTTTATTTATTATTTATTGATACAATATTTTTACATTTAATAGTAAAATTCAATAATGTTGGCCTCACTAGGTGGTTTACCCGTGCTGAGGCCTCCATTTTATCTACAATTTAATTTTTACACAGTACATTTAAAAATATATGAAAAACATAAGATGATAAATTAAATTTAAAAAACATAGATTTGAAATTAAATTAAAATTAAAAATAAATAATAGATATTATATAAGGTTTAAAATAGGTATATTTATATTATGTGTGTTTGTGGGTGATTGTGTTTTATATTGGTTTTGTGTGTTACTTTATGTTTTATTATTTTATGCTATGAGATTTTGGTAATATTGTCTTTTTTGTTCTTTAATCCATTTTGTAATTTTGTGTCGGAATTTATTTTTGTTTTCCTCAATTCTATTTTCGAGTTTTAGACTGTTGAATGCTTTTATAGCGTGATATTGGTAGTGTCTTTGTCCAAAGCTTGTATTTACCGTCGGAGTTTTTATGTTTTCTTTGTACGCTTGTCTAACTGGTCTGTTAGTGATATTTTGTGTTTGTTGAAATTTGTTTTTTTGGTCAAAAATGTAGTTAAGTAGTGTTTTAACGTATAATTGGCGTATGTCTAGTACGTCACAACAATTGAATATTTGGTCTGTATCAGTAAGTCTATGTTTTTTAAGTATTACCTTTAAGATCGCTTTCTGCGCAATTTCTATGTGTTCGATAGCTGAATTTGTTGCTCCTCCCCAAACAATTATTCCATATTCTATTATTGATTGACAGAGTGCAAAATATATTGTTTTCATTTGTTTTATTTTGTATATATTTCTTATGTTAAGGAAAATATGTATTGTTTTGAGGAGTTTATTTGTGATTTGTTTGATGTGATGTGTCCATCTAAGGTTATGGTCAATTACAATTCCTAGATACTTTATTTGTTCTTTTTTTTCTAGAGGAGGGCAATCACAGTTATTGGTGTTTGAACATTCGTGTATTTTTATGGTGTTTGTGTTATTTTTTGGCTGTCCCGTGCTATTTATACTGTACGTTGTATATTTTGTTTTCGATATGTTTAATGTAAGTATGTTTGAGTCTAGCCATGTTTTTACTTGCATGATTCCTAAATTCGCTATGTTAAATACATTTTTCCAATCCTTAGATTTAAAGAGTAAAACTGTGTCGTCGGCATAACTAACTATTTCACCGTCTATTTCCATGCTGCAAAGTTCATTTATATAAATAGTGAAGAGAACGGGCCCTAGTATGCTTCCTTGTGGAACTCCATATGTGATCGGCAGTGGTTTGCTAGTATGGTTGTTAATTTTGACTTGTTGTGTTCTATTACTCATATAACTTTTTAATAGTTGGAGTTCCTTGCCTTTGATACCCATGTTTTCTAATTTTTTAAAAAGTGTTTGGTGGCAGATTGAGTCAAAAGCTTTAGCTAAATCTAGATATATCGCTATGCATTTATACCCTTGATCTAAGTTGCTATGTATATAATCTATTGTACGCGCCAAAGCTTCTTTTGTGCCTATTTTTTCTCTAAATCCATATTGTTTATCCGAGATTAATTTGTTTTCTTCCAGGTATTTTATAATTTGGTTTTTTACTACTCTTTCGAAAATCTTTGAAAGCGAGTTTAACAATGTGATTGGTCTGTAGTTAGTTATTTCCATTTTGTCTCCAGATTTATAAATAGGGATCACTAGTCCTTTTTTAAGAGTACTAGGAAAGCAGGAGTGTGTTATACTAAGGTTGATTAAGTGTGTTACGGGTTTTAAAATTTCGTTTTTTATTACCTTAATGCAATCCGTTGTTATCTCATCTAATCCAGGAGCAATTCGGTTTTTTAATGTGTTTATTATTTTGTCAATTTCCTCTTCCGAAGTTGTTTTTATTTTAAATCTGTGTTGTGACGGTTGCGTATTTATGTTTGTTTGTGTTAGTGTGTTTGTGTTAAGAATTTTACGGTTCGCTAAAACTTTTCCTATACTTGCGAAGAAGTTATTCACATGATTTGCTATAGTTTCTTTATTTTTATTGGTATCTATTTTTTTTGAGTTAATGTTTAGATGTTCGATTGTATTTTTCTGTTTGAATTTTTGTGTGTACGTAACTTCTTTTAATATTTTCCACATTTCCTTTGGGTTATTGTTTTCTTTTTTTTCAAGTTTTTCTCGATAGTACAACTCCTTAGCTACTCTAGTAATTTTCGTGCAGATGTTTCTATATCTTTTATAGTAATTAAGTTGTGTTATGTCGTACGGCGTATGTTTAATTTGTTTGTGAATTTTGTCTCGTTTACGAATACAGTTTAATATTCCCTGTGTTATCCATAATTTAATTTTTTTAGTTTTGTGTGTAAGTTTTACTTGTTTTAGATTAGTGTTATTATTTATTTCTTGCGCTAACATTGTTGTAAATTTATCCCAGGCCTCTTCGACATTCTCTATTCGGTATACTGTACTCCAGTCCATTTTTTTGAGTTTTTCTTTTAAGTTTGTGTAGTCAATTATTTTTTTTGTGATTATTTTATGTTGGATAGGTTTTGTGTTTTCGGTATCAATTGCTATCATATTCATGTAGTGATCTGTAATAGTGCTTTCAAGTACTACGGTTTTGGTCTTTAGTTTTGTTTTGATCATTATATGATCTATACAACTTTTTGTGTTTTGTGTGACTCGTGTCGGAACATTTATCGTTGGTTCCAGTCCATGCTGTGCTAGTATTGTAAGGTATTCTAAGTTTTGTGGGTGTCCGTTTTGTAGAGTGTTTATGTTTAAGTCTCCAATGATGATGATATTTTTGTTTTTGTTGAGATCATTTAATGTATTGTTAAGTGCAGTTAGAAAATTTGTAATGTTGTTTTTGGATGGAGATCTGTACATTGCAAGAATACACGTTTCTTTTTCACATGTTATTTGTATGCAGTTGGAGTCTATGATATGTATTTCTTGGACGATTGTGTTTATTTTATCATTGATGTATATCACTATACCATCATTTTGATTTTTGTGATTCTTTGTATGGTGTGTGTTATAGTTTTCGATTGTTTTTGGTATATATTTTTCATTCAACCAGCATTCTGTCAGCACAATTATATCAAAATTATTATCAAGCTGTTGTAGGTATATAGTAAATTCATCAAAATTTTTATTAATCGATCTAATGTTTTGGTGTAGTATTTTCATTTTATTTTTTTCTTTTGTGATATTGGTCCATATGTTAATATCGTTTGTAGTTATACAGTGGTGTTGGTTGTCTGAGTCTATATATTCCATGTAATCAGCCATGTTGGTGAGTATTTGTGTAAGTATATAATATAAGTATTAAAATATTTAAAATTAAATTGAGTAAATGAACATATATAAATTTAGGGAATAAAAATAATATAGATCCAATGGATTAATAATTTGGATGAAAGTTGTCAGTACTAAAGAATCTAAAGTTACTACAATAATTAAAAGAATTATGAATAATGCAATGACAAAACGTGTCAGGCGAATTGGAAGAATTAAAAAATAAGAATAATTTGCGATAGATAAGTTAATAATAAGCATAAGAATATTCAAAATTAATAGATAGATTATATGTATTATAACAAGTAAAATAATTGTATTAAATATGAGAATTAATTGGGACGTAGAAATTGAAAATTTTACAAGTTTTGCATAATTAGAGTGATTGGAAGGATTATAATAAAACATTAAAATTTTAAGGATGAAATTGATTGAAATAAGTGAAGGTAATGAATTGATTAGGAGAGTTACAAAAATAATGTTAAAATAATTAAAATAATTTTGATAATAAAAACATTTCGAACAAATAGTGTAAATAAAATAGTTTAATGTAATTGTAGAAATAAGATTTATAAAGGAATTACCTAAATTAATTAATAAAAAATTTAAAAAAATATATAGCATCGACTGGAGTAGGTTTGGATAACAAAAATATTTAGAACAGTAAAATTTTTTGGTAAAATAATTAAAATAATTTTCGTAATAAATACAAGTAGAATAATAATATTTGAATATAAAATACTTTGTATAATAAGAACATTTATAAAAATTAGTGTAAATAAAATCATTAAAAATAATTAAAGAAATGATAATTTTAAGGGAATTACATAATTGCAAAACTATAAGAATTAAAATTAAATCTAGTAAATGAATATAGATAAGTATAGAAAATATAAATAAATTATCAATATGATTTACAATTTGAATTAAATGTAATATGTAAATTGAATAAGCTTTGCTAAATGAACAAAGTAAATTCTTTTTATTGAATAAAATTAATATGTTTATTAAAAAAATCACTTGATTTGTAATAATTTGACGTAGTATACAGTGCGCCAATTTTAAAGTGATAGCAAAAATTATATGGGTTACGTAATTTTTATAATGAAGTAAATGTGTTGTTTGAATAATTTTAAGGATATTAATCAATATTGAGAGTGTTAAATAAATTAGAAAAATAAGGTACTTGAATGAATAATAATAGGTTAATAAATAATGTAAAAAAAATACTGTTTGTGGTATAAATTTTCTTATAAATAAGAACTTCCTAAGGTTTGTTATAACATCCATTTTTTGATAGCAAGTTTAACGACAGTTTGGCACTCGCAACCATCGGTTGAAACTATTTTTAGGTAATAATTATAGTACGTACTGACTTCTTATATAGCTGACAGCCGAAGGTGCGAGTTGCCGTATACCGTCTAGATAAGTTTAGATAGATCATCCGAATGCTTGATAAAAATTATTTTTTCATTCGGTGATTTACGAATTAGTATTCTATTCTCTTTAAACCAGACAAACATGTAATTAGTTTCTTTTGCTTTCTGTTTCGCTTTCCAGAGCAGTTCTTTGAAGTATGGGCAAATGGTTTCCCCTATGTAGATTTTTTCGCTCCCCAGGGCTGATGCGGTTTTGGCGTTAATATTCTTCCGTAGTGTTAGCATTTGGTTGCGCTTGTAGAGATCGTGAAATTTGACTTGGATTCTCGGGTAGGCTCCTGGTCGTCTGTCCTGGATCCGTTTCACTTCCTTCAGGTCCTGTAGTTGGATGGTCATCCCGGTGGCCGCAGCCACCTGCTGTACAAGTAATGGTGTCTGTTCCTCATTTGATTGAGGGATTCCACATATTTCTAGGCAATCATCTTTCGTGGATTGCTCAAGATCCTTTAACTACAAACTACCGCTGGACTGCGATAGCCGGCGTAGTCCAGCGGTAGGGCGTTGGACTTCCATTCCGAAGGTCGCGGGTTCGAATCCGGCGTGCGCAAATAAATTTTATTTAATTGATTTGTGTTATTTCTAATTGTGATACTCTTAGTATCACCCTGGTGTAAGACCACCATTCAGAATCGAAACATTGCTAGAAATGGCTTTGGCCGTGTTTAGTGACTAGATCTGAATAGCCAGGTATTCCCCACCTTCCTCTTCCTCGTCTCCTTCCCTTTCCCACTTACCTTCAGCCTCATAACATACCCCAATGGGGGATGCTATAGTCTCACTGGCTCCAGACGGGAGCAGTTGGGACTCTTAAGAGATATTCACTGTAAAAAAAAAAAATCCCGAAGATTCCTTATAATGCATATATATTAGATAGACAATGTGGCAGATTCTCTAAAAAAAGGCTCTGGTGGAAGATCACTGATCAGAATCGAATGGTTGGCGTTGCTAGAAGCTAGAATCGACGTGCTTGGTTACCAGATCCGAATAACTAGGTACTTCCCAACCTTCTATACCCAATCTCATTCCCGTCCCCACTCCCTTGAGACTCACAATATACCACAAATGGAAATGCCATTGTTCCAATGGCTTCGGCCAGTGGGAGATATTTGGACTCTCGGTATTAAATGAAATCGAATTAGAAAAATGGTTGATCAATTTCTCCAGAAATAAGGAAAATTTCACTTGTTCGTGACACGCCTATAATACAATTCTATCTGTTTTCTTGTTCAGTACCGGGGTTCAGCGTTCAACGGTTTGCCGGTATATTGTCATAAAAGTAACGGCCAGTGTACAATAACAGTTTTTCCGGCTTACTAACTTTCTTGGGTCCGTTTTCTATGCCAGTAGCCTTTAACTGTTTTTTCGCTGGATTTGTTGGTTAAATAAACTGATTTTGTGGCCCCTTTATTGTAATTTTCTTGTAGAGAGCGGCATTTACAAACGATTTTATTTAATTCGAACTCATTGGTACTCATTCTGCGTTTCGTGAGGCGTTTTGAATACGGGACCATTTAATTCTAGGTGGGACTAAAATTTTACGGCGTATCATTTTTATTTTGATTTTTTGCAATGTTTCTACTTTTATCACATTTTAAATACTTTCTGACAACTATTGTATATTGTATATTATATATATTTCAGATAATTTTTTTTCAATTGGTACAGAAGTGCCTACCTAGTCCCACTACTTAAATAAGGTGATATTGGGATCGAGTACAAGTATCCCTCATCGTGTAAGTTTCTAAAATCATGTTAAGCAAAGTGATTTATTAAAAAATTTAAAAGATGTCTGGGGGTTACGAGCGGTTATTTTGGTAAGTGATTCTATAACTCGTGACAGTACAAGAATAAAAGATAAACATAATATATACGAACCCCCATTTTTATATTAACATATATTTTACTTGCGAACTTTTAAGAGCTTTTGAGAATTTATATAGGTATTGTGTATAAAAACGTTAAAAATACGAATTATATTTATAAGTTATACCCTGGAAAATTGATTTTTTAAGTCTAAAGACGCATTTTTTTAATATATCGATTTTCTGTCCATTTACCTGAGTTTCAAAATTTCCTATTCGATATAATTCATTCTTTAGTTTCTTTTCGAAAAAACAGGTACGAAAATATGATGTTTTATTTTATATTTCCAAAGTTGTATGAGTACTTCAAATCTAATGCAAAAATATAATGGAGACACTGCTGAAAACCAGCTGCATTCCAGGAGAAATCCTGAATCGCAGCTGAGCAGTGACCTTTTCGTCAATAGAACGAATGTGTAATCAAAAATGTATATCTATATTGTAAAAAAAAATCTATTGATGAATAAACGATTTTATTATTATTATAAATACACTGGTAGCTGAGAATAGCAGCGTTGAATTGATAAAAATGACAAAAAACACTGGGACGTTATTGATACCAAAGCTGAGTTTTTAAGTTCAATAGCTTTTTTTCTACTGAAAATTTCTACTTCAAGGTTCATACGTCTTATCTCTACGTCTTTAGAAGGTTGACTTCAATTCAACATTTCTAATAGATTTTCGTTTGTTTTCCCTTGCGAATTGTCCAAATAATGAAAATGTCATATAAATCTCTGTGATAAGCATCCACGAGCAAGAGTTGCCCCAACCCGAACGGGGCACATTGGCAGCTTAGCCCCACGAGCCTCAGTAGCCCCGACCGTTCCTAAGCTAGTAATATGGTTTAATAACAACCAATGATTCACAAAATATATTACTGGGGCGACGCTCTGAATAATAAAGAGACCACGGTTCAGGGGCGTAGTAAAAACGTTATTTTGACAATTGAATTAAGAAAACTAAAATACAGTGGAATGAAAGAGTTTTATTGGAAAAGATTACATTTTAAAAAATCGTGTTTGTCATCAACATCATCATCGACGCTACGCACTTGAAAAGTCCTGAGAAGCGATTCCGATTCTACTTAAGGACCGGAATTTCGATTTTCTACCAATTTGTAACATATGTCCTTTGAACACTATAAGTTTCTAAAGTTCTTAAAAAAATATATGTTTTTTTTAAGATAATATCTGAAGATTTGTAGAGCCGAAACGTTAATTACATAAAATTACCTCGATAGAAAAAAATCGCAAAGTATGTTCCAAAAATTATTATTTACGCTTTTGTTTCTGTTATTTTAAAATTAGGTATATGTATGAAAAATTCAGTGTTTCTTTAAATGCTCTTAAGCATTTTAATAGAAATGTTTGCTCTATTAGCGCGCTTGCTCCAACATCCGTATTGTCGTATTTCTCCATCTTATTCTTTTTAGGCGGGTACTACCGGCCCTTAAGGAAAGGATTGTTCTTAACCTTAAAATTAACGACTTTATGGGCGATTCTGGGTTCGATTTAATGTTAAAGAATTTTCCATAACCTTAAAATAACTTTAGGGGCTTATAATGATTAATTTACCGGGTATCATGCCGTGTTGCGCTACTTGCTTACTTAGCCAACGATCCGGACGGCGTTACAGTGTCCATCATCAGGGCAGATCACACATCTGTGATCTGCCTTAATTATTTTTTTTATATACTTTGTGTTTTTACAATTTATTCAAATAAAATAATATATTATATATTGGCGACACGTTCCAGTGTGGTAGATACTTTCATTTCTATATACCCTAATGAAAAAAACACTACTCAGAATCGAACTTTGCTTGAAATGGCTTTAGCCGGTTCTGGTGACCAGCTCTAAATAGCCAAGTACTTATTCACCTTCTTCTACCGAACCTCATTCTCCTTCTTACTACCTTCAGCCTCACAACACAGCTCAATCGGGGGTGCCATAATCTCACTGGCTCCAAACGGTTGGGAGCAGTTGGGACTCTAATCGTCTCACAAATCAAAGTTCTTTTTAAGCCAACAATGCTCTCACGAGAAAAAAGTGCAATTTACTAACGTTTGTTAGAATGTAGGTATACTTCGCAACCTTTTCACACACCTCCTCGAATGAAGGGCGGTGATTATAAGTAAACATTTTTCGCGTATAATGAGATACGCTGAGGCACGCACGCCTCTGAAGTGTGTTTGAAGGTGGATAATTTGAATTCAAATCTTACGCGAGCGAAATTGACGTGCCGGCTAGGCGGGGGGACAGGAGGGTTGAGGGGGTGATTCGGGAGGGGGGGTGACGCGTCTTCTAGGGGGGGAGAGTAAAGATTTTATGCTACACTGAACAAACGTATTATTTTTTATATTCTTTTGTATTTTTGATATCCTTGATAAAATAAAGTATTTATACAATTTGTGTATGCCAAATTCATATCTTATTTTGGTAAAATAATCACTTTAACTACATTACTTTAACGACCTGCTTTATAACCCAAGGTGGAGATAATAAACTTGTACTTGAAGCCGCGAAATTTAATATATCGTCCTTGCATATACAATATGAACCATGTGATACTGAATACATTCTGAGAAAATCGATGAAAACTGTTTAAAAAAATAACGAAACTATAATAATTATAAGAATATATTTATGGCAAACATTAATTATTTGAAGTCATAAAATTGAATTTTAACGTTTTTCTCTCACATGCTTCATATTCTATACACAGTTTTTTCTCACATATTATCATATTATACACACAGTTTTCGTTATAATTTTAAATACCATAATAATGTCAAAATATTTAATTTAAATTTATTCAAATTGACAGCTAGGCATCACAAAATGATGTTAATATTATGTACGTACCAAGGCAATTGAATTGTGTAGCGGTATGCAGAAGGTATGATTTATTTTCATTTTTTATTATGTACTATTTTGATTGTCCTCACATGGTTTATTTTCTATCGCCATATTTGATATTTTTACATGGCTCATATTGTAGAAGATGGAGAACAAAAGAAGAAAAATAACAGAACTGTATATTTTACTCCTTTTCATCAAAATCGTCACATTGTTAATATTAAATATGCAACGACGATATGTCGTTTCTCTCATTGAATGAACAATTATATTTTTCTGTTGGAAGATCATCGCTGTATAAATTCTAGATGTGGCGTGGCTTACAAATTCGGTCGAATATTTGGACCGGCAATGATAATTTCATAACCAAACTCCACGTCTGATTCCATCTCCCCTCTTCTAAAGCATAATATCTTGGGAGAATAAATGGGTTCTTTCAGACAAAAAATGTAAAAAAATATGCTTCTTGGTGATTAAACCTTATTATTTTTAATCCAAAAATTATTATTAAATCTCTAACTGACAGCCCTGAAAGCAGAGCCAACTCCGAGTATATATTTTAAAGGTAACAATAATCCCAATACTAAATTAATCTATACGCCAATTCCTATAATTGTACGATTTGCAAATAAAATTACGAATTTATGAATAAATATACTTTTGATCAGACTTCGATATTATTTCAGAGTACTTAATTTGTTTCCGTCCTGTGTACCACTGTAAATCTATGTATCAGTTTAGTTTAAAAGTCTTTTACGGCGTTTAAATAAATAAATAAATATTTTGGCTGCGAAATGCACTTTTTGGTTAGTGTTTACATAACCCAATTTTTAGAATCAATAATTTTGATTTCGGTATAATTTCTATCATTACACGCCCTTTCTAGACTTTGTTGGTCGATGTATAGTATCGCTCTAGTGAAAGACAAGTATTCAGAATCGAAACCTCGAGTGATATATCATGTTTGGTGACCTGATTTGAATAACCAGGTACTTCCTCACATTTCTCTCTTCTCCCCTCTCTGCTACGTTTGGCCGCACAATATACCCTAATTGGGAATGCATTTGCGACAAATCAGTTAAAGTGGAATGAAAAATGATTTAATAAATCAGTAAACTATGCAGACGCCAGGGGGCCTAGTCTCGATCTTTCGGTTTCACAAACAAGCACGTTTGCCGTTTAACCTTTCTTGACGGTGCTGCCAACTAAGCGGTCACGGTTTGTATTTACTGAAATATCTTTGTAAATATACTAAACATAGAGTTAACATTTTAGGTATTCCTCCACAATACATTTATGTATTGGATTAAATAAATACATTACACTAATATTTACTGAGTGTACAGCATCGGAGCGCGAGAAAGTTTTTAGCACGGTCAGAGGAGGGTTAATACGGATTCGTGACGTAGCTAAACCCGCGTTACGGGCGCTGTGAGAGATATAGACTAGGCCCCCAGGACGCCTAACACGGTCGATCGATAAGGATTTTTTTTAAAGTATTTATTTTATCAAAAAAAAATAACATGAATATATAATATAATATCATATTACTACAAAGTCGGATTGGTTACTTTTTGAGTATATTTTTACTTTTTATCTTATATTTTCTTGCTTTTCTCTTACACAGTAATTAATGTTAATAATATATTTTAATGACAATAACATTCAATTAAAAAGTTTATAACATATTCATGTAAGTCAATATAAGTTAATAACAATATCATTAGTATAAGAATAATGTTAATAACAAGAGAGAAAAAAATATGTACGTAAGAATGGTTATATATAAATACATTGTATCGATAACTTTCGGAAACTTCTCATCGTTCTCTAGGACAACTGCAGATCGCTAACGTACACACAACGGTTGACATCGAATATATTCAGGACACTTGGTCATTGTGATTTTTATATATTCCTTGGTGATTTGCAGTCATGCTAGGGAACGATGAAAAGTTACCGAAAGTTATCGATGCAATCCTTATCTATAACTTTCGGTAACTTCTCATCGTTCCCTGGAATAACTGTAGATCACTAACGTACAAACAACAGTTGAAGTTGAATATATTAAGAATACTTAGTCATCTGTGAAGTGTTATTTATTTATTCGTTGGCGATCTGCAGTCATGCTGGGAAACGATGAGAAGTTACCGATAGTTATCGATGCAATCCTTATCTATAACTTTCGGTAACTTCTCATCGTTCCCTAGAACAACTGTAGATCGCTAACGTACAAACAACAGTTAAAGTCGAATATGTTAGGAATACTTAGTCATCTGTGATGTGTTATTTATTCGTTGTCGATCTGCAGTCATGCTGGGAAACGATGAAAAGTTACCGAAAGTTATCGATGCAATCCTTATCTAAAACTTTCGGTAACCTCTCATCGTTCCCTATAACAACTGTAGGATTGCTAACGTACAAACAACAGTTGAAGTTGAATATATAAGGAATACTTAGCATTTGTGAAGTGTTATTTATTCGTTGGCGATCTGCAGTCATGCTGGGAAACGATGAGAAGTTACCGAAAGTTATCGATGCAATCCTTATCTAAAACTTTCGGTAACCTCTCATCGTTCCCTATAACAACTGTAGGATTGCTAACGTACAAACAACAGTTGAAGTCGAATATATAAGGAATACTTAGCATCTGTAAAGTGTTATTTATTCGTTGGCGATCTGCAATCATGCTGGGAAACTATGAGAAGTTACCGAAAGTTATCGATACAACCCTTATCGATCGACTGTGCTGGGGGTAGATAAAATAATATGGTGTCCCGCAGTTCCATCATGCACTGTTACACTTACACTTCGGCTAGCAACCGCCAGAGAACACAGAACCATGAGCCACGGAGCCAGGGGAGATTCCATTCTCCCGGGAAACAAGGGTAATGACTTTTCAGAGGCGGCCAAATTTGCATAGGCACGCGCCAGGAATTCCTGTGCTCACTTTATGGTCAAACTTTGGCCGGGGAGCGTGGTACCTTCTAGAAGGGCGGCCTCTTACGAATGCTGCAATATTTTCATTGAGTTAATTACCAGTCCTAAGTCAGCGATTGTTTCCTTACTTCGAAAGATTTTGTAATTAGGAGGGTGTTTGCATTAAGTTTATACGCGTGTCTGATATTATAATGATGCCAGACTCAACGGGGAAATGGGCGAACCGGTGATCTCTCCCTGTTTCTCATAAAATTGGGTATGCAGCAGAAATAGAGGTAACAGCAGGCCTTTCACCAGCAGGACTATATATTTTATTTATTATTTCTTTACAAATAAAATACATTGTTTAGCATTAATTATTAACCCCACTAGGGTTCGCCTGTTTCGGGGTTAATAATGTCACAATTTAATAAAAGTAACACACATAACAGCAATTTAAAAATAACAATGATATTATGAAATTTGTAGAAAAAAATAATTAACAACATAATAATATTTGTTATTATTTACTGTGGTATTAGATAATATTATTTTTAACAATAGAAAAAATCAAAAGAAAAAAAAATCAACAATAGAAACAAACAAATAATATATACCTTTATGGTTTAGAAAAAATGTAAATAAAAAATAACATAATGAAAGCAAATATTTATAAGCGAATAGTTACATTTAAATTTTAGATTAGGAGTTTTCTTTATATTTAAATTATTTAACCTCACTTGAATAAGCCTTTGTTGGTGTTAACAATAGCATTTTATAAAGCAAGTACACAAAATAATATGAGTATTGAAAGATTAATATTGTTACATTAACATTTCTTATGAAGGGGATCCACTAATGAACTAAATTGAAGGAACCTAGTGCACATCTCGCGATATGTAAACAATTTGGGGTGACGTAATTGTTAAATATAGTCAGTTAAAAAAAATATGAGACATATGTCTGATAAAATCATGTGAGGAATATGGAGATTCACAAAAAAATCAAGGCTGTAAACGTAATGAAAACAGAATCTCAAAAGTATAAAATAATGTTTATTTTTATTTTAAACTAGCTGATACCCGGCATGCGTTGCAATGCCACTTTAATAAATAAATTGTTTCTCCCTGCGTGTCATTTCCCATTCGTCCCCATTCCCCTTCCGCCACCTCTTTCCCATCCTCGTCCCCTTCCCCTCCAGCGTCCACATTTCACCTTCCCGGCGTTCCCCCTTCCCTCTCCCGAATAGAAATATTGCTATATAGAAACCTCCACAGGCATGTCCACAACAGCCCTCCAAATTTTTATCGCAATTGGATAAATGGTATAGGCAATATGTTTTCTGAAATTATCTAATTTTCCTAATTTTTCTTTCCGTAAAAACCTTCTACATAGTATCAGAAATCTTTTTAAAAAAGATGAATGAAATAGGTAAAGTCGTTCTAAAGTTATGGCGTGACCAAGGGAAACAGGGATTCATTTAATATATATAATATATATATAGATACATTAATGAGTAAAAGCGACTCTCAATCGAAAATTTATAAAAGGAACACTTAAAAAGATACGGTCAAACTAGGAACCGCCCCTGAAAGGCGGTAACAAGGACATAGGTTCGTTTTCTAGATGTGACGGTATCTTTTTCTGATTTTTCGGTTTCAATTTTTCGATCGAGAGTCTCTAACATTATCTTCATTATTTTAAAATAATGTTTTCTTTCATGGGATTCTGTGATTTTTTTTATTTTTATTTATTATTATTTATTAACCAAAAATACATTTTAAGTACATTTTTTTAGGTATATGCCACCTCACTATGCTGAGCCTGTTCCGAGGTGGCATTAATTTAATATTTTTTATATCATTTTCTTAAAAGAAAGAATAAAATTAATTATTAATTAATAAATAGAATTTAGAAAAATAAACATAAAATGAAAATTAATAAGAGAAATAGAAAAGAAAAAATTGAGAAGAGATGAGATAAAGAAATTAAATTATTTGAAAAGAAGAGAAATATAATTTAATACAGGTAGCTATTATATTGAAGAAGTTATAATATGTCCGTAGTCATGCCCTTTTTTACTATCCATGCATGTATTTTGTATTTTAGATTTACGCTTTTTATCAGGTGAATGTCTTTCATGTCTAACAATGATTTACAATTAATGTTTAAAGAAGTCTTTTGAATTTGGTCAGTTTCGTAGATGTAACGGTATCTTTTTCTGATTTTTCTGTTTCAAATTTTCGAACGAGAGTCCCTAATATTATCTTCATTATTTTAAAATAATGTTTCCTTCATACGATTCTGTGATTTACAATGAATGTTTAAAGAAGTCTTTTGAATATGGTCAGGCTTTCTTGCTTATAAATCACTGTTGGGATAGGTACGGCTTGCAATAAAACTCATCGAAGTTGCTCAAATCAAGTCAGATTGGTGGATATAATCATAAAATGTTTCCCCAAAGTGTTGATTTCCTTATTAAAACAGTCGGTTATTTGAGTAAATTGGGAAACAAGGCTCGGTGAGGGTTTCCTCGGCGAATTAGCATGCTAAACCAGTTGCCTGAGCCCTCGGCTGAATATGCAAAGCCCTCCCCGGCAATAAAACACTTGTTCCGGGATCTTTGAATAACACCGCCGCCGCTCCGAGCATATTGCATATTGGCCCTGCAAGACTTATCTCGTTAGGCGCAAATTGGAGGGAGAAAGTTCATTTCGCCGCCGCAGAATCCCCGTACCCGGCACTAAGCACTTGGTACTGATAACTGGCAACTTGTAGTAGTCACTAGTCACTAGTGACTAGACAGGACCGTTACCGATTGAGCTGGAGCGCGTACTGTTGGCAGATTTGTTCAATTTTCAAACGATAGATTATCAAACAACACAAATTTCAAATCATATAATCACACAACAAAATAAATCAATACATAATCTAGTCATCACAGTTTTCAGAACGTATTTTGTGACAAACATACCTTAGTTTTTATATTTTTTTAAAGTCTCACAAACTAAAATATTTCAAATTTTTTACACACTTATTTTGTTTAGACATTATAAAAAAATCATAAATACTTATGATCAAAAAATACTTACAAGAAGTACACGATATTTATTAATTTATCATAGTGCGTTTTGACCATTTTTATTGCTTACTTGAATGTAGGTATATATTAAAGCAAGTCTTGAATGAAATAAATCGATATTATTTTAATTTCAAAAATTTGATACGGGAAATAATCGATCTTTACAGTTGCAAGCATTTTTAAACTTTTATTCTCAGCTGCTGGTCAATCACTCTTAAGGGGAGGAGTGTGAAAGAAGGTGATACGAGTCGATTATGCGAGAAACACCGCTCCAGGTTAATACCGAACTTACGGACACTCGATCGAACTCAGTCGCCCTCCGGATAACAAAATAAAAGAAAGTAGCTCGATCCGCGATAGCAACCCAACACCCGACACGAGGTTGCGTTTGGACTTCAACAAAAAGGCGGCCTTTGGTCGAACGTCAGTGGTGGCCCACCTCTCACCGGAGACCGGAGACAGTCGTGGACTTCTCCTACGAAGCAAGCAGGCCGCTTGCTCCCCCAGTTCCGGACTCTGCGAGAAGAAAATTCTACGAGCTCGGCAGGACCCGCCGACCAAAAAATACACACCGACCAAGTGTAGTCGAGTGCCGACTTCCGGCCCTTCGACGCTGGAGCCAAGCCAAGGGAAATACTACTGGATACCAGAGGAAACATCACCGTACAGCAGTCGAACGCCTCTGACCTCCTGCCGACCTGACTATCAGCTTGAACGGACTGCAATTGAAGATCGAGCTGCGTGTCCGCCCGACACCAAAAACTCCGCCTAATCAACGGCCTTCCTCTGCCCTTCGAGACATTCAACATCATAGTGTAATTAACTAAACCTGACAATACCTAGTGATAAGACTATAATTAAGTGACCCGGATAATACCTAGTGTTAAGATTGTGAATATAAATTGTATAAAATCAAAACACTCACCCTTTAAAGAAGTGTTTCTATAGAACTCCAATGACTCCATCATGTCAAGGGTATAAAGGCTATTGTCCTTGCGAGTCTTCAAGAGGCTCAGATTAAATTATGGAGTAAGGGTGGACGTCGATATAACAGTCTGTATCCTATAAATGTCCTAGGGTGCTAGCATGGGGACATTCCCTAGGACAACTGCAGATCGCAAACGAATAGGTGACAGTTCACAATGACTAAGTGTCCTTAATATATTATAGATAACAACTCTCGTTTGTACGTTAGCGATCTGCAGTTGTCCTAGGGAACGATGAGAAGTTACCGACAATCGGTCGGTAACTTCATATCGATCGATCATGCTAGCACACCAGAGGCCCTAGCACACTCGCTCTTTAACGATCGGTAGGATAACTATCGGTAACTTCTCATCGTTCCCTAAGACAACTGCACATCGCTAACGTACAAACAATAGTTGATGTCGAATATGTTAAGGACACTTAGTCATTGTGAACTGTCACTTTTTCGTTGGCGATCTAGGGAAGGATGAGAAGTTACCGATAGTTATCCTACCGATCGTTATCGAGCGAGTGTGCTAGGGCCTCTGATGCCTTTAACTGTTACACTTTCGTTCGCCAAGTTTCTAGCCATACGAGTTATTATGATTTTAACGTTTTTCTTCTTTTATGCCCAACTACCGTGCGTAGTCGAGGGGTAAAGCTCTCGAAGGCCGCGGGTTCGTAACCGGCGTGCGTAAATAAATTTTATTTGATAAATTTGTGTAGTTTCACAATGAATTAATTTAAAAATAAAATATAATATATTTGCAGAACGTTCCAGAGTGGAAGATACTCTCAGTATCGCCCTGGTGTAAGACCACCATTCAGAATTTAAACCCGTTTGAAATGGCTTTAGCCGTGTTTAGTGACCAGATCTGAATAGTCAGGTACTTCCCACCTTCCTCCTCCCCATCTCCTTCTCCTCCCCACAACCGTAAGCCTAACAACATACCCCAATTGGGGATGCCATAGTCTCACTGTTGCGACTTTTGTGCGGTATTCATATAAAAAAATATTTAAAAAATGCCCTTTAATATGCTTTTTCTTAATGTTTAATGTCGTGCTACATAAATGATGAAAGTAAAAATTGCGGAGTAGAAATAATGTATTCAACAAAATGATGTCTAAATATTTGTAAGGAATGTTATGTTATCAATGCTGTGTTGGTCTTTAAGTAGTGAGAGTATAAACCATGCTTATTGTAATTGTTTTTGTGAGAGATTTGATGTGAATCACTGTTGACAAACCTTTAATAAAAAAATAAAAATAAATAAAAGATCAGAGATCAACAGGTACTTATAGAAATAATACAAAAAAATCAAGAAAAGTGATTCAACGTAAAATAAATTATACTGATTCAAGGCAAAAACTAGAAAAATAGTTTTATGAGTCGGAAATATTAATCTATTCTGTGTTTTTTTTTTTTAATATTTCCAAGAAGTTATAAAAGCTGCCCAACTGTTTTATTAAGCAAAACTTCCAAAAAATAGATAGGATAACAAAATGTTTCCGTTTTCATATTACTCATATCACTATTATCGAAATAGTCCCATAATATATGGAGGATCAGATATTGGTGTTTAATTGCGAGTACCTTGTCGGGTAGATCCCTACCCCAAGTATCGCTGCATCACTAATGATTTACTTGTAAGGCTTAAGCGCTTCCTCCGTAAACCCCTTTGTCAAGGACTGACTTAAGGATTTAACAGGAGGGGTGAATTCTTAATGCAAACAAAGATAAATTCAAAACGAACAGTGTTAATTTCGTCGTTTGAGTTTAACATGAACGTCCTAAAATAAAAGAAACTTCGTGGAACAATCAAATTTTAAATGTTGGCAAAATTTGCAAAAAAATCACGCATACAATTTGATTCATAATAACGCGACTTTACCAAGTTTCTGAAAAGATTTCGGATAATTTCAACATGACTATGAACTACAAAGTTTTTTTTTTTGTTATTTATTTTTAGGGTGTAATGCCGTGTTGCGCAACCTCCTTCTATAGCCAACATTGAACAATCCAATTGGATTTGTTCCTGAAGTCCTGGGAAGACCCAAAACTCACAGAGCACGCCTAATTACGGAGGCAATTGAAATTCACAAAAATCCCACTTATATTAATAGAGACAACGGAACTAAGCTCAATTGTTTTTGGTATCCGGTAATCGACGGCTGCACTAATGCTAAACCAGAATGAAGTGAAGGAGTGGTGCTGGCACCACTTCCCCACTATCAATTACACATCTGCCCTAATGATGGACACTGTAACGCTGCCCGAAACATTGGCTAAAGAAGGAGGTAGCACAACACGGCATAACATCCCAAAAATACTTTTGTTCGTGAAAATCTAAAATCATGTCTTACAAATTTAACTGGTTTATTATCGGAATAATGTGATAATGAGGAATTTAGGATCCAAAATAACATACAATGCGTTTTTAAATGACTAGACCACGATCAGAATCGACACTTTCCTTGAAATTACGTTTGGTATGTTTTTTGAATAGGTCTGAATAGCCAGACATTTCTCAAATTCTTTCTATCGTATCTCCCTCTAATCCCCACTATCAAAAAACTATGCATCCATGGATTCATTTTTCATATTATGTATTTTATTATATTCATATATTTTCAGTCGAATCATACCATACCGAGAGTGGAAATTTGAAACGCAGTAAAAGGACAATAAATCCAAAAATGAGTTATATATGTCGTTTTTTTCCGTTTTTATTTCTATTCCGATCTGCTCCGATCGTCGAAACATTTCTAGCAAAATAAATAAGTGCGTCTTTTAAAAGGATTTTTTTTTCCAAAAAATTAAAAATAAATTTTAATCTTATTAAAGAAATTTACAAAACAGTATTTTCTAAGATCTATTTAATGTTATTTTTAATAAAAAAATATAATTATAGGTCTACAAAAACAGGAGATATGATTTTTTTTAAATAAAAATTTATTTCGTACATGATTGATATTAAAATACGAGGTCTATTATGTATTCAACTTCTTGTTTAATATAACCTTTTTACGTGGAGTTTTTGATGGTTACATATTTATAATTCCGTATTCATTTTACAACATTGTAAATCATAGAGATAACTTTCGTACCAATGTGATTTTCCTGCACGAAATTCGAAAAACACGACCATTTTGTTACTCTCCTATGTTTCTCGATAAGTTGCGAAAATATAATTTCGCGTTGTTCGGCAGGCAAAAGTTGCCACTACCGATTTCTCGAATAAGGTAAACGGTAACCACTGTCGGCAGGAGAGGTGTCAAAACAATACGCGTATCCAACACTTTCCCGTGTTCAGAAATCATGCGGTCACAGGCCAACTGCCGCACAAAAGCTTTGACTGAACGGGAACAGTTTCGTGCAGCGGTATCGCATACGACTTTGTTTGAACGCAGGTACCGTATAAAATTTGCCAGCTACGTAACGAGAACATGCACAGTATTGCACAGTAGATACTGTAGTAGGTGGTTTTGCAGGTGGTATTTACTTCACTTTAAATTGATTAAAAAACGGTTTTGAAGATATTTATGTGCAATCGGAAGGTGGGTTTACAAAAAAATCAGTAAAAAAATTCATCCGTATAAACAAGTTAGACGAAAGTTAATAAACATTCATGATTATTTATTTGATAATTGATTTATATTAAACTACTAGCTGACCCGGCAAACTTCGTACCGCCTCAGAATCAATAAATGTTGTGTTTAATTTATTAGCTGTTCGAATTGATTCAAATTATGTCGACCAACGCACATTATTTGAAAAGCCATTCCATACAAAATATATGAAAATTCATAATTAATTTTTCCGTGCTTTTTTCCAATGTTTTATTAGTTATTCTGTTAATCGGGACGGAGACAAATGCAATAAATCAAAGATCATAAAAATCGGTCCAGCCGTTCTTGAGTTATACTAACCCGACTTTATTTTATATATTAAGATTAATTAATTAATGTTAATTTACGCATAAAACTGTTAATTAACTAATATTATTTAAAAACAGTGTATTTCTAAAGCTTTCATCAATATTTAAACCAGCCTTATTTTCGGGGAATAATTTGCAAGCATCAAATCATTAACAACAAAAGCCAATGAATTTTAATGGGGACAGAAATTGTTTATTGTAAGCCTAGTTAAAACATTTTCATTCGGTCCATTATTCTTTTGTTTTGATAAAACAATCATAATTTGCGACGTGCTCATGCAAACACGGCCATATACACAAAGCCATAAGCCCTCCAATAATCCGTCGTAATTCAATCGCTTCAATCGGCACAATTTCATTATCGGCTCGGGTAGCTACCTCCGCTCTCGTATTTGTTTGCCCACCACTTCATTTCGTTCCATAGATAGTATCCATCTATATTAGTCTACCTTCCATGGAATCTATCGCCATCTATATTATTCCACATCTATGGAATTGCCCCTTGCTAAGGCGACGAACGACAATATTTGCGCAAGTACCTGTGGATCCGTTCCAGTGTCTGATGAATTACTGATGCAAACAAGCTGATGGAAGAAAAAATAAACTTTGCTAAGGAATTCTTTCGACAGAGAATGTTTTTCTTGGGGGAAAACTTTCTTCATTGAACAGAAACCTGAGATTCTAATTACTTCGTATTAATTTGATTAAAGAGGGTGTTCAAAATTCCTTTTTATAAATTTGACACTATTAGATAGCATTCAGGTATTTCCAGCGAAAAATGTTACGACATAAATATACGTTGACATAGAGCAACAAACGAAATTTTGGAATAGGTATATAAGCTTTAGTATTTTTTATTGTTCGCACAATTAGTAAATCGATCTAGAAAAATAACTAAGACACAACAGCTCAAAATACCCCTGAACTCATTCTATCCCATTTTACCCGCTATATGAACGTTGGTTTTTTAAACAAATGTGTGCTATTATGAAAGCTTTTAAAAAACTTGCCTTGAAAATTCAATTTTTATAAGAAAAACGCTATTTTCATAACCTTTGAAGGTTATTCCCTTCAATGTAATATATCATTAATGAAGAAGATAACACTAATAATCTAAATTAAAATATGAAAATGAACAAGACACAGAAAAATAATAAAAGATAACGGTCGCAACTGGGACACGAACCCAAACTGTTCTTGTTCATTTTCATATTTTAATTTAGATTATTTGTGTTATCTTCTTCTTCAATGATATACTTACCTTGAAGTTTGACTATACTTTCAAGGATGATTCACATATAGGTTGGTAGATATAGAATTTGAATAAAGGAAAAATCGAAGTATATTAATAAGGTTATGTCCGTACGGTTCAAATTAAGGAACCCGACTCCGAGTAAATCTCCGACGCCACACTATATGGAAACCGTTCTGACTCGTCCGTGTACGTGCAATTTTCCACGGAGCTGCTGCCGTGATATTCACACTTATCACTCGCTCAACGTGCGATGTGCAAACGGAAGCGGCGCCATCTATAATACTACATTTAAAGAAAAAAGTATGAAGGGTGGATAGGGATCTGGGGGTCAATATGTTCAGGAGTGACGGACGTATGAGTCCGGTTGGAGAGATAAAATGTGTACGATCAAATAGTCCCTCCCTATCTGGGTCGCCACGCAGTAAGCAAGCAAACTCATGTGCCGATAAGACCTAGACAAACCTCACCCAATGAACCTGGGCACCCCTGCTAATTCACCAAACGTAGCGAACCACTTGGG
Organism: Limnephilus auricula; assembly: GCA_951813805.1. Taxonomy (NCBI): domain Eukaryota; kingdom Metazoa; phylum Arthropoda; class Insecta; order Trichoptera; family Limnephilidae; genus Limnephilus; species Limnephilus auricula. Next base: position 23,796,905 of record OX638390.1, on the reverse strand, counting down.
GTAATCTATGGCAGGGGCGTTGGTTATCCAATAAATGGTATGGGAGAAGAAACATTTTTCGCTTTCATTCAATAATAAGCAGATTTATGTTGGGGTGAAGAGTGTTCCTCTCATTATTCATGGTCTTAATAAGTAAGCATGTCTACTATTATATATAAGTATTCTGTAGTTTAATGTTAATAGTAGTTAGTTTTGCAAAAGGTGATGCCTTATAAATAATCACCAACACTTAAACTGGACGAAGCAGAACGAAAATCCGCCCGCAGGGCCTAGCAGCAAAAACCCGCGGAGGGGGTTTTTTACTGCTAGTATTTATAATATCTTCTCATTATAGTCATATTTTTTGAAAATTGATTATTTAGTGTTTCGAAATGGAAATGGCTGTTTGAATTTCTATCGGTTTTAACACATAATAAATATAAATAAATTAATAAACTGGGGCTTAGGTTAAAATCTAGAAGGCAATTTAAGCAACACCACATCAAACATTTTCAAACAGAATGAGCATTTCCACAGTCATCCCAGAGTGTCATAATCCTTACAGCAACCAACACAGAACGATCTAAAATCATTAATTTGAGCGTTTCAACTCAAATATAACTTAGCGGTATTATGTTAGTGAATTATAATGGGTATTGCTGGACTAATGCACTTGTAACATGGTAATGTTTGACAATTTACACATCTCGAATAATAGTTTTTTTATATTACTGACTTTGCTACTTGGTGTTGCCAATGGTATTGGTAATTATCTACTTGTGAATTACATTAGATATATAACATAACTAGCTGACCCGGCAAACTTCGTACCGCCTCAGAATCAAAAAATGTTGTGTTTAATTTATTAGCTGTTCGAATTGATTCAAATTATGTCGACCAACGCACATTATTTGAAAAGCCGTTCCATACAAAATATATGAAAAAAATTATTTTCTTCGTAATTATTTTTCCCGTGATTTTTTCCGATGTTTTAATAGTTATTCTGTTAATCGGGACGGAGACAAATCCAAATTAAAGATCATAAAAATCGGTACAGCCGTTCTTGTGTTATAAATGGTGCAACTAACCCGACTTTGTTTTATATATTAAGGTATGTCTTGTAAAAAAACGGTTAAATAAAGCACGAGGACCTCCGTGATCGAGAGGCAAGGCTCTCGAATAGCGATCCGCAGGTTCAAATCCCGGAAAGTATAGTCAATGCGCAGATAAATATTATTTAATCATTTAAAAATAATATAAGGTATATTTGCTGAACGTTCCAGAGTGGAAAATACTCTCAGTATCGCCCTGGTGTAAGACCACCATTCAGAATTTAAACGTCGCTTGAAATTGCTTTAGTCGTATTTTGCGACTAGATCTGAATAGCCAGGTACTTCCCCACCTTCCTCTCCCCATCTCCTTCCCCTCCTCGTTTACCTTCAGCCTCACAACATATCTTAATTGGAGGTGCCATAGTCTAACTGGTTCAGACGGGAGCAGTTGGGACTCTCGTGGGGTATTCACGTAAAGAAAGACACAAAAGTATGAGACTGGCAAAAACAACATGGTATTTTGCCTATTTTAAGTTGATTTCTCTTCTTAATGAATTTGAGTTAATGAATTTTTCAAAACACTCTAGCACATGATGGAAATGACGTGATGAGCTGGAGGTTAATCGTTAAATTCCAGTTAGAATGCAATTATCAAGATACCAAAATTCACCGGTCGGAAATTTCATGTTTTTTTATGTATATAAGTGAAAAATAGAAAAAAAACAATATACATAGATTGTATGAATACTGTGAATAGAGTACCTAAGTATTGTTTTAAAATGCCTAATAATTTTTAGATTTTTCTCTGGTACTTATCTTATACCATAGCATAATATTTCACTGTCCTGATTGTAATACAAGAATGACTTCGTGACTGTAATTTGTATGATGTTAATCAGAACTCATCCCCACGACGAATTCCGCCTTTGAAAATACGACAACAATACATAATACAAAATTCCGTATCATAATTCAGATCCGACTGCGTGATCGAAATCCCATTTTTATTCGGTAACAAATCAGACGTTCCTCTCAGGGGCATCATCCGTGCGTCCCCCACAGAAACAAAAGACAAATAAGAGAAAACATAATATTTGATATGTCAAAGTAATAAAATGCTGAGTGTGATATTTTTACGAATTATGAATATAAAAGAGTCCCATATTCCAGAGTCACCCTGCGCCAAACCACTTGCGGTATTCTGGTCACGGATCGAGCCGCCCCCAACCCCCGGCGCCCGGTGGCGCAGCGTCTTCGACTCCCCCCAACTCGTTTCAAACGTCAAAGACTCGAGAAGAAAATAGCTGATTACTTTGAACCACAAATACAAAGGTTATTCCGGCTAATTTTATTGTAATCCGAAAACATACACTTGGGATCGACCGTCTTACCATTTAACCATATTACTTCCAGCTCTGCTGAAAGATCACTTCAACAAACGTGTTCGGGCATTAATTTTTTTCTGTGTTTTTTGATACGTGGTATTTGATTTTTTTGGCGTGTACGGACATACTTATTTCCATAGAATTTTTTAATTAAATTCTGATGCCATGCGATGAATACGAAATGTTTAATTTACTGCGCAGAATTTACGTCATACTTAAGGAAACGCTGTGTCCCCATTCGGAAAAAAAACATTTTGAATAACACAGTTCTAATATTCTTCCTGTTAAAAAGGTAAATTTGTTTATGAAAGAAGAATGCATGTTTTGTTGGTTTGTTTGTTTGTTTTTCTCTTGTACGAAAGGAGCGTGATGCGTGGTGCGGGTTGATAGGAGAATGCGGTGGAAATACTTTATTAGAAGTGAAAGTTGCGTTTAACCTGTCATCGAGGGCGTAGAGGCCGATAGATAAACGGGGTCGCCCTTACCCCATTACATTATTGCATGATTTACAGGGTTAATATTAGATTCGATGATTTATAAGTATTGCTTACGAAAATATCCGAATAGAAAAATGAGAAAATTCAGCTACGCAGGGCAGAGTCTATTAACAAAATGAAATTTTGTAAATTGATATCGATGTCTTTGGGTTGAAAGTAATATGAAGCACAATTTAACGAAAGCAAAGGAGATTTTGAAAACTGCAATAATTTCATACTTAATTATTTATTAATCACATAGTTTTGATGTGTCACATTGTCTTAAGAGCGATTGACCAGCGGCTGAGAATAAAAGTTTAAAAATGCTTGCAACTCTACAGGGAGGTTATAATGAGAAAGATCAATTATTCCCCGAATCAAATTTTTAAAATTTAATATCGTTTTATTTCATCAAAAACTTGGTTTAATATATACCTACATTCAAGAAAGCAATAAAAAATGCTCAAAACGCACGATGATAAATTATTAAATATCGTGTACTTGTTGTAAGTATTTTTTTGAACATAAGTATTTACGATTTTTCAATAATGTCTAAACAAAATAAGTGCTAAAAAATTTTGATATATTTTAGTTTTTAAGACCTTAAATAAATATAAAAACGGAGTGTTTTTGTCACAAAACACGTTCTCGGTTTAATTTTTTATTGATTTTAATGTCACTAAAATTAAAATTCTTAAAACTGTGTTTACTAGATTATGTATCGAATTATTTTGTTGTATGATTATATGATTTGAAAATTATGTTGTTTAATACAATCTATCGTTTGAAAATTGAATAAATCTGCCAACGACCAACGGGATAACCTTAGTATATTAAAAATAAACTTAGTTTTTCAAAATTTTAAAACTGCGTGTACCAGATAAAATAACAATCTTTCAAAATCATTTATTGTTTTTTTTTATGAAAAAGAGTTTGATTTAAAAAGGACTAATTTACGATATTCTCTGGTAAATACCCTCTTAAACACAAGGTTTGAATTCAATTTTTGACACTTTTGAAAGCATTTAAAAACAGTATAAACCTTTGTCAGATATGTTAATTAAATGTGTAATCATTAAATCACGTTTAATTTATCAATGATATCTTAATTAAACAAAGACATACGTTTTTTTTTAATGCTACTAATATTTATACCAACTCCGTGAACAATGAGTTTAATTGACGTAACATTACATTAAATCGTGAACCGAAAAGATATTTTCGGTGACGTTTTATTTGTTTTACCAAATGGTGTCTGATAAAACAATCTTGCGGTAACTAAATAACATTCTCAAACTACCCCATTTCATTTGGCCGCAAGTAGTGACCGGTGACCATAAAGCAGTGTGCATTTGGGAATTGTTCCAAGTACGACCAAAGTAGGGTGTCCAGTGACCGCCGGTTTAGCGGCACTATTTCCCGGAGTAGCCCGGAACATTACCGCCTTCCCCACTGCTACTGACATTGATTTTACTTTCTCCCCCCGGGACTGGAAGACGGTCAAGTGTCATCATGAATACCAATGCACTACTCCGAGCTCAGCTCTCGGGGTAGTTTCTCCGGCGGGATGGCTCGTTAATAGAAAGAAAGGTTATTTATGGGAGTGTTACGAGATAATATAACAGAAGATTTATCTTTCTTATGACAAAGATTCCGTTTTCTATCAGTATGTCTTATTTTAAAGACTAAACAAGAAAAAGTTTAAATTGTTTAAAGAGAAATTTCGTTATATTACTGGAATTTACTTCTACATTACGTTTGAGAGCTAAACGTAATAAATAATAATGTAACATGAATTTTATGTATTTGACAATAATTTGGTCTTAGCAAACTTCAAAAATCGTAGGCGGGAAAATTTTTTATCCCTAGTATAAATAAATGATTGTTCACAAAAATGTTATACGTTTTTTTATTAATATAACGGTTGATTTGGCAGATTAGCTATTTTTGTGTCACTAATTTAAAGTTACGTTACCTATATTTTTTCATTGTAATTTTTCTAAAAAGATGTACCTACTAAATTGTATGTAAAATGTTTTTAGTGTCTAAATAAATAAAAATTTAACATCGTAGAATTAAGTTCAATATTTTATTAAGTATTAGGATATTAAAATAACCATACTTTGTGCAAGTGAAAGATTCTCTCGGATAGATTTGCATTCAGCATCGAAAGTTGGATAACTGATATGTTCAGTAAACAAATCAGAGTAGTAGAGTATTTCTGAAAATTCGTGTTGGTGCTCTGGTGGACTGCGGTTATCGCTCGGTTTTCTTCGGCCGGTGCTGATTTGTATGGCAATATACTGATGATGACACACCTGCATCCGGACCGGCAGGAACGCCAGTTCCGACGGGAAGCAAACTGGCAGTACAGCCCGCTGCGAAAAATCTCACGCACTGACTAAATGTCAATTAATTTGATAAAAATTGCTTAAAAAATATTCAATATTTTCCAAAATAATAAGGTGGCGTTAGTTTGTTAAAACTAAGGCAGAAAATGTTAAAATGCTATGTGTGGTAGGTCTTGATGTACGGATGTGAGACATGGACTTTGGAAGTAAATAACATTATTGTTTTACACACTAAAAAATCTTTTATCTCTCAAAATTAAACCATTAATAAATAATTATTGCAACGCTTTTGTTGTATTACAACATTTAAATCTGTGTTCCCTTGATGGTACATACCTACATCATAAAATTATTATAAAAAATATGGAAGTATGAACATAATATTATTTTTTTACATCTAAGTGAACCGTGATAAATTTTCATATTTTTATAAGAAAAACTCTCTTTTTTAACTTTTGAAGGTTATTCCCATCAGTGTAATATATCATTGAAGAAGAAGATAACAATAATAATCTAATTTTTTAAAATATGAAAATGAACAAGACACAGAAAAATAATAAAAGATAACGGTCGCAACTAGGACTCGAACCCAGAACCTTACGTCTTACCGGGACATACACCTCTACCAATTGGGCTACTGCGATCTATTATGAGACTGTCGTAATTGTCAACTTCATATTTCAAATTTCAGAATTAACAATATTATCTTCGACTAATGTTTTTTTTTTTTTGAGTTCCAGTTATCTTTTATTATTTTTCTGTGCCTTGTTCATTTTCATATTAAAAAAAATTTGATTATTATTGTTATCTTCTTCTTCAATGATGTGATAAATTTGTTCGATGTGCCCCTTTTTCTCAGATCAAAGCTTTATATTAGAAAATCAAAACCATACAAAAGAAATTAGCGCTTATCACAAAAAAATGTTTTTACGTTTAGCACTTTCGAGGAAAAAAGGTTTCTTTATCATGTTCAAAAACCCTCAAAATTCAACCCCATCAGTGTAATCTTTCTACACGATTCTAACTCAAACAGAGAAAAGTGCAAGCGAAGTTCTGTGCTGAAAAAGAGCTACACTGGTCCTTCCCAAGGGAGTCCCAGTTTTATTTTCATTGCATTAAGATGATGTGACAATACCTCGAGCGGCAACTTCCCCAGTCGCCCTGAGTACCATTGACTCGGGGTGTCATTTCCACTGAACCTCTCCCTCCCCTTGACACTTCAGCCCCCTCCCCCACTACCTTCCAGGTTACACTCTTGACAGGTATTTATGTCGCTGTAGTTCGTAAACCCTAACCCTTTTCAAAATACTATTCTTTTTGTTATTTTTTAAATTTTATTTGGTAATATTTTACCCCGAGTGAGCTAAAAACAAAAATAATAAATAATAAGTAATTGTTTTGTCTGGATTATTCATTTCATTAGCATAGATATTTTAGCAAATGTATTTTTTTCAATGAATTTTACATTCACAGCACTACTTTTCCACAAAATTAGTTATCTACCGAAATACAAATTTAATTAATTTGTTAATCAAAGTTCACAATTAAAATGTAACATGGTTAAACAAAAAAGGTGAGTGAATTTTTTTTGTCGTATTTTTAAATTATAATATCATTGGAGGATGCGTAAGTGTTTTGAATCCCGTTTCTTATTAAATAATTAATTTTAATTGTTGACCAGGGGGCCAAGTACAAAAGATATCAAAATATCAAAAATACTAACGTGAATACTCATATATTTGTCTGTGCGTCCGTCTGGATTAAATTGTTCACATAATCAGTTCGAATTTTAAAAATGAAACCTAAATTTAGACATAATTTTTTATCACAAATAACCGAAATTAGTATGTTTGTTGGTGCATTCATGCTGGGTCCGAAATCGTATAATTTGATTCGTCATTGTTCGTCATTCGTCACTTACAAAAAGGGTTTTATAAAAATTAATAGTTATGCACAATTCAGTTTATAAAAGTCACACGCATTTTCAAATATTGAAAATTCACCAATCTCATGACGAGAAGAGGTACCATCTAAAGCTACTAGCCACCCTCTGCCGGGATAGGTCGTATAAAATAAACAACCCCTTTCCGAGATTTCCGAGTTACGCCACTGGAGGGAAATATTCTCAATACCGGGAGTGTTGACTCCGGAAGGAAGGGTGTTTGTAGAAAGTGATTCGATTTCCCGCCTTTCAAAAATAATATTGTACTTTTATTCCGATTTTATCAATCCATGGATAATAAATATTTAAAGGTTTAAAAATATGGTTTCAGAGCTAAGGTGTTGTCGCATATATTAATTTCACATTATTCTCCTTGAAAATTGAACAAACAGAGGAGTTTTTTAAGTAAAGTTGTCTGCCTCTCCACTTAATGTTTTAATATGTTACGAGTATATTTCCACCCACAGCGTAGATTAAAATTTCCAGAGCTTGCGATTATTACTTTTTTAGCTAAATTCATATTGAAATCTTCATAAGTTAATACTCAACAACTCTTGATGGTGGATTCTGAATTATGAATTATTATGTGTATTATGAATTAAACATTTTATTTTATGCGTATCTACATTTAATGTTGAAGGAACAAGCTCTGTGATTTGTAAACGTCTATCAAAGGTGAGTAAGTTAGTAGTCGCTGAGAGATACGAACTCGTTCAACACGCCTGCAAGCAGAACATCTGCTAGGTGTTCACCAATAAATAACTATTCACGCCACTTCTCCAAAAGGATAGGCGGAGACGAAGGACCGCCAAACAACTCTTGGAACATTCACGTATTTCACATTCATATACGTCGTCTTCTATTATTCTGACTCTTGATACGGCCTGACTCAAGTATCTGATTTACTTGCTTGCGCTATGTCTTCCTCTAAAATACGATAATTTTATTCGGAAAAACGGTTAAAAACGGGACTGAAGTTATTACGAACAAATTAACAGTGTTTCAATGTTTATTGACGGGAAAATGTACGAATAATTTGTTGGTATACGTACGAAATTACGTATACCAACAAATTATTCTTACATGTTCCCGCCAGTAAATATTGAAACACTGTTAATTTGTTCGTAAGAACTTCACTGCCGTTTTAAACCGTTTTTACGAATAAAATGATCGTATTTTAGAATAACATTTTTCTCCGTGTACATGCCTGAACCATCCGAGCGTCCCTTCTTAATCTGAGGTTGTGTATTAGAACAATGGTTATGATTAATATTTAAAAAATTCAAATTAAAGTTAAAACCACAATATTATTTATATATATTATTATGAAAATATTTCCAACGTGTGTTAGTGTAACAGGAATACATCTACATTTTCAATGGTTCAAATGGCATAAATATGCAAAAAGTCAAATACAAAAATGAATATCGCCAACTAGTCCGCCTACCGAAATACTGCAGCGCTACGAAAATTTTACGAGGGGGAAGAGTTTATTTATTTTTTAAATTTGAAGCCACCCAAGAGTGGCAACTGCTTCCAACCGCCTAGAGCCATTAAGCCCATGGCATCCCCAATTGAGATATGCTGAAGTAACTAACTAACCATCACGCCGTTTCCCCGCAGGGGTAGGCAGAGAGAACGGACCGCCAAACAACTCGGTCATGGCACACACTCTTTTGCCTCATTCACATTCATACATCGTCTCATACATACTATTTTATTTTTTCTGACTCTTGACATGGCCCGACTCAAGTATCTGATTCACTTGATCTTGCCATGTCTTCCTCGGACGTCCCCTACTTCTTATACCATTCACACTTGCATAATATATTCTCCTTACGCTCCTTTCTTCGTTCATTCGTTCTACATGCCCAAACCATCTGAGGGTTCCTTTCCTCATTTTACTCATTACGCTTACATCCGCCTTGCATTCTTTTCGAATCTCCACATTTCTCACACGATCATACATGGTTTTACCACACATACGCCTCAGGGATCTCATTTCAACAGCATTCAGTCTACTTCCATCCTTCCTCTGCCAGTTCCATGCCTCACTGCCATACATCAGGGTAGGTACAAGCACTCTATTGTGGACTGCTAGCTTCGCTTCTTTGGACAGCTTTTTGTTAGCGACAACGGCATTCAGTCCTCCATTAATGGAGTTACCTGCATTTACCCTCCTTTCAATATCTCTATCAGCCTTCCCATCTCTCGTAAACATACTACCCAAATATGCTGAGTTATTTATATATTTATGATCATTTTATTAATTTCTACTAATTTATCTTCATTACGTTCAGTAACTTAACCACTGTTATAAATTATGGTATTTCAGAAAAAAACGATATAATGAAATGAAAACATTACATATTTGTTGCTTGCAATTTTGATACCAAGATATTCTGAAAAACATTTTTCTTAAAAGACACATCCAAATGAAATATGAATTTGCCGAGAAGAGACAGGGTCCATGCCTGGACAATAAGAAAGTCTCATTCACTTAGTAGCGCGATGCGAGACAATTTATCCGGCGGACCTCTCATCTCCAGGCGCAATAACTGTCACCCATCTCCTCCAGCCGTAGCACTAATGCCGCAACATACATACACTTGTTCACAACATACTGAGAGAACAAACCGAATTACACACTAAAGGGATACTAGGAGATATGCTGTTCAACAAACACTAGGACGATATAGAAAAAGTAAAAAATACAGCATGATTGAAAAAACACACTATTTTGTCACGTTTAAAAATAAAATTAGTTGCTTTGAATTCGTCAAACAAAAACTTGCATGCTTATAATTCAGATAATCAATATTATCCAAAAAGAAATTGCAAAATATTGAACGATGTTACTGTTTTATGAATTTACTGAAATCTCGTCATTTCTGCGAACTGATCTCGTGAAATTACAGTTTTTTGTTGTTGTTAGGATGCTTTCATTGTTATAAATAAAGTTTTTAATATTTCTTAAGAAAATAACCAATTTCTATGATTTAATATTACAATAATAACAGAGAAAAAACAATTTTAAAGTTACATAAATATTCAGTAATCTCAAGTATCTACATAAATACCTACCTATATTGGCAAAGGTTACTTAACGGGCCGCTCTGCCAATTTCTACCGATTTCTGACACGTTTTCCTTAAACGTTTGAAGTTTTTAAGCTCTTAAAAAAAATATATGTTATTCTTTAAGATAGTATCTATACATTCCCCACGCCAAAACGGTAATTATTTGAAATTCCATCGATAGAAATTAAATCGCAAAGTATGCTCCAAAAATTATTATTTATATGTATTTATGTGTATGAAAAAAATCATAATGTTTCTTTAAATGCTACTTGACACATCCCCCACAAGATTTTTGCTCTTTTTCAAACGAGTCATCTTTTATTAAACATTTTCACAATTTTCGCATGAATTTTATGGTTTTTAATGTTAGCGCGCTTGCTCTCACGTTCGTATTGTCGTATCTCTCCATCTTCTTCTTTTTGAGCGGCGTAGCGCGCCCTTAATTCCAATTTGGAGGCGAGTGTGGGTACCGCCGCCCGGGAATCATTTATTGGATAACCAACACCTCTGCCATAGGTCACCCCGAGTGGTTCGCTACGTTTGGTGACTTAGCAGGGTTGCCAAGGTTGATGGGGTAAGGTTTGTCTAGGTCTTGGTGGTGAATTGTTTTGCCCACCTACTGCGTGACGGGCCGGATCTGGAGAGACTGATTGTGGGAGTTTTGACCTCTGATCTCTCCAGCCGGACTCTCTCGACCCGTCGTCTTGCACCACAGTGGGAGGGATGGATTCATACGTTCGTCACTCCTGAACACACTGACCCCCAGATTCTTACCCACCCCTCATACCTTTTCCTAACCAGAACATCCTCCCCTTCCTTTCTCTTAAAAGATTTTTTCCTCAGGGCCTCACGTGTGGAGATAATGTACACAAAATATAATAAAATACTAAAAAAATTATGTTTCTCGCATTCATTTGTTAACATATCTATTTATTAGTAACCATTAAATCCGGATAAAGAAACGCCATTTTTAATAACACTTTGTCAGCAATCTTGTTGTTCAGACAACAAAATTTTTGTATGAAATATTTATCATGTATGAAATTCGAAGAAAATTATCTTAAAAATAAAAATATCATCCTTTATCGGACAAACACATTGAACTGAACACAATACAGCAAAGAACGAGCAATATTCGCAAGAAAGAATACTTTGCGTTAAATCGAACGCCATCTGTGTTTTATTCATGTAACGTGCGAATCTCGCATTGTTATCGTCTCCCCGCAATCGTAAAACATTAAACCAAAAAACATAAGAATAAGTTAGCATCCACCTGGGACAAGGCTTACAAGTCATGAACAAGCGAGGCGAGTACCTATCTACTCACTTCTCGTGTGTGAACCCACTATTCTCGTTAGTGAAAATAATATTAACGTGTTTTCTTAAATAGGTGTTCGAATTTAAGCTAAGTCTCAAACCTATTATGAATACCTATTATGAAAACTAATCGATTTGATTCATAGATAGCGCTAGTATTTGTTGTGTCGTTGGCATATTATGATTAATATTGTGTTCATCCCCTCCCATTAAACAAGGGTATAATTTTATTTAAACTCTGTTCCAACTAGAAACCTTCTCTTGCTTGTTCATTTCTTGAATAGAAAGTATGTTTAATATCCCTTTTTTCTGTTGGGTACAGAACATAGCAATAAAGCGATGAATTCAACTGTTCGAAAAATGCTTTATTTAAAAACGAAATAATATTTACACTTCTTTTTATCAAAGTCCTGAAATTTTACAATAGGCTGAATAAAATAACATTTTATTGATTTATGTAACTTTAAATCTGAAAGAAAAAAATCAGAAAAAAATCGGGTCACATCTGGGACTCGAACCCAGGACCTTCGGACCTTCTGTTTTAGATATTAGATTGAGTTTCGCTAATATTGTCTTCATTAATTAAAATAAGTTATATTTTAACCTATTAAGTTAAAAATAAAAATAAATTAACAATAAAATAAACTCCGATATAGTGATATTAAAGTATAACTTTGACGGCCTCCATGGTTGGGGGTAAGACTCTTGACTAGCAATTTGAAGGTCGCGGGTTCCAATCCCGACGTTGCCAAATAAATTTTATGTGATTAATATGTGTTATTCCATAATTAATAAAATAAAAACAATATAAAGTATATTTGCGGCACGTTCTAGAGTGGTAGATATTTTCAGTATCGCCCTGGTGTAAAACCACAATTCAGATTTAAAACGGTGCTTGAAATGACTTTTGCCGGGATTGGTGATAAGATCTGAATAGCCATATACTTCCCCACCTTCCTCTTCCCCATTTCCTTCCCCTCCCACAATATGCCCTTCTAATGGCTCTTATCAGATTTCCGGAGTGAACCTTTTTTTAAAGATATTTTTAGTTGCTTGTCCTTTGTATTGCAAATTATTTTCGCATGACCAAATAGTTCTTGCATGAGTCTAAGACTCCTTATTGAGCTATTACGTTTTCTTCCTAATAAGTGTTCCGGTTTTTTGATAAAGGCAAACACTATTTAGTATTCACATGCATTGACATATTAGGTTATTACTTGAGCTAGTAAAATCAAATTTTAATTATGATGACATAAACTATACCTTAGTCTTTCGACCCATTGGTCAAGAAAGGGAAAGGGACCGACATAAAACGTCAGACACTGTTCAGAAAAGTCTGACAATGGCTGCGCTGCAAACCATAGGGAACTTTACCTTTCTGTGCCGAGTCTTACAATACCCGATTTATGGCGATTCGTATCGGATCATGTGACCACTGGCTTACTTAATTTTGATTCAAGTACATTTTAAATAATGAAATTACTGCACTCTATACTCTGTACTGTGTACTCCATATCATAAATACTTACAACGTTTTGTTTGATATCGTACATATATCGTTTCCAAATGTGAGCATATTATTTGATCTTATATAATTTTACTAGTAGGTGCCTAATATGAGATGTGTAGGACTTCAATAAGGTGATGTACTACTAAGCATTGCAAAATCAACATGTGATTTTGTTTGAAAATTAGATAAATGTTATAAATGATTTAATTAAATATTGGGAGTAGAACACATATATTCCTTTGAAATCATCAGTTTTAAGGCTCAGAAAAAAAAAATCAGACTTATAAAAACTGCTTTAAAGTTAAAAATATTCTACTTACAAACCTTTTTTCGATTGTGGTTTTATTTTATAACGTGAAAAAGATATTTTTTTAGAAAACGATCGTAAAATATTTAAATATTTGTACCTGAGGTTCGCAAAATAAAATAAAACACACCTTTGGTGACGTTTTTTTCGTGAATAATTTATTTTGGTGTCTGATGTTAAACGGGAATTTCCACCTTATACTTAAAGTGATTTTTACACGACGTTGTGCATCACCTTAATATTTTAAACCTTCAAAAATTTGTCGTATTTTGTCAGAGGCTTAAAATATTCCCGCTTTGCAATAAAATCCAAATAAATGGAATATTTTTTAACGAATCCGAAAACTAAAAACTGTTTTCGAAAGGTGTTAAAATGTTCTTAAAATTTTTATTATTAGAAATATGTCAATTTTTTAATGTAAACATTTTGGATGAAAACTTTTAAAAGTTTAAAAAATGTAACACTTTACGTTTTTTCTAACTAAAATTAGTGATAATGAAAAAAAATAGAAACACATACATATTTCATTAAGCAAATGATTTATGAATGTTACTGTCACCTCACTTTTTTGTGGTTTCATGTAAAAAAAACTTTAAAAATTCACAAAGTGTCAAAATGCGACCGGACACTTTGGTTTCATAAAGATGTACATTTTAATTTTTTTGTGGTTAACTTTTAGATATGAATATATAGGGTGTTTTATTCTCTTTCCAATACCGTTTGGATCATACTTCTCACTATGATAGTAAGGGAGACACAACGATTCTATGTGACTTATGTGAGCTGGGACAAATATGTCTCCTGTGATTAAACGGTTTAGAAAATTAATAGATGAACAACGTTGAGATCAGCCTCCGTCTACACTTGCAGTAACCCGTCAGACATGCCCCACGGATCGGGATTCCAGTAGTGACTGCGGCATACTGATTTCAATAAATTACAATACTGTTCCGGTATGCAACAAATGCACTTGGCGTGCGTTATTGGGACGTCCTCGCCCCGTATAGGGACATGGGGAGTTGCGACTCCCGAACGGCGCAGGCTGCCGTACATTATTGTTCTCAACGTGATCGCACAGCAACTGTACTCTAATAATGTACACAGTGAATATAGCTGTACAGTTTACAAAGTACAGTTGTACAGTGTACAAAGTACAGCTGTACTCGGTGTATAGGGTACGGGAAGTGACTGCCATAAGTCGGGGAAAATATAATTACGTGACGTTGCACTTTTTATGAGCTTTTTTTAAATTATGACTTCCAGAGGTTGATTTTTATTGATGGTAATTTTATAACTGGAAAATATGATTTAGATATATAGATAATTTAGAATAATGCTACAGTTACCTACATGAATAAATTTATGTTTTTGTGCATGTTTTTGCAAACTTTCTAAGCAATTTAAAACTTAAAATAGAGAGTTTTTCGTGTTAAAAAAAAAAAAAACTCTAAGGTAACTTACCATAGATCCCATAACCGCGTGACGTTTCCGCAACAGATGAAACCTTGTTATTCCAAATGGTCGATATTTTATTTATTTTTGGAAATAGGTATAAAAATAAAACTGGTGTTAACAAAAATATTTTTTTAAATTTAAATCTGTAAAAATATTTCATTTTTGCACTTATCCTCTCAGTAATGCTTTGTTTCACAAACTCTCCCTCGTAGCAGAAACCTCACCTCCGGCACGTAGTATACTCTATTCCTGTACTCTACCCCAGTTTAGTGCACGAAAACAAAACATGCGTGTAGGTGAAAATTATATTTACCCATTATGAAGTGCAAATATTTGCAGGCTTACGCTTCCGTAGCAAATTTCCTCCCCACTAGAACTTACTTGTGTTTATTCGCGACTAAGCTAAACTCTCGAATAACACAACACATTAGCATTACACTCAGCATTCTAAGCAAAATATAATGATGTTACCGGATTTATGGACGTTTCAAACATCGTAAAGGCATCAAATCATGATTTGTTTTAATTTTTATTTTTTTCAATTCGTACTTTTCTAATAATGTAAGGTACAAATATGTAAGCTACCAATCCCAGGTGTGCTAGCATGGTCGATCGATATAAAGTTACCGACCGATTGTCGGTAACTTCTCATTGTTCGCTAGGACAACTGCAGATCGCTAACGTACAAACGACAGGTGATATCGAATATATTGAGGATACTTAGTCATTGTGAACTCTCACCTATTCGTTTGCGATCTGCAGTTGTCCTAGGGAACGATGAGAAGTTACGACAATCGGTCGGTAACTTCATATCAATCGCTAGCATGCTAGCACCCCAGATAATTAAGCCCATTGGGAATAACCAAAATAATAAGAAAGTTGGACAGTCAAAGACAACTTACAACAAATGTAAAAAAACACGTATAATTAATAAAAAACATCTTGTAGACTACCCCTCTCCCCCTCCCTAAAATGATATGTATGTAACTTGTTGGTTAAGAATAATTTGTACCAGTCTGAAGATGGCTTTAATTAACAAGCTGAAACCGGTTACGGTCAATAAATTAAAGTGGAAATAAATTTAATATGTGTTTTATTATAAAAGTACTACATTTCAGTAAAAACAATCACGACTGGACATTTATTTATCTATACGGAGAAAAATGTTATTCTAAAATACGATAATTTTATTCGTAAAAACGGTTAAAAACGGGACTGAAGTTCTTACGAACAAATTAACAGTGTTTCAATACACATTGCAACCCTGCCACACTGAAACCCCGTTAATTTGTTCGTAAGAACTTCAGTCCCGTTTTTTACCGTTTTTACGAATAAAATGATAATTTTTTGACTTTTTGACTTTTTTGACTTATATTGTAATATGGGAGTATTGTAATAGAGGAGACTATATACTAATGTGGAGCTGGCAACACGGTATCGCTTAGACGTCCTTAAGCGTACCCTTTAGATCAGGGCAGACATGCAATTTTAATAGGGTTTTTAGATAACAATTTTTCCCTATCGATAAAACACAGGACTTTTAAGTCTATAATAGCAAGGTAACTTTTTAATAATACCCACATGAGGTAAAAATTGCGAGGCGCATATGACGCTGTTCTATTTGTATAAAGAACATTAACTTTAAATTCAGTAATTTAAATGATTCGCACTTCCTGCAAAATAAGAATCTAGAAAATGAAAAAAAAAAAAATGAAAACTAACAATTACACATCTGCCCTGATGATGGACACTTTAACGTTGTCTGAAACGTTGGCTAAAGAAGGGGATAGTAACACGACATAACACCCCAAAAATAAATAACAAAAATACATTTGGCCGTGAATATCTAAAATCATATTCAAAATGATCGTATTTTTGAAAACATTTTTCTCCGTGTAAATTATTAAATTTAGTATCTATAAACATGTATCTTTCAAAGTTTTATAAAGCAATCTAGTCCTTTAAAATACAAATAAAATAATAGGTTTTTTTAATACTTCTCATTCACAGTGATAACTCGATTTTTCTTACCTTATCCTATCATTCTCACATAAAGCGTTCCCCTTTTCAGATTCTAGCTTCAACTATTAGGGATAACATCTGTTCTATCATATTACCCGATCCGCTTTTGCCACCTTTGTTGAAGATGACGTTACACAGTTGTGAAAACAAACCCTTTTGAATGTAGCAAAGCCTTATTGAGGTGTACCATGTAATAAAAGAGAGAAAAACTACTTGTTAAAACGTACATACGTACGTGAATCGGTGAATATTTTTTTAATAATAAATTTTTAAATGTTACAGTTTTTTACATTTTTTTTAACTACCATAGTAGGCTAATTCCCGTGTTGTGGTAGTCATACATAATAAATATATGAACTAAAAATACTTTTTATAAAAACATATAATAAAAACTCTGGTAATAAATAAAATAAAAAATGATATTCATTTTTTTTATAAGAAAAACTCTCTTTTTAACCTTTTCGTACCGGAAAGAAAAAAATCACACATCATCCGAAGGGGGGTCACTCGGGGCCCCAATTTGTTTTGCTTATGGTGCTCAGGTGCGGGGCAACGTCATTCCTATGTCTACCTACGTTAAATTGTCGTGAAAACGTGCCCAAGCGGTTAATGGGTGTTAATGACAAAATTTTATGTAATTTGTAATAATTATAGAAAAGTATATTCAACACATTTTAGTGATAATTATGTAAATCGTTTGAAAAATAAAGTTATCATTAATATTCTAATGAATATAGAACATAACGCATATTTTTTCATAGAAAATAGAGAAGGGCCGATAGCGAGCAACACTCCTTATTTCCGATTCTCGACTTGCGATTAGCGAGTACAGCGTCCGCAAACGTGGCTGGTTTGTTGCGCAAACTGGCAAGGCAAAATGGTAAAAACGAGAATAAGGAAGCAAGCGTGACTCACTTATTACGTTACTGCCCTTTCTATTAAAATGCAACATTTACCGATCGACTACAAGCGCGGTTTAGTTACGGGGAAATTTCACGCGATCCCACAATATGAGGCGGGCGGGGGAATTAAATCTTTTGGCAGAATTCGATATAATTTATTTAATATCTAAAAAAGGAGTGCTGTTATATACATTTTTTTAAATGTAGATCGATAACTGAATAGTTTTTCTAAGATTACCTAAATTATTCGGTATGTGGTTTAAAAAATCACTCAAATACAAGGTAAAACTCTAGTTAGTGTAAATGTGTAACCCCAGTCGGGTGTGGAAGTGTTAACTTTTGAAGGTTATTCCCATCAATGTAATATTTATTTGAAGAAGAAAATAACAATAATAATCAAATTTTTTTAAATATGAAAATGAACAAGACACGGAAAAATAATCAAATATAATGGCTGCAACTGGGACTCGAACCCAGAACCTTATGTCTAACAGGGACATAATGTATGTTTGTACTATTTATGGGTAGACCTAGCGCCCACTGAGGCAACTGAAAACTCTCAACTGCCAACTGTCTTTGTATGACAATGTGATGGCCCGCACACTTTACAATCACACAAAACCCCGTTGTCAATGGTAAGACATGCGTTGACTCGCAACTGTCACTGCT
Source organism: Limnephilus auricula (assembly GCA_951813805.1). Lineage (NCBI taxonomy): Eukaryota > Metazoa > Arthropoda > Insecta > Trichoptera > Limnephilidae > Limnephilus > Limnephilus auricula. Next base: position 23,778,459 of record OX638390.1, on the reverse strand, counting down.
GATTGCCCTGGGCGGCCGTCGCTAGTTGCCAGTTGTCAGCCGATTGTCCTTCGTCTATGGTTAAACAAGCTTTTTGACCAATCAAAACAGAGAAAACAGCCGGTTTAAGTTGGTTTTCAGTTGCCTCGTCAGCGGAGCGCCTTATGGTAGATTCAGAATGGGTCGACGTACGTATGCATCGCTACGCCTAACAATATCTGGGCTACTTAGCAACCATAGATTTTCAATGAAAATTTATGTTTTAGAATCACATTGGCCACACGCATCGCGATGTGCGATGTCTGTGGCTATTTTCATAGAAAATATATGGTTGCTAAGCATTGTTTGGCGTAGCGATGCGTACGTACGTCGACCCAGTCTGAATCTACCTTTAGTCTCTCGTCCTCTACCGAAAATTCAAATTTTAAATAAACGGTAATCAAACACTTAGTTCTAACTTTTTTTTTACGAATGTCTAAGATGCCGATATGTTTCGCTAAATACCAATAAGGTTTTATTACTAAGTACAAATTACTAAAATCCTGCTAGCTATATTATATCTGAAAGCATTCCTAAACTGGCATTTGCAAATCATCATGTTTAAAGTTAAAACAGTTGTCGTCAACCTGCAAAAGCAAATTAATCTTAATATATAAACACAATACATATTTTTTTTCATTAATTAATTGTTAAATAGCTTTAATCAAACAAAATGTAATGTATTTATAAATGTACAAGTTCGAACCCGCGACCTTAGGAATTGGGAGTCAAAAGCCTTATCACTCAACCACGGAGGGCGTCAATGAATAATGGTAGATTCAGACTGGGTCGACGTACGTATTGCTACGCCTAACAATATCTGGGCTACTTAGCAACCATAGATTTTCAATGAAAATTTATGTTTTAGAATCACATTGGCCACACGCATCGCGACGTGCGATGTCTGTGGCCATTTTCATAGAAAATGTATGGGTTGCTAAGCATTGTTTGGCGTAGCGATGCGTACGTACGTCGTCCAGTCTGAATCTACCTTTATTGTTTAAAGTATATAAATGTCCAAGTACAAGTCTATTTAATGGAAGTAAAATTATTAAATTATTCTCTTTTTGAACTCCTTTGTGCAAATATCTACGATTATGTAACAACAATATAACATGAAAAGTATTTATTGTACCAGCTGATACTTATTATACGTACTGATTTTTTTTTTTTTTTTTTTTTTTTTATTTATTTTTTTTTATTTATAAAAGAAAATCATAAGTCTTTAATATTACATAATTCTTTGGCTAATTACAATAAAAATAGTTTTTTTTAACAAAATCTACCCAATTCAATAAAGAAAAACATTTCTCGTGTTTGAATTGGGGAGTAGTGCCATTACAAAGGTAAGAGAAAAAATAAAATAGAAGAAAAAATTTGAGGTAACAAAATACATAAACTTATATAGGATGTTAACAAATATACATTGATAGTGGAATTGAGTATCATATCAGTTATTAAGTTGGATATACAGAAATAGATAAGTAAAAGTAAGAATATAGATGTAGTGAAATAAAATAATATTTTTACATTTCAATTTATAGGTAGGTATTATATATAATTAACAAAGGTGTTAGGTACATGGATTTGATTCTAGCAGTTGAGTAGAGGAGCTGATAATGCTGTAAAAGCAGTACATAATATTGAGTTGTGACAATAATCCTTTGGTAGTTCAATGTTGATGGAATATTTTTGGAGGATACGTTGAAAAAGAAAAAAATAAATATTTTTATATATTTATTTTTTTGGTTATTAATGTTGAAATAAAATAATTAATTATATACTAAAATACTTAATATTAAAATAAAATACTTGATCAATTGTAATTAATAGGATACATGTAATCAGAAGATATATAAAAAATTATTTTATGAAATTTAAAATTTATAGTTATTGTTGGGTTGATCTAGTAGTTGTTTGATTTGTGTTTTAAAGGCATTGTAATTTATTTCTGTTTTTATTTTATATGGGAGGGCGTTAAAAAATTTTATACCTTGATAGGTATAATGGTGTTGATAAGCACTTGTTTTAAATTTAGGGATTTCTAAGTTTCCACGTGATCTTGACCGGTTACTTATTTTTGTGAATGTTATTGAATCATTGAAATGATCTTTGTGGGTTTGTAATAATGAGTTTTTTTTGAAGATTTTATTTAGGCTGAGAACTTTAAAGGAGTTAAATAATTGTGTTGTTGGAAATACAGAGGGTTTTCGTAGGATGACTTTTAGAATCAACCTCTGTGCCCTTTCTACAGGCAAAAGGTTGGTTTTGAAAGTCCCCCCCCACCCGATTATACCATATTGTAGAATAGATTGTGCAAGGGAAAAATAAATAGTTTTAATCATACTAGATGATAGGATGTTTCTCAATCTAATGAACATGTAAATAAGTTTTCTTACTCTGGTTACCGTATTTTGGACTTGTTCGTTCCATTTTAAGTGCCTATCTATTATGATACCCAGGTACTTTATACTATTTTTGCATGCTATTGGTAAACAATTTGCATTGTCGCATTCATTTTTGTTTTCACACTGCGATGAATGGATTTTAATAGTAATATTTTTTTCAACATTTTTTTCTTTCAATGAGAAAGGGATAAAATATGTTTTCTCAGTATTTAGTGAGAGACAATTTAGGTCGAACCATGTTTTGAGAATGTTTATATTGATATTTGCCTGTCTCATGGTTTCCTCCCATGATTTCCCTTTAGTGATAACTACAGTGTCATCTGCATAAGATATGATATCTCCAACAATCGGAAGAGTGAACATTTGATTTACATATATAATGAAAAGGATTGGTCCGATGACAGTTCCTTGTGGTATGCCAAATGATGAGGTTTTGGGTTCACTTAGGGTATTATTTATTTTGACATATTGAAATCTCTCTTTTAGATAACTTTGAAACCATGATAGCACTATTCCGTCTAAACCAATTTGCATTAATTTCTTAGTGAGTTTGGAATGTGATATGCTATCAAATGCCTTGCGGAGATCAATGAAGATTCCAAGACATTTTTTTCCATTATCTAACTTTTGCATAATTGTTGACGTTAATTTAGCAATCGCATCCTGTGTGCTGAGATTGTCCCTAAATCCAAACTGGTTTGGGCTCATTATCTTTTTTTCTTTTATGTAATTGTTGAGTTGTTTTTTAACAATTTTTTCATAGATTTTTGCTATGTTTGATGTGAGTGCTATGGGACGATAGTTTGAGATATTTTTTTCATCACCAGATTTAAAAACAGGGGTGACAATAGTCTTCTTATAGTTGTTCGGGAATATACCCTTCTCTAGGCTTTTATTTATTATGTGTGCAATTGGTTTACTGATTTCCTCACGTACAGCTTTTAATGTTTTAACAGTTATATTGTCGTAGCCAGGGCTTGCTGATCCTCGTAAACTTATTATAGCGTTTTCAACTTCTTTATCAGTTACTGAAACAAATGTGTGGAAACCTTCTTCAAAATCTGGGTTTAGCTCCGGTTGATGAGTTTGTTTTTTGTCTATGATAATATTACTAGCAAGATTAGTGCCAACATTAACAAAATAATCATTAAAAATATTACCACAAAGTTTTGGGTTATTTTCTGTATCAGTATTGATTCCTTGATGAGTAACTTCTTTTGGTAATTTTTGTTTTGTGCCTTTGTTGATTATTGTATTGATGATTTTCCAGAACTCTTTGCTATCTTGACCAGCATTTTTTATTTTATTACGAAAATACTTTTCTTTTGTTAGTCTTATTAAGAGCGCAAGTTTGTTTCGGTATTTCTTGTAGAAAGTAGTGATTTTTTCGTCGTTTGGAAATTTTTTAGACTGGTGATAGTATTTTTCCTTATTTCTGATTGAAATTACTAATCCATGGGTCATCCATGGTTTTATTAATCTGTGCTTAGATTTTGTTTTCGAAACAAGTATTTTTGTAGATAGGTTTATGTGATTAAGGAAAACTGTTTCGAAATTCTCTGCACAAGTATTTGGATTATCCGATTCAAATATTGATGCCCAGGTTTCCATTTTAAGATTTTCTTCTAACGTTTTCATATTTAAATATTTTTTTTCGTATTTTATTTTGACAGAATTGTTGGGGTTGGTACTTCTTTTATCTATGTTGTTGACGAATATACAGGTGTAGTGGTCAGTTATGCTAGTTTTCCATAATATTGACATGTTTTTTTCAGTGTTGTTTGAGTTGCACCATATGTGGTCGATACAGGAAGGGATTTGTCCACTGACATTTCGTGTTGCATTATTTATATATGATTTATAATTTAGCGATGTCATTACATTTATATAATCCTCTTTTGTTCGATTTTGAATCCAATGTCCAATGTTTATGTTGATGTCACCAATAACAATATTACAGGTACCTTTTAGAGTCAGTAATAATTGTTCCATTTCTGTAATGAAATTTGTGGGGTTTGATCCGTGCGTGCGGTAGATTGCGATAATATTGTACATAATTTCGTTCACTTTTACATTCAGTTTTAGACAGTTCGCTAATTGCATTTTAATTTCTGTGACTGTAACATTTTTATATTTATTTAGAATAAACAATGCGATACCACTGGTTTTGTTAATATGGGTAGTGGACGGATAGAATGTGTAATTCGGAATATTGTACAGTGTGCCAGCATTGTTTATGTTTAAGTGTGCTTCCGTTAATACAATGAGGTCCGGTATTGTTTCAAGAAGGTTAAGTGTTAATATAAGTTCATCCAGGTGATATATATTATGTTTCTGCATTATGTAAAATTTCGACTTGTATTATGTTTGGAAAAGCACTACGATTAATAAACCACCATTAAAAAAAAGATTGTGTTCCAATTGTCAAAACAATTAAAAGTTCACGCATTACGCAGAATATCATAACATAACCGACAACTGAAATTAGTGCGTTTAATTGTAGTAAAAAATTCAATTACACTTGTTTGCATAAAGGGGGACATAGATGGTATCAAACATAAGTTTTCGTATGTAAACATTAATTTTCCAAATTATATTGTTCTTTTACTTCACAAACTTTTTCATTATATGAGCAGTAACACAATCTAATTGCCTGCATTAAAAAGTGAACATTTTCCTTTAAATATAAAGCTTTCAGAGCGAAGTAAAAAAAAAAGTTTTCGGTTTCAAAATTGAAACGTGCAAGATTTCACAGTTATCTCGTACTGCGCCTAGGAGCTAGCAGTAGACTGCAGCGGGCTGATTTAATTTAAAATAAGACGAGGAACGGCTACAATTTCTACGTGCGCCACTGCGCTACGTCTCGCCAACAACGTACTTCTACAACGTACAACGTAGGTACTACAATAAAATACTAAGTGCTAGTCGTTCACTTGCTCAACAACTATGAAGATTTATTTCATGTGTGGGAAAAGTGGTAAAATGTATAGATATATTTCATCTTTAGTTTTCACGCGACCTGAAATTCATTTCTACATTCATTTATCATTAATCTATCTATTTATATAAGAAGAGTGTCTGTTAGGTTGTCAATTTGAAATGTTGATACAAGTTAGTGAGATTTTCGGCAAACAGATTGTGAAACTATACTAACGTACTTGCGGTAAGATCCAAAATAGAAGACACTATGGCGAAGCGAATGAAGCGCAGATCTCCTATTGGACCGTCGCAGCCAACAGGAGCGTTTAATTCAAATTAACCATCGTTCCAGCTTGGAACAAATACTCAAACCATTCTGATCTAGATTGCCGGACCGATAACACTGTGCACTTCATCCGCTTGCCACTTGAATACGTATCATTACAATATTTATTTATGTACAATTGTGTTTAAATAAACCTGTGAGTGAAACAATTACTTATTTGATTTATACAACATCCATCATCCGCCAACACTCCATCCCACCATACACTCAGAATCGTCCAGGTGACTACCATTCAGAATTAAAACGTTGTTTTTTTTACAACACACGGCGGTAATAGCGGTGTTTGGTGACTAGATCTTAGGAGTCAGGTTACTAGTTCCCACCTTACTATTCCCCATCTTCTTCGCCTTCCCACTTTTTTCAACCTCACAACATAACTTAATTGAGGATGAAAGACTCGATCCAGACAGTTAGGAGCAGTTTGGACTCTTGTGCGGTATTCATATAAATTTCATTAAAATCAGAACAAATGGATACTAGCAGAGTGTAAATGAATTAGTAGCGAAAAAAATAATTGAAAAATCACTTTTTTTTTAAATATCGCAATGTCACTACTTTCACAGCACCTGTCATCCGACACTTTATTTCAATAAAACTTAACACATACATGTGGCTACATTTTAAAATGTATTATGCACCACGATAATGTAAGAATAATAATAAGAATAGTAATGACGGCCGGCGTAGTCCAGCGGTAGGGCGTTGGACCTCCATTCCGAAGGTCGCGGGTTCGAACCCGGCGTGCGCCAATAAAATTTATTTAATTGATTTGTGTTCTTTGACAATTAATTATTTAAAATAATATGTAGTATATTTGCGGCACATTCCATAGTGGAAGATACTCTTAGTATCGCCCTGGTGTAAGAACACCATTCAGAATTGAAACCTTGCTTGAAATGGCTTTAGCCGTGTTTAGTTACTAGACCTTAATAGCAAGGTGCTTCCCCACCTTCCTCTTCCTCGTCTCCTTTCCTTTCCCACTTACCTTCAGCCTCATAACATACCCCAATTGGGGATGCCATAGTCTCACTGGCTCCAGACGGGAGCAGTTGGGACTCTTGTGATGTATTAACTATAAAATTTAAAAAAAAATGCATAATGTTATGTCATTAAACGAGTAACGAGTAAGTAGTTTAACACTGTTTCGAAGTCGATCCGCCTGCTATTTAAATATAAATAATACAGAGTTTTTAAACGGATGGGCCATTGATATTTAAATATGAAAATAATATTATTAACAAAGGTGTCTCTCAAAAACACAATATGAACTTTTAGAGATGACGCTGTGAAGCTGCATCAGATATGTTCCCAAGAGAAAAGTATCGAAGTGAAACTCGAATAAGTATATTATGTAAGGACTCCGTTTTCTGCAGCCAGGCTATAAACAAATCTAAAGATAAGGTTCTACTGTCTCCCATCTAAATGTAAAACGCTGTTTCTAAGACATACAAAAGGTTGAATTTTAAAATCTTAAGATCACAGATGTTAGAATTTCATCTAAAAATCTTATCTGCGAAGCGAAAAGTCTTTTTTCTGGAGCAACTAAATTTACAATGAGTTCTAGCGCAGTGGAACTAAGATAACTTTCTGAATTAAATATACTCGTGTACCCTAACTCTTTTTAGCACTAAAATTCTTCTCCATGATGATCTTTGTAGCTTTGAAATATCCATATACCTGAGTAAGACAATGAGATGCCAAGCTTTTATTTTTTTACAATAGCTCCACTCGGAAGGCCCAGACGAAAATAATTTCCCTCAGGGTTTATATCATCTTTGAACGCGGTGTGGTGGGTTAAAAGAAAGAAAGGATCGGAAGTTCAGGAAAGAAAAAAGTATGAGGGGTGTTTAGGAAGAAAGAATGTATGAATCCATCCCTCCTAATGCGGTGCAAGGGTCGGGAGAGTCCTGCTGGAAAGGTAAATGATCTCAGACGTGTCCACCGCCAAGACCTTGAGAAACCTCACCCCATGAACCCGCGAACGCCTGCTAAGTCACCAAACGTAGCGAACCACTCGCGATGGTACGACAGAGGCATTGGTTATATAATAAATGGTTCCAGGGGTGGCAGTACCCAACTCAAAAATTGTTTGGTTAATTTAAAAAAAATGTTCTATGAGATGAACGATTCTGAAAGAACGAAGATACTGCAAACATAAATGTTTATATACCTACGAATTGAAATAGTTTTTTTTTTCAATAAAAAAACGATTAACTGCATTGTTTTAGTCCTGAAATTACAAAGCAATTGGGGCGTGTTTCTGCATAATAAACCTGGTTAAATTCTAGCGTGTAAACCATCCCTTAAAACAAGTTTTAAATGAACGTCAGCAATGTTGAAAAAACAACGACAGTTCCAAAGTTATGCCATTGCACATGACGTATGATGAACAGAAATTCAGAAATAGTTCAGCAGAAAATTCGCCGTAACATGGAGTAACTTGCTTTCAGTGGGGTGAGATAAAAGTTCTATATATAAAGTTTATCTGTCGGGAAGATCTTGTTATACCACCCGTGGAATGTTTATCAGAAATGCGTGTTGAAGTTTCCCGTAAAAGGGGGGTTATTCTTATTTTCTTTTCCTTTTCCAAAGTTTATTTTTTGGCCGCTCTCACCCCTTTGTGGGCGAGAGACATTTGTTTTCGTGTTGAACTTATTTTGAGCAGACCGTGAGCGATGGTACTTAGGCCTATATAAATCAGTTTCATTCAATAAAAAGACCATGAAAACGAAGTGAAACACTTATGTGGGGTAAGTATTAATAAAAAGGGATTTTATATCAATAAATTAATAAAAATATGTTAGATATTTGTGGCTTACTCATGTCACGACTTTCGATTCTGAGATAAAGAGCGATACTATGTATGTACTTCGGTAGATTTGTTAATTAAAAAAAAATCTTGTTAAAGGATTAAGGCTGCCTAGGCATTAGATATAAGAAAAAAATTGGCATTACATATTTAGGAAACGATAAAGTTCTATTTTATCTCGACATTTGGCATTTCATCTGTCTGAAAATTTGTTTGTTAGGTTCCGGTTCCGGTTTCAAGATGGTGGCCATTTTTGGTTCAGTAAAGATTCTATTTTTAAATGTAAAATTGTGAAATTTATTAATTTAGCAGACCTGCTTACATATTTTATTATTTCAGAGAAAATTTTGGTTTTGTTTTAAAATGAGAGAACACAGAACACAAAACAAATTATATTGTAAAACATTTTGCATAATTCAGTACTGTTTTTAAAATTCCACGCAAAAGTTTAAACAAAACTATTTTCATGACACTTGAATCTTATATTATCGTTAGGTTAGGTTACGTTAGGTTAGGTTAGGTTAGGTTAGGTTAGGTTAGGTTAGGTTAGGTTAGGTTTAAACCTGCTTACAAATCTTATTATTTCGGAGAAAATTTTGGTTTTAATTTAAAATGAGAGAACACAAAACACAAAACAAATTATATTGTAAAACATTTTGCATAATTCAGTACTGTTATTAAAATTCCATTAAAAAGTCTAAACAATACTATTTTCATGACACTTAAATCTTATATTATCGTTAGGTTAGGTTACGTTAGGTTAGGTTAGGTTAGGTTAGGTTTAGACCTGCTTACAAATCTTATATTTTCGGAGAAAATTTTGGTTTTGATTTAAAATGAGAGAACACAAAACACAAAACAAATTATATTGTAAAAATTTTGCATAATTCAGTACTGTTATTAAAATTCCACGCAAAAGTTTAAACTAAACTATTTTCATGACACTTAAATCTTATATTATCGTTAGGTAGGTGTGCATTTATCTCTTACAGTATTGTATGTCTCATGTAAACCAAATAAACCACATGGATATGCGTTTAACCCTTTGGATCGATATTCAAATGCTTCCTTGAAAAGCCATTCTGATTTCCAATAAAATCGTACCTCGGGAAATCGGCCGTTTGTTGCTACATAAAACATTCAGCAGAGGCGGGAGGAGGGAGGAGGGAGGCAGCCTCTCAAGACGTATCATTTTCAATTATCACTCTGCAGTAAGTTATGTTCCTTGGGCGTGTTGGGTTGGACTGAACTTGGAAGGGGGAAGCCGAATTTAATATGGAAGCGTTACTGAAAAAAATGCCAATGGTTGGATTAACACACAATTTTTAAAGAATGCTTTTTTATTATTTGTATATTTTATGAAATAGTATTATTATGACACATTTAAATATAAACTTTTTCCCTGAAGCGTATTGTGAAAGTTTTAAGTCCTTAACCACTCGAGCGATTGGTGTTTAGTTTTTGATTTGGCCATTCAATTTAATTAATATCATTCCTCAAAATATTAATATGGAAAAATATAATCTGTGCTTTTAAAGCTAATGAATCCACCTAGATTTCACTGTTTATACCATATTTGTAGGTTTGTTAAATGTGGCCCAATTTTGGAAAAATATCAATCGCAGAAAAATAAAAGCGGTCCAAATTTGAGCCTAAATCGCTCCAAGAGTTATTTTAATCATTCAATTCAATTAAACCAAAAGATTATTTTAAAAAGTAAAATTAAATCCGAAATCGTTTTAAATGACCGTTTTTGATGGTAGAATATTTCCATGTATTTTTTTAAATTATTAAAACTGTTGCTGAGAAAGCAAATATTCTCAAACGTTATGTTGAATTGTTTCTCAAAAATGAATTAATGAATTCTCAAAAAAAATTAAATTCTGCAATTTCGCAATTATCTATAGCTTGCTAAGTAATTTATATCAAATCTTTTAAATACCTATTTATCTGGCTAATGTTCATTATTTATGTCGTTAATTGGTTTAATTGTTTAAATAATAGAGATCTGAGATAAATACTGCTGTCTTTGTAATCTAATGACAATTAAAATTATTTTTTCTGCACTTTACAGTAACGTTAAAATAATATTATATTCAAGAAACTACGTGACGGGCGTGACCGGTAGTGAAACTAGCAGAATTTAGAGATGTTTCAAAACTTTATTCTATTTTCTTTTAGTCTATTTAGCGATGTAAACCGTGTTTAAGAGCGTGAAAAAAAGCGTTATTAAATAAAGAATTTCTTTTCCAGTGTGACTATTTTCTTTTCAGCGAATTCAATGACTACTCGGAGGGACAGCGCCAGAGAGCGTGGGATGTCAGTTGCCCCTCCTTACCCGGCCCCGTTAAAACATTTTCACACTTCCTCCTCTGTTAATTCACACGCTTGTATCGGGGCGGAGGAGAGCGGGGTGACAGGTCCCTGGGGTAGCATTGCCGTAACATAACGCCGCGATCTAGCGTTTCAAATCCATTGCGGGTATAAAGAGACAAGAATCAAACAGAAAAGGTAAAAAAGAATGGGAAATTTATTCAACGAACACAAAAAAAAACATAAATATTTTAGACATGTCTCATCTTTTTGTCTTCACCGAATGATCCTTTATGTTTGTTTTTCACACTAGACACCAAATAAGAGTAGTAGTAGTAATAATCTTAGCTTTAAGCTATAGCGGAAAAGGTCTAAAATTGATCTTCCAGATTTTTGTACCTTCTGCGTTATCCAGGTCACTGCAACTATCATCAGTTCTCCGCGTAATTTCTGAGCTGTGTGTGGAACATTGAAATATCTGTATGTATCAAAAACAAGCCAAGATAATATTTTCGTTGTTTGTTTTCGGGGTGTTATGCCGTGTTGCGCTACCCCCTTCTTTAGCCGACGTTTCGGACAGCGTTGCAGTGTCCGTCACTAGGGCAGATCCGGCAGATCCGACGATCCGACGACACATCGTCGGATTTACCCTGATGATGGACACTGCAACGCTGTCCGAAACGTCGGCTAAAGAAGGAGGTAGCGCAACACGCCATAACACCCCAAAAATAAACAACGAAAATATCGTATTGGCTTGTTTTTGATACATGAACAGATATTTCAATGTTCCACACACAGCTCAGAAATTACGCGGAGAACTCCGTCAGACCCGACGATCCAACGATACATTGTCGGATCTACCCTGATGATGGACACTGCAACGCTGTCCGAAACGTCGGCTAAAGAAGGAGGTAGCGCAATACGACATAACACCCCAAAAACATACAACGAAAATGCTTTTGGCCGTGAAAATCTAAAAACGTATCCAACACGATTTTGTTTGTTCTTCATATTGAACTAAAAATTAAATAAAAATCGGGTAGCCGGATTAATTCCGCGCAACTGTGATAACCTATATTTTATAAATTATATTTCGATGACCACAATTACGTAGTATTTGCCTCTTGCTTTATCGATTAAAGTCTAAGAAATGGAGCAATATACATAGCATCTTCCTGCTCCTCAGTCCGTAGCCCTCAGTCCGTATTCTCTAGTTCCCGTCTCCTCACTAACGCGCTCTGAAGGGTGTTGAATTCAATAAATCGAACAAAGGAAATGAGCTTTGACGGCTAGCGAGTTCCCACATAAAGCGGGTCCATATAAACAAGTCCCTCGACTAATACTTTGTTCGGTAATCGGTGCCGAATCCAAAAGGTTTACGGGTCAAACAGAAGAATATATGTATTTATCTTATCTAGTAAAAACATGTTCTTATATCGCTAAACAAACCACTTACAAAAGTCACCCACATTATAATTAATCTAGATGTACAGTAATTTTTTTTGGATTTCTCATAACTTGTGTTTTAATGAAAGTTAAAGCTACCCTTTGTGGTTAGCGAACTCGATCGGTCCAACTACTAGCCTAGCATTCCACCCACCTACAGAATAACCTAATAATATTACTTACCTAGTATCATCATGGGATAGCTATAAATACTGCTCTCAGCGTCACTACCTACGAGCTAACGTTTTTAATTTCATTGCAAACTATTTTGCGTCGATCTTCCAAGAGTACAGTGCTTCTACAAAGATTCAATTACGAACTTAGTCTGGAAAATTTGACAATTTGATGTAGTCTAAAATAGAGACAGTGACATACACGTAATCCATAAATTCATAAGAGGCAGTTAAAATAAGGGTTCGTGCGGATATATACAATAAAAATTACGTTAAAGCTTTAAGAGCGATTGACCAGCGGCAGCGAATAAAAGTTTAAAATTGCTTGCAACTGTACAAGGAGACTCCAATGAGAAAGATCGATTGTTCCCCATATCAAATTCATAAAATTAAAAATTTAATATCGATTTATTTCATTCAAAACTTTCTTTAATATGTACCTACATTCAAGTAAGCAATAAAAATGCTCAAAACGCACGATGATAAATTATTAAATATAGTGTACTTCTTCTTAGTATTTTTTGATCAAAGGTATTTATAATTTTTTAATAATGTCTAAACAGAATAAGTGTGTAAAAAATGTTTTAAATATTTTAGTTTGTAAGACCTTACATAAATGGAAAAACTGAGGTATTTTTGTCACAAAACACGTTCTCTGATTTATTTTTTAATGATTTTAATTTAACTAAAATTTAAATTTTTAAACTGTGTTGACTAGAATATGTATTGATTTATTTTGTTGTATGATTGTATGATTTTAAATTTGTGTTGTTTAATAGAATCTATCGTTTGAAAATTGAACAAATCTGCCAACGACCAACGGTATAACATTAGTATATTAAAAATTCACTTAGTTTTTCAAAATTTTAAAACTCCGTATACCAGATAAAATAACAATCTTTCAAAATCAATTTATGTTTTTTTGTAAAAAAGAGTCAATACGTCTAGAATTTGATTTAAAAAGGACTAATTTCCTTTATTCTCTGGTAATATAAGTTCCCGCATATACAAGACAGTTCACAAAAAGAAGATGGTTTGAAAGCGAGGTATGTTAATATGAAAGTAAAAATATTTATCTAATCTATTTAAAATTAAACTATAATCTCTCAACAAATGTCGTAAGTAGTATTTAAAGAAATAATGTGATTTTTTTGTCATACCTATAACATATAAAACAACTGAATCGGGTGTGTTTAGCGAATTTATTTCTATCGAGGAAATTTCATGTAATTACTTTTTCAACTCGGCTAATGAATAGAGATTATATTTAAGAAAACCTATATTTTTTAAGAGCTACGTGACTTAAAATATTCAAGCGAAGGACGTTAAATGAAAGAAATTTGGAATGCGGGTTCTTAAAACTCACTCAACACTGCACTTTTGAAAATATATCAAATTCAACCCTCCAAATATTCAACTGCAGTATTCCTGATAAATGCCGATATTTCGAAAAAACACAGGCAATAAGCTAATAAAACAATTCACTTATCTTCTACCACTTGAACTGGTATTGTTGTGGGCCTCGTAGAGTGGTGACTTCTCCCCGGGACGCCAGTGGCAGCGGCAGTAGATTTGTGTTCAACCGACCAACATCTCTGCTCTCAAAACGAGGAAAAATTGCTTTTTCTATTCCCCTTGTGTTTATGCCACTACCTCCACCCCTCACCCCCTCACCGCGCATTCTTATTCCCCGGCTCTTTCCGAATGGAATAGATATTAAAAACTTTTGTCGAAGGACCACTCGTCTCATTTTCCTCCACTATCCTACCCATGTTGTATCTCTCTCTCTGCCTCTAAGAATGACTCGGGACGGCCAACTCCGACGGGCTAATTTGAATTTACAAGTTTCTCAGAGAGGAAAAAATACACGTCTTTTCTAGGTTTGCAAGATTCCCTCAGTTGCTTGCAGATTTGTGAACACAAAGGTAGGGACCGCTCTCCCCTTTGCATTAATTCCTTTTGTTCACAGCCAACCGCCAACGAGCTTCTTGCTACATTCGCTCTATCAGACTACTCATAATATGATATAAACTTCTAATTAGTTGAAGACTTATTGACTATTAAACTTTTTTCGTTTTATCCTAACGTTTTTAGTCCAATTATAATTACTAGGCCCTGCGGGCGGCTTTTGGTTCCCCTTCGCTCGGTTTACGTATTGGCGACCATTTATAAGGCTTCGCCCTTTTGCATAACTAACAACTGTAAATATAAAACTACATAATACTTAGTAGAAATTCTGTATATTACGACCGCGAATATAAGAGAGGAATACTCTTACACCAACAGAAATCTCGAAAAATAATAATATGAAAACTTCAATATTTCGATTTAAATATTATAGATGGCGACACTTCCATTTGCATCTCGCACGATGAGCGAGTGACAAGTGTTAATATCACGGCAGTAGCTCAGTGCGAAATTTCACATACACGGATGGGTCAGAATGGTTTCCATGCATTGCGGCGTCAGAGATTATCTCGGAGTCGGGTTCTTAAATTTCAACCATTCAGGCATTAGGCTAATAATACGTCAGATTATTCGGAAATTATTTTTCGCTAAGTTGTTAAGTATTTTTTTTATCATAATATATCATATACCAGCTGAAAGGTAATTTTTTTAAAGTCCATCAAACTTCACAGCTGATAACAATAGCAACCGAATCACAACGACAACGCCAAAATATATTTGCGCCCCACGGTAATCGAGCTATCTCGATATATACTTGCAGTATATCGCCCGCCGAACAACAACAAGAATATATACTTGAAGGAACTAAAACAAATATTACAATTAACCTCATCTGACTCAAATTACTTGTACTGTGGTGACATTAACTTGAATTTATTGGATACCAAAAATAGTGTAATTACAGAATACCAAAATCTACTCAGTGAAAATGGCTTAGAAAATGTAATATTAGATGTGACACGGGATGAAATTTTAAACGGTAAAAATGTTTATTCCTGTATCGACCATATTGCAATTCGTAACCGTAATAACACTGTATTTTCATGTATTGTGACTAACAAAATATCGGACCATTATATAACAGGAGTTGCGATAGGAAAAGAGGTACTTACAAAGGATTTAAATATAAAAAGGGAAATTATTGATAATAAATTGGTATATTCCAAATTAAAACTAGTAAAATGGGGTAAATTATTACAAACTGAATGTCCCTCAGAACTGTACTATAATTTAAAAAATATTTTTGATAATATCTATGAATCCTCAAAAAAAGAAAAATCATTTAATAATAATGACAGGCACAACAACCAATGGGTTACTGAAGAAATTAAGAACATGATTAAAAAAAGAGATTATCTTTACCGAAAATGCAAGAATAGCCCTAATAACCCTGTATTTCGTTTAGAATACACGCGATTTAGAAATAAAACAAATAAACATATTAATTTTACTAAAAACACATTTCACAAAAACGTAATAAACAGTTTAAACGGCAACCCAAGGAAACTCTGGGACGAAATAAATAACCTAATAGGAAAACCTAAACAAAATCTAGATAAAATAATCCTTCAACATATGGGAAGTCAAGGGGACACAAAATTTTTATGTGATAAATTTGCTACAACATTCGTAAATGAAATAAAAGACATAAGACATAACTGTACTAAAAAATTCCTAGATCGTAACACGTATACAACTCCTGCTAGTATGTCAATGAGATTTAGACCTGTATCAGAAAAAGATGTTAAAAAAATTATTAATGATATGGATGTTAAAAAATCAGAAGGCAATGATCAAATAAGAATTAAAGACCTGAAGTTAATTGCTGATAATATAATCCCAATATTGACTAAATTAATTAACCTATGTGTAAGTAAAAGTATTATGCCTGACGAACTTAAAACATCCATTATCAGACCTATATATAAATCAGGAAACCACAAAGATTTCACAAACTATCGACCAATAGCGATTCTCTCATGTATTGATAAAATTATTGAAAGAGCTATCTTTAACCAAATACAACTTTTCATAGAAAAAAATAAAATCATAAATCCCGTACAATACGGATTTCAAAAAGAAAAAAGTACTACACAATTACTGTCTAAATTCACTGACCATATAAATTGTCATTTAAATGAAAAATATTATGTTGGTATAATTTTTATAGACTTTAAAAAGGCCTTTGACACATTGGACCACGAAACATTATTAAGGGCAATGGAGGAATGTGGTATTAGAGGTCCTTTAAAATCATTGATTAAAAATTATCTATTAAATAGAAAAATTAAAGTTAAAATTGACGGAATTTTTAGTGATGAAATGTTAACAGATACCGGAGTAGCAACAGGGTCGATATCGGGGCCTACATGTTATATAATGCAAGTAAACAGTCTACCAAACGTAATAAAACGTTGTAAATGCTACATGTTTGCAGACGATACTTGCATTATATGTGCTGACAAAGATCCACTAAAAATTGAGGAAATTTTACAAACAGACCTAAATAACATAATTAAATGGTCCCATGATAATGACATTATTATTAACGCAAAAAAAACCAAATATATGCTTATACACTCACCAAATGCAAATTGTCAGGAAAAGGAATTGCATATAAAAAGTCATTCATATGATTGTTTGCACACAAAAAACCAATTCCAGCAGTGTAATTGCCCGAATATAGAAAAAGTGTACCAATATACATACCTTGGTCTTACAATAGATGTCAACTTTAACTGGTCAAATCACATTGAAAATGTATGTAATAGATTAAGATCCATATTAGGAAAATTTTACCACCTAAAAAATTTTGTTAATAAAAATGTATTATACTGTATATACAACGCATTAGCAGAATCAATTATAGGATACGGAATAAATAGTTACGGATTAACGTACAAAACATACTTAAATAAAATTGAACAATTACAAATTCGTTTCCTAAAATTGATATCAGGCAAAAAAAAAGTCCAGTTATGTGAAGGTGATTATAAAAAAGTGTTCTCCTTGTGTAATGTCCTCTCTATACACAGTAAGGTAAATTACCAATTAACGCTAGATGAATTCTGGAATACAGAATTCAAAAAACCTGTAAACCACAATTACCCTACTAGGCATAGAGAAGCACAAATGTTTATTATTAATAAATCTCAAAATGTATACGGAGATAGAACAAAAAGGCATAAAATTCCGGAAATATTTAACGCATTACCTGAAAATATCAAAAATGAGACATCTTATTCAAAAATCAAAACAAAAGTTAAATCTTTCTACCTCCGAAGAACATGAAATCAAATAATATAGTTACTTTCTATTTTATTTTTTTTCTCGCCTTATGTTTGTACTGTATAAAATATTTTTACTACAACGCAATTCATAACCATTATAATAATTAGTTTGTCGTAATAATTAGTATTTAAGTATTATATTAGTATTTACTATGTAAAACTGAAAAGTATACTGTATTAAATAATTAGAAAAAAATGAGAGATTTCTTACAATCAAACTGATTGATCAGTTTCGTAAGATTTGTAAAATAAAATATTGTAAAATTAAAACTGAATAAACATATTTAAAAAAAAAAAAAAAAAAAAAGACAAATGTGCACATCACTCCAAATATTATCCTTCAACATCCAATGTATTGTCGAAAGCATTTAAAGAATCAGATTCACAAACATAATTTGTTTTATCTATGAAATAAAAATACGTACTTATTTAAAAATCCAAACATTTTCCAAAAAAAATTACAAAATTCAAGACCAAAACTACCTTTTGTAGATGCATTTCAATCCACGTAAAATAAAGTTTTACAATTTACCTACAAATATCCACTAATCTACACCTCGGAACAGCTCAGCCTAGTGAGGATGTTTAAAAAAAATATTCCTAAATAGGTGTTCTTTGTGGTAAATAATAATTTAAAAATCAATGTAGAAAATTATGAACTTGATGCACTTTAAACATGTTAAATTTAGGGCAATAAATTAACCAGACTCACCAATTTCCCATTCAAAGAACAGCTTCCTATTTCACTAGTCAAAATAAAACACAAAATATATTAGCAGCCTCCCCCGAAATTCACTCTCAAACAGGGAGAACATCCCGCTCTACGGGCCCCGGGACCTCTGGCCCGGGGAGTAGCACACACGGGCACACGGGGCAGGGAAAATGAAAGATGCACACGTGTTCCTTTAAAAAATACACCGCGAATTCCCAGTGATGATTAAATATTCATCAAAAGGATTTTCAGCTCCTCACTGCGCCCCACTTGCCCCTCCTGCCCTGCCTACCCCGCCTGACGCTCGGTGCCTCGTCTATCTCCCGCTACACTTTTATACCGTTCAAATATAATTAGTTATTTTTTTCAGATAGGCAAACAGTTACCTAATGGTTTTAGCGAATAATTAATCACGTGATATATCTATAATGCACATATTTAATTTTTAGCCTTACGTTTATAAATCAATTGTTTAGTTTTGTCATGTTCTTGTCGTGTTCTTTTCTATTGGAGGTAGGTTATCATCGAAGCGGTCTGATAAAATACAGTCTGCATACTGTGTTTTATTTTTATTTTTCATATAAGTTTTTTGGACCAATTTTTTGTATTTCCTTATTGGAATTAAGTGAAAAAATTACTAATAAAGCCAATTATCCTTTTTTTAATGATGTGAAGCATTATTTGCGGAATAGCACGTGACAGATTTGATCTTTCGGAAAAAAAACAGTGCGCAAAATAGTTGCTTCTCTTTATATTATAAAGATCATTCGTTTTCGATATAAAGAATCAATAAATACTCACATACTCAGTGAGTTGAACATTTTGCTACTGTCACTGAGCGAAAGCTCTTTTCCTTGGGGGAATTATGAATTTTAGGTCTTATAAGTAACTATTCATAGTTTTTGTGTTTAATTTTTTTTTAAATTTAATCATGTTATTATTAAGTTCTGCAATTAATATAGTTTGTTTATTATTGTTACAGCTGTTTCGGTTTACAATGCCATTTTTAAACTCTAACCACTGAGAGCAGAGCCCCGGCAAGACTATGGTCGTTGGTTCAATTACTAGGTGCGTCCGTTGTTTTTTTTTTTTTTTGGTTTTTTTGTTTCAAATTTTGATTTGAGAGTCGCTAATATTATCTTCAACGAAGGAATAATAATAATGCGGCCGGCTGTTTTTGCCCATTCATGATCCAATTAGCAGAACCTCAGCAAGCTGACCTGCAAGTTGTTTTGCAAATCGGATGGTGAGAAGGTTTTAGTAGCCTTAACAAAGTAAAGCTAATCTTTTTCTAAGAAAATATTGTAATATTGTAGGCATTCTAGCCTCACAGGGTTTAGATATATGCTTTTACATCTTCTAACGTAAAAAAAAAATTACAAATAAAAAGAGATTTTTATTTGTTTCAAGAAAAGTTACTTAAAAAAATTATACCAATTATTAATATATTCTGTTAGCATTTCTCTATTTATTCTGTTTTTCTAAAAAAATATTATTTCGTTTAATATTTATTCTGTAGTTTGTTAGTATGCTGATTGAGAAACTTTAAAGTTGGCTTTTCAGTTAACTGAACATGAATGTATAATTTATCATAAATGATTTCTACGAAAAAAGTAACTTTAAAAATATTACTTATTCCTCAGTAAACTCTTGGAGTACGTTTTTTTTCCGAATGTTTAGCATGAAATAAAAGAAAACATGAAAACCTTCTATTAAAATAGGAGTCATAAATCGCTTTGACGTAAGAAAACAATTTCTCCGAAATCAAACTGTTATATTATTAAAATCTCTCAAGTCGCCTTCTAGAAGACGTCCCTAAATTCAGGAAGGCATAACCCGATACCCAGAAGGTAGTCAGCTAAATGCATTCAGGAGGCAAAAAACAAAACGGTTTGTTTACGCGCCGGGTAAGATTCTCATCCCAGTATATTTATAGGTTCTTATTTCATCGCTCGCTACACAGATCTAGATCCCGGGGGACGCCTGTTATTACCTGAGAATAGAGGCAGCCATCTCCGACTCGTTCAAAGCGTAAAACACAAGTATCTGCAATTGCCGCTAGACTGGGCCACCATTGTGAAGACGGCGAATTATTTCTATTATTTTTAGACTTCCATTAGAGGATAACGGTTATTTTTCATTTTGCGGGGAATCTGCGGAGATGCTGATCAATGTTTTATGTGCGGTTGTATGAATCTAGGGCGCGCAGAATCTTCAGTGCATAATATTTTTTCTTCAATATTACAATGAGATCAAGAGCCGTCATTGACAAATTAATTATATTTTAACCTACTTTCAAATCTTCAGTATGAAGTTCATTCTGTCGTTTTCGAGTTAGTTATGCAGCTAGGGTTTTATATATTTTAAATTTAAAGCTTAAGAGGGTATTATTAGAGAATACCGGAAATTAGCTCTTTTTAAATCAAATTCTAATGGTATTGACTCTTTTTACAAAAAAACATAAATTGATTTTGAAAGATTGTTATTTTATCTGGTACACGCAGTTTTAAAATGTTGAAAAACTAAGCGTATTTTTAGGATACTACGGTTATATCGTTGGTCGTTGGCAGATTCGTTCAATTTTCAAACGATAGATTCTATTAAACAACACAAATTTAAAATCATTTAATCATACAACAAAATAAATCTACACATAGTTTATTCAACATAGTTTTCATTTTTTAAATTTTAGTTAAATTAAAATCACTAAAAGATAAAAAAGGGGTTACTTGGTTAAAATTTACAGATATTCGGTGCGAATTCATGTCTACTGAATTGTAGAGAGTTGTTATAGGTAATTCTGATTCATATACGGAGAAAAATGTTATTCTAAAATACGATCATTTTATTCGTAAAAACGGTTACAAACGGGACTGAAGTTCTTACGAACAAATTAACAGGTTTATTAGCGGGAAAATGTAAGAATAATTTGTTATTATACGTACGAAATTACGTATACCAACAAATTATTCTTACATTTTCCCACCAATAAACATTGAAACCCTGTTAATTTGTTCGTAAGAACTTCAGTCCCACTTTAACCGTTTTACGAATAAAATGATCATATTTTAGAATAACATTTTTTTCCGTATATGAATCAGAATTACCTATAACAACTCTCTACAATTCAGTAGACATGAATTCGCACCGAATATCTGTAAATTTGAACCAAGTAACCCCTAAGCAATCAGACCTGAGGTTTCCCAAACCGCTGTTCTCCGAGTATACAGTTTGAGACCGCATTTAAAACGCGCGTCCGTCCCATTAGATTCCGTGTAGAACGAATCAGTTTGGGATCGGGCAAGGGGTGTAGGATGCTGTTATATGGGAGTATTAGTATTAGCAGACACAAGTCGGGGGGACCCATTACAACTCATTAATTCTACATTATTTTAATGCATTGTTTAATGGGTCTTCTGTTGCCTACAGAATGCAGAACAGATATCAAATTGTGTATAGTTATAACTGACTAACAAATGCTTTATTATTCTTAGTTACGGCGTTTCTATTATTTACAAAATAGATTTATAGTATATCATTAACACTACTAATCTAAATGAAAATGAACATAGACACAGAAAAATAAAAGTTAACGGTCTCAACTGGGAATATTGTTTATGTTTAATTTTAAACATTTTTCAAAGGTTTTTTTAGTGTCAACATACTTACGTGTCGACTATGTGTCGACGACTTAATGGGGTATTTCCACGGTTTTTTTATTGCTTAAAAAAATTAAGCACAAAATTACGATTAGTAAGGCATTTTTATTATATTTTTATGTTGAATAAATTTTCTAATTGCCCATTTTGTAAGGCACTTTCGACGTGTGACGTCACAAGAGTCACCCGTTCTTGAAAAATTTCCGACAGTTCTACTTTGTTTGTTTGATGACGTGTGTACGAAGCGTCGTTGGCAACCACGTACCGTTTTGGTTTTGTAGGTTTTTGAGCATTTTTAGAATGAATAAATTTGAATGAAAACGTAAAACGCAAACATTTTATAACGATGATTAAAATCATAAAAATGATCTTTAAATATTCCATACAATTTCAACAGAATCCCTCCTTTATGAAAATACCCTATTATTGATAAATGTAAGACAGGAGGGAATGAAGTTGTAAATATGGAAGATATAGGTACTATTCAGATCTACAAAAAGTAATTCTTTTTTATACTCATACTGTTCTTAAACGCGAAGCAATAACACTAACCAACCTGCGTAATTTTGCTTGAACTTGCGACCTCTGATTCCAGACCCAAAAAATATGCCAAAATGCCACCGGGTTGATACATTTGTTAAGAAAATGAAAATTAGTTATCAATTGTTATCATTAATTGAATTCCATACATTATGTATGTACCTTCGTAAGATCTATTTAAAAAAATAAAAATCAGGTATTAAAATCTCAACTACTTGACAATCTCAGTAAACATTTCATTCTAAAGCGTTTTTAATAAAAAGCTTTTCTGAAATTAAACATCCTTCTTAATCAGGCCATGCTCGCTTGCTCTCCAATGCGAAACCTACCGAAATGCAACCTCCCGCAAACGTGGAGGATTGCCAGTAGCATCTTTTTCTAATTTCTACCCCTTGTGAATCTCTACTCAGACCTTCCCCCTGCTATCCTCATGCACATAATGGCAACATCATCTGGGACTAATTACATTTAGGGTCAATTAGGTCCGCAACCAAACTCCCGCAGCAAGTTGAATCAAGATAACGATCGCAATAATTGAAATTTCGGTTGTGATTCGCATTAAAACGAACCAGTACGGACATACATAACGTACTAATCTGTACTATAAATCAAAAGTTCTGAAAGTATAAGATGCAAAAAATCTGGAATAGTTAGGTCAGGTGACTTAAAAACTGTACTGATTTACTGATTGAAATTTACGCCATCCGCTCACTGGGGCAACTGAAAACTGTCACCTGTCAACTGGCAACTGTCTTTGTATGACAATATGATGGCACGCACACTACACAATCACTCAAAAACTCGTTGTCAATGGTAACGCAAGCGCTGATTCGCGACTCGCACTGCTGATTGCCGTGGCCGGCCGTTGCTAGTTGCCAGCTGTCAGCTGATTGTTCTTTGTCTATGGTTAAACAGGCTTTTTGACCAATCAAGACATAGAAACCAGCCGGTTTTAGTTTGGTTTTAGTTGCCTCGTCAGCGGAGCGCCTCAGAGCCCAATGCAACTATATTATTGTAATTTTCATCACAAGCTTTCATTTAACTATAAAAAATAACGGCCACATCCTTCATTCCAAATTTTTTAATTAATAAAAAAGTGAAGATAATATTAGCGAAAGTCAATCGAAAATCTGAAACAGAAAAATCAGAAAAAGATACGGATACATCTGGGACTCGAACCCAGGTCCTCACGCAGTTGGTTAGCGCGTCGGCCCGGATTGCCGGAGGACCTGGGTTCGAGTCCCAGATGTATCCGTATCTTTTTCTGATTTATCTGTTTCAGATTTTCGATTGACTTTCGCTAATATTATCTTCATTAATTAAAATATTATAATTTGAGGTTTAACTCTTTAAGTTAAAAAGTTAAAAATAAAAATAAAAATAATAAAAAAGTATTAGAAGTCAGGCGGCAATAAAAAAATAGCTACAAGTAAAAACTGTGTAAAATAAATTAATATACTTATAATTATTGAATTTATAACTTTATAATTATATATTTCATTATATAATAATATTTATAAATGTATTCATTAATATTTTTAATTCAGAGAGTTAATTTATGATATAAAACTAGAATTAGATAAGGTAATAAACATGAGTTCTAAAAACGATTCGCTTAGTTATGCAAACAATGAAAATGGTTAAATTTAGTTAAAAATAAAACATAATTGGATCATCTTTTATAATTTATGTATGTAGCTCAAGTTTAGGCATAAATCTGATTTTTATATTTGTTTTTTATATATTTTTATTCACATTAGGAGGCCCTGATAAAAATAAATCCCCTCAGGATCTATATCATCTTTAGGGAGGCTGTGTGGACGGTATTTTTAGGAAGTTCTGGAAAAAAAAAGTTTTAAGGTTGAGTGGGAATCTAGGGGTCAGTGTGTCCAGCAATGAAGTACTTATGAATCGATCCCTCCCACTGCGGTGCAAGATGGGTCGAGAGAATCTGGCTGGACCATGTCAAATGGTCTCACTCATCCAGTTTTTTCTGATCCTGTCCTCCTTAGCAGATAGACAGGACCCGGGCACCCTTGCTAAGTCACCAAATGTAGCGAACCACTTCGGATGACCTACACGAAGAAAAATGTTATTCTAAAATACGATCATTTTATTCGTAAAAACAGTTAAAAACTTAATTTGTTCTTACGAACAAATTAAGAGTGTTTCAATGTTTATTGGCGGGAACACGTAAGAATAATTTGTTGGTATACGAAATTTCGTACGTAGGGGAAGATTGGCACCATTCGTACACGGGGAACCTTCATACAGTGACTATTACAGCTTGTTAGAAAATCGTATTTATTATGGCTATGCGTGTGTGGGTAGGCCGCGGGCGACCGCTAGTTGTCCCCGATGTTAGCGCCAGTGCGGCCGCTGCGACCAACATGGGAGGACATAATGTGTTTTCGCATGCTCAAAGTAAATATCTTGTCGATTTCGTTGGATGTTTAGTGCTTTAGTGAGACGTCATATTCAAACGGATTATTGCTCAATGGTAAGTAACTACAATCAATATAATAATAATGTATCTATTTTGTGGATTTTGCTGCATGATTTCCTGCATGAGAAAAATCTGTTATTTTTGACCTTCGGGGCACGTTCGTACGCCTTCTCCAGGGGCACATTCGTACGCGCCTGAATGTACCCCTATTAACGAATTTCTTTTTATTTCAGAAAATTTGCAATAATGGTCCGGAATTATAAGAAGAAAGCGACTAGGTGCACAATAATAAATGAAAAAAATATGTCTGCGGCAGTAAAAATATGTTTTGGAAAGAAAATTGTCTTACAGAAAGGCAGCGGATAAACGTAATATTAAGGCTTCAACTATGGAGAGTCGAGTAAAGAAAATAAAAGATAAACCTGATGATGACACATATCAGTCTAAATACACAAGTTACCAAGTATTTTCTACTGAAGAAGAGTCACAATTGAACGACTATATTGAAAGATTCAGGACCTATTACACCAGCAATGATTAGGCCTTATCCTACAGCTGAGAAAAAGATTAAAACGGTAAAGGTAAGGCAACCAGGAAAGTCCAGAATTTACACCGATATGCCGGAAAAAATAGGCTGGAAGATTTGAAAAATGCGAAGCAATTAAAGAAACTAGAACAGGAAAGAAAATCGAAAGCGAGAGAGATGAAACGCACTTTAAAAATTGCCGGACATTCTAAGCCAAAAAAATCAAAGTAATTCGGAATCTGAAAATTCTGAGGTTTGTTTACAGGAAAGTTTGACATCGATAGTAGATTATTCTGATAACAATGAAGATGAAGATTTTAATGCTACCGTGAGACCCGAAAAAAAATTAACGACAACTGTTTTTTTTAGTCAAATTTGCCAAAAAGAAGTTGTCTATTACGTAGCAAAAGTTATCTATTACGTAGCAAAAGTTGTCTATTACGTAGTATAAGCTATTATTCCAAAACAGAATTTAAGGTCTCGTATTTAAGAAAGGAACCAGGACTATCCTGGGCATTCATGTTTCCCAATATTGAAGACGAAGATAACGTGGGCATTTCTGACGTCGCAATGATTCTTCCAAACCCAAAATCTCCAGGAACCTCTACGGCCAGGACCTTTAATTTATACACATTTCCTATAGATATGTCACAATTGAATGTTTAATAATTAATTGTAAAGATTTGGTTTATGTTTTATTTATGTCAATTGCACCAGACAACTATTTTACTAATGTGCCCAATTACTAAAAGATTGATCTCTTCTTGTCTGATTATTAATTAGTGTAGGTAGTCTACACCGTGTTGTGTTTTTTCTCCTAATCGTTTTTTTTCTGAGTAATGTATATTTTTTGTTGACAAAAGGTTTTGTCGTTTAGTTTATTAAATCGTTGGTATGTTTAAGGCCAATAAATAGGATTTTTATAATTATTTTGCTGTTTTACTTACACTGTATAAAGCTGCCTTACACTGTCTGAATGTTCCCCTACCCATGTATGAATGTACCCCAGTAGTGGGGTAGATTCGGACAATTGTCAGATTTTTCTAAAACTCAATCCATTAATTTATTTTAAAAGTTATTGACTTCGAACTTTTTGAATAAGTAGCGGAATGTTTGCTGAATGTTATAATAACTGATTGAGCAATCTATCTTTAACCATCAATTTTTGAAAAATCAAAGTCTGAAAAGTGTACGAATGGTGCCAATCTTCCCCTATACCAACAAATTATTCCTACATTTAACGAAACCCTATTAATTTGTTCGTGGGAACTTCAGTCCCGTTTTTAATTATTTTTACGAAAATGTTACTGTTTTTTTAAAATGATCGTATTTTATAATAACATTTTTCTCCGTATACGGTGGAGGTGTTGGTTATCCAATAAGTTATTCAGGGGACGGCGACCCACCTCGCAAATCTTAATAAATTCTAATACAATGTTATAAATAAAATTCAGAAATAAAAACTACTCATTCATTGATAAAATGTCGTCTGAACTCGAGTAAATAGTAAAACAATGATTTTCGAATTGTCCTTTTTATCAACTGTTAAACACAAATAATGCTGACTTATCTCAGAAATACTAAACAATAGTTGTTGTTCTCCTGAAATCGCTGGAAATAAATTAAAAGCAGTCTCCTGAAAATGAGTCCTGGGGATGGTGGATGGGGTGGTGGTGGGGGGGGGGGGGGGGGGCGTCTGTGCAATTTGCATTGAAATGGGAATGTTGGTTGGCAATATTAATTAAAGCGCCGAGAACCATTTTGAGATCTTCTTTCGTCTCGTAATAAATATTATAATTTGTTCCTTAATTTGAAATAAACATACTTAACTGTAATTACATTTATCCTGCATCTGGCTTTAGGAGCATTGTCTTGGAAGAATAAAAATTGTCGGTTATGCAGTCATTTTATTAGATAATAATAAAATGGCTGCATTAATATGATCAAATCGGTGAAAAAATTCGGTACTCTGGGTCAAATAATATGAATGTTAAGAAAACTATATGAATACAAAACATAGGGTCATTAAATAAATAATAAACTCATACATACAAACACGGAATTCATTAAAACATTCCAAGGACACACACACTACACGCCAATACGATAACATACATTTGAACACCGTACATATTAACTAATAATTGTAATACAACGCATAACCTAGTAATCTAAAACTTCCAGCAACAAACAAAAAAACATTGGCCAAAGCTTTAACCAGTGATACAATCTTTCTTTGGAAGTATCTAACTCTTGTATATCTTTCTAAATGTATTTATGAAATTTTACTCAATTAAACGTTTCAAGTACGTCTACTCTGTTTTAAAATCTATGTTCACCTTTTCATTGAATTCCCCTCTAAATTCGTATTCATATGTAAAAATAAATTTCTTTTAATTTACCTGCTGTTTATTAAGATTTAGTAATATACTCGTTTAATCACTAATTAAAAAAAAAACTTTAAGTATATTAATACGGTAATGCCCGCACGGTTCAAATTAAGGAACCTGACTCCGAGTAAATTTCCAACGCCACACTGTTTGGAAACCGTTCTGACCCGTCCATGAACGTGCCTTTTTCCACGGAGCTGCTGTCGTAATATGCATACTTATCACTCGCTCACATGCGATTTGCAAACGGAAGTGACGCCATCAGGTAAAATACTTATGAAGTTTTCATATTATTATTTTTCATATTATTATTAAATATGATATCATCATCGAAGTATATTAATACGGCAATGCCCGTACGGTTCAAATTTAAGACCCCGACTCCGAGTAAAATCTCCGACACCACACTGTATGGAAACTGTTCTGACCCGTCCGTGTACGAGCAATTTTCCACGGAGCTGCTGCCGTGATATTCACACTTATTACTCGCTCAACGTGTAAATATATGTAAACGGAAGTGGCGCTATCTAAAATACTATATTTAAGGAAAAAAGTATGAAGGGTGGATAGGGATCTGGGGGTCAATATGTTCAGGAGTGACGGACGTCTCAATCCATCGAGTGTTCATCTCATTATTCAGGGTCTTAATGTAAGAATGTCTACTATTATACATCTACCTATATAAGTATTCTGTAGTTTAATGTTAATAGTAGTTAGTTTTGCAAAAGGGTGATGCCTTATAAATAGTCACCAACACTTAAACTGGGCGAAGCAGAACGAAAAGCCGCCCGCAGGGCCTAGCAGCAAAATCCCACGTTTTTTACTGCTAGTATATATTGTTAGCAATTCATTAGAAACTAGGGTGGAATTGTGTATATTTGCATTCCAAACCAAATTAAATATGTATTTATTAAATTATTCATTTTTATTCTTAACGAACAAAATAATGAAATTGAATAATGTTGTATTTTATGTAAAATATATTTATTTGGTTATTTCTAGTCAAATAAGTGAAAATGTTATTTTCTTTTTCCTAGAATAAAAACATTAAACAAATTGTGTTAGGTTATTGAACGAACTCTACAAAGCAGACGATTTATTTCCATGTCTCTCTGAAAACTTGCGACAATTCAACGCAAGCGACTTGAAATTTGTATATATTTTTAGTTCTACATTTTCTAGGTTAATCCACCTAATTTCAATGGGTAATTGCATTTCCATCATGAGCTATGGCACTTTAAAATAATCATTTAACTTTCTGAAATCAGCTATAGATAATCAGACTAGGTACCTACCTAACCCAGTGTTGTGTAGAAATGATTTCATTTTATAGAAACTCCGCAATAAATTATAAAATCAACTTGTGCGCTCCACTAAAAATACTTGACGCCATAAAATAGCTGTAACGACTTAATTTTCAATTTCACGCTACTGTTTTCATCTAGCAACATCATTTCCACTATGAGCTGTAAAACATAATTCTGAAAAATGAAGACAAAACGCCATATTGTTTTTTTTGCATAATTTCAATATCACGTTACTGTTTTCATCTAGCAACATCATTTCCATCATGAGCTGTAAAACATAATTCTTAAAAAAGAAAGACAAAACGCCATATTGTTTTTTGCATATCATATTTTATAACGTTTTTACGGTTCACTTGTTATAAAAAACTGTGATAAAAATTTATGAATATTTGCTGTTGTTATTCATAAATCCATCACAATATTTCAAGCTTCATAATAAACGGCCGAATCTCCGACAAGATTAACGGCGTAATTTATTTAATCCGCGACGATTTAAACGACGTAATTGTCCTCCGGGTGAATCGTATTGAAATAATCGCCATTATGACGGTTCGCCCCACCGTTTTGATTTAAATGAATCGTCTGACCCGCAGCCGGGCTTAGCGAAAAGCCTCGTGTACATCGAACCACCTGTGGACGATACAAGGTGCTAATAGGACGAGTTACTCCGAGAGGGTTATCACGCGAATATGTGTTTATTTTAATACACTTGGGAAAAGGTGTTCGAACAAATCTGAAAAATGTATTTGCGTGTTGAATAGGGTTTTTTCTGCGTCTGTTTTTACAGTTCACTTGCTTGAACAGAAATAAAATATAAGAGGTGTAAAAGCGTTATTGAAATCGCATAAATTCCGTGTAAATAATAAAAATTGCATAAAATGTATTTACACTAAATGAAAACAAATCACTTTGTCAGCGCCGGATCTGCCATACGTTCAAAAACGTGCAAAAAACCTGGCGCCAACTCCGAAGGGGCGCCGTGATAAAATAAATATTGTTTAAAAAATTAATTAAATTATTATTAATTATTAAATTATTCCCTGAATCGTTTAAAAATTACTCATAATACGGAATTATTATTATGCGCTAGCAACACTCACTTTTCAAATCGCAAATGATGAGTGAATGATGAACCGAATGCGCTCGCACGATGACTGTAATATAACGAAATTCGAATTTGTTTCACGTCAACGATATTTTTTTATATACAATATATTTCATATGAACTCTTACGACCATTTTATCGTTCGAAATTCAACAAACATTGTGATTGGTTCATTGATCGCTGCCCGTCAGGATTTCCCTTCGTTGTTAAAGTTGATTACTTAAGTTGCTGTTTGATGATTAGTTCGTCAATTCGCCATCATGGCGTCGCATTCGCGAGCCATTCGCGCGCGATTTGGCACCATACAGCTCTGTCAAGGTAGGAATTTTAGGTTATAATTCGATTTATATTCATGCATTTAAAGATTTAAAATGAATCCAATTAAACAAAATTATTATTTCTGAACTTAAACTGCCTCCTGTGGTATATATCATATTTTTGTCCTGTGCGATAGCACTGTTATTGTATATTATTTTTGTGCTGTTTTTGATAGCACTATTACTGTTAATTATTATTTCTCTTATCACGTTATCATTTCCGTTATCAAAGCGCACTTGAAGTGAAATAACAGGAAACTGCGCTATATAAATGTTATGTTATTATTATTTTTAAATAGAATCAGAGAGTATAGGGCTCCTGGCGATTCTCTCTTTAAATAAAAAAAAAAAAAAACTAGTGTGATAGCTACCGCCATGTCACTTGAAAGAGTTACTCTTCATTCTTGTTGGCGGGATATTAATTTATTTTAGACGTATTGCATAAAATTTAATTTTTTTTAATATATATAATATATAGTATATAAATTTTTTATCTGAATTAAAGAAAATTGTTGGGAGGGAGAGGGGAGGGGCGCCATCGGTACTTCCTGCACAGGGCGCCAGATTTCGTAGAACCGGCGCTGCACTTTGTGTTCATACTTGAACACTACTTATTTAATCAAAATTATCGACATGTTTCAAAACCAATGGTGTCTTCGTTATGCTGGGGCCGCATCTACGCCTATCGTCACGAAGCTTCGTGCTATGACACGATACGCGCAAATGTGACCGGCCACTATCGGCTATCGTCACGAATATACTTTACGTATACTTATTCTTTTTTTCAAATTTTCAAACGTACGAAGTATTGGCAGATGCGGCCCCAGCATTAGAATAAAAATTACAAACGACAAACAAGCATAGACAAATAAGTACATATGGAGATAAAACATTAAACGAATTGTAGATTAATTAGTTAAAGTTGTCGTGAAAAAAAATTATATAAAATAAAACATAATTAAATTATTGTAAATATAAGTATGAACATGAAAATAAATTTAAGAGATGGCTAAAAAGGGATTTAGATTTTCACGGCCCGAAGTATTATACTCATTTATATTTATCTGCCCTGATTATGGATACTGTAACGCTATCCTAAAGTTGGCTAAAGAAGAAGGTAGCGCAATACAGAAAAATAACCGAAAAATATATCACTATTGAGAGATGGCTTTTTAAAAAAATATTTGTTTCTTAATAATATCTACATATTAATTTTTTTTTCTTTGCTCCTATGAGGATTTCTTACTTTTATATTTTATATTTAAATCTTTGTACCTTTTAAAGATAATCTTTGTACCTTTTAAAGATATCTTTTATTTTTACATTTAACTTTTTTATTATTATAATTTTATTCTCACTTTTAACATTTTTATTTTTGCTTAATAATTTTTAGTTTGTACTTTATACTTTACACTTTATACTTATATTTTACACCATATTTTGACTTTATATTTACATTTTACCTTTTACCTACTACTTATTACCTTACTTACTACTTACTTTTTATCTTTTTTTTCTAATATTTGATTTACGTTTATACTGTTATTCTTCATGTTGTTGTACTATTTATATGTTATGTCAATTATGTTAATGGCAAATGTCGTGTCGTATATGTGTAAATAAATATGTATTAGGCTATGAAGACTTTTTCTAATTTCAAATAATTGTAAACCCGTTGTGTGTGTGTATAAAATTTTTAACCTTTTATTTATATCAAAATAATTATTTATTTCCAAAATGTGGTTGGCAAATTCAGAATAGTAATTATTATTTAAACACCTGAGATGATCCTTAATTCTACGATATTTTGTATTTTATTATATATATATTTCTATTTTCCTTTATATTTTATCAGCCAGTCTGTAGAACTGTTAGATTTATGTTTGTGACTCTTTAAATAAAACTCCGGGATCAGAAACATCCGTAATATCCTCAACATAAAAATCCTTAAAACTCTTGATCAACGCCGAGACATCAGAGAACTATTAATGCTCTATAAGATAATTCATAACTATATTGACAGCCCATACTTACTTCAAAATATTCATTTTAGATGTCCAAAAAAAGTTACTCGGTCTATGGATACATTTTATATTCCTAAGAGCAAAACGAATTACCTTGAAAATGTATTTATAAGAAGAAGCTGTAGCACATTTAATAGATAAAAAATAATTGATTAATTGCTAAATTCACAACATTCATAAAAAACTTACATTCCATCGAATGCCATATGTTTAATCAAAAACTTAATTTCATTGATTTCTTTTTTTTTGTTTTTTATTAATTCCTCACATTTTCTCTTTTACTTTTAGTAGTTTGTATTTTAATGAAATCTTTTCCTCAAAGATTATTATTGATATACATTAAAATTTAAGTGAAAACCTTAGAAATATATATATCATAAAACACTTTGTAAATTGAAGATGCACTTAATCAGAATTGTTTGTATTAGGTATATTGTTGCATTTGGTTTTGTATTATGGTTCTGTATCTAAATGTCGTTACTTTATTGGTCAATGACATAAACATACTTATTCACTGTCATATATAAATGTATAGACTGTTTATAACGCAAATAAATAAAATAAAATAAAACAAACGATATTAAAACCCTTTCGTACCGGAAAGAAAAAAATCACACATGATCCGAAGGGGGGTCACTCGGGTCCCCTAATTTGTTTTGCTTGCTAGAGGGTGTTAATGACATAATTTTATTAATATATTTTTTGTAATAATTAAAGAAAAAAAATATATTCATCATATTCCAGTGATCATTGTGTGTAAGATGTATATCGTTTTAATTATGAATAAAATCACCAGGGCGATACTGAGAGTATCTTCCACTCTGGAATGTGGAATATACAATATTATTTTTAACTAATTCATTATGAAATAACACAAATTACATAATAAAATGTATTTGCACATGCCAGGATTGAAACCGCAACCTCCGGATTGGTAGTCGAGAGCCTTACTAGTTTAGTTAGCCAATAGTAAGCTGTTATTTTATTATTATTACCCGCAACACGGGATTTAGCCAAGTATGATGGTATTTAAAAAAAAGTACAAAAAAATGTAACTTATAAAAATGTATTAAATATTTTTTTTAAATTTACGCAGGTACCTAGTGTGTTTCTTAAGTCGGCAAAATAAACAGGACAGTATATATTTATTTAGTTTTATATTGAGTAAATCGTCTATGAGCTAGGATGAAAACATAACGGTAATATGTTAATTTTTATTTTTGTTTTATTTTATATATTACATATTATATAGAAAATAATATCCCTCAGGGCCCATGACATATTTGTAGGTACTGTGCTGAATGTATGTTTAAGGAAAGGAAGGAGGGGAAATTCTGTGAAGGAAAACGGTATGAGGGATGGGTAGGGATCTAAGGGTCAGTGTATCAAGAGTGACGGATGTATGAATCCATCTCTCTCCATCCGGCCTTGAGAGTCCGGCTGGAGAGGCCAAAGGGTATCTCCTGTTACGCAATAGGTAGACAGACCCATCCGCCGCAAAGACCTATACCTATATGGCAGACGTGTCGGTTATCCAATAAATGTTACTAATTCCTGCCTCGCAAATTCAAAACTAGGTCTAACGTAATATTTTTTTAACAAAGTATAAATCTCAACTTTATAAACGAGATAAAATTAGGTAATATTGAGAGCACTCGACACTCTGCTCTTCGGGCTCGTTGGGACTTAGGAGCGAGGCACAAAGCAGACATCAGTAATCCCCAGAACCCGACATAATCCCGCCTTAATGGAAACTGTGAAGTGGATCCACCCGAGTCGCACTGAATGCAATGCAAATGATTTCTCACTGAAGCCCGAGTCATATTTGATATGGATCTTGTACATTAAACGGTTGAACGTAAAAGACTTGACGTTCATTTAAAAAAAATAATGGTATTAATAACAGTCCTGATTTACTCAACCTAATAACATTCCTTATAGGTACCACATAGAAATTACTCGATCAAAAATTATTTTTCAAAGCAGCAACGATGTCAGAACTGAGTCAATTAGATACTCTATTGAACCTAGATTGCCCGCAGTTGGCAATACTTTGTCAGGAAAAGTTGGTGTTCTGCCCGGATTCTATTTTATAATTTTGTTAATGTTACTTCTTAAATACTGTTTAACAATTTTTTTTTTTAAATATGTTTACTCAGTTTTTAATTGTACAATATTTTATTTTACTTAAATCTTACAAAACTGATCAATCAGTTTGATTGTTACCGCATATAAAAACTATCCCCCCATTTAAATAAATAATTATGCAATGCTATTTTTTTCCATTAAACTGTTAACGAAATTATTGTATAATACCCTTACTCATATGTTTCTAGTCTACTTCAAGTAAATAAATACTACACGGAGAAAATTTTTATTCTATAATACGATCATTTTATTCGTAATAACGGTTAAAAACGGGACTGAAGTTCTTACGAACAAATTAACAGGGTTTCAATGTGTATTGGCGGGAACATGTAAGAATAATTTGTTGGTATACGTAATTTCGTACGTATACCAACAAATTATTCTTACATTTTCCCGCCAATTAACATAGAAACACTTTTAATTTTTTCGTAAGAACTTCAATCCCGTTTTTACGAATAAAATGATCGTATTTAAGAATAACACTTTTTTCCGTGCACCCACCTCCGTTTTAAAGTGATAATAATAAAGTTTTTTCACATTTCCTGATTAATACCCACATTATGTATTACACTTAGATTTGTGCTTACATAAAGCGCTGCCATTTAGTTAATCGTGAAGTTAGTGATGTCCAGGGTACTAGGAGGCAGGAGGTGGTTGGCGAGGGTAGTTTAATGTCCCAGTACAGGGGTGGCAATGAGGCAGTATAGCAATGTAACAGGGTAGCAGGACAGCGATCGAGCGCGAGTCTAGCGCCCACATCAACTATTCATCATGGGGTGTCTCCCTCGCAAAATGTTAGCCATTATTTTTCAACTGGCCGGCCGTTGAGCGCCTTCAACAAACATTTGGCCGAAATAATGATGATCGCGGCACCGCGCGGAGGCGTGTAAACGCCGCCGTAAAACTGTAAAACGGTTCATGAAGGGAGTTTTATGGGTGATAAGCAATTTTTCATTGAAACTAACGCTCCCCGCGTGATTTAGAATCATTTTACTGTATCCAAATTGTAAATTCTACTATGCATACTGATTTCTTCAAGAGGATAGTATTAGTTTTGTGAAAAGCATTGTTAGATTGATTTCTTTGCTGCATCTGAATAGACAGATGTGTTAATTCCATATAGGCACATAAGCACTGCCTATCCTACCTTTCTCACATGAAAATACAAGTAATCTTAAAATTTATTAAATTATTGCAACAAATAAATCTACATTTTCAAACGAATGCACACTTAATGTACTTTACTATCACGAATATATATATATATATATATATATATATATATATATTATTTTTAATTATAATTAATTTTGAAATAACATAATACATATCATTTATCCACTATTAAAATATCATTTATCCACTGGAGCGACAGAGCAAATAAAATATTTTTTCTCGGATTGCTAAAGGAAATTTTTCCGCCCACATTTTTTTTTCTTTCATTTATTAAGTTAAAAGCAATTTACATTTCACTTTCTTAACTTAAGTACGTACAAAGTAATAATATTAATTTTGTTCTTTTAACTTAAGGTAAAATAGTTTTCTTTGAAATATATTAACAAAATCATATCTCCGAATGTGAATATGGAGACATACAAACTGATTATAGTTCTATGTAACCACTGCATTCCCCTATCTTTTGTCTATTATGATATATTTGTAGGATTTATAAAAAAAATATAATTAAATCTTTAACCTTAAAATATTTTAAATAATCTAGAAAATATTTATTTTGTTATATTTTGAATGTACAATATATTATATAGTCGTTTTAATAATAATACATTTTGGCAACAAAGCAATCTGAGATTTTGGAAATAGTGCCATAATGTGGCAAAAAGCGCTCGAGTGGCTAAAGGTCTTTTATATAACATGATACGACACCACTTTCTAATTTCCACAGCCAGTGGACCTATAACATCTGGAATGTTGATAAAATGAAAGAAGGCAATGAGAAAGGGGAGAACATGGAGTAGAAGTAATTGGCTATTGGTTGGGGAAAATCGCTAAAATAACACGAAAAGCTATACTTCAGCGGGAATGACAAAAACAACAAAAAAAAAGTTTCAATAATTGCTAATTGATTTGCTACATAACACAATAGGTAGTAACCGATGTTCATTAAATTTTAATAAGCTTTCGGCATAGAAAATAATTATTGATTGATTAATGTTAACAACTGATTAATCACATTACAAATGTATTTCACATAAATGAAATACCTAATACTTGTTCGGATTCATACCCGGAATATTGTATGTCCCGAAGTGATTAATATCCAGTGGCAATTATTCCGACCCATAATAACAGGTATTAGTGAAACCGGTCACGTCCGCTGATGGTGCTTTGCTTGCAAACACGAGCACCCTCTTTAATGATTGCGCTAAAATACAAAATCTGGGAATAATCACAATCCGAAACTGCAATCAAATATGCATGTCTGTTTTCCATACAATCCATTGGAAAAAATGTAATCCTTTTAATATAAAAATCATTTTTCGTATTATTTAATTTGATCATTAAGATATTCTTCGTCTTTTTAAATAAAAACGATTAGATATTTTCATGCATGTTCTAGATAAATATCACTAATTGCGAGAATAATACGCCCTTTCTTGTGAATACCGAACACGAGTCCCAGCTGCTGGCAACCTTTGGAGCCAGTGAGATTATGGTGTCCTCAATATTGAGGCTGAAGGTAGTGGGGGTGGAGAGGATATGGGAAAGAGCAAGGTGGGGAAGTAATTGGTTATGCAGATCTGGTCAACAATCACGGCTAAATCCATTTCAAGCAACGTTTCAATTCTGAATGGTGGTCTGACACCAGGACGATATGAAGATATGATATTATTTAATGTTGTGGTTTTTTAAAATGCAAAGATATACAAACCATGATACTTTTACACACAGATATACAAAAATGTTATTCTAAAATACGATAATTTTATTCGTAAAAACTGTTAAAAGCGGGACTGAAGTTCTTACGATCAAATTAACAATGTTTCTAAAATTCTTACATGTTCCCGCCAATAAACATTGAAACCCTGTTAATTTGTTCGTAAGAACTTTAGTCCCGTTTTCATCCGTTTTTACGAATAAAATGGTCGTATTTTAGAATAACATTTTTCTCCGTCTATGTAAAAAAATGTATGTTAGAACTATCTATGAAAAATCAACACGAAAATGTAAACAATTCACATACATTTATTTCCCTCTGATAAAATAAGCCGAAAATACAATGCTCCACCTGCACCTACTGCACACAGTTGTATGCTGTTCGAGAATTTCGTTTTTGTTTTAGCTTTTCTCATATAATTTTCCGAATGAACCCATCCGTATGAAACGAATAAAACTACAGCAAGCACGCACGGGGTAAAAGAATATTAATATTTCTTGCAGGCGGGTGTAGTGGGTATGGGAAGGAATGAAAGTTTTGATTATGTGGTTGTGTTTTGATGGGTTGTTTCCCGGAGCCGGGCTTTCATTTCGGCTCACTAGACCCGCTGCGCCTGCCCGGGGTTGGAATAAAGGGGTGCCCTGGGGTCCACGGACAAATTACCCGTCCTGTTCCATTATATGAGCAGAACATGTTAAAAATGATATAATTGCCTTTGGGAGAACGTGAACCATTGTACACTCATTCACGGACCCGGCTGGCGGGGAAACTTCGCCTGTAGAAACGTTGTTGGATCAAACGGATGACTTTTTGCGATTCAGAACACAGTTTTAGACGTCCGAATTTATCGTGCATGATACATTTTGCACTGAATAATAAAACATTAAAAATATATAGTACAATTTTACATGATTTTTAAATACATATTTTTTGTCTTTAAACCTTATGCAAGCAAGAACATGCCACAATGGTCAAATATAAAATGTATAATTCTTACGTATTTTTGAAAACAGCTAGTTTAAAAAAGGCTACGATCATTAATCTCTCAGGCCTCGACCATATTTTGTCAGAAGGTCAAAATATTTCCGCTCTACAATAATATCCAAATAAATGGAATATTTTTGATCACTATATCAGAAAACCAAAAGCTGTTTTTGAAAAGTGATAAAATACGCTTCAAAATTTTGTAAATCGAAATAAACGTATATTTTTTTAATTAGATATAAAAATTTTACATGGAAACATAAAAAAAGTTTTAAAAATAGATCACCTTACGTTTTTTCTATCTAAAATTACTGATAACGAAAAAAAAAATGTTTACATATTTTATTAGAAAAATGCATTATGTATTATGGTCACCAAACTTTTTTGTTGTTCCATGCAAAAAATAATGAATAAATAATTATTTCAACTGCGATTTGAAACTTTGGTTTCATAAACTTTTACTTTTTTATGCCTAACTTTTAGATTTAAAGATAAAGTGTGTTTTTTTCTCTTTCTAACACCGTTTAAATAATATTTCTCACTACGGTAGTATATGAGTTGATCCGAAAAGCGAACAAATTAGCCGAATAAAAGACTGACAGGCTGAAACCGGTCCGGTAAAAATTACGAAATATTAATATAAAGTTTTCAAATCATAGTTAATTGTCCAATGATGGTTAATAATTAATTATTAAAACTAATGTGAAAATTAAAGTTAATGCGAAACATGTTACATAACACTATTCATTTGCATAATGTTTAAAACAGTAAAATTATGCACAAATAAATCCCAAATAAAATTTATTGTTATAAGCAATAATTATTAGCCTGAAACACTCATCCACATTGAAAATATCTCCCGAGAAAAGATACATGACGCTTACGGGACTCGAACCCGTGTCATTCTGATTTCCGGTCAACTGTTGTATCCACTGAGCTACGTCGGCTTATCTCTTACCCGCCAAATAATTCAATATATTTGTGTTTCATTCAGCAATTACTATTTATTACATTTTTTCACCTGCAAACAACCAACTTTATTTTATATGAGAAATGCATTGTAAGTGCTAAATCTCCCACTAGGTGGCGTCGAGACATGTCTATTATGTCCACATTTTTTGTGAATTACTTAATTACTCATCAAATTTTAATTATTATATGTTTAATTGATTTATTTATTTATTTGAGATACAAACAGGATATTTATAGAACATTCTTGTTGGTAATATAAAACAAAATTAAATAAAAATATAAATATCCTAGACTAATGTGTCTGCAGTAATCATATTTGCATGTACCCAGAAACAAACACATAAAAAAATCAAATGTCAGTATTTTTATACTGACATTTATTTAACTAAAAAAACATAATTATAATAATAAAAAAGAAAGAAGAAAAAATCTAATAAATAGAAAATGTTTATGAAAAAATAATAAAACAACAAACAATCTTTTATTTTTACTTTTTAGGTGCACAAATTGTGGAGATACTCTTTGAAACAAGTTATATTATTTACAAAAATATCTATGATAGTGTGTGATTTAGCAAGATCATTGTATGATCTAGACATTCTAGAAATAGGATTAAAATATCCAGTATTATTGGTAAAAAATTCGGTCGAAAATATGTTAAGATTTCTGGTAGATTTGGGCCTGGCGTATAACTTGATTTGATTGACTATGTTACTATCTACCTGATAATTCACAATTTTATAAAGCATTAAGAGGTCATTTATGTTACGTCTTTTAACTAGACTCTCTAATTTGAAATATTTTAGTCTTTCTTCGTACCCATCTAGAAGATGGTACACCCCTGATCGATAAGACAAGATTCGTGTAAATTTTCTTTGGACAGATTCAAGTGATAAACTAATGTTTAAGACAAGTTTTTTCTGCATGACACAAAGGGTATAAAAATTATTATAAGCGATAATTATTAGCCTGAAACACTCATCCACGTTGAAAAAATCTCCCGAGAAAAGATACATGCCGTCGACGGGACTCGATATTCAGTGGATAGAGCAGTTGACCGGAAATCAGAAGGACACGGGTCCTGTCGGCGGCATGTATCTTTTTTCGGGAGATTTTTTCAATATGGATGAGTGTTTCAGTCTAATAATTATTGCTTATAATAATTGTTACCCTTTGTGCTATGCATAAAATTTTTGTCTAAAACATTAGTTTATCAATCAAAAAAATAATAATAAAAATTTATTGTGCTATTGAATCAAAAAATGCATTACATCGATTAACCAGATCAAAATTGATTATTTAAATTTGAAAATTTTAATGGATTATTGTATCCGATGAGCGGCTGATTATTGCACTGACGCACTGCATGGATGCTGTCAGGAGCCACGAGAGGCGAGACAGCTTGTCTCGGGGTAGTTTGATTAAGTATGGTAATTTTTATTGAAAGCGCGCCATATGGCCGGCCCTCGGGGTGGCGGACTCACCCCCCTCGGTGATATTCAATATGCGTTTTTTATTCATTCGTTACAAATTTTTTCTTCAAACGGAATACGAACCTTAATTTAAATAAGCGATTCCGATTTCATGCTACATATGCTTTGTATGATTGTTCAGAATTTAAGAATATTTTTCTGATTATTTTCTTTTCTTTTTTGTAAAACTCCGTGTTTATTCTAAATATATCAGTTACATACTACCAGCATTTCCGAGTTTCAGCCCTGTTTTTTCACAAAATTGTTTTTTTATTTATTTATTATTATTACAAGCTAAGAACCGTAATAAATCGCGGAATATTATAAATGTTGGATTTGTGAAGCTGAAAGCATTTATAACAAATTTACCTCGGGATCATTGCCTATCAAAAACTACTTAACATCGATTTTCAATTTTCTTTATAATATATAAACATAAATGTATTTATCACTTTGTGGCGTCATTTTTAATTAAATTAAACAAATAACTTTGTATTAAACCACTATTATATAATCACAATTACCTACATGTTTCAAAACCGATGGTTTCTTCGCCAGGGTACTAATGACATTAAATAACAAAAGAAACAAACAAGTATAGACTAAAAAGAACAGACTAAAAAGAACTATAGACAAAAATATTATAGAGAGAGGTGATTAATTAATTAAAAAATATTGTAAAAAACAATTATTTAAAATTAAATATAAACATTATTTTAGAATATGAAATATTACATTATATAAATTATCAAAACATAATAAAGACGTTTAAACAACAAAAATAAACTATTTTTAATATAAGTATTAATAAGAAAATAAATTTAGGAGATGGCTATTTTAAAAAAATATTTGGTTATTATTAATGTATTTATTTGAGATAAATAGTTAGGGGCAGTTGTTTGACTGAATTTTAACAATTCGTCAAATTTAAAAGTGAAAATTCAAGTTTTGCTTTTCGGCCAGTTGTTTCACCTAACTCAAGACAACAGGACTTGAATATAACTTTCGCAGAACTTGGTTTTTAATTTTGAAATTTGATGTTTTTTCATATTAACCTGCTAAAGTTAAACACCCTTGATAATCTTTAAAACAATCAGTGATTTAGGCTTTGATTCGGGCTGAGATTATATCAAATAGCACTTTAAAAAAAAAAGTTAAATTCGTTAAACATTTTTGGGAGGTATCTACTTTATCGCTTGTCTGTTATAAGTAGTTCCATTTTTTTATAATTAATGGTTCGTGACTCTAGGTCTAGAATATTGTTTAGAATTAGTTCGTCCGCTCACGAGCAACTGAAAAAAAAAAGAGTTTGCAACTCAACTCGCTATCCTTTGTATGCCAATGTGATGGTCCCCACACTACACAACCTTAAATAAAATAGTTGCCGGGGCCGGTCGCTGCCAGGTTGCCCGGTTGCCATGGTTGCGCCAGTTTTAATGATAGCTGAAGTGTTCTTCGTCTATGGTTAAACAAGCCGAGATCGTAAAATTGACTTGCGCTGTGCGAGAAGTTTGGCCGACAACTATATCAACCCGCAGTTTTTACTTATCCTACTCATCATTTTGAAAAATTTTGTAGAATAATATGTAAATAATAAAATGAAGCTTGTGTATCGCCTTATAAAAAATGTATCATAATTTTGGTAATATTCTACTTTATAAGTTTAAATAACGAAGGCTGCTAACACTCAGGGATGTAACACATGTCCCAAAATGTGTATAATAATTTTTTGGAAACTAGATTTCATCATAAATCAAAATAATGCTCACATTATGCTAATTTTCTTGAGAAAATGAATTTAAAAAAAAAAAACATTATTTTCAGTTGAAACTTGTAATAACCTGTAAGTTCATCTACTGTTGTGATGTAAGAGTTAACTATTGGGGTCAGTTGTTTCACAGAATTTAAATAATTAGTCAAATTCCAAGGCTAATGTTAAATTACTTTGAAAGTTCTGTTATTATATCGTCATGGGTCAGTTTTTCCACAAACATGAAAACAGAACTGGA
This sequence comes from Limnephilus auricula, assembly GCA_951813805.1. Classification (NCBI taxonomy): domain Eukaryota; kingdom Metazoa; phylum Arthropoda; class Insecta; order Trichoptera; family Limnephilidae; genus Limnephilus; species Limnephilus auricula. The sequence continues at coordinate 23,735,262 of OX638390.1, read as the reverse complement.
ATCTAACATTTACATAAATAATAAAATAACTTTGAAATTTGAAGAATGGTCCAAATTCTGTGAAACAACCCGTCCTTAGACTACATTTTTTTTAAAATTAACGATGTACTTAGTAAATCAATTTTACGAAGTCATAAAATTACAATAACAAAAACTGAAAAATGTAGCGATTAGATAGATTTACAAAAATACAGGAATAGTGTTTATAGAGTTTATGAGTGTGAATACAGTTTAGGAATAGTGTTGGAATAAAAATTTTACATGATCCACAAAACTCGCCAAGTTGATATTGAATATGTCAACATCACCTAAATATTAGTTTCCCATAGTGTGAAATCGTTGTATCGGAGTAACCAAGAGTGACGTATGAATGCATCCCTCCCACTGTTAGTCGAAAGAGTTCTGGTAAAGAGTTTAAAAGTTCTGCCTCAACCAGTCTATCTTGATCAGGCCTACCATGCAGTATGTGGGTAAACGCATCCGCCCCCAAGACCTAGACAAACCTCACCCCATCAACCCAGACACCTCTGCTAAGTAACCAACTGTAGCGAACCATTTGGGGTGACCTATGGCAAAATGTTGGTTATTTTATTGTAAGTAGAAAAAGATTATTATTTCAATAAAAGGATATCAAATATTAAAGGTTCGACATAAATTCGCTTTTCTTTATTAAAAATCCTTACGATACATCGCAGATGGATGAAGCCTCGACGCGACGTAAGAAGAGGGCGTACCACAGGGTCGCCGCTTGGCCACTTTTTGCTCGCAAACAAGATGACTTGACGCATTAGGCCCTAATAACGCTCCGGGACCGCGACCGCCCGCGCCTGTATTACGGAAATTTCTGCAAAATAATATAAATATCAGGCACTGCCGTCTTTTATTAAAATCTGCCACATAATGGCCAGACCTTCAGATACTTTAAAAATTAATCTTCCTTAACGGTGATATTTGATTTTGTTTATAAAGGAAATGAAAAAATGACAACACAACTTTCAAAGTGTAAAATACGTGATGTTGACGTGGTTGGAGGAATACCATAATACTAACTATATATATATTAATTTGGTAGGTGGGTATGGGTACCGCCGCCCCGGGAACCAGTTATTAGATAACCAACACCCCTGCCATAGGTCACCCCAAGTGGTTCGCTGCTGACTTAACAGGGGTGCCCGAGTTCATGGAGTGATGTTTTTATAGGTCTTGGCAGCTGATGCATTTGCCCACATTCTGCGTGGCGGGCGGTATCGGGTGAGACTGGTTTAGGAAGACCTTTTGATTTCTCCAGCCTGACTCTCCCGACCCATCGCCTTGCACTGCAGTGAGATGAATGGATTCAAACGTTCGTAATTCACAGACCCACTGAACCCAGATTCCTACCCACCCCTCATACGTTTTTCCTTCCCAAAATATCCTTTCTTTCTTTTCCCTTAAAATACCCTCCACACAGCATCCCCAAAGATGGATTTCCCCTAGGTAAATTGTTTTCCTCAGGGCGGAGCTATTATAAAAAATTGATCATTCTGATAATTTTTATAATTTTTTTTATTTTATTTTATTAATCATCAATGCCCTAATGGGCTTTTACATATATATATACAGTTTTTATGATTTAGTGTAAACAGATCGAGAAAAGATTTAGGTTGCAGAAAAAAATACAAAAATGTGTAAAATACATAACCGAGTAAAGATAAAAACATTAACACATAACCGCTTTACACAGCTCTAAATTAATATTCATTATAAGACAATTGCATAATCGTGAGTACTTCATTTAGTTTTATGAATTTAAAGAATTAGTAGTTGATAAAGTAATTATTAACGTAAGGATAAACATGAAAAGATATACAACAGTTTGTTTTAATTTTTAAAGCAACTTTTATTAGGCCCTACATAGTGGATGTATTGTAGAATATAGTAGCTAAATTGAAATAACAATTAAAGGTGAGAATGCAATAAATTTATAGCTCTATTACAAATATTCTAATACACTGATTTTTAGTTTGGAAACTGATTGATGACGATAGACATCGATAATATTCCAGTTATTTGAGAATATTTATAGAATTTATAAAATATTTATTTACACTAGTTGTTACATTATTTTGCTACGAGGTAAGGAAAAAACAGATGATGTATCTGTATATACCTATGTTAATAGTCGTATCATGTTTGTGAGCGATTCTGGCGAAACTCCTTTAGTATTACCATAAAATGTACCTCGATAAGGTCTTCTTATTTTATGATCGGTGTGAAAATGATTTTTTTTTTAATTTTCGGATTATTATCTTTCATCTAACTGTACTTTCTTGGAAATCTCATTTTCAATTGCTAATTAATATTTTATATGTTTTTTATAAATGACTTTAGATAAAAAAATTAAATAATATTATCTACAAAAGAAAATGTTATCCTCTTCTGATCTGTTGACATGAATCGTATTTTTATTCCAACAATTCATTGTAGAGGTGGCTCAATATTTCAGTGTAAATCATGAGGCGTAAGGGAAAAGCTAAAAGGTTCAGCTGTCGATTATATTATCTGCTACTCCGAAAGAATAACAGCTGACTGCTTAGCCGAGAAAACATCTCGCAAGATACACAGCTTCAGATAATTGAAGTCGTTTATTCTCCACAAAAGTCTTAATTCCATTTATCTACATCTACACACAGGACACATCTCGGCGTGTCTGGGGGGGCGGGGGGCGCATCCAAGATAACTTAAACGTGACGTAAACCTTTTATTCCAACACTCAAAAGGGAGGAAAAAGTAAGTTTTCAGTGTCATCAAAGGCTTTTCGACGCCGATAAAGGGGCTCCCAGGGCGCCGCGACGCCGACGCCCCTGTCCCGGCCGCAGCGGGGAAAAAACAATGTCATTACAAGAGGAGAGGACATAAAACATCCAGCCGGTATTACGCCTTATCAATTGATGGGATTAGGTAATCCGTAACAGCGGCTGAAAGAAAGGCATTAAGTCCAGTGAGAGTGCGTGACATATTTCTTATTTATGTTTTTCTTTTAAGACAAAGTTAAATGTTTTTCTTTTATAAGATTAAACCAACGGAAGGTTAACTACGATTGCGACTTCAGTAAAACATTACATTTAGTTAAAGATAGTGAATCAGTGATAATGTTTATCCGTAAGTGTCAACAAATATTTATTATGTTGTTAGTGTGCAGATGGGTTGGGATTTAGCCTTCCTCGCAAAGGTTTGCCAGTGCCTCTGGGAGACATTGGAGAACCTATTTTGTAGGTCCGTTTAGATTTAAAAAATGAGTGCAGGTTATTTCTCGAGCAGAAAATGTAGATATAGAATGAAGAAAAAAATATTTTTTAAACAATCGAAGGATTTTTGGCGTCATTCTAAATGAACAATAGTTTAATCGATAACGAGCCGCCTATGATCTCGATATAATCTTAAAGGGGGCAAACGCGTTACCGTTAGGATGGTGGGTTGGGAAAAATAAGAGAAAAAAGCTCTCAGGAATGGAAAAACAGCGGGGTGGATTTTTCCAAGGAACTCGCGAGGCAAATCCCCGGCGCAGCGTAACAGGGGAGGACTGTAGGGGAACTATACACTAAAAGGCTCAATACGAAGCAAGTAAGATCTTCGCAAGGAACTCGCGAGGCAAATCCTCACCTCATAGTAAAGGGGGAGAACGGTAGAGAAACTTAACACTAAACACATATTAACACGACTCAAGTAAGGTAGTGGTCAAAGAATTGTTCAAGTCGGATGCAGTTCAGGGGCGTAGGCACGAACTAGGCTCTCGTACAGGTGATGTTATCAGAACTGATAAGTAAAGGTCATCAACATGTACGATTGCTGATATAAATTGAGGATTTAGGTCCGTTTTTCTTAATTCTCTCTTCTTTTGACCATTTAGTCATTGCTTTGTCAAATGATGTTGGGCTTTTAGGAAAAAAAAATATTTGTTTTCACAGTACACAGTAATTTAAGATATTTTTTGTAATAATTCTTGGTTTAAAAACACCTTTAAAAAAATACAAATAATACGATCTAAAAATACCATTAGAATTATGATTTCTAAATAATGTTAGCTTTACATAATTTTTCCAGAATAAAGTGTTTTCTTGTACGGCAAAACTTTTTGAAAAATGGATTATTATTTTTTAATGTCACTTGATAAATTTGATATTTCCAATATAATTTTCAATTTTATAAGTTTCGTTATATAATGGTGATTTCTGGCATTTAAAATGGAAAAAACAATAAATGTACACTTTTCTCTCGTTGACAATAAAAATGTTTCACAACTTGTAATTCAGGGTATACCGGGGCATATTTTCAAGGGAAGGAGAATCTGCCACTGGGGCCAGAAAGCGTAGCGATAATTACGCCATGTAACCCAGCCTTGGTGGCACGTATTTACACGCTGCAAGGATTTGATTTCGCTGTGTAAATGATTCTGTTTGTTCTTAAAGATTTAATACATTTTCTGATTATACTAGATAAGTATAATTGCCATCCTTATATTATTTTCCTTCTTATTCTTATCGGACATTGACTTTCATCGAAATAATCTTCACCCTTCCTGTCCGGAATAACACAAAATCATTTAAACTAATCACGTAAGTTCAGAAGACATTGCGAAAAAATAAAGAATATTTCATTCCTACTCAAAATTCTGTATAGGCACTGCAAAAATATGGAAGATTTCAAGAAAAAACTAGTACCTAGTCAAGTTCCGCATAATTTTATCAATTTTTTTAATAGAAAAAAATGGTAGCGTTTCATCGGTAGTTTAACATCGCCACACAGATAATGCAACAAACTTCACTGTGCAAAACGTAATACTGTCACAATTACAAATTCACGAGCATTTATCATGTGGTCGGGCTTTCGCGGCTGTATGAAGATTTAATTAACATTTCGGCACCGCGGCCGGACGGGGGAGATCCCACGGGGGCCGGAACTGCCCCACTCCATCCATCCCACTGACCGGACTGGCCCCGTGGTACCCCACTCCGTACCGTGCACCGGTCCGACACTCGTTCTAACATTAGCGGTACATGAGCCCGTGGACTTTTTAAGTTAATTGGACTTGTATAAATTACTCATTTTATTCATTAAAAATGACATTAATACAGTTAAATTCATATTTTTTGCGCGTGGCGCGCATTTATCATTTATCAATTGACAAATAATACGATGATACATACGTCTGCAACGTCGAAATATTATATTTACTATATCTCGTAAAATGTGGAACTTTCTTCTGCAACCCTAGATCCAAGAATTTCATTTCATTTGATCAACTGATATCACTGGCCACCAGGCGCGATCCCTTCAAACGTACTGTGGGTGCTGTGCTTCCCTTCTTTTCAAGGCTTATAATAAATAATTATTTATTTATTCCGAATTAAAAAAGATTTGAGCTTATTTTTTTCTAGTCGTAAACAGCAATAGATACCGCAGTTTAACTTCACCGTCCCAATCTTAGAGACTAATAACAACAAAACGCGGCCCACGGTCCGAGTTATATTAATATTATACCTATATATTATTTTAATCACAGTGGATTCACTGCTTCGTTCCGTATCCACGAAGCTAGAAGAAGTTTTTATTCGCGCATGCGCATTGAGTCCTGCGTGCCTAAGCTTGCTTGAAAAACGAATGCGTTTTCGATAAGAGCATCCAACGCACAGAAAACGACTGTACAGACATAGCCGAAGCGGACGGTTTGGCTTAAATAACAACTAAAACCGATTGATGCGTTGAATATCTTTCGAATACTTATTTAATTAATTTAATTTTGGAACTTTAAGAACTGATGTAAGCGTGTATGAGGATTTGTAGAGCTAATCTGATATAGGTACTATTTGTATTAGTAATTGCATCTTGTTCGTGGGCTAGTAGATTTTTATAATTCATAGTAGATATATACTTCAGCATCCCTCATTAAAAAGTCACCGACCGCCACTGCTGGCCATGTATTAATCATAACTGAGACTTTAGTCCCTAATTTCAACAAATTAGTAAAATTTGTGCACACAACTTAATTTCAAGGAGCGAAGCCTTTATTTGGACTCAATTTCAAGCACATCGCATATCAAGCGTTAACATTTATGGACATAATCAGTAACAAAACGAAAGTTTAGTGTTCGCATTCGCTTGCAGTAAGTAAATATATTGTAAATGCTTCTCACACTCGAAACAATATTCATTTTAACATGTTCAAATACAGTGCGCATTGGTTGAAGATAGCGGGTATGCAGATTAAATTATAGTTCAGTGGTTAGAGCAGTCACTCAGTTAGCAGAAGATTCCGACGTTCAAACCCCGGTCGCAGCAATAACTTTTTTTCTGTTGCTTTGTTTTAATATTTTCTAATTTATTTAATAACTGTTTCATGGAACGCTTACCAACATTATTTTTTTTTCTTAAAACAAAAAGAAATACAAATAAAATAAGACTACACATTTGATAGACGTTTAAAATATTAAATACCTTATACAAATATATTTTTTTAAATTCGATTTAAAAAAAAAAAAAAAAATTATTTTATTTATCGTATTATTTATCAATTATCAATTGACAAATAATACGATGATACATACGTCTGCAACGTATGAAATATTATATTTACTATATCTCGTAAAATGTGGAACTTTCTTCTGCAACCCTAGATCCAAGAATTTAATTTCATTTGATCAACTGATATCACTGATAATTTATTTAATAACTGTTTCATGGAACGCTTACCAACATTATTTTTTTTTCTTAAAACAAAAAGAAATACAAATAAAATAAGACTACACATTTGATAGACGTTTAAAATATTAAATATCTTATACAAATATTTTTTTTTTAATCGAATCATTGTGTAGCAAAATTTTTAAGGTTATCTAAAATTAACTTATAAAGTTTGCGCAAACAAAGTTGAAAAACGCCCTTGCCGCGATTTTTTTCTTTTACCAATTGTAATAAATAAGAAAATCTAATAGTACAAGCGATAAGTTTTTTGGTCTTCGGGTATTAGACCTGTTAGAAGAATTTGATTTTTTCTAATTTTAATTTTATTTATATTTTGACTATCTTGTCAAGTATATAGAAATAGTTAACTTTGAAAGCGTGGGTCCCATTTTTGATTCCAGCTAATTTAAAACGTTTATCTTCTTCTCACGTAGTTATAACAATAAATGGGAGTACCACTGTAATGGGGGAACCACCCCAATTAACAATATGTTTTCGTAATGGGGAAACGATCCGAATCAATCAGACTATGGCATACCCAAATTGCAGAATATTCCGTGGATATGACGATGGGGAAAAGCGAAGTTAAAACGATTATTCCTCTTCTCACGTAGTTTTAACAATATAATTTCGTATTGGGGAACCACTCGAATTAACAATATGTTTTCGTAATGGGGAAACCATCCGAATCAATCAGACTATGGCATACCCAAATTGCAGAATATTCCGTGGATATGACAATGGGAAAAATAACGTATATGAAGTACCAGGTTATTCCGATAAATAAACACTAAACAATCGTCAGAGAGCTTGACCATGAAGCACATTAATTATAAAAATATTAGAAACCAAATTAGGTTTTAAATATCTTAGAAACGGGTAGTTTATGCCATACTGCAACGCCAACGCACAGTGGTCCCTCCGTTGGTCATAGTCACAAAATGTTGACATCCTAATAATTATAAAGTATTGGTGCACGTAATAGTGACAATAGCCAAACTAACTTCAGATATAAAAAATATTCCGGGTGCGCAGTGATAAAGTGAAGTAAAAATACATTTTTTTTTTTTTTAAAGAATAATTGAATACTAGTATCAACAAACAAGTCCTGCTAAACCAATTCAAATGGCTTGTCAACGGGTGCTTATATTTTACATTCATATACATTTAAAAAAAATTATTTGCATCTTATATCTACAGATTCAACATTTTTTCATTTATTTTTTTCATACATTTTTCATATATTTTTTCATACATTATATAATAATATAAATATTTTTTTTCCGATAGCCAATTTTTCACCATATATTTAACCTTATTCATAGAATTACCTTGCTTTATAGTGTCAGGTAATAAATTAAATATTTTCGGTAAGTTGTATTCAAACGTTCTCTGTCCGTACTTATTATTTAATTTCGGAACTATTAACCCGTCGTTGCGCGTGAATCTAGTGCTATATTTATGTTTTAATTTCTCATTATGCTGCGGGGTAAATTATGCTGAATTATAATTTTGTGCCATAGTATAGCCTTAACAGGTAAGATTTTGGCACTCTGAAATATTAAGTAAAGTAAAAATAAAAAAGTGATTTAGTTTGTTCTCAGTCCTCCTCACTAGGTATTCCTGTTCGGAGGCGGTCTGTAGGTTGTTGTATGGGTGTTGTTCATGATTTTCTCATCTTCTGGTTTGTTGGTTTCAACAAAATAAAAATTAAATAAAGCAAAAAATATTTATGTTTGTTGTCTGTGGGTTGCGTTGGGGTTACTTCATAAATTTAATGATTTTCTCATCTTCATGTTTAGTTTAGTTTTTTTTTAATTTTTTTATATCCATGGTGTGTTTAATTAAATTTAAAAAAAAAATAATTTCAATTGAAAGGACATTATAAAATTTTGTAGCATGGAAAAAATGGTTTTAAGTAAGCTGTCGAAAAATTGAAGAGAAGTTAGCATTATTGTGGTTTTTTTCATATTTTATTGTACAGATATTTGTGAATACTGCAGGTATTAACACTCCCATATTGTTTCGATTTTGTAGTCTGATGGGTTAACGTGTTATCTGTGAATTATGTTTATAATGGACTTAAATATTTTATATTTTCTCACCTACGTTAATTTGACAAAAATAAATGTTTTTTTGCAGTAGAAAGTAGAAAAAGTGAGAAAAATTAAATCGACTAGAATCCATAGAAATAACATGCCTATCTTAAAAATATTAATTAAATAACTCCGCATAGGAGGCTTAAGTCATTTTTTGAGATGCTGTGTGGAGGGTCTTTTTGGTAAGTAATAAGAGGAAGTTCAATGGAGGGAAAAATGTATGAAAGGTGGCTAGAAATCTGAGGGTCAGTGTGTTCAGGAGTGACAGACATATAAATGTATTATTTTTATTTTTAACTTAATGAGTTAAACCTTGATTGACTTTTGCTAATATTATATTCATTAATTAAAATATATAAATGTATTCCTCCTCCATAAGACACCAAACGTAGCAAACCACTTGGAGTGACCTTTGGCAGATGTGTTTGTTATCCAACGAATGGTCCCGAGGTGGCGATACCCATACATATATACCTGATACTTATACTTGCCTCCTAAATTGAAAGTAATGCAATAATGGGTACCACATATACAGGGTGCGGCAAAAAAAACGGCTATTAAAAAAAAAAACGGCGTGACTTACAGAAATAAGAAAATGATTTAAGATTTTCAAGGCCTAAAGTATTTTTGTTGTTTATTTTTGGGATATTATACCGTGTTACGCTAACTCCTTTAGCCAACTTTACAGAAATAAAGTTTATTTTACTTTATTCGGTACATGCCGTTTTATGCATCAAGTCTTGGAAATGGCATCAGAAAGATGACGGCTCCTAGCAGCGATACGTTGATGAAGGCGATTTCTGAAGTTTTCGACTGCATTTTGGCACATCTCGATGGGCATAGCGGCGATTTTCTCCCGAATTCAATCCTTGAGTTCTTCCAAGGTATTCAAAAACTTTTTCCTTTCCTATACAGGAAGAAGTCGCAAATGCTTAAATCAGGTGATACCGCGGGCCGTTCCATGTCACGCTCAGAGAGACGAGGTGCCCAGAGAACATCTTGGTAGCGATTTATGCGGTTATCATAGTCAGGAGGCTTCAAATCTTGGACAATCACAATCTTGTAGGGGTGGAATGATAAATTTTGATGCAAAATCCTCCTTAGTGACCGGTCAGCAATGCCCAATCCAATTGCATGCTTCCAGGCAGAGCACCGAGGCAACATTTCAATAGCTTCTCTCACTCTCGGTTAATTTTAGGGTGTTCTTACTGTTTTGGGTCTTCCCAAACCACTAGATCTTAGTGCGGATTTAGTTCCTTCTAATGTAGGAACCCAACTTGCGATTAAAAAACAATGAGGGACGATAACACGACGCGCAAGACTGAAGTGCAGCCGGAAGGCCGCTAGGTGGCGATGATAGAACGGCCACTTTCAAGAAACGTGCGGATGACAAAGTCCCGGTGTTGTCCGGACCAAACCATGGCAACGACTGAAAACGGCACGACTCTCCCGACACAATGAGATTACTCCCAGGTTCCTACTCCCTCCGCATGGGATGTACCGGCCTTTCAAAACTGCGCTGTCTTTTTTGCCACACCTTGTATTATGTAGGTACCTACTCTGTTCTCAATGTTCCTACAATATTTTAGATATTTTACGCGAAATCTGAAAAGATATAGCTCATGTCCTGGCATCGTTTTCTTTCCAAGTATAATAGTAAATGGTACGAGACGAGAAATAATATGAATTAATTCGAGCACTCAGTGAAAAGTGTTACACTTTGAACCAGTGTACATTAATCTGTACTCCTGATTCTCAGGTGCTATTTTAATAATGGCGGTGTGAATCAGAATAAGTAGACTGCGGTTAATCAGAATTTAAAATTTTACGCTATTATAAACAAGGTTCTTCAAAAATAAATCTCTTTCTTCGTCGTAACTAACCATCACGCCGTTTCTGCAAGGGTAGGCAGAGAGGACGGACAGCCAAACAACTCGGTCTTGGCACACACTCCTTGCTTCATTCACATTAATATATCTTCTCATACATACTCTTCTATTATTCTGACTCTTGACATCCGACATTGACGCCCGACTCAAGTATCTGATTTACTTGATCGTGCCCATCTTCCTTGGGCGTCCTCCGCTTCTTCTACCATTCACATTCGCGTCATAAATTCTCTTTACACTCCTTTCTTCATTCATTCGCTCAACATGCCCAAACCATCTAAGCGTCATTTTCTTAATCTTACTTATTACGCTCACATCAGCCTTGCATTCTTTTCGGATCTCTACATTCCTCACACGATCATACATACGCCTCAGGGATCTCATTTCTACAGCATTCAGTCTACTTTCATCCTTTCTCTGCTAGTTCCATGCTTCACTGCCATACACCAGGGTAGGTACCAGTACTCCATTGTGGACTGCTAGCTTCGCTTTCGTGGACAACTTTTTGTTGGCTCCAACGGCGTTCAATCCTCCATTAATGGAGTTACCTGCATTCACCCTTCTTTCAATATCCCTATCAGCCTTCCCATCTCTCGTAAACATACTTAACATTTCTTCGTCTTAATTAACTTTAACGTGTTTGCTGAAGAAAGACATCCGGATGTACCCCTTAAGTTGTAGGTTGACTAGTATCACCATTATAAGATCCTTTACTAATACTTTTACGGAGGCCGTGTTTTAAAACCATGTGTGAGTGTCCATTCGAAGAATATTATTGGCTGGAGAACAGTACACGTGCCCAAACCTCGTTCAAACGGTCATATTTTGACTAAAACTATTGGAAGTCCGCGAAGTATAATTCCTTCTTCAATTCTTTCTGAAATCAGTTTTGATTGCAGGTTTATTAGAATAATAAATAGTTATAATTTTTTTTTAAATAAAATCACCGATAACAAATTCACCAACAACTTATTCACCTCCCACAGGTTATGATTTTTTTAACCTGCAAGAGTCCCAATTGTTCCCCTCTAGAGCCAGTGAGACTATAGCATCCCCAATTGGGGTATGTTGTGAGGCTGAAGGTAGTGGGGAGGGGAAGGAGATGGTGAGGAGGAAGGTGAGGAAGTACCTGGCTTTTCATATCTGGTCACCAAACATGGCTAAAGCCATTTCAAGCAACTTTTCATTTCTGAATGGTGGTCTAGCACCAGGGCGATACTGAGAGTATCTTCCACTCTGGAATGTGCTGCAAATATACTATATATTATTTTGAATTAATTAATTGTGAAATAACACAAATTAACAAAATATATATATATATATTTTTTTAAACTTATTAACTTAAAGAGTTAAACCTCAAACTATAATATTTTAATTAATGAAGATAATATTAGCGAAAGTCAATCAAAAATCCGAAACAGAAAAAGATCCGGATACATCTGGGACAAGGTCCTGGGTCCTGGGTTCGTATCCCAGATGGATCCGCATCTTTTTCTGATTTTTCTGTTTCGGATTTTCGATTGACTTTCGCTAATATTATCTTCATTAATTAAAATATTATAATTTGAAGTTTAACTCTTTAAGTTAATAAGTTAAAAATATATATTTCATCCTAGACTTGCAGATAAAGTCAATAGAAGTCGCATATTAAAAAAAGTGATAAAATTTATCCAGAGGGCATTTACACTATCTAGAGGGCATTTAGTTCGAGTTGAATTAGCAGCCAATAAAAATATGCGTTAAGAAAAATGAAAAAAAAAAATGTTGGTGGTTGGTAGTCAAATAAGTAAATAATTTAGTAGCGATATCGTGTACCTACCATAGGTACCTACCTGGATTATATCGAAATACCTTGCTAATAAAATACTAAAGTCATAAATTAAGCTACCTAGACCAAATAACTCGCAATTTTGATTTGCTAATAAAAACATATTATGTAAAAGCTGTGGCTAACGAAATACAACGCCATCTACTGGATGGTTACCTAACCAAGATAACCAAGTATTGTCTCAATAAATTAACTCACACCGCCACCTGTCAGCAACTTAGGGAACTTACAAATAATTACAAATCATTTTACCATAACACACAATTAATGAACATTTAATTCGCAATAATAAATATTGAGGTCAATAATCGTGATAAAAACTATCCTATCTTTTAAGTTTGAACAAATTATACACAGTAAGTCAAATTTCATCAAAATCGGTTAAGTAGTTTCGAAGTTTACCTTGGAAGAATATTGTAACTCGTGATTTTTTATATATAAAGAAGATAAGAGCTTTAATATGATTTTTTTTATAAGAAAAACTCTCTTTTTTAACTTTTGAAGGTTATTCCCGTCAATGTAATATATCATTGAAGTAGAAAATAACAATAACAACCTAATTTTTTAATTTAAAAATTAACAAGACAGGATATTGGGTGCAACTGGGACACGAACCCAGAAGCTCACGTCTAACCGGGACATCCGCAGTAACCAATTTTGACATTCTACCCTATTATGAGACTGACGTATTTGTCAAACACATATTTCAAATTTCAGAATTAACAATATTATCTTGTTACGACTAATGCTTTTTTAAATAGTTTTTCTTTTTTCCAGTTGCAACCATTATCTATTATTATTTTTCTGTGTCTTGTTCATTTTCATATTTTAAAAAATTTGATTCTTTTTTTTTTTTTTTTTTTCAATGATATATTGATTTAACATGAGTTTATAAAAACATACACGTGGATTAATATAGCGAAAACATAAGAAAAATTCCAAATAATCTAACATCATTAGAAAATCCCTTATAAACAACTGTGAAACTATTATTTGAAAATTGTTCGATCATAACTCGTCCCTTACTAACTCCCTGTCTGCTCGTCTCTCACCAATCTTACATTATTTATTTATTTTATTTTATGTAGTATATTTTAAAGTTACATTACTGTAATAGAATTTTTAAGAAATCACCTAACCTAACCTAATAGACTTTCCTTAATTTTTTTGTACCAGCTGATGAACCCGGCGTTTAGCCAGAGTTTTTTCGAAATCAGATAGACAAGAATTTTCCCGTCAAGTGTACAAAATTTCAACAAAAAGTATAAAAAATCTGTTTTAAGAGGTGGGAAAAGAGGATGGGCAGTTTTTCGAAACCTCATGTAGATAGTGACCTTTCTCATATTTTGAAGGTCAGGTGTGAAAAATTTTATCAATCTCGGAATAATACTCTTTTTCTTTGTTTACACCAAAAATTAGGATAATTCAGTAAAACTTATTATTGGTTAAATGATTTACACATGTTTTATTACATTATAAAATGTTATAACTGTTGGTTTTCCAGGTAAATTAAAATAACAATAAAAATAGAAATAAAACCCACGCCACCCGCCACTTTTCTTTACATAAATATGTAAGTTATGTCGGTAATTTATTTTACGTTTTTTTTTTTGAATTAGGTATGTATCAACGGCAACACTTTTAAGTGCTACCACTCAGTTTATGACTTTAACTCCCACAGTTAATAACGTAACACAAATCACTTTCTAATATCTAAAACGAGACAGACATCGCAATATCTCCTTTACACTCAGCTTTAGTCCGGGTGTATGCCCCATAAGCCGAGAATCCCCAGAACACTTCAAAAGCTCACGGGATTATAAAGTTTACAAATTGAGCTTTTATGCCATGGGACTCTGGGTTCTGGGCTCTGGGCCACTTCAGACGTAACGATGCTTTATTCGGATAAACTCTACTCGTTTTTTTTTCTGTTGTCGCCTCATTCCCTTCTTTATCATCGGAGTGTTTGGATGCTTTCGTCGGTAGTTGTTGTCTAGAATTGTTGCGTTTCGCCTTTTTTCTCGTGCAAGTGTCACTTAGGAGAGCGCCATGTGGGTTTTGTACATGAGAAAAACAACAGTTTTATAGTGAAAGGACAAGCAAGTACACACGAAGTAGCTGCACATACATTACCAACTTGTTCACAGTGTTGAACTTCACACATCGAATACGAATCGACAGTTTTGTGTTTACTATAATACTAATTGACATCAGAAGTTACATTTATTATGTTAACTTTGAATTTATGTGGAAACTAATAGACATTTGCTTATGTAAGTAAATACAAAAACAGATTTTTTTATAAACTTATAAAATTTGTAAAAATAATTATATTAGTTATTGAAATTTAAAAATTCATGCTTTAAAACAAAAATAAAGATGTAATAATCTTTTTCGGTATTTTTATCTAAATATTGCTTTGAATTCAAATTTTATTGTTATTTTTAAATATGGAACTGATTGTTCAAACAAGCCAAAGATCGTGGAAATGTGTTAAACAGGTTAGCTCATATGGGACTTTGTCGAAAAATAACTCATCGAGTATTTTTCAAAATTTCGAACGCGTTGAAGTAAAACGCTCCCACTTGTATTGCAGTTAATTCAAATCTCCCAGTGGATCATGGACTTCTAGCTTCGTCACAATTTTTTTGACAATTACCACTCTACCCCCTCGATGAGCTCATCTTGTTAAACGCATTCCTTACGAACCTTGCAGACGATCGTTAAAATACGTAGGTACCTAAACTTAATTATTTTACTTAATTTTTAAGTGGTAAAGAAGGAACAACTATTATTTCATTAATAGGCTAGTCTTTGCACCACACGCGGAATGTTTAGTTATTTCATTCTATCCCGCTCACAGACACTTACGGTACATGCGAATGCCAAATTAACATACAGAAATCTTAATCATAATTACATACAGAAATCGCTCGAAAAGGAGTTTTGGGAGAAAACATTTTTCTACACCCAAACTTTCACGAAATTGTAATTTAAAAACAAAAATATGTTCTCGAAAGAAGAAGCAATGTCGGTATGTTTTTATAGTTTTGTAATTCTTTATAGGGATTGAGTTAGCAGCACTTTTTACTTAAATAATATTTTCAGATAAATTACACATGTTTGAAAGTTAATGTTTACGTTAATACGAAACGCATCAAAAATTAAAAAATATACAAACATAGTTTTCACCTTTTAGAAGACAAAATAAAAATAAAATATTCATTTAGTGCAATTTTCGATGTAGAAAAGTGTTTTTTCCCGGGCGTCTTTTTTGTATGGACCGAAAAGCGAAGTCTATCGTCTTAATTATTTGAAACGTGTATCTATTTATTTTGTTCAAATGTTTTCAGATGCGAATAGATATCTTCTTTTATGTCTTTTTTTGAAAGGCAATCAATGATATTGGGAAAATATATTATTTTATAAAAGCTTCTAAATCCTACAATTATAATATTGTATGCGATTTTTCGTGGATGTGGGCTAGTATAATACTAAATATTAAATGCATATTGGATGCAGCCCTCGCGCATTTTTTTTAGCCGAAGTGCGTCGGTAAACAAATTTACGATAAAATATAAATCTAGCGTAATATTTTTCCAATAATAACGAGGTGCACAAGTGGCGGGGAGCGCGCAGTATCGTTATTCAAGCGAATATCGGTAAACAACTTATAACTCCCAATTCGACTCGATACAAATAATTTGAAATAACTTTGTAACAAACTGGCGAAGAATTGAAAGAGGTATGGAAAAATCAAGTTGGGCTTTTTTCTCTGTGGTTTTTATTGGATTTTGTACTTTATTTTGTACGGGTAGTCTGATAGATTTTTTTTAAAGTATACATACATTTTGTATGGTACCTACCTTTGAATAATTTGCACATTTAAATACAATGTTTTCTAACGTTACATACGTTTATTTTACCACAATTTTTTTGAGTTTTCATAAAATATTCATTCAATTTTCATTGGAATAACTCTTGTTATAATAACTTTTCGAGGATATAACCATCAACGTATATTATTGAAGGAGATAAAACTAATAAACCTAAAGTAAAATGTGAAAAATAACAAGACACTGAAAAATAAAAAGGCGTCGAGTGGGTGTGCCATAGTCTCACTGACTCCGGTTAGTAGAGAGCATTTGGGACTCTTGTATGGTATTCACAGGAAGAAAACTAATTGATCTAATTGTATGAAATGAGATGATATACTCCATTCCAGTCAAATTTAAAAAAAATGTTTTAGTGTCTATCTTTTTTGTAACAAGTTGAGATAATGATTTCGTAACTGGAATCCCCCGTGCTGAGGATTTGGACTTGAAAATTGAAATATGAAGTTCATGACAGAATTGATATAAATTCACTATAATATTTAATATCAGCAAACTTTCCCACCTGATTTTATTAATTCAAACCATCTTCCATACACCATTCCGTAGTTCCGTCAGAATATAATCCTACAATCTAAACAAGTCATAGAATCACTGTACTTGGAAAAATCCGTTGCTACTATAAAAAATATTTTTAATAGAAATAATATGTTATATCACGTATAAGAAAGACACTCTTGTATTCGTTCATGTATTACAACTTAGTTTCAAAACAAGTAAATAAAAACAAACATTTTCATTCTGCGGTGCGATTGGGTGTTCTGAAATGCTGTAAATAAAGGAATTTCACAGTTCCAGGTGTTAAGCCCCGCAGGATCCCGGGGTACCTGCCCACCCCAGACTTCAAAGGATCCCACTAAGAACTTCCACACTACGTGACTCCGAAGACTCAAGGGTGAATAAACCCGTCTTACAGGCTTCATATTAGGTTGCAATGGAATAGCAGGGTTATATTCTATGACTTTAATAATAATAATATTACTGTGTGTTATTCATTTAGATGCTCCGTCGATATTCATGGATATTTAATTGTTCACCGTCTTTCTATATTTAATTTCCCTTAGCCGGGAGACCTTCCAGTTTTCGCCCCTTTATATAGTCGGAGGTCCACTTATTTTGGGTGCCGTTACTTTCAGGTTCAGATGCACGGAGAAAATGTCATTCTAAAATACGATCATTTTATTCGTAAAAACGGTTAAAAACGGGACTGAAGTTCTTACGAACAAATTAACAGGGTTTCAATGTTTATTGGCGGGAACAAATTATTCTTACATGTTACCACCAATAAACATTGAAACCCTGTTAATTTGTTCTAAAACTCTAAAAAAATCTAAAACTTTCCACATTTTTATATCATTCTTTTACAGTAAATTATTTATGTTCACTGTCCATTTCATAAACTAGGAAGCTTCGATATATCAATGTATCTGACAAAAAAAAAATAGAATCCATAGAGTTTGTCTCATAGTTTTCAGATTATTGAATAGTTTTGATAAAGGTGTTTTTAAGTCTAGAGTGATGCCGGATATAAAACGAATTACGTGTAAAACCTCTACACTATTCTGCACCCAGTCTATAGGTACTTACACGGAGAAAAATGTTATTTTAAAATACGATCATTTTATTCGTAAAAACGGTTAAAAACGGGACTGAAGTTCTTACGAAAAAATTAAGAGTGTTTCGATGTTTATTGGCGGGAAAATATCAGAATAATTTGTTGGTATACGTACGAAATTACGTATACTAAAAAAATATTATTACATGTTCCCGCCAAAGCATTGAAACCCTGTTAATTTGTTCGTAAAAACTTCAGTCCCGTTGTTACGAATAAAATGATCGTATTTTAGAATAACATTTTTCTCCGTGCAATATGAACTTTAACGTTCAGAAGTATTATAATGAATTGTAGTTCTTGTTTAAAGCAATCTAATCACGACAACCAACATCATTTATGTATTTTATGGTAGGAGTTGGTTGCACTCGGAAAATTATATTTGAAACTTCAATTGGCGTGGTTATAAACAGCGGGCCGTGGACGTGTACAATATGATGTATAATATACATATAAGGCAGATTGTGTTGTGTTTTAGCAGTGTGTATTATAAAAAGTACAATGGCCGTAGTAAAATGCACGTAACATTCCCCATTTCCTCAGGGCGCTCAGCGCTCACCACCGCGAGATTCCACTGACTTGACGTCAGGGTCAAATCGGGAATCCGGACAAAATTATTAACAAAAATGTTTATTTTTTTTAAATGTTAGTGTTACGCCGTTCTTCCATCCTTCAAGCGACGCGATCGCCGCTCGTCTGTACCTTCCATATTAGTATTTCCAGCACTAGCAAAATTGTATGACAGGTAGCGGGTAGTGGTGATTTAGTCGCTTAGCTGCGTGAACGAAAAACGTAAAAGTTAATAGTTTGCTTGCTTGAGTGCTTTGATTAAGAAAAGGGGTAATATAATTTAGTGTCCGAAGAGATAAAACAACAAAAGGAAGAAAAAAACAAGAGACCTATGGGTCATGTTAAGTCAAGCGAAAACCTGAGATTTGCGAAATTTAGTAAAGTTCTGGGGCTATCACTATGTCCGGTATCTTGCTTTTTTCCGCTGGAGCGACAGTATGTTTTAAGAAGGTTTATTTGATTCTTCGGAAAGGAATATGGAAAGTTTCGGGTTTCTTAGAGACGGTGATTGATATTGATTTTAATTAAATGAAACAATATAACTTTGTTAAAACCACTGATTTATTTAATTAATGCCGACCGGTTTCGGAACAACCGTTGCTTCCTCAGGGCAAACATATAACGATTTGACAATCAGAAAAGAGTGGGAGGGTACAATTTATTAATAAGTGTTGTGGTAGGGATGGGGGCGTGGCTATGAATTAATGGAAAGTTGTGGGAGGGAACAGAACAGATATCGAATGGGAAGAGAGTTAAAATTGGGCTATAAGTTAATATTTTGTGTTTGTTGATAATTGATTCATTATTTTTAAGGGATTTTTTTATTTCTAAGGCTTCTAAGTTATCTAAGCTTTTTCCCGTGTTTTTTCAAAACTATGGTTACTTTGGTTAGCGAAATCGGAAAAATTATTATTATTAAGACACCTTAAGTGTTCTTTGATTCTAATTTCGAAATTACGGGTTATTTTCACGAAATAAAATATGTTTGATTTTGACTGTGGCCAAGAATATCGATTTTGATTGTGGCCGAGGTGAAAGATTCTAGTCTCTGAAGATAATAATTTTCACTGGTAATTTTAATTTTCACATAAGCCTAGGACGTTTTTTAATTTAATTTATTTTATTTTAATTAACCGCCCATAGGGCTTTTACATATTAAAACACACATGTTTTGATTAATTACAGTGAAAATAAGAGTGAAGACAAAATACAGGTAAGTAACAGAAAATATAAAGGACATAATATAGGTTACATAAAATATATGAGTTTACAAAATGTGGGAAATTTAGAGTATAATTGAAGTAAACACAGATAGTCTGCCAATATCCTAAAAATCAACAATCAAATTAATAATAAAAATGTATAAAATTTGTGTTCACAATAGTTTATGAACTAAGTAGAAATAGTTATTTAAAATAGACCCTAGAGTTAGATAAGTGTTAGTTATAGATAGATTACATTGCAGTAGATATAGTATCAATGATATTAATTTCGAAAGTTTGCAGGATTCTAGTATAACCCTTCAATTACCTAAAAAAACTTTTTATAATCTCAGTTCTCTATCACGATGAACCATGAAATTATCTTGCCAAAGCTCCAGAAATTTGTGAGGTATTGTATTGTGAACCTGACTATCATAATAATCTGACATTATAATAATTTTAAAACGTTCACAACTGGTATTTTATTTCAAAATTTTTATGTTGTACTCTTTAATATTGTGTTTTACGTTTAACTCAAGTGTGCAACCAAATGGATCTATTAAATTGGATACAAGTAATTCCGATAACTGGTTATCAAAAAGGTTGGCCAAAAACTAATCATTTTTTAATATATTATTATTTTTCAAAATTATGTCGATTTTGGAAAAGGGCTAGATTTTTAATTTTGGTGACTCCGCTCCCTTCGAAGGTCTGGGGGAACCCCTTTCAAAATCCTCCTAAAAAACTAGTAGACCGAAGCTCACTCTATTTCAGGCTGGCCTCTTCCGCCGCCGTAATAAAGAATAGTTTTCATTGTATATTTGACGTGCAGGAGCATAAAATACAAAGGACGGGGGTAAGACCGGCCGGAAGGTATTTTATATTCAGCGGCTCCTGCTGTCAGTCCTCCCCACATTACCCCATCCCCTCCCTCCTCAGACGGCGGCCGCGTGACGGCGGCGAGGGTCCGGCAGGCTCCGACGGATTCACCCCGCGTAGGGATGCGACGTCACCAAGACGCGGCATTATCGGTACATCGGTAAACACGTTACGTTCATACCGGTATTATTTACCGGTATTTACGAACATTTCCACTGTGGTATTTTGATTCTATCAACATCGTCCCGTTGAGGAAACTTAACATTTCTTAAAATGGTCAGAATCTTTCATTTTCCCTATATCCTCTCCTCTATTATTTAACTTTTGGAATGCCGCACTGTCGTGTGCCAATAGTATTTTTTGCGCGGCTCTCCTATAGCTGATTCTATTTTCGTACTTACTTACTAGCTTGTTTTTTTCTAAACGATGTTTTTGCAAATTGCAGGTACCGACTTACCAGATAATGTGATCATATATTTATAATATAGTAGGTATATAATATATGATAAGTAGTTTCCCCAGAATAGTTACTTATATTCAGATAAAAGTTTTTCTTTCTCCAATATTATAAAAAAATATTAAGAATACAAAAATATACTTCATTTTATTAAATTTTTCATTACGCTAATTAAGTGCTTTTTACAATAAAAAATAAATATACAAGTCTTTTTTGAATGGTTGTTAGATAAATTAAATGCATGTATATTAAAAACAAAGCCCTACATAGAAGGAGAGAGTATAACATTAAATAATATTAGAAAATACTTTTTTTTTAATTTTTCATTATAGACAATACTAACCACTCAATCTAAAAAATCAGGGAATTGCAGAAAGACTTCTGACATGCCGGGACATTGTTCTGACCATTGAGCTAATAATTCGACCATATCAATTCTTCCGTAATTCTTAACTGTATCATACTTCAAATACGAACTGCCAACATTATCTTTATTTCTTTAACGCTGATTTTTTTTTATTACATAATTACCGTTTTAATTTTTTTTCAATTTTGTTTCATCGGTATTAAAGTATATCAAAATATGCCGGTAAACCGGTTTACCGAAAACCTGTAATGCACGCCCTACCCTGGTTTGTGTAAGGTACCCATAGCAATGAACTTATTTCTTAGAATCAAGACGCATTCTCGAGCAGTAAGGTTATGCGGGCGGCTTTTCAGGCATACCAAAAAGACGATAAGTACTAAAAGTAAAAGGTTGCAAGGGCGGTTTGTAAAGATCCTCCCGATAGCATGAAGGTCCTTTATTTTACGGGTGGCCGATTCAAAAGGCTGTACATAATATTGATTCGGACATTGAAGTAAAAGGTGCTCACGTACGGACGTGGGCATTTCGTTTTGAGTAGGAATAAGACCTTTCGAAGCAAAGTAGATAACACAAAAGAACAATGTGTTCATTTTGAGAAAATAAGTACATAACTAGTTTTATTTGTAAGTAATGCCAATATCTCCCAACCTTCTGGAGCAAGTGACCCAATTAAGGCATGTTGTGAGGATAAATGTATTTGGGGAGGGAAGGAGATTGGAGACGAGGAAGGTGGGGAAGTACCTGGCTTTTCAGATCTGGTCAGCAAATACTGCAGAAGGTATTCAAACAACGTTTCAATTCTGAATTAATTCTACTACTACCCGGTTTCGCTCATTATTTGTGTTCTCGATGCCATAAATACTTACTTATATTTATTTATGTGAAAAAATATGAAAAAAATATTGCTCTTATCACGGTAACAATTAGTGGAATTAATTGAACGTCATTTTATCAAAATTGCATTTTTAATTAAAGAGTTGTAAATTTTGGAAATAACAGAATGGCTTCTTGTCTTGTTTTTTTTAGAGTTTAAAATGCTTCGAAAAATAAAATTTCGAGGAGTTTTAAATGTTATGACGTCAGAGCTCACTAACCGAGAGTTTTTCTGCATCACCAAGCTAAACTCTTGTATTCTTTTATTATGAAGACATTTGGAACACCAGTTTTTTTTTTCAAATTAAGAGGGCATAACCAGAGAATACCGGAAATTAGTACTTTTTAAATCAAATTCCAGACGTATTGACCCTTTTTTACAAAAAAAAAAAACAAATTTATTTTGAAAGATTGTTATTTTATCTGGTACACGCAGTTTTAAAATTTTGGAAAACTAAGTGTGTTTTTAAGATACTATGGTTATACCGTTGGTCGTCGGCAGATTTGTTCAATTTTCAAACGATAGATTCTATTAAGCAACACAAATTCAAATCACATAAATCATACAACAAAATAAATCAATACACATTCAAAAGAGTTTTAAAAAATTTTATTTTAGTTAAATTCAAATTATTAAAAAATAAATCCGAGAACGTGTTTTGTGATAAAAATACCACGGTTTGTTAATTTATTTAAGGTCTTACAAACTAAAATATTTAAAAAAATTTTTACACACTTATTTTGTAGAGACATTATTAAAAAATCATAAATACTTATGATAAAAAATAAATAAACACACTATATTTAATAATTTTTCATTGTGCGCTTTGAGCATTTTAATTACTTGAATGTAGTTATACTATTATTAAAGCAAGTTTTGAATGAAATAAATCGATATTAAATTTTTAATTTAAAAAATTTGATACGGGGAATAATCGATCTTTCTCATTGGAACCTCCCTGTACAGTTGCAAGCATTTTTAAACTTTTATTCTCAGCTGCTGGTCAGTCGCTCTTAAGTACCTGAATATCTAGATTTTTAATTTATTACTTTTTTAATTGCGTATTTATTTCCATTGCATATTATCAATTCTGCGCCACTTAACTCAAGTGCAAGAGATCCAATATCAAATGAAAGTAATTGCTGAAACAAATTACCATAAGCATAAGTCTGCTCTCATCTGCACTCACACAGAAATGCATCTCAGGCATTGTAACCATTATAAACGTTTATGATAACTTTGCAAACTTCTTGTTTCGCTTTCCGCGCCACATCAGTGTTCTCCATTAAATTCGGAGATGTATCCCAACTAATACAAGAGGTTCTGTGGGTTGCTTCCACCGGCGTGCGGCTATGTCTATTCCCAAGAATATTAAAAAAAATAGAAAGTTGCATGAAGTCAGGAGAGCTAACGCAGCGTTTCCCGGACCGGTGAAAGGGGAAGAACATTTTGCGGACCTTATTTTATCGCTAATAAAAATAAAATAAATATTTTATTTCAACGGAACTAACATATTTCATATATTTTCTATGAATAAGGCACAAGAGTCTCAACTGCACCTGTCTGGAGCCAGTAAGATTATAGCATCCCCAATTGGGGTATGTTGTGAGGCTGAAGGTAGGGGGGCGGAGAAGGAGATGGGATTGGTGAAGGTGGGGACGTACCTGGCTATTCAGATCCGGTCACAGAAAACGGTTAAAGCCATTTCAAGCAATGTTTCAATTCTGAATGGTACTACGTAATGTCGTAATTACCAGTTGTATTACGTACAACTGGTAATTACGAGTTAATACGACATAAGATTTATGAACTTACGTGCGACTTACGTACGCACCGACGGTCGGTGGAGCGCTGTAACCGGCCTTACTCGTGGTTTTACACAAGTGTTTTATTTTTAATATTTTTTCTTTATTGCTTTAATATATTACTATAAACTTTACTTTCTCAGTAGCCTTTTTACTACTAATACACTATTTAGTTGTTTTGTTATTTCAGAACCTAGTACTTGACCGTGAATATTACAAACATGTGAATAGCACTTTTGACGTAATTCATTTTGTACTAAGTTCTATAAATAACAGCATGTACCTAACTAATGTGAACTAAACCTGTCAATTTGACTTTTCTAAAACGGGAAACCTTCCTAGTTAAAAATGAAAAATAAAATAAAAGTTAAATTTAGCAATACATATTTCTATTTTTAATTACTATTTCCAAACACGGCGATGCTTTAGTTTATACAAATCTGGGAGGATTAGAAAATTAATTCTGTGAAATATTATTTACAAAAAATATGTTTGATGCGCAAAATGCACAGAAGTAAAATGTAGTAGAAATCTAGGAATCAGTTACAATGGATGGCACGCCACTGGTTTCTGCCCAATTACACATGCGGATTTGAGAACATATGAGTATAAACGACCATATAAAAGCTCAGAGCTTCGTAAAGCGAATAATGAAAATGCAACGTAAATATTTAAGCACTTCGCAAAAAGCATTATCCAGAAATATACCTGAATGCAAGTTACAGCTTTGGATTTCGATGATGAGCAGCTTTACAGTGACGTTCATTAAAACTCTTTGAATAAAGATAAGCTGTGGCTTTTCAGTTGCTGATTCACATAGGGTATTTTATAGTGGACCATGGACCAATGAAGATAGTTTAAAAAACTTCTCCTAATATATTTTTTTTTTAAATTTATTTGTGAAAATTGTAATTATAACATTATAAATATATTTTATTTAACATCTTAAATTAAATTACTACTCTTCCATTTAAAGCATTTGCTTGTGTATTTATATTTCGAGAAATTTCCTAAAAGTCCAAATAATAATTTTAAAAAATTTCGAAAGTGGTTTCATACAAAGTGATTGTTTTATTTCAATTAATATGTCAAACCACAAAGTGACTGCTTTCTACCAAAATATAAAAAAAAATAAAAAATAAAATAAAAATAATAAAAAAAATAAAAATTTAAAAAAATATTTGTTTTTGATTTCACTCTTTTATTATTAAAATCTGGACATATTTAATAAATCCAACATTAATTCTAGACTAACTTAAGATCACTACAAAAAGGAAATAAAACACAAAATAATTTCGACGTACGTACTTTGTTTAAACATTGTGTACTTTCAACACTATTATTTTTTTTCTCACTTTCAGAAAAATATTTTAAGTGTTAAGGACTTAACACATGATTTTTCAAAATCAGATATAGACAGTAAATTTACCTTAATTTTGAACGTCAAGTGTACAAAATTTCATCAAGTAGTATCACTTTTTCATTACTTAGGATGCATTCGAATTCTCCAGTTGTGTTTAAATTGTTTTGTAATTACTCTCTATACCTTTGTTTTATCCTTAAATAAAGTTATTTAAAAAACTAACCAAACTCGCAGAAAGCAGCTGAACACAAACGTAATAAAGCACAAGATGACTAGACCCAGAGGTAATTTGAGTTTATTCGCAAGCAAAATAAAATTAGTCTTGATTTCTGTTATTTCCGATTAAAAAAATATTTAAGACACACAAAAACACTACATAAATTATTACAATAATTTACTCACCTTAATGCGTGGGTACGGTAAAATGACATCCTTTCCTAATATTATCGTTTATTGCGCCCTCTCAAAATCACTCACCTGCAACAAAAAATAAAAACACGTATTATATATACAGTGAACTGCAAATAGAAAAATATATATTTTAAACATAATATCATTTCCACCTACACCTTCTAAAAACTTTGTTTCCATATTAGTTTGTTTTTCAATAACACTATCATGCACACAACGCGAATGGATTCAATGTAAACTTTTAGAAAAGTTGAAGTATTGACAATATTTACAGGACAGTGAAATGGAACATAAATCCAGAAAACGAGGAGTTCACGTGCACTGGGAAACACTGTATACTTTATTCGTGTATACGTATGATAATGTACAATGATGTGAATGCGTTAGGATAGTACCAATAAAAAAAAACTATTGTCGATTTTAGAATGGAAGCATCTACGGCATGGGTCATTTTTTTAGACGTGACATGTTTGTTGTTACTTTTGCGTGAAGATGCGATTTTTGTTGAAATAATTTATTTATTTACGGCACAAATATCTTTGAATATAAAATAAAACCTTTTTTAATAAAATTTACATATTACAAATAACATACAATACAGTTTAAACATATGATTAAATTAACTTTAATTAACAATTTTGGAAACAAAATTTTAATTATCAACAATTTTCAAAAAAATATGTGAAATCCTTTTATTTAAACTCTTTGCTGCTACTTCTGCATATTTGTTACCTAAGCTGTGTACGCATGGCATAAGGGAGTAAATAAACGAACTGGTATCGACATGATTGTTGCAGCGAAAGATATTTTTATTAATTGAAAACAACAGCGCTTGATGTACAACTCTAACATGTAACACTTGTTAATTCCTTGTAAAGTAAGGCGTGATTACAATAACGCATATTTTTTTTAAATATATTAACTCTACACAGGAGGCCCTTAATAAAATAATTTCCCTCAGAACCTATATCATCTTTTAAGATGATTATTGGGATTATACGTATTGATTGATACCTACACAACACATTGATTACTTGCCAAGACTACAAAAAAAGACCCGTAAGAATTTCTAAGCAAGCTTTTTACAAATATAATTGATAATATATTTTTTTTTATATAAATGGAGATCCTAATTTTTTACTAGTAGGTTAATAACTTTTCTCCTCATAGTTGGCGCACTTAATTCTCCTTCTTCATTCAATTTTCTTCTTCATCAGCCTTCTGCCGATTGTTTTTGGCTCTTACCAGTTATATACGTGAATTTTAAATTTGAATCCCACTCTGAAGCCGCATTAAAAAAAGACGAGCATTTTCGTGAGTTGGAGATATAAGCACTCTGATTTTGTATAGAATCTTTTTACATTTGAAGTAAAAAATAAATTTGAGATTTTAACCATCTGGTGCCTAAACTACCCATTCACTACTCTCCAAACATATTCACATCATAGTAGCATAGCGTACATTGTTTGCTTCCTATGCGTACGCATAAAATAACAAACAGTACCTATTACGTGTACGTGTATTCAAGTTAGATACGGGGTGTTGCTGAATACAGTATACATTCAGGCGGTATATTTGATTCTTTCGTGTTTACACCAGAAGACAGGCGAGGATGCGAGCCACATCACAATGAAATTCACTGAAGTATATCTTCCGGGTCCTTCACACCCCACCTCCTCCGCCCTCCCACCACCACCTCCGGTGACATGGGACGCGGTACACAAAGCTAGAGGGGTGCGAAATTCCCACCCCTGAAAATTCACATCTCAAATTGAATACATATTAAAAGATGTCGAGGAATAAGTAGGAAAATTTTATGTTCACTTTATTATTGGGTGACGTTTCAATATTTTGATATCAAAATTTTTATCTCATGCACGGAGAAAACGGGACTGAAGTTCTTACGAACAAATTAACGGGGTTTCAATGTTAATAATTTGTTGGTATACGTACGAAATTTTTTCTAATAATTAATACTAATAAATTATTCTTATATTTTCCCGCCAATAAACATTGAAACCCTGTTAATATGTTCGTAAGAACTTCAGTCCCGTTTTTAACCGTTTTACGAATAAAATTATCGTATTTCAGAATAACATTTTTCTTCGTGTGGGGAGAGATTGTGAGTGGCAAGCCGTCAGGAGAGACAAGTTGGGGGAGACCCTTCGGCTTACACCGCAGTGGGAGGGAGGGGTCACTTCTGGACACACTGACCCCTAGATTCCTACCGATCCCTCAAACCTTTTTCCTTCCCAGAACACAGCATCTCCGAATATGAAATAAGCTCTGAGGGGAATTACATTCCTAAGGGCCTCTTGTGTTGAGATAATTTTAAAAAAGTTTATATATAATATTTTATACGTTAGTTCTTACAGAAATATTAAATAAGGTTTTTAAAGGATTAATGCATTCAATGTGGGTGGGTATTTATTATATTTCATCGATTTACCTCTTTCACCTCCTCCATTTTCGTATGATGCCAATAGTATTATATCATATTATTTCAGTGCCAGTAAATACGTCCATTGTAATATTATTGTTTTTTTTTTATTTAATTTAAATTAAATTTAATAATGTTATTATTAAGTTCTGCAAGTATTTATTATAGATTTATATTTTTGTTACAGCTGTTTCGGCTTACAAGGCCACAGTTTGAAAATGGCCTTGTAAGCCGAAACAGCTGTAACGAAAATACAAATCTATAATACCTACTTGGAGAACTTAATAATAACATTATTAAATTTAATTTAAATTATTTAAAAAAAAAAATTAAATGTAGTTCTACGAATTAAATACAAAAACAATAAATCCATTTTAGTGCACTTTTAAAAGTGAAGACATTAAAATGTAATTTTTTTAAACAGATGCACGAAAATGTAGATTCCAGTAGTATTTTAAGCTAACCTAAATAACATTTGATTAAATCTATAACCTTGGCATGCTTGACCTAGTAGGATTAAATAAAATAGAATTGCATCTTTAATAAATCTAATTGCTCTACCTGAATTCATTGTGGTGGACAGGTTACGGACCAAATTATTTGTCAACAACAGTTCACATAGGTACATGCAATACCTTGTAGACCAATAACAATATTTGGCCGAGGTTAATGGCGTGTTTTGACAATAAACATCCTCTCTGTTTTGATTGCTTCGTATCACATTACATATATTTGCATAAATCCACAAGTCTTCTCTTCCCCATACAGTGGGCGGGTAGCCAAAGCCGTTTTTATACTGTGAAACTTATGCGGATATATTCAGAAAATAAGCGCTCATTAGTCAAAACATCCCTATTTTTTTTTTAATATAGAATAAATCAAATTGGTATGTAGTAAAATAATGTAATTACAATACCGTTATCAATCAGGGTTAGGGTTACCAGAAAGACAGGAATTATCCTGACATGACCGGAATTTTAGAGGTCTGTTAGGAAAACAGGGAAAATAAAAAAATTGTTAGGATTTTTTTTAAATATAAGAAAAAATAAATATAATAGAACTTTGTGTGCAACTGAATTTACAGGATAACGGATTTTCTGGCAGAATCGAATAAAATTACAAAAGACTTTATTGGCGAAAATACCCGAAAAATTCACAACCTGAAATTGTCTAGCTATTTGTCTCGGGATCATTGCTTTTCAAAATAAATAATTTCAATTTTAGAAACGATCAGAAATTTACTTTTCCAATAAACACCGTTAATGCCTCCGCTGACGAGGCAACTGAAAAAAAAACAGTTTGCAACTAAACTCGCAATCCTGTGTGTGTCAATGTGATGGCCCGCACACTACAGAGTTTCTCAAAAACCCGTTGTCAATGGTAACGCAAGCAGTGAATGAGTGAATCGCGACTCGCACTGCTAGTTGCTGCTGAGACAATTATTGAAATCGTAAAATTGAGTAGTAAGTTTTATTGGAAATCATAGCAACCAGCAAGTTTTAGTTTGGTTTCATATTCTTCAGTGAGCGGATCGCCTTAGTAAACTTGAAAAATTAGGACATTTTTCTAAAATTTAAAGAAAAGACAAAGCTTTAACATGGAATCATTAAATAATTAACTAAAATAAAATCGTTTTGGTACCTAATTTACCGGTTGCCTAAATAGTTCCCAAAATCAGTTCCAATTTTTGAAAATGAAACTTGATTTCAAAGTAAAAGTTCTGAATTTCTTTCAGGAGCTTCAGGAGCATACACAACCGAAAATAGCATTTTAATATTAACTGCTCTGAATTGATATTACTGTACCGAACTCATCCTTATAGTAAATTAAGACAATAAAATGTTCATAAAAAATCTCAAGTAATCATATAATAAATAAACCTTTTTAAAAAAATGTTCCTTTTTGAAATATTTTTACTATAAAATGTAAAGTGCCATAGTTGACGGTGGAGTAAACATAAACTAACGCTATATCGTTATATTTTAATCTTGCAACCAAACTCACTATCGGCATGTTAAAAACAACACCGCCCTCCTTTTTCGCCAACTTATACGTGAAGCACTGTGTAGGTTCCTATGTGGAGTTAATGTAGAAAAAAACATAAAATGAGTATTACTACCTCATATCAAGAAAAAAATTGTTAAAATCTATATTTTAAATTAGTAATTAGTGAAAATTACTAAATTCTTTTGGACAAGAACTTTAAAGTATGAAAAATTGCATTACGAACCACTTCACTTTGTTTGGCTTGCAGTAATAATTACTAATCTGACTTCCATCAACACCCCCTCACTCTGCCACCTCCTAAACCACTCCCTCGTGCACCTTCCCCCGTGCCCTACAAACACTTTGCACGTCTGGCCAAAGCTCGTTTAATAAAATGAAAAAATAACAAAGACACATCATAAGTGTTGTGTTAATCTTAGGAGAGAGTCGCGAGGAAACTGGGTGTAACAAGGAGGAATGAGCAACCTTCTTTTTTCTTCATCCCTTAAGTAAAACGATCAGTTAAGCAGCGATAATATCTATTATTTTACGTTGTTTTTCAACGTTATTAGCTTCACTGTTATTTGATAAAGTTAATGGAAAATTGTTATATCTTTCAAGAGACTCGTTTCGCTGTGTTAAGATAAGCGGTCTAGTGGTTTGGAGATAATATTGGAACTCAGTTCTGGCAGAAAGATGCTTTAGCTATCTGTCGACTTTAAAAATAATTACAAATAATATAATAATATATTTCGTATCTCGTATCCTCTTCCACTTACATCTAATTTTATTACTAGAGATACGTGAAGCTTTTTGAAGATTTTTATTATTATTATTTGTAAATCATTCAATGAAAGTCATAATTATAAGTGTAAAGGCCATGTTCATAATATGTATAGAATCTTATTTCAAGGTATAGTGTGATGTTATTCTTTGAAAGAAAACACAAATAAAATAAAATAAAAATTGAAAAATAAAACAAAGGAGAAAAGAAAAGGAAAGTAAGTTAAGAAATGGGTTGGAATCTGGGGGTCAACGTTTCCAGGAGTGACGGGCGTATGAATCCATCCCTCATACTGCAGTGCAAGGCGATGGGTCGAGAGAGTCCTTCTGGAGAGTTAAAAATGTCTCTCCCAACCAAACTCTCCCGAGCCGGACCGCCACGTAGATGGGCAAACGCATGTACCTACCGCCAAGACCTAAACAAGCCTCCCCCCACGAGATTACACTCCATGAGATTGCACCCCTGCTTAGTCACACAAGCGTAGCGAACCACTTGGGGTGACCTACGGCAGGGGTGTTGGTCATCTAATAAATGGTTCCCGGGGCGGCGGTACCCTCACCCACCTCCCAAATTGAGTACAATTCGAAGAATTTGCTTCCTTAATACAAATAATATCACGATATAGGGCCCTTACCTGAATATAGTTTTTACTCAAATGCTTTGGATTGATAATTCATTATCTTAATAATATACATCAACAAATATCCGTAGTATTTTCTTTTATCAAAAAAAGAATTTACGATTCTGGGAACCCGAACGGCTCCCGAAAGATTATTAGCCGAATAGCCCCTCCGTCCGGTCTTTATTCTGTAGTACGCCACTGGAGCAGGGTGGCACACCGCTGGCATTTAGATTACTTATCCAATCAAGCGGAGGGGAGAGATGAACGTGAACAGGACAGTCTGGACATTGGCGTAACTCGAGGGGGCAACGTAAATAAATGAAATTAACTAAAGATTTTTTATTAAGTTGCGGAAGTGATTGAAGAAGTGTTTTCAAGGTGCGATCTAAGATCCGGTGGTTTCACAGAATTTGAACAATAAATCAAATTTTAATTTCAGTTAATATTTAAGTTCTGTGAAAGTCCTATTCAAATTCTGTTACTATCCAAGCATATTTAAACAACTGACCACGATGAAATAATAACGACTGAAAAGAACTTTCAAATAACTTATCTTTTTACATTGAAATTTGATGAATTGTTAAAATCCTCAGAAACACCCCTTCTAATAAAATAACAAGGATAAATAATGAATAATTTAGAAACAGTTGGAACTTTAAAAAGTAATTGAAAATAATATCTATTTTTGACAGTTAGTCCAATTTCTTTTATTTATTTATTTACGCCTGGTAAGGCTTTTACATGTATATAACAATATTTAAGAAATTATACTCGTAAAAAGTGCAGGAAACGACTGTTTAAAACACTTGCACAAAAATAAATGTAAAGTAAAACTATATCGAATTTGATCCACGCAGTAGGTATGTAGATACAAAATATATAAAAATATAAAAAATCCAATTTTTAAGAAGTTAATGTGTTAGTCAATTTAAATATCATTATCAAAATATTCCACTACTTGATGAAAAAAACTTCAATAAGGTATGCTTATATATTAGAATATATTATATATTAATATTATATATATACATATATTTTATCGTGCTATTTGCGATCTAGGTAATGATATTATGATAAAAACATAATCATTATAATTATCAACGAATAATTACATACCAAAAATGTCTTCAATGCAGATTTAAATGGAAACTGGTGTGGCCTCTGACTTGATGCCTTTTGTGCCATTTAGCATACGCTCTGTCTCTCATACACTGCCTGACATTGTGTATCACAATCACCATTGATGGAAATCAACATTTCGTATTGACGAGACGAATTTTTTATATTTATGCAAAGAATTGTGAGTCTTGGATCACGAAATACGCCCACACCGCATTTTCTGTGTTCTTATAATAAGCGATTCGTTTGGTGATTTTTTTTAATCATATATTTTGTTAACATTAATGTTTATAGTGTGATAATTGATAAATTTGTGCTCAGCTAGTAAACGGATGCCTGACGGATCGAGTTGAATACCCAAAGAAAGTACACGGAGAAAAATGTTATTCTAAAATGCGATCATTTTATTCGTAAAAACGGTTAAAAACGGGACTGAAGTTCTTACGAATAAATTAACAGGGTTTTAATGTTTATTGGCGGGAACGTGTAAGAATAATTTGTTGATATACGTAATTTAATACATTTAGTACACTGTTAATTTGTTCGTAAGAACCGTTTTTACGAATAAAATGATCCACTACAATTCTAAGGTATTACAGAATTATCAATTTGTAAGTATACCTACGTATATTTTCGGTAAGTACCTACTTTATTAAAATTAAAATCAGTTGATTTTTTTAGCTTAAAAATTTATTCTACGAAACCGAATAAACATGCTCCACCGAGGAATTGCACATCTGAAGAATTTTCCATTAAATTTGTCATAATAAGAAATATGAAAGGTTTCAGAGTTTTAAATTCTCCACAGATTTAACTCGCTTCGCCCTCTTCGCGCCCACCTCAAGTCACCCCACTTAATAAAAATACTTTTAATGGAGATTTACCGTCATAATTTGTATTCCTGTAGATCTTAATGACAAAATTCCGACTTATCATGGCGGGGAATTAGATTTCCTCTTTTTAATCTTAATTTTTTTAATATGAATTGTCGTTTATAATTAAAAAAAAATCTTTCAAACACTGTTACATTTTTTATGTAAATGGACGACAACTGGGACCAATTCAAATCAACTACATATAGTCTTGGATTATAATTTTGAGTTTTGAAAGCCAAAATATAATCCGCTCTGCAATAAAATCCAAATAAATGGAATATTTGTAAACGCATCGAAAACTAAGGTTATATACGATTTCAAATTCAAAATAAATATTAATTTTTGAAATATAAAAGTAATGCCAACATAAAAATATTTTAAAAATGGTTCAGCTTGCGATTTTTCTGACTTAAATTATTGATAACGAAAACAAATAAAAACACAAAAATTATATTGGGAAAATGTATTATATGATTCCGTCAACTCACTTTTATATCGTTTTTATGTTAAAATAATTCATAAAAAAAATTCCCAAAGCTTAAATTTTTTTTCAAATTGTTTTCAGAAACTTTGGTTTCATAAAGGTGTACATTTTTATTATTCGATAGTACAATACAACATTTCTATAGTACCATACAACATTTTTAAATAACATATTTTGTAATTAGTGAATTAGTGAGCGTACTTATGAAGCGGGGAAATTAGTGTTAAAATATTATTTTATAATGGGAAAGATAACACATTTTGTTGTGGTAATGAAAATGAATTACAAATTTTATTGTATTTTTTAACAATTTAATCAGATTCTAGTAAAAAAAAAATAGCGGTAATACGGCAAATAATTTGTATTCCTAAATATTCAAATTTTAAACAGTTTCAAAACAGCACTTTACATTATAGCGATCAAATTAACATTTCAAATGCCCGTGGCTTTGGGTAAGTCCACAAAAGTCTCTATTTTAGTTTTTTTCCGTCCTGCTACCTTAGCCAGGGCAAAAAAGGATATCAAGGGATGGAGAATAGGAAAACGGAACCACGTGAGAAGGGATTTTTAAGAGGGTGGAAATGCGAGGTAATGTTGGAAGGTATTTGGGCGAGAAGAGGGTGGTTTCGGGACCCTTCGTGGCGAGGGGACGCGGAGAGCAGTGAATCACTAGCCGATATCGGGGTTAAGGTGTTTACAAAAATACTTTCAATATAGTGTGGTTACATGTGTATGCGTTTTATAAGTATAGTTGGGAGAATGTGGGTTTTCTTTTGCTACGAATCTGGAACGCCTGATTTTCACTTTTCGTGAAGCAAAATTGTTGTTGCAGTGCTAAATTGTTATAATAAATGTTCAAATAATTTATGTAAATTTAGTCAAAGGAGGATAGTCCGTCTGATTGACAATCCGTTTTAAACAGACCGATTGTAATCACACCTACCTCTAATGCACATACGCAATTAGGCGTGCTGAGTCTGAGTACACGGCGAAAAAATTTATTCTAAAATACGATCATTTTACATTTTTTTTTTTTTACATTAACTCCACACAGGAGGCCCTGAGGAAAATAATTTCCCTCAGGGCCTATGTCATCTTTGAAGATGCTGTGAGGAGGGTCTTTTTGAAGAGAGGAAGGAGTGAACGTGGGTCTTGAAGAGACCCATGTTATAGGAGGGAGGAAACACAGAGGCCGGCAAATCGTTCCACAGCCGAGCTGTTGAACACAAGAACGAGTCGTAGAAGCGTCCCGTTCTCATGTGACAAATGTCAACTGTGTACATATGTTGGGCGCGCGTTTGGCGTGTTTCCCGACATTTAGGTGCTGGAGTGGGAGGTCAATTGGAAAAATTAGATAACTTGTAAGCCCTTGAAATTAAAAAATCCGTAATTAATAACGCTAATATATTGAATAACCAAATTAATGTATCGTTCTAGATATGTTTCCAATAAACCGCTCTGTTATTGCTGGAATTCCCGCAATTACCCCCCCCCCCCCCCCTCCCACTTTGACCTCCCACTCCAGCACCTAAATGTTTGGTATATATCTATCAATATTTTGTATCATAGGTTAGTTTTAATATTCTCCTGACGAAGAAAGGGTTCTTCCGAAACCGGTAGAGTGTAATTAAAATTTTAAATGGTCAAAAACAAATTTATATATTTTATTGTACGATCATTTTATTCGTAAAAACGGTCAAAAAGTTCTTACGAACAAATTAACAGGGTTTTAATGTTTATTGGCGGGATCATGTAAGAATAATTTGTTGGTGTACGTAATTTCGTATGTACACCAAAAAATTATTCTTACATTTTCCGGCCAATAAACATTGAAATACTTAGATTTAGTTCGTAAGAACTTCAGTCCCGTTTTTAACCATATTTACGAATAAAATGATCGTATTTTAGAATAACATTTTTCTCCGTGTGCAGGTATTTTAACGGAGCCTGCTTGATCCCATTGATTCCCGGTGCACCAACTCGATGGATACGAATGGAACACCCGTTGATAGCAGTTGTTGGCTTCGTGAAAATGTATCATTTGTCGTTAATTATTCGAAATATCAGCGTACTGTAAAAATAATGAAAGCATAACAAAATCAATTTATTAACTTGTTATCATGTACAAAACCAGTCATTTGTTAGGTTCTTGGACCATAAATCAGAATGCCTATAAATGAATTTCATTAGATATTCAAAATGAAATAATTAAAAGATCTAAGTTTGTGATATGATCAACTATTCAAGATAATACGAGTATCTATACCGCCCTAATGAGAGGGCAGGATTTAGACTTAAGGCTTTGCTATAACTAATTAGTTATTCAATAATAACCAAACACCATATGGCGTCGTTTTAATTAAATAAAATAAATTTTGTTTAAACCACTATTAGTGGAATAATCAATTTGTATTAATCTAATTAATTAGATGTATAACAAACAGATTCTCCATCTCCTCTTCATATTTCTTACTAAAATAAATCATTTTTGGGGTATGTACCAACTAATATACAAAGAAAGAAATATTTTGCCCTTGCTGGAATCTTACTAATAACCTTATTTTGATTATGGAAAAAAAAATTATACTATTTCAACAATGCACAAAGCTATGATTAACCCCTAAAAAAATTGGCGTATTTTGTCAGAGGCTAAAAATATTCCCACTTTGCAATAAAATCCAAATAAATGGAACATTTGTTAACGTATTCGAAAACTAAAAACTGTTTTCGAAAGGTGATGAAATAGGCATTTTTTTAAATATAATTTTTTTTTGCGAAAACTTTAAAAAGTTTTAAAAATGGCTCACTTTACTTTTTTTTCTAACTAAAATTACTGATAATGAAAAATAATAAAACACATACTTATTTCATTAGATAAATGAATTATAAACCTTACTGTCACCTCACTTTTTTTCGTTTCATGTAAAAATAATTCTTAAAAAATTCACAAAGTTCCATAATTTTTTTTCAAATTGCTATCGGAAACTTTGGTTTTAGAAAGGGGTAAATTTTAATTTTTTTGTGGTTTTCTTTTAGATTTGAATATATACTTTGTTGTATTCCCTTTCCAATACCGTTTAGATCACATTTCTGACTATGATAGTAAGGGAAAAACAACGATTTCTGTGAGACCTATGTGAGCTGGGACAAATATGGTCTCCTGTGATTAAACGGGTTTTAACTACTGCATAAATAAGATAAATTACATAATACAAAAGGGTTGTCATACTAACGCATCGCTTAATCGAAATCTTTACCCAAAACCAAAGGTAGGGTATCTCAATTCCGTGTACCGTATTC
Source organism: Limnephilus auricula (assembly GCA_951813805.1). NCBI lineage: Eukaryota > Metazoa > Arthropoda > Insecta > Trichoptera > Limnephilidae > Limnephilus > Limnephilus auricula. The sequence goes on along the minus strand of OX638390.1, from coordinate 23,697,683 downwards.
TTATCTCTGGATTTGCGGGCTAGTGGAAGAAAAACAAAAAAACATTTTTGGAAGCATTTTATCGAACCCTTTCATCAGCAATAAATGCATTAAGGATCTGGCAGATATTTTCCTTGGAATTACCAGTTGGCAGCGGTAGAAAGGGGGGAGCAATGGGCTAAGTTAGGGGAAGGAGTAGGAGATCGGGATGATGGGGGACACCGGGCATCCACTAAAAACCTTTGCGTCTAACGATGGGGTGGCTCGGGTCAAACCCGACCAATCTTGGAGAGAAGCGCATCGGAATTATCGCCATTGGCGTGCCATGGTCAGCTGTGAATAGAAAATGACTGTAAACACAATTTCTTTATCAATTTATTTTTTTATGAAATAAAGAGTTATATTTTTTTATGTACAACGTCTACAGCTTCAGTACTCATACATACATTATTTACTAGGTACCTGATATTTGCTCTAAATATTTTTTCATTTAAATAGTTTAAAAACATTAATACCTACATCAACCGTCTATTCAATGAGATTTCATGGTAGAAGATACTTATGTAGATACTTATGAAAGATTTTATTGCACTTCCTTTGATTTGTGATAATTTGATATGGCAGAATTTATTCTTTAGGATAACTCAGACTGACATCATCATATTCCGATTCACAGTATAAAAGCAAGTATAGGTGGCATTTAACCTGACCGAAGAGACCTGAATACACCATCGTATTAACCTGGTTTAAAATAGTATCATGAAATTAGAATTTTAACAATATTTTTCATTTTTATCTTGTTATTTAGGCTAATCTAATGATAAAAGCTAACCATTCCCGGCAATCAACAACATCTGCTTGCCGTGGGCGGCTAAAGGACGCTTCAGGAGACGGGAGGAAATATTGCATTATCTGGGCGGCGGCGCTGGCCTGAACATTCGTTAGCGTTATTTACAGAGATGCCCGCCGGATAAAAGTGTCCGGCTGCAGTGGCAGTGGCGCGGCGGCTGTTTGCTCTGGGCGGGGGCGGGGGCGGAGGCGGAGGCTGGGGGCGGCTGGCCGCCCTTCCCCCTACCAGGTGAACAAGAGGTGAAGGGAGGCAGTTAAATTGATGAAGTTACGATGGTATCAATCTTTTCCAAGAATAAACCTTGGGTGTAAAAGAACCTCACCACTCTTCCCGGTGACGCTGTTTTAGTCTAGATTGGTAGAAAATATGCAGTTGGAAAATCCATCGATATTCGGCTCCCCAAACAGCGATTTGATGTTCTATCACTTTTCTTAGTTAAGGGTGTAAAGATCTAAGTTGGTGGCCTTGAACTCGATCATATTTATACGTAAACTAATAATCCACCTGTTACCAAAATTCTTTTCAAACCAAATTATGTACCTAACACAAGGACGCAATTTCATGAAATCAGAAATTCAAAAAAATAACAAAGCCAATTCGCAAAACAGTTTATTTTAATAAAGAAAAATAAAATTATTAGACGCTGTCAGAAACTATAAAACTACCCCAATTCTAAATAGACAACAATAAACCATATATAATGTTATAGTATGTAAGTTGCAATTAGTAATTTGTAAATATAGATACAAATAACTAAAAAAAAATAAAGAAATAAAAAAGTAAGCTTAGTAATGTTAGTTTTGTTTTCGTTTTTAATTTTTATTTAGATGTAAGCATATTTTTTCATACACCTGGTAGATTTTTACCAGGTGTATGAAAAAATTTAACTTATGAAATACAGTCACATTTATACAAATAGGAAAATACGATAAATTAGTTTAAGGTGACTAAAATAATATTGGTGAGTTTGTTCGTTTTCAAATCATCTTTTTTTTTACATATTAGCACATGTATTTATATTGTGTGTTGTGTGTTTGTGGTTGATGTGTGTTTTATATTGGTTTTGTGTGTTACGTGTATGTTTTATTATTTTATGTTATGAAATTTTGGTAATACTGTCTTTTTAGCTCTTTCATCCATTTTGTAATTTTGTGTCGAAATTTATTTTTGTTTTCCTCAATTTTATTTTCAAGTGTTAGACTGTTGAATACTTTATTGGTAGTGTCTTTGTCCAAAGCTTGTACATACCGTCGGATTTTTTTATGTTTGTAAGCTTGTCTAACTGGTATGTTAGTATATTTTGTGTTTGTTGAAATTTATTTTTTGGTCAAAAATGTAGTTTAGTATTGTTTTAATGTATAATTGACGTATATCTAGTACGTCACAACAGTTGAATATTTGGTCTGTATCAGTAAGTCTATATATTTTTTTTAATAATTCTATTCTATAATCTATATTTTTTATATAATTGACGTATATCTAGTACGTCACAACAGTTGAATATTTGGTCTGTATCAGTAAGTCTATATTTTTTTAAGTATTATCTATCTGCGCAATTTCTATGTGCTCGATAGCCGAGTTTGTTGCTCCTCCCCAAACCATTATTCCATATTCTATTATTGATTGACAACGTGCAAAATATATTAAAAATATACCTTCATCGGGATCCTGCCAGAGTGATAACTAGTATAATAAATATATAAGTTGGTAAAAATTCCGTCATATATTATGAAGTCTCAAATGGTTGTACCGGTACGTTGCAGATTAAAAAACTCAAATTTAATGCCTACGTAGCTACTCCTCCTGTATTTTTTCCACGAGTTTGGCCGGTGGTATAAACCGCCATGAAGCTCAGCTTTGTCTACAAGTAAGTACACTCCTCGTTTCATCTACGCCCTTGCATAATTTAACTCAAGCTCGGTGATTATAATGACGCTTGGCTCTTTATATGGTTGACCCAACTGCTTTACCTATTATATATGGTTTTACTTGGATTCTAGAAAGAAGATTACTACCACATATTTACGAAGTACCTATCAACCTACACAGTATATACGGAGTATAAACTGTAGACATTATACTAAAGCTAAATTGTAGCTTATAATAATTATAATGACTCTTGGCTCTTTATGTGGTTGACCCAACTGCTTTACCTATTATATATGGTTTTACTTGGATTCTAGAAAGAAGATTACTACCACATATTTACGAAGTACCTATCAACCTACACAGTATATACGGAGTATAGACTGTAGACATTGTACTAAAGCTAAATTGTAGCTTAAATAGCTGATTAGGTCGGTGACCGAACAACTAACAATGTGCAAGTTCAATTTAAAATTTAAATTTTCTAATCGTAGGAGAAAATTTCTCTGGAGATTTCTTCTTTCTAGAGAGGGGGGGAGATGTAAAGGAATAAGAGTACCTACCTAGAAATGTCTAGGATTCCTTTATATTTATTTACCTAGTATTTAAGTACCTACCTAGAAATATCTAGGATTCCTTTATATTTGAATTATGCATTTTATTTTATTCTATTGTTTTTTCAAATGTCAATACTGTGGTTACACTATGTTGTGTGGCTGATATATTTAAAACATTATAAAAACAACCTCTATATGACAAATAAACTTTAATTGTCGTATCTTTATACTCCACAGCAACACATTGTTTTATTTGTCTTTAAAACCTAAAGACAACAAACAGTCTTATATGTTTGTTATGTTATGCGTTATGTCATGTTATGGACTACTTTAAAAAAATCTCATCATTTTAATTAATTTCCAGTGGGGTTTTGAAATCCCACTTTATTGAGTCATCATGGAACTGATTAGGTCAAACCATTTATTTTTAAATGAATGTTTAATAAAGGTTTTTCTTAGTGCACAGGTTTGTTGCACAGGTCAATCTTATGTGTAGCCCTCAATTCAGCTCCGAAATAGATCCCTCTCAAAAAGAACGTTACAAGGAATAAATAATATACCTGAATTTCTTATTGTTATCTAATTTCAGTTGAAGAGCTGCATTTTAATTTAAGTTTTTTTTTTATATTAAAAATATTTTTATTGACCATTTAATTTTTTTTTTAAATTTATGAACCAGTTCTGCTGCGTAATTGTTATTACGCGTGATAGCTGTTTCACTTTCCGAAGGCATTATCCTATCATTGTGATGAAGCTACCTATAGATGAGCTATTTATATTATTTCTTTAAAGGTTAAAATTGATAATACTGAAATTCTTAGTTAACAAATAAGTTTAATTTTTATAATCAATGCCAACTATTATTAATTTCTGATTGAATTTGAAGAAAATTATTAATAATATATTAATTACCTTGTAAAGTTTGCCCACTAACTTTTACATTACTTAAATTGTATTGTTTAAAAATATAATATCACAAAACCCATAGAAAAATGTCGTCAAAATTTTCTATTTTATGTTTTATCTCAGAAAAGTAAAGGGATTGTGTTTATTTATGCCCCAAGAAAATCGTCTTTAAGTTAGATCACTCCATCTCCGCAAGATTTTGCTAGTATCTTATTTCGACGGGACCGTTTGTTCATCATTCACATATTTATTTTCGTTCTCCTGTAAAATTACATTTTTAATTTACTGGTTGTGCAAACAATATAGGTATTAGGTCGACTTTTTTTTTAATTGTAAATCCTTAATTTTAGTTTTTCAACGTCATTCAAATTCGATTCCGAAATATTAAATACCAACACAAAAAAAAAAATTGAGTTCAAAGTAGAAACATTGTGTAAACTAAAATAACGTAAAATGCAATAATTTTCACGGCCGAGTCCTTTGTGTATTATTTATTCATCGACGGTAAGCGAAGTAATCCACGGCAGGTACACTGGCCACTGGTCGGTAGGGCAGGATGTTTTTGGTTTTGCAGAACCTTATTTGAAATGCAACATGTCAAAAGATAAACATTTCCGGCAGCTCGCAGGCTTTTGACCGTAATATTCATAAATCGCGAAACCGTGTACTACAAGCACTAAACATTTCGCCTCAAGGCAGTCTATCTGATAAAACACTTACTGGACAACTCAAAGAGCTGGAAGAGTGGAAAATACTTTCAGTATCGCCCTGGTGTAAGATCACCATTCAGAATTGAAACGTTGCTTGAAATGGCTTTAGCCGTGTTTAGTGACTAGATCTGAATATCCAGGTACTTCCCCACCTTCCTCTACCCCATCTTATTCCCTTCCCCGCTTACCTGCAGCCTCACAACATAGCCCAATTGGGGATGCCATAGTCTCACTGGCTCCAGACGGGAGCTATCAAAAACTGAATGTTGGTAATTTGTAATAATAATTGAAGATCGACCTTGCGCCGTTTTATAATAATAATAAAAATAATTCGCATAAGTTGTAAAAGCTATGCTATCTTTACTTTTCTTGACAACATAAATAATTTATGCATTATGTAAATATTTATAAAAACATTATATCTAGTAAAATTAAGTACCATAAAACATTTACAATCTTTTTGGATTAGGAAGAAGCCTATAATAATAATTTTCTTTCTATTTCAAGTTTATATTTTAATTTATTAATGATCGGGATATCAATAATTTATACTTTATCAGTTTTTGCATGTGTAGTATATGTATATACAACCAAACAAAACAAACCCAATTATGTATCTCCTTATGACTTTACCTTTAATAAGATAACACATAAATTTTTTTTTTAAACACAAAAAAACAAGAAATCGCTTATAAAAAGTACGAAAAATATATATTTTAATTATGGAGTTTATTCTGGTGGTAATTGAGGATGTCACACTAAGACAGGATATTATATCATACAAACAAGGTAGGATGAGCAGTTAAGTTCATTGAAGAAGAAGATAACAATAATAATATAATTGTTTAAAATATGAAAATGAACAAGACACAGAAAAAAATAAAATATAATGGCTGCAACTGGGACTCAAACCCAGAACCTCACGTCTAACCGGGACATACGCATGAACCAATTTTGCTATTGCATCCTATTATGAGACTGCGTATTATTATATTTCTCTGTCTTGTTCATTTTCATATTTTAAAAAATTAGAATATTATTGTTATCTTAGTCTTCAATGATATATTACATTGATGGGAATAACCTTCAAAAGTTAATAAGAGAGTTGTTCTTATAAAAAAAAAAATTAAGTTCAATTCAGAATTATATAAAACAACAACAAAAACACTCGACAATAATTTACACGGATAAACGTTTGTTTTTTAGTGTAAATTTGCATAGCCACGGTTATCATTTATTCATAAACATAAAAAGGCGTGAAAAATTTACTGCTGATTACCTATCAACAGATACAATAATTTCCTCCAAATATCTCGGAATACTCCCATATATTCTTATTTTTTAATTGAAAAACTATTGTTTGAAAAACATGATTTTTATGCATAGCACAAAGGGTGATAATTATTATAAGCAATAATTATTTGCCTAAAACACTCATCCACATTGAAAAAATCTCCCGAGAAAAGATTCATGCCGCCGACGGCACACGGGATAACCTGCTTTATCCACTGAGCTACGTGTCGGCTTATCTCTTACCCGCCAAATAATTCAATATATATACTAGTGTTTCATTCAACAATTACTGCTCATTACATTTTTTCACCTGCAAACAACCAACTTTATTTTTATATGAGAAAGGCACTGTAAGTGCTAAATATACCACTAGATGGCGTCGAGACATAGTATGTCTACATTTTTTTAAGAAAATACTTTAATTCTTCAAATATTAATTATAATTTTTTTAATTCATTAACTAATGTTTAAGACAAAATTTGTATGCATAGCACAAAGGGTAACAATTATCATAAGCAATAATTATTTGCCTAAAATACTCATCCACATTGAAAAAAACTCTCGAGAAAAGATACATGCGTATTATTCTTATTACAATTATTATTGCTTGTAATAATTGTTACCCTTTGTGCTATGCAGAGTGTTTCAGGCTAATAAAATTATTGCTTATAATAATTGTTACTCCCATATATATTTGAGACTAGCCGTGTATAATCATGAAAACAATTTAATTCGGGAAATTCCTTACTTATTACATAATTAATAAATGCATTTGGTTAAAGTCGTGCACGTTTGTGCACGTGCCAGTTGGATTTCATAGAATTATCTGTCTAACTATTTATAATCAATCCCAGAACGAAAAGTTAGTTAGTTAGCGGAGCACTTCATCAAAAATGAATAATTCACGTAACCAGGAGGATGAAACACAGGCTGCGTCATGGTGATATTTTTATCTGTAAAGAAAAGGAATGAAAAAGAATATTTCTAAGTTTAATATATATTAGGTCCTTACATATGAAATTGGCGTTTTGCCGTACTGGCAACTTTGATTTCAAATGTCTTCTCTTTGGTTAGGAATTCCAAATTCAAATTTATACAGCTATTTACTCATGTATTTGTGTTTAGAAAATTATAATTTATTTGTTTTTTCCTTAATTGTTTTTTTTATTTGCGTCACTTAGTTTACAAAATGGGAAACTTGAAATATCGCGTTATTTACGAGTATGAGTTCCATCGTGGCACCAGTGCTGCAGAAACGGCTCGAAGGATTAATGATGTGTATGGCGACGGTGCCGCAAAAGAAAACACAGTGCGTTTTTGGTTCCAACGTTTTCGTTCTGGAAATTTCGACCTGCAGAACAAGCCCCGTGGACGGCCGGAGACCGAAGTTGATAATGAAGAATTGAAGGCTATTGTGGAAGCGGATCCATCGCAAACCACGTCCGAGTTAGCTGCAGGCTGCGGTGTTAGTGATAAAACTGTTTTAATCCACTTGAAGCAAATTGGGAAGGTGAAAAAGCTTGAAAGGTGGGTACCTCACGAATTGAGTGAAGCAAATCAACAAACGCGCGTTAACTGCTGCGTTGCATTACTCAACCGGCACAATAATGAAGGGATTTTAAATCGAATCATTACTTGTGATGAAAAGTGGATCCTGTGCGATAATCGGAAGCGCTCATCGCAATGGCTGAACCCTGCTGAACCAGCCAAACCATGCCCCAAGCAAAAATTGACTCCAAAAAAAGTTACTTGTGAGCGTTTGGTGGACTAGTGCTGGTGTCGTTCACTACAGCTTTCTTAAATCTGGCCAGACGATTATGGCAGATGTCTATTGTCAGCAACTGCAAACCATGATGGAAAAGCTAGCTGCTAAACAACAGAGGCTGGATAATCACTCTAGGCCACTGCTGCTTCATGATAACGCTAGACCACACACTGCACAACAGACGGCTACCAAATTAGAGGAGCTTCAATTGGAATGTCTAACGGACACCCACCGTACTCTCCGGACCTTGCCCCGACAGATTACCATTTTTTTCGAAATTTGGATAACTTCTTGCAAGGGAAAAAATTCAACTCCGATGGAACAGTCCAAACCGCCTTCAAAGATTTTTCCCGTCCGAGTTTTTTTTTTAGTAAAGGGATGGATGAACTACCTATTAGATGGAAAAAGTGCATAGATAGCAATGGTACATAATTTGATTAAATAAATATATTATATTTAAAAAAAACGACTTTATGTTCCTCCCATACAAAACGCCAATTTCATATATAAGGACCTATATTATGCAGTGCCCAACCAAATTTCAAAAATATTTTCCTCGTCTGAAAATTCAATAGTTATTTCAAAGTCCCCTTGCTGAAATAAATTGCGTTGATTTAGAATGGACAGATAAAAAAACTTTGTGCAAATTTCACAATAAAGTAGCAGAATTTTTCTATTAATTAATGCCTTTAATTAAGGTGTAGTGATGTGCTATAAAACATCGCCGTTTTATTACCAATGAAAGACAGTAAATATATTTGCCCACCGCTGTTCATTTGCGGGTAAATAAAAACATAACTCCTCCGTTTCCAGAATATTCCGGAATATTCTAGAATACTCAGTTGGAAGCAGGAACGTCTCTGAAATATATGGCCAACACTAAACAAGAGAGATGGAACCGTCCCGAGACAAATTTGAAATATTGGTTGCAAACGAATTCAAAAGAACAATGATTATATACTTGTCGAGGATTAAACAAAGGTTTGTTTTATTTTTAATCAAACTGGTTATCCAGTTGAATATTGATGTAGAGGAATGCTGATGAAAGGCAACGTAATTGGTACGAGTGCAATTCCATTGAGCTATTCCGAGCTGCAGCCTTCAGGATGTAGTTTGCCCTGATGGTAGACAACCTCCAGTAGGAGAGGGCCATAGAAGGAGAAGAGTAGTAATGACGAAGACAATATTAAAAGATTTGTGTTGCGGATGTTTATATATTTTTTTAAACGGATATTTATTTAAATGAGGTATTCTGTTGAAAATTTATGGAAGATTTAAAAATAATTTTTCTTATTTTTAATCATCCTACTAAAAAAGTTTGTTTTTTATGTTTTTATTTAAATTATTTGGTTTTAAAAATAATCAAAAACTGATCAAAAAAATAACCAAAAACGACCTGTGGTTGGCAACGACGCTACATACGCACGTCAACAAACTAACAAAGTACTACTATCAGAATTTTTTCAAAAACGGGAAACGCTTATGACGTCACACGTCCAAAATGTCGTTTTGGCGGTATTACAAAAATAGGAAACTTTGACTAGCTGTAGAAAATGTTTTCGTCAACATAAAAATAAAATAAAAATGCCGTAATAATTGTATATAATAATTTCTTGCCTAATTTTTTAAGCAATAAAAAACTTGAAAATACCTTATTCAAATCAATATTTTCTTGAGCATTGCTCCCATAACACCCGATACCCTTTTTATAAACGCGAAAGTTTGCATGGATGTATGTGTGTTTGTTACTCTTTCACGCAAAATTTCCTGAATGGATTTTTATGAAACTTTACAATAATATAGCTCATACATCAGAAAAACATATAAACTATAAAAGCTAGATATTTATTTTCAATATATTGAAAATAATACACCTAATATATGTGGTTTTAAAAATAATCAAAAACTGATCAAAAAAATAACCAAAAACGACCTGTGGTTGGCAACGACGCTACATACGCACGTCAACAAACTAACAAAGTACTACTATCAGAATTTTTTCAAAAACGGGAAACGCTTATGACGTCACACGTCCAAAATGTCGTTTTGGCGGTATTACAAAAATAGGAAACTTTGACTAGCTGTAGAAAATGTTTTCGTCAACATAAAAATAAAATAAAAATGCCGTAATAATTGTATATAATAATTTCTTGCCTAATTTTTTAAGCAATAAAAAACTTGAAAATACCTTATTCAAATCAATATTTTCTTGAGCATTGCTCCCATAACACCCGATACCATTTTTATAAACGCGAAAGTTTGCATGGATGTATGTGTGTTTGTTACTCTTTCACGCAAAATTTCCTGAGTGGATTTTTATGAAACTTTACAATAATATAGCTCATACATCAGAAAAACATATAAACTATAAAAGCTAGATATTTATTTTCAATATATTGAAAATAATACACCTAATATATGTTTTTTTTTTACATTAGGTCCACACAGGAGGCCCTGAGGAAAATAATTTCCCTCAGGGCCTATGTCATCTTTGGGGATGTTGTGTGGAGGGTATTTTTAAGGAAAGGAAGGAGAGGAAGTTCTGGGAAGGAAAAGGGTAGGAATCTGGGGTTCAGTGTGTCTAGATCATCCGCCGCCAAGACCTGGATAAACCTTACCCCATGAACCCGGGCACCTCTGCTAAGTCACGAAACGTAGCGAACCACTTAGGGTGACCTATGGCAGAGGTGTACGTTATCCAATAAATAGTTCCCGGGGCGGCGGTACCCATTCCCGCCTCCCAAATTGATGAATATATCTTTTAAGCAGTAATGTTTTTCAATGGAGTTTGTTAATTATTTTTGGTGAGAAGTAATTATAATATTACGCTCTTCATTGCGCATTAAAGTACCACATTTGAAGAATTAACCTCTAAGCCATCCCCAAGCAGTAACCAATCTTACAGATCCTCTAAAGTTATCATTTTAGTAAAATGGAATTGTTCCGAAACAAAATTTGAAATATTGGTTGCAAACGAATCAGAAAGCGAATGAAATAAAATCCAAGTCACGTATACGAATCACTTGTGCAATTCTTCCTATGCTGAAAGTCTTAGTCAGGGAGTGATTATGGTGCTGGGATTTTCCTGACTTTAGACGAGACTCTAACCTACATTCATCAGATTCTTTTCTATGTTGTATTGTCGTATATACTATATATTGTAAAAAATACAACATGATAGAGGTGAATTTGAGATTTCCACTGCTAAAAGTATTGTTATGATTATTTTTTTGGTTATAATGCCGTGTTGCATTTCCTCCCTTTTTAGCTAACGTTTCTGACAGCATTATAGTGTCTATCATTAGACCACAGATTCTGCCCTGAGGACACTGTAACGCTATCCGAAACATTGGTTAAAGAAGGAGAGAGCGCAATATGGTATCTCACTATCTTCTTACTATAATATTATAAACGCGAAAGTTTGTATGGATGTATGTATGTTTGTTACTCTTTAAATAGAAATTTAATAAATGGATTTTAATTAAGCTTTACAATAATATAGCTCATACATCAGAATAACATATAGGCTAAAATTTATAAAGCTAGCTATTTATTTTCAATACATTGGTAAAATTAATTTATTGTTTAATAGAAAACGTCAAAATTTGAGAATGACATGTTGCAAAACAATGATTGTTAAATCAAAATTCTATTTTGAAAAATATTTAAATTGGTGAATTTATTTGAAGTACTCCTAATACTTTGAATCGAATCAAGAATTATACATATTTATAAATAAATAGGTTAAGAATTTTGATAAAAACGTAGATGGGACCTAGGAAAAGAAAATAGATTACTCGAAGTACGAATCCTACGCAGACGAAGTCGCGGGCAGAAGCTTGTATATAATAACTCAAAAATAATCAAGATAACCTAATAAAGATTTCTGTTTATTATTAAAATCTACTTTATTATAAGTGAATTGTTTTTTAAGGTCACGAATAACCTGACAAGATTTTAATTCCTCCTTCGGTTTTACATCTGTCATTTCAAGCGAGAAATATTATTGGATGGATGACTTGGAGAACTAAATCGTATATATACCTACAAAGTACATATATATTTAATTGGATTCAGTTCACTGTGAAAGACCGACAATATATTTATATTATTATTGTTTCTAAATATGTTAGAAAAATAACTACCACGTCCTGTTCCTTTATTTGCTTATTACCAAACTTACCCTTTTAGCGGCGGAGATTAAATGTCAAACGATAATCCCGGATTAAATCAAACCCCGACAGCGACAAGTTAGCGGCGGGTTACAACCGGGTGACTGGAAAAAACATGCACTTCTGCTCGCCCTTGTAAATCCTCAAAACTCGCAGCTAACAAGCGGTTTTACGGCAAAAACCTCTTATCTCGCTGAAAAATGCCTGAAAGAGCGAGTCAACACAATCGCGCTGAAATGTTTGGTTTCTGGCATACATAACAGCTTCGTTATGAAAGTTTTCCTAGAATGCATAATGATAATGAGGCCATCGTGATACAAAAAAGTGCATTTGTGAAATTTGTGTACCTACACAATTACATCAGCAAAAGAAAAACTACATTTATTTATTTATTTATTTATTTATTTGTTTATAAGATTTACACAGTACATTAAATATAAGTTGTATGGTATTTTAAATAAATTACATGGTTTTGTACCTATTACGTAAATCTGTAAAATATCAATAGGTAATTTCGCCTGGGTTTTAAAACTATATTATGATGAAACTAATGAAAAGAATCAAACATTGGTTGACTAATAAAACATAAATGAAAGAGTATGGGTGGAGAAAATTTTACATTTTAAAATCAAAAATTATTTGCTAACATATGATAACATCAATCATGTATGGTTAGGAATGAAGTTAGTCGAATCTGTTTAATTATTTGAATTTGTATCATTTTAATTAATCTCACTATCTTACTAATATTATAAACGCGAAAGTTTGTATGGATGTATGTATGTTTGTTACTCTTTAAATCGAAATTTAATTAATGGATTTTAATGAAACTTTACAATAATATAGCTCATACATCAGATTAACATATATGCTATAATTTATAAAGCTAGCTATTTATTTTCAACATATTCGTCAAAATTTGAGAATGACATTTTGCAAAACAATGATTGTTAAATCAAAATTCTATTTTGGAAAATATTTAAATTAGTGAATTTATTTTAAGTACTCGCCTAATACTTTGAATCGAATCAAGAATTATATATATTTTAAATAAATAGGTTAAGAATTTTGGTATAAACGTAGATGGGACCTAGCAAAATAAAATAGATTACTCGAAGTACTAATCCTACACAGACAAAGTCGCGGGCAGAAGCTTGTATTATAAATGCAAAAGTGTGTTTGTTTGTTTGTCCTTCTTTAACGTCGCAACGGAGCGACCGATCAACGTGATTTTTGCATTGGGATATTTGGAGGACTGGGAAGTGACATAGGCTATTTTTCATCCCGGAAAAATATTTCATTCCCATGGGAAAATTCTTTACACAATAAATTCCCCCTTATACAACGCGAGAGAAGCCACGGGTCAAAGCTAGTTCGAAATAAAGAAATATGTAAAATAATTAATAATACGTCTTTGCGTGTTTTGATTTTACTAAAACAATAGCAGAAACCATAATGATTTTTAACATAAATCCATTATTTTTCTAAGAAAAACAGATTTTCCTTCGGATTTAATTATATCTATAATCACCAAGCATACCCATTTTGGTTATCTGTGCGACCCCGTGGAATTTGTTTCAATGATCTCAATTTTGATATAAATTTTTATTTCAAAACTGGAACTGATTGTGTGAAGGATTCAGACAAGCGATAACGTATGTACCCACCTATGATATAATAGTTGAACAGAAAAAAAATTTATTTGCCTTTTTTCAAATTGAAATTATACTATCCCGTCATTTTTCACTGGGTCTTCTTAGTTCAATCAATATTTTGAAAACATATTTATTACGAACTTCGAGTAGAGCCATCGCATAACCCGAATTCGTAATTCTCGAAGTGACTTTCTTTCAGCTCTGCAAGAACGAAAGCCTAACAAATAATATCCTATTAAAGCTCCTTTTGTATAATCATCGGATCAAGTTTGAAGTGATGTAACGACTTTCTCATTGAACGATAATAAATTAAAGATCGGACGGGACCGGTCCTTCAGATAAATGCAATTGAATCCAGTTCGTTTCATTCGAGAAGATGCAGTTCCCGATACATTTAAGAAATCGCAACCCTTAACGACCCCCATTCTGCTGAAAATAGGGACCGCCTTAATTGAAAAAGTTACTCCAGTTTAACTTGCAGAAGATGGTGAAAAAAGACTGGCGATAAAGATTAAGGGCATAATTGTTTCCTCCTTGGCGCTGCTCGATTAATGACTTGAACAATTTTCTTTCTTCCTGTCGTTAATTTTGATAGTTGAAACTGGAATTTCCCGTAACGTATTTTTAATCTTACCACCATTATCAGTATTATTACATCACCTTTCTTGGTGTGATAACCGAGTGTTCGTAAAATAAAATTTAAAAAATAGTATTATCTTTCTTTATTTTTATATATAAAAATCTCGTGTCACAATGTTCGTCCGAGGTAAACTCTAAAAGTATTTAACCGATTTTGATTAAATTTGGCTTACTGTGTGTAATTTGGTCCAACTTAAAATATATGATAGTTTTTATCTCGATTATTGACCTCAATATTTATTATTGCACATTAAATGTTTTTTTATGAAATTATTTGTAAGTTCCGTAAGTTTCTGACAGATGGCGATATGAGTTCATTAGCATTTTTTTGTTACCTAGGTTGTGTTCAGTGTTGCCAAATTAACGGATTTCCCGTCATATCTGGCGGATTGGAGTGTCCCGAGACGAGAGAATTTCGTGTCTGATTGATTTTACGGGATGACGGATTTCCGAATAAAATGACAAAATACTTGATTTTATAGGCGAAAATAGTCGAAAAATAGATATTCATACACGATCAAGTGAAACGAAAGTAGTCGTATTCTTATATATATGGTAAAATTAAAAGTTTGTAATTAACGATAAAAAGGGGTAAATGAAGAAAGTGTTACGTAACAATGAATGGTTGAACAAGTCGGGGACACCCGAGGAAGAAATGGCACGATCAAGTGAAACGAATGCATGGTAAAATTAGGCGTTTATGATGAACGAAGAAAGGGGTAAACAGAGAATATATGATGTGGAAGTTAATGGTTGAAGAAGTCGGGGACACCCGAGGAAGAAATGGCACGATCAAGTGAAACGAATGCATGGTAAAATTAGGCGTTTATGATGAACGAAGAAAGGGGTAAACAGAGAATATATGATGTGGAAGTTAATGGTTGAAGAATTCGGGGACGCCCGAGGAAGACGTGGCACGATAAAGTGAAACAAATTATTTTTCAATCTTTACAATAATATTATTTCCATTCTAAAAATATACACAGTTTTCAGGTACACTATAAGGTACCTGAAAAGGTACACTATAAGTAACTACTAAACAAGGTACTCCAAACTATTTATATCCCCAAGCATTGCCGGAGACACGTCAGCTAGTTAGTAATAAAAATTATATTAAAATACGTCTTATAAATTTTTAAATGGGTATTCCAGCAATTATGTTAAACTACGACACTCTTTCAAATTATATGAATATGCTTAAATTGTCAGACAGAAGGATTTTTAGTGACTTTATCAATATATATATTAACAAATAATATCATATTTATACTTGTAGATACTGTAAGTTTGTTCCTGGACAATACACGACGCTCATTCCAAAATACGCATTCTGTCAGACAATTTTTTTAAGCATCTTCAATTGGTTGAAACACAACGGTGTCCTCTGCAAGCACAAAAAGCAGAAGATTCCCACTGCAAAAACAAACCCCGACACCGAGACACCAGGGGTAAGTGGTGTGAAAAAGGCTACCTTTTTGGATATCACATTTCAGTGCCATCTGTGGGTTCAATTTGTAAAGACACCGCGAACGTGCTAACCGGACGTCCGCTCGTCACGTAGCGGGTGAAATGTGGCTTGGACTGGGCCAATACTAATCCTGGGTCACTAATTAAAGTCCCGCCTCCCCGCCAGTCCTGCCACGCGACCCTCCTGCTCTGCTGTTCTTCTGTTCTCCTGGTACTGGAGAGAAAGGAGGACACGGAGCGCAGAAACGCAAAGGGGAAACCTTTTGCAAAAAAGTCGTTACGGCATTCCATTAGCGGGAACTGTCAACATTGATGGACCAGCAAAAAGGCAGACAGGTTTGATATTAGACATCTTATATCACAAAATAATTACTTATATGGCTAATCTTGTTTATTTTATGATGCTTCAAAAACACTCGGGCTGTATTCCGATTCAATTTAATTCAAACAATTCTAAAATAGTAAAACAATGAAAACCGTCGCAGTCAATGAATTGTTAAATAAAAGTGTTTCGTGAAATGTCAGATCTCAGGAGAAGCCGGGTAATACTAACTAGTAACTGATTTGAACGTTTGTTACGATGCTTCCAATATTACATTTAGTTTTCAGAATACACGTGGCTTTTTTTGTATTTCATTTAAGAGCGATTGACCAGCATCTGAGAATAAAGTTTAAAAATGCTTGCAATTATTCAAGGAGGTTCCAATGAGAAAGATCAATTATTCTCGTATAAAAAAAATTTAAAATTAAAAATTTAATATCAATGTATTTCAATCAAAACTTGGTTTAATATATACCTACATTCAAGTAAGCAATAAAAATGCTCAAAACGCACGATGCTAAATTATTAAATATAGTGAATTTCTTGTCAGTATTTTTTGATCGTAAGTATTTTTGATTTTTCAATAATGTCTAAACAAAATAAGTGTGTAAAAAAAATTGAAATATTTTAGTTTTTAAAACCTTAAATAAATAGAAAAACTGAGGTATTTTAGTCACAAAACGCGTTCTCGGATTTATTTTTTTATGATTTTAATTTACCTAAAATTTAAATTTTTAAAACTGTGTTGACTAGATAATGTATTGATTTATTTTGTTGTAAGAATATATGATATGAAATTTGTGTTGTTTAATAGAATCTATCGTTTGAAAATTGAACAAATCTGCCAATGACCAACGGTATAACCTTAGTATTTTAAAAATACACGTAGTTTTTCAAAATCTTAAAACTGCGTGTACCAGATAAAATAAAAATCTTTCAAAATCAATTTATATTTTTTTGTAAAAAAGAGGCAATACGTCTAGAATTTTGATTTAAAAAGGACTAATTTCCGGTATTCTCTGGTAATACCCTCTTAAGCTGATTTGTTATTTATATATAGTGATGTTTTTCTTCAGTGTGTTTAGTCAGGAGGTTGTAGCTGTCCTGCCAGGTGGAAGGACAGGTATCGTTATAATTTCTATAAATGGAAAAACATAAAATATTATTGTTCCAAGCCTCTATATGAAGTTTGTAATATTTTTATTTTATTTTATGGGTGGAAACTTAATACGGAGAATAAAAGAATTTCACTGTTAAAAGTGTATTGCTACCGGGCTCGCGGGTGTTTGCATTGTAATGCAAAACTGTTATACTATTTCATTTTATGAACAAACAACACTAAAAACCGTTTTCCCCAAGAGAAAAATGTATTTTACTGTTTGTTGATACAAAGACCCCACGGCGCAAAAGTTTACATTCGTACCTCGTACAAATAATAACAAAAATTTCTCCTTTGTGATATCAGGAAAAAAGTCCGTTTTCAGACCGAGTCACTTATGCAAGACGAGTTTTGGAGAACCGCGACCAGAAGCCTAATTCCCAAATAGGGGTTTAAGATTCCCCGTGGGGTTGTGTAAGAATTTTGAAACTACCCATAAGCGCGCGCACTTGAATAGTGTTACAGGATAAAGTGAAGGGGTTGTTGTAACATGACTGTGTTAAGTTACCTCGTAGTTGAGAATTTCTCTAGTTCTGTTTGTAAGAGTGGAAGTTAGTATTTCGTAGGGAAACTTAACTTCTCGGTGGTGGCGAGTGAGTTATTCAGTTATTTATCTCGTACAAAGAAAATGCTGTCAGTGGCGGATTCACGAAAACATGTTTGGGTGGAAGCAAAGTTTGTAGCGAGGGTTAATGGGGAGCAGCAAGCGGCCCCTCCCCCCTCTCCCCACCCCGTTCATCCCACTCCACTCCACCCACTGCTATCGTAGTTAGATTTCTTTTATTGGTATACAAACGACGCGATGGCGATGTCGAGAATGCAGTATTATGTTGTGTGCTGATTTAGAGCTTTGCGAT
The DNA here is from genome assembly GCA_951813805.1 of Limnephilus auricula. Lineage (NCBI taxonomy): Eukaryota > Metazoa > Arthropoda > Insecta > Trichoptera > Limnephilidae > Limnephilus > Limnephilus auricula. The sequence goes on along the minus strand of OX638390.1, from coordinate 23,679,486 downwards.
ATCCATCAGCTGATTGCGAATGAACATCACAAACTGCGGAAATGGACCAAAACAATCAATCTGTATCGATGTTATTTTGGAAACATTGAAACAGTTTGATTTAATGACTTGTTCTGTATCCGCGCAAAATACATTGCAAAATATTCTATCTTCATAAATACTATTTTTAATGAGTCAGACTAAACTAATATTTTAATTTTTTTTTATGCACATTGTGAGAGTAAAACTAAGAAAACTAAAAGAATCTTCGCTTAAGCAAATTTCGAGACAACAAACTATTTCATACCTATCTTAAAGACTCACTGTCGATTTTAAAAGGCAAAAACTGACAATGTTTTTTATTTGTGTATTTTATAAGAATGTAAATCTAAAATAAAGAAAAAAAAATGATAATTTTGATAGCATCAGTTTTGTGAAGAAAAGTTTCAAGATCGCTAATGCTTTGTGCGATCACTGAATAAATATTGATGACACTTTCAAAATTATTTTTACATACATTCATAAAAATTTTTGAATGTCTATAAATTGCTTATGCCTAAATTGTTAAATTACTTAATAAATATTTTGCATTATTTTTTTTTTCAACCCACTGTAAAAGCAGAATATAATATTATTTATAACACATGTTACTAAACTGGTAGATTTTAGTAGATATACTGGTAGTATAGCTACGGTTGTAATGAAACCCGGTGGGCATTGAGTATATAAAAAATAGAAGTGGTGTTTACCATGTTATTATTTTATTTTTATTTAAGTTATCGAACATACCAATTTCTATTCAAAAAATGAGTTTTCCTGACATGGCAAAAAAATCCTGTAAACTTAACGGATCCATAAACCATCCATCCTAAGGAGGGGGGGGGGTGGCTGGAGAAAAGAAATTAAGGAATCATAAATTTACCAAATTATAGATACGAATGACACCCAGTATACACCTAAAAAGGGGGGGGTGACTAAATGATTTTAGATGATTTCAAGTTGTGATTTTTCTGGTAATTTCGCCTATATAGCCAGGAATCCCGTAATCCCTATAAATTCCGTCGGGCACAAAATTCTAATAAATTTAGATTTCTAACATTTTTCAAAAATTCCTAAAAATTTACAATTTTTTCCAATTTTCCCTGTTTCCCTCACAGACAGCTAAACTTACGGACATGTCAGGGAAATTCCTGTCATCTGGTAACTCTAATTCTGCGAAACTCTGATCAGTGAACTCAAATTTGCTATTAATATACGCATAATTTTCAAAATTCGAGCATTGTGAGAAGAATTCAGAATGATAAGCGATGAAGAATATTATGTAATATTTTTAACGAAAAATTATTCAATTGTCATTTTTAAAATAGAAACTGTAAAAAAATACCTTTCTCGTATTTCTTTTCAAGTGTCTGCGATAGGTCATAATAAAACTAAAACAGTTAACAAAAAAACGAATGAAAGTAATCTACAAGTCATGAATATTAGGAAAACCTTCCACTTGCAAACTACAAAGAACGCAGTGCGTTTTCCCCATCCAGCATTTCCCTCAGGAATACCATTTGTCTTACATACGCAAACCCACTCTTCTACATTCCTTTATTCGAAAAGTAAATTCCTTTGACCGAGCTCTCCGTGGCGGTGAAACAAAGTTTCCCCGAGTTGAAGAGTTCCCCTGATTTACATGATAATTGTGAATCTTTCGCCTCTCGCAAGAACTTCACAAAGGTCGTACTTCAGCCCGATACCATCTCGAGATCTCTCGGCAGTTGCATTTGATTGCCTCACTTTTTAAATTATTTCTTTGATGCATGTGCTCCGTACTTGCTGAGCATTCAACGTTCACGGGGTCGAGTTCACCGTAGCGAAAGTTCCCGTAGCGCTCGCTGATCGTTATTGCGGTGATGCTTCTAAAATTACGTGATTGATGGCGGGAAGTAGAATTTTCATATTCGGAATTAAAAAGTACAGAGTTTTTAAATTCTCGTTTGGTAAGCTTTCAATGGAACTTTTTCGGGGACTTGATCTGTTGATATCATAAAGTTATTATGTCAAAGTGATATTTTCGGAAGCAATGTTTTCATAAATGTTTTCGATTGATCAATGAAAATGTAAGTATTTAAAAAATTCTCATGCAATCGTGGACACAGTAGGCAGCTATAAATTCCCTAAAGTATGCGTCGGGACTTGTGGTACAATATTTTAATTAGTTTATTTTCGGTTTATTTTAAGTAGTGTTAGTACATATCACCAGTTTTTAATAAGCCATTTTCCTTCTCATACATTATAGAGTAAACATATATGCAATGTATCCCACATGATGTGTGATGAAGAAGGTGGAAAAAGCACAAGGAGTCGTTCAACCAGCAGTACATCAAGTACGGCTGATACTTATTATAACTGTAACTAAAAAAACCTTATGTTATTGATTAAATCATTAGTTAGTTTGTAGGTAGGTACCTACCATTCTCTCCTATTATTTCCAGTGTTCCTCAGTTCGTGTTATATGCTCTGTAATGTGTTATTATTATTTTTATTGTTTTTAATAAATTTAATTTAATAATGTTTATTTTTAAGTTCTGCAAGTGTTTTAGTTTTTATTATTGTGACGGCTGTTTCGGCTTACAAGGCCATTTTCAAACTGTGGTGTCCCACAATTAGATGTCCCATATTTATACGATTTAGTTTAATTTAATTTTAATTTATTTGAAAGTGAGTAAATTGATTTATTCTTGGTTAAACCAATATTTTGGGAAAGTAATGGATTCTCCCCCATGGATATTTTGAAATTTGTAAATGTGTTCTTAATTGTTTAATAATGACGTTACCGCTATGAAAATAGTTTATGTTTTGTGAAAATACTTGGAAGAGGTGAATAGATTATTTTTCTTACTTTATTAATTAATGTTAAATTAGGGTCGTTCGTGCGTTTATTGATTTCTAATTGTTTGAAAAAATTCAATCGAAGACCTTTTCTTTCTACATGTAATGGTTTAGGTCCCTTGTTGTTAGGTGGATTGTGATTATTCACCAAGAGATGTTCTGCGATTTTGAAGATGTGTTTTTATTATTATATCATCGAATATTTTCTTTGAATGTGTTATTATTAGATAATAGTCTCTAAACAAATGTAATCTTCTTAATATATAAAACAAAGTCGGGTTAGTTACACCATTTATAACTCAAGAACGGCTGAACCGATTTTTATGATCATTGGTTTGTTGGATTTGTCTCCGTCCCGATTAACAGAATAACTATTAAAACATCGGAAAAAATCACGGAAAAAATTATTATGAAGAAAATTAATTTTTTCATATATTTTGTATGGAACGGCTTTTCAAATAATGTGCGTTGGTCGACATAATTTGAATCAATTCGAACTGTCAATGGTGTAGTGTGCCGAACATTTCGTGCTTAGTCAACAGCTCAATTTCATTTTTTGAACTTACAGTAGGTACCTATTTATTTTGACTTAATAAAAACTATTTCATTTCATTTATAATTTATTTCAGCTACTAAATTAAACACAACATTTATTGATTCTGAGGCGGTACGAAGTTTGCCGGGTCAGCTAGTAAAGGAATAAAATAAGAAAGATTAGTATTTATTTTAAATTGTGTATGTGGAATTTACTGATGTATTGATCATGTTTAATTCCTTTCAATGCTCACAAACAACTTAACGCCGCGTCCTAAATAAGAAGCTTTTAAACAAACTTCCCTGCAAAACAGGAAACAAATTTTACTTTACTATAACTGCAACGATTTACTGTTTCTGTATTATCTTTTATGCCAGCACTACATTACACGTAGATTCTTCATCTCTACTTCCATCGACGTTTTTGTTCACCTCAGGGCTGGATGTTATTGTATTATTTGCTTTTTGTTCACAAGTGTTCGAATTGTTCCTTTAGCATCGGGTCTTACGCGTCGTCTGCTGTCTACTTAGTGTCGGCTACACATCGTAAATATTCATCCGCCCCTGGCTGCTCTCTATCCTCGTACTGTTCTCTTCTGCTGTGAGATATTTCTTAATGCAAAAGAAATATCGGAAGCTGTAGCGGGGGTCGGTAGCGCCGGGAGGGTTGGGGCAGATTTGATTCCTTGCCAAGCTAATGGAGTAACGAGGACTTATTACTTCGTTGGGTCGGCGACCGACAACGGCCGAACTTTTCCCGAACGAAACTTTTAAGAGACAAACGTTAAACACAAGTTTCGAGTTGTAAGTTGGATGCTTTTTGCGGACACTCGCGAGATGGGGCGATGCTTTTATTAAAAATAACGCCGCTCTGTTTCTGGGGAAGATGGCGCGCAAGTACTCACTCACAGTTTGTAGCGGGAGTTTGCAGATTGTTCTTATTGTTTGAAAGGGGATGCCAAATTGCAAAAGGACTTTCCAGAAAGTCTTCGCAATACTACGCTTGGCATAGTAATTCTTAGTTTTGTTGGTCATCAAAGTTTATAGAACTCCTATGAAACTCCTAACAAGAGACGATAAAAAATAAATAAACAATGATGAGCGTCAAAAACTGCGCACGATGGAAATTATTTTCAATTCTATCAAAAAAATTCTCTAAAAAAAATTCCAACGTTAAATACAACACGCAAAATATGTTTGAATTAAGCAGAATTCTCGAACGGTGGAGCTTTGAAGTTGTAAAAAATTGCACAGAAAAAGTGAAAGTCTGCATATTTTCAGTATATTTACATAATACTTGTACATAATATTTCATTATGTTCAAGTAAAAAATATGTACACTAAAATTTTTTGTTCCTATCTGCCCACTTCGAATTATTTATTTATCTCTAGCTGAATCTGTTATAAGTTATGGAATAACAGCTTGGGGATTTTCTTGTAAAACAAATATAGACCACGTTCAATCCGTGCAAAATTCATTGGTTGAATTATTAGCTGAAAAAAATTTGTACAAAGAAAGGCATAATATTCCATACTTTTATCAGAGTCTCAAAATTCTTTCAGCAAGAGCAATTCTGTGGTACAAAATTATATTTCAGCACATAAATAACCTTTTATAAACAGGCTGGAACACAACCATAATACTCGATTTAACTTTAATGAAGGACTAATTGTACCTAAGAATACAAATAAATATGGACAAAGAACGTTAAATTACATTATTCACAGTTGTTTAAATATGTTACCTGCTGAAATTAAAAACTGTGCCCAAAACACACGATTGGTGAATTTACTGAAGACTTGGCTTACGGAAAGAATTTATTTGTATTAGCTTACAATGACATATTATTGTAACTTATGTTTTTCATAATTTTTCTTTTATCTTTTTATAAAAATATTATATTTCTGTAAAAAGTTTAATTTTATTTTATATGTATAATTGTAAAAATGTAACTATTACATCACCATAATAAGATCTTTAATGTAAAGAACCCGTTAGACAAACTACTGAAAAGTAGTTTATCGGGACTTTTTGTCTTATATTTGTAAAGGGTATATAATAAATAACTAAAAAAAAAAAAAAAATTCTTACACTTATGTACTTTAATCAACACTAGCTTTTGCCCGTTGCAGGCAACTAATTGGTCAAAGCACTAAGCGATTTGACGTTGGAAGTTAGAAGTGTGTGCCTACATTTTTAAAAATTAAATATTTGAAGAAAAAACGATGTTTGAATGTGTATGAAGCAAGAATTGTGAGCCTACACAAAGGACTCGAGAAGTTAACCGCTCAATTTTGTACACCTACTACTGAGCCACTTAGGTCTCCCGGGTCAAGGCGTTCAGTATTAGCCTTTTCTCGCAAAAGGGGCCAAGGAGTTTACTGCTCAATTTTTCATTGAGCCCTTCAGATTTTGTAGGTTGATTCGCATGTTTTGATACCCATATACCCATATCCTGTTCCAGAGAAGACTCCTACCACTGAGCCACCTATGTCGCCGACACTAAAAATGGCCCAGTGGCTTAACGCTCAATTCAGTATACCTGCTATATTTAATTTTATTTGAGAAGCCAAAAGGGGCGAAGGATTTTACCGCTCATTTTTTCACCAAGCCTTTAGGGTTGTGTAGGTTGAGACGCATAGTTTGATAACCATATATCCATATCCCGTTGCAAAGAAGACTCCTACGACTGAGCCACTTTGTTTGCCGACACTCCAAAAATAGTTCAGAGAGCTAACCGCTCAATGCAGTACACCTGCTCAATTTAATTTTATTTAAGAAGTCAAAAGTGCCTTATCTTTCAAAAAGGGGCCTACAAGTTTACTGCTCAATATTTTCACCTAGCCCTTCGGGTTGTGTAGGTTGAGACGCGTAGTTTGATACCCACATAACCATATCCTGTTCCAAAGAAGACTCCTACCACTAAACTAACTCGGTCGCCGACACTGTAAAAACGATCCAGAGTGCTTAATGCTAAATTTAAAATTTTTGTGTAATTTGAAATTTTTATCTGCGTTGAAACTTTCCATACATTTTTGGTCTGAAAATTTACTATGTGTTTTTATCAACGGTCCCTTGCCGGCGAATATGAGCCTTGCGGTCAGTTAAACTTAAGGGGCAGAGTGGTCGTCTTTCGCATGCCAGACCCACACTGACTATTTATTGCTGTTTCCCGCACTGACTATTTCTTAATATATATTAATATTAAGTTGTACCCCAATAAATATGTGCTTCTGTTAACGTGTAATTTATTATTTTTATTTAATTATAACGTTTCTTTTGTTTAAGATTTCAGTTTACTTTCTTTTGTTGTGTTTTAAAATCTTTAAAGTTGTTATAGATGAATTTTACCTTATTGGTAATTTACTAAAGTATTTTATTTCTAGGTATTTGTAATTCATTACACTGGACTGAACTTTAAAATACCAATTAAAATATTAAACCAATCTACATATTATTCAATACATTTTTTTAAGTATTAGTCCTATTAGAACAATATACCAAAACTGTGATGTGATGACTCACTTTTTTCTTTTTTGTAAGCATCAACTTATTGTGAAATATAAAAGGATATTCAGTTATCACACACAAGAATCGAAATCACTAGCAAAGGCGTGTAGTTAAACTTTTTAAAAAATTAAATCAGAGTGGGTAGTTTTACCAATTTAATGCCAACTGAATAACAACTAAGTACTTAATAGTATCAATCCAATAATTCAATTTCACTTATCAGCACCATTTCATCACGACAGATGTGACTCACTGCAGGCAATTAATTTGTAAATTCGTTATGCAGCCATTTTGCGGTACGTTTTGGTCCCACTTTATATTTCGTATTGGTCACGCCGCGTCCCGTGGGCCCGCGCCCTTGGCCAAAAATGGAACCATTTAGCAATAACTAAATGCCATTTATTTAATCCATCATACATCAGTGTCGCTTTGTCTCGACCGGGGTGAGTCACGCGTGGGGGAAGTTCACCCTTGAGGCACTCCAGGGGCGGCAAGTAATCGCAAACGTATTCATTTCGTAATGAAAAATACACACTGGTTGTTATCTTACCTTTTAAATGATAATGCTTATCGCTTGATTTAGCTTAATCTGTTCTGATGAAAAAAAAAATCTTGGGGCCAGTTGTTTCACAGAATTTGAACAAATCACCATATTTCTAAGTTAATATTCTTTTTCTTAATTTTTTTTTTTTAAGTTAAAAGAAATATACATATTTCGCTTTGTTAACTTAAAACATTGATACAAATAATATTAATAATGATGGTTTACTACCTAACACCAAGTAACACATTTTTTTAAGTGAGAACATTTTGGTTTTGCTCATTAATTTTGAGAGCAAACAGTTTTTTTTTAAATATACTTATTTTATTTTCGGTTGTTAGGCTATCAGGAAGGAGATTATATATGTTTATACCCTCATAGCCTATGTTTCTTTTGCCACACTCTGTCTTTGTTGAATTTGTGTATAATTTATTACGTTGTCTTGAGTGGTGTTCATGTACTTGTGATGTTTTCATAAATGTAGTATTTGTGTGTATAAAGCCATTTTGAATTTTGTAGATTAATAAGCATATGTTGTATTCGTACAGTTTACTGATTTTCATTAAGTTAGTTTCTTTGTATACTCTTTTGGTGGGGGTATCTGGTCGATAGGTAAAATGTTTTTTTATAACTTTATTCTAAATTATTTGAATTTCGTTTAAGAGTGTGATATTTGTGTTTCCCCATATTTCTATGAGGTAATTAAGATGGGAATGAATTAAACTAAAGTACAATCCCCTCTTTATTTGTATTGGTAGAAGATGGGCTATTCTACCAAATACACCAATTAGTGGGATAATTTTTTCTTTTACTTTTTGTATGTGGTGTTTAAAAGACAAGTGTTTATCGATATAAAGTCCCAGGTATTTTTCACTATCTGAAATTTGTAGGTTTATTCCTTCTATTTGCAAAGGTTTGTGAGACGGCTTTTTTCTTTTTTGTGAACTTAAGATCATGTAATTAGTTTTTTTAGTGTTAATAGTTAATAAATTTTTAATTAGCCAGTCATTTAATTTATTAAGATCCAGTTGAGCTTTTTCAAGTAAGTTTTCTAAGTTTTTGCCAAAGTAAAATATAGCAATATCATCTGCGTATAAAAAAATTCCGCAAAATTTCTATTCAACTTCTGTTATTATTTCGATGGTGTGAAACAACTTACGCGTAATGATATAATAACAGAACTTGATTAGGACTTTCACATAACTTGGAAAACAACTTTGAAATTTGATGAATTGTTAATTGACAACTGGCATTTAGTTTTTAGGTCGAAATCATGCGATAATTAAATAATAGGCTATTATAAACGTAGTTTTGTATTTAAGGCCAAAATACTTAATCAAACTGAAAAATTATTTTTGTAATAAAAAGATCTCGGACAGGAGCTAAAAATATTTTTTTTTTGCTTTTAAATGATGACGTAGAGGTAATTAAAGAAATCAGTTTTGGTTCATTTTGGAAACCACCTAGAAATTTTTTGTGAGTTATTTATAATTATTTTTAAAAAAATCTGCATCATCCTTGGTTTTAATATAAAGAAAAATATAATCTATAATAAAAAAAAATTATGTTTGTTTGTTTGTTCGTACCTTCTGCGCGGCCATACCGTTCATCCGATTGCGATGAAACTTTGGGAATATGATTTGCGGGATGGTTATAGAATAGTGAGCTCTGGCGATATGAAATTATTTTCTATATTCACACGATTGCGATTAAAATTTTATCCGATTGCAATTATTTTTTTTTAATTGTTGTGAACAAGCCCGTGAATACTTCTATATCTATACTGGTGAGCTCTGGCATTATTAAATTTGCATAAAAAATTAAATGGGTCACGCGAATTGTTGGAAAAATGGGTAAAAAGGCTGAGGGATGCGGGAGGCTCGGTTAATTAAGGTGGGGGGCTTCGCGGCAGGGTTGACGAGGGGAGGGGGGTTCGCGATAAAGGGGAGAGCGGGAGAGAGAAAGGGAAACGCGGGAAGAGGAAAGGGGAACGCGGCAGGGAAAAGGGACGCGGGAGGGGAAGAGGAAGAGGACGCAATCCGGATATCAGAGAGTAGAAAATAAAAAATATTCAAAACGCGTTTCTTTGGGTATTAATTTTAATATATAAACGGCAAGTTTTTGTTCCGATGTAAATAGGTAATTTGTAATTTAAATTTACACATTTCAGTTTGATGCGAAACGGAAAATAATTTCCCTCATTCAAAACTCATTTTTCATTGCGCTACAAGCCTCACGGTTAAAGAGATATTTACTGATTCAAAAAATCAGTGGACTACCAAACTAAGTAGTAACAATACCAATACAATGGTTGGTATGTAGGTATACCTGTTTAAAGTGATATTTTTCCGTTGGACGAAATTTTGTCGCAATAATCTAATATTTGCCGGCGAATCTGCTCCGCCTCTGCAAGTTCCGGCAAGACACTGCAGTTCGGATTACGAAAGCTTTCATTAATGTAAAAGCTATTTGCCTTAATTATGATAAATAATACTTTAATTCTGTTTATCGCTAGGACCGATTCAGAAATCCGACAATCTATTTGTAACCTTATTGCTGACTGAAATGACTCGTTAAAGCCATTCGATAAATCAGAAGGAATTAAGATTAATCATCATTATCGTAAACTGGTAATTTGGAGTTGTTTTGAGTAGTTTTCAGATGAGATTTTCAAATAAACAATTAGTCATAAATTAACTGATTGTATTTGTAATTGTGTTACATTAGTACGAATGTTAGTACGAACGTTAGTACGAACATTCAAATATGTTTTTTTTTTACCTAATGAGTAAAATCTCAAATAATAATATTTAATAACAATTATTATAAGCAATAATTATTGGCCTGAAACACTCATCCATATAGAAAAAACCTCCCGAGAAAAGATACATGCCGCCGAAGGGACTCGTCCACTGGGTGATCTAATCCACTGAGCTACGGCGGCTTATCTCTTACCCGCCAAATGATTCAATATATACTAGTGTTTCATTCAACAATTACCGCTTATTACATTTGGTTGTTTGCAGGTGAAAAAATGTAATAAGCGGTAATAAACAATTATCGTTACCCTTTGTGCTATGCATAAAAAATCTTGCCTTAAACATTAGTTTATCAATTTAAAAACAAATAATAATAAGTGATTTTTAATCACTGAATACAATATAAGCGATTCTCAATTATAAAATTTGAAACAGAAAAATCATAAAATAAGATACGAAGTTTTACACATTAGGTTAAAATATAAAATCAAATTTTCGAATCTTAATATAAAAAGTAAATATTAATCCTAGGCTAGCAGAAAAGTCAATAGATAAATGGATAAATTTATCCAAGACACTATCTAGATAGCATTTTGTTCTAAAAGTATCTTGCAATCGTACATAAAGATAGCAGCCAATAAAATATGCGTTAAGATAATGTTGTTCTAGTCGAAGTATGATATAGTTAAATATGACCAAAGGGGGTAGGGTCCCATTAGCTCAGTGGTAGTGCAGCGCCCCAGCAATGATAAGATCCTGGGTTTATTTCCTAGATGCGACCGTATCTTTTTCTGATTTTTATGTTTCAAATTTTCGGTTGTATTCTGAACACAAGACCCATTGTACCCATCTCCGGAAATTATCGCGGCGGCATATAAACAAGTCTGTGGTCCTTCTTACGTTTGTATTTCTCTAAAGGAAGAGAAAGTATATTAAAAAAAAACATAGCTTATGGTTATGTGAAAAAGTCATTTTGTGCTGATCTATTTTTCTCCCTGATTTTCCTTTTACTTTTTCTTATAATTTTTTTTTTTTTTGTTGACGTTTATTTGTATAAAATAATAAATGTACAAATCCTAAGTTTCAAAATACAATGTAGATTGTTATAAGAACTTGTTGACAAACCGCTATCTAGCAGTTTCACGGGACTTCATTGTATCGTAATGAGGTATTTTCACAAACAATGAATACCTTAAAAATGTGTGGACAATTTAAAGTTTATTGTTCTGATTCTAATTCTAAAAATGTTTAATGTTAATAATCTCATTCATCATTTTTTATGTTAAAAACCGCACATTTCGAAATGGTTCCAACCGCCTACAACGTCATTATTTCATTATGAAATAGAAACCGCCACCAACCGACATAGAAACCGCCATCAACGTTGTCCGCGTGTCGTCAATGCCACCGAATTCACGAAGAAAAGCGAACATGTCGTTTTGGTGGCAAATCAAAAATAGCACAATTTAAATTGTTTTGAAAATGTATTCGTCAAAATAAAAATACCTTCTCTATGGTATTTTTTTCGAGTAGAAAAAAGTATAAAACGAACAGTGAAAGAGCTCTCTGTTGTAACATTTCCATAAATAAAATAAATATTTAAAAAACTAAACCTGCTCTTCATCGTTCTTCAATTCTACATGCGAATTTCATAATTAAAAGTTTATACAGAACACTTTTAAACCGAATTATGAATTACGTTTTCTATGTACCTGCCTAGACACAACGCCGTTCTTCCATGGAGCTACGTTCAAGCGACGCAATCGCCGCTCGTCCGTATTTTCAATACTATTATTAGTCTTTGAAATCGCCGCTAGGCGGTGCAGTAACAAAATTGTATGACAGGTAGCGGTAGCGTCGCTTGTAAATAGCTACGTGAACGATGGGCGTTATGTTATTCAATAGAAAACTTAACACTGTGTTAGCCTCGAGTTTTTATCACGATTTTAAACCAATCCTGAGTTTGTCATCAACAAAGTTATCAAGAAAGGGAATATTATTCATCTCCCGCCCTTGGAACTCCTGATATGTATATTTTTGAGGTGAATAATCTTTATTCGTAAAGAACACAACAATAAGTTCCCACATCCGACGTCTTGCTTACCGATTAATGCAAAACAAATATTAACACATCTGACGTGGCTTCAAAATTCTTGACGCCTGCTCCTTGTTATTCTAGCCCGCTACGTTCTGAAACCAGCAAGACGAAATGATAATATTAGCATTTATATAATACCGTGTCTATTCGTGCGGAACAAAATGAACACGTCCCGCTCTAGCTATTGGAAATAACGTCAATATGCTCAGCCATGGTTCCGTCGAATAAAGTCAACTTGTATGTTTTCAGCCCATATTGGAAATGGGAATCTCCTCTGATATGTTGTGTATTTCATTTCCCCTCATTTGTACCACGCCCGGTACAGAGCCGCAGTACCTACAGTCGCCGATAGTAAACGCCGAAATTAAGTGCAGCCCAAAGCCAGGAGAATCACATACATCTATAACTGAGATAGTTCTTGCAACGCCTTCGTGAGAAAGAATAATTAATATTGTAAACGAATTCTAAATCATTTAGGTAGGTATGTAGGAAATAATGAAATAAATCGATATTAAATTTTTAATTTTAAAAATTTGATACGGGGAATAATCGATCTTTCTCATTGGAACCTCCCTGTACAGTTGCAAACATTTTAAAACTTTTATTCTTAGCTGTTGATCAATCGCTCTTAAAGGGATTTTTTTGAATTTCGAATTATTTTCGGAGTTATCTCTTTTTGTGGCGCGCCAACTAAACCGGTCTGGCCGGAACAAATTGAACAATACATGGTAGACGTTTCCCGACTACCTGCAGATGGATTACTCCATAAAACATTTCTTATATTATATACCTATATAATGTATATATTTTTTTTTTTTTATGGAATAGGCAATTCACCCTAAGAAGTAATGTATATTTAATGCAAATATAATTATTTTTTAACTAAGAGTGCTAATAACGGAACGTAAGAACACCGTACCCATTTTATGAATAAAACTGCCTGAAATTTTACTCAAAACTTTAAACACTTTATTTCATCCCATTATGGCCTCAAGTCAATCAGAGAAAAAAAAATTCTATTTAAAAAAAAAATTCTATTTAAAAAAAATTTTACTGTTAAAAAAAACGTAAAAACATATTTTTCTTTTCAAATTTTTTTTACTCCTCCGAGGTCCCGGCGATAGCGACATTCTTAGTGATTAAGAATCCGTTCGATTTTTTTTTTCAGATGCTCAGACGGGTTGCAACGCCAACGCTAGGGCGACCCGTTTTATTTTGTCGATCCCCCACTTTACCAGCCGATTACTGTTCGAGTTTTTTATTTAAAAAAAAAAATTATTTATTCTAAAATAATATATAAAGAAATCATAAAAAGAAAGATACTAAAAATATTCTTTGTTTATTTTTTACAGAGTTCGAAAAAACACCCGAAATTTGTGCCTCTAGACTAGAATATTCCCTTATGAATCGTACCCTGAAACTCTGGTAGTTCGTGTTAATTCGTTAACCCGTATTATCTGTGGGCGGTATTTGGTTCCCAAACAAGGACGCTATCTGATAATATTGTAATTCCAACGATCCTCTGAGAAAAATGTAACCGAGATTGATGATAAATAAATTAGTCAGTCGTGAAACCTGGTGCAGAAAGACAAATTTTTACGGGCGCCCCTTGAATCAGCCGCCCGGGTCCGCAATATTGCACATGACAGTAGTGACGCTCTGGTCCAGCCCCGTGTGTACTGTTGGGTACTGTGGGCGCTCTGGGATTAACCCGTGTCTTCCATCGGATCTGACGCGATGCTTTGACCCGGCCAAAATGAATTCCCAAGGCGTCCGTGCTTTCGGAATCCGTAAATCATATCAAAGGTCCGAATACATAAATAACTATGCAATTGAGACAGGGTTTATCAGATGTTATCAATGGAGACCGGAGACTAGAGACCCAAACATCATTACTGTTCAACACTGGTGTACGACTATTCTACCATTCTTGGGAATAAGATTTGTTAAAAAATAAAATAATTTATTATTATTTTTACTAGTTTTCGGAATGTTATAAACATATAATTTATTTAATACGAGACATGATTATTATTTTAATAATAATACTATTTAGATGATTGTATAGTTCCGTAATTGTGAAAAATCACCTCAAGGGAGCTGTAAAAATTTATTATATATTTCTGCAATCTTACTTCTAACTACAGACTAGACAAAACAGTATAACTACTTATGGATAAAAGATTGCATCCACCGGGTCGTAAATAACTGATACAAAACTAGATATGATTTTAGATTTTTACGGCCAAAAGTATATTTGTTATTCATTCTTGGGGTGTTATGTCATGTTACGCTACCTCCTTCTTTACCCAACGTTTCCGACAACGTTACAGTGTATATCATCAGGGCAGATGTTTGATCAGGCAAAACATCTGCCCTGATGATGGACACTGTAACGTTGTCCGAAACGCTGGCTAAAGAAGGAGGTAGCGTAACATGGCATAACACCCCAAGAATAAATAACTACTTCTGCAAAGCATTTAACCAATGATTGCGATGTACAAATGTACGAATGTCCAAAATGTACAAAGATTGTGTTATTTATACTATCTAAAGACAGAAAAAATACACGACCTGGGAGGTCACGTGAGACACCGTTTATTCTTTAGTTAGAGAAATTTATATAAGTTTGCACGCAGAGGACATAATTGAAAACACATGGGTATTTATTAAATCCTGTTATATATTTTAATAATAATATGTAATACGTTTTAATGAACGTATTTGGGAAAGCGAATGCAAAATTTTATGATTAGTGATCCAAGGATTTGATTAAAGGTTTTTAAAGTATTTGTAATAAACATATTTGCCTCTGGATCAATCTCTCAAAAGATGAAATTTACCTTTCGAATTATAGGTTAGGTTATTTCAGAGAAATTAAAATGTAGCATTGTCATCAAAACATGTCCCGGCTAAACGACGATTCTAGGTGCATTTCAGCTTTCTATCAAATTGTGATAATCTCACAAGCTATACATAATATGTTAGTTGAAACAGATGATAGTTGTCTTCTTCTGCTGATCACAATTTGTTCAAAATCTGAAACGGACTTAGAATCGGCATTTAACGGGGACCTTTATAAATGTAAAAAATAAACAAAAGCCGCTGAATGGCCTTTCGATGACCATACATTTCTGTGAATCAACTCAGCCTTAGAAAACATGAAAAGTTACGATACCTCTCCCTATCAAGCTTTTGAACAAAATACAAATTTCGAAAAGAGAATTATAAAAATAGTTTTGGGACTTATCTCCTTGATCGCTTGTGACTGTAGATAACATTTACTCATGGGTTCCGATTTCAAAAATTAAAAGTTCATTGAACTCGAATAAAAATTACGCTTTAGTTAGGAATACGTAGGGATTTTTTACATTGCCCATGCACCAACAACCGAAATAAGAATGTTTTAGTGCCTCATACTGTATTCAATATACAGATGCATTTAATTTATTTTATTTTACCAGTAAAGCTTAGCACTGCGTTTAATATAACAAACTCTAATATAATATCGCGACAATAATATAAGTTACGGCAAGTCGTATGTCCACGGCATAGGGTAATGTGTTTTGTTCCGTATTACCGCTGGGTTTGTAATATATCAAATAAATATCAGGATCAAGATAATCCTCTATCTATTGTGAGGCGCGTGGCAGTAATAAGCGTTATTATTTCCGACAGCGGTATTGAATCCGTAATAACGTCCGATGTTTTTTCCACGACCGGTTTTCATAATGGACAAGGTGTGACTTTGGAAGTGATTTTTATCATTGTATTTCTATAACAATGACAGCAAAACAAAATATTGGTTTATTTCCATTGACGTTTTTAGTGTCATGAAAAAAGTGATTCAGACCCATTGACCAGCGGCTAAGTATTAAAGTTCCAAAATGCTTGCAACTGTACAGGGAGGTTCCGATTAGAAAGATCGATTATTCCTCGTATCAAATTTTTTAAACTAAAAATTTAATATCGATTTATTTCGTTAAAAGCTTGCTTTAATATATACCTCATTCAAGTAAGTAATGATATAAATTGATGATAAATTTTTAAATATCGTGTACTTCTTCTAAGTACTTTTTGATCATAAGTATTTAGGAATTTTCAATGATGTCTAAACAAAATAGGTGTGTAAAAAAAATCTGAAATATTTTAGTTTGTAAGGGACCTTAAATAAATAGAAAAACTGCGGTGTTTTCTCACAAAACACGTTCTCGGATTTATTTTTTAATATTTTTAATTGTATTAAAATTTATATTCTGAAAAATGTGTTTACTAGATTATATATTGATTTATTTTGCTGTATGATTATATTATTTGAAACTTGTGTTATATAATACAATATTTCGTTTGAAAATTTAACAAATCTGCCAACGACCAACGGTATAACCTTAGTACATTTAAAATTATCTTAGTTTTTCAAAATTTAAAAAGTGCGTTTACCAGATAAAATAACAATCTATCAAAATGAATTTATGTTTTTTTTATAAAAAGAGTCAATACGTCTAGAATTTGATTTAAAAATGACAAATTTCCGGTATTCTCTGGTTATACCCTCTTCAGTTGGGTAAAACGAATTCAGACAGTTTTTGCTTGAAAATTTTGTGCATTTTGCCTAAAGAAAAATAATGTTCCTCAAGACAACGCACCGGCTACCGGTTCACACGGCATCTGCAATGATGTTCAAATTCCGTAAAAATGAACTCGAGTTGCAACCTCATCGGGCATCAACATTTCTTTCATATTTGAAAGAAATGTTGATGAAGAATGGAAAATTGATCCGTATGGTTGGCACGGTTGCCTCGCATCAACTCACGAAATGAAAGAAATGAGAAGAAGGTCTTAAAATGAATGGCCATGGTTCCCATTGAATGCCACCCACACCAAAAGCAGAGTATGTCACAATAACTTACTTACGGCAGCGCGTGATCTGATGTTGATGTGTGGGGCTCACATTTGGTTGATTTGTACTAAAACAGGTACTTCGTATAAATCCGAATGAAACGGATTCGATGACTGTGTGACTGGTTATTTCCGACGATCGCTACTACTAAGATAACTATGTACCAGTTGTACCTACTGTTTTACGGCGGACCTTCGGAGATGCAAATATTTTATAACGTTTTCCACGGCGGGGAAAGTGATAAAACCTACACGGAGGCGATTAACACATGTCAAAATGTTACGTGGTACCAAGGCGATTCAACCATAAGGGTCGGCGTAAGCTGGAGTCTGCATATTGTGTCGCACGTGTAGCATTTGTTTTGTAATGTAGTACGGAGAGCAAAACAAAGCCATCAGGAATCAATGGCGTCACGGAACGCCGCTGTAAATAACTGTTTTGAGGAGCTTGAATAGTTATTTTACTAGAATGGTATAAGATATGATAGCTACCACGAAGAGCTAGATTCGAGTCGAAAAAGAAGTACATAAACATAAAAATGAAGCATTTTATGTCCAAAAGTTTAATTGTCTTTTATGTTTCGAAAACCTGTCAATAAACCCTCGTACATATTATTTATGAAAAATACACTTTAATTAAATGTATTATTATGGTTTCAAGTTTCAGGTTATCATATTAAATTAATATGTTTTTGACAAAATCGTTTTTGACTCTGTCTGTAACTCCACTTCAATGAACTCTAAATCCTCGGTATTGTTTGATTTTCAAAACAGACACTGATTATGAGGACAATTCTGACAAGCGATAAAGTAAGGTACCAACATAATATTATTTAATTAATAATTTTATAATTATATATTTAAAATGTGTCTTAATTGTTCAAACTTATTAACGGCGCTCATTTAAATTAAATTAAATAAATAAATTTAAAAAATGAAAAACGGTAAATTTCTAAAAGTCTCTAAAATTGTACCTAAATGTATGTTTTTGAAAGCCATTATCCATATAAACAAACATATTTTTTATAAGTAAGCAAACATATAATTATAAAGTCCTCTGATTTACGCTAGTAATAAATATAAAGTTCAAAAATCACAAAGAAAGTAGATATCTAACCAAAATGGTCATATTAATTTCGGTAGATACTTTTTAAGATTTATTACAAAAATTTAAAATATCTACAAGCTTTATCTCTTTCAGAGCTCCGAGGTTGCTCCGCGAATCCATTGTTGTGAATTTCTTTTTTAAGGGGAAACTCGAGACAAAACGCCAACGAGTTAAGGAGTCTCTCTGACAATACTAATTCTTTCAGTGGACAAAAAAATATGATTAACAATTCGCTATCGCGTTTATCTCTCGCGAATCACGGAGACTTACAAAAGAAATGTGACTCGTAAATTATCCACCCTAGCCAAAGCGTTACGAGGGATAAAAATATTAGCATCCCCTTCCTTACCCCACGTGCTACGCAACCCTAGCGTACCCTCCTGTCAGGGTTACAACAATACACAATATAATGTCATAATATTTAGAAAGAATTGTTTCTTATAATAATTTGTTATGCAATAATAATAATATATTTCATCATATCACTGCTTTTCTAATTACTGTCATTGTATTTTATTGTATTTTGCTTCACGAATATAACCACTACTTACAGAGACTCTAGGTACATATAGGTCTTACTGTATTACTACAAAAATCATTATCCTGTTATTTATTACATTACATATTTAAATCAATATTTATATATTACCTATTTATTTGATAAAATGCGTATGAATGTGTTTGTGAATAATTCAAGGGTTTTAATGAATATTTTGTTTCATTTACACGGGTTAGTTCGCATTTATAAACTAGGTGCGCCATATTTCATAGTGGCAGATCGGTAGTTCGTTTGATGGGCTTGCAATATCATCCTAGTGAGAGAACACCATTTTGAATAGATCCGTTATTTGTAATGGCTTTAGCCTAATTTTGTGACCACATCCGAATAGCCAAATACTTTCAAACCTTCCTCCTTCCTAATACTTGATCTAATTCCTTCTGCCTCATCAATTCTCTAAATTGTGATGATAGTATAGTCCCAGTGGCTCCGAACATTTGAGATCGTATGAAGTAGTCATAATAAACATTAAAAATTTCTGTATTTAGGTACATATATAATACATTATGATAATACATTGAAAACTGCCAACCCTGTGTCTGCAATAGCACAAGTACGGTAGGGGAAGCTGGGTAGTGAGGGACCCCGACAGAACATCGATAATGATTGCAAATTAAAAGGCGAACCTCGTGTCCCTAAAGTCACTTACGCTAATATGGCTTCGACGTAAACTTTTAATTTTATTCGGAAGCACAGTGCACCAGTTGTTCGGGGCGTTTAGCATTCCCTGTATACGAGAGTTCACTGTCTTGTTTACATAAATCACTTGACTCCGTTGAATTTTTTATATTTTTAGCAAAAGTAGGAATATTATTGTTTTTCAATTGAAATTATCTTGTTAATTCAAGTCCTTTAAAAAATATTTTATTATTCAAAAAGTTTCTCGAAGTTTTACTAAAAACCGTGGACATCGTATTTGTGTTTTATTGGGCGTATTTTCATGCCATGATTTGTGAATTTGCGGTATTTGAAATCACTGTTAATAATTGACCAATAATGTATTAATAACGCAAGCGCATTCAAAATCATCACACATTTGTTTTTATTTCACTGCGTAAACGAAAAAGCTTTTTTTAATTAACCAACATGAATTTTGCCGTCATGCAGGGTGGTTTATGGTAAGCCATTTATGAAAGTAACTACATATGTATAACTTTCAATATTTTAACTGCATGATTAATTATTGTTTTGCTGTCGTATACCCATTGATGATGGAAAATGAAAGTATGTTCCCAGTTTTCACAATTTTTCAGTAAGTTGAAAGCTTCGATAATTTAGATTTAGTTCATGTTTCAAAGGACCTAAGCAAAAATGAATACTTACGACAAAACGTACTAATAATCGATGAACGCAACCACCGACAACCAATGATTATCTAAGCAACAACTGCGCCAATCCCGGTTTCCCTCGCCTCGAGAAAGTCTCGCCGATAGTGTATATGTCCAGCAGCCGTAAAAGGTGATTTTTATTAATTTTATTTTGGTATTTTCTCCTAATCATAAGTTTATTTATTTATATTTATAAAATACGTGATATTTAATTTAGACATTTACACAGAATAGATACATTTAATAACCATACTAGGGGCTGCCTGAGTCACAGTGACCAATGAAATATAATATATTAAAACAATTTAAACTTTTATTCACTTAATTTATTCCATCTTCAAACTGATACCAGTCTGAAAATGGTCTTAACAGGCTGAAACCGGTTACGGCCATAAATAAATTAAGTGGAGAAAAGTTTAGAATTGTTTTAATATATTATTATAATGTAGTTCCACCACAAATTGTCAGTATAAAAAAAAACGATTAAAAAAAGGAATATACATAGTTATTTTTTTTGCGCACTTGAATAACACAAAACTGAGCTATAAAAAAAATATTATTATTTGTATGAAGTCTAGTATAAAAATATTATGGAATAAATATATAAACATGTTATAAATTTTTTTTTAAAAGTAATAGAAAATAGAAATGAGAGACAAAAATTACATGCATAAGGGTTAGTTTACATTGAATGCAAACAAAAAATGTATTCATATTTTCCCATTTTTTTTATACACATACCTACACACGTAGGTATATACCGATTATCCAGTTTATTAGTCAAACATCTCCAAATACTATGTTGTAAGAGAATAAGGAAAGCAATATTCGATTGCTCACCGTAAATCAAGTATTACTTAAACGTATCTGTGTTTTACATATTAAATTATGCTATAAATTAACACCGGGAAGCATAACGGTCCGGTACATTAATATGACATTTTGAAAATTCCTACTACTAACCCAGATTTTTTTTTTTTCACTATAAATTTTTCTGCATAATAATTGATTTGGTAGTGTAGTTATGAGTACCTAATCGCAGTATCGCACCAGATAGGTTGTACAAATAACTTCATACTCAGAGAACTCGGATTTCAGAGGTCTGATTAACCAATTGGACGACCAATATATACATTACATATATGTGTAATATAGCACAAATATATACATTACATACATGTGTTTGTCTACCCAAATTTCAGACTCAAAAAAGCACTCGAAAACCCCCAATAAACGAACGCGAAAATGCAAATACCAGTCTTGTTTTCTATCTAACTAACATTTTGGCTCTTTGGCCTTACTATGATGACCTTCTATTGACAAAGCGAGCTGTCAATAGATATGTGAAATAGAGTCAACGATTTTTCTAAAATCCACAAAACTTTAATCAGCAAGGAATAGAACTCAAAAGATGCATAAAATAAGAACAAAAATACTATGAGTAATATAATTTTTTTATGTATCGTCGTTTTATTTTTTAATTTTTTAATTAGTCGATCACTTTTTACCATTAAGCTAACATGAAAAAGATACCTTTATAAGATATATAATATATACTATTTCTAAACATAGATACATGTTTCTATTTGTGGAAAAAGTTTTAAATTTATTTTATTATATTATTATAATGGAATTCCACCACGAATTATCAGTTTCAAAAATAGAAATATTAAAGAGTGAGAACGCAGCGACACTGAAGAGACTCTACAAAAACCAAATAAATTAAAAGTGGAAAATGTTTTAAATTTGTTTTATTATACTATTATAGATACATGTGATGCGATAACATTTTCACGTAAATATCACCCAATCATCCGTGCTTACCATCTAAACCATGTTCCCCTCTAACGTGTAGAAAAAATCAGAGACCTTGGAATATTACTTGACTCTAAATTACTGTTTAAAGATGATATTGAAAATATCTTTAAAAAAGCCTACAAACAAATGGGCTTCATTCTACGCGTCACAAAACCATTCAATAAACCTCTTACACTTGAACTACTTTATATGGCATACGTAAGATCTCATCTCAAATTTTCATCTGTCATTTAGAATCCTCAATACCAAACTTATATTAACCGAATTGAAAACATTCAAACAAAATTCCTGAAACACCTGTCGTATCGTTTTGAAAATCATCAATGTAATCCTATTGCTCTTTACAAACGGAGAAAAAATTCTGACGTACTATTTCTGCACAAAGTTGTGAACTGCCTCATTGATTCCCCAGCCATGTTAGAAACTATTGCATTTCGTTGCCCTGAACGCAATACCAGATCGAATACCTTAATGTATATATAACATTTTAAATCGAAATACGCACAAAACTCCTTACTCAGGCGTAAATCTATAATGTCTTAAGCGATATTGACATTTACAATGTACCCAAATTTTTTAAAGTCAAATTAACTTTACAAAATACTTAAATCAAATCTATGCATTGTTTATTATATTATTGTACTTCTGTATTGTTTATTATTTTCTTTTTTTCACTCATAATATATACTTTTATAACTTGTAATTAACTACTTCCTAATCAGTAATCACAACATAAATGTATAAATGGAACTTAATTGGTTGATATTATGTTCACTATCTTATGTTAAATGATCTTTTACACAACTGTATGTTCTTAATAGACTTAAATAAATAAAAAAAGATAGGTATGAGAAATGCCTAATATATAATAATATATAAGTTATTAATGCCAGTGTTCTATCTCGATTACAGTGATGCACATATTTGATTGCACAAAGTTATTGTCGACTGAGCAAGCGGGTCGATTCGGGGCTAATTTATTTCAAAGCACGTTTTGTTTTACCACGCGTTGGTTTTGTATTAAAACCTGCTAAATAGGGAAAGCGACACAAACATTTCGTGCCTAACAATACGTTGAAAGATTTTAATAGGAAGTTTTCGTTCGTGTGTAACAACGTTTAAAAAAATATATTTTTAAGGTAACAGAAAAAAATGTATATACGGTAGCTTAATAATTTATGAATTTAAAAAAATTGAATACCCGTCATTTAAGAAATTATGTTATCAATTTGTATGTTTCTTTCAAAGGGTAGTTTACTGTAAAAAAAATATGGAAAATTATGGAAGCGTATTGAACAAAATTCAAATTGACGCAAAGATGGTTTGGATATGTAGAGCAGATGGACATAAAAAGGTGTGGGTATCAGAATAAGTCAAGGACGATCTAGGAATAATGTTACAATCAAGTGAATCAAATAGTCTGGTCAAATAATCAAGAGTCGGAATAATATTATTTTAAAGTATGTATGAGACGATAATAGTATATTAAAGGAGTCAGGAGTGTGTTCCAAGTTTCAAGATAGGGTTTAGTGGCCGCCAAGGTTATATATCGGGGGGGGGGTTAGAAGGTCCCCCCCCCCACCCCGCCCTCCCCATCGGCCACTATATTATGTAGGAAAAAAGTAGAATAGTACTTGTAGATTATATTCCTGGAAAATACAACAATATTATTTGTATCATATCTTTCTATCCAGTATTTTCCAATAAATTTTCTACCCCCCCCCCCTCTTGTTCCTTGCCCAGCCCTCCCTTAGGGTCGATCCCCCCCACATGAGAATGATATAGCTAACGTTCTTGGAGGGGGCACATCTTCCATGGTTACTTAGTTAGCTTAGCTTGTGTAGGCTTTGCTTTGCTTAACCGTATCTATAGTATTAAATTAAAACAAATAACTTTGTTTAAACCACTAATATAATCACAATCACTATATATTTTTAGTCTATACTTGTTTGTTTATTTTGTTATTAATGTCATTACTACCCTGACGAAGAAACCATCGGTTTTGAAACATGTAGGTGATTGTGATTATATTAGTGGTTTAAACAAAGTTATTTGTTTTAATTTAATTCAAAATGACGCCACAAAGTGATTTTGCGAAGTTTGAAGAAGAAAAAAAAAAGTATCTATAGTAGCTTATTTCTCAATAAGTTTGCCATTTTTCACCTGTATTAAGACTTAAAGATAAAGGATAAACCGTGCAGAGCGTGAAAAAAAAAAAAAAAACTTATCTTAAAATATTATTTTAAAAAACTTGACAAATCTCTGACCCTCATCCGTCAAAGGCCAGTAGCATTTAACATGTTGTTCGGAGCACCGAATGAATGTTTAGGGATGACTCGTACATTAATATTAGCCGCAGGCTTCCTGTACCCCCCGCCGCTGGGGGGAGGTGACCGCCCAGTAGGGGGCAGGAGGGTGCGACCCTCCCCCAGGGGGGTGGGATAACGAGGGGAGATAAAGACCTGCCCTAGGTCGGAACGATTCTTCATAATTAATATTCATCTAAATTATAATTGAGATTTTTTTGAGGCGCGCCTTAAATCTTGGTATACGGAGAGATTAATATGCTCCCTGGAAAGGTTGAACTTTTTGATTAGTCTATAACTTTTAGGTGGTCTATTCGTTTTGCTTATTTTCGGGTCGAAATTCGTACATTAAGTGCATTTCCATACTGTGGTTCAGCGGTAACCAGTTCCGTGTATCGAAATTTCCCGCTAAAACGCGATACTGATTTTACAGACTGTTTGGTAATCGGACCAATAATTCAGAAATGCAGCTAACTACGAAGGTAGGGGAGAAACAAAAAAGATATACGAATATGTTCTATTTTTTTTTAGCTTTTTGAAAATTCTACATTGTATGTCTACAATGTATATCTACGATACATTTTGAACATACCGATGGTAGTAATTATATCGTATCGATTGAGAGAATATGATACAGTATACTATTTTTAGTGCCCGCTAGTACATTGGTGAGATCCAGATTCCTCTTTTCCAACTATTGTAAAAATATGCAAAATAATGTTCAGCTAATAACAGCTTATCGTTCGATTTTGAGAATTTCCATAAGTCGTTCGTACATTCCTACGTACGTATGACCAAATTTACATTAATTTTCACGATAATTTATTTCACAATAATAGTGAAAAGGTGCAACTTTCAATTAATATTAGAAGTGTTACTGGAGTGTATTTTTTTAATCGAAGGACCTTTAAAATATGTTTATGTAATGAAACCACTGCATTTGGAAAAAATATGCACATACAGGTAAGAAAAGGATAGAAATGACTTACTACGGAACACTTTGTTCTGTGGAGCTGGTTTTTTTTAATTACACTGTTTCTTGTGGAATAATTGTATTGTTTTGTAGCGGTACTTTTCTTCAGCGGTGGCGGACTTGACACTTGCAGAGAGCGAATTACGATAATTAGCGATATTCATGCGGTGAGGATCAATTAGTGACTGAATGTGGGTAATACTAAGCTTATGAAACGTGTTATTAGTTAAATATGGTAGGGAGGGAAGAAATAAACTTGCCAAATAACCGAAGGAAACCAAATGTTATATTTGACTTTTAACTTACTCTAGCTTTGGATATTCAACAAAAGCACTAATCAAACTATCAAATGGTAGGGCGAAAGTATTATTTTATATTTATTATACTTATCCAATATTGGAAGCGCGTATGGGTACCGCCGCCCCGGAAACCATGTATTGGATAACCAACACCTTTATCATAGGTCATAGGTTTGGTGACTTGGGGTTTTGAGCAGGGGTGCCCGGGTTCACGGGGTGAGATCTGTCTAGGTCTTGGCGGCGAATGCGTTTACCCAGCTACTGCATGATTGATAGGCTAACTATCGGTAACTTCCCATCGTTCATGACTGCAGATAGCAAACGAATAAGTGACAGTTCACAATGACTAAGGGTCCTTAATATATTCAATATCATCTGTTGTTTGTACGTTAGCGATCTGCAGTTGACGTAGAGAACGATGAGAAATTACCGACAATTATCCTATCGATCCTTATCGATCGAGTGTGCTAGGGGGCCAGATCGGGAGAGACTGTTTGAGGGAGTACTAACCTAGACCTTTCCGGCCGGACTCTCTCAATTCTTCGCCTTGCTCCGCAGTGGGAGGGATGGATTCATACGTCCGTCACTCCTAAACACATTAACCTCCAGATTCCTGCCCAACCCTATTACCTTTTTCGGTCCCAGAATTTCCTCTCCTTCCTTTCCCTTAACATACCATCCAGACAGCATACCAAAAGAAGCGATAGGCCCTGAGGGATTTTTTTTCCTCGGGGCCTCCTGTGTGGAGCTAACGTAAAAAAAATGTATCAAATAATTTGTCGATAAGAAAAATCATGTCGTACACGGAGAAAATTTTTATTCTAAAATACGATCACTTTATTCGTAAAAACGGTTAAAAACGGGACTGAAGTTCTTACGAACAAATTAACAGGGTTTTAATGTTTTTTGGCGGGAACATTGAAAAACTGTTAATTTGTTCGTAAGAACTTCAGTCCCGTTTTTAACCGTTTTTACGAATAAAATGATCGAATTTTAGAATAACATTCTTCTCCATGTATGTTAATCTTGTAAAATGTTTCGTAAAATTCAGACTCGGATAAAATCGAGTAGTACTACGATAATATTGAAACCACGCTGTGCATGATATATTTCTAGGCCTTCAAAATTATCCCGCCATCTGTTTGGCAAATTTCTAAATTACTAGACTAAATATATGACGTCAGCTCCCTCTCGGAGAACTATAATTCAACAACAATATATACGATAAACAGTAAGTATTTACATTTGAGCTTGTAATAGCATGTTGTTTCCATAATAAGAGTCTGCCATTCAACAGATCTGACGCAACCTGATCCGACCAACAACCGACCCCCGCCCCCACCGCCCCCACCTCCAAACCGCCCCCGGGGCGAAGGGATTTTGCGTCGAGTACAAAAGTGCTAGATAAATATCCCAGACGCAGGGTGACAATGCGTTTTATTTTTTAATATTTGAAGTTTTGCTGAAATTTATTTATTGTTTTCAAATTTACAGTTTATTAACATGAAAATTATAATTTATGTTGCTCTAGATCCTTTTACAGAGCTGGTGTTGTATTTCTTGTTTAAGTACTGGATCCTTCCTCAGTACTTATATAGTTACATTGAAAGAATTGGTTCTTTTTCAATATCACAGTTATGTACTTGTGTATGATCTTTTCCTGCATAATAGCATGTCTTATTCTTCTTTATTCTTTTTTATTCTTCTTTAATCTTTTTTATTTTATTTTCTTCAGTTTTACTGTTTTCTATTTTTTATATTTTTAATTTCCATTATAAATTTTCTACTACAATCTTTTATACTTTTAACATGTATAAATACTTAATTCATATGTTAAGGCTAGACCTCACATATTAACTAAATTACATTGGTCACCATAAAACAGGCAGTCGCCTAGTATGGTGATTTAATGTATCATATGTATTAAAATGTCCTAATGTGTAACATGTATTCTATAAATAAATAAATAAATAAATAAAACAGTAATGGTTATTGATTTACGTACAAGTACAAATATGCTTTAAGGGGACATACTTCCTACTGACTCGCTAGCTAGTTTCTATCTAAGAAAACGGAATGACTTGCTCCTCTGCGTTCGGTCATCTTCGGGACTTGTCGATATTGTGTCGACCATGTGACCCGTTCGTAGCAAATACATTGATAATGGAATCCTATAATAACAACACTCCGATATATTTCAAAAATGTTATAAGATTAACATTGGAGATAGCGTAAATGTTAATAATCCTGCTTAAAAATCTTCACAGAATGCACAATATAAAATTAGTTTTAACTTTGTTGTCATGTTAACAAGAGTTAGAAATAGCAACATATTTTTTTTTTTTTTTAAAGAAAGACAAACATTCCCGGGTTACGAATAACCCAACAACATTTGAAAATCTCCTACTACCATTACACTAAGCGGAAGATGTTGTTTGTGTTGTGGTGGAGGACTTAGCCAGCCGAGGAATCGAACACGGAACGCCTGGGTGGGACCCAAACGCGATGCCCACTGAACCACTGACCGGTCATTTATATGGTTGGTCATTTACACAGCTACACTTACATACATACATTTATACAAACCTATACACATACATGAACTGCTGTACTTGTAGCTAGAATTGTCACATTTCCTTCCTACCTTTCCCTATAAACCTGTCACTTTTATGCATTGCCTACAATCAGTCAATAATCGAACCTCTTACCGTAAACATCTCTGCATTTAATTTTCGCATCCGCATCCGCTCTTTAGCTACTCACCGCTCTAAGAAATATTACCGCAACATAGTGCAGGGTTAAAACCGGCCAAATGAAGAAAATACTACAATTCCCGCAGTGAGTAATTCTCTCCATTTCATATGTGCTTACTTCTAATTGTGCAGTGGTTCAAACACATAAAAAGATACACATTTCAAGGTCCTTCGTTTAAAAAACTATACAAAACACGCAACAATATAGAAACAATAATATACAAAGAGAAAGGAAATAACGATGAAAAGTATTTACAATTTGAAAGACTCCCAGAATCGAAAAACCCATTTACTGTGTGCAAAAACGTCCGTTTAATAAATTCCCCTGGCTTATGGGCTCAAGGGGTGGGACACACTGACCTCCCAGATTCCTATCCTGATACATTTTTTCTTCCCAGAAATTCCTCTCCTTCCATCCTCACAGCATCTCCAAAGATGACATAAGTCCTGAGGAGAATTATTTTCGTCAAGGCCTCCTGTGTTGAGCTCATGTAAAAAAAAAACGGATTGCAATCTTAATAGCTCAGGCGTCAGGTAGATGCTACTGGGCAGTAGCATCATTGACCCCTGTAGTGCATTTGTAGTCGGGGAACACGCCTAACGCCAGCCCAACTTTTTAACGAAAAAGAGTCGTTTATATGACTCACTCTTGAGTTCAGCAGCTCGGCTGTGGAATGATTTGCCAGCCTCAGTGTTTCCTACCTCCTACAACCAGGGTTTATTCAAGAACCATGTTCACTCCTTCCACCCCCCAAATTATATTTTTTCTTCCCAGAAGATCCTCTCCTTCCTTTCCTTAAGATACCCTCCACACAACATCCCCAAAGTAGGGGTAATGTAAAAAAACAAATAGGTTTTGTGAAAATGACACGTGTGCATACTCACTTACATATAGGGACATTACGCACAAGTGAAATGACACAAAACTGCGCTATACAAATATTACGTTATTTGTATTGGGATTATTATAAATTATTATTTTAATTTGGGAGGCGGGAATGGGTACCGCTGCCCCGGGAACCATTTATTGGATAACCAACACCTCTGCCATAGGTCACCCCAGGAGGTTCGCTACGTTTGATGACTTAGCAGGGGTGCCCGGGTTCATGGGGTTCATTGTCTAGGTCTTGGCGGCGGATTATCCAGACACACTGAACCCCAGATTCCTACCCAACCCTCATACCAGTTTCCTCCCAGAACTTCCTCTCCTTCCTTTCCTTAAAAATACCCTCCACACAGCGTCCCCAAATATGACATACGCCCTGAGGGAAATTATTTTCCTCAGGGCTTCCTGTGTGGACCTAATGTAAAAAAAAAAAATATATATATATTACATTAAAGTCAGTGAACTGCGGTCACATTTACCAAAAATAGTCATGTTAAATCTGTCGAAAATAAAATAATGAGAATCCCGAGCTTAGGAAAAATATGGTTTAAAAAAAAAAGAAAAATTATATTTAGTGAATAGTGGTCACCCCAGCATTACAGGGGCAATGTATGTAGTAGGCAAGGAGTAACATAAGCGTTAAGGGGTGGATTCAGTAGGCCTTTGGGGTAAGTCAATTGGGGGAGGAACGTTCTGTACGACACCATGCGCCCATCCAAATGTAAGGCCACTACTCGAAAAGGGATTATTAAAAGTATTTTTTTGGGATAAAAAGATTCTAACTTTTGAACTTTTTTATTAGGTGTAAACGAATTAACGTCATAGTGCGGATAGCCTTTGATTTATGAAGTTACTTTTTGCATAATGCACGCTGAAGTGAAAAAAATCACTCTTATTAGCCTAAAGTGATGTAGGTAATTAATAAATATAGGTTGTTTTTTTTAATGTGAAACTGCGTACAAGTCCCAACGGTCCGTAGACATTGAGATTTGAGATCCATAGCTTCATGAATGTGGATATGTTTTGATGCTGAATTAAGTGGGAGGGGGGTGGAGATGGAGGAAATAAAGGTTAGAAAGTGCCTTAATTATTCACACCTGAGGCCCTAGCACGCTCGCTCTATAACGATCGATAGGATAACTATCGGTAACTTCTCATCGTTCACTAGGACAACTGCACATCGCTAACGTACAAACAACAGTTGATGTCGAATATGTTAAGGACACTTAGTCATTGTGAACTGTCACTTATTCGTTGGCGATCTGTAGTCATGCTAGGGAACGATGAGAAGTTACCGATAGTTATCCTACCGATCGTTATAGAGCAAGCGTGCTAGGGCCTCTGGTCATTAAAACCAGCTGACACCATTTATAGTTGCCACAACTTTGAAGCGAGGTGCAAATATACTTAATATTAATTTTATTTGCGGCAGTGCAAATAAAATTGTCAAATTTTACTTGCTCCAATGGATTTCGAACCCGCAACCTCTGAATTCAGAGCCAAGAAGTTTACAATTCTATCACTAAGTTCTGAGAATTGGTATGCGCGCATAAAACATAATTTTTTTTTTAATCGAACCAGCAATCTTTTGACTTGAAAAACATTTTAACGCGAAAGGTTATATGTAAACATTTTTCTTTCATTTTACGCACGCGTCCGAAATCTAAAAGCTTTATCATTTCTACAATATCCTTTCAGATTCCTCTTTCTTTTATATACCTCTCCAGAAACTCACACTTTCCTTCCATTTATTCCCACAGAGTGCCATAAAGCCACAGCTTTCATTACAAACATTTCCGTTTGCACACAACGGAAATAGCTCATTATGCCGCCACACCATGCAACGCTGCATTATATGCACATACGCATTGTGATTGTAGGAAATAGAAGAATAAGGAAGCCAATGAATTATTAGACCAATTTTACACATTACATCGTTTTTGGGTTGCATGTCTTCAGTGTTCAATATTCATTATTTTATTTTTATCATAATGTATATATATGGGATGTTAAGGGACATACTTGACTTACTCTAACCAGTGATTCCTGACATTATTTGGAGTAAAAAATGCGCATGAAATTTTAGTATCCGGTTACATTTTTTATGATTTTTTTCAACTAAAACATTTTTAAATATCAGTAGGTATTGGACAGTTAAGTATGGGGTGAGGGATTGGTCGGTTACTCGGCCGCGTAACCAGTGACGATACGTGTAAGAAGAAAAAAGTTAAACTTTTAAGAAGAATTAAAAAAAACTTTAAAAGAGTCATCGCTGACGAAAGTTTCATTGAAGATCTTACTTCAAATAATGTCGGGAATTACTGGTTAAAGTACCTAAGTCAGGTACGTCTCTTAGGTAGGGGTACGATATGGGAAGACAACCCCCTTGGCCGCTGGCCCACCGCTGGCCACCAATGAAATATTTGTTTAAAATTTTTTTAATCATTATTTGTTTACGAGTTTCTATTACAAAATAATATTATTAGTAACAACAATTGTACAACTACCAAAATCTGAAAGAGTTGTTACTGTAAACTTATAAAATGCAACACAAAAAATTCTGAAGTGACGTTTGATCAGGCCTACTAAAGGTTAAAAAGTATATATAATACGTATTTTTGTTATGAAAATTTAATCTTTCAATTAATGAAGACAATAAATACCTATTCGTGAAACTCAATCGAAAATCTGAAACAGAAAAATCAGAAAAAGATACGGATATATCTGGGAGTCGAACCCAGAAAATTTTATCGCTTAGAAATATTTTAGATGCTTTAATTTACATAAGCCCAGAAAAAAAATATCAACCATAAAACAACTGCTCTTAAGCTCAAAATGTCCTACTTACAAACCCCTTTTCGGTTGTAGTATTATTGAATAATGTGTCAAATTAAGTTTTTTAGAAAGTGGTGGTAAAATAAAACACCCCTTTTGGCCATTTATTTTTTCTTACACATCTAAATCAAATGGCGGCTGGTGTTAAGCAAGAATTTTATTATTATCTACACAAGGAGTGTTATTGTTGATCTCAAATATTAAAGGAGGTGATGCATCACCTAAATATTTTTATTTCTTTCTAGATTAGTTATAAACCTTGTTTTGGGATGGGACTATTTACAATTATAGTGTAATAATAAGCGGTAATACAATTTTACGTAAGTATTTTGATATGAAAAAATATAATTTTCACATATAATAAAAAATGAGTACTAAATGAAAGGTTAAGTAGAACAAACGACTATATATTATGAACAACTATATAAAACATATCTTTGTACACTACCTTAATATAAGTATTATTATTTATACGGCGGTGTCTAAAAATGCATGTGTTTAATTTTTATTGCTAATATTCAATGTTGTTCCACAAAGCAAACAGCGCTAGCGTTTACAGTATCGCTACCAAAGAAGAAAATCTGTTTGTATTTCTCACTAGCAAACTCACGAAGGTGCGGTGTGTTCTTACGTCATGAAACTTGCACAACTTTTTCGTCTAAAGTTTTTTAGTTAAGGCAACTATTCTCAGCTCGAAAGATTGTTTTTATCATGAGCTGTGGATCTTTGAAATATTTATCTAACTAACAAAAATTACGCTGTATTGTGGATTTCGTACATATACAGCTCAATTAGAAAAAAATGTTTCGAAAGTGGTGTGAAGCCGAATAGGAAAAAGTAATATTAATAAGAACAATATTTGGATGATTTTCATAGCGCTGTTTTTTTGAAAAAATTCATCACAGGGGCGCTGTAGCATAATTATATTATTTTGATGGTGTAATAGGCCACTTGCATCACTTTTTTTTCCGGTTTAGGCAAATATTCTAAGACATTCCTTTTTTTTAAATCCCTATTTTTGAAACCCTGGCGATTTTTTTGAAAATTTCAATTTCTTTTATGTAGCCGAAAATCATTTAAAAAAAAACGATATATTTCATCATAGATGTCTCTACTAAGAAAGCGGCTACGGAAAGCATTTGTACTATGTTCACCTTGTAACAACCGTCAAAATACTTACCATTTTGTTTTGTCATTTCTAATTGCGGTTCCAACAAAATTGATACTATTACTTAGAAAAGTTAGTAAATTGATACTATTACTTTAAAAAAAACATCAAAAATTGCCAAAAATAGCCATAATTTCCTTAATCTACTTTCGACAAATTGTCAGACTGACCCCGAACAAAACCTATTTCAGCCATTTTTCAAATTCAAAAGATTGCTTAATAATTTTGTAAAGCAAAGTTCGCAGGCTACAAACAATAAGGCAAATAAATTTTAAGTGTCAAATTTAAAAAATCGCCGGAAATCAAAATGTTGCCATATAAAAAAAAACAGAGTGGAATTTCATAAAATTAATTGAATATTATCGGAGACGGAACATTTTTATGTAGTGACATCACGAGCCCAAAAACGGATTTATTTATTTAAAAAAAAAACCATAAATTTTGTAACATTTTCGTAATCTTAGTAGAAAAATCTATCCACACGATTTTTATTGATTATTAAATCCATGCAAGTGGCCTATTATTACACTATTATAGGTAATTATATTACAAAATACGTTTCGATGTTACCATTTCTTAAATAATAAAGAGTTAATTTGAGGATGTTTTATTATTGGTTCAAGGCTATCATAATCAAAAATCATCCGTTTTAGACCTAAATCATAACAATTATTCAAAATACAAGCAGCAATTAATTCAGAAACCGGAACAACCCTTTGATGGCAGTCGGCAAACAATGGCAAAGTTCCCCTCTTTATCGAACTGACTTGTTGAAAGCTGTCTCTCGAGTACAAATTTGTTGTGATTTCTTTGAATTGTCACTTCAATTGTCATCTTCAAGGGTGATATCGAGATCTGCTTTCACTTTTTAATTGGTCAGTATCGAAAAGACTTTATCAATATCGTATTCCTTACGTTTGAGGTTTTGTTGTTATCTCAATAAATCAGTAGGTATTATTTTAGGTCAATTTCTTGCCGGAAAGATATTGTCGACGATTTCCGTATTTTCGGGCAAGATTGTATATTATTGCCTTGTCTTTCCGATGAGTTTGTTCGGCTACCGATATTACGACAGTATTGCCAGGCCATATTCCTTATTTTTCTATTACATATATGTTCGTCTCTATTTATCACAAAAGTTCATAATTTCGAAGGCTAATGGCATTCAAAATTTATTTAGATTTATTAATAAATAATTTCAGGAGTTTGGTTCCAAGTTTATGCAAGTTTGGTGGAATTATTGGAGGAAATCATTTTTTTTGTATTGTTTATTTATATTATACATTACGGCAATCTTGATGGGACACGGTATTGTTGATGCTCGGCACCTTATATGGCAAAACTATTGTCGTGAAAGACAATTACGGCAAGTACGGCAATATGCAATAATAGGAAATTTATCTTGCTCGTTTACCAGAACCTTTACGATTGGAACTTTTCTTTTTAAATTCCGATATCGTGCAAGTAAGTCATGAAAATTTAAGTTTTTCCCCAGTTTTCCAACGCCTGAAATAGATAATGATAATATCAGCCTATCTTAGCGACACGCGGTGCAAAAATTAAAACATCAGTTTAACAATTTAAATGGTGCTCTATATTCTAAACAATTATATATGTCATTGCGCAGTGGAATAACGTGCAATCTCAAATGAATCTCAACAATGGACCACAAGTAGCAGAAGTGGAAGGGAGTGCCTTCGTATTACCAAAGCGTCCATTAATATAATATTCTGTCGCAATATCTCACCCGGAGCCCGCGGAAACTTTACCAATTCGATGACAACTGTTCAGTGTTCGGTCCCCGGGTATTTACTCCTTAGAAATCTCATTGAATTTGCAGACGATCTCTCTGGCATCCGTTCTCTTATGGGATTTGTGAATTGTACAAGGAAATGGGCTAATTCTTGATATTGACGCATACTTTATTAGGGTGTTCAATGCCATATACTACATTTCTTACAACCCATCATTTACCCGTACAAAGTTATATTACGCAAGTGATATGCGAGTTACCTGAATTATTTCGATACGTGAATTGCTACAAAACTGTACAATAATATTGTCTGTCGATTCTACTAAAACCATAAAAATATTCTGTCAACATTTTAGAACCATTTGTCAAAAATAAAAAAAAGTATTCCAGGAATGTCGACTTTCTTTAATGAAAGCTCACAAAAACTATGAAGCATATGAAAAATATTAATAATTTTACTGCTATTTACTTGTTTATGTGGGTAAGTAGATACCTTCTGTTTGACGGCTGTTTCACAGCAACGTGGGATTTCAATTTGGGAGGCGGGAATGGGTACCACCGCCCCGGAAACCATTTATTGGATAACCAACACCTCTGCCATAGGTCACCCCAAGTGTTGCGCTACGTTTGGTGACTTAGCAAGGGTGCCCGGGTTCATGGGGTAAGGTTTAGCTAGGTTTTGGCGGCGGATAATCTAGACACACTGAACCCCAGATTCCTACCCAACACTCCTACATTTTTCCTTCCCAGAACTTCCTCTCCTTCCTTTCCTTAAAAATACCCTCCACACAGCATCTCTAAAGATGACATAAGCCCTGAGAGAAATTATTTTCCTCAGGGCCTCCTGTGTGGACCTAATGTAAAAAAAAAAACGTACTTAGTATGATAATTTTTGTGATTCCCACTTTTCATTGTAATATATATAGTTAGTCCATGAAACATTCGTAAAAGTGTTTTTGTAATAACTGAAAAATGTCTTCATTTATTTCATGACACATGGACATCTATAACTCTAATTAACAATGTCACAGGTTATCAAAAGGGAAGATTACTACAGCACTTATTACAGTGAAAACTAGATAAGTGGGCACCCACGCTAGGTGTTTGTTACACCTTTACATAAATTTTATTAGACAAAGGTCTCAGTAACAAACCCCGTTATCCCGGCCGTTAGTGGCACTATCTCCCCGCATAGCCTCACGAATTAGGTTCCCAGTCCAAGTTTGTAGCGCCAGCAGCCCGAAGTTGTGCATTCAACCTTAGTTCAGTTTAACTGCGGCCATTTACAAGCATTGTGATTGGAGTTCACCTCTGATTTCGACTGCGCCAAACGCCGCCTATATTGTGCTACATCTGGGCAAACTTTGAATTGAACGCATTCATAACTCGGCCGCTCGTAGACCCGATATATTATGGCCGTGGCATTCGCGACATTTATAATGCCACCCTACCGACTACCCTCTGTGCGGGGGTGAGGGTGTTCGGAAAAGCGTTTCCCAAAATTAAGCACGCGAGTGCGTGGTTTTCATTTTTATTAAGTGCACGTTTTTGGAAATGCGGGGAAACGTGCAAGCTTTTTTTGGCGGTATTGAATTACATTTTAAATGTATGTTGTATTGTGAAGGCAGGAAAAATGAATTCATATGTAAGTCAGGAAATACGCACGAACAGGGGGATTACCTGTCAAAAACACGTGTTAACCCTCGTACCTACGGTATTAACACAGCGTTGATATTTATATATTTAATTTAAGAGGCTAGACTTTGAACGACACGCGGAACACCCGCGTCTCTCATTCTGTCCCGCTCACAATAAGCTCACGCACACTTACAATACATGCGAATGCGAAATGTGCGAATGAGACAACGCTCAAATTTACCTACAGAAATCGCTCGAAAAGAGGTTTATGGAGAATACACTTTTCTACACCAAAACTTTCACGAAATTGAAATTTTAAAAAATATATATTTTTTAGAAAGAAGAAGTTACGTCGGTAGCTTTTTATAATTTTATAATTCTTTATGAGAGTTGAGTTAGCAGCACTTTTCCCTTAAATAATATTTTTGATAAATCGTACATGTTTGACAGTGAATGTTTACGTTAATACAAAACGCATCAAAAATTCGAAAACATACCAACATAGTTTTCACCCTTTAGAAGGCAGTATAAAAAAATATATTCATTTTGTGCAATTTTCGATGTAGAAAAGTGTTTTTTCCCGGGCGTCCTTTTTGTATGGGCCGAAAAGCGAAGTCTATCGTCTTAAGCCGTTAATACCTGTAAAAGACGAAGCTCTTAGCTTTTTTAAATAATTTTCCTTGACTTACTCCAGATCTTTGTTAAATGCTATTCGAAAACCATCGAGAATATAGTACCTATAGTGTGATGTCATACTGCGTTTATCAAAGGTTTCAGGAAACCATCACTTGTAAAAGTTGTCGATATCTGGGTCGATGATGCGATGATAAATATGTTGAACTTACAATTTTGGCACGGAAGTTGTCATTTAAAAATAATTAAGAATTCTATTCGTCATTACTACATTCAAACATTACAATTATAGTCTAATTATTCCTAAATTTGTGCTATATTTGGTACAGCTGCATACTCGTACCATATTTCCCGCCCTGCCCCGCAGTTGCCCGTTCCCTAGCCATGTCCCGTGGCCGCTACGGGATGGCGGTATAATACACTTGTATGGATAATTTACGGCGATGAGAATTGCTAAAATTACTCCACTCAGCGGCAGCATGT
The DNA here is from genome assembly GCA_951813805.1 of Limnephilus auricula. NCBI lineage: Eukaryota > Metazoa > Arthropoda > Insecta > Trichoptera > Limnephilidae > Limnephilus > Limnephilus auricula. Next base: position 23,641,745 of record OX638390.1, on the reverse strand, counting down.
AGATTGTTATACGGCTATCTGCTATCTGCTGTTTCATATAAACCCCCGGCCACTTTTACGGGCAGTGCACGGTGCATTCATCGCTGCAGCGCAAATCATTGGATAATCTATCTATCTGCACAATAAACCTAAAGGCTTTCTTTTTTTAATTGATAAATTGTTGTAGTTTTCATTTGATTGATTGGATTTTCGCAAGGTTATCGTTAAAGTTACGTAAGTACGTTATACATAGTCGGCTGGCGTAGTCCAGCGGTAGGTCGTTGGACTCCCATTCCGAAGGCCGAGGGTTCGAACCCGGCGTGCGCTAATACATTTTATTTAATTGATTTGTGTTATTTCACAATTAATTATTTAAAATAATATATAGTGTATTTGCGGCACGTTCCAGAGTGGAAGATACTCTTAGTATCGCCCTGGTGTAAGACCACCATTCAGAATTGAAACGTTGCTTAAAATGGCTTAAGCCGTGTTAAGTGACTATATCTGAATAGCCAGGTTTTTGTTTTGTTTGTTTGTTTGTTTGTTTGTTTATTTATTGAATCTATTTCATAAGGTTTACATTTTTTTTTGGCCTTGCCTGTCTCACTAGGAACTCCTGTGTCGAGACAGACTAGTTTACAAATAATTTCTAATTATAATATAAAGTACATTTTTCAATAAAGCAAAAATATTTGACAAAATTTTCAGGTTGGTAGGCATTTCCCCACCTTCCTCTTCTTCGTCTCCTTCCCTTCCCCACATACCTTCAGCCTTATAACATACCCCAATTGGGGATGCCATAGTCTCACTGGCTCCAGACGGGAGCAGTTGGGACTCTTGTGAGATAATCACTATATAAAAAAAAAAAATTAAAAATACATAGCGAAATATATTTGTATTTTTTTTCAGATTTGTTTGATCATGGGCATCTTTTTAATGATTTCCGTCCTCTAAAGAGTTAATAAGATACTACTTCCTATCGTTTTTTATACGTAGGTGCTTACGTACCTAACCTATATCTAAAATCCTGTTATCCTCAATATGAAGAAATAGTAAAAGCTCTCGAGCGATGAGCATTGGCGTCATGAAATTGGCTTATTTTATTGTGTTGGAAAGTAGATCAACGTAACTTTTTTCAGTTCCCAAATTCATTTCCTACATGATTTGCGGGCTTTTTAAAACTTTAATTGTTCTGTCCAATAACACATGAAGTTATCCGTTCCTTATGGATTAATATATATATATATATATGTGTGTAATTTAACGTTATTTAAGCGTTTAACTAATGTTGAATATGCGAGCCTGGGGTGTGTAAATAACCCCAAAGTCTCTAAGCGTATTACTCAAAAATAATTATTAATGAATGTATTTGCACGGACAATATATTTAAAAAAAATGGCTATCTGGTACAATTTCAATGGAAAAACAGAAACATCAACCTTGTCTGTCGATCTCTGCATCATGGGAGGCCTCCCAATAATTCCAATTCACTTTCAGATCACCAGCACAATCAGTTTCCATGAGACTGTTTCCATGACTACAGTGTTACTATATTATTCTAACAATAAACGTCAGTCCATAATCCATTGTAGCCGATCACAGTAATTTTGCAATTTTCCAAATAATACATTTTAGTGTCTCTGAAAACCCAGAGAGACTGCCAAAACACCATTTTTGTAATATAAATTATTTTCGAACAAATAAAAACAAAAAATAAATTATAATGCCTAACTACACGTGATATACTTTGTTACTCATTTTATCAATCAATCCAGTACTTGCGCTGCCATTGTTACTACAACCTGTTTTATGCTAATTTCATGTTATAGCCCACTGGGGCGTATATTTATACTATTTCAATGACGACTTTCAATGGTTAAAAACGCACGCCGAATATCATTTTTACTCTCGTCCAAATTCGTGTTAATTTATTTTAATTGCATCACTTTATTTCCAATAAAATAACCCCCGATCTCTTTAATACGACGAAAAACAGAAGTCAGAGTTTAATTACCAACGTGGTAGGTTGCAATTAAATCAGCTAAATGGGTGTAAGTTGATTGATAAAAAATCATTAAAAGTATTACGTTTGCCCACGTCACGTGTCCGCATTTCCCCCATTTGCTCGACAAATTAATGTGAACATCGATTTCTCAGTAACCCCTCTCATCCCAAAACGGTTTTATTAGATTAGTCGCAGTTACGGTTTAACCATCCTGTTCTTCGCTATATCCGTTCATCCCTTAATCCTTGTAATTATGCTGCTGCACCTTGTACCAATGACGTGTTTTTCTAAATCCGAAATAAAACCTAATATTTATTGTAGGATGATGAATACCATATTGATTGATGTGGATTTTTTTAATGTGGATTAACTTAAAATATTAAGGTACCTTCAAAGAAATATGGCTAAATAACTTACATTTCAATATATCAGCAAGGTATCAGAATAATACTAAAATCCCAAAATTAAATACCAATCACATTCATAATACCTATCTGTGTCTAGGTTTAATCTAAAATTGTCGAAATTAATCATAAATTCCAAATTAAATTGAAAAATTACCTGAAACTGTAAATGTTCATATCTACTATTTTTTTTTTCAATACTGAAATTTTTCTTTATGTATTGAGTTTTTCTTACTTATCTTTTTGTTAATATTTTTAATATTTTATTATTTAATTACTTACATGATTACATATAAATCAGCATGTATTCCCTCACCAAACACAAGAGCCTTGTCTCTTTATGGTGAGGAAGGTTATTTTTATATTCATTTGCAACACTCGATAATATGTAAAAAAAATGTGTACTTATTGTAAAAACGTACAAACATTAAATTAAGAAATATTCAAAAACCTATCCTTTTTTCAATACTAGAATTGGAAAAAAAAATCTTACTGTTGCCCTCATGAGAAATTAGCATATCCAGACATGTATTTGGCTATGTGCATTCATTTTACAAAGCTATTCGGGTGATTTGTTTTATTAAAACAACTTATAAAAGTAATCTAGTTAGATACTACTATTATAAACAGTGGCATAGATAGTCTATAAATCTGGGAGTTCCAAACGAAAATAAAAAAATTCTAATTAATTTATGAAAGAAATCTTTCTTTTGTGGCCAGCTCTCGTCAATAAGGATTCTGGCGGAACCGCTCGTGCGGTGTTCTTCTCGCGTATATGATGCCTGTTTGGGGCGGTGCCTGTAACGCCACGGTGAGACCCAAACGGTCTTTTGACTTTTCCAAGGCCTTTGACCGGTTGTGGCACCAAGGATTTTGTCAACAAACTGCATTCTTATGCACTTACAGCATCCCTGTGTAAATGGATTGCCATTTTTTTAAAAGAGAGGACAATTTAGACGGTTTCAACTCTTCCTCGCATTCAATAAATGCTGGCGTCCCACAGGGATCGGATCGGTCTCCGACTTTATTTTTGTTATACATCAATGATATTTTGATTCATTTTTTCACACCAATTCATTTTTACGCGGATGACAGTACAGTTCATGATAGATGTTTGTTTGACAAGCCCCCCAGAGGGCATACAAAACCCAACGGCTCGAAGGGCTTTGAAGTATAAACTGGACGATTTGGAGAGTGTTTTCTGTTGGAGTAACCTCTTAGATTTTAAGTTTTCTAGGACCCAATCATGACTGATTACGTCTAAAAGGGATCGAGTATCTAGTTTCCTTCCAAGGAAATAATCTTCCCAACAGACCTTCCATTGATATGCTTGGTGTAACTCTAAGTGACCAGCTCAGGTACAAGGACTAATCATTCATTTTAATTTTAAGTTAGCCTCTCAAAAGTTGGGCTTACTGTACAGAAACGCAGATACTTTAATTGTCGGTACATAACTACTAACCCTATATAACTAGCATCATTGATTCCTTCGACATTGGTGCACAGTTGGGAAACACGTCAAACGCATGCTCAAAATTGGTACACAATAGACATTTGTTACATGAAAACAAGTGGTTTTAACGACTCGTTCTTGAGTTATACAGCTCGGCTGTGGAACGATTGGCCGGCCTCTGTTTCTTCTATCTCATCCCTCCTACAACATGGGTATCTTCAAGATCCAGGTTCAGTCCTTCATTTCCTTTCTACAAAAAGACCCTCCAGCTAAAAGCATCCCCTTAGATGAAATATGCCCTGAGGGAAATTTTTCTTCGGGGTCTCCTGTGTAGAGTTAATGTTAAATAAATATCTGGTTCCTGATGACCATCCTATCTTATAATATCCTATCTCTTCTTCCCCAATCTATTCAACCTCAAAACATTCTCCAAAATGCTATATCTTAATTGGCTCTGGGTAGATAGAATTTTTATTCTGAATCATAATAAAAAATAACGAAATCTAGGTTGAAGCTTATCAAATCAGAGATGAATAAAAACAACAAAATCAACAGCGTGCGTTGTTGGATAGGTACAAACATAACTTCCGTAGGTATACAGGCCTGTTTGAGAACGTACAAATTGTTTGAATTGTCGGGAAGCTACTTAATATGAAAGCAAACAACTAGAAAATACCATACAAAGCCATGAAATCCGACAGCATCTCATGAATATAAAAAGCCGAATAAAGGAAGACATTACAAGCATCAAATACCAAGTACCCGAAACATTTCAAACAAATTATTATCCCGGTTTTTTTTTTCAAAACCAAATGTTTAATGAGTGCCGGGGCGGTGCGCGCGCAGGGGTGAAATGTTTTGTTTAGGGCCCTATTGTCTCGGCTGGATGGGAGCCATTGTGGGTTCGTAAAAAGGATCGCGGGTCCGCCACTGGGTGTTTAATGGCCACTAACGCGTTTTGTCCTTGGCAATGCCGCCCAAACTGCCACCACCTGTCAAAATAATGTCACACGGCTCAACACTTGACGTAGCGCGTACTCGGGACTCGGGACTCGGGACCCTTGAGTGCCTATATTCAATGAACCAGTTTTATTTTTATTTTTCTAATCGAGTTTTTCAATGACGTTGTACCTATTTGAAAAAGGTTTTATACATTTTTCTTTCTAGAGATGGGCATATTAATTATTAGTATTATTTTATAAAGTATCGATTATTTAATCGAAAAATCAGATTCTAAAAAAAAGCGTTAATAATAATAATACTATATCACTATAATCACTTTCTGTAATATTAGTTGATCGATTATTGAGGGACAGGCATTAATTTCGAAAGGATCGATTATTTAGAAATCAAATCACACAGCTTTGCAAAAATTTAAAGCACTTTCTGTGAAATATTACTTAATCGATTATCATATTTATAATAACAACAAAAACAATAATAACGTTATTAATTACTTATTTTCTTTCTTGTTAAATTATTCCTGACTGGGCGTAGCGAAGTCCTGTTTTAACTCGACTATTGTGAATCGTCTGCTGTAAATTTGTTTGTACATTCTGTTCCTTTTCAGGATGGTGGCCGTTCTAATGGTTCAATAAAGATTCTTTTTTAATATGTTAAATTGTGAAATCATCGTCTTCTATTGAACACACTTATTCGCATTTTTTTTCAATTGTAGGTGCATGATTCCTACCTGCATGAAGAGACATTGAAAAAATAATTGCCATTGAGATAGTCATGTTTCTTTTAACAAATTTTATAATTCCTTAATTGAAACTTTTAAAAAATGTTTCATAAAATATATATATATATTTTTTTTTTTTTAAAGAAAGACAAACATTCCCGGGTTACGAATAACCCAACAACATTTGAAAATCTCCTACTACCACCACTAAGCGGAAGATGTTGCTTGTGTTGTGATGGAGGACTTAGATAGCCGAGGAATCGAACATGGAACGCCTGGGTGGGACCCAAACGCGATGCCCACTAAACCACTGACTGGTCCTATGCTTTGTAAATGCAGTCCAGACAACACCAACTTACTGAAATTTGACACTAACGCCGTTCTTCCATGGAGCTACGTTCAAGCGACGCGATCGCCGCTCGTCTATATTTTCTATACTATTATTAGTGTTTGAAATCGCCGCTAGGCGCTGCACTAGCAAAATAGTATGACAGGTAGCGGTAGCGTCGCTTGTAAGTAGCTACGTGAACGATGGGCTTTATAATATGTCTATATTGTCTATACTGAAATTCTTAAATACCAGTTTAATATTTTGTGCAGATGAAGGAGAACCGTAATGATCTTAGTAATGTTTCGCGACAATATAATGCAATATTAGCAATGTTTCGTGTGGTTCAATACCAATTCAACTGTTTTTGCTGTACTTAATTAACTACAAATTAGTTGAAGAACATTTTTTGATTCATAGATTGTTTTAAATATGCCCCATCACTATTCAAGCCAGATGGATAGGTACCTACTTCATTATATTATATTGCGTAGATTTTAAATGACATTAATAATGCAACAACAAATTATTAAAGATAGCGCTGTTCTTTACATGTCATGGTTAACCACATCCTTTTAAATGAATAATTATCGCGAATTTGCGAATTATCAAAATCCTTTTTACAACAAAATGCTTTATCAAACAATTTTGAAGTGTTGTTTTTTATGCGTGATATCGCACCAGTGTTCACTTCTCATTCCTAAATTGGGTATTGTTGTAGTGTTGAAGTAAAAGGGGAATGAAAGGAAACAAGGAAGTGAAGGAAGAGACAGCGTAGTAATACCTACCTGGCTATTCAGATATGGTCACAAAATATAGCTAAATCCATTTTGAGAAATGTTTCGATTCTGAATGGTTACCTCGCATCGGGGCTATCTAGATATAGGTACAAATTTTAATGTTTCTTTTTTGTGATACTCAATTTGTGGTGTTAAATCCATTAAAATATTTAATAAAATACTTCATACTTTTAAAACATCATTCCACCAAATTGTTATTATGTTTTACCGAACCATTTTCATATTATACATGTATATCCTTAACCGGAAATGGAAAGAAGGTGGAAAAAAATAAATAAAATATTTTTATTTTAATTAATAAAACCTCGAATTGTAATATTAAATTACTGAAGATTAGATAATAGCGATTGTCATTCTAAAATTTGAAACAGAAAAATCAGAAAAAGATACGATCACATCTAGGAATTAAACCTTCGCAATCATACGTAAAGATAGCGTTAATTTATTTATTTAGGAAAATCTAGAGATTATTTACATCTAATACAAAAAACTTAATAATAAAAATAAAATCCAATTACAGATTTTCACATAACTTAAAATTGTAATAATAATAATAAAAGTTAAAAAAAAAAAAAAAACTGAGGGTCCTGTACCCTTGGACTGACATATTTACAAAAAATACAATATTGTAAATGAGGGCCTTAGATGCAAAAACGCCACTCTCCAAAAGTACTGTTTTCTGTAAATGACAAAAGCCCGATCCAAGAATTCTTCGCATTTTTGTGTGATTTTTTATTAAAATCTTAAATAGTATAATTCAAAGTGAAATATTATAATAAAAAATGTTGTAAAAATGTGTTCATTGGTCATGTTGAATTTATTTTGAATTCAGGCTTTTGATTATTGGCTTTTGTGGAGAGTGGTTATTTTATTGTTTGATTGTTAATCGCTGTGGAGAGTGGTGATTTTCATCCAAACCCTATTTTCATTTCGATTTTTCCGTGATTTGTGGTCGATTTTTCTAAGGAACTCAAAAACCATCTTGTAGCTACGGACATTGCGCATAGATTGGCATTTATAACTCAATTTCGTAATTTATGGAGAGTGGCGTTTTTGCTTTTAAGCCCCACAAATATTAGATAAAAAATAATAGAAGATGATAACAATAATAATAACAATAGATAATATAATGTTAATAAAAATATGCATAAGAAAATGAAGATTTGTTTCATTTAATAAATAATGACAAAAGTGAATATGCAAAGTTTGATGAGATAATTTTGTTGGTAGTTCTTGGTCGAAGTATGATACAGTTAAATACGACGGAGGGGGAAAGGGTCCCATTACCTCAGTTGTGGCGAAATTGATTTTTTTTTGTTTTTGTAAAGAAACTTCACAAGAGTCCCAACTGCTCCCTTCTGGAGCCAGTGAGACTATGGCATCCCCAATTGGAGTATGTTGTGAGACTGAAGGTAAATGGGGAAGGGAAGGAGATGGAGAAGAGGAAGGTGGGAAAGTACCTGGCTATTCAGATCTAGTCACTAAACACGGCTAAAGCCATTATTAAGAAACATTTCAATTCTGAATGGTGGTCTTACACCAGGGCGATACTGAGAGTATCTTCCACTCTGGAACGTGCCGCAAATATAACATATATTATTTTAATTAATGAATTGTGAAATAACACAAATTAATCAAATAAAATTTATTTGCGCACGCCGGGTTCGAACCCGCGACCTTCCGAATGGGAGTCAAGTGTCTTACCACTCGACCACGGACGGTCGTCATCAATAATCTGATAGTATATTGTCTGTCGTATGCTGATGATGCGGTGCTGATTGCTAACAGTATAGAAGATCTGCAGTCTCTCGTATCTAGGATGAACGAAATATGTATGAAGAATGAATTAATGATGTCTAAAGTCATGGTGTTTAAAAGAGAGAGTACGAAAACAGTGTGCAATATAGTTGTGAATGATGAATACTTAGAGCAGGTGGATGAGTTTGTATATTTGGGAAGTATATTTACGAGAGATGGGAAGGCTGATAGGGATTTTGACAGAAGGGTAAATGCAGGTAACTCCATTAATGGAGAACTGAACGCCGTTATGAAAGCTATCCACAGAAGCGAAGCTAGCAGTCCACAATGGAGTACTGGTACCTACCCTGATGTATGGCAGTGAAGCATGGAACTGGTAGAGAAAGGATGAAAGTAGACTGAATGCTGTAGAAATGAGATCCCTGAGGCGTATGTGTGGTAAAACCATTTATGATCGTGTGAGAAATGTTGAGATCCGAAAGAATGCAAGGCTGATGACAGCGTAATAAGTAAGATTAAGAAAGGGACGGTTTGGGCATGTCGAGCGAATGAATGAAGAAAAGAGTGTAGAGAGAATTTATGACGCGAATGTGAATGGTAGAAAAAGCCGAGGACGCCCAAGCAAGACGTGGCACAATCAAGTGAATCAGTTACTTGAGTCGGGTCATGTCAAGAGTCAGAATAATAGAAGAGTATGTATGAGAAGATGTATGAATGTGAATGAGGCAAGGAGTGTGTGCCAAGACCGAGTTTTTATTTTATTTATAAAATACATGATATACATTAAAACATTTACATATAAAGGACATATTAAATCACCATACTAGGCGGCTGCCTGTTTTATGGTGACCAATTATATATAAGTTTAATTGGTTACTTTATGAAGTCTAGTGTAAACATATGTATATGGATTTAGTATATAAACATGCTTGAAAATTGGAAAAGTTGTAGAAGAAAAAATTATAATGAAGTTGAAAAAACTATAACAGAAAGTTTAAAATACAAAAGAGAGAAGATAAAGAGTATAAAAAGTATAAAAGAGAAAAGATGAGGAATATAGATTTAACACATATTTTAATTCTTGTTTTATATGTATTCATGCATGCGTGTGTGATTATATGCACACATACATAACGTATTCACATGCACATATGTGTATGCACACACATATACACATACACAAGTTCATATGTTTACATATACACACTAATTTACACAAATATAAACAATGGACACTCTCTTATTTCTTATCTGTTGTTCTCTATCCTAGTACGATAAACAAGCTTCTAATTCTATCACATTCAATCATCAAAAAGTCTCCAAGCGTCTTCCTGAAAGTGTGATATTTGGTTATTGTCTTTATTTCAATTGTTAAGTTATTGAAGATTTTTGGAGCAAGAAAGTTAAACTGTGACTGGGCCATTGAGGTTTTTGTTACTGGAATTATATAGTTGCATTGGTTGGAATATCTTGTATTATATTTTGATTAAAAAATATATTTTTTAATAAATTTAAATTTAAAATAGCAAGAAATGAATTTTACATATAGGGATTGTATATTAAGTATTTTAAAGTCTTTAAATAAGTCCTTTGTGGGATGACTTGGCGGTCGGGTGGGTCGGTGGGTTGATTCGGCGTAGTTGTTTGGCGGTCCGTCCTCTGTGCCTACCCCTGCGGGGAAACGGCGCGATGGTTAGTTAGTTAGTTAGTAGAGCAGCGTCGGTCCTGAGTTCAATTCCTAGGTGTGACCGAATCTTTTTCTGAATTTTGTGTTTCAAATTTTAGATTGAGATTCGCTAATATTGTCTTCGGTGATCAAAACGATATATTTTCAAAAGAATAAACTTTGTATTATCAAAATAAATTACAGTTTATTCTCTGTCTAAATTTTTTTTTGTTATATCTAAAAATTCCTTTATTTTAATAGAGGAATCCCCGGCAATACGATGATTCTCTCCAATAGCCGTATTATTAATAATAGATACTCAGTAAAACGCTAATTCCTTGACAAAGATAATCATTTTAATACCTTTTCTTTTTTAATTTTTAAAAAGAAAGGCAAACATTCCCGGGGTACGAATAACCCAACGAAATTTGAAAATCACCTACTACCACCACACTAAACGGAAGATGTTGCTTGTGTTGTGATGGAAGACTTGCCAGCAGAGAAATCGAACAAGGAACGCCTGGGCGGGACCCAAACGCGAAGCCCACTGACCGGTCTATACACTGTACACTGTACCTTTAAAACAGGATGTGCAAAAAATACTATCAATTCCCACTTTCAATTCACGTACTATAATTACCAATGAGAGATTTCTATAATTTCCAGTAGCGCATCATTAATAAACTATCGGGAAATCGAAGCCGATATTTTGGAGCAATACTCCCTGTCAGATATATTATCCTAGAATTATTATAACTCTGGGGTAGAGCGGGGGGGCTATACAACGCTATGTACAATGTACAGACCGAGTATAGTTGATACCCTTGTGCATTAGGGTGGGCCGTCAATGTATGCCGATTTTTTTAAAACATTTTAGTTCTTTCTCTCGGGGTCTCATAAATTGCGTGACTATTTAAGATTAAAATATGTTTTCTCCAAAGAACTTTTAGCCCTCTATCTTCCTTGAAGTGGTTTTTGCAAAAAAAAATCATTTTAACTTAATACTTAGGTAAAATAAAAATTGAAATAATTTACTGCTACGTAAAACAATAATACCAATAATTCTTACTGAAAATATGAAATAGTAGAATACACAGAAAATAAAAAGATTCGGTTACGACTAAGACTCAATCTCAGAACCTCCAGTTTATCTTGGGCTGGCGTCTCTGCCAAATGAGCTACTGACCCTTAATTGAATTCCGGTCTTTTTTACAATCTGATGCTTCCATATCAATGGATATGGAAGCAAGATATTATCAAATTAGGTTTTATTTAGTATATCTTCTACTGTTTCATATTTTCATTTTCAAAAGCTCAATGAGTAAATCGCGAAAAATAAAGGAAAAATAACATTGCGATGTAAGCTTGTTTCAAAAGTTTAAAAAGTCTGGCGAATCGGGCCCTTAGTTTACTAATCAAAATTGTGCTAACAATAGTACCTATGAAATTCAAATGGCGATATTAGATGTCAGGCAAATGTAAGAGAGACAGAACAGACAGCTAAATGGGCTGGAACAAAAAATATATATATTATGTAAGTGGCAACGTGGCGACTTGTATAATATGACGCTCGCTTGTCGTAAGCCCGCCAGCGGGCACGACCAAATTTTTTGCTTTTTAAATTTTTAAAGGATTTTAACCCATATGTTTAAAGAAACTTTATGAAGGACAAGGTCAGAATCATTTGCGCCAATATCTTTCTTGACGTAACAGTTGATTTGATTAATCTAGCTCCTCTTAATATTTTTTTAAGTAATTATTTATGACATTTGAGAGTCATGCTTTTTTCCCGAATTTACCAGCTGTCAACTTTTTAAAGAAGTATCAATGTCATTAATTCTTCGAAAATACCTTTGAATTGTTGGTTTTCATGTAGGGTGTATATTCAGTTTTGCGTAGAAACAAAAAAATCAGTTCATATTCGTATAAATATATATTTGTTTGCCCAATGGGAGATTTTTTTTTTGCTAAAGTTGGCAATTCTGGGAAAACTTGTAACGATATTATCATGTAATATATATAAATAATAAGATACATTATCTGGTAAACAGAGAACAATCGCAAAAAAACAAATACCTTTGTTTTTATATGGCTACTTGGTTTTACAAAATATCAAACGACATTCAACGGGTTAACATTCCATGCTCACATTGAAAAGATCTGTAAATCAGTCATACAAATGTTGGATTTTGTCATACACAATTCAAAGTAATTGACGAACCTTCAGTTATAAGGCTGCTTTACTTTGGTTTAGTACATAACATTCTGAGAGTGGATCTTAGGTAAGAGGACCAGACCACACTGCCTATGGTCGAGAAAATACCAAAGAAATGTTTACGATACCTCTATATGAGAGAGTTACCCATGGCTGTTTCCAGCAGCACTCATCTCGAGAATGCTGGGTATCTGCAGTCTTAGTTCCAGAAGGGATGTCGTATTACTGCTAATGGCTCACAAGCTTCTGAGTGGTTTGTTATCAATACCAGGCATTCTGGCTAAAATAGGATTCTATAACCGCGAGTTTCACGCGAGGCGGCCAACACAGGCTTATAATTCTTCCCAGGTGCAGAACTGACTTAGCAATGGTGATGCCCCTGGGAATACTCACTAGGTTAATCAACTGCCTTGCAGGGAACGTTGATATTTTCCAATGTCAACGAATTTAAGCCCGAAATATTATCTATCCTTTAACTGTATCCAATCTAAATGTATTTATTATGCCCAAAAGTTTTTTTGTAATTTTGTTTACCGCTTTTGCAATGTATTTTTTTTTTTAAATTGTTTTTTGCAAATAAATAAATAAAATAATTTAGTTTCCGGTTCAAATCTCCATGGAAGGTATTATTGTGTATTATCTGTGTAATGTGTATTTAATGGTTAATCCTAATTTAAATAATATTTATATTTCAGCGGTTCGAGTACGTCAAACAATAGAATTTCCATATTTTTTCTACGGCTGTGCCCAGAAACTGTAATCACTGGCTGCTACCAAAATTAATACTTTAAAAACGTTCTACTCAAAAATACAAAAAACTACCAGCACATTTTTTTTATTGAAATTAAAAAAAAGAAAGACAAACATTTCCGGGTTACGAATAACCTGACAATGTTTGAAAATTTCCTACTACCATCACAGTAAGCGGAAAATGTTGCTTGTATATTGTCATCCGAAATATTGCTGTAACTGGCATTAGTTGTGATTGGTGATTGAATGAGATGAACCATGTATTTCCTAGCCTTTTTCATCTACTTCCATTTTCTATATTTCCATCAGCTTCTCGAATTAGCCCGAGTGACTTACTCAGGTAGGCTAATGATATATCTTACAGTTTTCGGATGCGTAACTTTTGAGAACTCTGACGTGACTAAATTCGACAATGGCTTTCACGGGCCACCCTACTGTAGTGTGCCTACAGATCTGTTTGGACCAAACTGCATAGTTGATACCATTGTGCATGAGATGTTTGGCAATAATTCATCAGGCTGCATGAGATTTCCATTCAACACGTTCGCCACCGGGAAAATTTATACAATTCCGAGTAGTGCTCTGCATATTCGCGACCAACGCTGCGACGAATTCTGAAAGTGATATCATGATCCATAAATAACCTCGTCCGGTATGACAACGAGTTCGAACAAAATTTAAGAAGCCTTAACCAAATCCCGGAGGAATCATGCAGCCATTTCTGCAATTTGGTAGGTGGACGTTCCTTTCTCATAAAGAAAACATTAATTTATAAAAGTAGCAATTTAGAACAAAAACATAATTTTGTAATGAGCAATGTACAGTGCACATAGCTTTTTAATAATAATTTATCAAAAAATTCATTTAATTCAGGAAGTTCTGGGAAGGAAAAAAGATAAGAAAGGTGGGTAGGAATCTGGGGTCAATCCATCCTTTCTACTGTGGTGCAAGGCATTGGCTCGAAAGTCCGGCTAGAGAAGACAAAGAGTCTCCCTCAACCGGTCACACCGTGGGCACACGCTACACCACCAAGACTTCTACGTCAAGAGCTACGTCACCAAATACGGTAAAGACATACGGCAGAGGTTTTGGTTATCAAATGAATAGGTGATGTTTTGAGAAAATTTAAAATATTTAAAAAATGGTAATATACCCAAATTGTGGAACAAAGATGCAAATTAGCTCAAGTTAACATTTAAAAAAATCAGAACATCAATATATACCTACGTCGAAAAATGATTTGATGGTTTTAAAAGTGTTAAGCCGGGTGCGATTTTGCGCAAATCATATCCCAAAGCTATGAGCGATTCATTTGCACTTTACCCATTCCGCGGTACCCACTCCACCGGGCTAAACCCGCCGCTGGCCAAATTGATTTACGTTGATAATGCACTGATTGCGAAACTCAATAACGGAATAATATGGCAGACGAGATGGCATGGACAAAACTATACATCGATCTGCTCCACACGTGACGGGCCTCTCAATGGAGGTGCGGTAAGACAAACACGGTGCAGCGTAGATTGGGTCACTTCATTATTGTGCACGACTAATCAAACGGAATTATGTTTGCTATCGTTAGTTGGAAGTATGCATCCGTGCTTCACGGTCCAATATATTCAATATGGTATCAGTACATTTGGAGGACCCCACCGCTTTCCCGCCCTAGTAAAAGTAACTTATGGTTACTTCTTCAAGGCTCTTGCAAGGACTCTAATTTTTTGAAAGAACGATTCTAAATGTATATGAACGAAGGTCAAATGTCCCTGCATACAGTGTTATGAAGCAGTATGCAAGTGCTTACGAAAGTACAGGACAGAAAAGCGTTAGTATCAAAAATAGAACAGTAATGTTAAAAAAATATAAACAGGGCTATAGGAAAAAAGAAAACAAAGAAAATGATAAATTGATGGCTGTATATCTGCGAGCATCTGCAAAATAATGAAGCACGGATAAAAATAAATATATACAGTTATTTAAGTGTGCCTCCGGCAGGGGAAAATCGGGAGGGGACGAGGGTTGGGGGACGAGGGAAGGCGGAGAAGGTGGAAGGGAAATGTGTGAGGGGGGGTTCGCGAGCAGAGGGACAGCAGGACGGGGGAGAAGGGACGCGGGGAAGGTGAAAGGGGAACGCAAAAGGGGAAGAGGTGACGGGGGGGGGAGAGGAGGCGGAAGAGGAACGGGGACGGAAAGGACACGCAGGGAAAAAAAAATATTTAAGTGGCATGCCGGATATAAGCTAGTTAGAAATATTTTAAGTTTTTATAACTTTTATTCTGTTTATTTCCTTAGTTAAATGAGTTTTTTAAAGCGGGGTAAGTCTTAACAATGAAGCAAAAGATCTTTTTGGTTGTCAGAATGACAGAAACAATAAGAAACGCTCGAATGATAAACTATTGCTCAAGAAATTTGCATATATCTGAAATTTTAATTCGCCAATACCTCTGTAAACCTTCTAAGTATTCCCTTAGAAATCCAAAAATAAAATATTAATATCTTTTAGTTTCATATGTATACCTGGCCCCCTAGCATACTCGATCGATAAGGATCGGTAGGATAATTGTCGGTAACTTCTCATCGTTCCCTGAGACAACTACAGATTGCAAACGAATAGGTGACAGTTCACTAAGACTAAGTGTCCTTAATATATTCGATATCAAATGTTTTTTGGACGTTAGCGATCTGCAGTTGTCCTAGGGAACGATGAGAAGTAACTGACAATTATCCTACCGATCCTTATCGATCGAGTATGTTAGGGGGCCTGGAGGTTTAACATGGACGATCCGTAAAACCCTTTATCAATTCTATATTGGCCACATCTGTGGTCAGATATCAATAGACAATTGATAAATTTTAACATGGCCTTCTTGTATCAAAAAAGTTTCGATTAATTGTCATTATACACATATTTTTCTATAATGTCGTTCGTTACGCAAAATTACTGGCGTATTTAGTGAACGGATTGAACTAACGAAGCTCTTAGAATTGAAAGAAGTCGTATACGCGCATAATGCGTCTAAGACGCAATAAATTTCTTCCGTTCAATCTTGAAACGAAAATGGTTCAAATAATTAAAATATTATTAAACATCTCATTAACTATGAGTAATTAACTCCCGTTTTGTGTCAAAAAGTAAATTTGGATAGCCAATGCATATTTAGGTTAGTATTTCAATTCAACAATATTATTTAATTATATTTTTTCGTAATTGATTGGCGTTTGATGTATCGAAATGTGAATCCTTAGACAGATCCGCCAGCATTGCCAGCGTATATCGATTTCTTATTTATTCCCTGACAATATCGTTTCGCCTGTCGAGATTGAAACCGTCTTCGGTATATCGATATAAAATGGTCGGAAGTTACGCCTGTAGATCAGGTGTGCTAGCACGGTCGCTCGATGAGAAGTTACCGACAATCGGTTGGTAACTTCATATCGAGCAATATGAAGTTCCCTAGGACAACTTCAGATCTCAAATGTACAAACGACAGTTGATATCGAATATATTAAGGACACTTAGTCATTGTGAACTGTCACCTATTCGTTTGCGATCTGCAGTTGTCGTAGGGAACGATGAGAAGTTACCGATAGTTATCCTACCGATCGTTATAGAGCAAGCGTGCTAGGGCCTCAGATATTGTAAAGTTATCAATTTTTTCTGTGCAAGACCCCCTGTAATATTCATATCCTTATGGTATATGTATCCCTTTACTTTTATACTCTTTTTTATTTTCTCTCTTCTTCTTCTTTTATATCTTTTCTTTACTCAATTCTGTTTCACGTATAATGTATGATATACATATATAAAAAAAATTAAATATTATAATTTTCATTATCCTTACTACACATTTTAAAAATATATTTGAATTGTTTTTCGCTGCTCTACCTTTTTTACACGAGCATTGCTCAAAAAAAAGGTGAATCACGATATTAAAAAAAATGTATTAAAAAAATATATATACAATGTATAATAACTGTATTTGTAAAAAAAAAAAAAAAAAATGTGAACTTAAATATAAAAGCTATATATAAAACAAATATATAAAACAAATAAATATTTTACTTGTTCTACAAATAGGTACCGTATTTTTGTTGAGTGCGATACTTACCACTGGTTTACCGATAAATGGCCAATTCATCACTCATCACGGTGCTGCCAAAACGCGGCGAAATAATTAACATTGTTGGTAATCAGATTAACGACTATTGGGAATCAAATTGTGTGTTAGTAGTAACAGTTAATCTCAAACATATCCGCAGATAATAAATAATGTGAAATTTATCATTTATTTTTTAAACACAATGACTAATTAACATTAATGATGGTAGGTAGGTAAAAGTAAAACCAGGCAGAGGTCGTATGCACGTCATCATTGAGCATTCGAAAAGAACGAACGTAATAACTTCGAATATAATATTGATGGATGACAAAGACCATTTTTCTAAAATTTTATTATTTATATAAAAATTACAATATAATATATATTTGCATTAATAATGTAGTATCAATAAGTACCTACATTGATGATTTAGGTGTATAATATTTTATTTGTTTGAATTCATTAATACATTTGTCTAGTCGAAATAAAAACACGAGTTTCTTAGTACAAGAATTTTATTAATGTTTTATGCACATAATACTTACTTGTTAAGTCGAATATGTATGCCTAAAGAAATAATTATGAATGTAATACAAAATAAAAATAGTGTCAACATAATATAATTAAATTATTAGCATTTTACAAATAATTTAAAAAATATCGGTAATTAACATTTTCACGAAAAGAAAACAAGATAAGGCATATCATTTTTTTTTTAAGTATTAAAAGTTTTTTCAAGTATTCAAAAAATTCCAATATTCATAATTGGTTTTGACATTTAACACTTATTTGGGGTGATTAATTCAAAAATAAGTCTGATAAAATAGGAATAAAAAATAGAGACAAAAATAGGACTGGAACTTTACTTTATAACGATTATATCATATTATTTTTTTACAGTTAAATTATTACGAATAAGTACCAATTTAATTAACATTAAATTTCTATTTCCTCCTTTGCTAATTTTGCTACTATAGTGTGCGTTTGATGAAATAAAGCTTTTAATTATATTTGCTTTTTTTATTACTGGCTATACGATAATAGTTCTACAATTCGAATGAAACATACGTTCGCGAAATGTCTGTAGGAATATGATAAAAGACATTCGACTTTCTATCATCTGTTTTTTTTCGTTTACATACAAAACGTGTGAGAAGGAAGATTTTATGAACGGCTACTAGGACTATCGTCGATGACGTGCATACGATCTCTCCCTGGGACTAGAATAGTAGGTAATAAGATATGCACATTTATGTAGCGGCTAAGTAAATATGTATATCTTAATGTTGAACTTAAGCCGGATCTCCAGCTTCAACATTATCTTCAACTTCGCCTTCAACATTTCGACAACTTTTTTTGTTTTTTCCACATTATCGTCTCCTGCGTTGCGGTAGTCGTGGCTACACACATGACGCGTCTACGAACCGCACTCTTTTTTAAATCTATTTATCATTATAATATATATTAAGTATTTTTTTATCGGAAAAGATTTCCGGCTAATATCAATTCGTACACGACCTAAATGTACCATCTAAAAATTTCAAAACAACAATTTTTATCATAAATTGTTTTATATGTTTATTGGTTTGATTCAATAAATTAATATACTTGCAGGACTTTATTCAAATTATTTTATGTATATTAAGACGAATTCGTGATAGAAACTGTCATCCATTAAATAATTTATTAAACTATTAATTGTAGATAATTGTGGCCTCTGGTTGTGTCTGGGATGCAGACACAACCGTTTTTACGAATAAAATAATCGTATTTTAGAATAACATTTTTCTCCGTGCGGGTCTCCGGCGATCAGAATGTTTTCGAAACAAAATATTAGGTGGGGATACAACTTTTTTTAGATATTCATTTGAATAACTAAAACATTGTAGCCCTGCCCCATTGTTTCACGTTTGCACAAATATTTAGTTCAATGTTTATTTAAATATTGTCGCAGGAGACCCGGTGTTAATTTTTCAGAACTCATTATAGTTGTGCTTGTGGAGGTAATATATACAATGTTTATTTGCGAAAATTGAAGGCATTTTTATATGATGTGTATTTGTGGGTCCTTGTAGGAATAATTTCCTGCTAACACGACACCGTCCTAAAAATTCGAAATGTTGGCGTACTTTTGTTATCCAATCAGAACCATTTATAAAATTTTCAATGCCAATGAGAACACTAATTTGAATTTACACAGTAAATTTTTTCAACCTGATTTTGATCGACCTGACCTGACAAACATATTTTATTGGCATTTAAATGATTTATAAAGTAACAATATCACCCCGGAACATATATGTAATTTTATTTATATAATAACTCACTGCAAATGCTTTAAAACCTGAGATTAAGCAGTGAATTATGCTGATATTTTGACTGAAAGTTGACACCTGACGGTAACGCCCAACGTGAAGTTCCAATTTGAAAACTGCCTTCATACCTTGGCTTCTGTCATTATATTTACAACAAGCTTCTGCCCGCGACTTCGTCTGCATAGGAATAGTACTTCGAGTAATCTATTTCTTTTCCTAGGTCCCATCTACATTTATACCAAAATTCTTAATCTATTTATTTAAAATATCTATAAATCTTGATTCGATTCAAAGTATTAGGCGAGTACTTCAAATAAATGCACTATTTTAAATATTTTCTAAAATAGAATTTTGATTTAACAATCATTGTTTTGCAAAATGCCATTCTCAAATTTTGACATTTTCTATTAAACAATAATTATTATTTTCAATATATTGAAAATAAATAGCTAACTTTATGAAGTTTTTAAATAGTAAATTTTGCGTGAAAGAGTAACAAACATGCATACATCCATACAAACTTTCGCGTTTATAATATTAGTAAGTTAAGATATATCGCTGGAATAAAGATTGCAACCTAGCAGATCAATAGACGCCTTGAGGGATATCTTTCACTGGCTATTTGTATCACAAAATCAAGCTGTATTAATGGTTTTCTTCGTGTTCCTCGGGAAGAACTCTGGTGTGGAAAGGGTTATACGTATTTCTGTCATAAATATATTTTGTGTATATCATTTGCAACTGGGTTATTATTATCATTATTACTCGTGTTATTACATTTGAAGATAGAAAATGGCAGAACAAAGCGGCTTACCGCCATTTTGATGTGTAGTTTCACTCCTATTTAATTGAGGTTATCCTCAGAATTATATGAACTAAAAACTGTGGCCAATATAGAATTGATAAAGGGTTTTACGGATCGTCCATGTTAAACCTCCAGGCCCCCTAACATACTCGATCGATAAGGATCGGTAGGATAATTGTCAGTTACTTCTCATCGTTCCCTAGGACAACTGCATATCGCTAACGTCCAAAAAACATTTGATATCGAATATATTAAGGACACTTAGTCATTGTGAACTGTCACCTATTCGTTTGCGATCTGCAGTTGTCGTAGGGAACGATGAGAAGTTACCGATAGTTATCCTACCGATCGTTATAGAGCAAGCGTGCTAGGGCCTCAGATATTGTAAAGTTATCAATTTTTTCTGTGCAAGACCCCCTGTAATATTCATATCCTTATGGTATATGTATCCCTTTACTTTTATACTCTTTTTTATTTTCTCTCTTCTTCTTCTTTTATATCTTTTCTTTACTCAATTCTGTTTCACGTATAATGTATGATATACATATATAAAAAAAATTAAATATTATAATTTTCATTATCCTTACTACACATTTTAAAAATATATTTGAATTGTTTTTCGCTGCTCTACCTTTTTTACACGAGCATTGCTCAAAAAAAAGGTGAATCACGATATTAAAAAAAATGTATTAAAAAAATATATATACAATGTATAATAACTGTATTTGTAAAAATAAAAAAAAAATGTGAACTTAAATATAAAAGCTATATATAAAACAAATATATAAAACAAATAAATATTTTACTTGTTCTACAAATAGGTACCGTATTTTTGTTGAGTGCGATACTTACCACTGGTTTACCGATAAATGGCCAATTCATCACTCATCACGGTGCTGCCAAAACGCGGCGAAATAATTAACATTGTTGGTAATCAGATTAACGACTATTGGGAATCAAATTGTGTGTTAGTAGGAACAGTTAATCTCAAACATATCCGCAGATAATAAATAATGTGAAATTTATCATTTATTTTTTAAACACAATGACTAATTAACATTAATGATGGTAGGTAGGTAAAAGTAAAACCAGGCAGAGGTCGTATGCACGTCATCATAGAGCATTCGAAAAGAACCAACGTAATAACTTCGAATATAATATTGATGGATGACAAAGACCATTTTTCTAAAATTTTATTATTTATATAAAATTTACAATATAATATATATTTGCATTAATAATGTAGTATCAATAAGTACCTAGATTGATGATTTAGGTGTATAATATTTTATTTGTTTGAATTCATTAATACATTTGTCTAGTCGAAATAAAAACACGAGTTTCTTAGTACGAGAATTTTATTAATTTGTATGCACATAATACTTACTTGTTAAGTCGAATATGTATGCCTAAATAAATAATTATGAATGTAATACAAAAGAAAAATAGTGTCAACATAATATAATTAAATTATTAAATTAAATTAAATTATAGTATTAAAAGTTTTTTCAAGTATTCAAAAAATTCCAATATTCATAATTGGTTTTGACATTTAACACTTATTTGGGGTGATTAATTCAAAAATAAGTTTGATAAAATAGGAATAAAAAATAGAAAAAAAAATAGGACTGGAACTTTACTTTATAACGATTATATGTCATATTATTTTTTTACAGTTAAATTATTACGAATAAGTACCAATTTAATTAACATTAAATTTCTATTTCCTCCTTTGCTAATTTTGCTACTATAGTGTGCGTTTGATGAAATAAAGTTTTAATTATATTTGCTTGTTTTTATTGCTGGCAATACGATAATAGTTCTACAATTCGAATGAAACATACGTTCGCGAAATGTCTGTAGGAATATGATAAAAGACATTCGACTTTCTATCATCTGTTTTTTTTCGTTTACATACAAAACGTGTGAGAAGGAAGATTTTATGAACGGCTACTAGGACTATCGTCGATGACGTGCATACGATCTCTCCCTGGGACTAGAATAGTAGGTAATAAGATATGCACATTTATGTAGCGGCTAAGTAAATATGTATATCTTAATGTTGAACTTAAGCCGGATCTCCAGCTTCAACATTATCTTCAACTTCGCCTTCAACATTTCGACAACTTTTTTTTGTTTTTTCCACATTATCGTCTCCTGCGTTGCGGTAGTCGTGGCTACACACATGACGCGTCTACGAACCGCACTCTTTTTTAAATCTATTTATCATTATAATATAGATATATTAAGTATTTTTTTTATCGGAAAAGATTTCCGGCTAATATCAATTCGTACACGACCTAAATGTACCATCTAAAAATTTCAAAACAACAATTTTTATCATAAATTGTTTTATATGTTTATTGGTTTGATTCAATAAATTAATATACTTGCAGGACTTTATTCAAATTATTTTATGTATATTAAGACGAATTCGTGATAGAAACTGTCATCCATTAAATAATTTATTAAACTATTAATTGTAGATAATTGTGGCCTCTGGTTGTGTCTGGGATGCAGACACAACCGTTTTTACGAATAAAATAATCGTATTTTAGAATAACATTTTTCTCCGTGCGGGTCTCCGGCGATCAGAATGTTTTCGAAACAAAATATTAATAAACTAAAACATTGTAGCCCTGCCCCATTGTTTCACGTTTGCACAAATATTTAGTTCAATGTTTATTTAAATATTGTCGCAGGAGACCCGGTGTTAATTTTTCAGAACTCATTATAGTTGTGCTTGTGGAGGTAATATATACAATGTTTATTTGCGAAAATTGAAGGCATTTTTATATGATGTGTATTTGTGGGTCCTTGTCAGTGGCGGCTCGTGACTTTTAGTGAGCTAGAGTGCAAATATTAACAAAAATGGCATTATTGATGTCGTTGTAGCCGAAAAATATTTTTTATTTTTTTTTCGAAAATTTATTTTTTGTTTGAAGATTTTCAGGAAATCTGTGCGGCGCACGGCAAAACTGAAATTTCCTGAAAATCTTCATACAAAAAATAAATTTTCGAAAAAAAAAAAATATATATTTTTCGGCTACAACGACATCAATAATGTCATTTTTGCTAATATTAGCACTCTAGCTCACCAAAAGTCACGAGCCGCCACTGGTCCTTGTAGGAATAATTTCCTGCTAACACGACACCGTCCTAAAAATTCGAAATGTTGGCGTACTTTTGTTATCCAATCAGAACCATTTATAAAATTTTCAATGCCAATGAGAACACTAATTTGAATTTACACAGTAAATTTTTTTCAACCTGATTTTGATCGACCTGACCTGACAAACATATTTTAATTGGCATTTAAATGATTTATAAAGTAACAATATCACCCCGGAACATATATGTAATTTTATTTATATAATAACTCACTGCAAATGCTTTAAAACCTGAGATTAAGCAGTGAATTATGCTGATATTTTGACTGAAAGTTGACACCTGACGGTAACGCCCAACGTGAAGTTCCAATTTGAAAACTGCCTTCATACCTTGGCTTCTGTCATTATATTTACAACAAGCTTCTGCCCGCGACTTTTTCTGCATAGGAATAGTACTTCGAGTAATCTATTTCTTTTCCTAGGTCCCATCTACATTTATACCAAAATTCTTAATCTATTTATTTAAAATATCTATAAATCTTGATTCGATTCAAAGTATTAGGCGAGTACTTCAAATAAATGCACTATTTTAAATATTTTCTAAAATAGAATTTTGATTTAACAATCATTTTCTATTAAACAATAATTATTATTTTCAAAATATTGAAAATAAATAGATAACTTTATGAAGTTTTTAAATAGTAAATTTTGCGTGAAAGAGTAACAAACATGCGTACATCCATACAAACTTTCGCGTTTATAATATTAGTAAGTTAAGATATATCGCTGGAATAAAGATTGCAACCTAGCAGATCAATAGACGCCTTGAGGGATATCTTTCACTGGCTATTTGTATCACAAAATCAAGCTGTATTAATGTTTTTCTTCGTGTTCCTCGGGAAGAACTCTGGTGTGGAAAGGGTTATACGTATTTCTGTCACAAATATATTTTGTGTATATCATTTGCATCTGGGTTATTATTATCATTATTACTCGTGTTATTACATTTGAAGATAGAAAATGGCAGAACAAAGCGGCTTACCGCCATTTTGATGTGTAGTTTCACTCCTATTTAATTGAGGTTATCCTCAGAATTATATGAACTAAAAACTTCATAACTGGAATCCCAATATTATATTCATAACATATGAATAATTATAATAATATATAATGAGGGTAATAATAACAACGTTAAGTTTAATTCCAGTGTCGTTGTGTGGTCTATTCAATTCACGACCGCCATATTATAATAAATACCGTAAATATATTAATTTTAATTAAGTTATGTATAAGGTTTCATTTACAGATCATTGTGTGCTCTAAATAAGTATCGTGTTTGCAGTAATAGAGCCATTTTGACGTGTGAATACTTCGTGACCACCATATAATCTTTGTGGCGTGTCTGGAGTTGTTTTTTCCATTTATTTTTCGAACTTTACAAATATTGTTGTGCTATTGGGATATTTTTTTTATAAATTTAATAATTAAAAAAAAACACTCGCAAGTTAGTTAAATTGTAGGCTATTTTTTTTTTCTTTTTTTTTAATGACTTTTTAAAGGGGTGTTCAACTGCCATTATGTTGAGTTGTCGTGGAACCCTTATTTTAATGTTGGCTTCTTCTATTTCACCATCCTCCTAATAGCTTATGCATACTATAACGAATATTAATAAAAATAAAATACTCGCAATAGTTAGAAAACTCAGCCAACATATCCAATATATAGCCATTATTCAAAGATTCGATTACCGAATAGTAAACTCCGACTTAATAAATAAGTAAATCGAAAATATACGTTATCCTACGGCTAAGTAATGAAGAGGATGGTGAAAAATCCTCTCAGTAGGAAAAATTTATCCATTCAACCGGTTAAATATTTGAATAAAATATATATGCAACTGATTGAATGGAAATTTTAAAAAAAGTTTAATATTTCGAAATCACTGGACACGTTTAATGCAAATATTTTTTAGAAAAAACCTTTTAATTCACTATAATTGCTATAAAAGAAAACTAATTCAATTCGGGGCGATGGAAAATATTACATTCAAAATATCTACGTTAAGTGAAAATTTGGTTTCGGAAAATGAGATATCGGGTATTTATAATAATTTCTGTATTTTTTTTACGTTCGTGTTCCTGAAACTATAGCATAACGAAGGGCCAGAAGAGACTTTTTTACCATTAAATTTATGCGTATACACTAATTTGACGGAATTCTAGAAATAAATTAAATTAAAAAGGGGCAAAACTATTGTTTTTTTAAGAAAATTATTTAAAAAAATGTGCCGCATGAAATTATTTGTCTTTTACAGTAATTTCGGTGAATAATAAGGTTTTTTAAAAAAAATGTGTATCAAGAATGTCCAGTGATTTCGGAAGTTTACCCAAATAATTAATCGGTTAAACCACTGGAGCGACAGAGAAATTAAAATATTTTTTCTGGGATTGTTAAAGGAAATTTTTCCGCAAACATTAAAAAAATCATACCTCCGAATTTGAATATGGAGACATACAAACTGATTATAGTTCTATGTAGCCAATGAATTCCCTTATCTTTTGTTTATTATCACATATTTGTAGGATTTATAAAAAATATATAATTAAATCTTTAACCCTAAAACATTTTTAAAAATCTAGAGAATATTTATTTTGTTATATTTTGAATGTGCAATATTATACAGTCGTTTAAATAAATAAAAAAAATAAATGAAAATTTGGCAAAAATTTTGCCCAATTTTGGCAACAAAGAAATCCGAGGTTTTAGAAATAGTGCCATAATGTGGCAAAAAACGTTCGAGTGGTTAAAAGATAAATCATTCCGACTGAAGCCAACGTTATATAATATTTTCCATCTCCTCGAATGCAGCAGTTGTCTTAGAAATGAAGGCGAATCCAAAGGTTTTTTCTAAAAAATATTCGTATTAAGCGTGTCTAGTGATTTCGAAAGTTTACCAATGTTTGTTGTCCTCTGATTCGTAAAAAAATATAAATATAATATATGATAAAATGATACATTTTTTCATTAAAATATATTTTCTTTATTAATTTAATTTTTAAGTATTTGAAATAACAGTGATACAAACAACTTGTAAAATAGAATTAAAAAACCCATCAGGGCGTTTGATGAGTATATAAATAAAATAAATATAATTTTATGCCCCTAAACAAATAACATATAAAATAAAACCGATTTTATTATATAACTTGAATTTAATTAAAAAAAACCAAAAAATAATAATTATTCCAAATGTCATCAATAGTCACTCAACGGAGTAACCGCCCAACCCTTCACCCCGATCATATATGTCCAATTCGTACATTTTTTTTTATGTTTTAGGGTGAAAAAAATCAGAAATGTCACCAGAGACCATAATTACATTTTTTACTCCAAAAATTGCAGACACCATTACTTAACACAGTGTATGGGTACTACATTAATGCGTAACTCTCAATAATAATATTATAAACAAATTAAAGACTACCCAAGATTTTGCTTCTGTTGAGAGTGGTAGCAAATCAAGAATAATAAATTAATTTGCAAATTAATATGGAAAATTAAATCTTCAACAACCTTTTGAAATGTACCAAATAATATTTATAAATTTAATCTAATTCATAAATAATTATGCGATGTGATATTTCCTGTAGGTGTGTCACACCTACAGCAATCGCCAAATTGATGCGAATAATATAAAATAAAATTTTGAATCTTACCGTTATTGGTTCCGTTTTCTGCAAACCCTTCTGGAAATTCCGTAGTGGTGGTCGTCAACCTTGTACCAGAGGCCATGTGGAGTGCCATCCCCAGCCACAAGAGCGTCCACAGGGCCGTCCTCACCACCCCCCTGGACATCTGGGCATCCCCGGGGCCTGCGGGGCCTCTAGGACCTCCCGTCCTCTGAAGCTGCATCACGCCGAGAGCTCTCGCACTGTCCCGCACAACTTTAACACTTGCCTCATTTATTTGATAAACACTCCTCATCGGGGACCATACAATCCAGAAATGTTTAAACACTAGACTCGTAGATTACATAGCTTAAAGAACTGAATTTATAAATAGGCGTTTTGAAAATATCTGTTACACTGACGTGTTACTCAAGATGAATAATATTTTTTTTCCTAAATTCAACATGTGATATATTGTTTCATTGCAATAAAATCTTCAAATAAATATTAGGTTGGTACTGATTTCAGTTTAAATACCTAATATACCTACATATTATTTAACTACCGCTGTTATTTGCATATCACTGACATTTGTGTAACGATAACATTATCGTACTGATATAAATAAGATTATAAAATTTGTTCTTTTATCATTAACTATTTTTTTGTTTAAAATATGTTTGTGGAAAGCGAACAAATTACTTCATCACATTCTATTGAACGGTAACTCTGTTTCAGCTCTATTATTTTGCATTAATATTTTAGACGCTGACATAAATTGAACCTAGAATAAATTATTATTTAATATTAAACAACCTTTATGCTTCTTGCCTGCGAGAAAACCTGTTCCGTGTTTACATTTTTGAAGAATTGATATTAATAATTCACTCCAACGTTTTTCTCATCCAGCTAACTATTTAAACATTATTTGATGTAGCTTTCCTAAAAATATATTTAATGGATTCGAATAGTTATCATCGATTAAATCTTTACTTTACCCTGAGTACTGTTCTTAAGTCTTTTAACGTATGTATAATAAAATTATTACAATTTGAAGTAGTCATTGATTTGAATATATAATATCATCATGTAATTTTTTGTATGAGGTATATAATGCATGTGATTCTAACTTATTAACATTATTTTCTACACACGTTTTAATTTAACTCATTCATTTATATTTTTTAACTTCTCTCTTAGGTACCTAATGGTGGTTTTGGGTAATAAAACGAGAATAATAATTTTCAAAAATTTCTTAGGAAAAATTACTTTTCGGTGGGTTTTCACGCGTTTTCCGGCGGGTATTCCCCGAAACCTTCAAAGAAAACCTTCAAACCTTCAATTATCAGACTTATTTTTTTAGTTCAATATACCTCAATAAATACTATACCCTACTCTACCACTAAATAGGAACCGACTTACGTGCCTTCATCACATTTATCGATATGAATTTTACATGTAGGTATATAATTTTTTGCCCAATATCTTAAAAACTAAACTGTTAATCCTACAATAGGTATTTTCTGATTTCTTTGGTTTTTACTACTTCGTGGATAAAGCACAGAAAAGTTCTAGGTACCTACCACCTTTATAATAAATTGTTATATATTTTTAATTTAGAAAATCCTTAATTTTTATACCTCGATGAATATTCTATTTATTATTTTAGGGGTAAATAAAACTCTGAAGTAACTTACTTAAGGCAAATTCAATATCTTCTACCCACGATAAAAATTATGAAAATTTTAAAACTCCAAGTAAATAATTTCCACTAACTAAATTCTTTTAATTTTTTATTACGATTTCCTTTTTAATTGGAGTGTTTAAAGTAAAAATACCTTGTCAAAACTTGATAATATTTTTTTAGATATTAAAAATATTATATAAAAATGAAAGAATCCTACTTTGGAACTCAGTTTTGGTAGTCTTAAGCTACTTTTCCAACACTTTAAAAACGTAAACGCACGTCGAAACTTGCGAAAATATTTGGCGACTCGCGATCGCAGCTTTCGAACTGCGGGGCTTCGAGAATCTCCCCTTAAATAAAACCTTCGCGGCCTGAGGTCGCGAGAATACTGCCGCGCGGGGAAGTGTGCCCTATGTGCCCGCCCGTGGACAGGCAACGCGCCTGTGCAGGCCCGACCAATCGCGCGACGGAAGGCGGGGCGTCCCGACGCCCGGCCGTCTTCAAGAAGCGCCGCGACGCCAACATGCTACTTCGTACGCATGTTCGTAACGTCGCTTTTCTTAGAACAAGCCAGGCGGTGTGGGATAACATGAAATCTTCACATTAAGGCTTGCCTACGTCTTGCGGCGGTATTTTTTGGTATGTACGACGAACCTTTGGATGTTTCGAGAAATACAGTTTATAGAAATGCCGGAAAATAATAAAAATAGTGTTACTTCTATGTAAATAAATATGTACGCGAAAACAATAAAAACGAAGATGTTATTAAACGTTAACAGAAAGGGGTGTTAGAAAGAAATATCAACGCGCTTTTGGATCGTTCAAACGCTTAATGTAAAATGGGTTATATCGAGAAACTTCAGTTTGGCATATTGCGTAGATATTATATAATATGTTAACGTATTGTGTTCCTCGTACGAATATCTACACTTCGGGACCTTGGCCTGTTTTCGGTGAAATTATTTTACGATTTCTGGCTGCATGCTGTCAAGGGCGGCTATCAGATGTCGCTAAAGTTATCACATTTCATAAATTCCACCCTACGTAAAAATTGTTTTAATGTATGGCCTTCAAATCTATTGTAATATTTTATCTATTTTTCCGTTAATTTATCAATAACTTTTTTTTATATTTCCAAACACCTGTCGCCTAGATATTTTTTACCCATCGTTTGCCAGATAATTATTGCGTTACTTTCATAGCAATCACTCCGTTTATTTATTTATTTAACGCCCGGGGAACTACATTTAGTACCTACAACTCGAACAATGGAAAATATAAGTTTGAGAAATATAAGACATACGTAGCTTGTAAGTAGTTCTGTGTATGAAGGGCCTAGAGCCGCAATAGACATTTTAACGAGATTTTCTAGATCATTTTTGTACCTTTTGTCATAGCGCGTACCCGCAATAGGTCAATAATTTAAAAATATGTTTTAAGTTAGTTTACTTAGTTTTATAAGTAGATACAATATAAAACAAATATTTAGCTCTTTCGCCGATGCTCTATAAATGTTAAATCTCTTTTTTTGTAGTATTTTTTTTATGTTTATGTGATTCTACAAGATAGAACCTAAAAAGATAAATACCTTTTTTGGAAATTCCAACTTTTAGGGGCATTTTCTTTGTAAAAAGATAAAATTAGTCCGGCGTGTGCGGCCAGCACTATTTTTTTTACTGTTACGATGTGGGCCAAGCATGCTCACATCAAATTTATCGGGTAAGTTTGTTCCTTACACTAAGGATTTTTGATATGTAAGTACATCTTTTTGTATGGGAAAAAAAATTGGATTTTCGGAAAAAGTTGTTCATTTTTTTTATTCTTACTTTATGTAGAATCACCTTCCGAAGTTAATGCCTTTACCTCCGGACGTACTGTATATCGATTGGGTTTTGGTAAAACCTTCTAGACACGTTTTTTGGGAAAGTTACTTTTCAGTGGTTTCGTGTAGTACCTACATACAATATGGTAAAATCATTTTTAATGATTTAGCGATATTCAATACGAAAAACTTAACTTATTCGATAATAATAATAGAATAATATAATATTAATAGAATAGCAATATTTAGCATTAAAAAAATTGAAAAACCAATAACCACCTTCATATAAACTTCAAGGTTTTTAATTAAACATTCGTTTTTATCGTCTCCCGTACATTTTTCATTTTGTGACTTAAAGGGTTTTACCAAACCACACTAGATATGCAATCGGAAATAACTGCAACATGAAATGAATGTTTTTTTCAACAAATACCTATTTTATGTCATGATAGACCTACCTACAATTTAAAAAACATAAAAACAACCATACTGATCTAGGAATGATTTTAAGCTCTAATTATACTAAATACAGACTAAAATCTCAGTTAAGATCCGAAAGAGTAATGTTGTACTAATAAATGGTTTTATAGAAACTTATTTGTGACATGTTGTTACGTATAGGTAAACCTTAGACTAGGTAAAATAAATCGAAAATATTCATGAATTTCAGCAAAAATTACCTAAAACTACTATAAGAGTCCCTATCTTACTATTATTATTATTTATTTCAAATCTTGAAATCCGTTATTGATAAATCTTGCATTTTTTTAATTATCCCTTGTTTTTGCAGTATTTTATTATTTACTTTCATACATGATATTATATAAATGAAATAAAATTCCCTCACCAAATACAAGAGCCTCGTCTCTTTGTGGTGGGGAAAAGCATTTCTTATCTACCATTTTAACACTAAATAACATGTAAAAATTGTGTATTTATTGTAAAAATACCCTAGAAATATAAAATAAATTTAAAAAGTGTACTTTAAATTAATTTTGTAAAAAATCTGCCTTAATACAAGCTCGCCTAGAGTGGTCGGTTATAGTATATACTATATTATTCTCTCTTTATGATCGAGCTATTAAATATTTAAGTATAAATAAATTAAAAACCTATTACAAATTATAAAATTTATTTGAAATGATGAAATGAAAGCTATATCACCAATGCTGATATTTTTTTTTTAAGGAAAGTCAAACATTCCCGGGTTACATTTGAAAATCTCCTACTACCACCACACTAAGCGGAAGATGTTGCTTGTGTTGTGATGGAGGACTTAGCCAGCCGAGTAATCGAACACGGAACGCCTGAGTGGGACCCAAACGCGATGCCCACTCAACCACTGACCGGTAGTAGCGAAATTTCATTCCTGAATTTTTTTATGTAACTTTTTTTCATATGTTCCATAAATACAATAAAGTCCTGTTAAGCTTGTTAACGGGTTTCATTCGCTTCATATCCACTATCCGAATCTAATAAAAAAACACCACCATTTTCCAAGTTATAAATCCACCATTAAAATTCCAATTTAATCAATCCAAAAATTCCAATCAATCCAAAAATTCCAAACAAACTTAATTTTAAAAACTTGATTTTAAAAATAAGACACAATTCATAGTTTAAAAATTGAAATGGTTATATATAACATGGGACAAGGTGCTTACCCTAAAATCATAAATTTCATCACATTGACACACACGAAAATGAAATCTGTTTTAAAAAAATCCTATTTTTGCAGTCAAGAAAGACTGACAACCTTGTTCTAACGTCATTATGCGGATTTTTTAACGTATCAAACAATCTAATTTATAAAATACTCGGGGATAATAATCATCAATGTCATATTAGTTAAATACTCACTGGACATTTTGTAAAATACTCGAGTTTACCTATATTGAGAGTGGGAAAAATGTTCAATATTATAATTTTTTTTATTCAAAATAACATTAAAAATTAGTATGTACAATTCTACATATCTTTTTTCTTTTTTTTTTAGCGTTATAAACAGTCTATACATTTATATATGACAGTGAATAATATGTTTATGTCATTGACCAATAAAATAACGACATTTAAATATAGGACCAAAATTTAAAAAAAATATGCAACAATATACCTAATACAAACAATTCTGATTAAGGGCATCTTCAATTTACAAAGTGATACATAAAATATATACACATTTCTAAGGTTTACACTTAAATTTTAAAGGATATCAATAATATACGTATATCAAATAAAAAAAGAATACAAAAACAGAGAAAAAGTCCCAATAAACTACTTTTAAGTATTATTGAAGAAGAAGATAACTATTTTTTTTTTTTTTAAATATGAATTTAATTTAATATTTTAAAAAATTAGATTATTATTGTTATCTTCTTCTTCAATGATATATTACATTGATGGGAATAACCTTCAAATGTTAAAAAGAGAGTTTTTCTTATAAAAATATGAATACTTTTAAGTAGTTTGTCAATGGGTTATTTTAACTTAAGAGCGATTGACCAGCAGCTGAGAATAAAAGTTTTAAAATGGTTTCAACTGTACAGGGAGGTTCCAATGAGAAAGATCGATTATTTCTCGTATCAAACTTTTTAAATAAAAAATTTTATATCGATTTATTTCATTCAAAAATTGCTTTAATATATACCTACAGTCAAGTAAGCAATAAAAATGCTCAAAATGTACTTCTTGTAAATATTTTTTGACCGTTAGTATGTATGATTTTTCAATAACGTCTAAACAAAATATTTGTGTAAAAAAACTTTGAAATATTTTAGTAAATAAATAGAAAAACTGAGGTATTTTTGTCACAAAACACGTTCTCCGATTTATTTTTTAATGATTTTAATTTAACTATAATTTAAATTTTGAAAACTGTGTTGACTGGATTATGTATTGATTTATTTTGTTTTATGATTATATGATTTGAAATTTGTGTTGTTTAATACGGTATAACCTTAGTATATTAAAAATGCACTTAGTTTATCAAAATTTTAAAACTGCGTGTACCAGATAAAATAACAATCTTTCAAAATCAATTTATGTTTTTTTGTAAAAAAGAGTCAATACGGCTTGGA
Organism: Limnephilus auricula; assembly: GCA_951813805.1. Classification (NCBI taxonomy): domain Eukaryota; kingdom Metazoa; phylum Arthropoda; class Insecta; order Trichoptera; family Limnephilidae; genus Limnephilus; species Limnephilus auricula. Next base: position 23,608,116 of record OX638390.1, on the reverse strand, counting down.
TTTTCATATAAAAAGACTAATTTCCTCAATTCTCTGGTAATACAGTCCACAAAAATGAAATCAATATTAAAAAATATTTTTTTACATTCATATAAAAAAAACTATTGTATACATTCATATCATAAGCGATATAGCCTAAAGAGGTGTAAGATGATATAAAAATATATAAAAAAAGTGTATGCAGTTAGAAATTGTTTGTCTTAGAATTTAGAAAAAAGTTTTTTTTGAAAAGGTCTAGGGCATTTAAAAGGAAGTTATTCCATTTTCAAGGAAAAATACAATTTGGGATTACCTACACTACAGTTACGCCCTTCGTTCACGCAGCTACTTACAAGCTACTAAATCGCCGCTACCCGCTACCTTCCATACTATTTTGCTAGTGTAGCGCCTAGCGGCGTTTACAAACACTAATAATAGTATGGAAGGTACAGACGACCGCCGATCGCGTCGTTTGAAAGTAGTTCCAACGGCGTTACAGTCTACAGTAAAATAAAACGCTCAAAGTATAAATAATAGACTAAAATCTAGTGAATTTTAAGTCATTAATAATTTTGCTAATTTGATAAGAAGCACAAGCAAACCTAATTATGAATCATTCAGCTAAAATATTTACGTATGATATGTTAATTATCATAGGTTTTATTAAAGCCCGCAGTTAAAATGTACCATATTTAAAATCGTTGTGGATATTCTAAACATTTAAACATAGAACCGACCCATTTTTTTAATGTGAGTTATGTTTAGTTTAAAATTTGGTAGGTAGTTGTAGTTGTAGTATGTAGCTGCTCTAATAATTTATTTATAAATTTATATTGATAATTATTTCTTCATATTTGTGGTGATATTTTAATTTTACGAAAAACTTCTAAACCAATGAATGAAAAATAATAATTATAACAACATTATATACGGAGAAAAATATTATTCTTAGATACGATCATTTTATTCGTAAAAACGGTTAAAAACGGGACTGAAGTTCTTACGAACAAATTAACTAGATTAACTAAAATAAAATTAATTAGTTTAAGTTTAGACTTACGGAATTCAATACTTCGTTTGTGTGAAAGCACTATGAAACCAACAGGGTTTCAATTTTTATTGGCGGGAACATGTAAGAATAATTTGTTGGTAGACGTACGAAATTACGAAGTTCTTATGAACAAATTAACAGGGTTTCAATGTTTATTGGCGGGAACATGTAAGAATAATTTGTTGGTATACGTACGAAATTACGAAGTTCTTACGAACAAATTAACAGGGTTTCAATGTTTATTGGCGGGAAAATGTAAGAATAATTTCTTGGTATACGTAATTTCGTACGTATACCAACAAATTATTATTACATGTTCCCGCCAATAAACATTGAAACCATGTTAATTTGTTCGTAAGAACTTCAGTCACGTTTTTAACCGTTTTTACGAATAAAATGATCGTATTTTAGAATAATATTTTTCTCCGTGTAACATCGACAAATATATATAGAAAATTAAATACCTACAGACAAAACGAATTACAATGAGCAGCAATTATCATAATAATTAGCAAGAAGAATGCTGTAACTCGAAAAAAGCGACATGAATGTACGAGGTGCCTATCTACCTATGCGAACAAGCCCTGTATTTATTTACCCAGAACACAGTGTCTAAATATTTAGTTAGCCAATCCCACAGAGGTCCGTTTTACGTCTCAATTAAACATAAGGAGGTGAGTATTTAACTTCACAAAGAAAAAAATACAGTGAAAACTGGTTATATTCGGGACCACTGACCAGGGCCGCCGCTGGGGATTCGAACTGCCCTGTATGCTCGTATTGCGAAAATGCCCCCCGTAACTAAGAATTATTCAACTAATAATTAAATCGTTGAAACCATACATTCATCATGCCGTGTTGTTTCACACGCGGTATAGTTACAACCATCGGCTGGTTAGACAAAGGTAACATATACAATACTGATGCCACGGGTGGAACCACAATAGCACAGTTGAGAGTCACAAGGACGAAGCTATGTTTTTACTTATTACGACAAAATAACACTTTATCTAAAACACGCGAACACCTCAGCACATTGAGGTGTTCACAAAATACTTCTACTTACCCATTTACATAAAGTTAACGATTATTAATATATTTTTTTATATTACTGGTAGATACCTACTTATTTTTTATGCAGGGTGGGGCAGAGCAACTTGCTTATTTGAATTTTGCACCCTGAAGCGATGGTTTCTACGAGGAGAGTGTGGACAGACACCTTCGAGAGGGCGGAGTATAAAGTTGCAGCTCCGCTTGGTTTAGTTAGCATCATGGAGTGGACGAAAGTGGAGCGCGCGTTTGCTGTCGAGGCATACTTTTCTAACGTTCGCTTAATCCGCGATACACAACGTGTATTCCATACCCATATCAATGTTGCACCCCATAGTCGTGTCCCTGGCCGGCAGTCGACTGTTTCATAGGTAAACAAGTTTAGATTTTGTTTTAAGAAAGACAAACATTTCCAGGTTACGAATAACCTGATAATAATTGAAAATCTCCTACTACGACCACATTAGGCGGAAAATTTTGTTTGTGTCGTGATAGAGCCAGCCGAGGAATTGCACACGGCGCCTAGGTGAGACCCAAATGCGATGCCAACTTGGCCACTGATTCGAGATTGAGAACTTGATTGAACATCCGTTAGAAAAGTATACCTCGACAGCGAACGCATACTCCACCTTCGTCCACTCCATCATGCTAACTAAACCAAGCGGGGCTAGAACTTTACGCCCCACCCTCTCGAATGTGTCTATCCCTCCCCCCCTCCTTGCAGCAACCATCGCTTCAGGGCGCCAAATTCAAATAAGCAAGTTGTTCTGCCTCACCCTTTATTTGCAAACTGTTAACATCTGTAAACTGGGTGTATGAAAATAGAAATAAATATGAATATTTCCAAAACTCCATCATTATAACTTCATGAAACCTTCGAACCGAAGCATTTTGTCAAAAATTTCAAACTAATAAAAGCCTTTGCCGTCATTGTGAATTCGATGCTAATATTCCAAATCCTCTATGCATCTTATCGTGTCTTCTTTAACCTGTTTCGTTCTGGCATCGTAAATCGGTTAAACGTGTTTTTTATGCGCCACGTAATTTAAGACGTATAAAAATTATATCATTTTACCTTGATTCAAAATCAATTCTCGTTTATTAGTCTTTAATATAAGATTCGCCTTACCAATTCTATGTACAAGATATCTGGATTTAATGATTACGAAAGTGGCAGCTGCTGCAGAGGCAGATTCAAAAGGCGGCCTCTTGACTCTGCCGCTCTTGTGCACCACACGCTTAGGATGAAAGCTTGCGGTGCCCCTGCAACCCACTTCTCAGTACCTACCACTCACCGATTCAGCGTTCAACGTTCAGCGTTCACCTGCCTCGGAGCGATAAGGCTCTCGCGAATACAGAGTCAAACTCAGTTAAGTACCGCCGGCCAACTTAGATTGGTGGTTTAGGGAAAACTTTAACTCGCGGTAACTAAGATTTCCACACGGGAACTAAAGTCCAAAGATAAGCAAGACTCGAGGCGTTTTCTACACTTGAAGAGAACGAGGGAAACATACGTAAAATGGACTGCTCAGTGCGTACCTTCTCTTTAAATTAGTCAGACCCACCTACGAATACCCAATTACAAGTTTTTATCAAGCAGGAAAGTAAATAAACCCACCTTTGTTGTTATTTGATTGGCCAAGTAAATAGTTTACCGATGTTCAGCATTGCCACAATACGGACCATCAGCGAGACTTTAAAATCTACTCCTTTCCTTTGGCAAATTCGCAAACGTAACTCCGCCAAATATCAGGCGAGATATTGCAACATTGAAGAAATACTCGTACAAGAAGGCGCTGCAAAATAATACCTTTTCACAATGATGTCGTCTCTCTGCGTGCTGCTTGGTCCTGAAAACTTTTAGATTGAAGGAGACAGGCACCTCTGGTTATTTCTCACTCCAGAAGATAGTAGGAAACTTGAGTGGCAATCGGCCGACATGGGAAATGCCCATCTACGACCTCACTGAGAAAGAGCCTTGGTTCTCACTACTTCGTAGACTCTGGTCCTTCATCAATGGAATTTCGTACTCCCACAGCCGCTATGGCCACATGATGTCCAGTCTGTCCACACTCATTCGGTGGAATTGATTATTGGTCCTGAGGACGTCCTAGACTGACTCGTATACCTAGACCTAGATCTAGTCCCCATCTAGCCCCCAAACATACGAAAGAAGAAGAAAATGGCTTTTTGTTTAATAATGAATTATATGACAGATCAATCAATACAACTTTAGATTTTTATTTACGAGACATTCACAAAGTTTGCAAAATAATCATAAAATTTAAGAAAATGTCTCATGCCGAAGCATGGCCTTCTGTAGGTATGTTTATTTGACACGGGTACTTACCTATTTTTAGTGTTATTGTATTGTCGAGTTGAGTCCTAGATATAGGGTATCTACATAACGTAGGTTTATTCTGTTCGTCGGACCTGCGAAATAGCTTAGTATATAAAATTTATCATAATAAAAATGATTTCGTTGTTTATTTCTTAATTTAATGCCTTATCAGTGCCCATAGGTAAATACCATTAATGGTAGGTACCTACTACATATACATGCATAGATTTACGTACCTACCGTTAACCTTCCTACATTTCCAAGTAATTGTATATGATATAGTACCTAATTTGAATGATTTTACAAAATATAACGGAAGAGTAGTTAATTTTTAATGGTTTTTCGGCACTGGAGTGAAAAATGTTCTAGTTCTTGCGAAGTTTTTTTTCTTGGAAAGATTTTGTTGAATTCCTTGATTAAATCTAATTCATATTTTTCACAGTCATTGAAAAATCTACAGCATCAACATAACCAACACATCGGACTTTTAAAAATCTTGTATTTATATTTTCTGGTAATTTATTAGGTCCTTACATATGAAATTGGCGTTTTGCCGTACTGGCAACTTTGATCTCAAATATCTTCTCTTTGGTTAGGAATTCCAAATTCAAATTTATACAGCTATTTACTCATATATTTGTGTTTCGAAAATTATAATTAATTTGTTTTTTCCTTAATTGTCTTTTTTCTTTGGGTCACTTAGTTTGCAAAATGGAAAACTTGAAATATCGCGTTATTTACGAGTACGAGTTCCACCGTGGCACCAGTGCTGCAGAAACGGCTCGAAAGATTAATGATGTGTATGGCGACGGTGCCGCAAAAGAAAACACAGTGCGTTTTTGGTTCCAACGTTTTCGTTCTGGAAATTTCGACCTGCAGAACAAGCCCCTTGGACGGCCGGAGACCAAAGTTAATAATGAAGAATTTAAGGCTATTGTGGAAGCGGATCCATCGCAAACCACGTCCGAGTTAGCTGCAGGCTGCGGTCTTAGTGATAAAACTGTTTTAATCCACTTGAAGCAAATTGGGAAGGTGAAAAAGCTTGAAAGGTGGGTACCTCACGAATTGAGTGAAGCAAATCAACAAACGCGCGTTGACTACTGCGTTGCATTACTCAAACGGCACAATAATGAAGGGATTTTAAATCGAATCATTACTTGTGATGAAAAGTGGATCCTGTACGATAATCGGAAGCGCTCATCGCAATGGCTGAACCCTGCCGAACCAGTTAAACCATGCCCCAAGCGAAAATTGACTCCAAAAAAGTTACTTGTGAGCGTTTGGTGACGCGAAGAAAAAAAGCAATTAAGGAAAAAACAAATGAATTATAATTTTAGAAACACAAATACATGAGTAAATAGCTGTATAAATTTGAATTTCGAATTCCTAACCAAGAAGAAGATATTTGAGATCAAAGTTGCCAGTACGGCAAAACGCCAATTTCATATGTAAGGACCTAATATTAAATAATTTTGTTCCCTGGTAATTTTGGTGACCTGAAATGAAATGACAATTAAAAGCTGCCTGCCGCATAAAGTTATGTCGACGAACTTTTTATCGAACCTGTTAATACAATACATTGGAGCTGAAACATGTAATAAAAAAAACATGAAACAATATTCCACAAATCGAAAGAAATTGAAAACTATTATAATATATTTTCACTTGAACACACCTCAAACGGTGACACAGAACACACGTATCGTCTGGTTTTCGAGCTTCAGCGAATATTATGCCCAATTCGAGCTTCTGTGTTTCATATATTACTAGCGAATACCCGCCATGCGTTGTAAAGCCACTCAAAGAAAGAGAGTTTGTGTTTTGATTCGAGTTATTGAAGAACTTTTAGAAACACAATATTTTTTGTTTTTTCCATCTGGTGTGTACACGAATAAATCAAAAGGTTTTCCGACCCATGAGCAGGCCACATAAAGTTGCAAGTATGAGAAGCATGGGTTTTCCAAATTTACCCCTGCTTTTTACCATTACTATGTCTCCTTTGCAATCCCTCCCTCTTCCCCTTCTTCTCCCTTGCCATACTTTCCTCCCTTTCACTAAACTATATGAAATAATGATTTCCCTATCTTACCCCCTGCTATCCACTACCGCTACTACGTCGCCTTTGCATTTTTCCCTCTGCTTCTCCCTCGTCCCTAACCCCTCCCCAGCGGGTTATTTCCCATGCGTCCCCGTTCTCCTATTGCGTCCCCTTCCCCTGCCGCATTCCCCTTCCACCTTCCCCGCCTTCCACTTACCAAAGTTTCACCGCAATCGGATGAATGGTATGGGAAATAATTTCACATAGCTAGAGCTCACCCTTATACATATAAATCATCACGGGCATACGCACGACAAATCACCTTTCATCAGTTTCTTCCCAATCTGATAAATATCTTAGGTACTGCATAAGGGACAAACAAAAAAACATTCATTTTTATGTATTAAGGTGATACTTAAAAGAATTCAAAATCTTCTCTTTGTATAATGTACCTATATGTATAATAGTTGTTAGAATGTAAAAACGTGTTTTGCAAGATATGCTTTAATATTATGGTGAATTAATTGTTTTCGCCGGTACATACCCAATACGAATATGAATAAATAGTTTTGTCCATAATCTTTCGAGAAAGGCTAACAAATACAATATTGTATTCGTAAGCCTTTCTTGACAGATTTGAGTTTGTTTATGGGCAAAACTATTTATTCATTTTCATTTTGCATATGTTTGTGCGCAAACATTAATTCAACTTAATTTTTAAAGTACAACTTGCGAAAAGCGTTTTTCCGTAAAATAATTAAACACTTATGAACTAGAAGATTGTAAATTCTTCGTATCACCTTAAGATGAAATCCTGAAAATTCTCACTCCGCTGATAAATCTGGAAGAATTAAGTATAATAAATAAATTTAATAAGGTTATTACGGGTATGCGTATGTACTTTGATTTAAATTCTTAGGGGGTTTCTCACCATCCTCCCAGTAGCTTATCTACCCTAATAACGAATATTTTCGATTTACGATTTACGGTTTATTTATTTATTAAGTTGGAGTTTATAATTCGGTACTCGAACCTACGAATAGTGGCTATATATTAGATAAGTTGGGCGAGTTTTCTAACCACTGCGAGGATTTTATTTTTATTTTTAATAATATTCGTTATTAGGGTAGATAAGCTAACGGGAGGATGGTGAGAAACCCCCTTAAAGTAATTTACCGTCCGTGATAGGCCGGCGTAGTCCAGCGGTAGAGAGTTAGACTCCCATTCCGAAGGCCGCGGGTTCGAACCCGGCGTGCGCAAATAAATTTTATTTAATTGATTTGTGTTATTTCACAATTAATTATTTAAAATAATATATAGTATGTTTGCGGCACGTTCCAGAGTGGAAGATACTCTTAGTATCGCCCTGGTGTAAGACCACCATTCAGAATTGAAACGTTGCTTGAAATGGCTTTAGCCGTGTTTAGTGACTAGATCTGAATAGCCAGGTACTTCCCCACCTTCCTCTTCCTTGTCTCCTTCCCTTCCCCACTTACCTTCAGCCTCATAACATACCCCAATTGGGGATGCCATAGTCTCACTGGCTCCAGACGGGAGCAGTTGGGACTCTTGTGAGGTATTCACTATAAAAAAAAAAAAAAAAAAAAAAATAGACTTTGTATAACGGACGGTTCATTTCACACACAGGACAGACCGGTGGTACTGTCGGTATTTTCCAATTCTCGTTTAACGGTACTAATTTTAAAGTGCTAAAAAACACTTTAAGCTATTATCAAGTGTGATATTAATTATTATTATTTAATTCCAGTATCTATAAATAAATAGTCTTTTGTGGGACTTTAGAAAGGTGAATGCTTATTTTATTATAATATCTAAATTAAGTATTAATTACTTCTTCAATCTTCGCAAATTCACTTAGTGCCGTCATTTTTAATTAAATGAAAATAAATCACTTCGTATACACCACTTCTATACTTAAATTTATCTACATCGGATGGGGATAAGCTGAACATTATTATTATGTTCATATAAATCGGCGTCTCCTGCGACAAAATGTTTTACAAAACATCCAACAAAAGCTAAAACACTAGGGGAGGGCCACGTAGCGATGGGAATGATCGAAACTTTTATATAGGTTTTTTTTAATCGAGACATCACAATAATCGAATGATTAATCGTTTTTTTGCTCGGAGTTTGGGAGCAATAGCTACGGTCAGGGGCAGAATTTTTGTCTGTGAGGGGGGGGGGGGGGGGGGTAGGATGCCGAAAATTATTATGGTGCATCATGTATGGCAACGCTTATTTTTTGTTGTCATTTTATTTGTTGTTTTTTGGTATGCATTTCACAAAATAACAATTATTGTTAAGCTACTTAGTTTAGCCCGTTGGTAAAAATTTCCATTAAAAATATTTATGTATGTTTAATAATATGTCAATAATTATAATTATATGACATTTTTGTTCAAAAACAATCTCTAAATAACATGGTTAAATAACGCAACATTAGTAAGTAAGTACTGCAACAACATTTCAATCACCGTTTTTCTTTCCTGGCAATGGCAAATTCCTTTTTGTTTGATGGCAACATTGGTGTTATTCCTTTTTTTCACGAATTTCAAATATGTGGGCATCTCACAACAATAAAATTACTAATAAGATATTTAGTTTAGCCGGTAGGTACAAATTCCCATTAATAATATTGACAGTGTGTCTGTGTTTAACACGAAGATAATAATTTTATGTCGTTTTTGTTAAAAAAAATAACCTCTAAATAACATGTAGGTTATGGACACCTTTTCGTATGCAATTATTAACAAATTTTCATTAAATATATAAATATTATCATTAAATATATAAATAAAGTTTTCTTACTATAGAAATCGTTTCATTTTTATTACAAACTAAGAAACACCTGTTAATTTCAAATAAATTAAATATATTTGGATATGTCAATATGAAAACTTGCTGATTTTGGTAGAGTATTATTTACTGCCTTGAAGAAACTACGGTTTTAGCGAAACCCGGTCGGCATTAAATATAAAAATGGTATATACTAAGTTATTGTTTTATTTTAAATTAAATATACAATACCCAAATAGATGATACATAACCTCATAATAAACATTTTTAAATTGTTGAAAGCTATTACCATCGCAATCTTTTACGTATAAACTATACTGAAAACGTAAATCGTTACCTAAAAGTATTCATTGATAATTTAAAATTCACACATCAGGTTGATTATAACATGTACCTATAAAATATTTCGTTTGACAAGCAAAATCACTTTCGATGACGTTTCAAGACTATGCATTCGAATTCTGTAATCGAGAAGTGAGAATCGATTCCAAGTTCGATGACGTTTAAAACCGATTGTCTCGGACTGTGCATTCGAATGGATTCTGACATCGAGAAGCGAGAATCGATTTCAAGTTCGATGACGTTTCAAACCGATTGTCTCGGCCGTGCATTCGAAAGAATTTTGACATCGAGAAGCGAGAATCGATTCCAAGTTCGATGACGTTTCAAACCGATTCTCTCGGACTGTGCATTCGAATGAATTTGACATCGAGAAGCGAGAATCGATTTTTCTATGGAAATGAATCGAAATCATTCGATGGTAAAAAAGATCGAGTAAATAATCGATTATTCATCGATTGTGCCCATCGCTAATTCGAATGAATTTGACATCGAGAAGCGAGAATCGATTTTTCTATGGATATGAATCGAAATCATTCGATGGTAAAAAAGATCGAGTAAATCATCGATTATTCATCGATTGTGCCCATCGCTAGGCCACAGGGTTTTTTGTTTCTATCGGTCACCGAAAACAAAAACATTGTGGCCCGAACGTAACCATCCACAAAATGCGTGCACATTTTCACTGTCAATCGCTTGAAGCGGCGTCTCTTGCGAAAAAATGTTTAACAAAACATCCGACAAAAGCAAAAACACGAGGGCATGGCCACAAAAACATTGTGGCCCGGACCTAACCATTCACAAAACGTGTACCTTCACGTTTTCGTCGGAGGAGACGCCGCTTTAAGCGGGCGACAAACGCGAAGTTCACATCAAAAAGATACTGCGTTATAAGTATCTTTTCTACCGACACACTACGTTATAAAATATTCCTTCCTACGGCAGGAGAAGGGGTCAGTTGAAATCGGAAGCGGTTGAGAGAATATCATTTCTTTGTACTGGATATGTTAACTTGACAGCTCCGTGCATGCTCCGTGTATTAAAAATGACCCTCTCTCCTGTTTACGGTAGAGAGGGGGTCGCATAACTTTTCTGATATCGCCACTGTAGCGAATACGAAAAATAATTCCGATTAGCGAAGATTCAATCCGCGATCACAGCGCATCATCTTTTTACGTCTGGCGGGTCTCATGGGATTGTATGGCGAGCGCTATTGTGTTATAAATAACTTTTTGATGTGAGCTGCGAGTCTGTCGCTACCTTTATCCTGACGAATAAACCTTTGGTTTTGAAACATGTGGAAACTTTTGATTACACACGTGGTGTACAGGAATTTAATGAAGTATTAATTTTTCCAAAATTTATTTAGGTATAGATAGAGTACAAATTTATAGATGTATGTGTTGATAAATAATTACCTTTTTAACGAAGTTTAAAGAAAAATCATAGTTGCGAATGCAACCGGTAGAGCCATCTCTTGACGGTTTTGGTAAACATTTCGGGGCTTAGCAAACAATTTATTATTTTTATTCAGTCAAAAGCTTTGGTACCAACACTAATAATAATGCAAATTCAAGATGGTGCACGTAAATAATATTAAAAATACTAGGTAATTTCCGTTATGCCTCTGTCCGTAACTCCGGTTCAATGAACTGTAGAACTTTTGCTTTGTTTGGAGAATACGAATAAGAAGTCTGGGATTGTATTGATCCTTGAAATCCTCACTCAATATTAACCAACATGGGTTTATAGGTGGAAAATCAACAACATCTAATCATAATAACAGCATTACCTTAAGATTAATGTAAAAAAATGTTTCGCCGTGAACTTCACACGAAATAAAAATATCATTTTTAATGAATATTCTCTGAACGGCTCTATACCAATTAACAAAACAGAAGTCAAAGATTTAGGAGTGACATTGGACTTTAAGCTTATATTCGACACTCATATCGACTCAGTAACATCAAAAGCCTCGAAAATGTTAGGATTTATTCTCAGATCATGTAAAAAATTCAATAACATTAAAATAATGAAAATCCTTTATTTTGCATACGTCCGCAGCTTATTAGAATACGCTTCACAAGTATGGAACCCGCAGTACAAATCATATGTACACAATCTGGAACGCGTTAAAAATCGTTTCCTGCGGTACTTAGATTTCCGTAGCTATCGTCCCCACTTAAATCACAAAGATTCGGCCGCGTACTTCAATATATTATCATTGGAAGATCGAAGAAGCTCGGCTGATGTCCTCTTTCTACAGAAAATATCCAGGTCCATCGTAGATTGTCCGGAACTCTTACAACGAATCCAACTACGAGTTCCCTACAAACGAACCAGATCAGACAAAATTTTTAGCCTCCCTCGATGCAACACCAATTCTAAGCAAAACTCCTTCATTTATCGTGCATCACACACTTTCAATACATACTATACACAATTTGACATTTCTAACTCTGCACCACACTCCTTAAAGTCACACAGGCAATCTCTCGCTACTTTATTATAACTACTTACATAACTTACGTACACCCTACTAATTATACAGAATAGATCCATCCCTTTCCCTTCCCTTCCACCATACCATCCCCATAGGCAAATGTAACTATTTTTCTTTGTTTACACTAAAAAATTAAGATACTTCAGTGGAAACCTATTATTGGTTAAATGATTTACCCATGTTTTATTATACTTTATAAAATGTTATAACTTTTTCCAAATAAAATAAAATAAAGTATTATGTTGTTGACACTCTTGCCCTATACCTCGTAGCTTGGCTTATTTTAACATATTATGCATAGTTCGTCCATCATGTTCAGCTTAGTGGGCGAACTATAAATATGCTGAAATAGACCAAGTCACGAGAGAATAGCGTGTAATAACGCGATTTACCCATGTTTTATTATACTTTATAAAATGTTATAACGTTTTCCAAATAAAATAAAATAAAGTATTATGTTGTTGACACTCTTGCCCTATACCTCGTAGCTTGGCATATTTTAACATATTATGCATAGTTCGTCCACCATATTCAGCTTAGTGGGCGAACTATAAATATGCTGAAATAGACCAAGTCACGAGAGAATAGCGTGTAATAACGCTATTATAATCGGCAACGCATGAGCCGGATTATGGGAAATTATGGGAAAGGAGCGAAGCAACCGCAAGCGGTATTTCGTGAAGTGTTTGTTTCTTTTTATATCCGTCATCTGTGACGGCCTTAAAGTTTTATAGAAAAATATAGATAATAAATTAGTTATTATGATAAAATTTATTTTGCCATCTTTTTCTTGTTAGCCATCAGTAGTAGGTAAAAAGATGCACATGCACTTCTATTTGTTTTTTTGTTTGAGGAAAATATTTCCAGCTACGAAAATGACTGTTCTCTGAAAATATTTAATAATGGTTTAAATAATCATTTTAAATAACATTTCTGAAATACATTATTTTACATGCTTTTTTTCATTGTTTTCATGTAATATATCCCGATTGACAAATCAGAGTATCATTTTTTTATTTCTCTTATAATTAAATAAGTACCGTTGTAGTCGATGTACACACATGTTAAAAACAATATGTGTATATTTGGGAACAAGACGCTCGCGTAATCTCCGAATGCCAAATGGGCCAAATATGGACCAAATGAGCCAAACGTCACATCGATGATTCACTTGACAGTTCGTGTCATCTATCTAATAATAATTGTAGTTTTTTGTATTTTATCTACCATTAGTTCATAATGACGTGAAAAACAATAATTTTATGTATTATATTCTCTGTGATCTTATATACGACGTGTAAACTTCCAATAAGTATGTTATTTTCGGTACTTCGCTTTGTTTATATTCCCATATTTATTTTGGGAATTGAATGTTTATGTAGTTGTGGTTGAAAAATTCGTGTAATAATTTTTTTTTGAGTTTTCCTCAGTTTCGTTATAATACGTTATGATTTGTGACCACGTAATTATTAATAGTAAGACTTAATTTACCGCTTTTTGTAGGTTAGGTACTACATTGTTGAAACAATAAATTTTCGCTGTTTTGTTTCTTCGGTACGGCGAAAAATACTCAAGCATTTGTTTTTTTACGATAGTTTTGTCAAATCTTATGATGAAATTAATCTTCTTTGATAAAAGTAACTGAATATAAATGCTGCTCAAAACATCTGATGTGTCAAACGCCTTCCCGTATACGGAGTTCCATAAAATGCAGTGATGAATTTATAAAAAACCTTCCTCGTAATCCGTTGAGGTAACCTTGCATAATTCTGCTTCGCAGTTAATACGATTTTGTTATATTAAGTTTTAGCTTCATTACTACAAGAGACATGTAGGGTAAGATGGTGAAAAATTAAAATTTATGTAAATGTTCCACAAGCCGCTACATTTCTATTAGGCTCAGATTTTGAAAATTACACCACCTTTCAATTTAATTACTTTAAGAAACAACTAATAACATTTGGATAGATGGTAAAGGATGCATTAAAATTCAATTTTTATTCAATCAAAATTCTAAATTTCCTTTATAAAACGTTTCTTTTGCCACCATAAATTTTTTTTTGTATGGATTTGACATTTGCGAAGTTTTGTTTCAATTTAAGTAAATACGCATGAATTACGTAGTTTACCCTACTAAGAACCTAATAACCCATTTTGTGCACGTAAATAGAATGTTTGTAGTCATTTTTGAAATAAAATGTAATTTCCATCTGTGCTTAAAAGTGTGGCCGTTTACGGAACATTTATTCTTTTTTTTTTTCAAAGTTCAAAATTTCACGTTAATAGCAGTTTTACCGCCATAAATTATTTAAATAACGCATACTAATAACCTTTTTGGGCATATTTTTTCATCTTGCCCGACATAAATAGTCGTCTCTTTTAGTAGGGAAACTGAAACCCAGAATAATTTTTAAAAAGATGAGTATTAACGAGCGGAATTATACAAGTTTACCCCCTTTTAGATTGGCTTTATATTAAAACTGCTGAAATTATCCCTTTACGTTTTGATAGTCTCATTGATTTTTTTTCAGCACCAGAATGGATCAATACAACCGTCCCAATGGAACCAGTACCCGTAGAAGGGATCTCGATAGTTTTGGGCTGGGAGAAGATGGACCGGCGGTGTTCACAAGGGGCAGAGGAAGGCGCAATGAAGGAGGATTTGTAGACTTAGGAAATGAATACCAGTATGGAATAGGAGGTCACCAAGCCTCGGGAGCTAACGAATTATTCGCTGAAGAACAAGTAAATAAAAATAGAAATACTTTAAATAAAAATTATCAGAAATGTTGAATGAGATCATGTAGAACAGTTGTTTCCAACCTGTGTTATGCGTACCCCTTGGAGTACGCGAAGCAAAAATTGGGGGTACGCACTATCGTGGCACGAATGTGGGTTTTAAAATTCAGCTCAACGTTTAAGCAGCTGTAGCTCTAAAAATATTAAAACAATTGACAATCACGTATTTATGTGAAAAGGCATTTTCTTCCTATGCGTTTATTAAAAATAAAAATCGCAATCGCTTGAATGCTGAACCAGACTTGAGGCTCTACCTACGTAAAATTGAGCCAAACTTTGTAAAACTTTGCTCTGCAAAGCAAAGAGTCACATTAACTGCATGTTAACATTGTATCACTGATTATACAGGGTGTAACAGGAAATCAAGCTTTTGTTTTCTGATACACGTGATTCTTTTTTTCTACAAATTTTTTGAGGTTAAAAAAATTTATTCTCTCAATACACTTTGTGAGTTTGTGAGAACAAAATGTGTTCAATTTTCAATTTCTAAAATCACTGGTTAAGAACGCCCGAAGTCCTATAAAATTTCATTAATTATATTTGTGTGACTTTATGGTTAAATTCATATAATAATGAAAGTATTATAAAATTACAAATGAAACGTGTCTTTCATTCACAAGAAAGATAGAGGGTATGGGATACTACAAATTTGTTGTATTTGTTGACAACCGCTGATGTAGAATATCAAATTTTGATTTTGAAGTCAATCCATCAAATTCAAAAACAGTTTGATGAGGAATTTGCGATCTTTTCGATGATTCACAAATCAAGATCTGATAACAAATTTTTCTCGTAGAAAAACAATAATGTGTTATCAAACATACAATTCATATTATGACACAAAATCTTAATCAAAAACATATTTATAAAATAAATACTTAGTAGTCGGATGATAAGCACTTAAATATTAATGGATGGGTTCAGTTTCTAAAAAAACAATTTCTTTTTTTAATAACTCGGGTACGGGCATACGTCATTCCTATGTCTACCTACGTTAAATTGTCGTGAAAACAAGCTTATGTGCCCAAGCGGTTAAGATATTACGCATTGAAACAGTTCAATAGATTTAACAATTCACGGTGCTTGTATGCTCCACTTACTTTTATGAGATATGTAATCGACAAAATTGAAAGAGATGCCATAGACGCTGACCGTGGATGACACGATATATATTATTTTATCCTCCGGATACCGAGAGTTGCATTGTTAAAAATAAAATATATTTAGGTATGTGTGGTGATATCAGTAGTTCTTATTTTCTTTGTGGATCTGTCGATGATGGTACTCCAAATGACGACTGATATTTGAACACATAATTGAATTACTTTTTTCAGGGTGATGTACCATGGTGGAGGTCCAATTTCTTTATATCCCAACCAGTTCTGTTTGGAACATGGGACGGAGTGTTCACATCATGCATGATCAACATCTTTGGAGTAATTGTGTTCTTGAGGTCTGGTTGGATGGTGGGACAAGCTGGAGTTGTGAATGCAGTCCTCATTGTCCTTTTTACAGGTATTTTGATATTTGTATTTTTGAAACATTTATTTCGTTTTGAAATGTATTGTAAAGTTTCAATAAGTAAAAATAAAAATAAAACAATTAGATTAAAAATGTATTACTTCATAGAAGACCATTTTTCCCTGCATAGATTTTTTTTATAGTTGTATTTTATTTAAGTCTTACCAAACTTAATTTAATTGTTTGTGTATGAAACCCATAAAAGTAACGACATAACTATTACATACTTTATTTAATACAAATTTTCCTGATATAAAAACATTAATGTTGACTACAAATTATATGTACATAAGTAGGGCTGCCATAAGTGGCTACGGTCTCGTTGGAAGGGGGGTGCGAGGTACACAGAAAACCAAAACGTGCCACACAAACTCAGTCACCGCACGCGGTCGCCCCGTTTTCGTGTCACTCCTCACCTCGGCGCAAGGGAGTATCCGCTCGCTCGTAGTAGCCGCAGAAAGTCTTCATTAGTGAACAGCATTACTGCTTTGTGCAGGTTTAAATGGGAACATAATAGGTTTTGTCGGGATATTTTTGGTTTAGTCGGAACACAGGCAAAGATGGCTCGATAACAGTGATAGTCTATATATATTTGGGCAGACGGCAACCCTATTATACATAAGCATCTTAAGCGTGCCATTAAAAGCTTGGAGCTCAATTTTTTTTATCTACTATTGATAAACTTAACTATTTTACATTTTCTTATAATTTTGTTTATGAATTTGCAATACACGGTTCTTCTATTTAAATAACAATAATATCTTCCGAGTTTCACTTATCACACAAATTATTACCAATATTGTTACAAAATATTTCATAAATTATTATTGTTATCGAAGCTTCAACCATTTTCCCTCCAACATTCTGTCGAAACTTAAAATCTGGTTGAGAACTTTATATTGAAGTTTGGTTTTGAGCGTTTTATATTGAAGAATAGAACACATTCAAATATTGAAAGAAAATATTTGTGTGCAGTATCTACCCCAAATTCAATTCAATATAAGGATTAAATTTATTTACATTTTTCTGGTAATTTTATTTTTAATTATTATTATATCACCTTATTTGTTATTTTTAGTGTTTGTTGCACTGGTGTCAGTATTATCTGCTGTTGGGATCTGTGAACGATGTCGGATAGAGAGTGGGGGAGTTTACTTTTTACTTTCCCACACGCTCGGATCCAGATTTGGTGGTTCTCTCGGACTGCTTTACTGCTTTGGACAGGTATTGCAACATTTTGTTTTATTATTTAACAATACATCTGAAATTGATGTTTGAATAGCAGTACGACATATATAAGTTGCCGAAAAAGGAGGTCTATGACTGTGTGGCTGCCAGATTAAAATATTAAGAATAAAGCGGTAGTTCATGTTTCTGCCACCGCCAACTTATATTTGTAGCTCTGTACACTTTCTAAAATAGTTTTAAATTTGGATAAGATAAAGGAAAATACTCCTTTCTTTCACCCGGATAGGTAGTTACCATCCGCTGAAGTGACCTAATGGCAATACTTTTATGCGTTCTAATTTTGAACTTGATTTACACAAAACAAAAGAAGTAAAACATTTTTGCAGAATAGAGGCTAAAAATAATATAATTTCACTTCAGAAGTCTTGCAAACTTCGTAAATACAATGATGTGTATTATTTAAATCACAATATTGTGTCTTGCGCCAGTTTTTTTAAAACAGCACAATATGTTTTATTTCCCACACCCCTAGTAAAAAGTGAACTTTCTGATATACTCTTCTTTGGAAGATACTTTTCTTTTTTGCATTTCACAATTTATATAATTCTGGGTGAAGTCATCTTTTCCTTTACATACCACCACAAAGAGTAACAGAAATGATTTTTAACCTTTACAACTCTAGCTGTTTCGATGCAATCTATCCCACATGGTAAGTTTTGACACAATGTGTGTGTTTAATGAATCTTCGTTGATCGATGCAACATTCGGGTACGAGAGTACGACATTCGGGTACGAGAGAGTAGCCGCTGATACATCACATAATATGTGACAGCCACAATCATCAGGTTATTATATTAATCCATATTAAATCCATCAATTTACTTGTTATAATGTTTTTATAATACTTGTTTGCAGGCTGTGGGATGTGCCCTAAATGTGCTTGGTTTTGGCGAGTCCATGGCTGGCCTGGTGGGGCAGGGGGAGAGCGTGTGGGTGGCTAGGGCATTCGCCGGCAGCGCCGTGCTGCTGCTGGGCACCATTAATGTGGCCGGTGTCAAGTGGGTCGTCAAGCTGCAGTTTGTGCTGCTGCTCATCTTGCTTTTGGCGGCACTTGATTTCTCGGTCGGCTCCTTTGTTCATGTGGTTCCAGGTGAGCATCTTTGAAAATAATCAATTATACATTTTACCATCTACAATAATTTTATTTTTTACATTATTTTATCAACGGGTTTTTTTTTCAAATTGTAATTTTTTGGATGAACAAAATTGGTGAAAATTTTGTATAAATGAGAAGAAGCTAGGTACACATATCTTTTTTTAGAATTGAATTATTTTTTACACTGTTTTTGCTCTCCTGAAAATATAAATCTGTCACTCATGCCTCTTTGAACAGTCGAAGTATGTTATAATATTTTTACTCAAAAATCAATATATTTGGAGGTGGGAATGGGCACCGCCGCCCCGGGAACCATTTATTGGATAACCAACACCTCTGCCGTAGGTCACCTCAAGTTTGGTAACTTAGCAAGGGTGCCCAGGTTGACGGGGTGAGGTTTGACGAAGTCTTGGTGGCAGATGACACCTACTACCTAATGCGTGGCGGGCCGGATCGAGAGAGACTGGACGAGAGACACTCTCCAGCCGGACTCTCTCGACCCACCGCCCGCACCGCAGTGGGAGGGATGGATTCAGACATCTATCACTTCTCGACACACTGACCCCCAGATTCCTACTCACCTCTCATATCTTTTTCCCTCCCAAGACTTCCTCTCCTTCATTTCCTTAAAAATACCCTCCATACGGCATTCTCAAAGATGACATAGGTCCTGAGAGAAATTATATTCCTCAGGGCCTGCTGTGTGGATCTAACGTAAAAAAAAATGTATGTACTTATTTCTATTGTTGATTTTCTTTCTTTTAATTTTTTATATTATTAAAAATGATATTAACTAATACCACAGTAAATAATAACAAATATTATTATGTTGTTAATTCTTTTTTTCTACAATTTTCATAATATCTAAATATCTCTGTTAATTTATTACTTAATACTTTCTTTCATTTTGCATTTGGAGTAGAGAAGATGATTAATTAGCTCTTCCAAAATCGGAAACATGATTAATTTAATTTTGCAGAGAGTGGTTTCGACGGCTGGCTCAGTGGCAACATGGTAAACAACACGTGGTCCGAGTACCACGATGGCTACACCTGGTTCACCGTGTTTGGGGTGTTCTTCCCCACCGTCACCGGCATCCTCGCTGGCATCAATATGAGCGGGGATCTGCGCGCACCCTCCACCAATATTCCCAATGGATCTTTGGCAGCTATTTCCACTGGGTACCTACTCTTATACTCACCTACTTAATACTCTTAAAATCTATTAATCGTTCATCCAAAATGTTGATATTTTTTCAAATGCAATGGGCCACTTGCATCATTATAATTTGTTTCAGAAAAATTTGTAAGACATTATGTATTTTTACAAATACAGCAATTTTTACAAAATCATTTTTCACAATTTAACCTCTTGAATGTCGGATGACTTTTGCTCACATGATGGCTGTGTACCATAGGAAATGAATTACAAAGAATTCCGAGAAGCTACATTACTGAGATTAAAAGCAGCATCTGGAATAATAACATAGGGGTTACAAATCGCATTTAAACATTTACCTCTCATCTGCCACTTGCTCGCCGGGGGGCCAGCTACAGAGACAGGTTAACTATTTTAATTTGAATTATTTTAGCAGTTTATGAAAATCGAATTTATAAACGCACTTTCGAATTGACAGCAGCTGATCATGTTCACGAAAATTGGATTTAAAAACACACATTCATATTCACAGCATAGATAAACCATTCTCGTGTTCTGACTGCATTTATTTTAATAACTCAGGTCCGAGGCATACGTCATTCCTATGTCTACTTACTTTAAATTGTCGTGAAAAAAAGCTTATGTGCCCGAGCGGTTAAAGGCATTTAGCGACAGGATCAGTGGACACCTGATATTTTTATTTTGTAGCCAAAATATACTTGTAGGTTTTTAATATTAAATAATCTCCAATGGTTGTGGCCGAAAGCTCTGAGTATCATTGGCTCAGAGTTTTTAGTTTTTTTTTTTTAATTTGGGCTAATGAATGAATGGGGTAGGCTCTCAGCGAACATTATATTGTCTATGGTCACTCCGTTTTTAAATGGCCTTAAGTTGTTTCATCTGTCTGTGTTGCGTAAGACACACGGACCGAGATATAATATATCTGTGATTCTTTGGACTATTTATTGGCGGATAATAAGTACATTGCAAATAAGAAATAGTAAAATACAGTAATGTAACAATCAACTAGGTATACATCAACTGGTTGATCGCGGGGATAATTTATTAACGCACTGGCCATCCCTGCATTATTACATACAGTCAAACCAGCATACAAGGTTTCAATTTTTTCAATTCCTTGAAATTGAAGAATAAAAATTGTCTATTTTTTTTTTATGTTTCTTTATTCATTGAATAGTTTGTTACATTAATTGATGATTTTTCGACCACCATGCTAGGCAACACGCCCTCACAACCCGCATATGCATAAGGTTTTCCCGTATAGAGATTTATAATTTCTGATACTTAAAAAAACTTATAAAAGAGTTCCAGAAGCATTGATCATTTTAACACAATTTCAACAATTTTTTATTAGAACAACTTTTGTAGGTTATTCCCATCAATGTAATACATATAACATTGAAGAAGAAGATAACACTTATAATCTAATCGAAAATATAAAAGAGAACAAGACACAGATATAAAAGGTCAAGTCCCAGTTGTGACCATTATCTTTTTTTTTTTAAATTGATAAACTAATGTTTAAGACAAGATTTTTTATGCATAGCACAAAGGGTGACAATTATTATAAGCAATAATTATTAGCCTGAAACACTCATCCATATTGAAAAAATCTTCCGAGAAAAGATACGTATCGCCAACGGGACTCGAACCCGCACCCCTTTGATTGCCGGTCAAGAGCTCTACCATTAAGCTACGGCGGGTTACCTCCTACCCGCCAAATGTGCCTAGTGTTTCATTCAACAATTACTGCGCTTATTACATTTTTTCACCTGCAAACAACCAACTTTATTTTTCAACGCGGCGTTTCGACGCCACCTAGTGGGAGAGTTAGCACTTACATGCCTTTCCCATACAAAAATGAGTGTTTCAGGCTAATAATTATTGCTTAAAATAATTGTTACCCATTATCTTTTTAATTTTATATGTCTTGTTCTCTTTCGTATTTTCGTTTAGATTATTAGTATTTTCTTCATTGATATATTACATTAATTACATATAACTAACTGTAACCTCCTCTTTTTCCAGGACCTTTCTGTACCTGGTCTTCATTGTAACTCTTGGAGGAACGTGCCAGAGATCGGCTTTACTGGATGATTCCTTCCTTACTGCAAAAGTGTCTGCCGTGAAGGTCCTACTGTTGGCAGGACTCTACGTCAGTTCCATGAGCTCCTGTTTGGGGGCCATGTATGGAACGCCAAGAGTTCTGCAGAGTATAGCCAACGAGAATGTCATTCCTGGACTTGGAATTTTAGGGAGAGGTGTAAGTAAACTAACTAAAGTTTATTTAGAATTCTTTAAAATCATTCACGCAGTTCTGTTAGCCGCTTCCAAGAAATGTCTCCCTCCTACCTCCCTTTAGTTTCTTGTCTAAAAACCATAAACTATGGATCCCCAAACACAATTTTATTTTTTTATTATTTATTGTAATCATGTTTGTAGAACTTAACCCCTACGATACGACCATCTACAATGGTAGTGCAGTGAAATCATTTCTATACCTACAGATGAACTGCAATGTGCCCATGTAGAGCTAAGTTTTAGAAGTTTTGAACGCATTTTGTAGATTATTGTCCATCATATTTCCAAAGTATAAGAGTTGATATTGTAGAAGCCTGTCAATTATTTCAAATATAATTTTCAATATTGTATTTGGTTTTGAGATATTTACAAAATACTATTCAATAATATTATTATTCAATTTATAAAAACAAGTTGTGCTATGCAATTATCATTATGTGTGACAGCTGTTTCGTATGAGTATATATTCAATAATATTATTATTCAATTTATAAAAACAAGTTCTGCTATGCAATTATCATTATGTGTGACAGCTGTTTCGCCTTCTGAAAGGCATTTTCATACAATTTTATTGTACGGCTCTTCTGATCTCTATAAAATAGAAAAAAATATTCTTTTGCTGTTCTTCAAGAGAGCCCACACTCAACATAGCTTAAAATTGGACTGAAGATTGTTTCATGGAAATGGGATTTGAAACGTCCTTGGAGACTAGTGGCTCATTCTGTTTCTAACTTCTTTTTAAATGTGTTTCCAATAAATTGTTTTTTTTTACAGCGTGGTCCCAACAGAGTTCCTATATTTGCAATGGGTGTGGTAGCCATTGTGACCATAACGTTCATTCTGATTGGAGACATTAACAGACTTGCTCCCATTGTCACCATGCCTTTTCTGATAACGTACGCCTGTATTGATTATTCCTACTTCGCCCTCGCGCAAACCTTCGATCTGCAGCATAAGAGAGAATTAAGGTAAGCCTACATTCTGCACTTGCATTTTATACCTAATTTAAATGGCAATGCTGTCTTATGATCTTAGTAAATTTACAATGCAATAATTGTAATATGTATGTTTCAGGTTTCAATCCCAATCTCAGCAACCTTCACAAGACGAATCGCCCTTGACTGCTGGAGCCTATGGTTCTACTACAAATGATTTAGATGTTTTGTTTCCGGAAAGGACTCGCCACAAGAATCTTGCTGTATGTACTAACCTCCATTAAAATAATTTTCTTAGCCTTTTTTTATGTGAACACCGCACAAGACTCCCAACTGCTCCCAACCGTCTGGAACCAGTGACTATGGCATCCTTAAATGGGGTATGCTTTGAGGCCAAAGTGGGGAGGAAGGGAGCGAAGTGCCTGGTTATTCAGATCTGGTCACCAAATATGACTAAAGCTTTTTCGAGCATCGTTGCATTCTGAATGGTGATCTCTCGACAGGCAATACTGAGAGTATCCTCCACTCTCATAATCGAACCCGCGACCTTCAGAATCGTAACCAAGGAGAGCCATTATGTTAAATCAGTAATTGGACCCTTGCGGTGATTTTCTCACAAAAATGGCGCAATCATCCAAACGTTATTATTATAGATCGTTAAAATCGTATTATTCAATGTGGTATATATGTATGATGAATACATTATTATTAACGCCTAGTTGACTGATACTGGGCCTGCAGTGGACTGATAGAAGTAATACAGTACAAGGACGCCTGAAGGCGCCTTATCGAAGTGGTGGGTCCCCAACCCAATTAGAATAAAGAAAATAAATTATTATTTGTTTCTTTCTTACAGGCTTCCTCGTCTACACCAACAGGCCCTCCGCCACCACTGGGTGGATCGGCCCTCGGTGATGAATCGGATCCTATAACTCAACAGGCTAGGAGCACCCACATCCATTCCAAAACCAAAAATTGGTACTCAAGTCTCTGCAATAGGTGGCTCTCACTCGGTGGAGTAAGTTGTACCTAGATCATATTATATTTCAGTAAATTCAGTTCAATCTTTCCTTTCCAACATGTCTCAGTGAATTCCCGGTGAGAAGAACCAATTTGTTAAATTTATTTATTTATTTGCAAAAACTATACAAAAACCAATACATTGCAAAAGCGATGAACAAAATTACAAGTAAAACTTTTGACAAAATAAGTACATTTAAATTTGGACAAAAATTTTATACGTAAGTACACAGTTGAAACATATACATATAATATTTCGCGCTTAAAATTGTTGTGTGACATGTGGAAAATATCCAGGTTACCTGCGAGGGAGTTAATTAACCTAGTGAGTCTTCCCAGGGGCATCACCATTGGTAAGTTAGTTCTGCACCTGGGAAGAATTGATAGCATGTAAAAATGATAATAATATCTATTATCTGACAGTGGACAATTTGTGGTCTTAACAGGTTCACTGCCAACTCCCGCCAATTGGCGTGTGTGATAATTTAACTTTTATTGCTCAGTATTCATCCGACAACTGTCACGACTTGTTGTTTTTGTGCTTGAATGAATCAAAAATTATTGTCCACACACGGTTTTTGACTTACTACTCTAGTTTTAGAGTTATAGCGTGTTGAATATGGGTGACAGAGCTTTCCAAGTTTACATATTGGAATTTTCCAAGTCTTACATTGTAAAAGGCTAGCAGTGAACCTGTTCAAGTAGTGATGCGAAGACTGTGGTCTAACTTGTGTATTGCTGGTTCTGATAGGTCGATTTGATATGGTGATTACTTGCACAACAGTCTCGACTGCCTAAAGCCAGTGGAACTATGTTATACCCAAATCGAAGTATGTTGTGAAGCTAAAAGAAGTGGGGAAGATAAAGAAAGGTTGCTAAGAAACTTGCTCTTCATATCTAGTTATTAAGCAGTTACCTCTAAAATCATGAAAAATCGATTAGTTTAATGGCCTATATTTTATAATTTGAAACGGAAATATTATTTATACTTACTATTAACTATTGAAAAAATTATTATTCATTTAAGTTGTATATTTTGGCTTAAATCCAAATTTAAGTGTTGTATGAAAAAGGCCATACAGCCGTTCCTCTTTAAATTCCAAACAAAAAAAAATAATCTTTAAAGTCTGTACGTACAATGTACATATTTATATTCTTTTATCTTAGAGGCCAGGAAGACCAAATAATAACCTTTTTTCTTTGTAGGTGGTTGTAAAACTAGTGATAATGTTCTTTGTCCACTGGGGCTACGCCATTGGCTGCCTGGTGGTGGTATGGCTGGTGTGGCTGTATGTGGGCACGGCTAATCCGGCCGTCAAGCCCGGAAGGACAGCAGAGTTCCGCCTGCTCGCTTGGCTCAAAGGCATCTGCTTACAGGCCATGGGGTAAGTCCATAAAACACCCACTTACTTTCAACTGATTGAAATACAATAAATAAACTTCAAATGGGATTTTATTCTTACTTTTTTTATGGATAGGTATATTATTACAATAAATAATCATTTTGAATTACTATATAAAATATTATGTTCTATAATAAGATTAGCTTTACACTCGTAACTTAAAATTTATGGCTTACACACGTAAGAGCTTTTAGTCCGTTAGCCTATATGTGCAACTTATGGTAATTAATTCTCGTGTAAGTCGTTCAGAAGTATACTTAATGTTAGTGCTCAGACCAATACACGTGTAAGTTTATTCGAGGTAAGATAACATCCCGTGAACGTGTTGCCGCCATTCTCAATGGTTGCCGCTGACTTTGACAGCTAATCTGAATTAATTAAATTTTTGTAGTACCACCATTTAACTTTCTACTTGTTCTTCGGTATATTATGTTTTGAATATCATTTCTATTTGAATTATGTACAACTTATCTATTTTGTTTTTTACATTTACATGTTATCCTGCAAAATTACCATGTCTATTCTTATGAATGCAATATTGTCTTCTTGATATGAAAAATAAATTTTAGGTTAATCTACATTAGAAGTTAATAATTAATAATTATTAATACTTTCCTAAAAGTTGGTTATAAAACATAAGTTGTCCTCTTCTAAGCACAAGCATCTGTTTTATCAGGAAAGTGTTTGAAATATTATATGTAAAAAAAAATATAATATAACATGTAATACATATCCCTTTTCGAGCAGTAAGTCGCCTAGCCCTATGGGATCATAAATTATGAGCTTTACTAGTGTGGTCCATCAAATTTCGGACATTTTTTCTCGGTCGGAAAGGGATATGTATTTTTTTATATCAAATAAAAAATATATGTATATAATAATTTAAAAAACATCCTTTTAAGTGCATCCTGGGTTGAAAGCATAGGGCTGAATAAAATAACGAACACCACAAAATGATTTGTGTGTAAAGGGAAATCTCAATAAATTGTTGGTGTGTATTATTTGAATAAATTGTGGGTGTGTATTTTAACTTTTAATTTTTTTACGTTTAATTTTCCAGAAAACGAGTAATGGAGTATGAACAGTTTGTGGTGACCCCCGTGCACCCGGGGGTGGATGTGCAGCCCTCGCAACTCAACGAGGACAATGAAGACTTTGCCTCGAGGCGGAGATATCACCAGTCGGCCACGGTCCACGGCCATTATGTTAATGTCGATGACTAGACTCCTGTGAAACTAACCTGGGTGCATTTATGAGATTAAAAAGTGTCTATTTTTTGTAATGTGTCACGCTTTGTGTACAAGCTTACTTTTGTAAATATTTTCTTACAATCACAACATATAGTGGCTATACGGCGGTGGCGTAAAAATGAAGAAAGGCTATATCTTTATATTTTTATCTGGCAACCACACCTATTATCGTTACATGACTGTGTCGTAGGCGACAGCGCCCTCCTTTTTCGCTAGCTTATGTATGTGTAGCACTGTAATGTTGTGGTTTAAAAATGATACATACAACTAAGATGAATTACTTTTAAAAATTAACACACGACCATAAAAATATAATTCCACTAAAATTCTTGATTCAAAATTATTCCTTATTTTTTATGCGCTCCGTGACATATTATTCTTATTTAATGTTATTTATTTATTTAGAAAATAGCTAATTTATTTTTAATAATTGTTGATATGTAGGAAGCCCGTATTCTGTCAGGATTTATATAATTTTACACTTAAAACCTATTTAAA
Source organism: Limnephilus auricula (assembly GCA_951813805.1). Classification (NCBI taxonomy): domain Eukaryota; kingdom Metazoa; phylum Arthropoda; class Insecta; order Trichoptera; family Limnephilidae; genus Limnephilus; species Limnephilus auricula. The sequence goes on along the minus strand of OX638390.1, from coordinate 23,580,745 downwards.
ATCTACTTGGTTGCACTAATTACGAAAGATTTTGAAAATGTGTACGTACAAATCTATTTTAAAAGTGCCTAAAAATGTGGCTTAAATTGGCGAATGGTCCGCTTTTTAATAATCCGTACAAAAAATTTAGAACGCTGCTTGATTAATAATAAATGTTCAAATACATGTAGGTTAAAATGGGTATTCAAAGACCAATTGAAGGTAATACCTCTCGAGGAGGACTCGTTTTGTATGAACTATATATCTAGCTATAAAAGCATTTACCTCAAAAATATTTTCACTGCGCTCAAGACTGAAATATTCTATTTAGTGGTGGTGAGGATTATAACCAGTTTTCTCCAGAATTTTGACTTTGACCCAAACAATAGCAAAAATCATGTGCCTAATTTCATCAGACTGAAATCAATGACTCATTTTATATGTATTGACTGTCAACTTATTCTTCCTGTATTATTTTTCGACTATTTTTAAAATGGGTGATATATTTTTTGTACATTTAGTGTACGCACAACTTAAATGCCTTAGAGATGTTCAATTTTCATTGATTTTACATATTGTTATGCTATTTACTAACCTTTGCAAAATCCATAAATTTTTATATGAAAGAAAAGAATACATTAAAAGTAATGTACATACACATCAATAACTTTAAACACAATCTATGCCTGTCTTTTGGAAATGGCAGCTTTTTATTTCTATATTTCTTATGTTATAAACGATTATTTAAATTCTTTTTGAAGTGAGATTATGTTTAGAATTTATCGTGGACTTTTATTTATTTCTCAATTATTTAAAGTTTTATGTACAACATAGTTCTTAATTTTACTTTGATAAACTGAAATTTTTTATTGCAAAATCATTATTTATGTCATGCATGCTGATCCTCAGTTTAACGTAATACATACATATTAATGCAAGTCATAAATATGAAAAATACTTACAACCGCAAGCGTCACTTTGCGCCGTTTGCGGTTTTGGTACAATTCCTTTTCCATAACTTGTGGCTCAGCTCGTCTCTCGGTTCGCAAGTGTATACACAGCCTAACAAACTGATGATGATTTGCTGATTTTCTCAGCGTTTTTATATTACATTCCAGTTATTGTTTTGTAATGGTGAGGAAATAAAATGAGATTATGGCCCTTCGTACACAGAGATACTTACAAGCTACATGATGCAACCACAAGTCGCTTACTGATATGCTACTCTTTAAAACTGGTTTCCGTACATGGAGCTACCCGAACGGGTAGGTTTTCCCTGTGCAGCCTTGGAATTAATACAATGTCAAGTGACTAGCAGCGAAGACAATAATATTGATCTTCTTTATCTTTGTAAGAATGAAAAACAATCTAAAAGAATTTTTGGAGTTCACTTATAAGTCGAAATAAATATTAACTGTAGAGCATTCGTCGCCGCCAAGGAACTTGAAAATAATATTAAATTGCCTTTTTTCTAACTTCAATCCACGCCTTCTCTCCTAAAACCTTTCTTACAAATTCCAGTAAATTAATAGTTATATAAAAATCTTGGACACCATTTCTGTCAAAAGAGTAGTAGATATGAATGCAAGTCGCATAGAGCGTTACCAGCACTGTCACTAGTGTGCAACTGACGTGTGGTTCATACACAACGCAAAATAGTTTGATGGATACTCGCAAACAGCGAGCAGCGAGTATGCTACGAGCACAAAACTCGAGTCGCTTATAAGTATCTCCGTGTACAAATTGAATGGTCTTACTTAACATTCTATATTAACATCTTCTTAAAGAAATGTAACCGGTGATATATTTTTTAAATAATATGCATATTGATAATTCATAAGGCAGATCAATCAATAAATTATATAAAGTCGCACATCATCATCTTAATATCTAAATCAATGTACGCTAACCCTCTTACTCATAATCTTAGTATAACTAATACGCGTCGTATTACGACGTAACAGTGAAAAACTTGACTTATTATCTCACTGCGTGTGCATGGTTAAAACGGCTTTAAACTAGGTTTAAGGCCAACTTTACAAAACCAAAAATGAGTCGGTGGATACCGCAATTATCAATAATGAGTAAGTGTATTACAAGATGCACCATGTATTCATTTATGTAACAAAGGCATTTGGGAGGAGTACCTCTCATTCATGCTCCTCCTATATTAATTGATGCACAAAAGACATTAAGACCCAGTTTTTCCTAGCTTGGTTCAGCTATGAAAAAAAAGGGTTCAGTCTGACGTAAACTTTTTTCTATAGCGGTCCAATTGTCCAATATCACATATCAAATATGATCATGTATAATGTATGTAATTTTAACACAGCAACCAATGAAAAACCAGGCTGATTATGATGAAATGAGATTTTTAGGATTAGAATGCTGCAACAAAAATACTTTTTTATACGAAAGGACACAATAAAGTAAGTTTTACACATCTGAAGAAAAGGGTATTTATCAAAAACATAGAATTTTGTAAATATTACCAAAAATAAATTAATAATTATTATTTTTAATAATGCTTTTCTATATTCTATACTAAAATTGTTTGTGCACAAATTTTCAATTGGTGTTTCAATATTTTTATACTTAAGATAAGTGTTGCTTTTTGTAACTTCTGACCAACAGCAATAATAAAATATAATAACAAATGTTTATTTTTTTTCTACGGCTAAATGTTTTCTGAATAGGTACATACCCTTTGCCCCTATCTGGATCACAACTTATCCGTAACATCTTATTTTTTTTTTTTCAAATATGTACAATTACAATAAAATTATGTACGTACATAATATTAACATGGCATTGATTGTTTACTAGGACAAATTGTATAACGCACATCAAATAATAAGGAAATAATTTTGTGTGGCAAATGTTTTATTATTTTTTTTAACAAAAGATATTTGTAGATAAATAAATACATTTCAATGAATCATCTGTGTGACGGACAATGGCATATTCACTCATCAAAAAATTTCATAAAAATATTTACGTACATAATATTCCAATTTTCAAAAGTTTATATGAAAATTTATTCAAAATGAAAATGGTAAAGACATAAGTCAGTGTGAATTCATCTCTGTGAAGTCATATTTAGCCATTTTTGAAGACTAAAATTAATATTGAAACATGCACATACAACAAAAATATGATTACAGTAACATCACTTTCATCGCATGTTCAACCATCTTCACATAATGAACTTAAAAGCCGTCAACTGCCTAAACAATGTCTAATGCAATAATTTCCTAATAATTTTGAGTTGTTTTACTGCAACTAAATTTGGAAACAGACTCAGCACAATTGAGGTAGGTGCGATTTTATGCATACAGATAAAATATTGTCATTAAATTGCATTTAACCCCTAGGGGCCGGACCACTGCATTTGCAGTATTGAAGAATTGGGCCCAAGCACAGTTCAAAGCACTGAAATTTGTAGTGGTTCATCTAGTTAAATAAAGACAAAAATAAAATGTCACTTTGCTATTGGTTTTAATTAACGAAAATCTTTTTATTTATTGAAATTTCTTGTCGGCCACTACAGATTACAGGTGACGTATGTAGTAATGGATTTACAACAAAGATTTTGTATTTGTATGAAATCTTCATACAGATTTTAAAGTACATAATAACTCAGTATTAATAAATTATTACCAATTATGTATTGAGACTAAGTGAATAACATACAAAAATATTATAAGAAATACCCTGGTTATGAGAATGATCTTACAACAGAATAAACAAAGTGGAACAGAGCACAATTTCCTAGGTTGTTTATGGCTGGTGTAGTATTAGTTTAGATAATATTAAAGACATGAATATTTCCTAGATATGGCTTATGTTCCTTTTCTCCACTTCTCTCCGTGTGTGAACTCCGTCATGGGCTTCCCAGATATGCCGCATGTACCGATGCCAACCCGACCGTTGACATTGTCAGGAGAAGCGAATATACTCTTACCCTTGCTACCGCTTCCTTGCTTTTTTGATGATTTTGCTGCAAAAGATAACCATTTGTTCTTTTCTGACTCACGATCTTCTTCGATTTTTTTAAACCTTTGTTGTTTTTTCTGCTTCTTCTTTTTAAGGTAGTCTCGAGTGTGTGGTTTGCCCAGTCTAAAAAGAGAAAATAAAAAATGGAGCGGCCAAAAAAAAAATCAGTTATAACATGGCAGGATCAATTAATTTATTTTTTAAAGATAAGTACACATTTTACACAAATGTTTGCTAAACATACATTACAATATAATTGCGTTGTATGTTGCTACATGATTAAAATAATAAATTTATGACTTTTTGGGACTTCCTTTAAGGTTTCCCCAAATAATTTTATTTTAAAGTATATAATATTATATCGCCGCCGTTCAGGCAGAAGTAACGTGAACATTTATTTTTCCCAACAAACCGGGATACCGAAAAAAAGGGTTCTTAACAATAATAATAAATTTGGACAACTTATATAACGCTCTTTTCGCAAAAAATCGCCTCAAGAGCGCTGTGTTATAATAAAAATGTGTTTGACTAAATTTAGCATGGATTTTACGAGTGAATTTACTTTACTATGCAAGAGGCTAGAGCACAGCTCGTCTCGGTGCTGTTATAGTAAAAATGTGTTAGACTAAATTTAGCATGGATGAATGAATGCTTTTAATTTTTTAAATATTGTTATGCAGGTAGATAAAACTTTGAAATTTCCATCGCATTAACTTTAAAACTGTATTTTAATGTTTATGTAACAAATTTGTTTCAAATTTGTGTTGTGTTTGGTGTCTTTTCCCTGAACAACAACGATATTATATTTTACTTAAAAAATTAAGTACCTACCTATGTAAAATAGTCATTAATTTTTGGGTTATTTTGTCATGTTGCGCTTCATCCGTTAGCCAACATTAGTGTCGTCAAAAACAGATATATTGACAATGATGATGGGTACTGTAAAGCAACACTGTCCGAAACATTGGCTAAAGAAGGAGAAAGCACAACACGGGATAAAACCCAAAAATAAATCACATAGTTACTTACAATACTTTTCGCCATGAAAATCTCAAATCTTATCTATTTACGTATAGATTTCTTTAACAAAATAAACAGGAAAGATAGCCCAGTGGGTAGGAAACTGGTTGGAATTCCACAGCAGTTACTGGTTGCTATCTTTTCAGCGCAAGTTGTGCTTCATGAAAATAATATTATCTTAAGATACATAGCAAATTATTAAAAATGTTTACTACTATATTACAGTTTGTTTTCAATGAAAAGGATAAGGTTGTATCAATGGTCTTACTTGGATGCCTCATCTCCGGAATCCTCGGCAGGCCTCTTGACACCCGATGATAGCTCCTTGATCTCTTCTATTCCGCACGTCTCAGTCTGATTATACTCTAGGAAGGTGACCTTCACTGTCGTCTCCGTCACTTCTCCAATCAACGCCTCATAGAACCTGCAACATAAAGACACTTCCAATACCAGTCAAACTAATCCTTATTTTAATCAATTCTAATTAAAATAGTCAAAATTTTAAACCCTTTAAAATAATGAATCCAATACATTAACCTGTTGGCGGTTCTTTTATTTTTAAGCCGACTGAGTTAGTTATTAGAGAAATCAGAACAACTACTCATAATAGTAACGATAAGGATAAATTAATTAATTAAAATTAATGAATAATCACAGTAATATTTCATAACATTTCCGATAGTGGAAAATTAACCAAATTAAAAATAAGATTTGTTGAGACAGCGAGTCTAAAAATAAAAGTCTGCGTTTCTGTTGACAATGCGGTATTTTTACAAAAGCGAAATTAACAGTAATTATTTTTGGGACATTTGGTATTCAATTTTTTAACCTCTAATTGGCCGCAGTCCCCCCCGGCGGGTCCGGATTTTTGAAGCGATTTTGCTCCTTATGTATAAAGAAATTATATGAAGAAAAATGTCAGAATCGCTTGGGCCATTCTCGTTCTTGACATAACAAAATACTGGATAGCATTTAGCCACTCTGAATAATTCAAATTAATTTCCAATGACGCGCAGAGCACCAAAGATGGCGGACAAAATGGGTGCCGCTTGATAATATGAACGCTGTCATATTCGAAGTCTATATTTATTCATTGTTTTTAATATAAATTCATTGTGAAAGCATAGATTTGAGTGATTATTAGGAAGTTCGTTTTATCTACATTATGTTGATGTAATTTTTGTAATATATCACTAAAGAAATGTTATAAAAATTGAATTCGTAAGAAAGGTGAGAACTGTCAAATATTTTAAGTCGTATTGAAAAAATATATTTTTTGTATGCTGGCTTTCAAAAGGTTAAAGAAAACAAAAATCCACCAAAGTTTTTTCCCAACAGTACAATACGTCTTCCAAGTAACTAATTAGGAACATCATTCAACTACTACATTTCTTCGGAATTGGATATTAGCATATGGTATATATATAATATACAAATATTACTAAAGGCTGAGGCCAATAATCTTTTTAACAGTAGTACCCGTGTTCAGTTATAGATAATTGATCATGTTCATCAACATTTTTCTCAGAAATTTTCTATAACATGGCACTAATGAGCTGTTTATAATTTATGAAAGGATGGTAAATAATCCTAGAATCAGTTAAATAGATAAATAAAAATGTCAACTAACTGCCCGTCAACTTTCCATTTTGCTTGGCATTTATCTCCAAGTTTCCATTTTCGTTTTTTGTTTGATGTGCCTCCGATTCCTCGCTCTACCGCTAGCAGGGAAGCCGTCACATCGTCATCATCATTACTATGACCACCCGAACCTCGGCTGTCTTCAGAGAACTTTATAGATTCCTCCTGTTGAGTTTTGATGAGATCTAGTGTTAATGCAATGACTTCCTCAAGATCTGATTTTAGTTTGAGTAACTCGTCATTGTTGGCATCTGATGTAAGAGCAGCATCAACCTTTTGAAGAAAAGCACAATTAGAAGTCATAAAAATGATAGCAATACAGTAAAATGTCACTTATAAACCATAATCCTTAACAAATTATACCTGCTGTAATTGAAGCTTGTAATTCCTCAAATCGTCCTCCATGTTGAATGTTTTATAAGTATAACTAGTTATTTCACTTAAACGGTAAATAATACAGTGTTTTCAATAGAATAAACACATAACCTAGTAGAATATCGAGTACATAATCAACGAACACAAGTCAAACACAACCAGAAATCGCCATTTAATTACGAATAGACAATTCCATAGAAATTTTTAGAAACAGAAAAAAAGGTTTTTGCGTGGTTGCGCGTTGTGCGGTGAAGACCATAGATTGAGAAACCATAGATGTTTTTCTCGATGCTTACGTAGGTACTAAAACTATTTTTTTATTATGGATAATACAGATAAATAATGATGGTTCCATGGGATCTCACCATCTGAGTTCTCGTAGTAAATTTACTCATAAACGATACTTCCTCACATGATAATTCATCAGCATCTCAGTCAGCATATTAGTGATACGGGGCCCCCGGGCTACAGAGGCCCCTAACGTGTGTAAGGGCATTTATTTGGGCCCCCCAACTAATTTTGATGCAGGGCCCCTCCAAGGCATGGCTACGCCACTGATCTCAGTAACGATTCAGAACAAACTACCTCAGAATATACTTTTCATTATGTAATTTCATATTAAAAATGTTATAATATGCACTTACGTCAATGAATGGCAAAGTATGTTAAATATTAATATTCTTAAAAATACAATTCTCAGTTTTAATCACAATCATTCTTATTTATTACCATGATGAATTATGACAATCTCTACGGCCGTATTCTTAGACCAACATTACGACAATTCATACTATTATAAAGTTTCCACTGAGTAGACCGGTCACCACAAATTATATTATTATAAACGAAAAATTATTCTTCATTTAATTTTGAGTTCAATTCAGCAATAATTTTTAATTTTAGGAAAAATAATTTATTGTTGATACCCGTCATCAAAAATAAAATTATTGTAAATGATAATTTTATGGCTCTCCTGCAGTAGGTACATAATTTGTTTTTTAGTATCAAGGCTTATTTATGTTTTTTATTGTTACTAAAATAGGTACCCCAAACGGGTGCAGGTGGGGGGCAGCTGTCCCCGTGTTGAATTATTGAAGACAAAAAATAGGAAAAAACATATTCATATCTGGCTCCAAAACGATCGTTAGGTCAGGTCAGATCTATGTCAGGTCCGGACTTCCATCTAGGCCCGAGAGGCCCGATCTTAGACCCCTACCTCCGGAAGGTTTTTACCGAATTTTGATGTGAGGGCACATAACTCGGAAAAAAATATTTAACATTTTGATGCGAAAAATGTTACTGGTGCAATGATAGAGCACTTGAAAAAAATGTAACATTGTGGTTTGTTGTTTTCTTGTAGGTTTACGACTTTCAAACGGGGTTCTCAATAAGCCCATAGCCCCCTTCATGGCTTAAAACAATTCATAATCCTGACCAAAGCCGGGTACGCTTGTATATTGCTTTATTTTTACTACCTACTTACTTGTTCCTTCCCTGGAACTATTTAAAATTTTAAGCTGCCCCTCCCTAGCTTGGAAGCTGGCAACGCCCCTGGCATAGGCCATTCATTCACATCACTGATTTCGACAGTTCCACTCTTGTAATACCTACGACTCCTATCGTTCGCCAACTCTGTGGTGTTCCACCGTTCGGCGAGTCTAGCGGAACGCACACAATGCGTTTTGTTTCAGCGGATTAGGAACGATACGAACACAAAGTTTCGGCTTTCTGATTAGTCGGTGCATGAGCGGCCCACTGGTGCAGGCAACACCGCAGTGGACAAGAATGTTTGTATATAAACTTACGAAACCGCACACAGTGAAGCCAGGTTCCAATATCCACAAGTCGGTGCACACTGCCAACGGCGGATTCGGGCACTGAGCGCCGGTAATCTGAAAGCTGAAACCCGCGTTCTTTCTGTTCCTACCCAAGGTGTACAAACAGAAAGAACGCGGTTTTCGGCTTTTGTGATTAGTCGGCGCTTGGGGGTCTGACTGAAGCAAGCGCGCAGTTTGGTTTGTCGGATATGGTGAATCCGGCGGAATGAATGGAACGAAGGAACCCGTCCAGAGAATCAAGTCTGATATCGGAATCGAAGGAGTCCGTAAAATAAATGGAATAAGTCCATCCCCGCTCACCGTCAACTGAAAAAAAAACAGTTTTAAACTCAATTCGTTATCCTGTGTATGCCAATATGATGGTCCGCACTCTACAAAACTTCTCAAAAACCCGTTGTCAATGGCAACGCAAGTAGTGACTTTAAACTCGCCATGCTAGTTGTCACAATCAAGCTGAGATAATTACTGAAATGGTAAAATTGAGTAGCGCCGTCATAGAAGTTTGGTTAGAAACCATCGAAACCAGCCAGTTTTAGTTTGGTTTCAGATTCTCCGGTGAGACTGCCAAATTATAAAATCGGCTTATTTGGGAATCGAACTAGAGTCCGTAAAATAAATGGAACGACTCACATATATTTCCTTGCGTCATTACCTTAATTACTCAAGAGTGAAAAAATATGTTTGAAATATTGTTGTGCATGAAGTTTTATTTTCAATAGTCATTTAGGAAAAGAAGCAAAAACTTAAATAAATAAATAAAAAATATGATAAAATATGATAATTAGATTATTTTTTCTTTTAAGTTATTACCGGTACAACCACTGAAGTGATAAATCAATAGAATTGTGTTTTAGGCGTATCTGTGTGCCTTAATTAGACCAATATCCATTACTTTTGGTGAAATATTGATGAACAATTTGGATTGCAACAAAATTTTTTTATATTTCTTTGTATGAAATTTATGGTAAGATTTCGCTCAGTTTTGGCACATTTTACGAGTTCTTATTATTTATTGTATGGTGGAGCCCATGGAACTATTGATGGAACCGTATACCAATGACGAGGAACCTAACAATAATTAAAATATGTGCACTTGTTTTGCATATTTTTATTTACTTAATAATTTTTACATTACTTCAAATAATTATATGTACATACATAGTTTCGCATATGATATACTTTTAAAGGCGTTTGACGGCCTCCGTGGTCAAGGGGTAAGGATCTCGACTAGCAATCCGAAGGTAGCGGGATAAAATCCCGGCGTTCGCAAATAAATTTTATTTAATTAATTGGTGTTATTTCTCAATTAATTAATTTAACATTATATATAGTATATTTGCAGCATGTTCCAGAGTGGAAGATATTATCAGTATGGCCCTGGTGTAAGATCACCATTCAGAATTGATAGATTGCTTTAAATGGCTTTAGCCGTGTTTGGTGACCAGATCTGAACAGCCGGGTACCTCACCACCTTCCTCTTCCCATCTTCTTCCCTTCCCCACTACCTTCGGCCTCACAAAATACCCTAATGGGATGCCATAGTCTCACTGGCTCGAGACGGGAGCAGTTGGGAATCTTGTGCGGTATTTACATAAAAAAGGCAGTCTAACTTAAAGATAACTTAAATAACATTAAAATTTTAATAAATTGTTAATAATACACTAAAAAAATAATATTAATTTATTTAAGTAGGTAGTACGATCATACTCTGCATTATAATGTACTTAACATTTCATAAATTGGAAAATATTTTACTATTATAATATTTTAATTATTCGAAATTCAAAGCTAATCTAAAAGAGCTCTCAATAAGAAAATGCTAATGGATGTAATAATAACATATTATAAACTTTTAGATGTTGTGGAGAAAATCATTTTTCAGATAAGTAACATTAATCGTAAAATTAAATATGATATCAGTGTTGTTTTTTGATTAAGTCTCAGTTATTGCGAAGAAATTCCCAATAGCCATTTTTTACATAAACTCCACACAGGACCACAGCAGGCTCTGAGGAAAATAATATCCCTCAGAGCCTTTGTCGCCTTTGAAGATGCAGGGTGGAGGGTCTTTTTAACTCCTTCAGGTTTGAACATGGGTCTTTAAAGAGACTCATGTTGTAGGATGGAGGAAACACAGAAGCCGGCAAATTGTTCCACAGCCGAGCTATTGAACTCACGAACGAGTCGTAGAAGCGAACCGTTCTCATGTGACAAGTGTCAACCGTGTACATGTTTGATGACAATGTTACTTTTGAATTTCTGCAAAATAACTGGGTCTGTAAATTGAGTACCTATGAAAGAAAATAAAAACTATTTAAAATCTTAATTTTTTTGGATAATAGCTATTTATCTATTCCGATAATAACTACGGATAATAATATAAAAATTACTATCTTACTCATTCTAAAACCAATCATTTACAGCGTCCTTCAAGTGATTTTTTCCAAAAACGGCTCATCTGTTAATAATTATTATAATTAAAAATGTTTGTTTTTTTTCAAAAAAATTAAAAAAACGTGTATAAATTAATTTGTAGTATTAATAAATGTTTCTAGGCCGCCCGCATTTTGTGGGCAACTATTGTGAATTATTATATGTGTAGGTATCATCTGTTCGGACAATCACAATGTAATATTATGGATGTAGGTGGAGTTAAGTTCATTATTTCAGGTTTAAAAAAAGCAAAGATACGTAATTTTGATGAGAACTCTTTATTTTGTTAACAATAGAAAACTATTTTATTTTTACTCAAAACTTGAAGATACAATGGGAAAGTACAAATGAAGATTTTGCAAGCTTTCATCTAAAGCATTACTTTTAAATAAACAAATTCCTATATTATAAAGATTTCACATGATAATATTATATTGTGCATTCCAAGCAGTGTTCTAATTTGGTCAGAAATATGTGGTCAGTTGTGTGAGCTATGGGAACTACATACAAGAAATAACCTTTCTCTTAAAGCTTTTACCACCATTTATGTTTTCCATGTACCTTATATATTTATTATAAGAATAATCTAAAAATAATTACAATATCCATTAGAAACTTGGTGTTTGAGATTATTAGTGTTAATTATTTTCATTGAGTACAGATGTATTGGGACATCACAAAAATGATAATGAACGATAGAGACAGAACATATTTTAACGTTAGGTATGAAACCAGGGACGGCCCAGCGCCAAACGGCGCCTGGAGATAGTAAAACGTCAAGACCGCTGTATCAGGTGTTAGATATTATCAACGTCTAGCCTCCTTGACTCATTGGCGCCTTGTCAAATTAGTGTCCGGAGCGGACTACTCCAATTGCGGCTGCACAGGGCCGACCCTGTTTGTACCTATATCTAAATAGAAAATTGCAAAAGCAATTGCAGGGAGATTGAAAAAATTGCAAACATTCTGCTAATCATTAATATTTAGCAAAAATTATTTTAGATGGGAAGGTATTCTATGTATATCAACACAAAATACTTATAAATTGTTTGTGTTGTGACAGAATAGTATAAAATGAGCAAAGTAATAAAATTATTTGAAAAGGTTTTATTTAAATTTTAGATTAACATTATCTGTAGCATGTTTAGTCTATTTTTGGTGTCATGAATTTAATACAAAAGGCTTGGGGATAGAAGGATAATTAAATGTAAACAATGTATATAATTCTTATAAAATTGGATGTATGTCCCAGTTGCTCATACATCTTCCATTAGGAAGGCAAGCGAGCTCCGAAGATACGGAAGTAATGGTGACAAAAAGCATTCATTAAAATATATTTTTAAAACACGGACATGACGTGTCAAGGCCGGTTATTTCTAATAATTTATAGAAAACCATACAGGCTTTTCCATAAATCCTATTAGTTAATTAACTTTTTGAGTACATAAAAGAGTTTATGCATATTGTTGCAATCAATTTATAAAACAAGAGGTTATATTCTCAATGTTCGTGAAGATGATATTCCAATTAGGGATGCATCCGATACCGATTCCGATATATCGGCGATATCGTAGGATTTCCGATACATCGGAATCAGCGATATTAATTTACCGATACACCGATACATTTTGAATACATAATATAAATACGCGGCACAATTTATCTGCGCTCGGGGAATTCCGAAACACAATTTCATAATTTCATTCCGCTAGTTGCTTTTTGTGAGTTGTTGCTTTCGGTGTGTAAGAAAATAAATAATTAATTTCGTCCTCAAATTTTACATCTTTTTAAATCTTCACTTTCCTAATCGATATCGGTATTGGTATCGGTATCGTCGATACTTTTTTTATGCATATTGGTATCGTATCGGCAGAAGTGCGTATCGATGCATCCTTAATTACAATTCTGTTTGATAATTCAAATATTTTTGTTTCATTATTTAAACTGTTACGCCGTTCTTCCATGGAGCTACGTTCAAGCGACGCGATCGCCGCTCGTCTGTGTTTTCCATATATTATTAGTGTTTAAAAACGCCGCCAGGCGCTGCACTAGCAAGATAGTATGACAGGTAGCGGTAGCATCGCTTGTAAGTAGCTACATGAACGATGGGCGTTATTATAAATATGCTGGTACAAAGTAAATCAACTTGAAAAAAGGTGCGCGCGCTCCTGCAAGGTTTTTTAAAAATTAAATATTTGTTTCGAATATGACACGAAAACCCATAAGCTAAGTTATTAATTTTAACAAAGCTTTAGAAATAAAGTGAATTTTAAAAAATGACACTGAATCTTTAGTAAAAAAAAGTGGCTTTATGTAGGTAAGTATATTTACATAAAATTAATCAGTATTTCATAGATTTATTTAATAAAAAAGAATTCAACTAGAATAAACGCATATACATCATACAATATATACAAACCTACAGATAAATAGTTTATCTACAATGGAATGGTCAGTTATGGGTATAAACTAAAATACCTAATTTTTATATTTATTACGAAATAATTTTTTATTATTTAGATTTTATGAACGCCAGTAATCACGAGGAAAAAGTTTTAACACAAATACTTAATGCTATTGGCGAAATAATTTATTAAGCCTTGACTTTATTGTAAAAATCTCTAAAGCAGTGTTTCTGTTCTATGCAACTGGTATCTTCAGAATTATACTATAATGCACTGATAATAATCATTATTCAGGGCTGTGGATCTCCACAACATCCATTAAAATAGCTATTTATTGTTTTTGTGTTTAATTTGTAGAACTTCATTAAAATATTTTTTTAAATAAAAATAAATCATAAATTTTGATTTATTTTAAACTATAAAAAATTAAAATAGCCACAAATTAAAAAAAAGTTTCACACGCATTCCATGGTCTTGAATAAAACCGCTTTATTTTTATTTCAGTTTTGCAAAATTTTAGCATTATTATAGTAAGGGGGTTTCTCACCATCCTCCCAATAGCTTATTCATACTACGACGAAAATTGTTAAAAATAAAAATAAAATACTCGAGTTGTTAAAAAACTCGGCCAACTTATTTAATATATAGCCATTATTCATAGGTTCATAGTACCGAATTATAAACTCCAACTAAATAAACCCTAAAATCGAAAATATTCGTTATTAGTCTAGATAAGCTATTGGGAGGATGGTGAAAAACCCCTAAAAATAATTACATGTGGCAATTACAGCTCTGTGATGATTATTTGTTAATTCTTGATGTTGTTAAATTTATTTTGCAGATTGAAGAGAAAATTAAGATTTTAAATTAAAAAAAAATATTTGAGTAAAATTATGTTCTACTTGTGCCTTGTGCTCTAATAAAATTCTTATTTATCTATCACAAAAGCTTGTTCTTTCATCGATTATATAATATTTTATTATGGTAATAGATAATTTTTGCCTTGTAAATATTAATATCTGGAAACAGATAAACAGATCTACACATCTACAAAATCTGTAAGTAATTATTCTAGGCAGTTACAAAATGGACCGAATTAAATTTATGTTAATAAAATTGTATATAATACGTAGGTACTAGTTATAAAAAACTTTAGCTCTAATGACTTCTTGGTGCATCAATTAAAGGAAATATTAGATTTAAATGTTCAACCTAATAAAAATATTTTTTTTCAAAAGAATAACTGTTTCAACAGAGCAAAGCGCCGCAGTGTTCATGCAAGTGTTTGTGACCAACACACGATAGGGTGGATGAAGGTTATTTTCACTGTGCGTCACCTAATTCTAGTTTGTTTTAGAGATCTAATTAGGTTTGATGTTCAGAATTTTTATTTTGTGTGTTGTTCTGTGACCAACTTAATATTTGACACATTCTCTTTGACGTGGTTCTTTGTAAAATCGTTTTGGTGACATTGCCAACATTTTGCTGTTGGAGAAATACATTTTCGAAATCACTAATTAAAAATCTCTTTCTTATTATATTTTAATTAAATTTTTATCATTTTTAATTTATTTCTAACGATAATAATTTACTAATTCCGAGATATTATTATATCTTCAATATTTTAAATATTATTATTGTAAGCGTCATTTTTGTGCCCTAATTATTAATTATGTTTTATCTACAAAATAAAGATAGATTTTGTTTAAATTTTAAATACTATTTTAGGTTTTTTTTTTTTATCAAAAGCAGTAAGCGTCTTTGAGTGGTCTGAAACCATAATTCTATGAATGCCAATATGCGATACAATTTTCTTTGCGTTACTTATTTAATTTTTTTAAATGTAAACAATTTATACCATAAAATGGAATTGTTTTATAAGGGACACTTTCATGGACCGCCTTTATAATGAGTCATGTTGATCCCTGAATTGTTTTTAATTATACATGCCTCAAAGGTAAATGGTTATCCATTCCAAATTACCAAAACTAGATTTTTTCGGAGTAAATCGTACACGGTCATGCAGATTCGACTATGTATATACTTGGTACAAGCTGTTTTATTACGGAAACGTGATACTAGTAAGCTTATTTTAGGTTACGATGGTAATATTATAAAACGTGAGCATCTTCTCATACTATATCTACGTAAGCCGTTATTCAAAAATGAATTTACCGTCTGAAATAACTTAAATCATCAAAAAAATTGTTTACATGAAAAAATGTTTCATTACCAAGTGAGTACATATAAATTGACACCTTTTAGATTTTCCCAAATCCTTCGAATCCCAACAACATAAACATGATTCCAAATACATTCTTAACTACTCGAGCGATCGGAGTTCATTTTTTGATTTGGCCATTCAATTTAGTTAATATCATTCCTCCAAATATTAATATGGAAACATAAAAACTGTTTACTGTGGTTTAAAGCTAATGAATATATTATATATCTAGATTTCACCGCTTATTCGATATTTGTAGGTTCGTTAAATGTGGTCCAATTTTGGACTGATATCAATCGCAGAATAATAAAAGCCGTCCAAATTTGGATCTAAATCGCTCAGATTCTACGGTTTTGGGAAACTTTTAGGACAAAGTTAAAAATAAATTCGGAAACATTTTTAATAAAAAATAATGTTGTGATGATTCATTTTCATCCATAATACATAACGTTCATGCAACCGTAATATGTCGCCATAAAATAATTTTACAAGAGAGCAAAAAAAACAATATAACCTCAGAAATATTAAATACAAATATTATGGCTTCCGACATAGATCATTAGAAAATATTAAGTAAAATCTAAAGAATGCATGGATGTAATAGGTATGTCATGTCGTACATGATATAGCTTTTATTACGACGTATTTCAACTAAACGATTTTAACCCAAGTGGTATAAGATATGTACGTTAATCGTAAAAACAGAGATCAAACGATTTTTCTAGGTTATGATATTTTGCCAGACGACGTGTTATCACATTTTTGTATATGTAGTGGCTTACGACATATTGTGGTTGCATGGACTATAATTAACTGGACTTTTATCAAGTCGTCAAAAACATATTTTCTATTCAATGAGTTATTAGATACATTTTAACTGTGCTAAGTAAAACCACGTGTTTAAGAAATACGTGGGTGCGTACTTGTATTTGCTATTTACTGAAAACTACGAAGGAAAGAAAGCACTGCAAAATCTTCTCGGAAAAGTTAACTTTATAAAACCTTCGTAAGCACCTCTTTATGAGCTTTGCAGACTAATAAATTTGTTGCAAAATTATCGATATCAATTGATCACATTTTAATAATTGTATTAATTACCAAACCTATGATTAAGAATTCAGATATTTAATAGCTACTATTTCCATTGTAATACTTAATCATTTTTTAAAATTTAATGGTCTTTAGTTAAACTTATTGTACTTCGATTTCGAACTGTTATTATTTAGTACCTTAAAACTATAATTTTCTAGTTAATGACTAGCCTCCGAAATAAGGAAGCCATTAGAATATTCAAGCTAATTATTATTATTTACATAATTACTTAGATCGTAATAATAATAATAATTTATGGTCTTTTATAAGCACAAAATGAAAAATAATAAATATGTTTATTGGCGTTTTTTTTTAAACAAATCTAATATTTTTCGAAAATATCTACATTGAAATGAAGGTTGTCGAATACCAAAATAGCTCGATGTTACAAAAATTTCTTACTGAGGAGTATATCAAAGGAAAAAAAGTTTCCTCGTGGTTTATACATTTTTCAACAGATATTGGATAACAAACAACATATAAAATCCGAAATTAATAAATTTGAAATCATACAACTATAGACAAAATATTATTATAATTTTTAGACAGTCTCTTCCCTAAAGATACCACAATATTTTATATTGATTACGACTATCCGATAATGTAGTATTGTCGAAAACTGAACAAAAGTGGAAAACTCCTTCAATTAAATTCTTAGTGTAAGTAGTAGGTACATGCGTCTTAAGAATTTAATAATTTATGACACTGAAAATACTTAGAAAAAAAAGTGAATTGTCCTTGAGATTTGTTTTGGTGGGAGGCGGTTGGAGATGTGGGGGGGCGGTGGGTGGGGCCAGGGAAGAAGCGTGTGTCAGACCTCCTCGGCGGCGCGGGGCCGAGGGGGCTCGGGCCTCAGGAGATGCAAGTCCAACGGCACGGGGGCATCTCCCGGCCTCCTGCCTCGGGGACCCTGCCTCCCGTTGCTGCCCCCGGAGATAGGGGTGATGATGATCTCGGTGGTGGCTGCCACGCGGAGCAGCGCCGTGTCTTCTGTCGCCATGGAGTCGTAGTCCCCTTCGTGGTCTATTTCTTCCAGCCCCCCCTCCAGTCCCTCGTCGGGAACCTCGTCCTCTCCCTCATCCAGTGCGTCGCCATCCCCAGTGGCCCACGCCCCGTCATCTGCTGAGCCGCTGTCGCTTCCGTCGGCAGACCCTGTAATCAGTTATCATCATTGACATTGTGTATAATTATGAAGGTATGCATGTTCAGTGGCGACACTGAGAGATTGACCGCGGTTTCTACCAAAGTTGCTATCGATTTCAAGGACTGAAAGTCACAAAAAAAAATTGTAGTTCTTGATTTCGCCGCAGTCATTTCTCGGTTGATGGAGCATGAACATTTCCATCAACAAAATCACGTCAGAAAGTAACTAAGTTTTGCTGGTTTGTATTCCTACACAATTATTATTACCAAAATCATTAAGAAAATATTAATACATGGATAACACATTTAAACAGATTGGCATACATATCAGTGCAGGTGGGTGGAAGAATAGTAAAGAACTTTTAATCCATTGATCAACAATATGTATCGAAACTTTACGTAGTGGCGACGCTATCATCTAAATAAATGTATGGATGCATAATTAAATACACGATTTTAAATATAGTAAACGTTAAAGAAATACGATAAAAAGATGCCCTTGTTATCGTCCCCCATAGCTATGGTGCTCACCGTCATCGGATTCCAATATCCAATTAACTAATTCGTTCAGAAAAGAAAACGGAGAAATAAGTGGTTAATAACGCTCACATATACAATTAAAAAAATCAATGTTTTTTAATTTTTTATTACTGACCATTGTTGATTTCAATTTACCACGGTCATCTTTATAGGCTGGTAAAACTTAAACCGGTAGCGGTCAGAAATAAAAAAAAATTAAATTGTTTCAATGTATTATTATCTATAATGGATTTCCACCACGAATTGTCAGTATCAAAAATAGAAATAATAGTTCTTCGTTGTTTATGCTGCATTGCAAAATTGTTCAATGTTAGATTATTTTTTTTAATCTTAGCACTCACCACAATTAAATAAAATGTTCATAGCTTTTCTTAGAGTTTCCCCTACGAATGATTTATTTAAATAAATATATTTGCTACCGAAATATTGGTCGCAAATGGCCCACATCATACCTCCAAGTACCTAAGTAATATCAAGTTATAATATAATATCATATTTAATATCAAGTGTGATCAAAAAATATAAAATGGTACCATCATTTTTGCACTTTTATCAACTTAAGTACACCCATAATACATTACATACTTACATGGGGATAGAATTGTGGGTTTTAATTTTTAATGGTAGCGAATCCAAGTAGTTTTCAGTCAACTGTGAATTGAAAATTTATGGGGTGACCGCTGCATCTCAAAGACCCGTTCGGCCTGAATCAATCTTTCATAGGGAGGGGGCAAGATTTATTGTATTTCAAACGTACTTTATGTACAAAGTGGATCTTAATCCAGGAATGTTTCCTCCCTTGTGATGTCTGATGTTTTTTCATGCATTTTGTAAAAGATTCCTTCGATTTACAACTCTAGTTCTAGTGACGTTTTTACGACCGCTCGTTGAAAAGAGGTATCGTTTTCCGACGAAGACATTGTTGAATTCTTTAAATAAATTACGTCGGTATTAAGGCATGTTCCCAATAAAGTTGTCCGAGAAGCGATTATTTATTTAGATGAAGTTTGATATTGTTATACAAGAGGGTTAAAAGATATTGGTGTAGAATCTTACACCCTGGAACGCTAATAAAATTATATCTGATCATTTTTATATAAGGTAATTGTGATAGGCATAAGACCTTAAATCATTTTCAAAATTATTTAGGGTCCTAGAGATCTAAAGACCCTAAATCATTTTCAAACTGAACTCTAGGCTCAGAGGTCAGAGATTTATTTTATGTTGATTTAGCGTATGTCACAGCTCTTCTATGATGGTTGTTAGTATTTTATTATTATTTATTTATTAAAGTTGATTTAGGAAACATAAGTTTTATAATAAATCATTGAACATAAAATGGTGAACAAAAAATAACCAGTTAATTCCATTATTTCTAATATGTTGTTAATATAATCTAATATGTAATAGAATATTATACTTGGACACAATTTCAACAAAGTCCAGTAATCATAACAATATTACTGAAGTAAGTAGTTAATTAAAAGTTACTACAGTGTATGATGTGAGCAAAAACATTATTAAGAAAAAAAAGAATACAGAAGTAATAGTTTTGATTTAGGTACATTGTAAGGTTAACTTGACTTTAAGTGATTTAAGGGTACAGTGGAATATGTCAATATCGTTTAAAGCTATTTTAAGGTTTGCAGATACGCCCGAGAAATACGAAGGAGTTTAGTGCGTATTTCGATTTAAAATGTTGTAATAAAATAAATATGTTGTGATGTTATGAAATAAATACAAATTAACAGAATGAGAATTAACAAATTTGCAAATGAGAATATATCGAAGTATTCGGAAATGCATCTTCAATCAATTCTTCTATATTTAAAGGTGCACACTGCACACGATAAAATCAATATTATAAAAACAAAATACTATAAAATCGTCATAATAGTAAGTTGCCGCCGTAGAATAAATATGAACACAAAAAATGCAACTCAAAATTTCTGACCACTCTTCGTTTAAATTTGAAATTCATCAATTCGGCTTTCAGTAGAAATTTAAAATCAAATGAAATGACGAGTATGATACCAGAAAGGCGCTCTGCTGACGAGGCAACTGAAACCAAACTAAAACCGGCTGGTTTCTATGTCTTGATTGGTCAAAAAGCTTGTTTAACCATATACGAAGAACAACCAGCTGACAGCTGGCAACTAGCAACGGCCGGCCGGTCAGTAGTGCGAGTCGCGAGTCACCGCTTGCTTTACCATTGACAACGGGTTTCGAGTGATTGTGTAGTGTGCGGGCCATCACATTGTCATACAAAGACAGTTCCCAGTTGACAGTTTTCAGTTGCCTCAGTGAGCGGATCGCCTAAAAGAGACAGAGTGCGCAATGTTGATTGGCTGTCTCGATATAATAGTCAAAAAGGTATCATGTCGGTGGCGACTTCGAATAAAATCGCAATAATTTTATTCGAAGGTGTTTGTGAAAAATCTATTCACAGTGGTTGCCGTCATAACGGATTAAAAAAAAGTTTTTCGTTATCATATCAACGGAATGTCAATAAGATACATATTATCATCTGTAACCTGAAACCGATCGGACGTGGTTACGTAGAAACGTAATAATAAATTAAAGAAATAAACGCTTTTAAAATGCCACGTAACAAGAATAAATGGATTGTGTCTGACAAATATGTTTCCCGGCGGAACGAGGGTTTTGGAAAAGACAGGTCACGTTGATGTGAAAATTTTAACACGTGAGCCTTATTGGACGTTGCAAAACAAATCATAGATTCCCATAAAAACGTATTACGTAGATAATATAGGTAGTATCGAAGGATCTGATCTGAAAAGTAATATTTAATTTGGATAATACGAAACACTTACATTGGTTTATAAGTGAGCTTCGTAAGGATTGGTTTTCAAATAACTGGTAGGTTATATATGTCGTAGAATCAGTAATTACCTACTACCCGGATTCGCCCGAGTCTCAACACCTTTTTTCAAAATTATTCATATTATAATAATTAGCACAATACTCTACCACAAGCTATGAGTTATTTAAAAAAAAAAAGTTTTATTTTGGATTTTTTAAAATCTTTTTTAAGAATTATTTTGTACATAATACACGCCAAACTATAAGACCGGCAAGAACGAACTTGAACGAGCCTGAACCTAAATGGTAAGTTCCAATCTCGCGCAGTTACTGACTTTACAATGAACGTAAGCGAAAGAGAAAGATGCGTAAAACATAAATGTTACAGAGAGAGGCGTGGGCGGGGGAAGGTAGTCGCTTATCTGTCATGGGGTGCTAGCATGGTCGATCGATATGAAGTCATCGTTCCCTAGGACAACTGCAGATCGCTAATGTAAAAACGACAGTTGATATCGAATATATTAAGGACACTTAGTCATTGTAAACTGTCAACTATTCGATTGCGATCTGCAGTTGTCCTAGGAAACGATGAGAAGTTACCGACAATCGGTCGGTAACTTCATATCGATTGACCATGCTAGCACCTTTGGATTGTTAGTTGGAAATGAAATTGCAATCCGAAAAAATGTATTTTTCCTAAAGCGTCCAGCTAAAATCTGTGCAAATTTCGTTACGCCAGAATTCACCATTCGTGGTATTTAGTAGGGTTATTTAGCTGAAATAAACTTTCTGCTAAGTGCATGAACCAAATACGCTAAACACCGTAAATTAACCATACAAATAATACATGATATGTATATCGATTTATCACCATTAAGTGTATCAAATTAATGAACTTCCAATTTGTCACATCTCACTTCTAATTAAACCTTCGCCTGTCAGCTCTGGATAGCCGGGTACCGGATAGTCCCAGCAGCTGATCCCTCGAGACCTGTCGCAATGTTACCATTGTTTGGCAGACTTACAACTTCCCGGGACTAGACTTGCCCGCAGGGAATTGTGTACTGAACTTGCATCCTTATAAGATTAGCGAGTCATACAAATTGACTTCTAAAGCGGTACCAAATACAACTAAGACAAGATAGTTAGTTACTTGATCGGCGTACAAGACAAGTGATTGCATTTAAATACAAATTGGAAGCATTTACCCTTCAGGCTAATTTAATCGCTTTTGGGAACAACTCACATTCATAGAAATCGTTGTGCCTCCCTTACTATCATGGTTAGAAATTGGATCTACCTAAACGTTTTTAGAAAGAATTAATACTACGTTTAGGTGTATTCAAATCTAAAAGTTAACAATACAATAATTTTAAATGTTCCTACTCCTTTATGAGACCGAATTTTGAATCCGATCGCGAGTTTTTTATTTATTTATTTTCCACGAATACCTACGTATAATAAATTTATTATCAATCAACAAAGAACATTGCATATACTTATGTGAAGACTGTTTCGGCAAAGCACATCCTGTAGTTCTTGAAAATATTTAATTTTGTTATTTTTTCCATTTTTATAAATATTATAGAAGGATGATGTAGGATAACTTAAAATGGTGATTTGCGTCAAGTTGGTCTACTTGGTACATGATAATTTATTAACGAGAGCAATTCAGGGGAGTCAAACCAGTTATTGGTTATTTTAAATAAAAAAATTAAATTATCAAGTATTCGAAAAAAATTTTAACTGTATTTCGAGCGTATTTCAGCTCCTTTCAAAAACCGATTTTAGTTTTCAGGTGCGTTCAGAAATATTTTATTAACTTTTATTAGGATTTTATTGCAAAGCGAAAATATTTTTACCTTACGACAAAATACGTCCGAGGCTTGAGGGGTAAACTTCACCAAGTCATTAGTTACAACGAGTAAAGTGAATTTTATGTAGTGTAGGTTATGTGTGTGCATATTAATCTTACCAAATGAACAGGTCCTATAAGTGTCACGGGAGTTAAATGAGAAGATGCAATAATTTAACAGAGATTCACTTTATTTTATATTGTGGAAAACACAATGGCGTGACAATTAATTATGTTCAGAAAGTGCGAGAGGAATAGTTGTTGTTTTGGATTTAAGGTGAAAATACTCAACCAAACAGAACAAATATTTTTGTAATAAAGAGGTATGTCAAATATCTATCTCGGATAGGAGCTACTTTTTAAATGATGACTAATAGGTAATTAAATAAATCACTTTTGGTTCATTTTGGATGCAACTTTGGAATTTTTTTGTGAATTATTTATAATTATTAAAAAAATCTTGCCTAATCCTTGGTTTTAATATAATGAAAAATAAAATTAAAAAATGTTAAAAATGCTTTTCTTTGGGTAGTAATTTTAATACTTAAACGACAAGTTTTTGTTCCGATGTAAATATGTAATTTGTAATTTAAAATTACACCCATCGAAATTATTTCTAAAAAAAATATATTTTTAATTTTACATTTCATCATATTTAAAAAAAAATATAGTAAAATTATTTTTTTAAATGTTTATATGTTTATAAATGCAAATAATTGTCCAAGTTGCTTCTAAAATCATAAAATATTAAAATCTTGAATAGCCTATATTTTATAATTTAAAGCAAAAATAAATAATGTAGCTCCTGTCCGAGATAGACATTTGACATACCTTTTGATTACAAAAATATTTTTTCAGTTTGGTTGGGTATTTTGCCTTAAGGCAGGTGGTAGACAGGAGATTTGAGACGGAAATGAATTGCGTTTCTGGTACACTCCAGGGCCTGTGATACAGTTGCCACCGGCACATTGCCAGTGCACATAAATATAAAAACGAACTGAACTACTGGCATAAAAAAAACTACTGGCTTGCCAGTAACTTGCTACAGTAGCGGTAGTAGAATAGACCATGTCTAACTCACGTTAAAATAAAATTGATTTGTATTTTTTTTATTTGCCTTTGGTTTTAATAAATATTATGCCATGCTTTTCAATCGTAGTGGATTGCATGTCACTGCTTAGTAGGTGCCACTAACCAAAGAAACATGGTTGAGAACATTGAGCTGCGTAATGTTTTAGAAGAACGAAAGTTTTAGCAAATTTTCGATTATAGTTTCTGATTGATGTAAAAAACTATTGAAATACTTATTTGTATACATGCCCTTGTAACTAACAATGATGAAAAATATTAAAATTTTGGTCTCCTTAGGTCTCAAAAGTTTAACACTATTTGTTTTAATCTAACGCCAAACCTCAAACGTTCAGGTTAACGGAAATTCTAAGTGATTTCAACCACCTGCCTCTGGCAACAATAAAATGTAATAAAAATTAAATATAATTTTAAAATTCTATACAGAGTATGAAAACCTTGCAAATAACATCAAAGTTGTTCAACGCAAATGAACCATTAAAAGCCCGTCAGCAACCAATTGTTCTGTCATTGGTGAGCTGAGTTCGTTAAGTAGTTTTCCTCCATTTAAAATTGAACGTTATAAGTTATAACTTATGCAACCCGACAATTTGCGAGATGGATTAATTATTTTATTTATTTGGTTTACGAATGGTTGTGGTAGTCAATATATCCAGAAAAATCATATTGGTTCAACAAAGCCAGTGGATATCTTTGTTGTAGATGAGGCATTAATAAAATTAAAATATTATAAGGTAGCTTAAAGTCGAGAAAATTAAATACATAGATATGTATCTCTACACCGCAATATGAACTAACCAAGAAAGAGCCTGCGTATCTGACGATGAGGTCAATGAACAATTTCTTTATCGAGTGTTCGATCCGGCTCGAAGGACCAAATTATTAACTTCTCAATATTATACTTAAATCATAACTTATTTTTAGAGTTCCTACATTTGGTGCTATAATCAACAATTTTAAATAGGACTATTTCGAAAAGAGTAGAGGGTGAAACCTAGGAAGGAAAGTGAGTAGCCGTACTAAAGTTTAACCAGGCTCCGTATTAAATTCTTCAGGTGTCATAAAATGTCTATTCTTCCTTGCTCAGCTATTATTTATGATACCGCTCTGAAGTGGAATTTACAAGATAAGATTTACCTCCAAATAACAGTGTTCTCAACTAAAAAAGGTACAAAAGTTTTAAAATATTTTGCAAAGTTTTCAAAATGTCAACGGTTCGCTTCGTTATCAATTTAGAAAGAAAAAACAGTACCTAACTATTACATAGATAAAACAAAAATGTTTGATATATTTTTATGATTAAACTCTCCCACGTAACCTACCTACAAAAAATTATGCCAACAATAAGATCCAGTTTAAACCATTAAATTACTATTTAATAAAGACTATATTAGCGACACTCAATCGAAAATCTGAAACAGAAAATCAGAAAACGATACGGTCAGATCTAGGCCTTGCCAGGGCGTAGTCTATCTACTGAGCTAAAATTTGAGGTTTTGATCATTAAATTAAAAATAAACATTAAGGCCATTGGGTGCGCGGCAAGTTTCATACAAAACGTAGTTTTGGGTTTTAGGCCAAAATACCCTACCAAACTGAAAAATTATCTTTGTAAAAAAAAGGTATGTCAAATGTCGATCTCGCATAGGAGCTACTTTATTTATTTTGGCTTTAATTTTTAAAATACAGGCTATTAAAGATTTTAATATTTATGAGAGTAAATGTAAACATGAGTAAATGTTTTTTTTTATAATCATTTATATTACAAATTACCTGTGTACATCGGAACAAAAACTGGTCGTTTATATCTTAAAATTACTACGCAAAAAAAACACATTTTTAACATTTTTAATATTATTTTTCATTATTTTAAAAACAAGGATTAGGCAGACCTTTGTTTAATAATTATAAATAAATCACAAAAAAATTCCAAAGTTGCTCCCAAAATAAACAAAAACTGATTTCTTTAATTACCTATACCTCATCATTTAAAAGCAAAAAAAGTAGCTCCTCTCCGAGATCGACATTGAACCTACCTTTTTATTACAAAAATATTTTTTCAGTTTGGTTGGGTATTGTGGCCTCAAATCTAAAACTACGTTTTGTATGAAAGCGGCTGCGCAGCCGTTCCTCTTAAATTACAATTTTTTTATATTCTACAAAAAAAAGATAATATTTTCGAGACCGTAATAAAATCATCTTTAACATGAAAAAGATTACCAAATGATGTATAATTTTTGTAAATAACCAAAGGCGCAATGCCGATATTTTCACGGGAAAGGAAAATCAATCAGTTTCAAAGCTCGCTATTAAGAAATATGCATGGAATCCAAACAGTAATATAACCTAATTAATATAATATTAGATACACACCATCCTAAAAGTTTGTGGTCGGAAGTTTAGACAAAGCAAATATCTCAATATCTTCTTACTTCTTAGTAATAATCACAATATATATCTATGTATGCAAGTATTCGTACATGATGGTATCATCTTTATATATTTATATGTTGTTTTAGAAGACTATAGTTATAAGATTAACAATGTAAAGATTGTAAATGTTAATAATACACTTAAAAATGTCAATAATATGAAAATTAATGGTCCTTTGTTTGTCCCGTATATGTTTCTACACCATTAATGTTTTTATATATATAATGATGGGCTCTGCCGTTGATATAAAAAAAAACAATAGGTGGCCGCGAGTTTGTTAAAAAATGTGTGTATTCCATGTTATAATTTAGCGACAGGGAGGGAAGGCGGGTAATGGAGGGGAATTCATGATGGATGCCAGAGGGGGGAAGGCGGAGAAGTTGGAAGGGGAACGTGCGAGAGGGTGGGACTCGGGTAGGGTGAAGGTGAAAGGTGGAAGGGAAACACAGGAGGGAAAGAGGACGTGGGAGGAGAACGGGGGTGGGAACGGGACGCGTGGAAAAGGACTCGCAGGGAGAAAGAATTCATTTCTTTGATTGGCATTTCAACGCATGTCTGGTACTCGCTCGTGTAATATACAATATTATGCCCATGGGTAAATACCTAAAAGTAGGTAATACAAAAACGCGTAAACAAAGGAGGGGGTGAAAAGTTTCAACTTCCAACCTCTGTTATAATAATGATATTTCCCACAAAATAATACAGTTTTGATTTTGGGATTGCAGTCGAAGGTAACATTACCTAATGTTGATCAATTATGTACGTCACGTACACAATATACCTAGTATAATTTAAAAAGGTGAACGAGTCGATAATCTAAGAGATAAATATTATTATTTATCAGGGTGTCAAGTAAGATTTGCTTGCAATATCATGTATGTATAGTGTTAAATGTATGTTGCCATGTAAAGTGTGTGTGTACCTTGAATTCTGTGTTTTTAAGAGCGATTGGCCAGCGGCTGAGAATAAAACTTTAAAAATGCTTGCAACTGTACAGGGAGGTTCCAATGAGAAAGATCGATTATTCACCGTATATATATATAATTTTTTATTAAAAAAATTTAATATCGATTTACTTAATTAAAAACATGCTTTTATATATATATACCTCCATCAAGTAAGCAATAAAAATGCTCAAAACGCACGATGATAAATTATTAAATATCATGTACTTCTTGTAAGTATTTTTTGATCATAAGTTATTAATAATTTTTCAATAAATGTCTAAACAAAATAAGTGTGTAATTTTTTTTTTAATATTTTAGTTTGTAAGACCCTAAATAAATAGAAAAACTGAGGTATTTTGGTCACAAAACACGTTCTCGGATTTATTTTGTTAATGATTTTAATGTAAGTAAAATTAAAATTCTGAAAACTGTGTTTACTAGATTATGTGTTGATTTATTTTGATGTGTGATTATGTGATTTGAAATTTGTGTTGTTTAATAGAATCTATCGTTTGAAAATTGAACAGATCTGCCAACGATTAATGGTATAACCTTAGTATATTAAAAATACACTTAGTTTTTGAAAATTTTAAAACTGCGTGTACCAGATAAAATAACAATCTTTCAAAATCAATTTATGTTTTTTTGTAAAAAAGAGTCGATATGTCTAGAATTTGATTTAAAAAGGACTAATTTCCGATATTCTCCGGTAATACCCTCTTAGTGTAGATATTATTTTTGGTTAACACTTTTGTTTTCTCATTTATGTTTTGGTAGTTGTTCTAGAATGAAATATAAATAGGTTTTTGATTTCCTTTTTTTTAGTTAGGTACCAACAATGCATTTATGTTTCATTTACGTTTCCAAAGATTTTTACTAAGTATTTTAGATGAGATTTTATGTGTTTAATATAGTCAAAAATTGGAGTAGGGGTCACGATCCTTGGCAACGACTTAAGAAGAAATAATATATAACCATTTTTAAAATATTCGAACGAGATGAAAATCTGCTAAAGTTAATTCCTCCAGTAATGCTGTTTGATTGCTAAGTTTTTGTCAATGTACATCTCTTCTGTTTTTAAGGAAACACGAGGAGGAGTTATTTTAAGATTTAAAATCAAGTATCTTGTACTTTTTGCATTCATTACTAGAATGTTTGTTTGTAGCCAATATCATAGGGGTGCTTCTAGCTTTGTCTGTTAATAATAAACGTTTTGTTAATAAATAAATAAAAAATGTTTTTCAATCATAATTATTAAAATATTCTTAGGATAACTGCCGAATTAAAAATAAGGTGAATAAAATAACGCTCCGTCCTCTATGACCATTAAAACAAGTCTCAAAGAGTTAAAGGCTACGAATCATGTTTTATAATCGTAATAACATTTCAAAAAAATTAGCTTTATGTAGCTGCTCACATAAAATGAAGAACATCCGTATAGAATAATTTGTAAATTATTCCACATTTCATAACACCATTTTTGCAGCACATAATCTTTGCGAAATCGAGAAAAAAATTGATGTTTCAATTCAAAATAGCTTCCGAAATAAAAACATTTGTAACGGCTCACTTTTTTTACCCACTAAAATTGTTTTACCATCATCTCGTCGTATTTGTAAATAAGTTCGTGTGAACCGAGAAACCGAACATCGTTTTAATAGGATCATTCTCCCAATAAAGATTAGTCGGCGAAGGACAAAATTATGCCTCACGTCCCCCTATAACCTGGAGGCTACATTAGTCGATTCCACGTAGGTACTTTGATTAAGGTTCCTTGTATTTACCCCTAACCAGACCCGGAAATTATTTATCGATCTCGAACACTTCACCCTATCAAGAATCAGATCACAACACTGATTGTTCAACTTTTTAATTAATAACTCATTTTATCTTTAAATGAGCGTTTAAAAAATTACTCAGAACTTTTTGAAAAAAGTTTGGCAACTCTAATTATGGGTAACTTTTAAAGTTTTCCATATTTCCTTAGTGACGAGACGTCGTTATTGAACTGTATCCATCCTCACGCTTCCCATAATCAATTAACAAACGAGATAATGAGAAAACTTTGTACTGACTTTCTAACCAGATCTGCAAATTTATTGTTTAGCGGAAGATAAATTCGAGCAGCAAAAATTCCACGCAACCCAAAAGGGGGTTTTCAATTTATGTGTTTTTTACGTCAATATTTGGGAATTTAACTTGTCGGTTTCTCACTCAGCCTCCATAAAGTGGTACCCGCTGGTAAATATGTATTATGTGAAAGCGCCGTAAGGGAACATTCTATTTCATTGCATTTCGGTTTTTCCGCCTATCTCGAAAGCTCGTGGCATAAAATATATAAGGTTACCACTACAAACTTTAAAGATAAAACAAACAACACACGCCTGGCAGACATAAAAATTGCGTTATTTGTATTTCAACATAACGTACGGATACAGCCATTATGTATTGGAAATATGTACATAGTTTGAAACTCTCAAATTGCTCAGCATTTTGCTTATACCACTGTAAGAATGCATTGACCGAAAAAAGACTACAAACTCTTCAAAACGTGTGTGTTTGTCAAAGACAAATATTACGCGTCCAAACGGTGCGTCACACTTTGACATAAGCCATTTCACAACATTTTAAATGTGTTATTATTAATTGATATTGATATTCCCACAATTTTCTTATAAAATAAAAAATAAAAAAAACACGAAAAATTATTAATTAGATCGTACATGTCGTTTTTTGGGAAGACACAATTATTTTTATTTTTATTTGTTTTACAAATATTTTTATATGTTAATTGATTAAAAAAATATATTTTGCCATGTACCTTCAATGCTTTGGCGATATTATCCCCAGCGTGAACAGTTAGAATTTTCCAAGAACATGAGTATGAACACTAAACTAGATTAACTATGATTATTTATTTTGCCCTTCACTTGCGGTTTATAATAAGGGAAAATAAATGTTTCCACCGAGGGGTTGTTTGTGTATCAGCATTTTTATTATATTCCGTCCGAGCGTACTTTGCAAAGCAAATGTTTGTTCATGTTTTAAGCAGAACCCGCTGTGCCCGAGGCCAGAGGCCCGCAGGAATTGGACCCGAGCAACGCTAGGCCGGGCACACTTCACGCCCGAGGGCGTACCGCTGCTGGTAGCGTATTTACTAAACCTATGGCGGCGGCGACTGAAATGGAATAGCTTTTGTTGTGCGAAATCATCCAAAATCCCTAAACCATTTCAGTCGTGTTCAGTGGCGACTCGTGACTTTTGTTGAGCTTGAACCGAGTTGTTTCGTGGTCTATCATTTCTGCAAATAACACGGGCTTTGTAGATGAAAAATACATATTATATTTTCAATTTAAGCGGCGGGAATGGGTACCGCCGCCCCGGGAACCATGTATTGGATAACCAACACCTCTGCCATAGGTCACCCCAAGTGGTTTGGTGACTTAGCAGGGGTGCCCGGGTTCATGGGGTTCATTGTCTAGGTCTTGGCGGCGGATGATCTAGACACATACCCTCATACCTTTTTCCTTCCCAGAACTTCCTCTCCATCCGCTCCTAAAAAATACCCTCCACACAGCATCCTCAAAGATGACATAGGCCCTCAGGGAAATTATTTTTCTCAGGGCCTCCTGTGTGGACCTAATGTAAAAATAAAAAAAAAACACATTTTTTTAACTAATACTTAAATGATTCATCAATTCATCATCGACATTAATAATGCCATTTTTGTTAATATTAGGAATCTAGCTCACCAAAAGTCACGATCCGCTACTGGTCGTGTTAGTAATAGGATTTGGTGATCAAAATCACCTACAAAGCCTATACCGTTTCAGTCACGGTAACGTAGTAGTAATAGAGTAAGTAGCTTTTATTTGTGTATTTTCTTCGATATAATATGTATTTTTCATCTACAAAGCCCATGTCATTTGCAGAGACGAAAGACCACGAAACAACTCGGTTCAATCACATGCACACGTCATCTTATGCATACAAGTCTATATACCTACTATTTCAGTAATGACAACGAACTCTAATACCGTCAGACTATTTCTGCGCAGAGGTAGGTAGAGTGGATGGACCACCAAACAACTTGATAACACTGCTTGCTTCAATCACTTTCATATCCGTATTTCAGCATTTAAATAATTAATCAACGGCACAGTGGACTAATGCGTCGGGTTCCCACTCAGGCGTCGTGGATTCAGTTCCTCTAGTGGTCATGTTTTACATCATTGAACAAGCAATATTTTGTTTAATAATTTTATTGTAATAATCAGTGTTTGAGTTTTACTTTCTTACAACAGCACATGTACATCGTATCTTACCTACAAGAATATAAGAATATGCACCTACACCTAATATTGTATTCATGATAACGGAATAATGTCTAGTCTATTAGGGTAAATAATTTGACTGAAATCGCCTAGATTTTGGATTTATCTTCCAATATCATTAATAAAGAATAAAGTCCTATTACTGAGATTGGAAGATACATACAAAGTCTATTCTTATGCAGTCTAGAATCTTCTTCCCATTACCACCATTTCCTATTCGGCTATGTGATTTATGAAATACTTAAAAGGCATTCACAATTATCAATGTGATTGAAGGAAGCAGGGTGATCGAGTTGATTGGTGATCAATCCTGTCTGCTTACTTCTGCGGGAAGCGGCCTCATGATATTAAAGTTCTTGCCATGACTGAAATAGTTGGTATAATAGACTTGTGTGAGGAAAGTAATCGAAGCAAGCAGGGTTACCGCGGGTTAGCGGTCTATCGTCTCTGCAAATGGTGTCGGCTTTGTAGACGCAAAAAATAAACGAAGTAAATGCACAAACAAACGCTATTCTATTACTACTACTGTCGCCAGCGCCTGAAACGGTGTAGACTTTGTAGACCATTTTGCTCAACAAACTATATATACTGTGAAGCGTTTGGGAATAATTTTGCGCAAAAAACCTATCCCATTTCAGTCGCCACCGCGACTGAAACGGCACAGGTTTTGTAAATACGCTGCCGGGAATATTGCAGTGCGCACTGGGCCGATAAACGACTCCACATTTTACTCAAAATGCCATCTCATTAATGTGTTACTCCGGACGATAAATGTATTTAATGACCCAGTGAAAACTGTGGTTAATTAAACCATAAGAAGTAAATAAAATGTTCATTTTGATTGAAATCTGGCGATGCACGCGTGACGTGGTTTTTGTGGGTTATGAGTATGGCCATTTTCACACGAATCGGTATGAAATCAACCAATCCCCGAATAAATATTTTGTCAGAATTAAAAAAAGGAATACTTTTGAAATAATTCGTGACATTGAGCAAAATTGCCCATATTCTATTAAATAAAATAATAAGACCGACTCGTAAACGAGCTGTCTAAGTTCTGTCAGAACCCGCCGAATTAAATCTTTATTTTGGTTTTTATTTCTCACATTTAAAGATTTATTAATGCGACGCAGAATTATACATATACATATAATAAATCTTATACTAGTATATATTATATTATTGTTGGCAAGAATTTCGAATTTTTTAATTAATATTATCGTTGTTTTGGAGCATATTGGCATATTAGCTATTTTCATGCCACTTATTGTATGTTATGTTACCTATATCATAGTTATATTTCAAAAAAGATTTTCTGCATTCTAAAACCTTTTTGAACATCTAAATAAGATAAATTAAAAATTATAGTATTTTTCAATGAAGTTTCTTATAGAAAATTTCTAACCGTTCCCCTAAGAAATTTTACTTTCGCTCTGAGCATATTTTCAGCATTCATTGAATTACCGCGAAACTTCACGGGTGTTGTGTTAACATTAAGTAAATAATAAAAGTTTTTTCTTTGAGGCCTCAAAAATATTACGTGCGTAACCTAAGTGAAACCCTAAGTCTAGTTTACTTTAAAAAAAATCGCGATATAAAAATATTATCACGGTTTTACTGCCTCCGCTCACAAGGCAACTGAAAAAAAACCTATTTACAAGTAAACTCGCTATCCTCTGTATCTAAATATGATGGTCCGCACACTACACAACTTCTGAAAAACCCGTTGTCCATGGCACCGCAGGCAGTGACTCGCGACTCGTCATGCCAGTTGCCTGACATGACAGCTGATTATTCTTCGTCTATGGTTAAATAAGTTGAGATAATTAGTGAAATCGTAAAATTAAGTAGAAAGTTTGGTTGGAAACCATAGCAACAAGCCAGTTTTAGTTTGGTTTCAGTCTCTTCAGTGAGCGGATATCCTAAGTCTGAGATTTCCACAAATAATCAACCTCTGGAAAATTCGCTGTATGAATTTGAAACTATGTTCTTATACGAGTAAACGCACATTGTTATATCAGTAATCCAGTGTTCTCTTCTCGTTTTGCAAATATACGTAGAATGATTATCCTACGTGCGGTTCCGCCGAAAACTGTTTACCGCTATAACCTTATTATATTAACCCGCCAAATTTATGCCCAAAATATGAACCGTAAATATGTACGGGCCGCTGCCTCATTGCCTCTTTGCCTCATTGTTGCCAACAGTTCCAGTTTAATTCCATTTTGCTGACTTTTATGAGCATATTTCATATTTTTGAATGACATAGCAATATTTTTAATCGCTTTTATCTGGTGACCACACAACAGTTCCAATTTCCCCGAACCAGTGGGACTATGCTACCTCCTTGTTTGTGAAACATTGAGGGGTGGATAGGGTGATAGAAGGAGCTACACAGAGAGAGAGAGGGAGAGGGAGAGAGAGAGAGAGAGAGAGAGAGAGAGAGAGAGAGAGAGAGAGAGAGAGAGAGAGAGAGAGAGAGAGAGAGAGAGAGAGAGAGAGAGAGAGAGAGAGAGAGAGAGAGAGAGAGAGAGAGAGAGAGAGAGATAAAGAGAGAACGAGAGAACGACGAGCATGTTTGCGACCTGGATTTTAACATAGATACGTTAAGTTCGGTATTTCTAAAATGTTATTTTCATTGAAGAAGAAGATAACATGAAAATGAACAAAACACAGAAAAATAATACAAGATAATGGTCGCAACTGGGACTCGTACCCACGTCTAACCGGGACACACGCTTTATTCAATTCAGCCATTGCGTCCTATTATGAGACTGTCGTATTTAATTAATAATATTATCTCCGAATAATGTTTTTCCATATTATTGAAAAAAAGGGTAGCTGCCTACATGAACTGTTAAGTAAAACTGTATTTTAAATAGATTTTTTATATGAATTCTGCACATTCCCAACTGCTCCCTGCTAACCGGAGCCAATTAGACATTGCATCCCCAATAGGAGGATGTTGTGGGGTTGAATGATATGGGAGGAAGAGATCTGGTCATCGGCTGATCGGTTCTGAATGGTGGTTTACCTACATTGCGAAGATGCGTGCAAATTTAATTATTTAGAACGAGTCATTTTGTGGTAGTCATTTACCTCCAAATTTTATCAAAATAAGTCTCTATAATATGTTTTCATTTATTAATAATATAAGGCTGTCATTCATTCAAATGCTCTGAGACAAAAAAAATTACAATACATATTCCCGTTAGATTCCAGCGAGATTTTTTATATTACTCGACATATTAACCTATTATGAATACTTTAAAAAAATTTAAAAGCAGAGTAAAGTGAGTTATCTTTCAAAGTATTTGGGTATTATCTTGTTTACAGACAGGACGTCGTCATCCAAAGTCAAATGTTGCCATTAAAAAAAAATGAATAGAAATTTTAATTACATCTGCAGTTGTCCTAGGAAACGACGAGAAGTTACCGATAATTATCCTACCGATACTTATCGATCGACCATGCTAGCACCCCTGGTCTCCTAGCATACTCGATCGATAAGGATTGATAGGCTAAATATCGGTAAATTCTCATCGTTCCCTAGCATGACTGCAGATCGCAAACGACTAAGTGACAGTTCACAATGACTAGTGTCCTTAATATATTTGATATCAACTGTTGTTTGTACGTTAACGATGAACGATGAGAAGTTACCGACAATTATCCTATCGATCCTTATCGATCGAGTGTGCTAGGGGGCCTGATATGGTTAGGCGTAGCGATGCTTACGTACGTCGACCCAGTCTGTATCTACCCTTATCCTATAACCTCCAATGAATAGATACCTACTGTGATAAAATTTCGAATTGAAAATTTATAAAATATATATAAATTATTAGTTAGTATAATTATTTCCCACTTCTCCAAAATCAAATAACACACCACTCTAACTGAACATGGATGAAAATGTAGTAGCATATTAATAATAACAATAACGGCATTTTATGCTACACGATCCATTGGAATGATTGTTTCCACCAGCACCAGCGGGATGCATTAAATAACCATTTTCCAATTAAATGCGATAGCGGGATTATAAGCTGGTAACCACAAGGATACTAAATACCAAACTGTAAGCAGCTGCAAGCATTGTGCACTAATTGACTTGCATTCTGCACAATAAATCCAAAAGAAAATAAAAAATAAACGACCAACGTATTTTTTATTTAATGTTTTAATTGTTTTGGAACTTTACTTGTAATTTCACACTGTTTTATTGGTCCGTATGCTGCTAAGTTAGATAAAACGATACATTTAAAAAAAATCTCCTTTCCTTTTTTAAAACACCATGGTTTTATGAAAAACAATTAATTAAGATGGCCTCTTCAATTACGTTTAATATTGATTTTTTAACAAAAATAAAAACGCGTATTAAAAGATAAAGGAAAAGATTCGCGGCTTTCAAGATGCCAAAGCTCATTTGAATAATATTTTTAGGTTTTATCTATATTTGTATTGATATTTATCAATATCTTCAATATTTCATTTTCATAAATACCTACTTTTTATATAAATTTAGGTACGTATTTTTAACATATTACTTACAAGCTTCTGCCCGCGACTTTGTCTGCGTAGGATTAGTACTTCGAGTAATCTATTTTCTTTTCCTAGGTCCCATCTACGTTTATACCAAAATTCTTAACCTATTTATTTAAAATACGTATATTTCTTGATTCGATTCAAAGTATTAAGCTAGTACTTCAAATAAATTTACTAATTTAAACATTTTCCAAAATAAAATTTTGATTTAACAATCATTGTTTTGCAAAGTGTCATTCTCTAATTTTGACGTTTTCTATTAAATAATAATTATCATTTTCAATATATTGAAAATAAATAGCTAGCTTTATAAATTATAGTCTATATGTTATTCTGATGTATGAGCTATATTATTGTAAAGTTTCATTAAAATCCATTAATTAAATTTTGATTTAAAGAGTAACAAACATACATACATCCATACAAACTTTCGCATTTATAATATTAGTAAGATTAAAACACGTTTAATCACAGGAGACCATATTTGTCCCAGCTCACATAGGTCTCACAGAAATCGTTGTTTCTCCCTTACTATCATAGTCAGAAATGTGATCAAAACGGTATTAGAAAGAGAATACAACAAACTATATATTCAAATCTAAAAGAAAACCACAAAAAATTAAAATTTACCCCTTTCTGAAACCAAAGGTTCCGATAGCAATTTGAAAAAAATTATGGAACTTTGTGAATTTTTTAAGATTTTTTTTTACATGAAACGAAAAAAAGTGAGGTGACAGTAAGGTTTATAATTCATTTATCTAATGAAATAAGTATGTGTTTTATTTTTTTTCATTATCAGTAATTAGAGTTAGAAAAAAAGTAAAGTGAGCTATTTTGAACACTTTTTAAAGTTTTCGCAAAAAAAAAAAATATTTAAAAAAATACATAGTAATTTTTAATATAGAAATTTGAAAGCCTATTTCATCACCTTTCGAAAACAGTTTTTATTTTTCGAATACGTTAACAAATTTTCCATTTATTTGGATTTTATTGCAAAGCGGGAATATTTTTAGCCTCTGACAAAGTTAAATTATGCATCTATTGAAAAACCAATTCTATTTCAAGATGTCGTCGGGTAGACTTTTCACAAAATATTTCCGTTGCCTAGCTTCATTCTGCACAACAACGATCAATTATTATCGCCGGTGCATCTGATGCATTCCCCTATAATCCATTTTGAAATTGATTGAATTGATTATAGTAAATTGCAAACTCAGTAAGGGTAAAGCTCCTAGTGAGGTGCACGTTATCAAATAATATTTTTAAATAAAGCTATTAAATTAATTTAAAAAATTAAGCTGCATTTAACAATGGGGTTGTTTTTAGTAGGATTTGTGATAAAAATATGTAAATAAAATTTTGATAAAAATAACCAATCTTTTCATTCTCCAAGAAATATGTTTTTTTGTCTGTATTTTGTATTCTATTAATAATTTACGCGCAGTTTCTCCGCGCCACTCCTTCATTTTTTAAATATTTAGTTAAAAAATTAAGTTTGAGCGAAGTTTGATTTATCTGATAGGCATACTTCATGTTATTTTTAACAAATGATTATTACCAATATTGCAAAAGATTTTACTACTGTTATTGGAATATTACATATTTTTGAGAAAAACTGTAAAAAGTGAAAGGGTAGTTTTTGTCTTAAATTATTATTACTAAATATTAAAATAAATTTAAATACTTAATTTAATTAATTATAATAAGCAGAAAGATTTGAATAATTAATTCTGCCTTCTTTTCTATTCTGGAAAACTGAGAGAGACAGAAACGAGATCCATCATAAACCTAAATATATATAATGAAAAAACAAAATACCTTTAAAGATATTTATATTAATAAGATATAGATATTATTCTACATCTAAAAGGCGTCTGTTGCTGTGGTACACCTTGTGATAGTGGATTTAATGAAACCGAAAAAGTTTCAGAGTGAACGAGCATCAGAATACTTTTAACAAAAGGTTATAAAGAATTCCTGAGAAATTAAACAAATTTCCAAGTACAGAATTCGAGATGAGACAATCTCACACATCTAAATGGTTTCTGAAAAACTTTTGACGTGAAAAGTAAAGTTTTTCATAACAGAAATAAAATGAAGACGTCTTGAATTCAGTACCTAATTTAAGACGTCGTATTTTGCTTTACTTTTAACTACTGATAAGGAACGATGATTGTTTAATTTTCTATTTAATTTTAATGAAAAGCCAAATAACTTTGTTTACACCGAAAAAGTTTTCTTCGAAAAAAAAATTGTCTTTAATTATTCACCTTCCTCATGACATTAATGTTCGTTATTTTAGAACATATGAGACTGCCAGTTTTTGGCTCCAACAGTAATATAAAGCAAAAAAATCGTCAAAATAGCAAAACAACTGTGAAACTGTTGAAGTGGTTTTGAAAAAAGATGAATGGTCATTTACAATACCCAGATTGGAGTGTGACTAAGTTTGTGTTGGTTTACTTCACGTTGTCAAGAAATTATAAGAAACAGAAGTTATCTTCCCAAAGGTTGTTCCCAAATTTTGAGCGGTTTGACGGAAAATCTTGACGGGGCATGGGTTGGTTTACATGGATATAGTTATAAAATTTAGGATGTAGAAAAACGAATAAAAAAAAGGATTTGACGGTTTTAAAAACATGCTCTCACATCTTATGGGATTTTGTCTATATTGTCAATCACATAACCATAATACAATACCAAGCAACCACCAGAATTTGTATGTGATAATTTACCATAATGGTTACCAACCACCAGAATTTGTATGTGATAATTTACCATAATGGTTACCACCAAAAACAATTCATGATAAATATGGAACAAATCATTTATAAAAAAATGGTGTTTTACTGCCATGGCCCCGTCGAAATTCGAACTAGTGATCTCCTGTTTACTAGACAGGCGCTTTATCCAACTAAGCCACGGTGATTCTTGAGCAGGGCAACAAGAAAACATTAGAAGGACAAAGATAAGATTTGAAGGGAAATGTAGCGCAAGTGCAAATAAGAAGTCGGGGGTATCCCATGAAGACCGGCTTGGTCAAGTGATTCAAATACTTCTTTATAAACGACGTATGAATGTGGATGAACGAAGGATTGTGTACCAGTGCATAGTTATGTGGAGTTCTATCCCTCATGCCAACCTGCTTGGAAATCGCGTGGTCGTAATTATTTTTTAGATGTCGTTACGATGCTAATCAAATTCGATGATTTCCTTATAAAAAGTAAATACTTATTTTATTTATTCTTATACAGGATGTCCGCTGACAGATTTTATACTTTAAAAAAAATATATGAATACAGTGAAAGTTATTTATTTAGTATCTCACATATCAATAATGCGGATTTTATTTTTTTTAAATCATACCACTCAAATGGCGTCCTTCTAGCCGTAAACATTCAATCTTTCTTTCGTGTTGGCGAAAACTAGCTTGCAAAGTTTTTAAGGCATTGATCGAATACGCCCCAAAATACGAAATTCGAAATACGAATTGATCGCGAAATACACCTCAACCGCAAAATAGCGGCGCGGTCCCGTCCACTGACTAATGGATACTACACAACCCGCAACACTCCCGCAAGAAGATTGCAATTGCTAGAAGGACGCAATTGAGTGGAATAATTTTTAAAAACTAAAATCCGCATTATTCTTATGTGATATAATAAATAAATAACTTTCATTGTATTCAAATTTTTATTTTATTTTATTTTTTGAAGTATAAAATCTGCCGGCGGACAACCTGTATTTGAGAAAAAAATACATGCTGTCCGCCGCAACTGGAAACGCTGACCAGTTCATTGAACAGTTTTAGTATTATTAATAAATAAATTGTCAAGAAATGAATTAAAATCATGTTTTAAAACGACTCAGTAACTAAGCGTCAAGCATGCTTAAATAAAAATCAAATATAATTATTTTTGATTTATGGAGATCAGTTAAGATTTATTTTAGATTTAAAAAACTGAGGGATCGTGGTTTGAAGGTTTCCCAAAAAGCAAGGCAATCCATTGATGATTGAAGAGAAAAAAAAATGCGTTAATATTATTTAATCTAAAGGTACACTTTAATAAAAATAATATAATTCACTACACAGCCAAGATTCTCTGGCAAATAAATAATATTATTAGGCTTTTATTTCTGAAGCGCCCAAATTCATCGGTCATTCGTAAAAACTCATATTATGTCCAATATAGAATGATTATATGTTTTATTTTATTTTCTACAGTTTTTCGTAGTTGTAAAAAGTTTGAGAGAATATTATGTTTCTGTTTCCATAAAACTGTCAAAGAAAATACAATTTCTAAAATTATTATTGCAAAAACGAGTAAGTACCAATTTAATTTAATGTATCATTCATTCATTATAAAAAGTAATTATTCTTTTAATCCACAGCTCGATTTTATTAATTAATGGTTTTTTTTAAATTTGTTCATCAAATACACAGGCTGGCGCAAAAGTCATCACCCTATCTGAAGATGCCATAATTTTTGCAAATGGCGGTAAATGTCAATTCTGCTTTGACATTTGTGAAGTAAACAGATACAAATAACACGTCAATAAGACATGATTCGCTATACCCTTTAAGAACGCGGAAAAAATATTTTTTTTATTGTTTTCCGGCCAATGAAAATCACCAAATCTCTCGTTTGGTGAGTTGCACTATCCGGCAAGATCACCCGATTTAACCTTTCGAGACTCATTTTTGAGGGGTTTTTTGAAATCACGAGTCTATGCTAACAATTCTCAGACTCTTGAAGCCCTCAAAGAGAATATCCGTCAAGATGCGAGAACCTATCGCCGGAAGGGTGATGGAAAATACCGTAAATCGGGCCCGTAGGGTCACAATTCTGGCTGGGGGGCACTTGGCCGACATCATTTTTTCGACTTAATGGAAAAGATATCGAATAAACACAATCCAAAAGCAGAACTTAATTTTTTTATTCATAACAACCACTTTTGCGCCACCTCTACTTAAAACGCTGTTCTTGATAAAACACATTTTTTTACCAAATTTTATCGAATTATATTATGTTTGAACATAAACGGATAAAAATCAAAATATATAAAGTGAGTTAAACATTAAGTGATATGAGAATCCACCCCTTTAAAGCGAGCTGTACACACACTCTTAAGGGATGGCAAATGAAAAAAAGTACCACAAAAATAAATATTTACATTTAAAATGCAAAAGAAAAAAGAAAGGGAAGAGTAGTAATATTCACACAAACCTACACACGAGTACATTATCGTTACACTGAGAAATATGATTAAATCATGCAAAGTAAAGGAGCCTTCACAATCAAACGTTAGTCGCGTTTGACTGCGAATACACCAAAAAGAAAAAGTCACAGAAGGTTCCTACGCAGACACAATATAATCAAAGACGATAAACGAATTCCATCTATGTACTAGAGACGACCAGATCCCTCCTAAGGACTTGACTAGAGAATGCAGGAACCTAGGGGGGGGGGGGGGGGAGAGTGTTCAATGAAAGGGTCAACAAGAGCGCCGATTCCTTTGCTCTTCAGATTCGGTCTTTGAATGGTGAAAACTCTTTGACATGCAACTATAGTGGAAAACCCATATTTCTTTCAAAGTCTCCAATCGGTTCAACATTTTTTTCAATTTCACTCAAATACAAAACCAAATTATTTGCCCAATATTAAAAATCCAAAAAGCTTACTCAGCTCGACCCTTTTTCATAAAATGAACTGGCAGTTAAACATATTTGAGTAAACATTTGAACTTACGCAACGCCAAGAAGAGTTTCATGCTAATACAGAACATAATTATATTTATTCAAAGGATTGGGTCAGCTAACAGGCAGAGAGGATTTACACAGACATAAAAACATGTACTTTTTTGACTCACAAAGGTACTTTGACTCACAATCCGGTTAGTACTAGGTTAAGTGAAGGACGGGAGCACCTGGGAGACCCCCTTAGAGGGACGTCGACGATGAAAAATCTTCGTAAGAGTCTGAAATTTTACACAAACAAACATCAACATAATGACGACACAATACCCTTTAGCGCTATATGGGGAGTAAAATTTACGTAAAATATACCAGCGTCCAGCGCCTTAGTAATATAATCCTGTCTCTAAAATTGAAGTGTCATCCGGAGAATAATGGGTAGGTACGTGATTACGACTATTTTTTTAAAAATTTCTTTAAATTAAAAAAATATATATTTTGTTTTTTTAAATTTTTTTACAGTGAATACCTCACAAGAGTCCCAACTGCTCCCGTCTGGAGCCAGTGAGACCATGGCATCCACAATTGGGGTATGTTATGAGTAGGAGGGGCTAAGCGGTGGCAAAACGAAGAATTCCAAGTCACGAATCCGCAAAAACATCATTCGGAGACATTGAAATTTGAAGTTTAGAATTGATACATTATTGTAATAACAAATAAATTCTAAACTTCAAACCTCAATATCTCCGAATGATGTTTTTGCGTATTTTCAATTTGGAATTCTTCGTTTTGCCACCGCCTAGCCGCCTACTAGTTATGAGGCTGAAGGTGAGTGGGGAAGGGGAGGAGACGAGGAAGAGGAAGGTGGGTAAGTACCTGGCTATTCAGATCTAGTCACTAAACACGGCTAAAGCCATTTAAAGCAACGTTTCAGTTCTGAATGGTGGTCTTACACCAGGGCGATACTAAGAGTATCTTGCACTCTGGAACGTGCCGCAAATATATTATTTATTATTTTTAATAATTAATTGTGAAATAACACAAGTCAATTAAATAAAATTTATTTGAGCACGCCGGGTTCGAACCCGCGACCTACGGAATGGAAGTCCAACGCCAAACCGTTGGACTACGCCGGCCGTCTTATAAGTTAAAAGACACGTAGTGTTTTATCTTCAAATGACTTGAAGAAATACATAAATACATACACATTTCTTCATGGTAATTACCAAATAATATTATTGATCTCTGTTTTTAATATTACAATTTATTCGTTTAGTATCACTTTCGCTGACCTTAACCGGTTTTTTTAGATCGCCCAGGAGAAAACAAAGTTTTTTCCCAGAAACTTTTGAACGAAAGAATTGGAAACCCAACTATTTATTATATATCATTTCATTCCCTGTGGGTCTATCAAACCCTTTGTAACTATCCAAAGTTTTTCCAAATAATACGACAAATAACAAAGTCATATAAAATGAAACCGTACCTATAGGTACGTAATTTGTAAAACTGACTTTTCAATGAATACAATGAAATAGTGGAAGATACTCTTAGTATCGCCCTGTAATGGGTACCGCCGCCCCGGGAACCATTTATTAGATAACCAACACCTCTGCCATAGGTCACCCCAAGTGGTTCGCTACGTTTGGTGACTTAGCAGGGGTGCCCGGGTTCATGGGGTAAAGTTTATCTAGGTCTTGGCGGCGCATGATCTAGACACACTGAACCCCAGATCTACTACCATACCCAGATCCTATCCAACCCTCACACCATTTTCCTTCCCAGAACTTCGTCTCCTCCCTTTCCTTAAAAATACCCTCCACACAGCATCCCCAAAGAAGACATAGGCCCTGAGGGAAATTATTTTCCTCAGGGCCTCCTGTGTGGACCTAATGTAAAAAAAAAAACGACCACCATTCAGAATTGAAACGTTGCTTAAAATGGCTTTAGCCGTTTTTAGTGACTAGATCTGAATATCCAGGTATCCCCCCACCTTCCTCTTCCTCGTCTCCTTCCCCTCTCCACTTAGCTTCAGCCTCA
Organism: Limnephilus auricula; assembly: GCA_951813805.1. Lineage (NCBI taxonomy): Eukaryota > Metazoa > Arthropoda > Insecta > Trichoptera > Limnephilidae > Limnephilus > Limnephilus auricula. The sequence goes on along the minus strand of OX638390.1, from coordinate 23,536,295 downwards.
TAACATACCCCAATTGGGGATGCCATAGTCTCACTGGCTCCAGACGGGAGCAGTTAGGATTCTTGTAAGGTATACACTATAAAAAAAATATAAAAAAATTAAAAGTTTTTCATCAATCGACGAGCTTTTCACTCTTCACAAAACACAGAGGAAAAAGTGTGATAGCGAAAATCTGACAGCTGAACGAACGTGCTATCAGTTTAAACAAGGGGAACCATATCCAGTCTCATTGTCTCGCCTCCCTCTGGAACGATGTAGGTACTTTATTTTCTCTGCAGTGTCGTGTGCGGCTCCCTCGCCCTTTTCAGCCGTTTTTTCTGCGATTTATTCACGAACAATAGATCCGGCGCCACCATACATACATACACTACCCTAACCAAGGTACGTAGTCCCTCTTCCTACCCACAATGCGGCTTAACTCACAAATATTATATGAATATTCCTCACCTTGACTAAAGCGTGTTCCCATGTCACACGAATTTTCTAACTTTAACAAAGTTTGCATATTGTTATGATTTCAACCAGTCATCAAAGATTTATTTTTATTTTCCGAACAGTCAGTGTCATACGAGAATTTATTTGCTCTAGGAAATTTGATAAATTTGTTCAGTATTAAAATGATTTTAAACCATCTACAAAACTAGTTTTGTGCCATTGTAATTTACAAAGTTTTAATTCGGTGTACCCTCTACAAAAGCTGGCCTGTCTATATTAATTAAACTCTCAAATATTATTCAGATTGCTTTTCTGTTCTTAGTAACATTTTCCCATATAAATTAGTGACTTGTTGTTCTGTTTGATGTTTCTTTTGGATTAATTGGTATTATCTTCTACTTACTTATTATGATTTATTACATAATATTCCTTTCTATGCACGGAAAAAAATGTTATTCTAAAATACGATAATTTTATTCGTAAAAACGGTTAAAAACGGGACTGAAGTTCTTACGAACAAATTAACAGTGTTTCAATGTTTATTGGCGGGAATATGTAAGAATAATTTGTTGGTACATACGTAATTTCGTACGTATACCAACAAATTATTCTTACATTTCCCGCCAATAAACATTGAAACACTGTTAATTTGTTCGTAAGAACTTTAGTTTCGTTTTTAATGGTTTTTACGAATAACATGATCGTATTTAAGAATAAAAAATTTCTCCGTGTGGAAACATGATTTTATTTGAACTTTTACGATCGACTTATTATGAGATAACATTATATTTTCGACACAAAACTTTAGAAAATTTGAATTCTCGTTTTATTTAATTACGTTGCTAAAACATTTATAATGTTAAATCCAATAACAGGTCGTTTCAGTGTCGGTTATGGGTCCTGTAGCTCCGGCGCGTGGTAGAGCGGCTAGCGACTACCGCCCAGAGGCCTTCAAGTCTCTACTCTAACCTTCCAGCCTTCCAGCCATACAATCTCCAGCCGAGCAGCCTGCGGGTAGGTACCGGGCCCCAGTGGTACAATTCACTATTCGCTGGCTTCCTGTGGGTATGTCAGACAGAATCTTATCTGGTGAGCCGCATACATACATAATGTATGTAAATGCGTTTAGATGCATCCGCCCCTAGACTTATCGCCTTTCGGCTCCGACTTTGTTTATGGATTCGGACTTAGCGAAGCTCAAGACGTTTCCGATACGAAATTTATACTTTTCGAGATACACACAATGCGGATTTTGCATTTAAGAAATGACCCCTTTACTCAGATACCAAGTAAAAATCGTAAAAAACGGATTTTATTGAGTAGTTTCTGCCTTCTTAATAATATACTGATCAAATCTAGTATTTTATAAATCTACAAATACAGTTTGGTATATAAATCGATGACCTGACCGTTGCCCCTCTGAAATTATAATAATTATAAAATTATAATTTTTTGTGCATAATTTACCAATTTTAAAACTAAAATCGACTCAAAAATACCTCTAATAAAAAATACGAGTGTGCTTTAGACCACACGACTGAAGTAAATACTTCTTTAGCTCCATCTATATATGTATGTCCATATATATATGTTTATATGTATAAAATATATACATATGTATATTAATTGTCTACAAATATTTATTTAAATATATTATCAGTCGCCTCGCCCGATCAAGCCGACGTCCGCTCCCCGCCGCGTTTGGCACGTCACTGGTATTTCAAAATACTGACTGAAATATTTCATGCACTGGCTATGAGAGGAAGATAGAAAGAAAATGTGCGCGCGCACTGCTCTCTCTTGCTTCTACTCTGAGCCCGTTCGCCTAGCAACGCATTTCAATTTCCGTTACACATTTGCCAGCTTACCCCCCAAGTCAAGCGTGCGTAACGAACGGGAACACTTATTTATATTTTGTGTACGTAGGTATACCATATTTTCCCTAAACCGACTGCACATTGTATATAAGTATCCTTTCACTAATTTAGATGTCTTACTAGAAAACCACATATTTTAAAAATATCGTTTTTTTCGCTTTTATTATCGCAGAGTAAAAATGTTAACACATTACGCTCAATAAATATTAAGAAAAACAAATTGGTTTCTAAAATACCTTTTACGCTATCTGACCCCTTAAACTGCATTTATTCTGCGTGAAAGATTTATGTGTGAGCCTAAATCGTAGTGCGACATAATGGAAAACATTTTATCCTTTCGAACAATTGGAAGTTTTCGAAGCATCGAGTTATTTCCGATTTCCAAACCGCGACCGTTCGTAGGCACCTTCGTTAAATTTCTCCAGACACGGCTTCCGCTTTCACTTTAGAAAACTTAAAAAAAAGAGAGCGAATGAATTTCTAAAAAGGAATTTGTTCTTCATTTTATTCGGTAAATCGGACCCCAAATACTATTTAATCTTTTGGTCGATGGTAACAGTTAATAAATTAGGGGTCTTTGCAAATAAACATTAATTAATGTCTTCGTGGGAGGCTGAATCCTTTCTTGGAAAAGGTTTTCTCTTTTCTTGGCGAAATACTCGTTTAAGCAAAGAATAAATGTTGAACTTAATTGATTTTTCAGAGAACATAAAATTACACGTTCTAGGAAATAGAACAATATCTAGGTTAATTTTGGGATATTTACCTCCTCGCGATATTAAGGTATAAAAGATTAAACTTGTTTTTGTTAAAAATTCAAAACTTTATTAAAAAAATGAAACCCGTGCGAATTCTTTTTGTTTGCAAAATACATAAAGACGCGGTGAATAATTTCAAAGTATGTGGCTTACTCTCGTGCAGGGGAATTACAACTCAAAGAAGCCCGCCAGTGGCGCAATGAAAAAGAGTTCCAGAGAACTCGCTCGAGCAGACAGAAGTAACTTGTTAAGTCCTTAAGAACCTGTTAGTTATACGTTGTGCTTACGGCTTTAAATCTCTCTAGACTTTGTGAGGCAGAACTCTATGAAGGCGTGTGTAGTTAGATGAAACCCTAATACCACTGCACTCAGCCAACATTAAGCATCTTCGTCTGTAAATGAAATCTTGGAATAGTAACACTTGTAGAAATTTAGGCGCAACGTACTTTCATACTTGGGAAACAACGTATGTATGAGCCATATCACACGGAGAAAAATGTTATTCGAAAATGCGATTATTTTATTCGTAAAAACGGTTAAAAACGGGACTGAAGTTCTTACGAACAAATTAACAGTGTTTCAATGTTTATTGGCGGGAAAATGTAAGAATAATTTGTTGGTATGCGTACGAAATTACGTATACCAATAAATTATTCTTACATGTTCCCGCCAATAAACATTGAAACCCTGTTAATTTGTTCGTAAGAACTCCCGTTTTTAACAGTTTTTACGAATAAAATTATCGTCTTTTAGAATAACATTTTTCTCCGTGCAATTATTATTTTATCAAATTTGTAAAATTATTTATTAAAATGTAATAAAATGCCAAAATCAAGAGCTGAGTTTCTAAAAAAATATTCAATATAGCGATGCTTTTAAAAAGGGTTTTTGTTTGTACAATACCTACTAAAAACAGTTTAACGCCTCTGCAAACAACGTACCTGCACAACACTATCGGAAGGGTTTGAATAAGTGCAATTTAACACGAGCCTGTGTACTGTGTACTGTGTACTGAGCACAATCACAGGTGGGGTAAGAGGTCACTCGCCCGACAACTGCTCCCTTCTTTGCTCCAATTTTCTGCCCAGGTACAAATATACAAAGCCGAGCAAGTTTTTATTGCCACCAGTTGACAACCAGCTCTGCAGTTCTCCATGCCAAGTTAAATGGTTTCCGTTTCAGGTATATTTTGAAATGTTGGAATCGCGTGACTGCGCCGCATGAAAGTTTTTCCGAGTACGAGCTTTCCCTGCACTTCAACAAAAGCTATAGTTTGGAAATCTCAAGATTCTATCAACTGGAAATAATTTTAAAGCGATATTATAATGCTACAAAATTATCTACACTTGCGTCTAAAACGATACACCTATCGTGGCATGAATTCAAATTCGTCAGCATAATAAAATTATTGTATAACATTGCTACTTGAGTTGATTTAGTTATTTAGATTGAGTTAGAATTATGTAGGTATATACAAGGTGCGGTAAAACAGACAGTGCAGTTTTGAAAGGCCGGTACATCCCGTGTGACGGATGTAGGAACCTGGGAGTAGTCTCATTGGGTCGGGAGAGTCGTGCCGTTTTCAGTCGTTGCCATGATTTGATCCGGACAAAACCGGGGATTTGCCGTCAGCATGTTGCTTGAAAATGGCGTTCTGGTAAATTTTTTTCAGTAGTGACCAGGTCCACTTTCATCTTTGTGGAGCGATGAATAAACAAAATTTTCGGTAGGTACTGGGTTGAAAATAATCCAAGGCATCTTGGAGAGACCTCTTCACTCCCCAAAAGTGAGCATGTGGTGTGCGATTTCCAAATTTGGGGTGATTGGGCAGTATTTTTTCGAGGAGATTGGACGAACCGTGACTGTCAACGCTCAACGTTATGTCTCCATGTTGTAAATTTTTTTTGAACCTCAATTGGAGGAACTAACGGAGGAAACAGATTTGGAAGACATCTGGTTGCAAAAGGACGGTGCTACGGCCCATACTATTCGAGTTTCAATGACAAAACTGCGACAGATATTCCCTGAGCACCTCTAAGGGGTGACGTGGGATGGCCCGTGCGCACACTTGATTTAAGCACTTGGGACTTCTTCCTGTGGGGCTATCTGAAGGAAAAAGTTTTTAAACATCGGCCTCATACCTTGGAAGAACTCAAGGATCGAATTCGGGAGGAAATCGGCGCTATACCAATCGATATGTGCCAAAATGCAGCCGAAAACTTCAGAAATCACCTTCATCACTGTATCGCTGCTGGAGTCCATCATCTTTCTGATTTCATCTTCAGGACTTGATGCATAAAACGGCACGATGTACCAAATAAAATAAAATTAACCCCATTTCTGTAAGTTGCTCTGTTTTTATTTAACAGCCCTTCAAAACTGCACGATCTGTTTTCATCAAATCAAACATAAAGCATGCCTACTTATTACGCAAAAAAATTGCATTTTGTGATATCATAAAAATAATTCTAGTTTCCGATTGCGGATTCCTTATTCGCCTGCAGAGTGGAAAACTCGCAACAGCCGGAAAGGCTGTTACTACAAAAGCGATAAATATAAACAATATTTTATGTCCGAACGTTATTTCTAGTCCGTGTGGTGAAAGAGGTTCAAAGTAGGTACTACAGAGGAAGATAATAAAACTGATTCATAACTAAATGGCATGCCTTGAATATAGATTTGCAAATATCAGCGAATTTCCTGAAAATCTGCTGTCCGTAAATGATTATACGAGTAATAACTAAAGAACGATTATTCATTCGCGAGAAAAAAGAAATATGACATTATAGCGACTTCGTGTTTATTTATCTTTACGAAAGCTGAAAATATTGAATACGCAGATGATTTTTATAAATCGATAAGTATTAACATGGGAGGCTAGTCGCCTTGGGTACCATTTTTTGGATAACCAACTGTCATAGGTCATCCCAAATGTTGCGCTTCATTTCGTGGCTTAGCAGGGGTGTTCGTTTCATGGGGTGAGGTTTGCCAGGTCTTGGCGGCAGATACGATAATCCACCTGCTACATGGCGGGCCGGACCGAGAGAGTGTGGTTGAGGGAAACCTTTTGACATCGTCTTTGGACTCTCTCGACCCATCGCCTTGTACTGCGGTTCGAGGTATAGATTAATACGTCCGTCACTCCTGGACACACTGACCCCTAGATTCGTAACCACCCCTTATGCTTTATCCTTCGCAGAACTTTCTCCCTCCACAGACCCATAAGATGAAATTATATTACAGTTATATTATTATAGAAATTATATTATAATTATATTACAGCATCCCATAAGATGAAATTATTTTCCTCAGGGCCTCCTGTGTGGAGATAATGTACCCAATTTAAAAAAGTTTATGCTAAATTGACAGTATGGGTATATAACACGTGAAAATGGAAGAATTTTAACATTTTATGTGGAGACACTTTGTGCACGGAGAAAAATGTTATTCTAAAATACGATCATTTTATTCGTAAAAACGGGACTGAAGTTCTTACGAATCAATGTGCATTGGCGGGAAAATGTAAGAATAATTTGTAGGTATACGTACGAATTAACTTATTCTTATATGTTCCCGCCAATAAAAATTGATTCGTAAGAACTTCAGTCCCGTTTTTAACAGTTTTTACGAATAAAATGATCGTATTTTAGAATAACATTTTTCTCCGTGTGTGTGTGTGTGTTGGTGAACCTCGAAGACAGGTTCCAATGAACTTTATAGTTAAAAATGGTGTAAAGGTGCATGGACAATGGAAACATAACGTGCTGTGCTTCACAATAAGAAAACATCGACAACTCAATAACCCTAATGGAACACGTACCTGATGATGAAAATGTAGTTGAACCAAAACTTCGTGAGTGGTTTCGTCTCCAGGGTCAAAAAGCAATCATCTAAAACTTGCGCTTATTTCACAAATGGAGAACCAGAGAGAGACGGGCGGTTTCTTTGCTAATGGAGGACTGCAGAACAGTTCACTACTCAGGCCCATTACATTAATTAAATGCAAACCTTTGGAAAATGCGTCTCGAGACAAAAATAGTTCTAATGACCCTTTCAAAATGGTAGATGTAGATACAATACTAAATTGGAAGAAAATATTTAGGTAAACGCTTTCATAGAAAGCACATAAAGCAACATCAAAAAAGCACAACGCATTCATTATAAGTGAATGATATAAACCTTTAATAATATACATAATGATATATATTTAATAGAAAGTTATTTGTTTAATTTATTTCAAAATGACGCCACAAAGTGATTTTGCGAAGTTTGAAGAGATACAAACGTCATTTACAGGCTTTTAACAGCACTAATATAAAACGCTTTAAGACAACGTCCATTTTGGCAGTAATCTTCTTATACATCTTAATATATAAAACAAAGTCGGGTTAGTTACACCATTTATAACTCAAGAACGGCTAAACCGATTTTTATGATCTTTGATTTGTCGGATTTGTCTTCGTCCCGATTAACAGAATAACTATTAAAACATCGGAAAAATCATGGGAAAAATAATTATGAAGAAAATAATTTTTTTCATATATTTTGTACGGAACGTCTTTTCAAATAATGTGCGTTGGTTGACATAATTTGAATCAATTCGAACTTTCAATGGTGTAGTGTGCCGAACATTTCGTGCTTAGTCAACAGCTCAATTTAATTTTTTGAACTTAGAGTATTTATTTTACATAAAAACTTTATTTATTCCAGCTAAAAAATTAAACACAACATTTATTAATTATGAGGCGATACGAAGTTTGCCGGGTCAGCTAGTGTAATATGAAAAATGATGGTGTAGCAAATGTAAAATTATATAAAGTCCAGTGTTTTAATATAGTGTCCTCCGCGTGCAAAGTCGTATCTCCTCCAAGCATAAACTTTCTAATTAAAGTGTGTTTATCGGAAGTGACCTGCCAGGTAAGTATGTTCTCTGTATTTATTTGTAAATAATAGTTCTAGGTAGAGCCTAAGAAGACATAATAAAATGTACAGCGCCCTTGAGGTGATTTCTCACAAAAACGGCGCTCTACAAATTATCCAATTATTATTAATATTATTGACCGCTTTTCGTTTGTATTTAATTACAAAAAGATATTATAATTTCATTATTATTGTTAGTAGAAAAAATATAATGTGCGCCTAAAATATTAATTACTTAGTAGTGTTGATCGATTGGTGTACAGTTTTTGATTTGACCATTCGATTTAATTAATATTATTCCTCAAAATATTAATACGGAAATATATAAACTGTTTACTGCGGTTTAAAGCTAATGATTCCACCTAGATTTCACCGATTATCCCATATTTGTAGGTTCCTTCAATGTGGTCCAATTTCGGAACGATATAAATCGCAGAAAAATAAAAGCGGTCCAAATTTGGACCTAAATCGCTCCAGTGGTTAAACCGAAGTCAACCTTAGAAGTGAAAACTTACTTGGTGATGAGATGAAAACTTACATACTGTATTTTAAACTACATTTTTAATTTATATAACTGTTTGTTTCCTCAACAAACTAAAATAAAAATAAAATCGCGTTATAATATATGTATTTACAAATCAAATATCGTTATAGATACTCATAATTTAGGTACATATGATTTTTAAAATATATTCCCTACAAAGTATAAAGGATGAAAAATAAATTTTCGCGAATGAAAAATAACCCGAATTGAGTGAAATTTAATGAAATATAGAGTTCTGATCACGACCTCGTTATTTTTTTTACGATTATGCCTAAATACGTTGTTCAATTTACATAATTATAAACTATTAAGCACATAGATTTTTTTTTTTGGGGTATGCAGACGTACTCACCGTTATCGTTGTGCTGCTGTACAGTGGAGTCAGGCGGGGGAGGTCGGGGTCGGGGAGGCGCTTCACACTGAGGCACGCCACTGGAAAAAAAATCAATAATCATTTTACCAATGCAATAAAACATATTTTAACACCGTAAGAGATGATTAGAGTAGCTTTTGCATCCGAAACTGCTCACGAATAGAGCTGCAGATGCACTTGTAATGGAAAATGAGTACTTTAAACGATACGAGACGAAATGCTGTTTGCTGGCATTGGGTGATATGTATGTGTAGGAAAGAACAGGGTATGGTAGGAAAAAGGAAATACTAATATCTTATGTCTAATAATAAGTACTTAAAATCATATTATGTAGGTACTTCCAAGACGATCAAATATATTTTTAATTTAAAAACAAGAGTATGTACATACTCGTAAATCATCAAAAACTTGTTTCCCATATAGTCTCAACCCGTTCTTCTGTTTTCAAAACAAACTCACTCGAATTTTCACTATTTTTTTTGCCATCGCTCCAAATATAAAAAACATAGTTTTCCAGCAAGATGATGGGTTATGGAGAGGTAGGACCTGGATAAATGACGTACCGGTAGGAACTTAGCATATTATCATTTCAAAACCAAACCATAGCAGTATGTCGATGGAGTACCTAGTATATATGCAGCTCTGAACTTACTTATACGTTTTATACTTAAAATAATCCTATACCTTCCTTATCATCTCGCTTGGTAAAATCAATCAATCATGTACATAAATCATGTCTTTTGTACATAAACTGATTTCCCACTACATGATATTATAATTGAAGAATCAATTGTCTGTTTAGTGAAACCGATATTATAAAAATCATGGATTATATAAAATGGTTCATTAATTTTAAAATATAATTGCAATCCAATATTAAACTATTCTAACTAACCATTGAACAAATTAATTATGAAAATTTAATGAAGAGATTTGATTTAACCGACGTATCTTGCAAATAACCATGACGAATTTGGTGCTTATATATTTAAATTAATTAAAAGCCCAATGAATGCACAATAACGTTCCGAGTATCAATTCGCAACGTGAGGCTTCCAGAGCTGTTCTTTGTTTATGGGGCCAACAGACCTGCTATAAAAGCTCAAGCGTTATTTGGCTTGGCCTACTTCAGCATATCGCTCGTCATACATTCCCATTTGGAATGTACGGCAACCGATATGCCGAAATACGCCCAACCAAATAACGCTTGAGCTTTTATAGCTAGGTTTGTTGGCCCCATTATTGGTTGAATTGGCCGGTTACAGTGCTCCACCGACCGTCAGTGCATACGTTCCGTCCTGACTATACGCATTAACCGACCGTCAGTTTGTATCATTCAGTGCAGTGCTCTCCTGACCAACAAACTCACCGGATTGGTACAGTCGTACATGAAATAAACGCGTTTACAAATAGTTTACGACGATGATACAGACATCCGTACGGTCGGTCCACCGATCGGTGCAGCACTGAAAGCGTTCATTTGTTTCTATAGCGCGTCGGCCGACCGACGGCCCTCGTACGCAGTGCATACCAATATACGAGTGCGTACGGTCGGTCCAGCACCGTACGATTTATGAATTTTCATATAAATGATAAGCGCGACTTACGTCCGCACCATCGCGACGGTTAGTGGAGCACTGTAACCGGCCTAACTGTTTCATTCATTCCAAAGTCGAAAGGCTGCACATGCTTGGAAATAAATTCAGTTCCGTTGATATTTTCATTTATTCCATACCATCATTCAAATCAGAACTTTCTAACACGTTCTTATCTAATACTAGCTGACCCGGAAAACTTCGTACCGCCTCAGAATCAATAAACGTTGTGTTTAATTTATTAGCTGTTCGAATTGATTCAAATTATGTCGACCAACGCATATTATTTGAAAAGCCGTTCCATACAAAATATATGACAAAAAATATTTTCTTCATAATTATTGTGACCTTTTCCGATGTTTTAATAGTCATTCTGTTAATCGGGATGGAGACAAATCCAACAAACCAAAGATCCTGAAAATCGGTCCAGCCGTTCTTGAGTTATAAATGGTGTAACTAACCCGATTTTGTTTCATATATTAAGATAAGATTATAATAAATATATCCGGTAACTAACTTTTTATGTTAATATTTACCATATTTATAGTCTCATTTATTTTTGTTATTTACTCTAGCCGGGTATAAATACTTCATTTTTATTGTTTCGATTATTTTTATGTTAAATAATTTTGTTGCATTAATTAAACTTATTAACTTTTGTTTTTTAAAAGTCCCAAGGACGTAAATAAATTAATAATAATGAAAATTAATTCTTGGTTAGTCTCGCAGGTTCGCGTATGTATCCGCAGCTTTAGGGAACCCGCAGACTAGTTGTTTAGTTACGGAGACTGTTGCGTTGCAACAGTTGTTAGTATAAAAATCCATTAGGGTATATGAATTTTGTAATAGTTGTTCAATTGTCGCCGCGACTACGGTCTCTCGTCTGCGAACGCCCTTAATGGGCAAGTTATGGTAAATTACATACAAGCTATGGTAAATTACATACACACGCGGACGAGGATTCTTTTAACAAGGAATAATAATGTTATTAGGTAGTAGCGATTAACCGGTTGTATATAACTTTTATCTGTCAAATATGAAGCAATCGAATAATCCTATAATTTTCAAAAAAAAAAATTTCGTTTTTTTTAATAGGTACCTCGAAACGAATATTTTAAAATTCCCATCACTTTTTCCAAATGCAAACTTTTCAGTGTGAAAATGTTACTTCTTGTCGTTTTGGAAGTTAATATTTTTACTTTAAAGTTATTCAAATCACAGAAGTCAGACTGCATTGCCTCTGGTGCTACTTCCTCTTCATCTAGAATTTATATTTTTGCTCGAACCGGCACCGAGTTTATGATCTCAGGGACGGAACGCCGCACGCCAGTGATTTTTCATGGGGTGACTTCAGGACCGCATAGAGCATTTAAATTCCCTAAAAACTTTTAAGATTTTGGTACTCCCATGTATACCTATTTACAAATTAACGTGTAATTAATACCTCTACTGTTAACTAGAATATTCTTTCTAAATGAAACGAAACCAACAATATATGGAAAAAAAATTACTACTTTAATTGCTTTTTACTTTTGTTAATACTCACACTGTATATATATATATTAAATTTTCTTTGATTGCTGCTGTTATTTTCATAGTTGTGTTTTTAGACTAAAGCTGGATCGGTATCAATGACTGTTAAGGCAGGTATCCCAATCTCGATGCCCCAACTTTATGGTGAACGGGGAGGCCATCTTGGATACTTCCCATTGCATCAATTAACACTCGGCTCTTTCGCAACATTAAATTGGTTCTAAACTAAATTAAATACTGCATTTATAACTAAGGTGCAAATCTCCAGTAAAATCATTCAGTGGTTTCATGTAATTTTTAATTTGTTTATTTCTGGTAGTCCCTTTTAGACGAACCTGGTTCAGCTATGCACTAATATGGTATATGGTAAATAAAGGAATGAAAAATGAATGTGGTGCCTCCTCTAAGCGCGTGTTTATTTTGTTTAGTAGCCAGTCCAGCCCTGGTTATCGTCTTGAATGAGCCTTCTCTAAGATTCGTACACACAACTTCCACAATTTCTACAACTTGTGGAAGTTTTCCTTGGAACTTATCTCCTTGAACCAAGAGTTAGGACGTCACCTACTCGATTGGAGAGGCTATAGACTTTAGATACAAACATACAAAGTCAAAGATCGGTAATGAAAAATGTTTTCTTTTATTTCTCCCATTGCGTGTACGTGTTGGGTCAAATGAACATTGAAGTTGCTACTTCATGATTTTATAGGTTTTCCAAATAAACATTGAAAAAAAATTCTTTGAGAATATCAAGCGATGAGAGGATAATATTATTTTATTATTTGTATAAAACCCTACTCTCTTTTAATGAGACACTTAAAAGTGGACAAAAATGTCACCAAGCTTTGGAGAACATGAGTTATTACATTCATGGACTTTTGGATGTTTGAATAAAATTTTATATTATACTTTGTTACTGTCAATGACATAAAAACACATCTATACACGTTATTGTCTCACAAAATTAACAGACAATGTGGCAAGTGAAATAACTTGTATGTTTCCAGTAAGTCAAAGATAGACATACAATGCATAAATGTGAATGAATGAAATAGATGTATGACCGGGCGGCGTTTACGTGAAGTTGCTCGCTTACACGAATACGGTCGGCCTACTGCCAGGAGGTTGTCCTTCTTATAGATACTTATGTGTTGCTATGTTTGCTATTAAGATTTTTCCAATAAACAATCGAAATAATGGAATTATTTATAATAATAAGTAATTTGATTGTACTTAATCAAATATTATTCCTTGGCTTTTAATATTACTGGTCGTGTAATGGAAACACTTTCTTATCATACACGAGGGCAACCGAAAATAAAATAAATATATTTAAAAAAAAAACTGTTTGCTCTCAAAATTAATGAGCAAAACCAAAATGTTCTCACTTAAAAAAATGTGTTACTTGGTGTTAGGTTGTAAACCATCATTATTAATATTATTTGTATCAATGTATTAAGTTAACAAAGCGAAATATGTATATTTCTTTTTACTTAATAAAAAAAGGGCATTTTGGAACTCATTTATGCACTATAACCACTAAACCGACCATTACCGGATCTTTCGCTCATCACTTTTGAGGTATGTGACATGTCTATAGCTAGTAATGTCAGCGATTGCTTGTTATTTTTTCAATAAATGTTTTTTTTATGTGTATTGTTATAATATAAAACAAAAAAAATGAAGACGTCAATGTTGCATGAAAATATTTAAAAGAAATGTATTTTATCATGATATTTTTGATATGTATTTTATCATGACTGCTGTTTTTTTTTTTTTGTAATGCAATCTCGCAAACAGTAATATCCTTCTTACTGCAACAACAAAAAACCCTGGGTACAAACCCAACAAATTACAAGACGGAAAGTCCCTTGTCGTAATGACAGAAATATCAATATTATGTATTATACAATATTGCGTACGAAAATGAGTTACAACTAATTATTCTGGCCAAATTGCCAAATGTGTACCAAAACTCAAACCATTGTTAAAATTGTGCCTATTTTGAGACAATGTCCTCTGAATTTCAACCGAAATATAAGATATTTCCCTTGAACACTTTAAGTTCTTAAGCCCTTTAAAAATGTATTTATTATATTTGAAGATAGTCTACATTCATTAGCCGAATAAAAAAATTATACAAAATTTCCATTCGTATATATAAAATTAACATAAATATCTCCCCGTCAAATCATCTCTCAATATCAGAATTTGGAATCCATATTGCAAATATAACATTGAGAGGTTAAAAAGTATTCAATAAAAAAACTTCTGCAACACTTAGATTTTAAGACCTTCCGAATACCCGAACAATTAAAAGACGCATTAGAATTCTATAAACTATCAATACTAGAGGATTGAAGAAATATATCTGACCAAAAAAATTGATAAAAAATCATCAACAATTCTGTTGACAATGACTACCTGCTAGAAAACATTAATTTCCAACATACATAAACAAGAAACATACGATCAAACCAAACTATTCCGCATCCCACAAACAAAAAATAAATACACACAACATTCATCTTTCAGAAGGACGTGCACAAAAATACAATAATATTTTTTCATCGATGATATTTTCGATTTATCGTCTGGTTAATTTACTAAACGTATATTAGAAAAAAAAATCATTAGCTTAATTACAAACCCTCTACCCCTGCTGTGTATGAGATCTCTCATTGCCATTATGCTGTTTTTCTCTCTATTTTGTATATTTTTATGGTAACCGACGAGTTCATCGAAAATCAATTCATCGAAAGCAAATTTATCGACAACGAGAGGTTAGGTTAGGTTAGGTTAGGTTAGGTTGAACTCGTTTTCGATGAACTCGTCGTAAACCTATATTTATGTATGGGTTTATATATGTTTTTATATGCGTTTATATATATTATATATATATCATTTTAATATATATTTCTATCCATTTATTCCATTTCCAATTCATTTTACAATAATATCATTTTAATATATGTATGTAATATCATGTATATTTCTATCAATTTATTCCATTTCCAATTCATTTTACTGTAATATCATTTTAATATATGTATGTAATATATGTTTAATAACCTCTCCTGTGATTTGTAAGATCAAACTCTTTAGAGAATTAATTCACACTTCCAATCAACTGCCTTTTATTGTATTGAACCTAAAATTTAATTAACCTTGATATTCAAATAACCATGTTTGTATACAATTTATGTAACTCTACGTCTGTCTCGACACAGGTTTACCCTAGTGAGACAGGCATTGAAAAAAATAACATGTAATTATAATATATGTATAGATTAAATAATAAAAAAAATATATATATATTTAATATATAATTTTCTTAACATTATTTATACATAGTTTAATTTTACATTATCTATCTTTGTACTTTTAATTTGAGTTTTTTCTATTTCTTTTCTATTTATTTCTATTCTTTTTCTATTAATTCTGCTTTATATTTTTCTTTAATCATTTTTTTTTTGGTTTTTATAATATGAATCTTACACGGAAACTCCACTGGTTCAGGCAACAATGTACCATGTAATTTTTTTAACACTAAAAATTAAAGTAAGCTGTTTTTTTCCAATAAATTAAAATAAAATAAAATATATCACTTATCTTCTTCTTCTTTTTGAACGCTCACTTTGGAGCCTTAATAATAATAGGTTATTATATTATTGTTACCTTAAAGTAACACGTTTCCTAATCCTATTGCCTAGATCCGAGTAGCCCCGGTGCATAGGCCTCCGGAGCTGGGGGGGGACTGCCGCCTGGCCGGCTTGCTGGTTGAAGGCCAGCGCGATGGGGGAGGTGGGCTCGGAGCACTGCTTGTCCACCAGGATGGGTCGGGGGCGCGGCGGCTGCGGGGGCTCATCTCCCCCGTTGCAGGGCTCCACAGGCGGCTCCATGACCGCCGGGAAGCGCTTGCGGTCCTCGAGGTACAGCTCCAACAGCTGGTCGAGCTTCGTCTCTATGTCGTCAACCTGCGATTATAGTTAAACAACATTGAAATCGAAATAACTTTAACAACACTATTAGTACGGACACATAAATAATTGATAAGTAATGCGTTTTGTTTCTTATTTTTTTAAATTTGCCTTTTTTTCCTAACAAAATAATAATTATAATGTCTACATGTTTTGCTAAATAATACCAGCAAAAAGTAAAATATATATAATTGTCATTGCTTTATTTTGCAGTATTTGCATTTTTTTCATTTTCATTTCATTGAAGAGAAAAATAATACTAGAGCAGTAATTAAAGTGTGGTGATATAATTGTATTGTATATTATCTGGCATGTTTCTTTATTTTAATAAAGAAAGACAAACATTTCCGGGTTACGAATAACCCAACAACATTTGAAAATCTCCTGCTACCACCACACTAAGCGGAAGATGTTGCTTGGTTGTGATGGAGGACTTAGCCAGTCGAGGAATCGAACACGGAACGCCTGAGTGGGACCCAAACGCGATGCCCACTCAACCACTAACCGGTCAAATTTATTTTGTTTCTGATTCTACCAAGAAATGATTTTGTTTTGCAATTTTTTTAATTGTCTGCATTTTTTGAGAAGTTCAATTTTGAGTCTACAATGAATAGCACCTAGATATTTAATTTCTTAAACTTTTTGTATAATTTCTCCATTTATAGAAACCATTGTTTCCTTGTGCGTATTTGTTCTGCCTAAATGCATGTATTTTGTCTTATTTACATTAAGTTGAGCCATTTTGACAAAGTTTATAAGTCACTATTTATCTTTTTGATTGCTTTCTCATAATTATATTCTGCACTATAAATTAGTGCGTCGTCTGCAAGCAGTCTTATTTTGCAATGTTTTAGTATTTTTACCACATCACTTATGTAGAGTATAAACAATATATTATGTAAAATAAAAAGGGTGTTTTTTTAAACTATTTCACTTGTTAACGTCTAAGAGGGCGTTGGAATTATTATTATTCTCGAACTTGCTTTACCCCTATACCTCTACCGTACTTGTACTTCCGACTTGTACTCTTATGACAAAGGAAGTACTGGATACGTCTCCATATAATACTAAAGCTGTTTCTGAAACAATTTTACTAGAATAACAAATAATTTCGAACTTTCGAAACTTGGCCCATGTGAAACCAGATGAAAAAATTGTGTTCTTGTGAATAAACATTTTTATAAATGACTACCACTGTTTCAGGTAAGAGCTTTATTTCTTGGATACCTAAGAGTATGGATATTGGAGAGACGGCATGTGAAGTGTGCCCGCGCGCTCCAAGTGTGCCTTTTCGAGAATTTTACCCAAACGGCTTACATTGGCTACTGGTTTTTGGCCGTTTAATACGTTCCGACAGCAGCCATTTTACATGGTGACAGCCAATGTCAGCCGTGTGGGTAGAATTCTCGAAAAGGCACACTTGGAGCGCGCGGGCACACTTCACATGCCGTCTCTCTAATATCCATACTCTTAGTTGGCTACTATTGCGGTTATTTTAGGAACAAGGAATGTGGACTTAAGAACAAAACATGATCATAAGAAACTATTTCTTATTGCTCATTATTGGTTTTAAGGCATCAGAACAACTCGTCCGAGTTTTCGAAACCTTGAAAATGTGGTTCAATAATATGATGCACAGTTATAAATAGTATTTAAATAAATAAGTTTAATTTCTTACCTGTCTCTCTACTTTAACGATTCTACTAGCCAGGCTGATCTTAGAGGCGTAAACATCCTTTGCTTTGGAACCTTGCTTACCAAGAATTTGATCTAACCTAAAAAGACAAATGGATTAATATAACAAGAATGTCTCTATCATTTCAACATTTTTTAAAGCTGACAACATCATAATAAAAACTTACCTTGGTTTATAAATACACATAAGGAGTCGCTCATATATTTCTTAAAATATATAGATACATGTTTTGGAAAGCGTACAAAATTTATTTTTAATTTAATTAAGTAGGTACTTCAATACAATATTTAAATAAAAAGCCTTTTGTTAGAAATGCCAAATACTAACACGTATTTTTAAACTCGCAATATTTGAAATTGCAAAATGTCATGTATAAAAAAAATGCCTTGTGAGCAATATGTTTGAATATTTTAAATCATACACTTTATAGTGATGTATTGCAATTAGTACATGAAAAAGTAATGAACCATTTCATAACATTAATGACTTTCTGAAAGGTTTTAAAACTGTACCGCATCAATTTAAAGCAGTGGTATCCGTTTGAGGAACAATTTTTTAAAGTGCTTTATGAATTGCATTATTTTATTGAGCAACATTAGCGACGTAATGTAATGTCATAGTTCTATAACTATATATTGACTTTGGCATATATTATAATATAAATATTTAAATATAATTTTGAAAACACATTAAAATTTGGTCTCGAAAAATAAATTATTAAAAAAAAATTCTGACCAAATTTAGTTTTTAAATATATGCTTAAAATTTTGTAATTAAGAAAGCAATCCCAAAAATAGTTAAGTTCCTGTTTACCTTTTTAATACAATATTAATTTCAAATTATTGTTTTATTTCAATATACCTTAAGCCAAAAGCTAAAATTTTATAAGCGTGTTTCCAGGGTGCAGTTTTGTGAGAAACACCTAATGCGCGATGCGTTGAGAATGTGAAAATCCAAGTTTTGTCTAGAAAGCCAATTTTATTTGCCTAAAAATCTAAAAAACTACGAAAAGTAAAATATTCATTACAATGATTATGTTGGCAGGTGTGAGTGATGCGAAATGACAGATTAAAATAAAAACTTAACTTTAAGCACTTACGTTGATAAGTCGTAGGCAGAAAGCATTAAAAAACCTTAGAGCTTTCGGGACATGTTTGATATTATTTGCAACTAGGCTGTGGTTCTAAATATAAATGTTGAATGCCTAGAATCAGTCCTAAGACCAAGACTATTAGCCAACTTTGGAGGCCTGTGTTCTATACTATTTGGTTCAAGCAATGTGTTCAGTTTGAAAAAGAAAAAACTCAAAGTTAAAGCGTACAAACTAATTCAAAACTATCTGACGTGATTGATGAAACACTAATTCTGTATAATTGAGTTTTGTTATAATTTGATGGAATAATTTTACCAGCGAAACATTGAATAACGCCACTAATAACGATAGCTTTCTTAAGAACATTAAAGTACGAGATTGTTTTGAAGGAAACCCTCGACGTAATGTCTCATGTCTGGCTGCTTAGGTCAAGTGAAGGTCTTTTGTTCTAGCCTATCATATGATTGTTAAGGCAGCGTCTCTCGTGAGTTTGTTGGATGTAGGTTGTTATTCGGAAGCCTCTCAATTGTCAGGGGCTACTCACCTAAACTGGAGGTTTCTGGTTCTGTTCAGGAGGTCGGCATGTCCCGAAGAGTATTGCTCAATCACATCTTTAACATCGTAAGGCTTCAGCGCCTCCCTAAATCTCTTGCGTGCGAGAAAATACTTCAGCTACACGGAACACAAAAACAACACACAAACATGTAAGGAAAACAGCCATATCAAATACATAAGGGGACACGCACATGAAGTGATGTTGAATGCATCGATACACATGGGTCAAGTATTATCTGTCAATGTGTACATGTTTCTAATGGAGTTGATGGGAAGCATAGAAAGATATTAAAGTACTTCTTAGTAAACGTCTTCTAGTTTCTTGTATGATGACTTTCTAGATTTATGCATCTAAAAAGCAAGATCTGAATATTAGTTTGTAGATTATTTCAGTGTGTAACAAAGTTTGTCCGTGTTGAAAAAATAGATACAGTGTAATGTACAACAGGTTTTCTTCATTAAAAAAACTAGCACAATACCATGCACAAATAATCCGTTAGAAATGTAAGTGGACACTATTAATCACTTGTTAATTGAAATTTGTAGATACAAAAGGATTTTATTTGATTTGCAAAAAAATTTAAAAGTTTTTTTAAATCTATTTTATTCATGCAGATTGTATTAAATCTAAAGAAGTTTAATAGAATTGAGTAGAAAGAGTTGGCGATGCTTTTAATGCGTCAGATGGTAAGTATGCAAATCCCACACACAACGAAAAACCTTCCAAGGGAAAGATAGAGAGTGCGGTGTGGGTGAACACCGCGAGGAAGGTTTGCTTGTTTGTTGGGAAAGTATGCAGCAAGGGAAGATAATGATCGGAAGAGGCGAGAAACTTAGCCAGTACATGGTACAAACAACGGAAGGTGGCTCATGCTCACATTGCAGAGTATGTTAAGTAAATGCACGCACAGCCTATTCGGCAGTTAGTCTGCTAGCGATGCACCCGCGAGGACTGGTTTGGTTTAAAGCAAAGGCATCGCTCCTCGCTGACAACGAACACCATCACCATCACTGAGAGTGCTGACAGTTATTTTACAGAAGTTAGTGTTGGGTATTGAGTGCTGTGTTGTCAGGTGTAGCGATGTCTGGAGTTAGTGTACAGTGACCAGAATAAGGTTAGCGAACAGAGAGGAGACAGGTACAGGTTCTGATCAGTGATCACTGCATGGAGCACACTACATATGACAGTAGGGTATCTAGCCTCTGTACCTAGTTTGTACATTTTTCACCCTGCCCAGCAGGTCAACGTGCCCGGCGGAGTATTGTTCTATGACGTCCTTTACATCGTAAGGCTTTAAGGCCTCCTTAAACTTGCGCCTCGCAACAAAATACTTCATCTGTTGGAAAACAGGCAAAACAAAACACAACATTTTAACACTTTTCATACATTATGTGTCAACTGAGTTATTCTATGTTCAAGTGTTAGTACTATGTATCTTGTTTTGTTCTTTATCAATAAGAATAGGCATCCTAAAGTTAAATTAATAGAAATCAATAAAATTTAACATTGCAAAAATATCATTCTGCAACAACACTTCAAAGCTTTTGTTGGAAAGCATAGATGCAGAGTGGGTGTTATTGCGCTTCAGCATAAAGTCATTTTACAATCCTGTTTTTTTTTTTCGTTGTTTATAACTACATATCACTGAAATGTTTTTTTAACAATTTTGTTTTTTTTTTAACACAATTTAAATTGCAACTTGCACTTTTAAAATATCATTTACCCATTATTTAGATTTTATTTGTTTATTTGAAGAATTGTTAAATTTACATGAAAAATGTATAGGTTTTATTTGTTTTAGGTATTTACCAATACTAAATATTTGTTACGAATTATTATAATTATTGCAATTGTTTTGATTTTTAAAAAGCAATATGTTATTCATTATCTTTATGGAATAATTAAAATGACCGCATGTCTCTTATCTCTTTTGTATGTCATTGCATAATTCCGTTAGCAATAAAACCTATAATTTAAAAATAAATTACCAAACCTATCAGAGAATTTTCTACATTACGTTATTTCCAGTTTTCCACGCAAACACGATACCCGCACCTTATGCAATCAAGTGCATGAAAGTTTGTAGTGAGGGTTGAAGTACTTAGAAAATCTATGGGGACGAAAGGAACTTTGGACGTTTATCTGTTGAACCGGACACGGTCGCAAGTTTACATACAAATCCACAGCAAATAGCCTTCACCGCTATTAGGCACGAACGGCCGAGATATAATCATCAAAAGCGTTTGAGTCACCAAATGAATCATGCACATCATCTAATCTCCCTTAATGATCTCAATCCAAAGGGAATGGCAGTTGACAATCCCAGGGGACATCATTAAAAGTGGGAAATAACTATATTTGAACACGGGTAGAGGGACTCAGTACCAAAAAACACAAACGGCTTTCGTTGACCTATATATAAGGTGCTTGAGACCAATCCCTTGAACACGGTGATTCTAATAAATTGAATAATTATAATTCTGTTACAGGGTAAAAATGTTTATTTAAAATTACTAAATTTTTTTACTGCCTACTAGGCATGAATTAAAAATGATAATTACTTTAGTTTATTGTATTATTTACTTTTATGTCGGTATTTTAAGTTTAAATGAAAATCTAACTCATTGTTATTTATTATTTTTAATTGATTAACTAATGTTTAAGACAAGATTTTATGCAAAGTACAAAGGGAAATAAAGTTGGTTTTTTGCAGGTGAAAAAATGTAATAAGCGGTAGCTGTTGAATGAAACACTAGTATATATCGAATCATTTGGCGGATAAGAGGTAACCCGCCGTAGCTCAGTGGATTAAGAGCACCTGACCGGACTTCAGAAGGGCGCGGGTTCGAGTCCCGTCGGCGGCATGTATCTTTTCTCGGAAGATTGTTTTAATGTGGATGAGTGTTTCAGGCTGATAATTATTGCTTATAATAATTGTTACTTATTGTTATTTATAGCCTTTATATGAAAATTAAAAATGTAGAATTTAAGTGACAGTAGGTACAACAGTAGAAAATATTTTAATGCAAAGAACCGTCACTATTTTTAGTACCTGCAGTATTTTAACCATAGAATAAAGATTACCGCAAGAGGTGCCTTGTGGACGTGTTTCGTGATCCAAATATTTGCCTTATCGAGGAATACATTTCAATACAAAACTATGATGAAGAAATTCAAATAGGAAAGAAATCTACGATGTCAGGCAAGTGTAAGTGAGACAGAGCTCTGGGCGGTTGGGCTAAATGGAATATTGGTTTTCACTCAAATTTGAATGGAAGGCACTTTTAATAGTATACTTTATTCTATGATTTTAAACGTTAAAATATTAGTCTGAAATTAAAACGTATTGCTTCTAGTTGACCGAGCGTAGCAAAATCCTGGACCGTTTTAAATTTCGACTTATTCCAAATTTCGAAGATTTTATGTAATAAACACACTATTAAATCCAATTAAAATTATTATTCAATTTAAATCATTTTTCTTAATAAATAATGCTTTGCATTGGAGTTAATCCGGCTAACCAATCTTCAATCTGAAGGATTCGAGAAAACGCAAAAACAAAAATCTTAAAAAATTTTCAGTGGTGGAGCGACGTAGATACTTTAAATCCCTAAAAAATTTCACTTCCAAACGTAAGTGAGTTTTTCTTTATGTGTATTTTAAGGGTTATGATTGATTGAGTACTTTAGTGCCAATAGACTATCTGAAAACGTGAAAAACTTAGATACGTTTTTAGATTTTCACGGCCAAAAGCATTTTCGTTGTTTGTTTTTGGGGTGTTATGCCGTGTTGTGCTACCTCCTTCTTTAGCCGACGTTTCGGACAGCGTTGCAGTGTCCATCATCAGGGCAGATCCGTCGATGTGAATTTGTAGTGTTAAGTGTGTGCTTATTTTTTAAGAAGGAGGTAGCACAACACGGCATAACACCCCAAAAACAAACAACGAAAGTGAAAAACTTACTCTATTTATTATTTTCGTATTGTTGTAATCGTTAAAATTTCTGACGTTCTGTAAAATATCAATTTGAAAAGGGTTCCATAGCCCGTGTAGGTAGGTACTTAATGTGTGTAAGGTTGTTTATCAGATGGATATAATTTAAAACACGTTTATTAGTAAGGGGTAAATGCTTGAAAGATTATGTTTTTAATAACGCAATTCATCAAATTATGCCATTAGTTTCACACTCAATGTGAATGAATGCATAATCAGTTTGAAATTCATATGCGTTGGATTATTATTTGTTTTTAATTTATTCTTAATAATGTGACAATTTATGTAAATATATTTTTTTATCCTCTAAGATAGTTGTTTATATTTATAGTTTACAACGCTGTATTATCGACAGCAGAATGGCTAATTGACGTAACCAAGATTTTTTCGATTTTCTCTTTTTGATTCAAATTCACTTGTACACAAAAACTGCGCCGATCTGTATACTCGAGGTTGATAAAATGTTTATATATGATGAAAATTATATAAACCTCGAGTAAACAAATCAACGCTTTTTTTTTTACAAAGTGGATTTGCAAAAAGAGAAAATCAATAAAATGTTGGTTACTTCAATTGGCCTTTATCCACTCGAGCGCCTTTTGCCACAATATGGCATTATTTCCTAAACCACGAAATGCTTTGCTGCCAAAGTATCGCAAATATTCGCTAGATTCTTTAAAAAGTTTAAAAGTTTACGAATTTATAATATTTTTTTTATAAATCCTACGAATATATGATAAAATAAAAAAGATAGTAGTTAATTTTTTTTAAAGGTTGATAAAATATTATTATTAAGTTTATCATTAGTGAAAGCTTTTCACCTGTAATTTGTACATAACCAAATTGAAAAATATTACAGGTTTTAGATCAGTATTTTTTTTCATTTTCATTGTTATTGAATAGCAAACAGAAATGCAAAAAAATAAATGGAAAACTGGAGAAGTGTGGACTTACCTTTCTTATAAATCGAATTGCACTCTTATGCTGGTTCGTTAGTGCAACACACCGGGGCTCATCGTCTTCGTCTGAAGTCATCAAACATATATATTAAAAACATGTTATAGATTAGTCAAAAGTATCAAAGAGAAATACATTTTAAAGTTGTTTTCACACTTTGATTCCTAGGTAAAGATTCAGATTATATTATATGATGGGCAATAATTTATTATATTAATAACTGAAACTTTTTAAAGTTTAAAAATCTTTATCAATTTTATAAATTAATATATAAATATCTGAACACATTTTTATAAGTAGAAGAAAAAAACTACATCTTGCTTTTTGATTATGAATATTCAGGAGTAGATCAAAGCAAGGAACAATAGTGTTGGAGTAATGCAAATTAATGTCAGCATTAACATTAACAAAACTGAATTGTACCTATGTCTAATAATATAATGTAATAACATTAAACATTTAAGGCCAACAATTAGATACCCATAACATATAACACTGACTTAGCATGCAGCAACAACATTTATAGATTAATGACAGACGTTAACAATCGTGCACAGATCCTACTGATGGGTGGAGATGTTATGCGAAAGTATCGAGTTGTCAAACAGCAAAAGAAGAAATAGTTTCAGGGACAAAGAATAATATATAAGTAAATAATAGGGAGACAATATGATCACAAGTTTAGTATTGTGGCTAATTGAAGGTGATTTGGATGAGGTACATGAGGATGTGTGATATCTAATGTACACATTTAAACTGTAGCTTGTTATGTTTTCTGTTTTATAGGGTAACTTTTAACTGATAACACTCACGGTTCGTATTGTGCTCCTCGTGTCAGCTGGGATCATTGTAAAGGTGGGTTGTTCACTAATGTATTTTAATATTGTTATTTTCTTGAGCTTGAATCTAGGTACATCGTTCGTACGAGATAATGGTTATTTGCTATATCGTCTAACCTTCCTTTTGAGAAAAAATACCTTATACAATCTTGTAGATTGTTACGGATACAAGGTAAATAAGAATAGCCAAAGTAAGAATTTTCGGGTAAAAATAATGTTGTTCTTGTAGTATTGTTCTTGTATTCAAAAAAATAATCAATAATTCGCAGAAGGTATACGATGTTGACGTCAGATGTTCCGTCGGGTCCGAAAACAGAACATATTTTTTGAACGAATTTAGCCTTTACAGATGCGTAGAGATATTATTAGGGTGGCCGTACATCCCGGTGAATATCTACACGTAGGGGTCGAGCACTCCGATGCTTTAGGCCTCATAAGGTACCTTTAGCCATGACGTCAGCAACTTAAACCACTTACAAACGGAGAGCATGAGATATTCAATGTATTCATTTGTGTTTTGCTGAATAGGACACGTTTCTTTCTACGTAATATGTCACGGAATATTTTTATAGGTACTAAGAGCTGCGGAAGAAAATAAAATGATGTATTTCTGACGAAGCTTCGTGACGGCTGGAAACTTGTTTCTTCCGAATAATAAAGAAGAACCAAAAAATTTACGACCGGGAATGATTAATTCCAGTAACGACGATCATCTCTAGGACCTTATTCGGAGTGCTTTATTTTTACGGAGTAAGAAAACAAATTAGCGGTTCCAGGATGGTTCCATGGATCTACGGGCGTATTATAACTCTCCCCCGGGCGGGGCCCCGTTGTATCGGAAATATTTACAAATTTACCTTTTATTCTTTCCAACAAAGATACGTTTGCAAATGACAACCAGCTAATAAATTAACTCAGGATTGACGTCGGCGAAAAATTGTAAAATGTTTATTTTGCATTTTAGGAAATTAAGAAGAATTTTCAAGCCCCAAGCAAAAATCGTATTCAATGTTTCCTTTTGAATTGAACTTGATTATGTGGAAGGATAAATAAAATTAATTCACGACGTTTAAATAAAACTTCAAAAATTTTGTCATTGACTATTTATTCAACATTCGTTGTAAATTAATTCATTTAACTCTCTCTCTCTCTCTTTCTTCCATTATGTTTAGCGAAAACTAACTTGAGAGACTACCGAAGTAACTCCCATATAATGATTGATGTTTAGAAACTTTGGCAGTGTTTATCTTATAACTTCAAGACCTTCAAAGAGTGGCACCGGGTGAATAGTTAAATTGCTCTACATCATAAACATGAACTTAACATGACGTACTTAAGTAATGTTCAAAACAAGTAACACCATCTCAACATGTTTGTGTTCTGACCCCGATAAACATGGACTTGGTTACATTTCACAGCGTAATTTAATCAAAAAGTCTTCAATTAATGATTCGACTGAGAAATAAACACTTCTCAAAGCCTTGAATTTTGTTTAATTTTATATGTTAATTAGTTCGGATAATTACTTTTACTCAACTACTGTCGCTAACGCTAAGCCTATTCGATATATTCGATTAGGGTGAACGAAGGATAAAATGCTTTTTGCTTTTTGCTAGTAAAAAAAACAGCTAAAAACTTTCCCTTTTACGAAAAACATCAAAAGCTTACTCTGTATGAAAGCTTTACGCGTAAATATCCCATTCAAAGTCCAAAAGCTTTGCTTGCTGGCGGAATGAGTCTTTGCTTACATAACGGAGGAATATCAATTTCAAAAAAGTCTTGACATTTTTATAGTACAGTAAATAACCATATTTCAATTTACGCATGTTTTATCCGGAGTAGAACCAGAAACTTCGCTCATTTCATTTTCAGGGGTATGTTGAAACGACTTTTTAATACCGTTAAGTTTATTACGCGAGTAAAGTCTCTTTAGTGGGTATTTCTCCGTTTTTAATACAAATGAAAACTAAATAGCTCCCCGGGGATCTAACTTCTGGGGATCTCAAAACGGCAAAAGGAACCGTAATATACACGCAGAAAAATCCTTGAATGGTAATGATTCTTGAATTTATTAAAATAAATAGAGCTTTCCTAATTACTAATTATTTGAGTTAAACTTATAAATATTGTGTAGTTACTCATTATTTCCATTAAAAAATAAATTGATTTTTCAAGTACTTAATCACCTGTACCTACTGCGAATTGTAATTTTTTATACAAGATATAAAATATTAAAGCCATAAAATTCATATTGCATTTTACGGACAGTGCATCCATCACAAAAATAATTGAAACAAAACTTTTACGGTCAGTAATAAAACTCTCAAACAGACTTACGTTTTGACGTTTTTTTTAACATCTACTCATCTTTTAGTACGTACTAATCTTAGTGCCATCGTTATGATAGTTGAAACTGCTGATATAGATCTCTGAACTTTATTCAGAACTTGTTCTAAAACACATTTCTTCTTCGCTTTCATCAATTTAGAAAAAATTCCAAACCATCTAAAATATTGCAATTTAAATGTGTGAAAGGAATTTTTTATGTGTAGAAATTCTTAAACAATTTTGTGGTTGTTTAAAAAAAACTATAAAAATGTAATTATTCGAGCCCCGAGATAAGAGTAATGAGCTTCACTGATTTACTGGTAAGGTATTGCCAGAAGGTACGCATTTAAGGAGGATCTTTAATTTTTCATATCGTGCAAACATGTCCACATATTATGAGTGCCAGTAATTACCTTGTTTCGAAAAAAAATTCCACATCTCAAGATGGAAATGACGATATGAATTGAAAATACTTGTAGTTAATTAGAAATTCACGATATTTAGTTTGAGAGTTTTATCGATTTCTGCTAAATCCTTAGGGGGTTTCTCACCATCCTCCCAATAGCTTATCTACCCTAATAACGAATATTTTCGATTTACGGTTTATTTATTTATTAAGTTGGAGTTTATAATTCGGTACTCGAACCTACGAATAGTGGCTATATATCGGATAAGTTGGCCGAGTTTTCTAACCACTGCGAGTATTTTATTTTTATTTTTAATAATATTCGTTATTAGGGTAGATAAGCTAACGGGAGGATGGTGAGAAACCCCCTTAGTTTAAAAACATTAATTGCACGCATTTTATTACTAAACAAGCTTCTGCCCGCGACTTCGTCTGCGCAGGATTGTACTTCTATTAGCATTTTTCGTTTCCTAGGTCCCATCTATGTTTATACTAAAATTCTTAATCTATTTATTTAAAATATCTATAATTCTTGATTCGATTCAAAGTATTAGGCGAGTACTTCAAATAAATTCACTAATTTTCTAAAATGGAATTTTGATTTAAATGAAATTTGATGCTTTTCAAAATGTCATTCTCAAATTTTGACATTTTCAATATTATTGTATTATTGCTATATTATTGTAAAGTTTCATTAAAATCCATTTAGTAGTTTTTGCGTGAAAGAGTAACTAACATACATACATAACATATATTAATAAGATGTATAAATCTTTAATTAGTACTATAACGGTACAAACAACTATTGAATTCGTGTGCATTATTTCATTGATCCTCAGACAGTTTGTTGTAATACGTAGACGTTCTAAAAAAAAGTTTTACATTATTCTAATTTTAATTTTTTATTATAAATTTCATTAAAAAAGCAGAATACAAATCAACTGACTATAGCACACCACTGGCATAGTAAGTTATTAAGGTACTGGCAAAGTGTTTGTAGTCGGTTGGAGTCGATTTAGAGGCAAGAAGGAACTTATTTTGTGTAGGCATTTTCCACAGCCGCAATTTCCATTTCCTTTGTAATCCTACTTAAATAATTACAATGGTGGTGAATACGTACTTATAAGTGAAAATTTACTTAATTGGTCGTTTTAGGGCCGAAATTAGTTTCAGGTTTCACAAGTTTCGGAAATAAACAACCAAGTTTGGGGAAAATTATTTATTGTAGAATTACAAGAGAATGGAAATTATTAATGCTCAGTTTTGACGATAAATGTAATAAGTAAATACAGTCTGTTTTTATTTAACGTTTTATCCTTTTCACGGTCTACATTTTTAAAGCAAGTTTTCATCGAGTTTTTTTTCCCTTCCCGATCGGGTTTAGATGACGTCAGGAGTCATGATCAAGCCAGTGCGTTTAATATTAATGTTTGTTGGTTTTTAAAGCGCTTTTTTCCAAATCGATGTATTTATTGTTCCCATAACCACGTGCAATAAAACATGCTTATGTGTATCTTACAGAATACACGTTTGCTATTCTATATTAAAATAAATTAACTAAGACTTCTTTACTGGCATTACCAAGGGTAACTCAGATCTTTTTTGGACGGAAATGACGTTTTAAACTGGAAATGACGTTCGATTTATATTTCATCATATTAACGTCGTAGATATGGCAACAGTGATTGTGACGCCTAGCAACGAATAACAAAACGTCAAATCTAACTCAAACATCAGACGTCATCCGTTTATCTAGTTTTAATAGGTTTTTGTTATCTTTTATATGATTTAACTAAAGATTTTAGATGAACATATTGGTTTGTCTTATTTAACTCTCTGATTCTTGTGAATTCTAGCTATTAAAGTAAAAAGTGGCAGAAGTGTGACAATAAAAATAGTGTTGTTTATAATTCAAATGGCTGAATCGCAGGAAAGTGTTACAAATTCGTCTATAATTAATTATAAAAAAAAATAACCTAATCATCTTCCTCCGCCTAAAAAATGTAAGTTTTCATTTAGTTTTTAGTTAAATATAAAAAAAAACAACCTAATCATCTTACTCCGCCTAAAAAATGAATTTTTTATTTAGTTTTTAGTTAATTATAAAAAAAACAACATAATCATCTTCCTCCGCCTAAAAAATGTAAGTTTTTATTTAGTTTTTAGTTAATTATAAAAAAAACAACCTAATCATCTTCCTCCGCCTAAAAAGTGTAAGTTTTTATTTAGTTTTTGTTAATTATAAAAAAAACAACCTAATCATCTTCCTCGGCCTAAAAAATTTAAGTTTTTATTTAGTTTTTAGTCAAGAAGTTTTACTTTAACTGCGCGTAAAGGTTAGACGCACTCAACTTTAAAAACAATTTAACTGTTTAATATTAAATAATTATAAAAAACAGTGATAATTTCTTATAATGCCACAGAATTTAAAACATGTGTGTGTAAGTTTTAGTAATTTTGTAAACTGAGTCCAATATTTTGTTTTTATAAATTGTATTCTAGGAAGAAGAATCCATGTGCAGCAGCCCTCGTGAATAATTCATTTATTTAAAAACCAAAGGAAAACCTAATAAACCTCGACAAGAATAATTTGGAGATTGCAAAGCTTGAAAAAGGAAAGAGGAGATAAAGGGATCAGTTTTTTCAGCAATCCGCAAATCTTCCAAATCCTCGGACGTTTTTGCCTTTAACAATTTGGCGCAATTTCAGTATGAATGTGTTAGGGGAAATGCCTTCCAACTAAACACTAAGAAAAATACTGATGATTATATAAACGCATTTAAAATAAAGCTTGTAATTAATCTATGCAAGTATCTTCATATTAATGAAAGTTTATTTATACAAATTTCAACAACATACAATAAAGGGATTAATTAGGTAAAAAATAAGAAATTGGCGTTTTGTCGTACTGGCAACTTTGTTTTCAAATATCTTCTCTTTGGTTAGGAATTCCAAATTCAAATTTATACAGCTATTTACTCATGTATTTGTGTTTCGAAAATTATAATTCATTTGTTTTTTCCTTAATTGTATTTTTTCTTTCCGTCACTTAGTTCACAAAATGGAAAACTTGAAATATCGCGTTATTTACGAGTACGAGTTCCACCGTGGCACCAGTGCTTCAGAAACGGCTCGAAGGATTAATGGTGTGTATGGCGACGGTGCCGCAAAAGAAAACACAGTGCGTTTTTGGTTCCAACGTTTTCGTTCTGGAAATTTCGACCTGCAGAACAAGCCCCGACCAAAGTTGATAATGAAGAATTGAAGGCTATTGTGGAAGCGGATCCATCGCAAATCACGTCCAAGTTAGAAGCAGGCTGCGGTGTTAGTGATAAAACTGTTTTAATCCACTTGAAGCAAATTGGGAAGGTGAAACAGTTTGTAAGGTGGGTACCTCACAAATGGAGTGAAGCAAATCAACAAACGCGCGTTGACTGCTGCGTTGCATTACTCAACCGGCACAATAATGAAGGGATTTTAAATCGAATCATTACCTGTGATGAAAAGTGGATCCTGTATGATAATCGGAAGCGCTCATCGCAATGGCTGAACCCTGCCGAACCAGCCAAACCATGCCCCAAGCGAAAATTGACTCCAAAAAAGTTACTTGTGAGCGTTTGGTGAAGAAAAAAAACCATTAAGGAAAAGACAAATGAATTATAATTTTCGAAACAGAAATACATGAGTAAATAGCTATATAAATTTGAATTTGGAATTCCTAACCAAAGAGGATATTTGAGATCAAAGTTGCCAGTACGGCAAAACGAAAATTTCGTATGTAAGGACCTAATATTAAAATGTGATATAGTATTCCAAAGACTTAAAGCATTCTATATAATATATTTTTTAATTAAATTGGTCGATTCTTTTGCTACGGGGTTTGCTGGATGTAATAATATGATGGGTTCTCAGGTAAAATAAGCTTTTGCAAAATGTGATTTAGAAACACAAATGTACTTGTTTCGTGCTAGGTAGACAGGTAGACAAACAATTAAAGTGTATATATGTAAATAATAGTTGATTACTTATCTACGGCACTGCTGCGTCAGTGGGGAGTGCTATTGTAAGTTAGTTTATTTTATTAAATGGGAAAAAGCAATGTCTGTAGCTTACAATGTTAAATAATTCAAATCAGAAAATGTTTTCATAAAAGATGCATAAAATCCTAGAGATGATTGTGTGAAGCTTCAAGTTTCATTCAACAATAAATAACTTCACAGTGAAGCTATATTTCTCAGGGCAAATAAAGAAACCTTTAATACGACTGTCGTATCCCTTCAAAAAATGAAATCAAGTGATCTTTGATCAAGAAAAATATATTGTAATGAATCATAAATTTAACGTATGCCAGCAGAATGAAAGGAATAATGGATTGGCAAAATGGTGCAATGTGGTCACACGTTCCGCGGTAGACACCAGCTTAACTATCAGGAACAAAGTTTAGTCTTTTAACCACCATCCGCATTGGACAATGGACTTATTCGAGGATGGATATACCTATTCATTCTGTGGGCGCGCGGAATGATATTCCGGCATAAACTACTTACACATATACAGTAAAATTATAAAACAATGTATTATTGTTCTTTCTAGAGCAAGAATCCAGTTTTATTTGAATTATTTTATGCTTAAGTGAGATAAGACGATTTTTTTTCACAGTTCAAAATAAACCTAGCCTCTTCTTTAGAAACAGATTCGAACCTGTGCGTGTTGATGGAACCTTAAAATAAATTGTATATCTAGACCCGACAAAATATTGCATCAAAACAGAAAAGATATAGGAGTCAACAAAGGAGAGTAACTTCCTATCGCGGAGTTAAACAAACCAGCCTTAAGTAACTTTTACAACAGAGTATTATGTTCTCCGTTAAATTTAACCTTATTTTCCATCGATCGTTTGTTTACCGGGTCTAAATATTGAGTGAACTAAATAATGCTCCGTGACGCTGCACTTTCTAATACTAAATTGAAATGGTAAACGGTTTCTCCATTTTAACAGTGCTTAATACAAAACAATCCTTTTGTAAAGGTTTGATCTTTGTTTCTATCTTGTCTTTTTAAAAACAAATCCAACAAAGATAATTAAATCTTTCAAAAAGCACAAGAAAACTTCAAAGAACTGACAGGATGTTAAATTAATGTACATTGTGAAATATTTTTACTTTTCCTTTTAGATGAGGCAAATGTATTACAAGAAAAGCTTTGAAACGTCGAAATTTTCAGCTGATTGAGTTCCATCGCAAGACTGATCTCGTCATTAAAATTGATGTTTTATATGGGTTTTTATATTGATTTCCTCAATAACAGCGGGGTATTTTTTCTACAATTGCAGCATCACGTTTCATGAACTAAAGGCAAATATTGCTCAAACGCACAGAAAAATATAATCTCTAAAGCTCAAAAAGGTTAGAAGATGAAGTATGAAAGTACAGTCCATCGATAAAATTCTACGAAAAATGTATGTACTGTTTAAAGTTTGTCTTAAAGCTTCAATATTTTTTTAATGAAAAAGCATCGATCATCATAATAACTGAATTCCGAAGCGTTTGTCGCTATCAGGAACTTTTCCGTGCAAATTTAAAACTGTATTTTAGCTTTCAATTTAGCCCCCACTTTGTATGCCATGAATATGATGAACAGAATTAATCAATGCACGTCAATATACTGAAGAGATTGATAAATAATGAACATTCCTAAATCTTGATGTTACTGTATCAAACTTTAAACTGTGTAATAAATATGCATTTACCATGTACAGTCGTACCGCCGATAGCTCGATTGAAATCTTTTTCTCTCTTCCATAAACATATACGAAACGGAAAATGGTGGTTACAGCAAAGCTCTCAGTGGCAGGATGATGAATGTACCGCTGAAAGCTCCGTTGTCTCACTCCGTCTATCTCATAAACGAAGCACAAATTAAGGTGAGAGATAACTAACAACACACGGAGAAAAATGTTATTCGAAAAAACTATCATTTTAATAGTAAAAACGGTTAAAAACGGGACTGAAGTTCTTACGAACAAATTAACAGGATTTCAATGTTAATTGGCGGAATCATGTAAGAATAATTTGTTGGTATACGTAATTCCGTACGTATAATAATAAATATTGAAACATTTAATTTGTTCGTAAGAACTTTAGTCCCGTTTTTAACCGTTTTTACTATTAAAATGATCGTTTTTTCGAATAACATTTTTCTCCGTGCAGAGCTCTCAGTGGCAGGAACATGGGCGCACAGCTGATTATTTACGTTATAACCTCTACCTTTTTCTCATAAATGATGAAATATAAAGAGAAATTCCAACGGAGCTCTCAGCGGCAAGGCCATAATGTTTTCAGAGGTATATCCGTAGAACTCTCCCTAAGGACTTGCATTTGTCATTTCGTCCGTTACGCGAGGCGCGAGTTAAAGCACCTCAGATCATTAATCGCCCTTCCCGAATGGCGGGAAGAATAATGAGTCGCGCCGAGGCAGTGGAGATTGTATTTTTCTGCGCGTCGACATGGTAGTATACCCGTGTCAGGGTGGCGGGCAGTATAGCTACAGGTAGGGTCGTACTTTCTGGGAAGAAGAAGACCGACCCAGAGGTGTCCGGCTGGAGGAGGCCGAGCAGCGCGAGGGGCACGGCAGAGGCTCCGCCCAGGTACCGCACAGCCCCCACACCCCCCGTACTGGCCAGGTCCTGGGAGCTGCCCGACCGCAGCCCCGCTGTGGGCCAAATGCATCACTCTCGCGACCGCACAATGCACAACAATCACACCATATAAACTCTTAATCATCTATTTACATCTCTAGGTACTCAGTACTCATTGATTGTGCTATATGTTAGTGCTCATCAATAGTTGGTTATATGGTGTATACTCTATACGAACTGAGTGTTTTTGTCGATGATAATCAACTACTGCTGTAACCAGATAATGATGGAACCTCAGCTGTGAGCGAATAACGGAACTTCAGGTAACATTTACGTTAACGCTTTTAAGATATTATATATTGTTGTATTGTACGTAGTGTTGAAATTCTTAAATAAAGTACAGTGATAATATATGTGAATGTTACGAGTTTATTTGCAAAAATATACATAAGTTTAATAAATACATTAAATGTTGACATTAGAAAGAAAACGACGAACAAAAAACAAATAAAGCATGTTATTTTAATTGTGAACGATATGTACGTGAAAATGCATGATTAAAAATGGTTGACGAAAAGTTTAACATAAAAGACATCCCACGAAGTTATACTTTAGTGGCCTGATTAAAGTGAAAGAGTAGATGTAGGTACAAAAAAATTTGAGCGCAGTAGAAATGTTATTACGTTATGTAAAAATTATTGTAGATAACATCGAAACGTATTTAAAGCGACAACATATACCATTTAGCAGGTGTTTTTTACCCACGAAAAAAGCTCTTACCTATTTTAAAGTACTCACTCTGCTTGTTCTTCCTGTGCCAGTTAACAGTTGATTTGTCAGAGAGGTACCAATCTACGAGTAATAGGGTGACCATAACAAAGTACATGCGCAGGAAAGGAGACAATCATTTATATCAGGATTTAAATTTTATAAATAAAATATACATTTTGATTTCCTTGAGAAAAACCTTCCTTAAATGTCAATGACACTAACTTTTATTTGTGTTCAATTGCGTCATAATTTAGTAATACATAGAAGAATGTCAGGAAAGAGAGCTTTGTTACTAACTAAGCTTAGTATTGCGATTAGTTGTAATGGTAAGAAAATTAAAATGGATAAACAGCTTAATAGGGAGAAAAAAGATTGCTTTTATTGATTGTCTAAAGGAGTGCCGATAGATCCCTAAATTTACTACAAAACGCAAAAATACACCGATGAGTTTTTGGTACGTATTAGAAACTTATTTATATATATATATATACGTTCTACTGAAGTATTTTCGGCAGACCACGATTTTTACTATTCATTAAAGCGGTTCAAACCTCTATTCAATATTTATTTTCTCTTCCTTTGTACATATTATATTATTTCTGTCTTATGTGTTCAGTGTTCATATTGTTACAACCTAAAGACAATAAAAAGCAAAAGAAAACATTATATTCCGTAAATATTAAAACCTAAACACTCGGCCGATGTTCCATCAGTTTTCCGGAAGAGTTTTACGTAACCCAATGATGTTATAATAAGAGAATGTGTGTACATATTTATGTAAGCATTGTGTAAATGTAAAGGTAGAGTGTGTAAGTTAAATTTTGCCGAACATTTTTAGTATCCGATATTCATAGAACCTGAAAGAGTACCGTCAAAGTACTCGTACGTGACTCGATTAACCAAATACTCTGTCAAAAGGACCATTATTGTTGGTATGAAACGAATCCGTTTTTCTGAGCAAGATAACAGAGTAAAATATAGGGATAACAATAAACATTTTTTAAACGTGTCACATAAAATAGTTATTCTTTCTCGGAACAACAAAAGGAACAGTTCTCAAATTTTGTTTCGTTCTCGGGAAATATTATTTACAAAGAATTATGTTTTTGAGAGTTGATATTAGACCCCGAGTAACAACATCTGAGCGTTGCCGCGAGATCCGCTGAAATAAATCATAAAATTGGGAGAATATTATTTAGGAAATTTATTCAGTTTTATGGAAGAAACTTTTCTATGGAGCTTCATCTACAGTCATCCAGAGGAAGACCAAAGAACGCCCGGATGACTCAATGCTCCAAAATTCTGCATAGAAACGGCCTGGATGAAAGCGATACCCAGAACCGAAGAAGCTACAACCTGAGAACGAGAAGAGCCGACCCCAACAGCCTACTTAGGCAATGAGTTGGGGATTGTTTTTTGTTGATGTTTTTTAAGTAAAAAATAAAAATATTTAACATTTTACAGTATTTTATCGCTTTTGTCCAAAACACTACTATCAGGTGCTTCGTGATAATATATATCTACAATTGAACAAAACATTTACAAAAACTGGCCAAAAATGATGAAATAAATATCTCTCTCATAAAATGAACGATTTTGAAGATAGCAACATTTTATTCCAAATAAAGATTTTGTTGTTGTGCTTATAATATATATGTACAGAAAATATCTATGTACAGATTATTCTGGATAAGAGTTTTTAGAAACGTTACCGAAAAGTAATTTTGTGTCATATTATGCTATAATTATAAACTTCTTGAACTAGCGATCTAATTTCAGAAAGGTATTCGTCACATTAGATATTATAATGAATTTGACTAACATAAACTTCACACCATACCGACTAAACGTAATGCGTGGAACCACTTCATCATTAATATTATTCATTGTTCATTTCACAGTGAGGACGATCTGGTTAATTTATGCAAACCATCCATTAATTCTGACACTTTTGTCAGACAATACTCAGCATCGTAAAAGAGAAAGGAATATTTGTGGGAGTACCTTTATGAGTTTCAAGTATGTAATTCTATTTCAGGCGTGACCATAACCTCACAATCCGTATATTACTTGCAATTGTTGCAATTCATTCGAAAAAAATAACCTTTTTGCGTAGGTATTAACTATTTTCATTGTCTTAAATACTAATAGAAACATTATTTTAAATAGTTAAAGACTTGTTTAATTTTGATAGCCAGCTTCTCCCCAATACTTCCTTCTTGTTGTTTCTCTAATGGCCTCACAACTGCTGAAAATTCTGTTACATTGCAACTTAAGTGAACATTGTTTCAAGTTTTTTAAAACAATCATGTTTTTATAAGTCAAACCAAATCGCATTTCGTCCATATCTTTATTCTATCCTTCCCTTCATGAAAGTGTTAACAGATCGTCTGATTCATTTCGTTCGACTTGATGTATCAGTAATGAAACTTCTGGCACTGCCTGCTAAAATCAATCACTAACCGAAATAACTTCTGGCAAAACTTCAGTCAAGTTGTGTTTTTCCTTCGACCAGACCCTAATCACTTTATTGGAGGGTCGTTTACCAAGTCCGATGAACCACTTGGACGGAAACTGTGTGATAGGAGAGCTTAAGATGGCCAAGAAAAGCGGCACGCTCGTCTTATCGGATATACGCTAGGTACATATTCTGACAAGATCTCATCACAACAGACTCTGCTAAGGGAAGTGGAGATTTCCGGAACTTTACTGCTTTTAAGATGCCCATTTTTCAAGCAGAATGTGTCAGATAAAGCAATTGAGAGCTTGCATTTATTTATTTAACCCTTGAACAAATTATTCTTGGAAATAAATTCAATTACATTATGTTTACGATAATGTATTCTTAAAACAAATACTCGAAAATATCTAACAATATTTGGTACTATTTTACACGTTTAGAATCGAAAAATATCTGGGCCGTAAACAGTCGCAAATGTAGTTTTGCCTTTACAAATATCCACATTGTCTCTCAAATAGATGTATCTCATTTTCCGGAGGGTCCAAGGAATTGAAAAATTATTTATTTTATGTGTGTTGGTAGATCGCTTCTTTTGTAGTTGTTTTAAGGTCACTTACTCGTTTCGGTTCTATGTCACAAACGACACAAATAAAATAATCAGATTACGATAAAAAAATCTATTTTTCGAAGTGTTAATTCATTGTGAAATTCCATCGTTTGCATCGTTTTACTTATTTGTGTAGAACCGCTCTAGTTTCAGCTTACGATCTTCATATTCATAATGGTAAATTTTACTGATCCAGATGTTATAAATTAATATTAGTCAACGTTTTTCGACTTCTTCGGATTTTATCGCACTTTCTATCTTCTTCGTTTCAGTTACAGGAGACACAATAATTAATGGATTCGAGATCTAAATTTCTGAGAGAAAACGATACGTTTGTTCTCCGACGTTTCGTAACTATGGATACTTAAATCGATTAATATAAACCTGACAATACAAAATTAACCTGTCGAATAAGTTAGGTTAATTCATTTTTATTATATCTACGTAAATAATTTTTCTAAGATCGCTAAACATCGAGCACAATTTCCTATAAATATATTATTATTTATGATTACCTGTTTAGCATACTATATACATTATTTATGTTCAACTATATATTACATGTAATTTTGACTTAAATTACAACAACGAGAAAAATAATCCAATGCTTAATTTACATTAAAAAATCATTCAAATGATCTAAATAATAATTGTTTTAAATTAAAAGCTTTTAGAGCGAAATAAAACAATAATCATCGTACTTATGTTTAATTATTAATTCATTGTTTTGATTTTACATAAATTTAGCATTATCATATTCGCAAAGCATAAAGGCATACTTTTCTATAAAACAAACGTTCTGCTACAGAATACAAACGATCAATGGCATGCAACTTTACATTACAAATGTTTCTGTACAATATTGTACTACACAAGCTTATCTGAGATTAAAAAAAATTATTAAAATTCTCCATTACGCCTTTTCATTAAAAAGGATAACGAGGTTACAGCGGTTTCACGTGATAATGGTTAAAATTAACAAGCAGCCTCATTAAAAAAATTATATAATATTTGCCCGGTTACCTTTACCTTATGCATGGTGAAATTTTTCTTCCCTTTTGCATTGAAAATCTAGTAAAATATATTCAACTAATCTGTTAAAAAATATATGAAAATAGTTTTGTACAAACAAATTTTCTAACGTATATACCTAATATACGATAATGAGCTTTTGGTACCCCCTAGTAAAGTTTTTTGAGGCTCCTTAGTGCACCGGGCGAACCTATTTTTTGACAGCAATTGGGCAGTTTGGGCACCTCAAAAATCCAATCACAAAAAAAATCAGATCCCAAAACAAATTATATTATACACAACTCTTACGTCAGAGAGTTATTATATCTTTTTATTAATTTATGCCGTATTGAAATTTTCTGCAAAGGGGATTTTTTAACGTGTCTTTTCTAGGGTAAGAAATGTTACGTTTAAATGGGATATTTTTATTAGCAAAATATATATTTTAAGGCTTCGTTTCTTAAGTTTATTTCAGATAATACATACTGACTAATTATCGATAAAAAGGAATAACGCACAAATATGAAATACATTATTATAGCAGCGTGCGTGAATCATACAGAGCTAAGGCAAGATACACATCAAGTTTACTTCAATTACCTTACAGGAGATATAAGCTTTGTCAAACGTTCTTTTAAATATAATGATTTTTTTGTGATTTTTTTCTAATTTTCCTCACTTCTAATGATATATTTATATATATTTTGTAACTATGCTGACTGTCAAAATATCATTGGTTTATTATTTGAAAACATTATAAATATTCATTCGAACCATTAACAACTTCCATGTGACCTACATATTTTAAAAACAAGTGAAAAAAATGGAAAAATTGATTTTAAAACATGTTGAATTGTCGAAATTTAAAAAACACAATCTTTTATGTTTCTAAATAATAATTTGATAAAATAATGTAGGAATAATGTCCAAGAGAGAGGTTAAGATTCTTCGTTTACAATTGTAATTATGTCTTATTGAGTTCATTCTCAAAAGCTTTACGCTTATATGTAATATCTAGATGATTATAGAAGAGATTAACCAAGTCATATCAAATAAACTCAACAACTAATAGCATAAGTATTAGATGATTTTGTAGGCTACATTATTGAAAGCACACTACTTAGCGGCATGCCTTCCTAAAAGACTTTAATGATCTAAGTTATATTTAAGTAAGCCTTGACTCCGATGAAATTAGTACTAGCTTTTCAACAACACAGCTTTAGTGAATACGCCAACTGTTTAATGAAATATTGATAAAAGCTCCAAGCGAGTAGTAATAGTATAGTACCAATAATCAAACAGTTAATTTGGTGATATGACCTAGTAAGTTTTGGAGGTTACGATATGTTAAGAATTTTATTGAGGTAATGTCATTTTAGACAAATTATAGAACTAAAGTTACGACTTGTAACACAAAGTAAAGAATTGATGATATCTCCTGTAAGATAAAAGCTACAACGTGGTGACATCTATTGGCTTACCATCGGAGTTTTTCTTACACAGGGCAGTTTCCGCCACCGAGTCCTCGCTGTGGCTGGCGTTGAGGTGCCTCCCTCCACCCAGGGCTGCTAGTGCGAGCAAGCCGTCAAGCATCAAATCAATCGGAAATAAAGGAAATAACTCTAACCTCACTACGGAATGACAAATTGTCCAAGTATTATTGTAAATGTTGATCATCCATTAATAACGCACTGCGTGAAGGTTTTAAGCAAAAGCGCTTGAGAAACACAGAAAATGATTTCTTCAGAAATTAATATACAAGTTTTAACAGCAGTTGCCCGAAGGATTTTAACCAGCGATTGCACAACAAATTTGGAGCACAAAATGCAGCTGTAATTTTTCTTTACGACGATTTTTTCTTTTTTTGTCAACAAAAAAATAAATAAATTCTACCACACATCGCCACTGTCCACTGTGCTACACGCCTCGACGGATCGTGTGACATGCACCTTGTCTCGTTCTTTACCATGCTGTTGGAACGAGACGGATTGCATAACACTTGACCCACCTGGTTGTACCGAAATGCCCAGTTGAGAAGTGTGATGGAATTTTTAATTATTTTTATTTTTATTTGAAGAAAAATATCATCGGACAGCAAAATCACTTTTAAGTTTTTAACTCCAAGTATGCTCAGGAATTGTAGGATAAAATCTGCTTATATATATTTGATTACCAACTTTTTATTTTATTTCGTAATTATTTTTAATCAAGTGCCTTTCTTATTAACATTTTACAAATGATTTATAGTACATAATTTACGAAAATCCCGAAAATATCGTCAGTATCAATACTGTCAATCATAGCGTGCAAAAAAACATTTTGCTGATAGATAAAACTGAATGATCGACACTAACGTTTATTCAAGGAAGAAGATTTTAGTTTCATATGGAATTATGGATTCTGTGTTTTCCCAAGCAAAATCAAAAGTATAATCAAGTGCAATATTTCTAGCTACCTCCTAATTCAATCTGAAAGTCAAACATTAAGGTTTCATCTGTAAAATTTCCTTAATGCGCAATTTTTATAAAAAAGCTGATGGAAAGTTTAAAAAAATCTACTTAAAATATTCATTTTGTTTCCTATGAAAAAAAGATATATGAAATAATTATACATGTAGGAAGTTTTCTAGAATACTTAATTGAGATATAAATATTTACAAAATCGTGTCAAGTGCGAAAACATGCCAGGGCTTCATAAATCGAGAATAATCGCACTAATAACCGTAAAACTCTGTAAACAATAATTATTCCTAAAGTATAAGAAAAACATCAGTCACCAATTACGTACGATATTAACTTTAAACTTTCCTATCTAACAAAAGTTTGGGGCTATATTGAGCATGATTTACATTAAGAAATACTGAATCTAGTTTATTACAGATGTAAATTTTTCATTAATAAATGTTCTTGCAAAAGAATTTTTGTACGCAGCAGCTTTAACCGAAAATCTAATTTAGTGAAACTATATTTGTTTTTTAATTAAAATTCAAGGTGAAAAACAAGCATTTTTATAGATTAACTTTTTTGTAAATTGAGACAAATATTAACCCTCATTGAGAATTTATGAGTTTTCAATATGGTTTACTAGAATATTATTTTGATCTACATAGTTTACGCGAAACAAGTCAGTGTGTGAGAACGAGCTTTGAATAATAAATAAACTTAAGGTAATGTTTAATATTTCATACACTGAAGCTCTTCAAACTGTCTTTTATTGATCGTAAAATAATACAGATAATATGCTTTTGTTGACCTCAAAATCAATTATCGACATAGAAGGTTAATCTAATATTCCGAATTACTTTAAAACGTGTCGTTTCTTGTACAATTTGTTTACTCAGCGAAGAACAAATAACGAGGCGCCTTTACGGTAAACGGGGGAATATTGACACACTTTATCGTGAATAAAAATCTTTACACTTATTTTATTGTGCTAAACAATTTGTACCGGGGATAAACTCTTCGAGTAATGCCTATTTCCTTGGGGAAGTGAAGGGCGGTCGTTTGACTAATCCTAGCTATCTTTGTCTTATCCCGGCTATCTTTGTCTAATCCAATTACATCTTTAAGCTTCCGAGTATCGGCAAAATATACATTTCCGCGCCAAGGCGCTCGCGCTAGGCGCATCGCTGAAACGTCTACCCTCGCGAAAGGGTTCAAACTCTACTTCTATTTAAACTTCTCATTATTCTCTCAAAAACATCTACTTAATTTGATGTAAATTACAAATGTACAGGTATTTTATGAATATTTTTTTTATTATTATTTCCTTTGGATAACTTAATTAGAATGACTCGTGTGTCATTTAATTTATATTAAACCAGCAAATAAATGTGTAATAAAGAAACACTGAAGAAATAAAAAGATAGTATTAACTTGATTGTTGGTGTGTGTGATGCAGTAGGACGTAGTTTTAATAATTATGAATGATGCACAGACAAAATGATAATAACAAAGTGTTACCACTGCTGTTAAGGAAATCATAAAAATAAGCACCGTTATCTAT
Source organism: Limnephilus auricula (assembly GCA_951813805.1). Taxonomy (NCBI): domain Eukaryota; kingdom Metazoa; phylum Arthropoda; class Insecta; order Trichoptera; family Limnephilidae; genus Limnephilus; species Limnephilus auricula. The sequence continues at coordinate 23,492,925 of OX638390.1, read as the reverse complement.
GTTCTTACTTTTTCGAGGAAAATAAGAAGCAAATTTATTTAGTAGTATAGGTAGGCACTCAATATGAGAAGAAGAAACATTTTATAAGCAGTAATTCAGTCAAAATAATATTTTTCTTTCTTGGATAGAAAAAGAAAAAGAGGCACATTACCCTCACAAACCTAAATAAACGTGTCAAATATATTATAATGAATAAACAGAAAATTTCTTGTACCTTGAATCGCATTCATTTAAATAATTCAAATGAAAATGTTAGATAAAATAAATAAAGATGAAGATATTCTTACAGAATTCTTTTCCTCCGGGGAAAATTTTTCTTTGGATCGGTTTAAATGCCAAAAATACACCAAGAAAATCAACTGATCTTTTTATAGATTGTGCGCGTTGATCCATTTCATCGAATTGATTAATATTCATCAATTGATTGGAACTTAAGACATTTAACTTTAAAAAGTTAAGTAGTTATTACAAAAACTTATTTCAAGTGCGTAGTAGATTTCTTTACATGTATACACACAAGCAATGATATGATTTGTTAAACGAAGACAGCATGAGAGAGCTGTTATTTTGGATTAATGATATTAAGACATTTTTATGGAATTTTTTTGATAAAATATCAAAATAGTATAAAATCATATAAACCACCTAAAATTAAAAAATCTTATATTCAACAGTCTAAAAATGACCAAAAATTATAATATTTAGTCATTTCTCCTTGGAATTCGTTGCCTGTTAACAGTCCATAAATGTGTGTTATTACTATAACAGCTGTGGCTATAAATAATTTAAATATATACCAAACACAAATGGAATTGTTGACCGCTAACCGACATCGATTCCATGTCCATAGAATTCATACCCATAAAGACATACACTCAAGTTGCATACAATTCACATGGTATTTGAAGACATAGACGATGGTCAAGTATTGGACAAATGCATGAATCATTTTGGCAAACTGTTTCCATACGGATTTGAATATAATATTAATGTCTGGCGTGCCGCCCTTCTCCGTACAAATACACAGGTCGATGGATAGTCAGAGTGAAATATCTAATAAAGGACATATATTTTGAAGATTGCATAATCTGTTAACCGTAGCGGAGATGGTAAAAAGTGTTATAAAATTGTAAAATTCGATTAAGTTGCAGAATATGGAGTGCATCCTTTAGTTAACGCCCTTATTGGCTTATATACGGGAATACATAGATACAATAATAGATGCATTTAAAAAAAACATACTGTTACAAACTGTTATGGCAAGACGGTTTTGTATTCATTTAGTGTAGAATTAAAGATTTCCGCTGACTCGGCATAATTATTTCATTCCATTTATTCTGGGCAATGACTATTTATTATGTTATGGTAGTTAATGCCAGAAGTTCCGCTCTGAAATATATTACAACTTATAATAATACTTACGCAATGGAATTCGATAACTTATTGATGCAAGCAATTCTGGACTAACACATGTTTCTTTAAAGATTTGTCATTGAATAATCCGTGTCTTTATTAATTAAAAAAAATATTGTCCCAATTATCTCGGTGGACTAAATAAATAGTATAAAAATAAAGGACGATAAAAACTCGTCCGCATACGGGGAATTCTGACCTAATCCTATTTAATATCTGCCGGTCTTACCTAATAACACTTTTTACTGTTTACCATCTCCGTAGTAGTAAAGAATTGACACCAATAATATGAAGGTTTTTGATTGTACTCGTCTCAATCTTGCGTGGGTATTTCATTATGTACCGCTGGTAGCTCCGTTGCTCTCTCTCTGTTCCATAAACGTGACATGAAGGGACGTCACAACGGAGCTCACAGCGGTAGTACCGTATTTTGGATCTACCAGGGCCTTACATTTTTTGTAATTGAATCAGAACCTGTAGGAATACTTGACCAAAGTCGACGTTTTCACTCTCGCCTGAAATCAACACTAATGTAAATAATGAACCCTCGGTAATGCGAAGGGCGGGTGGGTGGTAATAGGGAGGTTGGTTGGAAGGTAACGTACCTAGGTTCTCGGCGCTGGCGTTCATGTCGTGGAAGGGTCTCGGTCCCCGGCCTTTGCCCCCTCCGTGCGGGGCCGGGGAATGCAGAGAAGTGCTCTTGTGACGCCTGATGGTTGGCAGTCGGGACACAAAGGACGCGTTGTGCTTGAAGCTGGAAGACAGCGGAGCTCGGCTGAGTGGGGATTCAACGATACAATGTGTTAGTGGTTAGTAGTTAGTAGAGTTAATATTTGATACGAAAAGTATGTAAATTTTACTAGTTTTGTTCGGTACTGACATTTTTTTTTTTTTTAAATTAGGTCCACACAGGAGGCCCTGAGGAAAATAATTTCCCTCAGGGCCTATGTCATCTTTGAGGATGCTGTGTGGAGGGTATTTTAAGGAAATAAAGGAGAAGAAGTTCTGGGAAGGAAAAGGGTATGAGGGTTGGGTAGGAATCTGGGGTTCAGTGTCTAGATCATCCGCCGCCAAGACCTAGACAAACCTTACCCCATGAACCCGGGCACCCCTGCTAAGTCACCAAACGTAGCGAATCACTTGGGGTGACCTATGGCAGAGGGGTTGGTTATCCAATAAATTGTTCCCGGGGCGGCGGTACCCATTCCCGCCTCCCAAAATGACTATATTATCTGCATTTGACACAATTTTATAGAAATAAACAATAAAAATTATGTATTTTATGTCAAACATAATATTCTGCAGGGACATCTTATTATGATAGAACTCCTGATTAACTGACTTAATTTCATATAAATCACATTCCATAAGAATATATTATTGTTAATTTTGATATATTTTTGGGATATAAACTATTTCAAAAGCCTTCACAATATGTTAAAATAGATAAACACATTACTTCACCCATTTACCTTAATGCCATCATCACAGTACCGAAAAAATGAGTAATCCTAAATGCTGACGAAAGGGGCTTAGTACCTACTGTCAATTAGTTATTAGTTGTAATATTTGATATTACTTAAATATTAACATTCAAGTTAAATCTTAAAAAGATGGAAGTTATGTCATGCCACCATAAATTAAAAAAAAAAAAACAAAATATTAACCAAACGATTTGAAAAGGCTCAACCTCAAAACACCTAAATTAAAGAGAAAACTCAACACGTAGTTCCGTATTAGTAGGGAAACCCCTTACAAAATTTTTAGATTTTGATGGGAAACGGATCAGTCAAGATACTATAAAGATCATTTTATGATCCATGCTTAGTTTATATTCTAACACTCAATTTTACGACCAATGTAATAAAATAATATGAATTAATTTTCCATGCTTTTAGCATTCCGTGGTTGACCTATTTGAATGTAATTGCTAATAGTTCATCTTTTAATTTTTTTCGAATAAAATAAATCACCTATCTCACATACAAATTTGTTTACTGTCAGAGGAAAAAAGAACAGAATTGTCAATGTCTCAACATTAAATAAAATCAAAGAAAAAACTATTCATTTAGCCATTTAGAGTATCTGCCTACTAAAGTGTGATCGAATGTGTTTTGTAAAGCTTGGGGTCAAGTTAGATTAGGTTAAGTTAGGTTATTAAGTTTTTATTTTAACTTAATATGTAAAACCTCAAATTATAACATTTTAATTAATGAGACAATAATTGCGAAACTCAATCTAAAGACGAAACAGAAAAATCAGAAAAAAAATACGAGTGTGCTGAATATATATGTGCTGCTTATCCCCACTGAACCGCTGAAGTAAATACTTCTTTAGCTCCATCTATATGTATGTCCGTATATATGTTTATATGTATAAAATATATACATATATTAATTTTCTACAAATATTTATTTAAATTTATTATCATTCACCTCGCCCGATCAAGTCGTGCGCATCGATTTTCGCTCCCCCCTCGTTTGGCGCGTCACTGGTATTTCAAAATACTGACTGAAATATTTTATGCACTGGCTATGAGACGAAGAGAGAAAGAAAATGTGCGCGTGCACTGCTCTCTCTTGCTTTTACAGTGAGCCCGTTCGCCTCGCAAAGCAATTCAATTTCCGTTACACATTCTCCAGCTTATCCCCCAAGTCAAGCGTGCGTAAAGAAGTATTTACTTCAAAAACGGGTCACATCTCTTGAATCTCGCTATCATACATAAAGATAGCTGCCAATAAAATATGCGTTAAGAAAATGAAGACAATGTTGCTAGTTCTCAGTCGTAGTACGATACAGTTAAATGTGACCGAATCGGATAGGGACACATGGGCTCAGTGGTTTGCGCATCTGCCCGGAAAGCCGAAGGTCCTGGGTTCGAGTCCCAAATGTGACCCGATCTTTTCCTGATTTTTCTGTTTCAGATTTAGATTGAGTTTCGCTGGTATTGTCTTATTTAATTAAAAGCTTATTATAATTATACGTGTTTCCGATTGATTCGTAACTATCAAACGTAATAAGACAAATCTTATTGTAAATTTATCTATTTGAATTTCGATTTGGTTTTCATGAAAGAGTGAATGCAAATCTTGGAAGTGGAAATTAACCTATTTCCCGACATACGATCAAGCTGAAATTAGGTAGATAGAGTCGACGACAATGCATTACATTGAAATTGGATGACATGATATTTAAAAATTTACAGCAGTTAAGTAATATACGAAATAAATCTCGGTATAATACAGCTAGGATTTTGCTAAGGTTTACTTATTTTAGTCGGTCCCTGGGGACGAAGATGCTATATTCAATCAAACCAAAAGAATAGTTATATATTATTTTAAGTTTTAAAATACATTTTGAAAGTTCACAGCAGTTAAGAGCCGTCAAATGAAAAAAAAAACCTTGAAATTGGCAACTAGTTGGAAAAAGAGATCGCAAGAGATGATAACAGTCACACGTGATAGGAAATCCTAGTAATAAATTTGTTTGAGGGTTCATTTATTATTTATTATGATACTGCGTTCATTGTACTTTTGTAGGCATTCTAGCAGCTTTACAATAATAAACAGTCTATAAACGAGACTGTCAAGTTTCGTGGCATCGTTTGAATGTAATCAGTCCACTGCGGTAATGGATTAGCCGCAGTCCGCTAATGTACGTGAAAGTAACATGCAAATCCTACCGTGAGTCATAATAGCCTCGTGTATTGATTGATTGGGATATCGAGGGACATATTGGATGATATTGTTGTTCCCACGGATATTCCGTGGAAGTCGGGAAACGTGTGGCGTGCAAGGAAATTGGACTGCTCTTTAAAAAAGTAATTCAACCCAGGCTACCATTGAAATACTGACCGCTTTTCGGATTTACGTAGCATTAAGGAACTACGACAGGAAATTAGTCCTAAAAGGTGAAAGGTGACAAAAATGATAATAACTTCCATGGTGAATAGATGGATGACGTAATTCAAGATGATCATACTTTAGAAGACGAATATAACATTTCTATAACAGTGGGCAGTAAAATAGGACACTTTAACGTTAAAAATAAGTAAGATAAAATTACTGTGTAAAAGTGAATCTATTTATGTCTGACTCGGAAAAACATTATTTGGTTTCAAAGAAAATATTATTTTCACCGTTCAATTACTCTGTGGGTTGCTTATCGACAAACGCACTTACTCCGTGAATTTATTTACATTAAATATTTTTTTAAACCTGTTTCTAAACATGATGTGAACGCATCACTTCAATATTTCACCTACAGAAATCCTCTTCCCAGGCTCTTAGAAAATACCTCTAAGAATCAGTCTCCGGATTTCAAAATATTTAAAAATAAATTCTTAGACAGCATTTTTTGAAAAAATAAATCTAATAAAGATTTTCAAAGGATGATTCCTAAAATAGCATTGCGCGTATTATATGATATAATGCCATTTTGAATGTCATGAAAATGTGAATTTTCTTTTGTTTTATGCAGGTTTTTACAGGTAAGACGTACTGGACTTACTCTAACCAGTGATTCCCGACATTATTTGGAGTAAAAAATGTTTTTCAAATACTTTCTTGACAATTACATGTTCTTCGCAGAGTGAGTTCATTCCATCCAACTCATTGGGAATTTTGGAATGTTTTTAGTTTTCATTATGTATTTAAAATGACAAATAAGACAAATTTAAGAAAAAAACTTACGAAGTAGGTGGACTGGGTAGTGGGATCTGGTGCATCTTCCAGGTAGCCACGCTCATGGAGTGCTCGTCCGCCGCGTAACAGCGCCAGAGCGACTGGATGAGCGTGGCAGCAGGCTGGCGGCGCCGGATCATGTGCTTCTGTCGCTGCTGTTGCTGTACCTTCAGCGCGAAGCCGGAGCCGAGGATTCCCTGATCAACAAACAACACACAATCACATCAGTCAATTAGATCTGGTGACAATGCGTAGCCACGAGTCAGTTAACAAGATCTTTTGCACCTTCAGCGCGAAGCCGAAGCTGAGGTTTCCCTGCTTCACAGATAACACACAACCACATCAGTCAACTAGATCTGGTGACATTGCGCAACCACGAGTCAGTTAACAAGATCTTTTGCACCTTCAGCGCGAAGCCGAAGGTTTCCCTGCTTCACAGATAACACACAACCACATCAGTCAACCAGATCTGGTGACAATGCGCAACCACGAGTCAGTTAATAAAATCTGTATCACCTTCAGCGCGAAGCCGAAGCTGAGGTTTACCTGCTCAACAGACAAAGCACAACCACATTTAGCGTGAAGCCAGTGTCGAAGATCTCCAAAGAAAGATCTCTAAGATGCTCAACATACAACAAATAACTGCGAGTCAGATAAAATAAAGTCTGAGACATCTTCCAGGAGGGCTGGAACGATCGTCTTAAAATGTACATATCCGCCACTATATAGCTTTTTACCAACATTATCATGATTAGTCGTCATTCGCTAGCACTGTATTAGCCAGTTTAAATCGACTAGAATATGATAAGTGATAAGTATTGAATCCATCTGTCCTCTAAATAAATTTGTCTGCTTTGTTTGCTATGAAGACAGTAAACCTTGGGTTCATTAAAGAAAATACCATCACCCTTAGAAGTTGCCTTAATTAAATTTATCACCTTCAGCTTGCAGTCTTCTAGCGTACATCTGATTCTCACTGACTTTATTAGGATTCTCGTCGATCCAGGATTAGGTTAGGTTAGGGGTTTTACGGTGGATTCGAGTCCTCTTAGTTCCTCTTGGGCGGTACTGAATAACGTGATTTTATCCATTGGCTACTTACTGGTCTTGTCCATTATCATTTTTGCTTTTTTTGCGTACCTTCGCATACATCTCGGCCACCTTCGTTTGCCTCCTTATCTTATATTTTATTCTCATATCCTTTGTATCGATGAATTTATCCATCACATGTTACGATAATAATTTCAGTTGGTCCTCTTTAGAAAAATTACTATTTTTTTCGCATTGTATATTGATAAAAATCTTGGTGGAACATTGTTAGAAGGTCACTTTTAAAGCACTCTATTGCTAATTTGCTCTGCTTAGAATTTTATCCTAATTAACTACCATTTACGGATATGTGTTGTGTCATATAAATAAATGGTCAACTTGCTCTAGCTGGGTATAATATTAACGGGGACAACTTTTGGGTCAGGAAAGCAGTTGGCCATCACTTTTGTTTTGAAGGCATTTATCATTAAACCGGTTTTGTGACTTTTACGAGTTCCTGTTTGCTATTTTTAAGTTCATTCGTGTCATGTGGGAATACAACTATGTCGTCAACAGAACAAAGGTGGCTCTTGTACCTACATTTACATATTTTTATGTCCTGTTCTGGACAGACGGAATTAGGAAAACTTGTATTGAACTGTATTAATTTAATAATATCAAATATATAAAAGGAGTGACAGGAGAATATGTGATACAAAAGTGAATGGAAAAATGTCGGGGATGCCTGAAAATGACATGGCATGATTAAGTGATTCAAACACATGAGTCGGATTATGTGAAGAGTCAGTATAACAGAATTATACAATTTCGTCCTCCTGTAACTAGAAAACAATAATTTAAATAGTGAATCCATCCCTCCCACTGCGGTGCAAGGCGATGGGTCGAGAGCCCGGCTGAAAAGTTGAAAGGTTCAAAAAGGTTCAAAGGTGGGCAAAATACTTAGACAAACCTCACCTCGTTATCCCGGGCACCCCTGCTAAGTGATCAAACGTAGCGAACCACACGGGTGACCTATGGCTGCGGTGTTGGTATTCCAATAGATGGTTCCCGGGTGGTGTTACCCGTACCAGCCCAAAAAAATTGAAATTGTAATATTTCTAGAAAAAAACGCTTTAAGGGTGCGCTATGCCTACGGTACGCCGCTCAAAAAGAAGAAGATGGAGAGATACGACAATACGAACGTGAGAGCGAGCGCGTTAACATTAAAAACCATAAAATTCATGCGAAAATTGTGAAAATGTTTAATAAAAGACGACTCATTTGAAAAAGAGCTAAAATCTCGTGAGGGATGTGTTAAGTAGCATTTAAAGAAACATTATGAATATTTTCATACGTATAACTTGTAAAATAACAGAAACAAACGTGTTAATAATGATTTTTGTAGCATACTTTGCGATTTATTTCTATCGAGGGAATTTCAAATAATTACCTTTTCGGTGTGGGATACTATCTTAAAAAATAACATATATTTTTTAAGAGCTTAAAAACTTCAAATGTTTAAGGAAAACGTGTCAGAAATCGGTAGAAATTGGCAGAGCGGCCCGTAAACTATCAACATTAGAGAGATAATGCAGAATGATAAAGTTTAATGGAAAGTGACTCCCATATTTTACAGAATAGTGACTCCCATATATTATTTTCCTTGCCATAAAATAACATCCAACTAAGAAATGAATGAGTGCCCTAGAGATAAAGTCCTACAAAAAAGGATTTCCTGAGAACGTGAGAAGAACAACAGACTCTTAATAATAATAATAAATCTGAACAAAAGGCTATGAAAAGATTTTCGTAGTAGATTCACCGTTGCAAATATTGAATGAAACCATATTATTCTATTCAAATGAAACACGTGAAAAATATTTTTCGAGGTTTTGAAACCGGAACACAAATGAATAAATCAGCGGTAAAATGGTTTCGATTTGAGCAAATTGAAAGAATATTGGAATTCTATATTTCAGACAATTTTCCGATTCCGTTCCTGATATTAAACCGCCAGGAAAATTTCGTACAAACAAAAACCAGATTATTTATATTATTTTGAAAGGTTCTCAAGTCTACATTACTTCTGTGATAATCATGAGCCAATTCAATATTCTGATGCGACCTTTGAGTTGGCTCATGATTTTTTTTTAAATTTTAATGAACCTCACTAATGACACACATTTTTTCCACACAACTCAATTTTTACACAATTCACAATTTTTTTTTTTCATTTACCTAGTAAAACCTCTCGAACGATGACCCCTGGCGCTATCTAGGGTGTTAAGGTACGTAATTGACTTACTTTAACCAGTGATTCCTGACATTATTTGGAGTAAAAATGTAAATAAAATTTTGGTCTCCGGTGACTTTTTTAAAATATTTTTTTTCTTCTAAATCAACAAAAAAAAATTCTTCTGCATGACGTCACTGGTCACTCAGCCGAGTAACAGTTGCACCACTAAACCCACCCTTAACTGTCTAACACCGACTATTTTTATTTTTTATTTATTTTTTTTATTTATATATTACAAACAATACAATACAAGATGATCCTTTGTCTGTCCAACTGGGAAGGATTCCCGTTTCAGGACAGCCAAATTGTGTTTTAGTACATATTCTTACAATGGAACGGAATGGCGATTCTGTCAAGACAAATTTTGAGAACATTAGTAGTTGCATTTGTAGTGACGGGATTATTTCTTTTTCCTCGAAAGAATCGTCAAGATGTAATTATTTTACCAGGGTCATTTTTGTCATTTTATTATTTATGATTTTGAAGATAAAAAAAAGTCACCGGAGACCAAAATTTTATTTACATTTTTTACTCCAAATAATGTCAGGAACCACCGGTTAAAGTAAGTCAATTACGTACCTTAACACTCTGTATAGTTTGCTTAGTTTTAGCTTAATGAAAGGAATTTTAAATTACGTCTGTCTCGACACAGGTTTGCCCTAGTGAGACAGGCATTGAAAAAAAATAACATGTAATTATAATATATGTATAGATTAAATAATAAAAAATAAAAAAAACTAATAATATTTCCACTTTTTAATGTAAGTTTTGCGACAAGAAGAAAAGGTAAAAGTGTAAAATAATACAAACCCGATAATGTTTTCTAATTGGTTTAATTTGTAACCAAAGTTCAACCTTTCTGAGAATCCCTTGCAAATTGGCATTGTTACGGCGGAAAGTCCGCCCTCTTTTCACTGCAAACTACGCAGATTATCTCTTTTAAATTAGTTCAATGGGAGCATTAGTTCTGGCTATCTAGTTTCACCCACATTTCCGAGATTCTTGAGTGGACAAAATGGTTTCCTTACTTCTCCGAATTCACCGAGGAGAGGATTAAATCTTGGGACACTTTAAATACAGAAAGCAGTAATGAACTTGCTTAATTTGGATCCATTAACCTTCTATTAGTTTCCTCTAAATTACACGATGTCAATAATTTTGATACTTAGTCGTAACTCAATCCTCGGTGTGTGTATGTATGTATGCACACTTGATGCTGTGTCTGTTTACCCTTCAAAATTGCTCTTGAAAATCAGAGAATCCAACAAATCACATACACGGAGAAAAATGTTATTCTAAAATACGAGCATTTTATTCGTTAAAACGGGACTGAAGTTCTTACGAACAAATTAACAGGGTTTCAATGTTTATTGGCGGGAACGTGTAAGAATAATTTGTTGGTATACGTAATTTCGTACGTATACCAACAAATTATTCTTAATTTGTTCGTAAGAACTTCAGTCCAGTTTTTAACCGTTTTTACGAATAAAATGATCGTATTTTAGAATAACATTTTTCTCCGTGTACCAGATTTCGGTGCAACTACTCGAATATGCACTATTTAGCGCCTCCGCCCACTCAGGCAACTGAAAACTCTCAACTGCCAACTGTCTTTGTATGACAATGTGATGGCCCGCACACTACACAATCACACAAAACCCCGTTGTCAATGGTAACGCAAGCGGTGACTTGCGACCATCTTGCGACTGTCGCGGCTGATTGCCCTGGGCGGCCGTTGCTAGTTGCTAGCTGTCAGCTGATTGTTCTTCTTCTATGGTTAAACTAGCTTTTTGACCAATCAAGACAGAGAAAACAGCCGGTTTTAGTTGGTTTTCAGTTGCCTCAGTGGGCGGAGCGCCTTAAAGTCACACAGGCGATCACTTGATACTTTACTAAACTACTTACATACTCGCTACTAATTATAATTAATAGATCCATCCCTTTCCCCTCCTTCCCATCATCCCATCCCCAAAGACTAATAAAACTCTATTTCTTTGTTTACACTAAAAAATTAAGATACTTCAGTGAAAACCTATTATTGGTTAAATGATTTCCACATATTTTATTATACATTATAAAATGTTATAACTGTTGGTCTTCCAAATAAATAAATAAAAAAAATATCTATGAAGAACCATCCATGAAGAAGCATTAAGCAGCTTCAGAATGAAAGAAGCCACAAGGAGAAAAATGTTATTCTAAAATACGATAATTTTATTCTTAAAAATGGTTAAAAACGGGACTGAAGTTCTTACGAACAAATTAACAGTGTTTCAATGTATATTGGTGGGAAAATTTAAGAATAATTTGTTGGTGTACGTACGAAATTACGTATACCAACCGTTTTTATGAATAAAATGATCGTATTTTAGAATAAAAATTTTCTCCGTGCAAGATGGCGAACATACCCGCTTGCGTTTCGCTAACTTCAATATCACCACTGGCAATTAATAAATATGCATTTGAAGTAGAAGAGTTTGTTCACCTTGAAACTCTTGTGACACCATAAAAAGACAAAATCCAAAAGTGTCAAAAGACAATCTAAGATTCCTATCAAACTCTCCAAAAATGAAAATGATGCCGATGGTTATATTTAAAAGTTTATTTATTTATTGGTGGTTGCAATTTGTGATAAAAATATAAGCCAGCAAATCAGAGGAGCAAATTTAACGAGAATATTATACCCCTTTTCCTTAGCCCATAAAATGTATAAATAGAACAACGATAAAAATAGTTTTATTAGAATTCTAAATCCATTTACAACAAACTATTTATTCCATCATCACAATAAAACTCTATGGCCTGAATTAACGCTTTTATTTTTATGACGTCTGACCAATTGGTAAACATTTCTTATATAAATATATTCCACTATGTTTATTAAGATGTTCCACGGCTTACATCTCCCAGAGATTGATACGTACGATTCCATGGTAAGAATAATGGAGCGATCTATGAATTCAATTTGCTGAAGCCGCAATAGTTTTTATTCTAGCTTTTTATTGATTGATTGATCAGTTTCGTAAGATTTTTAAAATAAAATATTGTAAAATTAAAACTGAATAAACATATTAAAGAAAAAAAATTTGTGTTCATTGGACGTAGACGGTGAACTGTGAATTCACTTAATATTCTAAGAAAGAAGTCAAAAGTTTGAACGCCTCTCTTTCCAAACATTATATTACACCTGCTTTGCAAGTAATAAAATTTGCATTGAAATTCCTTCAATTTACTGATTCAAATTAACCTTTCTTTTTTTTAATAATTATTTCTGGCTTTCACCCTTCAAGGGTGTTCTAAGCCATCATTTTAAAATTATGGAGAAATGAAAGGCGAATTTAAATATTAATTTTATTTAAATGGACAAATTTCAAAATTATAATGAAGATTGGAGTCGAGTTCAGACTTAGAAGAGATGAGATATTGAATGAAGGCGAGGCAATTTTTGACAAGGCCTGATAGAAGAGAGGATACTTGTTTAGAGAGGGACAGCCAAAACATATGTGGTCTAAAGTTCCCTCTTCTAGACCACAGAATGTACAATCTGGGGAGTCAAGGACGTGAATTTTAAAAAGGTGAGAAGGAACAGAACAATGTCCAATTCTCATTCGAATAAGTGAGAAAATTTCTTTTTTGGAAAAATTGGGGAATTGTTGAAACCAAGGTTTTGATGGGATAGTCCTATGTATTGAGGCATAGAAGGCTCCCTCGGATTGACTAGCAATGTCCCAATACTCTGCCCAAATATTGCGGGATCTGTCTTTGATGATAGAAAAAATGTCAGATAGGGGAATGTGGTTTACGAAGGTAACAAAAGGGTTGGACGCTCCTTGTTTTTCCAAGGCATCCGCAATATCATTACCCATTATGCCACCATGTCCAGGAATCCAAATCAGGGTTACGGTTTTTCCAGAACTTTGAATGGAGGCTATCAGCACTCGAATAAGACATACAAAGTGATCATCAGGATGAAGAAGAGGACTGGATTTAAGTTTTTGAAGGGAACTGAGAGAGTCAGAGAGAACAAGGGAATGTTCGACATTATTTTTGATTATATATTTGAGAGATTCTATTATTTCAAATTAACCATATAGCATAAAAATTCAAATTATAAAATTATAAATTATGAAAGAACATACCGCTGGTAAAGCAAAGAAGGAAATTCCAAGAAGAGCGCAGAAGGAAGCGATGACTTTCCCCTGCCAAGTCTCCGGTACCATATCACCATAACCCACCGTACATAGTGTTATCTGAAACAAATAAAACAAACAACTATTTTAACAAATAAGAACACCGTAAATCTGGAGCTGAGCTTTCAAAGAAACTACTTTTAGCTGTCATAGAAACCAGTTTCAGTTCAGGTCAATATAATATATAAATATTTTTTAAATTGACACTTCAGCGTTGTGCGGGAGTTAAGGAAGGGGATGCAGGAAGGGATTTGTAAATGTAGGTCTTGAAGGGGCCAGGATCATATGGAGGAAAAACAGATGCCAGTAGCTCGTTCCACATACGACTTACACAAAAACGAGTCGAACAAACTACACGTTCTCATGAACGCGTGTTCCGCTCCGTAGAGTTTCGCTGCCCAGGCGATCAACATCAAAAGCTCCTTAGAGCAGGTTCCATTAAGATACCCATAGAACTCAGCATACCTACATTGCGTCTGTGCATTAGTTATGGCAATCGGTCCGTTAACAGACGGACCGCCCTCCTTTGTACAGGATCTAGGTTAACAAGTATTTTAGAACTTCAGCCCAGAGATGACTCCCAAATTCAAATGTAAGAAGTACTTGAAATTTGTGGAGGATCAAAACTTAAACATTTTTTAGAATAACTAATTAGCAACTAAAAAAAATGGTCTGATTTCATACAGCGGTTAAGGAGATATTAGCGTATTCCGAAAGGCTTTGAAAAATGTGTTCAAGAGGGGGTGGGGAGGAAAGCACAAGGGGGATATCCGGGGATTTTTGTAAATAAGCATTTTTAAAGGTTTTCTATCATCTGTGAAAAATTCAGCTTCCGGGGAATTAATTCCGACATTGAGTGTTTTTTCCCTTCATTGACATGTTGTTATGTTTTAAAACCCTATAATATATATTAGAAAATAAATACAAATCTAGTGGTTAGATCTTGTCAAATAACTTAAAATGAAAACTGGCTATTATATATTAAACCCTCCGATATGATTAGTATGGCTGTTATGTTAGTAAACTGATCTAGTTCTCGATATTTAACGTTCAAATTTAATACAAAATATTTGTAATTACATTTTCCGTTTCCGAAAGTAACTTTACTATAAACTAAGTCAGAGGATACGTAGGTACTGTGAAAAATGTGGGTAGAGACTAATCAAGACCTAAACATATGTTCCACCGAAGGAAAATGCTTCGGTCGGTAAATCTACGACACAAAGGTTTAGTGAAGTTTAGTCAATACTACCTACTTTATTTTTACGCAGATAATTTATGTTTCTGCACCCTTACATTATACGTATCCCACGTAGGAAGATACTAAATTAGAAAATGTTTCCTTTTTTAAAATCCAATGAATTAAACTATTGTAAGCATAGACATATGAATATTCATAGACCAGAAAATAAGGGAAAGGGGTAAAGACCAACTGTAGCGGGACGCAGAGGGATGAGTTGACTGTAACGATATGTGATTCGTTAATAATTCAATCTGACAGTATATTATTTTATTTAAATTAATAATTTAATATTAAATTATTTTATTGGGGTGATATATAAATTTAATTAAATTTTTTATTTAATTACTTTAATTATAGGCATCTCGCATTATAATATCAATTTTAGTTCTTAAAAGTAAAATCTGCTTTTGAACGAATAGACCTTTTTACACGGGAGCGTGAATTGTTCGCCCGGTTTGAACAAACTTGCGTAATCCATATAAAACGAAGAAAGGTTCGCTTGTTTTGAGAGTCGAATATTTTGTTACCGTATTTTAAGACACTTTTACAAATGTTTCATAATTTAATTACCCCAGTAAACAGCAACGTGCACACGACGGGACCGGGAATTTAGGTTGGCAACGCTCATGTTTTTCGGTGTGATAAAACTGATCATATTATATGATGTGAATAAGCTTAAAATAAAGACAAATAATGTCTACATATGGAATGTAATACGACAATAGGGTTTATACTCTTTTTCACTTCTATTTTTACACGTTTTAGTAGCACAAGTTACCATTTTTGGCGTGTTATTTCGTAAAATGTACCGATGAGAGCTTGATGCTAGTCCGCACAAGAATGATGACGTCACATTTTCTAGATTCACGCGAATCTATACGCCAGCCCAGCCGGTTCCATGGAACCCGTATTAAGGAGGGGGAAATAATACGCGTTTATGACTTAGGGCAGGTCCATATATAATATGTCTATGATTGTAACGTAATCCTAAATTTTATTTTGTAATTTTAAACGAATGAACCGTAGTAGAGTCATGGTTTGAAAAAGTACGAAAAAATTAAATTTTCATGAATCCACTTTCAGTTAATGGACTCCATTTATTATCATTATGCTTTATTAATATTACTCCAACGCTAGTTTATGAAGCCATCAAATAATTATTTTTTGCATAAAGTTAATCATTTTTATGATATCAGTATTTCAACTTATGCATTAATCTTAATATTCAACTTAGTTTACGATAACTCTGTTAAAATTGAATTGGAAATATTGATTTATTGGTTTGTTGAAATATTAACTACATTAATTTCTTGAAGAATTGAAAAATAATAATATGACACAATATTGTTGGGGAAATTTCTAAAGCAATTAAAGTCGAAAACCGCTTAATTTATATTTCATAGATCCCAGTAAGAAAGGAGAAATATTCAAAAGACTGTAGAATGAAATACAAAGATGAAAGTATACAAAACTGCACAAAGCGCTCTGAGAGAGTAGAGAGCTAAGAAGTTACATCTGGGTGGAAAGTTTTTACCAGTTTAGTACAGGAGCCAGTATTTAATTAGAGCAACTGTAATTTAAACCCCTTTAGAGCGCGCTGTCGCATAGTCAAAGAGTGCGACAAACCGAAGAAATGTACACCAGAGAAATGTAGACGTCTGAAGTGAAATAAAGTAGAACTGCTTCGGGTTTCAAGAAGAAGGTCGGTATTATACAAGGACGAGGCGTTCAACTCAAAAATAATTATATCTTTCATTCTAGCAAACCAGTCTAACAGATCTCTGATAATGTTACAGTTATTAGAATATGCAAGAAATTACTTATTTTAAGATGAAAGCCATAATAATAACATTGTTCTGATTATCTTGGTACGAGAACACAAGGCAGCAGATGGATGGCAGCAGGATATCAAACACTTATTTTTCTTCTTAAACAATCATAGACATATTATGTATAGACCTGCCCTAAGTGATAAAAGCGTATTATTTCCCCCTCCTTAATTCTGGGATCCATGAAACCGGCCGGGCTGGCGTATAGGTTCGTGTGAATCTAGAAAATGTGACGTTTAAAAATACGTTCAAACACTTGTATTTATTGAGATATTCACGTTTGCATTGTGAAGACTGCAGTGGCAGTACGTGACTTTTCTGAGAGCTAGAAGTGTTAAAATTGGAAAATACGTCATTGTTGATTTTTTTTTTCTATTTTTTTATAGAGAAACCTCACAAGAGTCCCAACTGCTCCCTTCTGGGGCCAGTGAGACTATGGCATCCCCAATTGGAGTATGTTGTGAGGTCGAAGGTAAGTGGGGAAGGGAAGGAGATGGGGAAGAGGAAGGTGGGAAAGTACCTGGCTATTCAGATCTAGTCACTAAATATGGCTAAAGCCATTATTAAGCAACGTTTCAATTCTGAATGGTGGTCTTACACCAGGGCGATACTGAGAGTATCTTCCACTCTGGAACGTGCCGCAAATATAACATATATTATTTTTATTAATTAATTGTGAAATAACACAAATTAATCAAATAAAATTTATTTGCGCACGCCGGGTTCGAACCCGCGACCTTCCGAATGGGAGTCAAGTGTCTTACCACTAGACAATGGACGTTCGTCATGGTCGTTGATGTTGTTGAAACTGAACCAAAAAAGTTTTTTTCAAAATTTCAATTGCGTATGAAGATTTTTCAGTTTGAGTAGGCTGTGCCTGAAAGAATCCTGAATATCTTCATAAAAAATAAAGATTTTTATAAAAATATTTTTTCCTTCAATAATGTCGTATTTTCCAATATTGCCACCTTAGCTCCCTGAAAAGTCATGGACCGCCAATGGTCAAGAGACCACAGTGCAAAATGAATAAGAGATTAATTAATTTTTACATAACTTCAATCTTGATTAACAAAATAAATCATGTCACACGAGTCACGATATCGGGTGCGTATATTCACAATGTGTGTTAGATATGAGGTTATTTAATGTATTATTGGCCGCAATAAATAGTTATTTATCCTTTAAATTTAAACAAAGATAATTCACTTTCTCTTTGGATAGACAGGATTTCCATACTGCGTTGGAAACAAATTCCAGACACTTTTTTCCCCGTGATTACACTTCTAAGTAGGTGCTCTAACAAAGAAGTTTCTAGACCTCCCCCTAAAAAGAAAAGTGGTACAAAAAAGGTGCCATGTGTGCATTAATTGCGCATTCAGAATATAACGGAAACGAGTGCGGCACCACTTGCCTCTTGGTCAAGTGCTAATCCAAGTAGCGAGTTGTGGGCGTCGCGACGCCGGAGCCCGACGCCGACGGTGCCACTAACCGGAGTTTGCTGAAACGCGCGATGCACTTAAGGTAGAATCATACCGGGTCGACGTACGTATGCATCGTACGCTTAACAATGCTTAGCAACCATACATTTTCTATGAAAATGGCCACAGACATCGCACGTCGCGATGCGTGTGGCCAATGTGATTCTAAAACATAAATTTTCATAGAAAATGTATGGTTGCTAAGTAGCCCAGATATTGTTAGGCGTAGCGATGCATATGTACGTCGACCCAGTATGTATTTACCATTACTGACTTGCTTGAAGTCACCGTGCCACAGCGCTCAGTGCGGTCGCCCCCTACATATTTAATTTTGATTAAAGCATTCAATAATAAGAGAGGGGGAGGTATCACATTTATGACTTTAAAAATCTCATTGCTGTAAGTGAATTCTGACATGCAAGTAAGTTACTTCCATAAATACGTAAATTAGTAGTAGCGTCAAGTTAGTATATTTGTTTAAAATATTAAAATATATTTTTTTAAATATTAAAATATATTTTTATGTAAAATGAAACAAATAACTTAGTTTTAAACCACTTTATATTTATTTTTATATTTGTCGACCGGTTTCGATTGGACTCAATCTTCATCAGGACAATAAAATAAACTTTTAACAGTTTATTTTATTGTCCTGATGAAGATTGAGTCCAATCGAAACCGGTCGACAAATATAAAAATAAATATAAAGTGGTTTAAAACTAAGTTATTTGTTTCATTTGGTATAATGTCAAGCCACAAAGTGTTTGCTTTCTTCGATAATATTTTTATGTTATATTATATATTATAAAATATAAATATATTGTTTTGGAATAACATTCCTTCCTCAGAGCAAAATTTACCAACTTGACATCACAAAACAATGGGTAAACATAATAAATTATAATGTTTTGAAGGGGGGGGGGGGTGAAGACGTGACTAGGGATTAGTGAAGAATGGGGGAAGGAGATAAAATGGACGGTGAAAGGGAACATATTTAAGATGGGGCTATAAGATAATTTAAAAAAAAAATTATTGATAATATACTCATTACATTTAATCAAATAATTTCTTAATTTTTGAGGCTTCTAAAATATGTAAACGTATTCCTTTATTATTAATATAAACATTAATTTATTTATTTATGTTTTTTTTTCAAAACTATATCATAATATGGTTAGCGAAATCTGATTTTCTTTACGTGCATACCGCACAAGAATCTCAACTGCTCCCGACCGCCTGCAGCCAGTGAAGCTATGGCACCCCGAATTGGGGTATGTTGTGAGGCTTAAGATAAGTGGGCAAGAGAAGAAGATGGGGGAGAGGAAGGTCGTGAAGTGCCTGACTATTTTTATTTAGTCACCAAACACGGCTAAAGCCATTTCAAGCAACGTTTCAATTATGAATGGTGGTCACCAGAACATTAATGAGAGTATCTTTCTCTTTGGAACGTGCCACAAATATACCGGATTTAAAAAAAAGTTATTTCCTATATGTGGTCATAAATTTCTATACAAAAAAAAATATGATGTAGTTTATACTTATATGTGTTATAAATTAGTTAACACTTTTATTTTAATTTTATTCATGCGCAGAACGGTAGTAAAAGCTTGAATTTATCCGAAGCATATTTTTGATATTCATTTTGTTAACCGATTCGTAGTAAAGATTAATCAAAAATGGTAATTTTACCGATAGCTTCACCTTAAATCATGTTTAACACCGTTTCCAACTAAAATTAGGTGTAAATTTGAAAATGGACTTCGTTTTTTAGACTATTACTTATGAAATGAAAATACTTTCGGAAAATGCTCGATATTCTCCGGAAACACAAAATATCAATAATTTATTATTAAAATCAACAAAATTCAAGATGCCCTAATAAATAAAACTTTTGCCGAAAAGTATTCCCAAGAAAACAAAACTGTTAGGTCTATTGATCTATTCAAAACAATTAACTTGAATCATCTTATCAAAATCTTGATTTGTTTTATAAATGAGTTTCATTGAAATAATACTTGCAAATAAAACTTTTAAAAATGATGAAAACCGATAAAGAAAAATTTCTCGTTTTCATTTCCCGTAGCACTTAATAATGAGATCTGAATAGTTTCAACAACTCGCTTCTTCCCAACGGACGATAAATCACTTTAATTTTTCGTCGTCTCGCTGATTAATGGAGATGCCCTTTTTGGTGTGAATAGGCACTTAATTTAATTCAATATCCAGTTTTATATTTTCTACGTTAGATACTAGAATGAATTTCTTGATCTTTGACATTTCCAAGACTAAATACTCCTATAATAAATTACGGAAATGCTTCCGTCTTTTACAAAGTATTTTAATCCCCTATATAAGATAGGAAAGCATTTACGCACATTTATGAAGAAAAAAAATGTAGATCTAATTAAACACAATATTAAAAATATGGTGTTTAATTACCAAAGTTTGGAAATTAAACATAACTTGATTGACTGCCGTAATATAGTACCATATTATGAATACGAACCAAATTCATTTTTAGAAAATAATTCTTTAAAATGTACTATTATAAAACTATACTAACAGACAGACCAATTAATCATAATAGACCCGTTATAGTTTTACATGACAAAATTAAAAAAATAACTTATATCATTGATGTAGCTATTCCAAATTCCTGTAATATTGAAAAATATTTTTCTGAAAAAATAAGAAAATATACAGATTTAGGAAATGAGATAAAAAGAATTTGGCATTCTCAGACTATAAAAATATTACCATTTATTATTTCGGCTACTGGCATCATACCTGACTCTCTCATTCAAAATTTAGGCTAATTAGATTTGTCAACGAATTTATATATAAAAATGAAAAAATCTGTCATTTTAAATACATGTAATTTTAGTACATTTGGTCTCTGGTGGGTTGACGTGTTATTCATGTATTGTTTTGTATTTATTATACATAAATAGTACAATTGCATTGCATGGATTGACTAGATGATCATTTGTGGAAAAGTTTGTGGAAGGGTTTAGTTTTTTATGTAGGGAAGATTTTACCCGGACATAAAGTCGTAAAATTAATTTAAATTAAACGAACAATTTTTGTGTAAACCACTGTAATCAATGTTATAATATCTACATGTTTCAAAACCGATGGTTTCTTCGTCAGGATAGAATAATTTGTTTCATTTAAATAAAATGATGCCACAAAGTGATTTTGCAAAGATTGAAGAAGTAAAATTATTTTTTTCTAACTTCATGTTACGTGCTTGAGGTTTCTTTAGTCAGATGATTTTTTAAAGAAATCAAGGAACTGAACTGGGTCCTGAACCAACCAATCTTAGGAAAGAGAGAAAAAAAACGTCCCGTTCTTCGTGCACAAATACTAACCTTACATATTTTTTGCAATGGCCCGGATGGATTTCTTAAAACACTTTCCATTGAAATGCCTGTCAAAGAATTGCAATATTCCCGCGTGGAGGAATATTACAATTCTCTTGATGGAATTACGATTTGGAAAGGGTCAACTACAAACTAATATTATGTTCATAATATCTGCGAGCTTTCTACAGAAAGCATTCTTATAATATAACTTAAATTTGGATTGTGGTTCCTTTACTTAAACTGGCCAATTAATTACAACATAAAAATTATCAAAAGTTGCATTCAGGAAAAGATTTAAAAATATACACTTACCACTCCCCACCAAAGAGCCTGTGCAAAATTAGAGAATTTGCTATCCTTGACATCCTTCTCCGCCAAGTAAACCAGGAATGAAGCGAAGATGAGCCCCAGGAAGCCGATGTAAAGTGTTGTTATCAACTCCTGCGGAAAAAAGCAATCAATATGAATCAATAAAATCATCAAAGAACAGTTAAAGAATCTCTCTCGCGGTAAGGAAAATCATGGAAAATAGTGTTTAGTGTTTAACGAACCGGGCCACATCAATAAAAAAACGATTGAAAAATTGCTTTATTGTTTTTGATTACAACACATTTCAAAGTGTTTTATAGGATACAGGACAATATCAACAACAATAAGTTGAAACGGTTGGAACTCCTCCAAAATACGTTTTTGATGCTAGGAAAAAATCGTTTACCATCTGAAAACTAAAAGTTTCCAATTTTGAGGGCAGCTTTGATAATGAGATCAATTCTAAAAATCTCTTCCACTTAAATTTAAAAAAAACTTATATTGTTTTTTGAGTAACTTTTCGATTGTGATTTACCTTCACTGAAATATTCTCAAGAATTGTGATGAAAACATTGAATTATTAAAAAGACGAGAACGTCGTAAAACACAGGTAAGTTGAGGCCAAAGTTAATCTAAAGAAAGTATCAAAGGATGTCCTATTAAATTTATTTTCCCTGGCTTAAAAGTTTATCTTTAATTGACACTTTTGTTCCTACCATAATTTCTTTGGCACGGAATGAGGTATTGTCAAAGCTTCCCGTTCAAATCTGTAAAATGTCTTATTTATGTGAAAATATTTTATTAAAAACAATACTTCCCTAATTTTTACTCCGAAATAAATGCAAAATATCACCTCAAGTCGCTGTAAAATTATACCAGCACGGATTGTGAAATATTTTAAGCTTTCTAGATAATTAAATTATGTAGGATAAATTTTAAGGACAATTTTCTTATAATGGATTCTTCTTACCACAAGCCTAAACCCGTTTTCATGACATCAACATAAGAGTTACAGAATAAAATGATATAACTAACTCATATTACACATTTTTCGGCTGCGGGGGTAATCGACCCAATTTCGGGATTTAAAGTGAAACGCCAGTTATTACGAGTCCAGCTACCCGTTATTGCTGGTAAATCAAAATGACAAATCATATCCGGATTTCCAGGCACTAAAATTTGGGTGAATATTTATAATGCCATAAAATGGTGGGTGAAATTAAATTTTTGATATATGATTTAGAGTGAAATTAATATTTTTCCGTATAATAACTGTCCAATAAACAAGGTCATATAATTTTCCATGGAGTTCCGGGTTGCATATTATGAGCAGTGAATTGAGGTTTAGGGTAGTTTTGGTATGCAATAGTCGATGAACAATCATTAGTTCTAAGTGAGTGAATAGTGAGGCCAGGAATAGTCTTGGTAAACCGACCGGAAAGGAATAGCTACGCTAGAACTAGACTGGTCGGTAAACTTCCTAAGACGACATTGGAAACAAATTAAAGAGTATATATTTCAAGTTACTTTTAAACTTTATTTCTACTCCCCCGGTCAAAAACATAACTGATATGGAAAATATGCTAAGTGTACATATACATAAGTTTTTATTTTATGTACATTTATTAATTCAGATTCCTAAAATTTTTTTTATGAATATGTCTCAAAGACGAGTAATCTTTATATTTTGTAAGAATCACAGATCGCATACGTTACATAGCGGTCAAAAACATACCTGATATGGCAAATATGCATTACATAAGTTTTTATTTTATGCACATTTATTACTTCAGATACCTGAAATTATTTTTTGTGTACATGTCTCAAAGACGAGTAATCTTTATATTTTGTAAGAATCACAGATCGGACACGTTACATACCGGTCAACAACATACCTGATATGGCAAATATGCATTACATAAGTTTTTTATTTTATGCACATTTATTACTTAATAACTCAGGCACGGGCCATACGTTATTCCTATGTCTACCTACGTTAAATTATCGTGAAAACAAGCATATGTGTCCAAGCGGTTAAGATACCTGAAATTCTTTTTTGTGTACATGTCTCAAAGACAAGTAATCTTTATATTTTGTAAGAACCACAGATTGTATACGTTAATTAAATTCTTTACGACTCTCAAATATTTTACGACATATATGTTCCCTAGAGTGAAATATATGTAGGTCCATTAAATGCTGATTAGTTTAACCGTCTTTAAATGCTCATTTACGTGCCTTATAGTTCTAATAAGTGATAGAAGTGCTATACAACAGTTACAGTTAAGTAGTGATTTAAGTTAATTAGTAAGGACGATTGCTCATCAGGTAACCACTGAAAGTTTATGAAATAGCCCGATGTAATTATGGATATACGTTGAGTAATAAAAACAGTTAATATTAATTCAATTCAACTGACATACATTGTCCCCAAACCCAAATAGAGTTATTGTCTTTATTTATTTATCATGTTATGTTATGGAGCCAGTGAAACTTGCCACCCCCGATTTAGGAGATGTTTCGAAGCTTAAGAAAGTTGGGGAGGATAAAAGAAAGGTAAATATAGTTTAAAATGTTTCAAGTGATGTTTATTTTCGAATGCCGGTCCTCACCTTTCGGTAAAAAAAAACAATAATGAACGATATATCACTAACACACGTAAATTTCAATAACATATTAGAATCGTAATTAAAATCTTGAACGATTATCGAAAAATACAATCTCATTTCGTTGGACATAAATTCTGTTTATTATTTTACAAAAACGGAACATTTATTTCTAAAATGGAAGGAAATAAAGCTATCAAAATGTTAAAAATAAACTAAAGTATTCAATAAAGAATACTGTTTAAAGTTGGACCATTAACAGTTATTGAGTAAGAATAGCACAGACAATTGATACAAAAAAGTGCAAGAGGTGGTGAACAATCTGCCAAAATTATTTTATTATTATTATCGTAATGCTGCAAAATATTAGATCAACACAAATATTATCCACAAAGCTTTGTTTTCAGATTCTTTTGAAAATAAAACGCACCTTTCATTATAAGAATTAAATAATTGATTTTTATTATGAAAAACCTGCTAATCGTGATAATTTGGTACCGTTCCAAAGACCAAGATAGACTTTTGCCAAGGCAACAGTTTCATCCCTGTTTTAAACTATTTAAACTACATTTAAAGCCATTAAATTACGCGCATCTCCATAATAGTGGAGAAACTGTTTCCATGATAAAAATTAACCGCGTGTGCGCCTAGCCTAAAGGTAGTTTCATCCGATACTTATTTCCATACCGATTCCCACAGGTATAAACCATATCAGGACATATATGGTAGAAAATTATTGCTTTCAAATACTCTACGATTTCTAACTTTTTGTAAATTAGATACCATTATAAAGAAACAATAATTAGGTACGGCGCGCGCTAAGTTGTCGGAAAATTGCAACGCCTTTAACATAATCATAGATCCATAATATGGAATTATCTGTCACAAAATGACAAAAATATATACCTGAAATTCCACACAATAAACACCAAAGGAAAACCGCTCTAACAATGGGTAAAAAATAACATCGTCTACCTATAATCGTTTTAAAAACAATTGAAATATATTCAAAAACAAACGCGTAACATCTACACACAGTACCTACATAAAATAATAGTTACGTAAAACAATGACAACTGACAAATATTGCGCGCAAATCTGGAAGAAAATCGGTAGTTTTCAAAAATTGAATAATCATATTTTCTATACCAAATCCAAATGGAAAGATGATCCATATCGTAGAACAAAGAAGATACCGAAAATGCTATTCATATAAATGGAATAGAGACAAGTATCGCCACTGACTTTCTTTTATTAAAAAATTGTAAATATTAAGGTATTTAACGACAAAAAAATACAGATAAACTGTCAGGCGTAGGTTCCGCGTTCAATATTTATGAGGATTTTAATATCATCTGGAAAGCAATTATACAAATTGCCCCCCTCGTAACAAATGGATTGCCTATCGTCGAGTATAAATGGTGTTTAAATGTATGTTATCATGTTGTGTAAAATGTTTGCGTACTTGGTACTTTTTGTGGACTTTTAAATTAATTCTGTGTTTGTATTTATAAGTTTATTTGTATTTTGTAGAATTTCACAAAATCACACTTGAGACAATATATTATATTGAATTCTTATTGCATATAAAGGTAGAATCTGCAGAGAAGCAACCATGTGGCTTCGCGGAGCTACCTATTTGTTATCTGAACTTTGTACTCGTATTAAGTGTTTTTGTTAGAAAAAAAAAATAATAAAAAAAACCATGTCGCGATGCATATTGATGGATATGGATCCATAAAGGAGTGCTACCCAATACGTTCAATATTTATTGTGATCCGTCAATATTTATATATTGTGATATGTATTGAATGTGTAGGCTAGCGTATTGACGGATCATAATTTAGGATCAATGAACATCTCATAGTAAGATATATATCGGAAAAAGATCAATAATATTTAATTGAATGTACCACATAGTTCTCCTTGGCTCAATCTACGAATTGTACTTATCCCACTCTGTTGTGTCTCTATCTTGCATGGTAGGGTATCCTGCTTTTATCTAACTCGCATTTGATTTTGTTTTTGATTTTGACTTCGATTTTGTTTTTGATTTTGACTTTGATTTTGTTTATGATTTTGTTTTGGATTTTGTTTTACATTCTGTTTTATAATTTTATTTTTTGATTTTGTTTGAATTGTTTGTAAAGCTTATTTAGATGTACTTTGCTTTTTAATTGTATTTTTTACTTAGTGTGAATTGTTTGTAATGCTGATTTATATATAATAGCGTGAAATACAAAAGAAATAATTAAATATTTATCAAGATCCGTGGGTTCACCATACCGAATTCAGGAATCTAGATATCTATAGAGGTAGAATCTAGATAGATCCGTAAATATGCCAGCCTACACGTTCGATAAATATCACGATATTTGATAAAAATTGAACGTGCAGGGTTTTCCCCAAAGTCCATTGAACTCAATTATCAAAAACAAACCATACGTACGTAGTAATCCTCTAAAAATCATTATTCCTGAGTTACGGAATAAGCGAAAACAATGAGATTAATT
Source organism: Limnephilus auricula (assembly GCA_951813805.1). Lineage (NCBI taxonomy): Eukaryota > Metazoa > Arthropoda > Insecta > Trichoptera > Limnephilidae > Limnephilus > Limnephilus auricula. The sequence goes on along the minus strand of OX638390.1, from coordinate 23,465,972 downwards.
AAAAAGTAAGAGGAATATAGAACAAATGACTAACATTTCAGAAACAAAGGCTTCTCTTTACCGTAAAATGATTAGTACAAAGCTTCCAGTACGTGCTTCAGCGGGATCACGTTGCCGTCGCGTGACCAGCCCCGCGTCTCGACGCTCAGAGACGCGTCGCGACGCGCTACGTTCCGCCCCATACCAACAGCCTATTTATATAATCTCCCAGATCAAAACAAGTTAACGGCGGTTCAAATATATGTGGTGACTTGAAAAAGGGAGGTGATCCGATAAATAACGAAATTCAGTCAAAGTGTGCAAAACGAATTGTTTTTTTTTGTAGAAAAAAAAAGACTAGGATAAAATTATATTATAAATTATATTTTTTAAATATTTTTACATTTGTGACCATGGATTATAAGGAGTATTACGATGAAATGTAGGAAGAGCAGAAAAAATGTAAGAAACAAATTATACAAAAACCAAATCGATGTATTTTCGTTGTTTGTTTTTGGGGTGTTATTTGGTTCCTTCTTTAGCCGACGTTTCGGACAGCGTTGCAGTGTCCATCATCAGGGCAGATCCGGCAGATCCGTCGATGTGATCTGCCCTGATGATGGACACTGCAACGCTGTCCGAAACGTCGGCTAAAGAAGGAGGTAGCACAACACGGCATAACACCCCAAAAACAAACAACGAAAATGCTTTTGGCCGTGAAAATCTAAAAACTAAATCGTTTAATTTGCCCAGACTAGAGAAGTAATGTAATCGATAGTTGTAAAGTAAATAGTTTAGTATAGACTATTTTGGAGGAACACTCACAAATAAATTTAAAGTATCTACTCTATTCCCGTGAAGGCTTTACTGTAATTTAAAAAAAAAAAAAAAAATATATATATATATATATATGTTTGTTTATATAATATATTATATTTATATATATATATATATATATATATATATATAAATATAATATATTATATAAACATATATATATATATATATATATATATATAGTATGAAAAAAAATAGTAAATAGTTGATTATAGTATGAAAAAAAAGTTACAGATATTAACCAATATTTAATGGTGGGCGCTTAAGATATGTTTCTTTGTAATATCTCATTTGTGGAATGTATAATTAGAAATTACCGGGATAGGTGCGTAGTGTGTAGGTGAGCGTGTATGTGTGAGAAGTGGTGATCTGTGAAGGGATATGTACGCGCATTGAACAGTTCAAATCATTGACGTAGTACTCCTCTAAATTTGGTAATGTGGGAAAGGCAGATAAAAAGGATAATTATTTGCAAAAATATTATACAATTTTTTATTGTTTGTGAATATTCGGTCTCTTTGAATTATCAAAACGGAAAAATGGCACCCTTGTTAAATATATTAACTTGTGACTCTTTTTCAAATCACCATAGATTGAGCAAACAAATAATTGAGACCTCTGCGGGTCTGAATAATCTGCTTGTCATTGTGCCAGTTAACTCGTCTATTTGAAAATGAAAATCCCCTTTTACTCTTATCAATAAAATGGATTATAAAGTCGTTTTTGGCGTCCAATTCCATGGTATTGAGTAAATTGTGAACAATGCGCTAGTTTGCTTGATAAAATAAAAATAAAAAAAGCCCCATGGCAGTCTAGCACATATTTCATTAGGAAATCTGGCAGAACTAATTTAAACGTCACATCGACGCAAAATCCCACGTATTTGTTGTTTTGTTTTTGCGTTGAATTCATTTCAGTTATTAAAATAAAGCTGCAGCATTCCGAATATTGCGGAATTTCATAAGTTGTAACAGCCTCCTAAAATATATCACAGTTGAAGAGTTTTCTCAAAACTAACAGATAACGAAGCCGTGTGGTGATGTTGGTGGCGAGGGGGTAAATGTTTTTTTATAAATGGATATCTAAAAAACTTTTCAAAGAAAGAAGAAATTTTCCTTTTTTTTATGGGCTGGTCTCTTTATGAAGATGCATTTTACCTTCATGTACACTTTATTTATATGAGCACGCAAAGCGGTTTCGGAATAACCGTACCTTCATCAAACAAAGTTACAGAATTTTCGTTACTTCGTTAAAACCTGTTTCTAGAAATAAATGGAGAAAAGGAACTATGTGTGAACTTTCTACCAAAACGCCAATTAGTTTCGGTACGGCAAAATATTCTTCAGGACAGATACACATATAAATGTACCTCCACAAAATGATATTTTTTTTCTTTATTATCAGCTCGGTCCTTTGTGATTTTTTTTTAATTACCGTTGGCACTGTAGTAAAGAGTGTTGTTAAGTTAGTAAAAAAACTAATGGCTACAAAAGTGTTTGTGAGGTCATTAATTTTGAACACTTTTTTATGATGAAGCTTGGCTTTATTAACCCTTGCTGTAAATAAATCTCATATCTCTAGTGCCCATAACTTAGAAAGAAAACACTGCATATTTCAAAACATGGTAGTAAATATTATATTACATATAGTGTTATTATAATAAATACAACAATCATAATAAATATGCGGTTATTTGTTTTATCAATAATTGACTGGGCGGAGCGTAGCGAAGTCCTGTTTTAACTCGAGAACTTTGCATGTAGAATTTGTATATATTTGTACCTATCTCTTGCTCATATCTCTGATGTCATTTCACAATCAAATGCCACAGTTAATTTGTTATTCTTTATTTAAAATGATTGCTAATATTTTCTTATGCTCCTAATTGTGTCATGTAACTATTGTTTATGGTATATTTTACCGTAGAAATTAAATAAATAAATATCGTCTGTCTGTAAATTAGTGTGTGTTCCGTGTCCAGTCAATCCTGTCATGGCCCTTCAACTCTTCATCTAACCGTCTCCTCTTCTCGATAACATCTTCTCGTTCATCTATGTAAACATACAAAAACCTATCAGCAATAATACAATTCACTACTCTTAAATCCCAATGGTTCATCTCTTTAAAATGCCACAAATGGGGGCGCAAACAGTTGTAATCCGTCCTCAACGAACTATCAACCTTTCTCTCTCTCTCTAACTCTCCTAAGGCAATTCTTCATTTCTCCAAACCCTTATTATGTTTCTAATTGACATATTATTTCTTCTCTCACTGATCTACCATCCAACGCTGCTACTATTTTCAAAATAAAATAATTTTTTCAAAATGACTCAACAAGATGTCAGAATACTTCAGCGGAATAGCCGAAGTGCTATTTCTTACAGATCTAACCTCCTTAACCTATTAAATTCAAACCTTGTTTACTCCATCAAATGTGCATTTCTTTTGATAACATTTATTAGCTTTTGTCAAGAATAGACAGATTTAAATTTCCTACAATTTACGCATTAACAATTTGTTCTAAAATTGATAATTTTGGCGTACGAGCGCCCCAAAGTACTCTTCAATATGCGATTTGGCTAAAAAAAACCCATTTCCACACCACCTTCAGGTAGATAGAGTAAGTGATGCGTTTTTTTATTCGTAGTATTTTTTTAATTTTTTTATTCTGCCACCTGTAGGCCTACCTAATCCATATGTGATGCACAATTTCGAAATTTAAGGCAATCTTCTTCGCTTTGATGTTCCTGATGGACCAGGCGTTGTGAGTCCGTCTTTGATATCAAAATTTCATCGGCATCATCTGCGATGGGATTATCTGACTCATTACAAGTCTCTTCGTTTTCGTTTCCATCATATTCCATCATAGTGGAGCAATGGGAATAGAACAGAAACAAAAATGGGCTAATTCCTCTTACGACCTCAATCCCCCAGCTCCAGAAACCTAGTTAAAAATTATTTCTTGTAAATGCAGAAAGGGATTTCAGAAAGCAAGGGATGCAGAAAAACTGGGTTAAAATGCTCCGTTATATGCACAAGTTGTAGTGGTGCTTGTAATAATTTGAAAGTTCCATCACATGAAAGCGATGAAGAGGAATAAAAGGAGACTATTTTCGAGCAAACGTATGATGGAATATGATGGAATCAACGACGAAGAGGATTGTGATAATCACATCGCAGATGTTGCGGATGAAATTTCGGTCTGTGAAGTCCCTATCGATACCGAAGACGAACTTGCAACGCCTGGTCCATCAGAAACAGCAAAGCAAAGAAGATTACGCTAAATTTCAAAATTGTGCATTACACCTACGGGGGACAGACACCACGATAAAAACATTATAAATATTGATCCCATTATATGATCATTTTTGATGAAATTAGTGGGTTCCCATTAATTACTTTTTTAATGTTATATTTTTATACGTATGTGTATAAAAAAATAAAAGGAAACATAAAATAAGTTAAATTAATATAAAACACACCGACAAATTTTCTGCTATAAAGTATTTTTAACTCCCATGAAGTCAATTGTGTTATTTTTAATTCAACAAATGCTGCGGTAGGTACATTTGCTTTTAAGTATAATTAAACAATACTATTCTCCGGGGACGACGACATTTTTTTCGGGCCGAATGCTTTCCATTCAATACGGGGAAATTCGAGGTGGAAAAACATGTCGAAGCATATCGCACAAACCGCCTCACAGATAACAAGGCAGCCTTATTATTCCTATTCTCGAGGGCCTCTTCCGCGCCGATGTCTAACCAGCACACAAATCTACTTGATACTCCAGTGAATTCTTATAGGGATCCCGTAGGCCCAATTCAACCCGAATAAGTACGTGTCTATGTTGTACAGACCCGCATTTAGCACATGCTTGAAGGGTCGCCAAATTTTCAAAAATCAGGTGCGAACGTGAGTGATTAATTTTAGGTAGAAATTTTTTTATAAAAATTGGGTTGTGTTTGTTAAGAATTTTAAGGTCGGCGTTCAAAAATTATTTTTTATCTGGGATTATTAAATCCAGAGATTAAACATAGGCAACACGTTTGCGATTTATTTCTAGATACATATTGTCTTTTTTTATTTCTTAATTTTAGAATATCTTTGACAAATTCTATGTATTTTTAGAAAACCTGCATCTAATTAAGTTATTGGGATTTCAATTCCCCGGCTGGACCAGTCATATATAATTGCACAGGTAACGTCTTCCGTTTATAATGGAGGTAATAAATATTGTTTGGTAATGCCTAGACAAGTAAACAAAACTTCAATAAGAAATTTCATAGAATACGGACATAAATTATTGTAAACGGCAAACAGTTGTATTTTATAGTAATTAAGCTGAATCAAAAGGTTATTCAAAAAAATATTCGTATCAAGCGTGTCCAGTCATTCGAAAGTTTTAAATAAAGCGTTTAAATATTGTCAGGTTACTCGTAACCCGGGAATGTTTTTTTTTTAAATAAATATTATAATTATTTGAATAGATATTATCAATGAGGCGATTGACACAAAACTGCATAGTAATCGCTTGGATTATAATTTGTATCTAAATTTAACGCTGCCAAGGATGAGAAGTCCATCAACAGAGTTTTGAATACAACCCTTTCTATATACGAGAGTATATATACATAGTTGTATTCAAAAGAGTAACAATAAATATCGGGACCTCAATATGCATCAGCCTCGGGGCCCTTCTAGACTAAATCCGACCCTGGCAGTGTATGTGTACATCCGTACCCATATAGCCTCGTGTGTATGCAACGTAAGCCCATAAATTCCTTACAAAGATAGATCACAAAAGTGTTTCCACACAACAATACATAAACATTTTCACAGTTCACTTTATGGCGGATATTATGATGGAAAAAATATCGGCGTTAGTCGGCTTTTTACGTCAGATAAGCCAATAAATTTTCTCAGCAGTCCATATTATTTAGAACGCTCGGTTATTGATAATCCGAGAGGGGGTTAAAAATACCGCTGCACGTGTTCTAGTATACACTTGCACGTTGAGCAATATTACAGGTATTTCAAAGCTTTCTTACATGTATTATTATTTTATATGTATTTATATTATTAAAACATAGATTTAATTGCACCTCTACACCTACCTCTTGTTATACCATTCTTTGTACTTTTTCTGTTATCTAAAACTTTACCTGTTCTGTTAAAACTAAATCACAAAAACTGTATAAATATGTAAAAACCCATTAGGGCGTTGATGATTAATAAAAAAAAAATTTAAATAAAAAAAAAAAAACAAAGCAACGCATATTTTTTCTATTCTACTATAAATATGTATAAAGAATACCTAGACGATAGAAACAACAGACAAAAAAAAGAAGATAAAAACATGTAGACTTGTACCTACTTATCTACCTGCACATCATTTAATAATTAGAAACATAAATATTATAGTTATAATTTATATATATTATTATAATAACAACGATGATTGCGGACGGTTGCGTCACATTCAGTTTCTGTTAAGGTACTATTCAAGTTAAGTTATTATTTCATTATGGGCAGGTTGTTTCTTTCAGTATTTGGATAAATAACAGAACTTGAATAGGACTTTTATAGATCTTGAATACCAACTTTTATATTTGACGAATTGTCAAAAATGTTGAAAACAACCCGTACTCACTGATATTTATTGTTTTTCTTGTTTTTATTTAAACATTAATTGCCAGTTGTTTGCGAAGAGATTTTAAAGTACCTATTGGTTAGGATCCAAAACACACGCTTGTTATATATCTGCACTCAACGATGATAACGGGTAATTTTAGCAATGATTACAATTACTTACTTCAATCTGTACTGTTATTGTCAGTGCCCCGTTGACAAGTTTAATTACGAGAAGAAGAAAAATAAATAAAAAAAAAACGTGACGCACTTCTTTTTTTATCCCGAGCACTTGAAATTTTAGTACACGAATTCGTGTACTTTGCTAGGAAAAAACCCACACTTTCGTGGATTTCTGGCAATACCAGCGTGAAAATTTCGCTGTCGTATCGACCAAAGAATAGAATGAACAATATCGCCGCGTAGATAAAAGCCTTCGTCTACTGTATTTCACTTACCCTGAATATCTTCATTGAGAATGGCGCACATTTCTCGGCAATCTTTCACTCGAAACAACAGAATTTCACGGTACTTCTTTCGAAGAAAAATGCTGGATTTATGCATGAAAGACCATTACGCAGTCCCGATACAATGTCTGTACTATCCTGCTTTGTCTTCCTCGGATCTCCAGTTCACCTTCCCGATCCCGCACTCGCCCCTCTTCCCCCACGCTGCTGCTGACAGGATAACAAAACATACAAGCTTGCTGAGTAGGTATATTTAGCCACGATTACAGACGTAATACTTTGATTGTCTCGAGCGTGTGAGAATTAGCGGTGATCCATCTGTTAATTCGGGTGAGTCAAATTCTCCATGCCTGAAAGCTCCGATGATCAGTTTGCTGGTAGCTTGAAGCTTTAGCTTGTAGCCAAATTCAGGCCTCGATCCAAGAGCTTCAAAGAGTATAAGACAAATAATCGAAACGAGTGCATCGATACCAATTACACAAATAAGCTCGCCGCCATCATTCACTTATAATAACACGTGATTGAATATTTATGCAAGAGTTTAATGATGATTCAGATCTATTCGAGAAATTCCGTGCATTGCACAAATCGCAAAAACATAATATGTACATAAGACAAATGCATAACGTAAGAATTATTTCTACGCATTTTAAAAGTATAGAGTTTTATGGGATATTGTTCGTGCTTAACTTTACGACAAAGAATAAATTGTATCAAAGAAAACAACTTTTTTCGCGAGAAACTTCAAAAGAGAATCAGAAAATATCTTGCAAAAATACGATTTGTTATTCTTTCAGTATTAAGGATATAATATACAACTTTTGTGTTATTTTCAACAAAGACGAATATGTTCTAACTAACTTTCACAAAGGAAGTCGAAAATGCCCATAGGAAATATTTTGAATTGTGTTTACAAAGTAATAAAATGAAATTGCCAGATACAATTTATAAATTCCAACAGCCTCACTAATTAAAAAAAACCATTCAGTTACACATTGAATAAATATGCTCAGATTCGATTTTGTACTAATGAAAAATGTGTTTAGTTATTCTCCGAAAGAGTTAGCAACGTTGCATATTAACAGACCTGAATATTCCTTCTTAAAAAAGTGAGGTTTATTCGGGCATATTATTTTTGTTTATTGACTTTATTGCATTAAATAAGAATTCTATGATAGTGATGTTTTTTAGTAACAAAAAGTTTTTATGCAAGTTTCGGTAAATATCATACCAAGAAATAAACGTTTATTTTGCACAAACGGTTAATCCAAAGTCTAATTATTTTGGTTATTTTCTGAGAATAATCATAACATTTTTTTTATTCGTATAAACGTGCTGAAAAGTGAAGTCATAATTTACTTGCTGATTTACTAAATAACAGGAATATGTTTTTCAAATTTCTAATTTTCTTAAATTTTTCGACGTCTGGAGAAAAAATATACGTGTTTTTTTTTTCAACTTATTTAATTTTGAAAATAAAATATTGTAATTAATGTTAAGTATTAATTAGTTCAAATACAAAAATGATGAATTTATCTAGTTTAGAAAATGGTATTTGTTTTTACGACACCTTAAAAAAGAAGAAATATATACATCCTACTGATCCTTCTATCCTAATATTTGAAAAATCTTTCGTAATCCTACATGTAATTAAAATGGCTGATTTTTGCATTTTTAAATACAAATTCTTTGACAAATCTTATATGCCTAAATTCTTAATGAGAGAGCTACGTATAATGCCAGTAGCCGAAATAACAAATGGTAATATTTTTATAGTCTGAGAAAGCCAAACTCTTTTAATTTCATTTTCCTAAATCTGTAAACTTTCTTATTTTTTTCAGAAACAGATTTTTTTAATATTACAGAAATTTGGAATAGCTACATCAATGATATAAGTTATTTTTTTTTAATTTTGTCATGTAAAACTATATCGGGTCTATTATGACTAATTGTATAGTTTTTAAATGTCTGTTAGTATAGTTTTTAAAGTGTAGTTGTCTAAAAATGAAATTGGTTCATATTCATAATATTGTACTATATTATGACAGTCAATCAAGTTATGTTTAATTACCAAACTTTGGTGATTTATTTTTAAAACCTGATTGTGCCTAAATGTATTCTCGGACGGCGCCAATATAGAACATCCCGATATAATATGTTCTATAGTTTCCGGAAAAGCCATACATTTTCTACATAAATCATCAATTTGATTTGGATCTTTGATTATATGCTTCCTATAATTTTAAGTATTAATGACTCTATCTTGAATAGCAAGCATAAATCCTTCTATTTCTGCGCTCAACTCTCCAATACTCAACCATTTGTTTGACGAAAGTTAGTCAACATACGTTTGGTTGAGATAATTGAAGGGTTTTGCGTGCATAATTTTATTTGACCAGGAATCTAATAATTGCTGGTTGGTATTTATAAAAATGTTGGCATTCTCGTCGTATAAATTTAAAGGTGTTATGTTTCTATCTGCCTTGCAAATCATTTTATGCATTTCTGAAATAATTTTTTTTATAATATATTAATTAATGAAGATAATTATTAGCGAAACTCAACCGAAAATCTGAAACAAAAAAAAAACAGAAAACGGATACATCGTCCAAGATGTATTCGTATCTTTTTCTGATTTTAATTTAAATACATTTTTTAATTTAAATATTATAATTTGAGGTTTAACTCATTAAGTTAAAAAGATAAAAAAATAAAAATATTTTATTTTAATTTCTATTTTAAGTTTATTTTAGTAAGGTTTTCAAAATCACGGTTGGTCATCAATTGTATAAAATTTTCCCCAAGAATAAGGCTAAATATATTAAATATGCCAGGGGTTGTACGAACACAACCCGCCTAAAAAGTAAAGTCACTTAACAGGGAATTTGTAAAGAATGTTTAGCGCGCTAAGCGAACCCCATTAAACTTGGAGCTATCATTGCACGCAATACGAAAACACTGTCTGATAAATTCGATTATTCCTATCCGGAAGTGCCAGTAACTTAATTTGTAGAACCATTTCCATTCTTCGCCGATCCATTTGCTTCCTTTGTTTAATAATGAACAGCCTTCCTGTAGGCCGGAGACAAATTACAACGTAATTTAATAAGCCACAATGCGGGAAGAGATGACAATACCTCGCTGGACGTAATGGCACTATTAACGGGAAATAAAACTGAGATTTTATTTGTCGGCGGTCATTCGAGCCTTTCGATTGTAGCCACAAATGATACTGTCTACGACCTACGTTCGAAGTCCGGCGTCCGAGGCATCTCGACGCTCAACCCAGCACGATATGATAGAGAATTCAATGATAGAGAAACCCATAAAAATATTATTGAAAACTTTCGCCTTCCATTTATGGTGTATCTATTTCAACGGCTATCGAAATAATATGCTTTGAAGCTGACCGTAATATTCGAAAACCTTTAGATTTTGTAAGTGTGTAACCCAAATCACATCACGTTATTATAGTATGCAATAATTTGGCAGTATATAATGTAAATGTAGAGATAAAATTACTGTTGTAACTTGCAACCACCCATGCAAACAGAATCATGCGTAGGGAACTTCCTCCTCAGCAATATTTAGCTGCACATTCCTCTGAAAGACATAAACAACAACATACCATAATGGTAGGGTTACCAATCAATAAATAGCCTTACAAACAAGCCACAGTATTCTGGTTTTCAAACAATAGTCCTACGAACATGCCACGATGCTGTTCACCAATAAACAGTCTTACGAATAAGACCTCAATAATCAAACCCAACACACTTGGCACTTGAGATTAAAAATTATAGTTTTTCATAAATTTCACACCGTCTATTCATCTTTCACATGCCTCCGGTATATATCAAACGTATTAAATTAGACGATCTTGTATTGCTTACATTTAAAACAATATAGAATATTTATCAAGCCTATGAAATAAAACTATTCACGACGAAGAGGTTTTGCATTTCAAAAAACGTAATTATGTATCGCTCATGTTCGACCGTGACTGCCTAAGAGGGGTTTCTTTATACCCCTTCACTTTCCATTGAGCGTAACCTCAGGTGGCAAACAAACAAACCCCCAATCATCCCTAAGGGGGGCCATAGTGCGAGGCACTCCAAAGCAACCCAAGTAAATTGGATATTGCTGTCAGTTTGCCACTATTCTTTCCATTACGTCTAATATTATTAGCGGTACCGTTTCTATTTTCCTTTTCTCATTCTCATAACGTAACGACATGAAAATATTTTCCAAGTTACTAGATTATATGATATTATTTTAACTAAGTTACTCTCTCTTCAAGCCGTGGAATAAAAACACGAGTAACGCTTTGTCAGCAATACGAGAAAACACCCTTATTTCATTATTTTTTGCAGGTTTTCTTTGAAAGTGTTTTGATTTATTCCATTTCCGAAAAGTTCCGAGCGATCGAATCGATTAATATAAAATAATTATTATTATAAGCAATAATTATTAACCAGAAACACTCATCCACATTGAAAAAATCTCCCGAGAAAATATACATGATTCTTCTATTTTCTGATCAAATGCTCTACCACTGAGCTACGACGGTTTATCGCCTACCCGCCAAATAATTCAATATATACTAGTGTTTCATTCAACAATTACTGCTCATTACATTTTTTCACCTGCAAACAAAAAACTTTATTTTAATTGAGAAACTTTATTTATATAAAAAACCAATGTTCAAATTTAAGTGCTAAATCTCCCACCAGGTGGCGTCGAGACAAATTATGTCTACATTTTTTTTGGTGAAAATACTTTAACTCGTCCAATATTAATTATTATTTTTTAATTGATAAACTAAAGTTTAAGACGAGATTTTTATGCATAGCGATAAAGGGTGACAATTATTATAACCAATAATTATTAACATGAAACACTCATCCACATATAAAAAATCTAATCTAATCTAATCTATTTCCTCGGGTGAGTGCTTCAGGTTAATAATGATTGCTTATAATAATTGTTACCCTTTGTGCTATGCATAAAAATCTTGTCTTAAACATTACTTTATCAATTAATAAATTATAATTAAATGCTTCAAAAAAGTCACCCATCTTTCTTTCATTTTTTTAATTATTACGTAATATCTCACAAGAGTTTCAACTATCTTGAGCCAATGGAACTATTGCATCCCATTGAGTAGAAATGTGAGGCTGAAAAATTGGAAAAAGTAAAGTTAATTTATGAGGGGTAATCTCTCAAACATAATGGGAGAGTCTTCCACTGTGGCTGTACAAATTTAGTTTAAATAATATATTTTTTTAAACTGTAGGTGTGTGAGATCTATCGAAGCTATAATCACGTTAGCCTATCAGAAACTGGGTGTACTGTACAGGACCCGCAGAAACTTTAATATTAGATGCAGATAATGTGGTGAATAATAGTATTTTATGTTGTCATTTCTCACTTATTATGTTTTTAATTTCCTTTTATAATTATTTTAATTTTAATGGAAAACTTTTGAAATTAGCAGCCATATCTAGTCAGGAGCCCCGAAATATTTTTAAAAAACCTTATGGGATCTTCTTTTGATAGACATACCAATCTTAAAAAACTGATTGCAATCTTTAAAGCACAGGCGTCAGATGGGAATTCTGTCCTTTTTGTACAAATATTTTAATGGCAAATGCTTCGAGGAACCAGCTTCATTATTTATTTATTTATTTATTGACGCCCTATTGGGCTTTCACATATCGTTACATTTTACAAATTTCATTTAAAACAACTGCATAACATAAATAAAAAAGATGACAAATTACATAAATAAGGCATAAACACAATATAATCAATAAGAATATATGTAATGCTAAAAACAGTTGGTTGACTTTAGAGAACTCGTAGGTACAATTCATATACCCACGGCCAAAAAAATAAGAAAAAAACCAAAACACATTAATTTTAACAAAAGAAAATTAAAATAAAATGAAATGATTTCTCATTCATTATTTACATTTAGAAAGTGGTGGATTAATTTGACTTTAAATGTGTTGAAGTTTAAATTAAATATGTCAGCGATCTAGGTTAGTTCATTGGCCAACCTATGTATTCTTTCTAACACAGAATTCACAGCGAAGTTATTGTTGTAGAATAAAAAATTCCGTCTGGTATATTTTGGAGGTATATGTATAGATAGAAAATTTATAGCATCAGGGCAGTCCAACCTTGAATGAATAACTTTATATAATAAAAGGAGATCAAATATTTTTCGCCTTTCTGATAATTTCGATAAATAAAGTTTACTGCGTAAATTGACATAATTGATTTCAATAATAGGAATACCCAATTTGAAATTAATAAAACGTAAAAATTTATTTTGAATTTTTTCAATTTGTACACAATGAGAGTTGAAATGAGGACACCAAATTCTTGAATTGTATTCAACCTGACTTCTAACCAGAGACGTGTATAGTAATTTTATAGTTTTTATGTTATTGAAGTCTTTTAATCCCTTTTGGTACCGGTGCGTAGTCAGGAAACGCGCCAAATGCGCATGGTTCACATTTATCATGAGAACGAGTCGCTTATACCAGTTGTTCATGAGTTCAAGAGCTTGGCTGTGGAATAATTTGACGTTATTTGTGTTTTCTTTCTCCTACAACATGGATATCTTCAAGACCCTTCACGTGGAAAGACCATCCTCAAACGGGATCCAAACTCAATTTGGGAGGCGGGTATGGGTACCGCCGCCTCGGAAACTATTTATTGGACGATCAACACCTCTGCCACAGGTAACAAGAGGTTTGCTACGTTTGGTGACTTAGCAAGGGTGCCCGGGTTCATGGAGTTAGGTTTGTCCGGGACTTGGGGTCCTTGGAGTGGGAGTTATGGCTTCACGCGTCCATCACTCCTGGACATATTTATCCCCAGATTCCTACCCACCCCTCAAACATTTTTCCTTCCCAGGACTTCCTCTCCTTCATTTCCCTTAAAAAACCCTCCACACAGCATCTTCAAAGATGACATAGGCTCTAAGAGAATTTTTCCTTTAGGGCCTCCTGTGTGAAGCTAATGTAAAAAAAAAAAAAAGTTACCACTCTTTCACGAAGATCACTGATAATTCGGTAAATTAATTAATTATTTAACATTACTATAAATTAGGCAACCTACTGTAGATTTATCGTATTTTGAAGTGTATTGTTTACCATCACCATGTAATAAAGTAACAAAGGGCCGAAAACTAATTCCATATGTAACCAATGTTCAACTTTATCAATAATCCAGTTTATTAATGACAGTGAGTCTATTTGAGAGAAGTTCCAGAATGACTTGTCGATACTTCATCAACCAATATATTTTGGCAGGCCAACGGGTTAACTGGTATTCAATATAGACTAATTGAAAGCGCTTATCGGATTAAGCTATGCTTTGGGGAGTTCGATGAAATAGATATATTATTTATGTGTATTGATTTACATATTATATTATATAGACATCGTTTCAAGCTAAATTATATTTCATTTTGGTACTGCTTAATGCTTAAAGAGATTTAAAAAAAACAGTCAATTGTTTTTAGATTGTTACACAATTTAGATGGTCTTCGTTAAGGTCCAAATAAAAAGGTTATTATAAAACATTTTTTTAAATTTGTGTTTGGTTGACAAAGAGATCGTTTAAATATTAACGTACCGTTGTAAATAAATAACCACTGATGTATTACGATGAGGCAACACTGAGCCCACGATATGTATGCAATACTACGATCCTAGCCCCACCCCACGTGCATACTTTTTTTTTTTTCTACCGATTTTAACATATGTCCCTTTAACACTTTTAGTTTCTAAGTTCCTAAAAAAAATATATAGATTATTTTTTAAGAATATATCTGAAGATTATAGAGCCGAAAAGTTAATTACATAAAAAAACCCTCGACAGAAAAAAAACGCAAAAACGTTTCTTCTGTTATTTTACAAGTTATATTTATGAAAAAATTCACAGTTTTTCTTTAAATGTTACTTAAGGTATTGGAGATAGATTTTTTTCATGTTTTATCAAACAATTTCCTAATTTTCGCTTGAATTTTATCGTTTTTAATATTAGCGCGCTCCCTCCAACATTCGTATTGTCGTATCACTCCTTCTTCTTCTTTTTGGGCGGGTACTACAGACCCCTAACACCCATTGACCAGCGGCTGAGAATTAAACTTCTAAATGCTTGTATAGGGAGGTGCCGATGAGAAAGATCGATTATTCCCCGTATCAAATTTTTTAAATAAAATTTAATATCGATTTATTTTATTTAAAACTTGCTTTTATATATACCTACATTCAAATTAGCAATAAAAATGCTTAAAACACATGATGATAAATTATTAAAAATCGTGAACTTCTTGTAAGTATTTATGATTTCTCAATAATGTCTAAACAAAATAAGTGTGTAAAAAAATCTGAAATATTTTAGTGTAAGAACCTTAAATAAATACAAAAACTGAGGTATTTTCGTCACAAAACACGTTCTCGGATTTTTTAATGATTTTAATTGAACTAAAATAAAAATTAAGAAAAGTGTCTTTACTAGATAATTTATTGATTTATTTTGCTGTATTATGATTTGAAATTTGTGTTGTATAATACAATTTTTCTTTTGAAAATTTTAGAAATCTGCCAACGACCAACGGTATAACCTTAGTACATTAAAAATAAACTTAGTTTTTCTAAATTTAAAAAGTGCGTTTACCAGATAAAATAACAATCTTTCAAAATCGAATTTATGTTTATTTGTAAAAGAGTCTAGTAATACGTCTAGAATTTGATTTAAAAAATACAAATTTCTGGTATTTTCTGGATATACCCTCTTAAAACTAAACAATTAGTTTAAAAAACCGTCTCATTTTAATTATAAAAGTTCAATTTCACTTTTTCAGTCATAATAACACCGATTTATGCCGGATTCAACCAAAATATTTTAAAATTTCACTTAAGCCACGAGATCGCGAATGGGTGAGTGATGATGACGTCACAATTCAGATAGCCTGGCCTGGGGCCAACTATGAATTTATGACCAGAAGTGTGCATTAATAGCTATATCTAACTGCCCAAATTGTTACTAAAGTAACGCGGCACTAAGTCACAAAACTCATCCATAAACATCAACAAGACACGATGACCATGTTAAAGAAAATGTCATTTTCAGATGTGCTGGTTTTTTTTTACAAACAAAAAAACGCGTCAATTTGTAAAAATTGGAACAAATTTTCAATGTATCTTGATGAGAGCGTAAATATATTAGTAACTTTTTTATTTGGTGGCCTGGTTTTCTTATGATTTTTCTTTAAGATGAGAAGTTGCTGACCCCCGCCCTTTGCCCCGGCGCCCAAGCAGATGGGATTTATTAGTACCTATTTTTTATGGGAGAGACGTGGCACAGTCCAGAGCATTGCGAGATGGTGGAGATAAGTTGGGGTTTTCTGGAAAAAGGATAGTTCTTCCTCTGAGATTGCCAGGGAAATATGGTCCTAGAAATTAATTTGGCCACAAATTATTCAGTCATGTAAAAAAAACACGCTTTTTACTCAAATTCAGCTGAATTCTTTCATTTGAAGATATTTCAATCTTAACATTAAATCGGAGATTCTGTTTATCCACTCGAACGCTTTTAGCCACATTATGGCACTATTTCCAAAACCTTGGATTGCTTTGTTGCCAAAATGTGGCAAATTTTCAAAAAAATGTTATTTATTAAAACGACTACATAATATATTGTACATTAAAAATATAACAAAATAAATATTCTCTGGACTTTTTAATTATATTTTTTTATAAATCCTACAAATATGCGATAATAGGCAAATGATAGGGGAATTCATTGGCTACATAGAAATATAGTCAGTTTTTATGTCTCCATATTCAAATTCGGAGGTATGATTTTTTTAATGTGGGTGGAAAAATTTCCTTTAGCAATCCTAGAAAAAATATTTTAATTGCTCTGTCGCTCCAGTGGTTATAAAATAGGTACTGTCAAATCGTAAGCTCTCTAAATACATATTTTCTTCAATTTCATGATCAACTGAATTGTCTTTAGCACAAAAAATCACGTCATGCGTCACAATCATGCGCCATGGTGCTTTAAAACTTTCAAGATGCTATATTGTTTGTTCAACGTTTTTGTTTTGGTTTCTTACAAAATTGTTAAGACTTTGGCACAGTCGGAGTAACTACGTACCAGCGAATAAAATTTATAAATATTTAAGGAGCTTTTTAATTATATTAGCTAAAAGATCAAAGGACTTGAACTATTTCATTCTGGCAGAGATTTAAAATGAATTGAATGAAAATGCTTTTCAATGTGATAAATAAAATTAACAAAAAACATTAACTCGTGGAAATGAAATATTTATACTAGTAAAATCGCTGCTGTCCATTTAAGCTTTAGTAAAGAAGCAAATTTAATTAGATTTCTAACAATTCGTTTTGCACATATTATAAAAAACACCAAAAAATGTATGATGTAAGCCAACACTTTTATCCACAATGGTAAAGTCTTACGTTCGCGTAATCACGTTCGGAAGTCTGAGTAAGAAAAAAATGATGTATGCAATATGTTGTTTTCAGTTATACTAAAGGTCGTTTGGTTAATGTTACATTCACTACGGTAGCCCAATTCAATTTTGATAAGGTTTTATCAAATAATAGTTGTCGAAAACGTTTGTATTGTTGTTATTCTTTAAAAAGTTGGTATAGATACTTATGTATTTAAGCATGATATATTACAATTTAGTGCAACAGTATTCAAGAAGTAAAATTTGTTGTAGAAGTTATAGAATCCATTCAGAAGAATAATATTATAAGATAACATTAGTTTTTATTTATGAGGTATGTTATTATAGCCCTATTGTAATTAAATTCTGTGTAGTTAAACAAATTTAATATGTCTAAAAAAAAATTCCCAACTACATGCAATCCTAGGTACAAGAGAGTTTGTAAATAACTCAGTCTTGATATTATTGTTGAAATTAAAATTAATTTTGATGTATTGTTTCTAGTTGGTTTACGAAAGGTCTAAAATACTATTAACAATTTTATTATATCTATAAATACTAAGTTTGATAAGCAGATCGGAATAAACAGGAGAGATCTTCTTCCTTCCCATTACCTTCCCACATCCTCTAGCCAAATGTGGGTTGCCAAAGTTCCACTGCCTTCGAGCAGTTAGAACTCTAGAGTGTGTAATAAAGTAAAGATGAAAGCTTTTAAAGCATTTACAAAGTTATAAAACACTATTATTATACAAAATTATAATTTGTTATTATTTCGGCTACTGGCAATATACCTAGCTCTCTCATTAAAAATTTAGGCATATTAGATTTGTCAAAGAATTTGTGTATGAAAATGTAAAAATCAATCATTTTAAATACATGTAGGATTACGAAAGATTTTTTAAATATTTATATTGAGGGATCAGTAGGATTTATTGGTCAAATTAGGAATTCCACCGAGCCGAACCCTCTGATATGAAAATATCTGGAGTTGGTGAATTATTTTCCCGTTTAATAGTCTGGTAGGTTAACATGTTGTTCTTGTATTAATTATACTTATATAATACACTTGCATAGCGTGGATTTACTAGATGATCATTTTTTATGAAAAGTGTGTGAAAGGGTTTAGTTTTTCCTATGGGGAAAACTAAACCCGGACCTAAAAGTCTGGTGCGTAAAAAAAAATAAAAGATCTCGAAGTTAATTTTTTCAAAACGACAATATTGACATACAATGGTGTGATATATTTTAAAACAATAAATAATACCGTTTACAAATTAATAATATTTTATATCATCTTAAATTATTAAATAGCTGTTTTAAACTTTCATAGTACTTATCTTCGCGTGAGTGTCATTAGTCTCGGTATAGGGCTTTATTATGAATCAAAATGTGTTAATTTTCAAACAACAGTTTGCTTTACATTTGTTTGAGTCGGGAAGTCAGTACGCCCGTAAAATATTACCGTGAAATTCGTTAGGTAATGATAATTAAATTTCCCACCTAGAAGACTGGAGTAAAACGCAGATCTGTTCCTACATCTACATATTTAAATTTATTCAAGTTTACCCATACAAGTAGCCCTTTAGTAAATACTTGAGTAACCAAATTAATTCACTTGGCGAGTTGTCTCGGTGGGGGAATTTGTTAAGGGTGAGTACATGTGTAATAAAGTTGTTTCAGGGACAGAAATGAGTAAACAAAATATTATTTTAATTTAAAAACAGGTTTTGTGACTGACAATAATTTTTTTCTAAACTCATTTTAGTTGTGTGGTTAAAATCTACACATTGCATGTTATTAATATTAATTTGACCGCCTCCGTGGTGGATGGGGTAAGGATCTCGCCACCCGAAAGTCGCAAGATCGAATCCCGGCGTGGGCAAATAAATTTTATTTGATTAATTTATTTATATCATAATTAATTCTTTAAAAATAATACATAGTATGTTTGCGGCACGTTCCAGGGTGGAAATACTCTCAGTATCACCCTGGTGTAAGACCATCTTTCAGAATTGAAACTTTACTTGAAATTGCTTTAATCGTGTTTGGTGACTAAATCTGAATAGCCAGTTTCTTCCCCTTATTCATCTTCCCCATCTCCACCCCCTCTCCACTACCTTCAGCCACACAACATATCCCAAGTGGGGATGCCATAGTCAAACTGGCTCCAGATGGGAGCAGTTGGGACTCCTGAGTTGTTTATACTAAGTTAACACAATTGTGGAGTAATTTAAATTAAGAACGGTACCACTGAATAGAAGTTAATGTATGTAATCGGTATGCTTTGGTTTAGAGGTCCACGAAATTGTGCTTTGTAAAATTATACACGTTATATGCTATTCATTTTAAGGCTTTAGTTGATAAGTTTAGAGTGGGATTTTCTTGGATTTATCTACCGTCAATAAACCAAGAATTTAAAAAAAAACACGATAATTTTGTTATATTTCAAAACGAACACCCGTATTTCTTTGAAGAAAAAGATAACAATAATAATCAATTTTTTTTAAATATGAAAATGAACAAGACACAGAAAAATAATAAAAGATAATGGTCGCAACTGGGACTCGAACCCAGAACCTTTAATAATATTTTTTTATTTTATATGGGAATAACCTTCAAAAGTTAAAAGAGAGTTTTTCTTATAAAAAAATGAATATTCATTTAGACTTTTATAAAAAGTCAATAGGTGTTCCATAAAAATAAAATCGGATATATTTATCCGACACACTATCTAGGTAACAAATACATTCTTTGAATACTTGTTTCCGATAATAAAGCTAGCTGCCAATAATATGGAAAAAAACATTAGTGGAAGATAATATTGTTAATTCTGAATTTTGAAATATGAAGTTGACAATTGGTAGAGGTGTATGTCCCGGTAAGACGTAAGGTTCTGGGTTCGAGTCCCAGTTGCGACCATTATCTTTTATTATTTTTCTGTGTCTTGTTCATTTTCATATTTTAAAAAATTAGATTAATGTTGTTATCTTCTTCTTCAATGATATATTATATTGATGGGAATAACCTTCAAAAGTTAAAAAGAGAGTTTTTCTTATAAAAAAAATGAATACCCGTATTTCTTTTGAAATACAAAAAGCGTTTTTGGATTGCATCGTGTATCAGATCTTGGTAAAATAATAATTGATATAAATGCCCTTTGATACACCCACAATCTGGTGCGATTTTTGATTCTGGATTTTGGTCCGGATACCAGTGTTTTTAATATTGTACTGATAAACGCCTCGTAAATGTTTAGAATTATTATAATATTTAACTGAAATACTAATACAATGATGGAACATCTGAATAATCAACAAAAACGATAGTGTCATCCGCTAGGCCTGGGTACCTAGAACTAGTACCTACCCTTCTCAATTGTTTGTCAATCTGCATAATATTAACTAGCAAGCATGCTAATTCTCCATGATTCCTAGATCAAAGGTTATGAATAGTAATAGTATCACGCTGTCCCAATTATGGTAATATTCGTAGGCAAGGGCCAATTATCAAAGATATAAACTAGGCACCAGTCTAAAATATTCACTAAAATTCATATTCAAATTACTTAATTATTCCAAGTGATTATTATTACTGCCCATTGCCCATACATATTCGGGCTCTTCCAAGCATTATAGGAAAGTGTGTCCATCTATATTTGGCGTTATTAATTCATTAATGAAGGACACATATTTTCTTACTTGTTACTTAGGCGCTCCGCTGACGAGGCAACTGAAAACAAACTAAAACCAGCTAGTTTATATGTCTTGATTGGTCAAAAAGCTTATTTAACCATAGACAAAGAACAATCAGCTGACAGCTGGCAACTAGCAACGGCCGGCCAGGGCAATCAGCAGTGCAAGTCGCGAGTCACCGCTAACGGGGTTTTGTGTGATTGTGAAGTGTGCGGGCCATCACATTGTCATACAAAGACAGTTGCCAGTTGGCAGTATTCAGTTGCCTCAGTGAGCGGATCGCCTTAATTTGTCTAAAATGTTACAAATAATTCATAGAAAGAAAATAATTCCTGTATTAAATTTTCAAAAGTTAATTTCGAAAATCTAGAAATTATTTTTCTATTATTTCTTTCGTAAATTTTCTCAAATGAAAAATATTTAACGTATTTACAAAGAATTTCAGCGATTGAGGTAAATGACACGCATTTCCAATCAAACCTGATGAACCTTATTATAAAAGGTATTTTCAAGATATTTTCTCTTTTTTAAATTAATTTACGAATTTAAACCGCTTTTGAAATTAGCTAGGAATATTTCCAGGAAGATCGAGTACCCTTTAAATAGAGATGAATTTATTGCTTTCATTTGCCATCAAAGAAAGTATTCGAAATCTAAGCTTTAATAAAAATTTGCACAGTTTACGTCAGCGATGCAAAGCATCTTTTGTTGTTGAATGTTCTTTACAACAGGAATATATCTGTTTTTGTTTTCTCCATCAAATTTAATATTCAACATCACAACACCCACGCTGGTAAGGCTTATGAAGTTATGAAAAATTCCTTGTCAATACATTTTAGAACAGCAACGATTTCCCAATACTTAGTCTCAGACGCCACGGAAGCAATATAATAATAATTGATACGTACGCAGCTTACTTATCTTATAATATATACGGACATACAAAAATAGTTAAATGAAAACTCAACAAAAGAACTTCTAAAATACGATACCCAGAGGAAAAATAATATTTTGATTGAGACTACACAGAAAACAATATACAATATTTCCAGTCGCGTTATTGAACATGAAACACATGCTGTGTGAATTTTTATGGATCAGTTTCTAGCTCTCAATAAAGACAAATCGTGAAAAATAAGAACCACCCAAAAAAGACATCGCATTTTATCGGCATAATAAGCCCACATCATTGTATATTATCTGTGTAGACTGTAGACGGACGCCATTGGAATATGATCTGACGAGAACCTGCGGATACTTATTATATGGTCCGTGACAAAATAGAATCCTTTAGAAGCTAAACAATACGAGGCGGTATTAAATTCCCTTACATTTTATGAGTGAGGATTTGAGAGCAGCTTTAAACGAAGCAGGGAGAATGAAAATTGGCGAGCTTATCGGGGAATATAATACGAGTGTGTTTATTCAACCGGAATAAAGTTTCATACGGTTTATTGTGGAGGCTCTAAGCCTAGCCTGTCTCACTGTCAGTTATAACTTATAAGTAGCAAATATAATTGATTAAAATATATAGATTAGAGTGTTCTACAGTCGAAAAATGCAGCAGTTCCTAATCAAACTTTGCCAAATTATGCCTGTTTTACTGTTTTTCTATGTTGAGTTTCTCAGCGGAAATTTTTGGTAAATATGATACAGATATACGGGACACAGTTAAAATGCGCATTTTATTTTTAAAACACTTTGTATCGTTTTTTTCCCAATAATTTTACAATATAAGTGCATACATTAAAAAATTAACATAGGTATAAATTATAAAACAAAAGTAATGGGAACCCACTAAAGGCACTGCCTTTGTGAAAGTAATTTAGATACTAATTTAGTAAAATATGCCTATCTAATCGTGACCCATGTATCTGTTTATTTACCGAAATTCTATTTAATTAAAAAAATGGTGTAAGGTGCAAAAAGTAATTAATAATCTTACTAATATTATAAATGCGAAAGTTTGTATGGATGTATGTGTGTTTGTTACTCTTTCACGCCAAATTTACTGAATGGATTTTAATGAAACTTTACAATAATATATCTAATACAGCAGAATAACATAAAGGATATAATTTATAAAGCTAGCTATTTATTTTCAATATATTGAAAATAATAAATATTGTTTAATAGAAAATGTCAAAATTTGAGAATGACATTTTGCAAAACAATGATTGTTAAATCAAAATTCTATTTTAGAAAATATTTAAATTAGTCTATTTATTTGAAGTACTCGACTAACACTTTAAATTGCATCAATAATAATTTCAGATATTTTAAATAAATAGGTTAAGAATTTTGGTATAAAAGTAGATGGGACCTAGGAAAAGAAATTAGATTACTCGAAGTACAATCCTACGCAGACGAAGTCGCGGGCAGAAGCTAGTATATATATTTTTTAATATCATATTTTTCGACAAGTTCAAATAAAATATAATGACAACGACTGACGGCCTCCGTGTTCGGGCTCTCGCAAATAAATTTCATTAGATTATATTGTGTTATTTTCACAATTAAATAATAAAATATGCATGTTCTAGGGTGGGACGTATGGTATCGCGTAATACCAACATTCTGAATTGAAACGTTGATTGAAATGGCTTTAGCCATGTTTGGTGACCAGATCCTAATAGCCAGGTACTTCACCAACTCTCTCCACCCCATTTCCTTGCCCGCCCCACTACTTTCAGCCTCACTAAATACCCCAATTAGGGATGCCATAGTCTTGATGGTTCCAGACGGTAGCAGTTGGGACTCTTAAAAGTTTTCACATTTAAAAAAAAATCTGTCACAAAACAAAATTTTCAATCAATTCGGCAGTCGTTGATAGGGCGGATTTTCAAAATAGCTACATCTAGTACTACATATTATAACATATTCATCCTAAAAAAATACTAAAACAAAAGATATTATATGCCTAGTACAAGAGATATTATATA
Organism: Limnephilus auricula; assembly: GCA_951813805.1. NCBI lineage: Eukaryota > Metazoa > Arthropoda > Insecta > Trichoptera > Limnephilidae > Limnephilus > Limnephilus auricula. The sequence continues at coordinate 23,441,926 of OX638390.1, read as the reverse complement.
CCAAGTACGACGGACAGTACATACCTAGTACAACAGTTATTATATAGGTATAGCGCAACTATATACAGTAGAACGTGACGCCATGGAGCTAGTCGTATAAGTGATAGTAGGAAATGGATACGTGGCATACCAGGGTGAATAATATGATCCGCTAGTTTTAATCTAGCTATCGGAATGCCGGATATTTGAGCGCGCCAAGCAGGGAATTTCGTGTTGGGAAAGAATGTCCGGATGGCGGCGACTACTACTACTAGTGGCATGCTCCATCGACCAGTGATTTGAGAATTCATTGATTCATCGCGAACACTAGAGTTAATTCTTTTCAAACAGACGCTCCTCTTTTCAGGCATTAAGATGATAGACTTCGCTTTTCGGCCCATACAAAAAGGACGCCCGGGAAAAAACATTTTTCTACATCGAAAATTGCACAAAATAAATATTTTTTTTATACTGCCTTCTAGATGGTGAAAAATATGTCGGTATGTTTTCGAATTTTCGATGCGTTTCGTATTAACGTAAACATTCACTGTCAAACATGTACGATTTATCAAAAAATATTATTTAAGGAAAAAGTGCTGCTAACTCCACTCTCATAAAGAATTATAAAATGCTACCTTTCCTTTACCTTTCTAAAAAATATATATTTTTTAAAATTTCAATTTCGTGAAATATTCGGTGTAGAAAAGTGTATTCTCTATAAACCCATTTTCGAGCGATTTCTGTACGTAAATTTGAGCGTTGTCTCATTCGCACATTTCGCATTCGCATGTATTGTAAGTGTGCGTGAGCTTATTGTGAGCGGGACAGAATGACAGACGCGGGTGTTCCGCGTGTCGTTCAAAGTCTAGCCTCTTAACGCTTTCGCGGAAACCTGAATTGCAGAAGTTCTATAATCTGTATTCCTTTTGGTGAGTCTGCAGACAAGTTAGATTCTAAGAAGAACGTTGAAAATGAATACATCTTACTTATGAAAGCATGTGATTATTTTGATTAATCATCTTTCTAATATTATAAACGTGAAAGTTTGTATGGATGTATGTATGTTTGTTCCTCTTTAAATCGAAATTTAATGAATGGATTTTAATGAAACTTTACAATAATATAGCTCATACATCAGAATAACATATAGGCTATAATTTATGAAGCTAGCTATTTATTTTCAATATATTGAAAATTATAATTATAGTTTAATAGAAAACGTCAGAATTTGAGAATGACACATTGCAAAACAATGATTGTTAAATCAAAATTGGAAAATATTTAAATTACTGAATTTATTTGAAGTACTCGCCTAATACTTTGAATCGAAACAAGAATTATACATATTTTAAATAAATAGGTTAAGAATTTTGGTATAAACGTAGATGGGTCCTAGGAAAAGAAAATAGATTACTCGAAGTACTAATCCTACGCAGACGAAGTCGCGGGCAAAAGCTTGTATCAAATATTATGTGGATGACTCAAAAGAAATTTAAAATATGAGTGGGTCCATTGGTTATGACGAGGTTATGTTGATAATTTGATATTTGTAAAAACAAGTGTTACCTAACCAATTTATTTTGGTAGTAAAAATAGTAAAGAAATGTATATGTATACATATATATATATATTATTTTTTTTTACATTAGCTCCACACAGGAGGCCAATGTCATATTTGAAGATGCTGTATGAAGGGTTTTTTAAGGCAAAGGAAGGAGAGGAAGTCCTGGGAAGGAAAAAGGTTTGAGGGGTGGATAGGAATCTGGGTATAAATATGTCCAGGTGTGATGGACGTATGAAGCCATCCCTCCCACTGCGGTGCAAGGCGATGGGTCGAGAGGGTCGGCAGACGCATCCGCCCCGAAGTCCCCTACAGACCTAACCCCGTGAACCCGGGCACCCCTGCTAAGTCACCAAACGCAGCGAACTACTTGGAATGACCTGTGGCAGAGGTGTTGGTCATCCAATAAATAGTTCCCCGGGCAGTGGTACCCATACACGCCTCCTAAATGGCAAAACATTGGCATTACATTAAAACCTGTATGAAAAATATTTGCTTTACACTATCATTATTTAAATGATTTCGTACGGATAGTTGCCATTAGAAAAGACATAATATCTTGGGAAGGTTGTACCTACTAAATCGTCAAAAATTGTTGGCAACACCTTGAACACAACTATAGCGTTCTTTAGCATCTGTCATTTAAGAGCGATTGACCAGCGACTGAGCATAAAACTTTAAAAATGCTTGCAACTCTACAGGGAGGTTCTAATAACAAAGATCGATTGTTACCCGTATCAATTTTTTTAAATGACAAATTTAATATCGAATTATTTCATTCAAAACTTGCTTTAATACATACCTACATTCAAGTAAGCAATAAAAATGCCCAAAACGCACGATGATCAATTATTAAATGTCGTGTACTTCTTGTAAGTATTTCTTGATCGTAAGTATTTATGATTTTTCAATAATGTCTAAACAAAATAAGCGTGTAAAATTTTTTTTTAATATTTTAGTTTGTAAGACCTTAAATAAATAGAAAAACTGAGGATTTTTTTGTCACAAAATACGTTCTCGGATTTATTTTTTAACGATTTTAATTGAACTAAAATTAAATTTCTGAAAACTGTGTTTACTAGATTATGTATTGATTTATTTTTTTGTCTTAATGTCGTATTAACAATTATATATTTTTTTAAATTTGTGTTGTTTAATAGTATCTATCGTTTTAAAATTGAACAAATCTGCCAACGACCAACGGTATAACCTTAGTGTATTGAAAATAAACTTAGTTTTTCAAAATTTCAAAACTGCGTGTACTAGATAAAATAACAATCTTTTAAAATAAATTTATGCTTTTTTGTGAAAAAGAGTAAAAAAGAGTGGGGGGAAGAATGTGAAGGAAATGAAGTTAGAGATGTTGGTACCTTCATGACTATTCAGATCTTGTCAATACGCGAATCCAAGGCGATTTCAAGGAATATTTCAATTCTGAATGTTTGTAATAACGGCAATAGTTATTATTCACTACCCTTGAACGATGTAAATATACTATGTATTACCGTTTTCCTATTCAAGTTCATAACTTTTTTTTTTGGAAATCCGATAGATAGAATCTATAGATACATTATATCACATACGATCCAAACATTACCTGACAATGTAAATATACAAAAAAGCTATCCACGTAAATTGAAAAACTCTGCGTAAACACTCCAGACAAAAGGATGTAAAAGAAAAGGGTCGATCTCTCTTCGTGTGGCGTCTGTATTTTTATTAGACCCTAATCCTGTCTAGCGAATTCAATTCATATGTTATTTGGAGAACAACAACAAATATTGCTTTTGATCTTGTATCTTCCAATATTCGAAAAAGCACGGTCAAAATAAATATTACAACCAAATAAAATATTACAATATCAAATAAAATACAGTGCATTAATAATACTGTACATCAAACGTAATTTACCTACCTACAAAGCAAGTCTTGATATTGGCTGAACATAAAGAAACTGCTTTCGATTTTTATCTTACAAATATATTCGAGAAAACATGTCTAAAATAAATCATGAAAGGCGGAATACAGTGCATAAAATACATTAACGGACAACAAGAAATATAGCATTTAATCAAGTATCTTCCAATATTTGAGAAAATACGGTTGAAATTAATATTACCTAAGCCAAGCAATTTATATATAAATACTTTTACATCAAACCAGAACACGTGCTGATGACGCTGACTGGTTTGAACAAAAAGCATTTATCATAGAAGAAGACGATAACAATTATATTTTAAATTAAAAAATGAAAATGAACAAGATATAGAAAAATAATAAAACATAATGGTCGCAACTGGGACTCGAACCCAGATCTCACATCTTACCGGGACGGCGCTCTACCGTTTCAGCCATTGCGATCTACGTTTTTGTCAACCTCATATTTCAAATTTCTGAATTAACAATATTATTTCCAATGAATAAAGGTAGCTGCCAATAATATGAAAAAAACATTAGTCGAAGATAATATTGTTAATTCTGAAATTTGAAATATGAAGTTGACAAATACGACAGTCTCTTAATAAATCGCAATGGCTGAATCGGTAGAGCGCCGTCCCGGTAAGACGCGAGTTCTGGGTTCGAGTCCCAGTTGCGACCACTATGTTTTTTTTTTATTATTTATCTGTGTCTTGTTCATTTTCATATTTTAATTTAGATTATTATTGTTGTGTTCTTCTTTAATGATATATTACGTTGATGAAAATAACCTTCAAAAGTTAAAATAGAGAGTTTTTCTTTTAAAAAAATTAAAAATCATAATTCAATTCATAATTCATAATTAAATAGATCCAAAGACGATCTGCCGGATTCGCCCTGATGATGGACACTGCAACGCTGTCCGAAACGTCGGCTAAAGAAGGAGGTAGCGCAACACGGCATAACACCCCAAAAACAAACAACGAAAATGCTTTTGGCCGTGAAAATCTAAAAACGTATCTCCATAATTTATTTGTTTTAAATGCACCACTATCCGCTTCCCATAGATCCATTAAACATAAATTGAGATTAATTACGAATAATTATTATTACGAATCGAAAATAATATGTTTTAACAATTTTTCATGTGGTAGTGTTGTAGAGATCACTTAAAAATTGTAAAAATGTTTACGATCAGAGTGAAAAATAGGCATGGCACAAACATACTGATATGCACGTAACTGTTTTATACGTTTCGAGATTACACCTCTCATAAAAGTGAGTCTATAAATATAGTCCTTGGTTGTATTTACCGCGATAGAAACAGTATGAATTCTGTGTGCGAATAAACTTGGCTGCTATAACCCTGATCCCGATCAGGGGCTATTTTTGGCACGGGGAGCTCCGGTCAATTATTAAAAGCTTATTCAAATGCTATTGTTATCATATTTTATTTCCCATTTGGGTGCCCAGAGTAATCAAATGAATTCAAGATAAAATAAACAAATACATTTACTGATCATATTGTAATGGAAAGGTGTTCGATAATATTATGTTCCTGAAAGTATCTGTAGGCGATCGCTCATTGGTAGCATGTTGATCGATAGAAAGCATAACTGTTGTAAAGTTAACTGTATGTTGTTTACAATTTGGGAGGCGGGTGTGGGTACCGCTGCCCAAGAACCATTTACTAGATAACCAACACCTGGTTCACGGCGAGTTCATCGAAAACGAGTTCAATCTAACCTAACCTAAACTAACTTAACATAACCTCGCGTTGTCGATGAATTTGCTTTCGATGAATTGATTTTCGATGAACACGTAGGTCACCCCAAGTTAACAGGGGCACCCGGGTTTATCAGGTGAGGTGTGTTCAGGACTTGGCGGCGGAAACGCCTTCCCACCAGCTGCGTTGTGGGTCAGATGGGGAGAGGCCGGTTTTGGGGACCCCCTTTTACCTTTGACCTCTCCAGCTGTTCTCTCTCGACCCATCGTCTTGCTCCGCAGTGATTTACACGTCTGTTACTCCTGGGCACACTGGAGCCCCAGAATCCTACCCAATCATTGAACATTTTTCCTTCCCAGAACTTCCTCTCCTTCCTTTCTTAAAAAAAAACCTTCACACAGCATCCCTAAAGATAATATAGGTCGTAGACATAGGAAAATTATTTTCTTCAGGGCTCCCCGTGTGAAGCTAAAGTAAAAAGTAAAGTGCAAGTCTATAATATTATCCAAAGTGCTAATAGACGTACCTAACTTACTTTAACCAGTCAATTTTAGTCTGGGGTAAAAACTGTAGATGTCAGGGGGCCTAGTCTCGATCTTTCGGTTTCACAAACAAGCACGTTTGCCGTTTAACCTTTCTTGACGGTGCTGTGAACTAAGCGATCACGGTTTGTATTTACTGAAATATCTTTGTAATATACTAAACATAGAGTTAACATTTTAGGTATTCCTCCACCATACATTTATGTATTGGATTAAATAAATACATTACACTAATATTTACTGAGTGTACAGCATCGGAGCGCGAGAAAGTTTTTAGCACGGTCAGAGGAGGGTTAATACGGATTCGTGACGTAGCTAAACCCGCATTACGGGCGCTGTGAGAGATATAGACTAGGCCCCCAGGTGTTAGTTAGTAGACAGTTAGTGTCGGGTGGAAGGGGGGGATTATTGGGCGGATACTCAGCACAGCGATAAGTGGCGACACGTGTAAGAATTTTTTTTTTTTGTAATTTGAAAAAAAAAAGGTGTCAAAACAAGCGTTTTAATGTTTCTCCTCAAATAATGCCAGAAATCACTGGTTAAATTAAGGCACGTATACAAATTAAAATATATATACAAATTAAATAATTATTACCCGTCTTAGAACAGACAACGTCTAGTGAGGCGGATATCTTACTTGTTATAAAATACTATATTACCTTAATAAACGCCCGGGTTGCCGGCAATGAAATTGATTGAATTGAATTAAAATCAGTGGTGTTAAAGGGAAATGTAGCTTCATGATCAAATACTATTTATTACCCTTCGTGGTCGAGGGGCAAGGCTCTCCCATAGCGATCAGGAGGCCGCGGGTTGAAATGGACACCATTCAGAATCGAAACGTTGATTGCTTGAAATGGCTTTAGCGGTATTTGACGACTATAACAGAATAGCCCGGTATTCCCCACCTTCCTTCACCCCTTCTGGGATGTCATAGTCTTACAGGATTCAGGCAGTTAGGAGCAATTGGCACTTAAATTATTCACATAAAAAAGAAGAACAGATTAAGTGCTTGATATCGAAAACAAGTCAGTTCAGAAAAAATATATACAATAAAAAATAATAACACTAGAATTGTAAAAAAGTGTTTAAATATTTAGAAGGAAAATAGTGTGTAGGTATATAAAGTGTAGGCTTAGCAGATAGTTGATATATGCTTTCCTTGAACCCTAAAAAACCGAAAATATCATATTCAAATCCAACATCCGAATACCAATAATATTTTTTCCACCGCTACAGCCTTGGGGCAGTTTTTTCCCTACAGACACGTGCGTCCATAGGATAACAGTGAATGTAACGGAGGTTGTGCAAAGACTTAATATTTAAAAATCTTAAATTCCGAGTACAACAAATCCACCGCAAAATATTTATCTTGTCAAAATTACACTGAAATATAAAATGTTTATTCAGTTTATTAAATCCCGTAGAAGCAGCACAAATGAGGTCTGCTGGGACCTTTGACAGCAAATAGGCAGTGAGGCAAATAATGCGAATACGTTAATTTGACACATGCCAAGAAAATAAATGAACGCGCGGGGCCCGAGAGCGGGCGGGTGAGCCCTCTATGAACGTTAATATGTTGTGACACAGTAAATTGATCAGATGTTAACCCAAACTTTGCAGTGTTAGTGCTACTATACAACATACTTATCAACGAGTCAAATAATAACACAAAAGCAATAATCCTCTTCTTCAGATAAGATTTGAGATTTTCATGACCAAAAGTATTAGGACCAGTTGTTTCGGAAAATGTCACGTTTGAATTTCCTTCAAATCGTCATTCACCGAAAAATTGGGTTGTTTCAACCTCCGTCAGAAGAAATTTCAACGAAAATTTCATAGAAATGTTTAAAAAAATGAAAAGATTCTTTTTTCATTTCAAATTTGACACGCAATCACGTCTTCCTTCATTTCAAATACGAAATGGGTTGTTACAACTCAAAAATAACGTTCGATAAATTTGAAAATTTCACTCGGTGTTCCCTGCCGTATCACAATTTTGACGTCTGCGCATGCGCCTTCCATTGAACGCTAAACGTTCGAATTCGGCTCATCACATTTAAAAAATTTCACATCACATTTCTATGGTATTTTCGTTAAAATTTCTTCTGACGGAAGTTAAAACAACCCAATTTTTCGGTGATAGGCGATTTGAAGGAAATTCATACGTGAAATTTTCCGAAACAACTGGTCCTATGAAATTTTCGTTGAAATTTCTTTTGACGGAGGTTTTAATCAATCCAATTTTTCGGTGAATGACGGTTTGAAGGAAATTCATACGTGAAATTTTCCGAAACAACTGGTCCTATGAAATTTTCGTTGAAATTTCTTTTGACGGAGGTTGAATCAATGCAATTTTTCGGTGAATGCCGGTTTGAACGAAATTCATACGTGAAATTTTCCGAAACAACTGGTCCTATGAAATTTTCGTTGAAATTTCTTTTGACGGAGGTTGAATCAATGCAATTTTTCGGTGAATGACGGTTTGAAGGAAATTCATACGTGAAATTTTCCGAAACAACTGGCCCGTAATTCAACAACTTCCCCATTTTTACAAAACAGAAATTTCCTCACTTATTCGAATGAGAATCGGACATTGTTCTGTTCCTTCTCACCTTTTTAAAATTCACGTCCTTGACTCCCCGGTTTGTACATTCTGTGGTCTAGAAGTGGGAACTTTAGATCACATCTTTTTTGGTTGACCCTCTCTAAACAGATATCCTATCTTCTATCAAACCTTATCAAAAATTGCTTCCCCTCCTGATATGCGGTCTGTGTACCTACTTGGTGAGGCAAGTGGTAGTCATGGAGCACATAACAATTTGTATCCAACACAGTGGTCAGCTTTGTTTCCATGTGCAATGGAAACTTAGGACGCCAAACTCTGTCGATTGACAAAGTATGCCGAGCGCTGCGGTAGACACGAGAAACTTCCTCAGGGATGGGCATAGGGTGCTTATTCACAAGTAGATCAATGAAAGGCAGTATTTCGAAATATCACAAATAACCTCTATTTGACTTATAAGAGGATTACATACATATAAGGTACATTAGAAAACTTACCCCCATCAGATAGACCATACAGAAACCCTAACTATCTAACTAAACTGTGGATGGATGGAGACGCCGTCCTTCAATCAATCCGCGACTGCTACAGCGTGGGCCACCAGCCCGCCAGCTCTGTCTCACGTACAGTCGCCAGCCAAGGGACTACCAGGACTCCTCCGATTGCCTCCGGTGACCATCCATCCTTACGTTATCGTTGCCTCCAAGGCGCGCGTGGTGAAATGGGAAGTCGGCGATTCCGCCCTCAAATAAGTATCCCATCCGGTAATATTATCATTACTGCTCGTACCCGCCGGCTAACGCGAACGAAGCGAGTGAGGATGCCGTCCTTTTGTGCAGATTTCTAACAAACAGAAACGGACAACCCGGTGTCCATTGACACGCGTTTTTTATTTCTTCGGGTTTACTTTCAGTCTCGCATTACGCGTATATTCCCGCGAATTTGCACTCCAACGCAATAATCCGCGTTACTCGGGATCGGATGTCTCAATTAAATTCGTGGAGCATTTTGCTCCGCTCGACTTTTTTAAAAATCCACGATTATGAACTTGGCACTTTGACGTTCCTACAAGGCACGAGCCCATCTGCGCCCCGTAGGTGCCGTACCCCGCAAGAATAATTATTTTTCTCTTATTTTGCGCCGATATATGGCTGTCAAAACAAAACCATAGACAATAAACAAAGCAGTACACAGTACCTGACTACAATTGTTATGTGTATTTTAAATATTTTCATAACACTCCATTCAATATCCCCGATTTTCTAAGTCTGAACTCAACTCCAATCTTCATTATAATTTTGAAATTTGCTTATTTAAATAAAATTAATATTTAAATTCACCTTTCATTTCTCCATACTTTCAAATTGTGGCCTAGAACATCCTTGAAGGATGAATTTAAATATGAATTTTATTTAAATGGACAAATTTCAAAACTATAATGAAGATTGGAGTCGAGTTCATACTTTGAAAAAATGAGAAATTGAATGGAGGGGAGGCAATTTTTGATAAGGCTTGATAGAAGAGAGGATATTTGTTTAGAGAGGGACAGCCAAAATATATGTGATCCAAAGTTCACACTTCTAGATCACAGAATGTACAATCTGGGGAGTCAAGGACGTGAATTTAACAAAAAAAAAATGTTTCCGTTAATTTGACGTATTTATTATATAGTAAAAATTATTACTGTTTTTGTTCAAGTTTTCATTATTTCATTAAAGCACTGAATTTCAAATTAAAAAAATATTTATATACTTAAATTTGATAATAAAATATTCTCTGCATATTCCAAAATTATATTTATTTTTTTAAATTTAAATTTATGACGTAACGTAAAAATGTTGTTTTTTTTTCAAAATATTAAAATGATTACACTACTTCACGCAGGGGACGGCGAAAATGTCGTTAAGTAAACACCAAAAGTAGAGTTTAAGAATGTTTTTTATGACTAAAGTAAGACATAGTAGAAAATAATAGTCGTAAAAGATGCTCACCTGCCTACAGCAAATTCTTTGTAACAGGTGTCTTTCACAGATACTAAAAAAAATGTACTAACCAACCGTAACGTTATTTATCGGCAGGGTAGAGCTTAGCTTAGTTATCTAGTCCAGACACACACTCATCTTGCTTCATTCACATTCAATAATCTTCTTATTTTTGATTGATTTTCTCTTACGCCTACCGTTTTAAGGACCAGTTGTTTCGGAAAATTTGACGTTAGATTTTCCTTCAAATCGTCAATCACCGCAAAATTGGGTTGTTTCAACCTCCGTCAGACGAAAATTCCATACAAATGTGATTGGACATCACCTTAATGTGATCAGCCGAGTTCGAACCATTAAGCTTGAATGGCGCATGCGCAGACGTCAATATTGTGATCTGACAGGTCGTGGCGGGAATGTCTGTAATATTTTTAACTAAATATGGCTGGACAATTTTTGTACATAACGTAAAGAATGCACAATGGTTAAAACTTCAGAAGTTAGATATCCTCTCAAAGTAATTCTCTATAAGAAGTTAGATATCCTCTCAAAGTATATAGTTGTCGATAATCGTCAGTTTCAGAGATTGAAAATGACGTAAAAACTGGCGAAAACATTGAACAAAATAAAAGTTTTCTCTTATTGACCGATGGTATCACAATAATTGTCAACTGTAATACTTACATTATGAATCTACAATATAATATAAGAAACCTCTTTTTTTTTATTGACATATCCCCGTCAAATTATTTTACTGATTATTTACCTTGAAACCACGGAGCTGCATGGAGCTATAGGTTCATGTACATGGATACAACTGAGGAACTCCCGATTTCGTACAAGATACGAAATTAATAGTAATTTATAATAAAAATCCTTTTGTGCTCAATATATATCTTTATTCAAATGTTTATTTATACACGTAAAACTTCCTCGTCATAAAAGTTATAAGAATAAGTACACGTATATATAAGTCAGTATTTGTACACAGTTGTATGTGGGTAAAAAAAACTGTTTATTCATTTCACTTGTATGTTTAATTGGCGACTTAAGAACAATGTTAAAATTATCTGTTCGTGATTATTGCTCCTTTGTACCCATATCTTTCGCATGAGATAAGTTGGTTTCTGTTTGGAGATAGCCTTTATCCAAAACACAGACTTGTCATAATTTCAGTTGCAATCCTCCATTATATATTTCTCTCCCATACTGCAATGCCGCTAAAACAAGTATCAATATTATAACATATTTTACTTCATCCGTTGGTACCTGATAAGTAAAACAGACAAACTTAATATTATATCAAATAATAACAATAAATGAGATGTCCGTCATTCATTGTTAATAATGTTAGTTGCAAATATAGTTATACGATTGTAGGATACCAAATAAACTTTAGTAGATACGTAATTATCGGAATTCGGACTTAAAAAATACTCATTATTAATAATACAAGTAACCTCTAATGTACGACGTTTTATGTTGTTAAACGTAGCTTGTAAATATGGGCACGTTGAATTCATTTTCCATATATTTTTATGTTTTCTTTAGCACTTTTCCCACGTTGCTTTCAGGTTACATCTCCGAAGTGGTCACATTCCGGAAAATCGGTCTAAAATTAAATAATATACAAATAATACGATTGAACGTTACCATATTAACTTTACTGTGTATGTAATTGACTGAATACGAATAAAAACAACACTCATTCTCAATCATTTACGTTTTATATCGTAGAAAAATATTCCAACCGCAACGAAATAAAATAGCGGTAAAATCCTGACGGCCGTGGTCAGCGTGCGCATGCGCATCCATAGAAATTTTATAAGTGTTGCCATCATAAAAATATCTCGGTCTTCGAAATAAATAATTCTGCGGAATAAAGGCAGGATTCGGCGGGGAACACTCAGTGAAATTTTCAACGTGGATTGGAGTGTGATCGGAGTTGAAACAACCCATTTGGTATTTGAAATGATGGAAGACGTGATTGCCAATCTAGTTTGAAGTGAATTAAAAGAATATTTTCATTATTTGAAACAACTGCTCCTTAGTAATCTGAAATTATTCATCTATGTACTCAAATGTCATTCAAAAGGCTTTTTAATTGGAATACCGTACTTATTGCTCTTAACTTTCTGAAACTAGTGTGACTATGACAAACACGGCTAAAGCTATTTCAAGCAACATATTGAATCTGAATGGAGATATTTTACCTATCTACCGTACTGGAACGTGACGAAAATAAACAACTAAAAGAGCTAGAGAGGGAGGTATCGCAACACGGCTTAATATCTCAAAAATCAATCACAATAACACTTTTGGCAGCGAAAAATCTTTTTTTAAATTATTTATTAAAAGAATTTTATACATTGTATAAATTTTGTGTTATTTCATCCGCCATGCCAGGGATGTCCCTGTGTTATGGCGGGTGAAGTTTACAGATAATAAAATTGATGGTAGGCACAGGCACATTCATATGTCTATGATGTTAGGTAATAAAGTTTACTGATAAAATAATAATTGATGATAATGAAATTTACACGTAATATAATAATTTATTTATATGTTACAAGTTATTAAATTATAAAAATTAAATTAAATTACAAATAATGTTAATCGTGGTTTTTAAGTAAAAGTAGTTAATAATTTATGTATAACGATATACTATAACAACAGGTTATAACAGGTTATAATAGGTAATAATAGATTGATATTGATAGTTATTAGAGTTATACAATTCAAATTAAGTAAAAAATATATATATATATATCATAGTTTCTAAATGTAAGAGTGATAAATGTTTTGTTGAAGGTATGGGGAATGTATGTGCGGTTTTTAAGTTCTCAGGGACAAGGTACAAGATTTCAGAAGCTAAGTACATGAAATGTCTTCGAGCTGAAGACATTTCTTAAAGGATATGTACAATATTTTTTATTAAATAATCGTGCAATAAAACAATAAAGAAAATTTACTTGCACACGTCGGGATTTGAATGCTTAACCTCTATATTCGTGGTCGAGAATCATAACCACTCAACCTCCGAGGCCGACAATGCTTCTGCATTTAAAATGAAACGAAAGCTTAAAGAGGAAACAACTGTTTCTCGGGGGGTTAAAAATTACAGAGTGTTTCATGAAGCGCGGCGTGAGAAATTTCCATTTCGCTAAGCGGAGATTAATTTTTAGCGAAAGTTTGTTCATCAATTAGCCAACAGCCCTTTTACCCTCGCCTTCTGGTTAAATGAATATTCCCCTTCTGTAATGGTGGCACGGGTATTATACAGGGGTCCGGGGATAAAGTGCATTAACTTCGGGAGGTGATTCTACATGATAGTTAGTATAAGTAAAAAAAGATAAATAACTTTTTTGAAATTCCAACTATTAGGGGTACTTTTTAGGTAAAAAGATAAAATTAGTCCGGCGTATGCGGCCAGCACTATTATATTATGCTGTTACGATACCAGTGAATCACAACCATCCAACATTGCCACAATCGCGCCCGGCTGACTCACAGCAAATTTATCGGGTAAATTTGCACCTTAGGCTAGCTTTACACTTCGTCGCTCTAGTTCGTTTTTGTCCAACAGACCATTTTTATGAAATTGAATTAAGTATGCAAATGTTCTCATAAAACCTTTATTCATGCGATACTAGTTCAAAAAAAATTATAAACAATTATTTAAGGGGATTTCAAAACGCACATAGTCTTACGTCCTCCAAAATGTATGTGCTTCTATCGTAAAAAAAGTGCCATTTTGGTCTGTTGGATAAAAACGAAGTGAAGCGACGACTTGTAAGTTTTTTCGTAAGTTTACGACTTCCGGCCAATGGGCACATTGGTTTTTCAAAATGCAATCTGCACATTGGCCAGAAGTCGTAAATTTACGAAAAAATGTACAAGTATAAAGCTAGTCTTACACTAAGGATTTTTAATGGGTACGTCTTTTTGTATAGGAAAAAAGATGGAATTTGGTAAAAAGTTGTTAATCTGTTTAGCTTCTACCGTCATGTAGAATCACCTCCCGAACTTAATTCCATTTACCCCCGGACACCCTGTATATTAGTGGCCTGAGTCCTCCATCACCAGCTTATTGTGACTCGTGTATTGTGTCGAACAAATAATAATTATTGGACAATTTTTATTTAAAATACGTACATATATTATGACAGTGTGAAAAAATATAGGTATCAGGTGGTTTTAAACCTAATAACAAGAAAGTATTTTTTGTTAACAAACTATCCTATTCGATAGAGAATAGAGCACGGCCATTATATGTAGAAAACCGTAAAGATATTTTACTCGTATTATTTGAAGTAAAAAAAAAAAAACTTAAATATCACGATAATAAGCCTGCATAATGAACTTGGATCACATTACAGTTTTTAAATTGCAAATTACATTGAAAATGTGACATGAGTTCAGACACCTGAGACTTAATTTACTTGAAAAACAACATTCTTTATTTTATTATGTCTGGAATAAGTTTTTATATCGAATACCAGGCGGCCGTATTATTTTTTGCATCTGTTAAAATGGAATGTCACTTTTGGACTATCGGCACTTCAATTTAATCAAAAAAAGACAAGTAAGAAACAAAATAGAGAACGAATGGATATAATCCTGAAGAACTGACAGATACACACTATAAACTGTTTTTATCGATTATCCCAAAACTAGGTTAGGTGGAAAAGAGATGTTTTTCAAATAAATGTTTTTTTTTAAATAAATTCATTCTATTTTCGTTTTTTTTAGTTTATCCGCAATTATGTCATTATCTATAATGTAGCTTGTATTCAGCTCATAACACTTAAGGTCATGATTTGACTTTCAACTAATCCATTGAAGGTCGAATAGGTTTCTAAAAAATATTATCTGCATGACTGCAGAAGAGCATCTCCAATTGGGGTAATTTCTGATGATGAATTTAGAGGAAAATGGGGCAGAAGAAGGTTGGGAAGTACCTGACTATGGGTATATAGTACCATCTAGTATTAACATCTGCACCGGTGCACGGTCGGGAAATACTCCAATCGAGCGCCCAACATTTAAACGTGGTTGATATCAATCATAATATGATATCTACGAATCGTTCTCGAATTTGACAGCTCAGCTGTGGAACGATTTGTTGGCCTCTGTGTTTCCCCCCTCCTACAACTCTTCTATTCAAGACAAATCAGTAAATTGAATGCACATTATTTCCATTAAAAATCGCCTGATATCATGACGCCATACTCATCCGTAGTTGTCCCATTCCCCAACCCTTATTCACACTTGTTTCTTCTTCCGGATCCATTCTGTCCCCTACGGTACCAAAACTATAAGATTTAAGTTAAGTTTTAAAGACTCCTATCGCCAACTCAACTAAACTCAGCTAGTACGTGCGAATGTGATGTTGTCTCCCTTCCTCCCACACTGAGAAGGCGGTGTGGCTGAAACGCCCCATGACCCAACTCCACCGAACTTCGACAGTCGGATAATTGCTTCCAACGGTGAACTTATTCGTGTCTAGACACTCTATTATATCGTTTCTCTGATAAATGGGTGTTGGTGGCAGAAAATCACAGCCACCTTTTTAAATTCATGAACACCCCCCGGAACAGGCAGGAACGCAATGTAACGTGTGGGATAGATCGAGCTTTAATACCGTTTGAGGTTGCCTTTGATGTCAACAAAAAAATCCGTGCTAGCCAATCTAGCCATACAACATACACCTTGCTTTCAGTTTTGACAAGGTTTTTTTCTATGTAAAAGTAATTTTATATTATTATTTTTTTTTAAATATAGTAAATAATTTTAATTTTTTTTACTTACAAATAAATGATTTATTTAATTACTAATATTTTATAAAAAAGTGCAAAACTTTGTCTTTTTACAGAAAAAAAACATCACTCTTTTTAGACTATTCAATAAATGAAATAAATTTTTGAAAGAGTAATGGAAATGCGAGATCTTGGCATAATAATGGTGACAAACTAGACTTCACGGCCTACGAACTTCAATGAACTGGAAATAAGGGTATGAGAACGTTAGGGTTTTTTTATATTAACTCCACACACGAGGCCTCGGGGAAAATAATTTCCCTCGGGGCCTATGTCATCTTATTATATTAATGTATTAATTTAATACACTTTATATTAAGAACATTAAAAACTTTGTGGTTAAGCATGATAATATGTTTGTTTTATTTGTTCGAAAAATTAATTAAAATATTTTTATTTTACATTAATGGTTGTTTGACAGTTCCTGTTAATAATAGAAACACTAATATAGTGTATTGTATGTATTAATGGAAATTCTCTCTTGGAAACTGTCGCCATGGAAATTATTATTATAAAAAAACTCTCTTCTTTTTTTTGCTGGATTGGAGCATACATACTTTTTGGATTGTGGATTTATTTCCGAAGTGTAATTATTGATTTCCGAACATTTGCTGAACAATTAATATCAAGAATTGGGCTGATGTCCTGTACCTCAATTTTGGGATAAAAAGGGAGGCCTCCTACACTAGCAGAGAACTACAATCAAAGGTTAGTGTTTCTGTTCTTTTAATAGGAATTGTAGGCAGCCATATTCTGTGACATTGTTCGCGAAAATTAAATTCACAATCATATATTTTTGAGTATTGCACTCAGAGAGATCTGGGACTATTTACACGTCCCAGACTCACATATTATAATCCACTTTGTATAAAATAATAAATCTGTTGAACATTCCCAGTTACAAGCTTCTTCTTCTTCGATGGCGCTACAGCCCATATCGAGCTTTGGCCTCCCGCAACATTCGCCTCCAACTCCTCCTGTCCTCAGCGGCTGACTTTCAGTTTGTTTCCTGGATAACCCTTCTACAAAATTCATATTCATAATTTTGAAATAATTCAAAGAATATTTCTACGTTTCGTAAATTTTAAACTTAACATCCCTTTAGAACAAAATTACCTGACGTTAAGGAATATTTTAAATATCCCAACTTTAGAAAACAGAGGAAAAATAGGCGACCTAACCTGAATATTGACTCTTTCTACCTATTTCATGAACTATTGTTAACACCAATTTATTACATATTTATTAATTTTATTGTTGATTTGGAGGATATTGACACATTATCTTTTTTTACTTCACTTATATTCCATGTAACCTACTTTTTGTCACCTCTTATATTTTACGTAACCTATGTTTTGTTTCTTATATATACAGGATGTCCGGGGGTAAAGTGCATTAACTTCGGCAGGTGATTCCACATGATGGCAGGAGTAAAAAAGATTAACAACATTTTCCGAAATTCCAACTTTTTTCCCATACAAAAAGACGTACATAAAAAATCCTCAGTCTAAGGTACAAACTTCCCCGATAAATTTGCTGTGCGCACGCCGGGCGCGATTGTGGCGACATTGCATAGTTGTGATTGTTACATACCGTAACATCGGAAAATAAAAGTGCTGGCCGCACACTCCGTACTAATTTTATCTTGTTACCAAAAATGTTCCCATAAAAGTTTGACTTTCGAAAAAAGTTATTTATCTTTTTACTTATAAGTAATATCATGTAAAATCACCGAAGTTAATGCACTTTACCCCCGGCCATCCTGTATGTATATATATATATATAAGAAAAACATATATATGTTTTTCTTGTTTATTCCAGATCTCGGGGAGAGAGGTGCAATCCCACTAGCTCCAAAGATTACATAGAATATATATCAAGTAAATATAAAAATATTGTGAGATATTACTTTATTTTATATATTAGATATTAAATATTACTTTATTTTGTCAATTCTTCATTTTCATTGTAATTAAAATATGCACTGCGTTATATGTAAAAGCCCTTTGGGCATTTAAATAAAATAAATAAATAATTAAAAACACAAATAGATAAAACAGCACAAATCCGCACTAAATATTTGCCTTTCTAACCTTTTGATTAAATCTAACCTTTTGATTAAAAAATATTTTTTCAGTTTTTTTTTTATAAACAAGTTCTATTATGTAATTATTATTACGCGTGACTGCGGTTTCGCCTTCTGAAGCATTATAAAACTGTCTGATAATGCCTTCAAAAGGCGAAATAGCTGCCACCCGTAATAATAATTACATAGCAGAAATTTTTAAAAAATATATAAAAATCCAAAATTAAGTTTCGTATGAAAAGGGCGGCGCAGCCATTCCTTAACCACAAATATCTCTCCCTCTGCGTAATAAACTCAGGTTTCATAATGTCACCTGTTTTACGGTTTGTTTGTAAGAATTTTCGAGTTACAGTATTTAATTGTTTTTAATAACACCCAAATCTGGTTAAAATAAACACTACACTTATTATATTTATACCTTAATATAATATCTTAATATTATTTACAAAATCTAAAATATTCCTACCTGCTTTTGAAGAAAATTATTTGCATAACTTTAACTGCTACCAATTTTATGTCTACGATACTGCCAACACGGGTTGAACCACGGTGCCCTTATTGACAATATCAAGGAGTATAATGCGTTTCTACTTATGTCAGCAGAATATCTCTTAATCCTAAACATGCGAACACCTCAGCACTGGTTCTCTGGCAACTTTGATCTCAAATATCTTCTCTTTGGTGAGGAATTCCAAATTCAAATTTATACAGCTATTTACTCATGTATTTGTGTTTCGAAAATTATAATTCCACCGTGTTCCACCGTGGCACCAGTGCTGCAGAAACTGCTCGAAGGATTAATGATGTGTAAGGCGGTGGAACTCGCACTCCTAAATAACGCGATATTTCAAGTTTTCCATTTTGTAAACTAAGTGATGCAAAGAAAAAAAACAATTGAGGAAAAAACAAATGAATTATAATTTTCGAAACACAAATACATGAGTAAATAGCTGAATAAATTTGAATTTGGAATTCCTAACCAAAGAGAAGATATTTGAGATCAAAGTTGCCAGTACAGCAAAACGCCAATTTCATATGCAAGGACCTAATATTATCGACGGTTTAACATACGCATAAAATAATCTAAAAATAAATAAAATGAGAGAATAAGATATTTTATTAGAGAGTTTCGAATTTCGACGAAACGAATGGAATGTTCGCAATTTCTGTAATTTTTTTTTGTAATATTCCCGTTAGTTTTTCGTGAAAATTTCTAAACAAACATTATTTTATCTAATTTAAAGAAGTAAAAGAAAATATATTATTGTTGATTCAGAGTTTCGTACAATTAAGATCGCTCTAAAAACTCTATTTGAAAATTCATATTTTTGTAAAGTACAGAGGTACTGTAAACTCGCAATAACACAACAATAATCATTCCAATGTGTCGTTCTTTACGCTACGATATAAAATGAAAACAATATTTTTTAACAAAACAAAATTATAATAGTACCTGAAATAAGTGAATATTGAATAGTAAATTGGCAATCAATCAAAACATAATAACATTGGACATTGGGGATTACGCCGAAAATTGATCAAATCACTTTGTTGGACGTTTGGTTCCGAATAAAGCTACAGTATCGCTATTATTTGTGGTAAAAAATGATATATTACTTTCAATGTAAATAATGTTAATCAAAATCCATCTACTGAAATAAAAATCGTGCCGATTACAATGGTGAATTAAGTTGTAGAATTGAATAATCAGTTTTTACGTCACACTTAGGTACTTCAATGCTGAAAATATATATCCAAAGAAAACCAGCCAACACTACTGGAGAATGAGCAAGAGCGTAAAAACTTCAAGAAATTAAAATAAAAATGCATCTCGGGCGACGCCAGGTACTTAAGACTATCTACGGACTAGCACGGCTAATTCTAAAGTTGTTACTGTATATTTATCCTGCCAAATGGTGTTTAAATTTGTATCGCGACACTAGCTATCGTCGTATCTTATTACATTTCCAAGGAACAGATCACGTACATGCGAGCTTTGTAAATTAGAGCTTTAACAACTTTGAAATTTCGTGACAGCGTTTTAAATAGTATTTTCTCGAATGACAGTAGTTAGTTATTAGGTACATGTCACATGCGATCTCCCTATATAAATTCAGAACACGATACAAAACTATCATCATTAACCTAAACAATTCGCCCAACTGATAAATACTAAATTAATGACAACGAGCATTTTTGAACATATTACTAATATTATCAAAATTTATTACCAAAAATCAATTACCAAAAATATGTAAACATCTGAATTTTGCTAATAATATTAAATAAAATATGGAATAAGAATATGCAATAAGCAGGCATCGGTAAATAGGCAATCGTGAGTCAAATGCAGTATTTAAATGGTTACGTTAGGTATTTTGGTTGATTAGATACAAAGGTTGACATTATATAATAATTAACTTATTATTTTCACTTGTAGGTTTAAAGTTTAAAGTTATAATAAAGATATCAGTTTATAAGAAACAAGTAACATGTTCAAAATAAAATTTCATTCGCACTTTTATTGCGTTGGTTTTCATTAAAATATGATAGCATTATAATTTTATTTTTTTTCCTCTCAATCTTTTGAATCTCATCTGATTCGATGGTATTATCTTTGTGGGAAGTTTGTAAACTAAGTAGGTACCTACAGAACCTAAAGCGATTGAATTTTTCTTAGAAATGCTTTTTTCAAAGCTAAACCGAGGAACTTCGTTCCGTGGAAGGATAAAGGGTATTTTGAAATAATATTATGAATGTTTGGCTTTAGCACGCAGCTCCTTGTTTGAATTCAATTGGATATTCAAAACGTGCTTCTCACAAGCGAGAAAATAGATCGCACAATTGAACAAAAGAGTCAAAGACAGATAAAATATGCTAAGAATATCATCTTAATATGATTTATTATTGTTTAACAGCGATGCGGGACAGAATCTCTTTGTATAAATCTACTACGAGAATACAGTATGATCATCCAATATTAAAAAAATAAGGAAGAAAATTTTTGTCACGGTTATTTAAGAATATTTCATAAAATATTAACACCGATTTCGATGAATGGATTTTTATATGAAATGGTTTTTCGACACCATAAAAAGAGTTTTTGCACGAAGAACTAGAAGTGTACGGTGTTCGTAGAAATGGGGTAGAATCTATTTAATATTTAATATCGGAACGCCTTCACATTTCCAACAGTGTCGTTAATATTTAATGCGATGCATAAATCTATACAAATTTCCATATATTTAGCCAAACTGGGGAAAAACAATATCGATTTCCCCAGTTCAACATTAACCCTATGTTAAATGATATAGTCAACTTAAACCCAAACACATATTTGACTTGGTCCTTATCAGATTGTACTCAAAGGTAAATTTTACACTTTCTGTATTCTTGGACATCAAATAAGCTTTAAACTCATTAGAATATTTTTATTTATTTATGCTTTACACTTCCGAGCATGTTTTATATCATACATTAATTACATAATTGAATAAATAACTAAAAGAAAATTTCCAGCCGGTACGACGTAGCAATCTTTTTTGGTTGTGTTTTAATATCAGAAAATACATCCTTTTGACTAATTGCATAATTCCTTTTTGAAATTTAAAAAAACGTTAGGTACAAAAAACTATATAATCTGATTTAAAATGAAGGTATTGTCTGTCAAATAAGAGTAGAAAACATGAGAGGGCGCCACTTTTCTTCAAATGGCAATACTAAAAATATAACATTCGGTGGAAATAAATGCAAGGCTGTGTAACCTACAATTTTGTAAAAAAACAAAAACACAAAAGTGGGGAAAATATTTTTTCACTGCAACCCACTGATCTCAAAATTAGAATTGCATATAGGTATATTATCCCATTACAATTTTGTGTTTACACAATGAAGAATAATGATATTGTAGTAAAATAAAAAGCAGTTTAGAATTTACTCACATTTATTTCATACTACCCGAAGTACCCAGCGTTGCCTGGGCTTTAGATCGTTGACAAGTTGCCAGATGCTTTCTGAATTAACTGCGAACAAAAATACAACTATGATAGTTGTATTTTTGTTCGCAGTCAAATCAAACTTAAAACATTTATCCGTGTTTAAAAATATATATACAAAGCGCATTAAAATTGTAATTATTAAAATTAAAGTGAAAATATTTATATTTAAAAAAACATTTTTAAAATGATACTTACAGTATTCTACATAAACATTGTCATTGTCATTTTACTGTCAATTTGACAGTAAATAAGGTGTTGCTAACTTACAATTTTTTTGTTCCGTTTTTTTCTACTTTTATTTGACAAAGTGTGGGTATTTTAGTACCTATCTACTTACAAATCTGATTTAAGAGGAAATCATGATTTCGATTTAGTAAACAGAGAATATTAGAAACATACTTTATTGGACGTGAGATCTACAAATTCACGGAACTACCAGTATGTTTGAAATTTTGATTGCATTTAGGTGACTTATTTGTCTTTGGCTACAGTGATATTACGTTTTCAAGTCTTCGTTTAATTTATTTATTGGGTCCGTTTTAAGGGCAATTACTTGAATCAGGTCAGAAAGAAAATACTGTGTTATTGGTAGGGTTGATTTTCTAAAATACACGTCGTATTATATATCCATTATCCAGATAAATTCAAAATATTTGTATCAGCTTTCAAAAAATATATTTTTCGCATTATTTGATAATTATTACTTTATATTTGTTTAATCTAAATTTTATATATAATAGACTGAGGATACAAAAAATTTCTTTTATAAAATATTTGTTTTTTTGGTTGCTTACCTGTGTTGTAAACAACAAAATATATCATTTTCACGGATCTTGTTTCGGACTTGTAAAACAACAACAGATATGAAGCTGAAAATAACTTGTTTACCCTTCTTTACGAAAATGTATTTCGTTTATCCGGCCTACCATAATTATTAATTAATTCCGGATTTGACCTAACGAACGAGGCCAATAAAAATCTTGTTGGAGATATTTTATATAGCGGGAAATAATCTTTTGCCATAATAACGATCGATTTATCCTGGGCACAAAACGGCTATAATATCTCCGATTTTAACTTATTTTTCACAGAACAAAGAACAAATATGTATATTAAAATATCTCTCATCATAGACGCCTTTGGTTTTATAACACCAACTTTAAAACAGAACGTATGTTTGTCTTATATCATTAACAAAAACTCGAACATTGAGCTGTGGCGACCTGAAATTTGATTTTTATAAATAGAATTACTTTATATTGTGTGTGTGAAAAAATATCAGTTTACAATATCATGACAAAAAAAACAATTCTAGTAAACATAATTCAGATGGCCTCATAAGGCATTGGACAAGCGATCCGAAGGTGGCGGGTTCATATCCCGGTATGCGAAAGATTTTTTTTTTACTGATTTATGTTAT
The DNA here is from genome assembly GCA_951813805.1 of Limnephilus auricula. Classification (NCBI taxonomy): domain Eukaryota; kingdom Metazoa; phylum Arthropoda; class Insecta; order Trichoptera; family Limnephilidae; genus Limnephilus; species Limnephilus auricula. The sequence goes on along the minus strand of OX638390.1, from coordinate 23,418,333 downwards.
TTAACCATTTAATCATTTAAGATAACGTGAGCTATGTTTTCTCTGTATATCGCCCTGGCATAAGACCACCAATAAGAATTAAAACGTTGCTTGAAATAGCTTTAGCCGTTTTTGGTGACTAGATCTGAATAGCCAAGTACTTCTCCACCATCCTCTTTCCTATCTCCTTCCCCTCTCCACTTACCTTTAGCCTCACAACTCATTGGCTCTGGTACACATAAAACGGTCGTGTTTTAAATTTGTGGAGCTCTGACTCAATCCGTGCTAATATAAAATATCAATGAGATTCCCAGCCCTTTTATATTTTGAGGAAACAATATTTGCAATATTTAATATTAAAGTCGGCGTATTATTAAAATATGGCTCAGGATTTCGAGATCGTTAGTAAAATTTAAAAAATTACGATATCTATCCAACGACATTATAGAAATACATCTGTCAAGCATTTGGAATATAGAAATGGTATTTTCCAATAAAAAATTATTCATTATTAAACCTATTAAACAAACAAACCATTATGTCGCTTGTCTGATATGATAAGTTTCCAGTCCGCAGTTCGAATTCTGATAATTAAAAGTTTACGCATTGCGTAGAATATCATTGCATCACCGACGACTGAAACTAGTATCTTTAACAATATTATTGCAAAGCTACTTCAAGTAAGTACAGCATGACTTAAATGAAATTCTGTAACTGGTTTAGCAGGCGCCTACCTACTGTAGAAGGTACATAAATCATCGCACATAAGCATTTCAATAGCTTCAAAAAAGCCCGAAAGCTCCAGAGAACAACAGATTACGGAAAAAAATCTGGAACCATTTGAGCTTAAAAGGGGTGGATTTTTATAGGAATCATCAAACTCTGTCCATCCGATTGCCATCGCACTATTCACCGAATGCCTCTATCGGAGCTTTCATATCTCCCCCTTTAGTTTATCAAGCAGTTTTCCAACATTTTAGTGTTTTTATTATCGACAGTAAAATTTTATATGAAAATAAATATAATCTTATTTGATTTTTCATGCCGAAGCTTTTTGACTTGTTCCAAATATCCCCCATTTTCTTGCATCTAGTCCAGTCCCCATATCCATTATTCTGTTTACGCGAGTTTTTGTTTTTAGTCAACCCAACTTTTTACAGAAGTGTAGCATGTCGGTCGAATTTCGTCATTCAGACTAAGAAAATCGGCTTCAAATACAAAAATTCTTATCTTCAAATAAATTAAACTAAAAGCAATTCATTTCAGTAAATTTGTAACTCATTCCAGGGTGGCATATGCTGTATACTCAGACCACCGTTCAGAGTTTTTTTTTTTTTTTTACATTAAGTCCACACAGGAGACCCTGAGGAAAATAATTTCCCTCAGGGGCTATGTCATTTTTGAGGATGCTGTGTGGAGGGTATTTTTAAGGAAAGGATGTTCTGGGAAGGAAAAAGTTTGTGGGTTGGGTATGAATCTGGGGTTCAGTGTCTAGATCATCCGCCGCCAAGACCTAGATAAACCTTACCCCAGAACCCGGGCACCCCTGCTAAGTCACCAAACGTAGCGAACCACTTGGGGTGACCTTTGGCAGAGGTGTTGGTTATCCAATAAATGGTTCCCGGGGCGGCGGTACCCGTTCCCGCCTTCCAAAAGGTTTTGAATTAAATGACTAATTGCCGTGTTTAGTGATCAGGTACTTCTCACCATAATATTACATATTTCGTTACCCTCCCCACTTCCTTTAAACTAACTAACTAAACGTCACGTATATCTCGCAGGGGTAGCCAGAGAATGGACCGCCTTACAAATCTCTCTTGGCATGCACTCTTTGCTTCATCCCCAGTTATATCCGACTCAAGAAGGTATGTGAATCACTTGACCACTTTACGCTACTTTCACATATTCTCATTGTTTATATTCTTACGACATAACCGAAATCTGGATTCCATAGTACTCATATAACACATAGTACACAATATAACATGGAAAATGATTAATGATAAATTGTCTCTGGTAGACTTTCAAAAATCATCATGAATCACGCTTTGCTCTGTTTTACGACAGTAAGTGGTGATGATGAAGAATACATCACGTATCCTTCCACAAACAGAACAACACCATTTACTGAAGTTTTTTTTAATAAAACTTTTTCATTAATGCGAGCAGGCGCGCTGGGACCAACAAAGAACACAGCTCCAAGCAAATAAAATGGTAAAAGTTCACTGTGGCGTTTTCAGTGAATTTTTTTTTGCATTTCTGATTGAATTTTACTGCCCAACTAATAATAAAAACGCTTTCATTAAAGTACTTCACATTAAACTAGTCTGTTTTGACAGAGTATGGTATAATTGTCATGTAAATGCTGTTAACGATAAATGAATCTGCGTCAATACATACATAATGTAGGTGGAAGACGCACAAATAATGAAACGTTAAAAGTAGTTTAAGTATCTATAATATAACAATAGTAGTATTGCAAAACCTGGCTGTACTTTGCTGGTACTTAGAAGTATAAAATGTAAGTAAAATTTTGGTGTCCAGTGACTTTTTAATGTTTTTTTTTTTTTAATTTTTTCAAAACCTAACAAAAAAGTTTCTTGCACGTGTTATCACTGATCAATCAGCCGAGTAACCAAAAAAACCCACCCCCACTATCCAACGACTAGTGATTGTTTTAATGTTTTAAGTTGAAAAAAAACATCAAAAATGTCAAAAGAGACCAAAATTTCATTTTCATTTTTTATTCCAAATAATGTCAGGAATTTACTAATTACAAAAGTCAAGTACGTCCATATGCAATAATCAGCTCACTACGTTAAAAAGAGAAATTGGTACAATCTTAACCGCAGCAGAAATCCGTTTGTCTGATTCAGGAAAATTCGTGAATTGTCTAAATTCATTTCAACTGTTTATGTACAGCGCTATAAAAAACAAGGTAAGATGATATAGCTACTATTTGTTGCATATTTATTAATAATTATTATTCAATAAGAATAAAATATTCAATAAAATGTTCAATTAAAAAAACACAATAATAAAACTCGGACAAAGTCGCATGGTAAAGCGTAGACATTTCGAATCATAGCAAAATATATAAGGTCGGTTCGTGTTTTTTGATCTATTATCGTAATTTTTATATAGATTCATTCCTTTGTTTGAAAGAAAGCTTATAGTATGTTGGAAGCTAAGCAATGTGGGAATTGATAATATAAGTCACGCACGCCAGTCTAGCGCCCTAAACTTACTGACTGCGGATCGCGTTTGACTTATTGCTGAAGATTAATGCGGGTTATCTATCCAGGTATGCCTGGAGAAACTGGCGCCCAGTACTGCCAGCTATGTCAGGATGGGCACATCACATCAGAGCAAAGAATCTATACAAACCTCATGCAATTAAAGCGGGATAAACTAGTCAAATCGAGAGGTCGTACGGAAGTCATCAACGTTCGACCTCTTCCTCCTCACGCGTCTTATTTAACAACGAAAAAAGATACTAAAACGATGACTTGACGTACGATTACTCGCTGGGATTAGTTTGATAATACTAACTGCAGCGCTCGCCTACCTTAGCGCCCGAAAACTTCTTCCTATCACTAAGAACAGGTCCATGCGTATATAAATTAAATTAAAATTAAAATTTACACACTCAAATTGAAAATGAATCGAACCAGCAATGCCCTATTATTAATAAAATACATAGGTATAATAAAAGAGACATTAAAAGCTTTAGAATAGAACCAAGAAGGTAGATAAGTACAATTGGAGATATTGAAGATTATATAATAGAACCAAAGAGGTAGATAGGAACAATTATAGAGACCTTAAAGACTATATAATAAAACCAAGAAGGTAGATAGGAACAGTTAAAGAGACCGGACTATATAATAGAACAAATAAGGTAGATGATAATGTACAATAAAAGGTGCCTAAAGGACTATAAAATAGAACCAAGAACCAATAGAACAAGTACTACACTTCATATTGTGATAGCGAGAATGATATTTTCACAAAATTTGGAAAACGTCACATCAGAGAAAATCTGAATTTTAGACCTGATAGCTAAGAATAGATTGTCAAGCACATAAAATAGATTTATATAGTCTCAAGAGGTTTAAAATTTCACATAACATCTTGTCGCCAACAAATATTTCAGAAAAGGTGTCAATTTCAGAGTGGTCCAGGCCCAGTTTGAGAGAGAGGGAGAGAGAGTTTGTGTGAGTGATCTACCTGTCTGTGCGCGTAGACTACGGAGCCGAGCAGCTTCCATGTGCCGCCGCGCCGGTCCATGCGCACCATGCGCAGGATTTGGAAGAAGCGCAGGCCGCGCAGGGCGGAGGCGGCGAACACCTGCCCCGAGGAGCCCATTCCCAGCACCACCAGCGACGCCAGGATGGTCGTCACATCTGCACAAACAAATAAATCACATTACTGTCAACTTCTTACTACTGTTTGCGAGGCAAGTCCACCAGTGTTAGATCTGTTGTTATGTAACCACATACGATGAAAGAGGTTCTTTTACGTCCCTTCAAATGGGTTGGCGATATATAATTTTAGGCAAGCATAAAATAGACAGACCGCATGCTAAATGATCTAGACCCAAATGGTACTAAGTCAGTGGCACACTTGTTTCCATTAAAATTTGTACTTCTAGTTTTTTATTCTTTATTTTATAAGTTATTGCGAGTTTAAAACTTTTGGAAAATCATGGCCTGTATAAGATATTTCAATTATTGCCCTCCGAGACATACCGCACTAAAATTTTAACAGAATGAATAGAGTGAGACTATCGTTTATGATTGATTTCGGTGAGTAGTTAAATTGAAGGAAGTGGGAAGGACAAAGAGAAGAGTTCCCATCTGTTGTATTGAACTAATAAAGTCTGATCACAAATCATAGCGAAAGACGTTTCTACCCAGAATGGTATTCTATTACGAGGTGTATAATAAGGATAGCATGTGTACTAGAACAAAGCGCAAATACGTCTAAAACAAATATATAAATTTTGAAGACTGAAAAACTATTTAAAAAAACCGCCCTAGTAACCCTACCATAGATCTGATATCATGACATGAATATCAGTTGTTGTACCCTTTAATGCAAGATACTAAAAATGTACCTGTACGCTAAAATATCCTCTTTTATAATTCCTTTGAGAAGAACTCTTTGGCACGAATAAATACAATTTATAGAACTTAATAATATTGATACCTAAGTATTTAAAATTTTTTCTTCAATAATAGAAGCCATCATTGAAGACACATCAATAAGTACGTGTACCCATTGACATACATTCATACATGCATGATGTGTTCACATAAGACTTTGATGGTTTATGTTACGTTTAAGTTTACGATACAAAGTTTATTATTCTCTTTAGTCTAGTCGAATCAGGAATGCAGATACATATGATGACACACGTCATTAAAAATTCAAGAGCATTACAAACACATCAATGACGAATCAGAATAACATCAATAAGATGTAGGAATAATATCAATATATCTTCACGAATCCTTTAGAATTTTGATGGAAAGGTATTTTCTACCAACATTTATACCCTACGTAGAACCACAAGAAAATATAGGTTTACGTCATGTTTCAATAATAATATAATAGTCCCACAAAAGGTTTTATTCGTGTGAATTTCTTCGTGCCAACTGATCGACGGCAAACATTTCAAATATTTATTTTAAGCCGCCAGAAAATTTCATAAGCGATCAATGTAAATGGCCATCAACAAATAAAGCCGTTTTTTATACCATTACGTACTCAATACTACCTACCTATAAAATTAAGGCGAAGTACATATAGAATAAACTTGCTTTGTTGGTACGGTTGGTAAAGTAGTTCTCTGTAACGTTGTATTACACCACTAACTACATTGTAATATATGTAGCCGACTGTTTTAACTTATAGCTACCCCACCATTGGAGTGATCTTAAACTGGATAGTTATTGTTATTTTAGTCATATTTCTTACTCCCACATTAGACCACTGTGAGTAAAAAAATCCAGTGTTATTTATACGCACCAGATTTTCAGGTCCGGGTTTAGTTTTTCCTATGGGAAAAACTAAACCCTTTCATACACTTTTCCATATAAATGATCATCTAGTAAATCCACGTTATGCAAGTGTATTATATAAGTATAATTAATACAAAACAATACAAGAACAACATATTAATCTACCAAACTATTAAATGGGAATATAATTCACCGACTCCAGATATTTTCATATCAGAGGGTTCGGCTCGGTGGAATTCCTAATTTGACCGATAAATCCTACAGATCCCTCAATATAAATATTTTAAAAAATCTTTCGTAATCCTCCTACATGTATTTAAAATAACTGATTTTTGCATTTTTATTTACAAATTCTTTGACAAATCTAATATGCCTAAATTTTTAATGAGAGAGCTAGGTATAATGCCAGTAGCCGAAATAATAAATGGTAATATTTTTATAGTCTGAGAATGCCAAATTCTTTTAATTTCATTTCCTAAATCTGTATATTTTATTATTTTTTCAGAAACAGATTTTTCAATATTTAATTTGGAATAGCTACATCAATGATATAAGTTATTTTTTAAATTTTGTCATGTAAAACTATATCGGGTCTATTATGACTAATTGGTCTGTCTGTTAGTATAGTTTTATAATAGTATATTTTAAGAAATTATTTTCTAAAAATAAAAAAAGATCAACTTATGATATGAACATTACACAAATAGTAGGTATGAAGGTAAATTAAAGTGAAAATAATATATTATAGGAAAAAGAAAGAGAGAAAAAAAAAAACAAAATAGAAACCATTTTTTCAATTGTAGACAGCATAAAAATAAAAATAATAATGCAATGTGGGTTAAAATATAAAAAATTTAGTTTTGAGTTAAGTATGTTTACGTATTATAATGTGACGGTTCAGATGTCCTTTAGGATATTTACAAATGATGGCATTATATTTTATTTGTATGTTGACGAATAATTTTTCCATAACGATTTAAAATTTCCATGAACAGCCATTTTTATATTCCACCAAAACGACATGTTTGTTTTTTAATTGTGTAATGGCGATATTGACGTCACGCCGACAAACTATGATGACAAACGTCTTTCCCACCAGTTCTACGTCATAATGACGTTATGTTCCAGAGTAGAAGATACTCTCAATTTTGCCTTGGTGTAAAACAACAATTCAGAATTGAAGCGGTACTAGAAATGGATTAAACAATATTTGATGACTAGATTTGAATAGCTATGTGCTTACCCACTTTCCTCCATCCCATCTCCTTTGCCTTCTCACTGCCTTAATTCCCACAACATACCCCAATAGGGTATTTTCACAAACGAGGGATTCTGTTGAAAATGTATGGAATATTTAAAGATAATTTTTCTGATTTTAATCAACCTACTAAAAATGTTTGTTTTTTAATGTTTTCATTTAAATTTATTGATTTTAAAAACGATCAAAAACCGAAAAAAATCAAAACGGCCCGTGATTGGTATGGGCGCCAAATACGCACGTTACCAAACAACAAAGTACTACTGTCAGAAATGTGTCAGAAACCGGCCGACGCTCATGACGTCACACGATAGCCCCGCCCCAAAATATCGTTTTAACGGTATTACAAAAATGGGAAACTTAAACTCACTACAGAAAATTTATTCGTCAACATAAAAATAAAATAAAAATGCCATAATCATTGTAATTTTTTGTTTAATATTTTAAACAATAAAAAAACGCGGTAATACCATATTGGGGATGCGATGTTCCCACTGGGTCAAGACGGTTGAGAGCAATTGTGACTCTTGTACGGTATTCACATAAAAATAAAAATTAAATCCTAGTTTGTCATGTTTTCATTTACGATACAATTTCGAATAATGTCTACATTCTAAGTAACATTTAGAATGTACCAACTCGTAACCAGCTGAATCGTGTGACGTAGACCGTAGACGTAGACCGCAGGCAGTAGACATAATGTATTGGTAAAGTGTCGAGGCGTTTGACAGGAGTATGAATGAGATAAGGATTAGAAGTCGGTAATTCGTCAGCTACGCACGTGACATTTTGGGTAAATCAATAAATGCTTTGTTTGAACAGAATACCGCCAAAGTCCAAAATATTGTTTTCGGAAAATACCTAATAGGAAATGGATCATCATATTAAATAATAATATAAAGCTTTTTTACAATGCTTTCAGTATGTACGAATTCATGATGATTTATTAAAAATATACACATACTTAATACCTAAAGGTAGCGAACAAAAATAAGAAATCATTAAAATAATATTAGAGCAATCACAGAAATTCAAATGTAACATTGTAATCAAATGGTTATTCAGCGCCATTTTGTTTTTTTGACATTTAAATGGTCCCTTTAAACCCCGATTCTAGGTGCGTTTTAGCTTTCTATCAATTTTTAATAACCTGACAAGTTTAACAACACGATAGTTGTTGTCCTCTTTTGATGATCACAATTTGTATAAAAGCAGAAATTGATTTAGAATCAGTATTTAACGGGGACCGTCAAAAAACAAAATGGCGGTGTGTAACCATTAGATGATTTTGTAGCACGTGAGTTTCTGCGAAAAATCTGGGGCTACATGTTTAATCAACATTAATATCAAGTCGAAGACAAAATTTTACCCAGTTCGTACCCGTAAAGAGTGAGATGTAATAAAAATTGACCAAATCCAAGTCTACATTTTGTTCATAGAAGTTCATAAAAGTTTATAAAAAAAATAGAAGTTCATAAAAATTCACATAGGTACCTACTACGTGAAATGACCTATTATTCTAGTTTTTTTAACGATTTTCTTGCTGAATTGTCTTAAAATCACAATAAACCGCTAATCTCGAGTTTCTGACAAGACACAAGTTGGAAGAAAGCAAAAATCGACCGATTTCAATAACTAGTTTGAAAAATCTTTCGTGTGATAATCAGATAGAAACATAAATGTAATCACCAATATCTAATAGATTAAAGTAAATGAAGACATATTATAACCTAAGAATACAACACAATAATACAGAATAAAGAGTTTTTACATCTCAAGTAAAATTTTGTAAATGGGACATATTCCTTAGTGCCTTTTCATAGGAGATTCAAAATTAATATATATCAATATATCTATACTATATACCTAAGCTTTTTACGAAGCCTCCGTTAGGAGAAATTAAACGAAAAAGCAATAAATTTTGAGTATGTAGTAAAAAAATCACTTATAAAATTTTATGATAACATAGAATTACGTTTTATAATATTTACCAGGATGGTTGACCTCGTTTCATTGATTCCGTGGAAAGTATTAAATACCTTAATTGAATATATTCAATTAATTTTATTTTAGTTATAGTTATAATTCTTTAATTTTAGACTCAATGTTCGTTCCTAGATCTTGAATTAGGTACGTAAGGTCGGATCGGATGTCTTCCCATATAATTTTGAAATGTCGCGAGAAAGATATGTTTAATGGTTTGTTCAAAATGTTTTGAATGAAAAAGATATGTGCACCTCGTTCTTTAGTGGCGCTAATGTCAGGGTAATCTAGTGGTGAAAAACCATATCTCAGAATTAGAATGTTTTGACTGCCCTTTGCTACGAGTATGTTTAGTGACCAGATATTCTGCAACCTTGCTACCTTTTTTCACCTTCCTTATCTCGCATTGTGTTCGTCCTTACAACATTATCTAAACGGAGATATCATTTTACCATTGCACTGGCTCCAAGCAGTCGGGACATAGAAACACAATAAGCTTGCGAACATTATTTAATCTCTTACAGAAGATGGTCAATAATTCTACTGGTTGTTTATTAACTTTTTATTGAGAATTCTATCTTAAATCTATGGCATACCTAGTCGGAACTTGGAATGTGACTATTTATCGCATGGCCGACATTTACTTGCACGTCCCAAGTAAAACAGAAACAAACTTTATCCCTTCGTTACTTCGCCTGAAGTAAGACGGGAAACTACAACTCAAATGTCTAACTACGAACAAGTAGAGAATTTATGGCGATCAAATAAATCCTGAAATATTTTCTAGGCGCATAGTAAAAACCTACCCTTAATCTTGCGGAGACAATTTTCTCCGAAGAACTCACGCAGATACCATATAATCATACACAGCTTGTGTTGTCAAAACCTTAATACGGATTCATAAACTATATGTGTGTATTTTAGCGAGTTTTCCTACGCGCAATAGGATTAGTTAAAAACCAATAAAAACTGTTGGGCGCTTTAAAAATTTTGTTTTAAAAAAAAGAAAAATTTCAATACCAGTATTATGTTGTTGAAATATTTTATACAATTGTACCGATACACACATAAACATTCCGAAATTGTGTTATTTTCAGAAAACAGAGAATTTACCTTCTTTAAAAAGCACGTTCCAGAGTGGAAGATACTCTTAGTATCGCCCTGGTGTAAGACCACCATTCAGAATTGAAACGTTGCTTGAAATGGCTTTAGCCGTGTTTAGTGACTAGATCTGAATAGCCAGGTACTTCCCCACCTTCCTCTTCCTCGTCTCCCCTCCCTTCCCCACTTACCTTCAGCCTCATAACATACCCCAATTGGGGAAGCCGTAGTCTCACTGGCTCCATACGGGAGCAGTTGGGACTCTAGTGAGGTATGAACTATAAAAAATTTAAAAAAATATTTGTGTAAATCTTGTTCAGTTCCCTTGTATTGTTGCCTTAGAAATAATTGAATGTTGTTGTTTTACGGGTGGCATATATTTGTGAGTAGAATTTATGGGAAATCTTTCTGAATTATTTGAATTAATTTGCTAAATCTGTTATGCAAACTCGAAGCGAATATACTTTTAAATGAAACAATAACCTAAATATTAATTTATCTATTAATTCACCAATTCGTATAATTGAGAACTTATTGATGATATATTTGGAATTGACATTTTGCGAGTTTCAAAAGATTTTTCATTTAAATCTACACCTTGGTTGTAACACACACAAATAAGTATAAGCTTATATCTACATACAAGCTTTACACATTGAACTTTGTAATATATCAGGTCTTATTATTTAAATCCGATAAAAATCTAAATATTATTATTTTGCTAACCTGTTACAAAAATCTTAGTATTTTTTTTAATCTCTCTAATATTATATACCTTACGAGAACATTAAATTCTTGTTTTTCTCTGAATTATTAGTTTGTAACACACATAAAAAATATAGTATCTATGCGTATACGAACAAACGTGCTTCTCTATGTTAATAGTTTTAGTATTTTGCTATTTTGCACTAATCATATATTAGGTCCTTATATATGAAATTGGCGTTTTGCCGTACTGGCAACTTTGATCTCAAATATCTTCTCTTTGGTTAGGAATTCCAAATTTAAATTTACTCATGTATTTGTTTTTCCAAAATCATAATTCATTTGTTTTTTCCCTAATTGTTTTTTTTCTTTGCGTCACTTAGTTTACAAAATGGAAAACTTGAACAATCGCGTTATTTACGAGTTCCACCGTGGCACCAGTGCTGCAGAAATGGCTCGAAGGATTAATGTTGTGTATGGCGACGGTGCCGCAAAAGAAAACACAGTGCGTTTTTGGTTCCAAAGTTTTCGTTCTGGAAATTTCGACCTGCAGAATAAGCCTCGTGGACGGCCGGAGACCAAAGTTGATAATGAAGAATTGAAGGCTATTGTAGAAGCGGATCCATCTCAAACCACGTCCGAGTTAGCTGCAGGCTGCGGTGTTAGTGATAAAACTGTGCTGTTTTCTTACGAGTGCTAAACTATATCAAATATCACGTTGTACGTAATACTGTGATCGAATGTGAAATTTCATGTAAAAGCTGAATAGAGCATTAATAAAAAAGAATATTTAAAAAAAATATTACTGCTGTTTATTCTGCTGAATGCATAAAATCATATATCGTATATTATATGTTTGAACGATGTGTGTAATGTTTGAAAGCCCCCAAATTAGGGAAATAAGTAAATATTGAAATTAAAAATTACCACACCAAAGTTTTAATTGTGTGCGACTTCCGAAAACGTTACAACGAAAACTTCGTAAACCACGCGAGCTTTTAATGTTATAGCACCGCAGAATGACAAACATTAAGATAAGTTATTATAAATATTATTCTCATTGAAACATTACTTAGATTGCGGTGTATTTATTTGAAATTACAATGATTAAAATCATTACTATAAAGTAGGAATCTCAATGTCTCTAGAAAAAAAGTTTCTTGAGCTGGAGGGTTTCGCTTTTTCTTAGTTGCTAGCACCTTTTTGCAGGGAATTCTAAGGGAAAATGGAATTTGATGCAGTTCCGGCATTGTTAATATAATTATGTTAATAATTTAAAATAAGTCTGGTGAATAAACTAGCAGCAAATATAATACGACATAATATAATAGCATTTAAGATAAAGATAAATGCAGACGGCTTAGTTGGCATAGTGTAGTACTCCGCTATTCCACAATTTTCGTTTATAATGATAATAGTAGGATTTTTTTTAAATATTTTCTGGTTATTCGTAAACAGGTAATGTTTGTATTACTGTTGAAAAAGTTAAATATGCTACTTATGTATATTGTTTCAAATTGTTCAATACTTATTTCGAGTACATAGACAAACCAGCAAAAAAAATCTATCGGCTTATCTCTTCAGTGGTGTTTCCAGTTGTATTTTAGAATTCTAGTAATTATAATACAAAATCAATGTTTTTAATCTCTATGTAGGTACTATTTTTTTTCATCTTGTTTTTATCTTGGTGTGCACATTAAAATGTCATTTAAAAAAAATATATAAACATAAAAACCAAGCTACGCTTAACAAAATCAAATAAATAATAAGTTTTTTGATTACTGAAAGACGCAATAAAAAACTTATTCTATACGTTGTTCCATCTACATACCGCGAAACTTGTGGCGTGATTATTCATGAAAAAGAGTAGAGATTTTTTGTTGTTGTTATTAGTGCCCAAATAAAAATGTATCCATAAATTTCTTATATTTTGGTGGTTTACAAAGGGTTCGTGTTAACACACCTTATTATTTATTCTTTGCACTTCGTCAGCTGTTCCGTTTAAAATTTTAAATGTGAAGGTAGCTTTTTTTTATCCGAACACGTGTATTACTCGCAAAAAGCTATGTAGATAATGTCAAGAATCAAATTTGAATAAATAATTTAAAGTTATGAAAGCGTATTGTATTATGCATTCAAAGCCAAAGAAAGCGTTGACAGACAAAGGCCTCAAGGACAGAACGGAAGAAGGTGAAACTACGGGTAGTGCCCAACGAGTTCATGGGGCATGGAGAGACATGACAGAGAAGTGAGAAAATGGAGATCAGAAAAGGTGGTGAAACACCAAGCGTTCCCCGCTCAGCGGCGTAATACACTCGGCCATAGGAGGACCTGAGCTGCTGAACTGCAGAAGCTGCCATCGAGGATATCGACATTACTAAGTCCCTCGCAGAGAACTCAGTGACGTGGTGGTAGTTAACAATGAACAATTGACAATGACGATGTAAACAATAGAAAAGCAACCCCCAACCATTTGACAATTAGTTAAGATTTAAATATAAGTAGATTAAGTATAAATAAGAATATGTATTGACTTGGCCAAACGTAATTAAAATCCATACATTTAAAAACATATTTGCATTTAAATTTATCCCCCTTGACCCAATCCAAGCGACCCAAATTGGTGAGAAGGCAGAGTGGCGATAGTACAGAGATCTTACTAATATTATAAACGTGAAAGTTTGAATGGATGTATGTGTGTTTGTTACTCATTCACGCAAAATCTACTGAATGGTTTCTAATTAAACTTTACAATAATATAGGCCATAAATTAGAATAATAACAAATAGGCTATAATTTATAAAGCTAGCTATTTACTTTCAATATATTGAAAATAATAATTATTGTTTAATAGAAAATGTCAAAATTTTAGAATGACATTTTGCAAAACAATGATTGTTAAATCAAAATTCTGTTTTAGAAAATATTTAAATTAGTGAATTTATTTGCAGTACTCGCCTAAGACTATGAATTGAATCAAGAATTACAGATATTTTAAATAAATAGGTTCAGAATTTTGGTACAAAGGTAGATGGGACCAAGGAAAAGAAAATAGATTACTCTAAGTACTAATCCTACGCAGACGAAGTCGCGGGCAGAAGCTTGTATTGTATAAAACTACAATTTTTTAAATATTCTTTAAAACATTCTAATCTAGTTTCCGTAAACAATACGGATTGTTACAACAAATTTCATAACTTTTTTTGGAAATTGGAACTGCTTTGTTTAAAAAAAAAATTGGGATTTCAATCTCAGATTATTATACACGAAAAAACACCGTACGTAGTAAGAGCGTGGTATATAATATAATGAAATGATCATGAGCAAGTCAATTCATAAAGCTAGTGTTTTCATACACAGTTGAACCAAAATAAGATATCGTTAAAATCTTAATGGTTATTGAATACCTATACATTATGAGTTCTGTGTAAAATAGCGAGGGATTACACGCCGCCATTAGCCATCGTGAAGGCAATACCAAAAACTGTATACAGTATAATAGTATAAGGTTTACATATTGCGGATCATTAAAGTTTGCGGTTCGCGTTTTGCGCATGCAATTTATTAGTTTGGCGAATTCAATCCAATAAAGTGGCTTTCTCGCACCAGTTTTATCACGCAAATTCCTGAATATGATACACGCGAAAGGAAAGTCTTTTAGATTCCTCTTGGCCCGAGCGAGAGCTTATGGGGTTTTAACTTTATTCGAGTGGGAACCAAGTACCTAACTAACTGTCTGAGTAGGCACTAATGCTGTGTCCAAACGATTCCCGTATTGCGGTAATATTTTTACTGTGCACTTGGAAAACGTTATTAAACTGATTATTTCATGTTATTCAACTGTGTAACATTTTATTTTCATCTTCATAAACCTTAAGAGGGATACCGGAAATTAGTCCTTTATAAATCAAATTCTAGACGTATTGACTCTTTTTTACAAAAAAACATAAATTGATTTTGAAGGATTGTTATTTTATCTGGTAAACGCAGTTTTAAAATTTTGAAAAACCAAGTGTATTTTCAATATACTAAGGTTATACCGTTGGTCGTTCGCAGATTTGTTCAATTTTCAAACGATAGATTCTATTAAACAACACAAATTTCAAATCACATAATCATACAACAAAATAATTTAATACATAATCTAGTCAATACAGTTTTAAGAATTTTATTTTTAGTTCAATTAAAATCATAAAAAAATAAATCCGAGAACGTGTTTTGTGACAAAAATACCTCAGTTTTTCTATTTATTTTAGGTCTTACAAACTAAAATACTACAATTTTTTTTCACACTTATTTTGTTTAGACATTATTGAAAAATTATAAATACTTATGATCAAAAAAACTTAAAAAGATATCTCATAATTTATCATCTTGCGTTTTTAGCATTTTTATTGTTTACTTGAATGTAGGTATATATTAAAGCGAGTTTTGGATGAATTAAATCGATAATAAATTTTTATTTTAAAAATTTTGATACTGGGAATAATCGATCTTTCTCATTGGAACCTCCCTGTACAGTTGCAAAGCATTTTTAAACTTTTATTCTCAACTGCTGGTCAATCGCTCTTAAAATGGGCTTTGCAATTTCGGATAGTAGGGATGAGATAAATTTTTTAAAAGTATAAAATTTATAAATATTCAGATGCCTGAATAGTTTGAATTCTGGCACCTGGATAAGTAAAGTATATATTTTGCCTCACCCGTTTTATGGTGCGTCAGATAAAGGTATCGATATTGGTAATATCAATTGAATTATGCTTTATCTTAATCCACCATAAATTACAATGACAATTGGGTCTTTTTTATGGCGGTTTTTTTTAATGGAAATTTTCCTCCTAGGCGCTACACAACAAAAATAGATATTTTTAAGTTTATTCAGAAAACATGCAGTTGTATTTATCAATTAATCTTATGTGCATTGGTAAATATAAAATAAACCAGTTCTATTTACAATAATTTTTGTTACTGTTACAGATTGGGAAGTAAGTAGATATTAAAAGTAATATTATTCAATAGTATAAGCAAAAAATTAAGAAAAAAAAATTAATAAAGAAATTTCTTTAATTGATAAACTAATGTTTAAGACAAGATATTTATGCATAGCACAAAGGGTAACAATTATTATAAGCAATAATTATTAGCCTGAAACACTCATCCCAAAATCTCCCGGGGAAAGATACATGCCGCCGACGGGACAAACCCGTGTCCTTCTGATTTCCACTTAACTTCTCTAACTATTTTTATACTCTACCCGCTAAATAATTTAATATGTAGACACTAGTGTTTCGTTGTTTAGTGACTAGATCGGAATAGCCAGGTACTTTCCCACCTTCCTCTTCCCCATCTCCTTTACTTCCTTATCTCCTTCCCTTCCCCACTTACCTTCAGCCTCACAACATACCCCAATTGGGGATTCCATAGTCTCACTTGCTCCAGACGGGAGCAGTTGGGGATACTTGGAATATCTGCCACTAAATCAGCGGTGTCAAACCGGATTTTCTTAAGGGCCATTTATAAGATTTATTCAAAGAGATTGTGTAAGCGGCCCAATTAAATTAAATTTAAATTTAAAATTAAAACCCACACTGAATTGTTAAAATCTTTTTTTATTTAGATACCTAGTTATTAAAGTTGAAAATGTGGGTATAATGGTAAATTATCTTGAGCCGGAGACCTGACTTCCATTGTTTTTGATAAGCTCATTGATGTCGGGTGTCACATTCGTGGTAGTTATTTAAAGAATTAATTGGAGATGTTCATCCGTAAGCTTAGAGCGATGTTTGTTCTTATTTATTTTCAAAACGGAAAACATCAGCTCGAATAAATAGGTACTACCGAACATACACAGGATACGTGCTGCGTGCTTTCTTATATTGCGATAGTTATTCAAACTCTTGAAATACTGTGTAAAAAATTCAGTAATATTAACTTCCTTAAATTTATCCTTTACAATTCTGTCGGATTAGATCTATCAATTGCAAATTAATAAGTCCCTGTGCAGCATCAAGAGTGAATGGATTGTTGAAAAGAATTCCATTTCTTGCATTTTGCGAAAATCTTCAAAACTACTGTTAAATTCTGTGATCAGATTCATCAAAAATTGATAATACTGATCCAATTTTGTCAGGTTCACTGTGCCAATTGATTTCACATGAGGTAAATGATCGAATGTCCTCTAAGAATCTCTAAAATATATCATGAAATAGCGCGGTTCTGTCCTCCGTATATTGTCACGTGGTGTGGCCACACATGTAGCCCGCGGGCCGTATCTTTGACAACCCTGCACTAGATGATGTACCCAAGCGCAAATTAGATGGTTATTTTCAAAGTTACCTTTTGGCGAGGGAAAAGTTACATCAGGAGTGGTTCAAATATTGCTCGTTTAAAAGTTTGTATTAGACAACTTTTCCTAGTTTAAAAACTGTAACACAGGAATGTACTCCATTTAGCATTTTTCCGCGAGTTGGTTATAACAAACCCATTATGAATAAATTCACCTCCGTAGTATTTTAGTTCGCGGTTATCACACTGCAAATATTATAAACTTTATAAATTAGTTTCGAAAATCAATTGAAAAAATATGTTACGCGTCATAACTTGCAAGCGAGCACACATTAAAGCGAACGTTCAAAATGTCACAAGCTTTTATGGATCCGATTTTATAGATCCAAATTTTATGACACATACATTTTTCACGTATTTTTTAATACTCACGGATAAATAAAACGCATTTCATTAAATATTTTTGAGCAAAATTTCCTATTTCTTTATTAATTGTATTGACTGTTTTATCTGCTGCCACATATAACGAGATTTACCACAAAAATTTAATGGATTTTACATGCCTAATTATATATTTCGATAATCGCGATGAAAGCGGTGATAATAATAATGCTCTTAAGCTTTTGAAAGCACGAACAACATTCAAATCCGTTGAGATTTCCTCAATTTCCGTATTATTTGATTCTTATTGGTAGGTAGATTAGGACGGCGAGTGGAAGCCATTATATTAAAGCAGGCGATTGCCATTGCATAATATTACCCCTTGAGTTTGCATTTCCCCAAGTATTCTACAGCGGCGAACTAAGGATAGGTTTTTCGAGAGCCTGGAAACCTCCCCTGACGGAAGAATTTCAGGATTTCATAATTTCTTACCACCCCCTACTTCTCACCCAACTTTTATGCCCCTCATTTATCCTGAAGGCTGTGTTTGGGTTACGTGTACGTCATCCCCATGATCCGGCCGTTGTTAGCCAGATTGCCTTCAATAAAGATGGAGGAAATCATCGTCCATTTCTAAGATTTTAAAAATTTTTACTCGATCGTGCGGCAATAATCGTAAAAAACAAATAAAAAGTCGCTTATCAGACGGAAAACGTTCTTTTAACGATTTATTTGATTAATTTTTACATTTACCCTACTGTGTGTATAGTTATAGCAAAACTAGCTAGGAAATATTAAACTGGCCTGTCTTCAAGTCGACACCTTTGCAATATATTTTATAAATGTTTTAAAACTTTTGAGTACCTATATATAAATCGAGGGGTAATTAATTAATTTTTCAAAAGAAGAAGCAAACACATTGTGACTTGACATTTTAAATAAATGAAAAGAAAATACTTTGTTTTAAGTCACTTTATTTTTATTTTTCGTCTACCGGTTTCGGTACCTCCGTACCATCATAACAGTCCTGATGATGGTACGGAGGTACCGAAACCGGTAGACGAAAAATAAAAATAAAGTGACTTAAAACAAAGTATTTTCTTTTCATTTATATTAATTAATTACTACTAACTTTGAAAAGTGTTTAGGAGTTCACAAAACCATAACTATATTTCATCGCCCACGTATGCCACAACCATTACAAATACATGAAATGTATGCCACAAATACATTATTATGGCATAGTTAACTCGAAAACGCTGATTCCCAGTCACCTAATTGTAGTACCTTATTAAATATTTTGTTTCATAAAATATGTTGTAATGAAATAATAGTACCTACTTATTAATACTTTCTTAATTGAAGGGTAAAATTAATGTTCAACCGCCTGGCATAATATATCTTATAGTTAATTGTCTCGTGAATAACTAGATTACCAGAGCTTACCATGCTGGTTATCCAATAAATGATACCCGTAGCAGTGTACCAATGCCGGACTCCCAAATTGAACTTCAGTACTAAGTGTGGTGATTGTTGCCTGTACGATGATATGTGATGAGAAATCAAAGAGACAGCATGTATGAATATATAAGGGATGTACTCTGTCCACTGTGTCTCTTTACTTGAAATCTCCACTCGATACAACATTGTATACTAGGCACTTTGCTTCTTCATTAAAACTCAGTAAGAAGAACCGAACTTATTACTTATTATTGATTACCATCCATATTTTATAATCTGTGGATGCCCTAGACCACGAGAACCTTGCACCACCCTAGGTGCAAACCCACCACACTAAATATTTACTAATAATTGGAATTATTCCAACAAAATGTTGAGAACATCACACAATGTTTTTCCGGAGGAGAAAAATATTGTAAGTTTCTAAAAAATTTAATTCTCAAACTATTCAATTTTTTTGTTTAAATGTTTTATATGCTGAACATTGGTAAATAATATGTATGTGTTTAACTAAGCCACCCCTGAAAATTATTATAATAAAGGTATCTACCCTTTAGTCACCCCGTCTCTGTTTTGATTGTAGTTGGGTTAATTAATTAGGTAACTAGTGAAATGAGATTCAAACGTTTTTGCTAAGTTGCGGGATACAGTGATTCAAAACTACAATGATAATCCGCTTTAATGTGATTTATTTTATAATAAAAACAATAAATTTTACAAATTACTTTAAAATCTGAAAAAAAAACCTGACCATATTTTAACGATGTAAAACATTTTATCCATCGAAGTCATTATCGCAGTCTATTGTAAAAAAATAAATACCAATTTTTATATTTACGTGTTTGTTTTATTTTAATTTTATCTATTTTTTGTGTTTGCTGGAGACATATTTTAAAATTCTACAGTTTTACCTTACGGAGGCACTCACGAATAAAATAAAACACCACAGCATTCATTACATGAACCGTGGGGAATTTTAGCTTGGGGTAATGCTTTTTCTAGTGCCCACGACCTCATTTTTAAAACACAAAATGTAATCATTAAAATAATTCTTAAACTTCTTCTCACTACCAGCACTGACACGATCTTCAATACTTTCAACGTTATGGACATAAAAAGCTCTTTGCAAGATTAATTTTGGTTATTTTACACAAAAAACGACAAAACAATATACAAAACAATAATACCCGAGCCAAAAACAAAGAATTTCTCCAAACTTCTTTTGCTAAAAACCATCTTTGGACAAAGACATTTTAAATACATAGCTTGCAAACTATACAACACACCACCAGTTAAGATTAGACAAACGGAAACAATGACCAAATATAGGACGTCTCACTATAGCAAACATATGTACAACAAATTGCACATAGACAAGAAAACCAATTTACATGGGGCCTAACCCAAATTAAATAAAATAAAACAATAGAATCTCGTCAAATATACTAACATAATTATCATTTTAATATATATTTCTATCCATTTATTCCATTTCATTTTAATATATAGTACCTTTCCTGTGATTTGGAAGATCACACTCTTTATAGGCTAATTCACACATCCAATTACCTTCGTTTTTTATGGTATTGTACTTAAAATATAATTAACCTTTATATTCAAGTAACCATGTTTGCATACAATTTATGTACCTCTACACCTGTCTCCACTATATATCTTAGTGAGACAGGCATTGAAAAAAATTCACATGTAATTAGGTAATATGGATGAAATAATAAAAAAATACTATTAATTTATTTATTTATTTATTTATTATTTATTATTAATTTTCAACGCCCTGATGGGCTTTTACATAATAAGTATATTATACAGTGATACATATGTATGTTTAAATAAGAAATATAAACTTATAGCAATTAACATTATAAAAATGGTAGGTATAAAAGTAAGTAAGAAATATTATATTATAATAAAAGAGAAAAAGTAAAAATAAATTAAACTGAAACCAGTTTTTAAATTGCAGATGGCATAAAAATAATAAAATATAGTGTAAGTTAATATTAGAAATTTACAGATGTGTAATACAAGAAAAAGTTTACAATACAGAAAAACAAAAGAGAGTAACAAGTTTTTACATTATAGATAAATAGAAATAATACAAAAATATGTGCAACAGCTCCTACATTATAAGAATATGCTACATCAAAATATTATGGAATCTTTTAATAGTAACTAATATTAAACACGTCTGATTTCACATTCTGACATGAATGATTTAATAATTTCATGTTTGTATTGTATCAGCGACACATTCCATACATCTACGTGCGAATACATATTTCCCAAGTTTTGAATTCTCTGTAGTGGTATATTGAATTGTGCCCTGGTCGCAGTATTACTACAATAAATTAATCTAATTAACAAGTTTTTTTACCGTAAATCTATGGATAATTTGGCATAAAAAAACGCTTTACGATATATTTTCCAAAGCCTTAATCGGAATTCCATAAAAAACAAAGGAAAACGCAGCTGAGAAATGTGTGCGGAAATTAGGGATGAATAGTCTTACGGTAAAAGAATTAAAACGTACATACCGCTAAAAGATCCGTTGTAACCTCTCCCTCTTTCCCTTGAATGCCCGCCTTGTGGAACAGAAAGAGACGACAGAGAGCTCTCAGTGGCAGAACCTTACTGCACCATTTTTTAAATAACGCTAGGCCGCAATAACATTTACCGCATTGCTTCAGTAAAACTATGGTAAAACTAATGATAGGGGATCTGCATGCACACTGTGTGTGCACAAACGATCGCAAAAACCGCATATTCATTTCTTACCTATCACGAAAGACAAACATGCAATGCTAAAAACATGATAATGATAAAAGTACAGAATATATGGCTCTTTACCATGCAGCAATAGTTTTATTAAATCAGGAATCGTTTTGCCGCGAGAAAATGGAATGAAACGCTTGCACAACAGTTTAGCAAAGATACCTAAGAAATTACCTGAATATGAATTTACCATTCTTCCTTTTATTGAAATTTTAATGTTTGATTATTATTTAAACAAATTTTGCACGTCTACAGTTAATTCTGTTCAATATCATATTTTATCTTCGCTTATATATTTTTTCTTAGATGAATACTTAATATTTCAATTTAATTCTAAAATTTTAGGTCGTTGAAATATGTTTTTAATAATTTCATATCATGCACGCACATCATAGGGCACAGGCATTGTGATTATTGACCCTTTTTTACCAAGTATCTTGAATTATTTTAAAATTTTCATTATCCTGCATTTTATAACTGTTCAAATGTATGAAAAACTTAAAAAATATTAATAAAATCATAGATTCAACCCACAATGAATGTGTCATGCAATAACAAAAGACATTAAAAAACGAATTTCGAGTTATATTCATAAACTCAGATGTACACCACAATTAAATACAAACATCATCAAACATATTAATTAATTTATTTATTTATTTATTACACACCCAATTAATTTACGTTGTGCGTGGTTGTTTGTCCAATAAAATGTGACCCATAAAATTTGTCCTCGTGAAATTGTAACAAATTTTCTGAAGGTTTCAGACAAGCGATAAAGTAGTACATATCTGTAATATTGTTGTTATTCGGAAAATGATTTAATTGTGTTTTACATTTTTCAAAATTGATAACGTTTGCAAGCTAGAGTCATTTCGCTGTCATTTTTAAACGTAAAACACAAAGACCGTGTAACGATAATAAATATGAGATTTTTTGTGGATTTTAAAAAAATAATGCCCTTAAGAGGGCACTACCAGAGAATTCCCTGAAATCAGTCCTTTTAAAATCAAATTCTAGACGTATTGACTCTTTTTTACAAAAAAACATAAATTGATTTTGAAAGATTGTTATTTTATCTGGTGCACGCAGTTTTAAAATTTTGAAAAACTAAATGTATTTTTAATATACTAAGGTTATACCGTCGGTCGTTGGCAGATTTGTTCAATTTTCAAACGTAAGATTCTATTAAACAACACAAATTTCAAATCATATAATCATATAAGAAAATAAATCAATACATAATCTAGTCAACACAGTTTTAAAAATTAAAATTTTAGTTAAATTACAATCATTAAAAAATAAATCCGAGAACGTGTTTTGTGGCGAAAATACCTCAGTTTTTCTATTTACTTAAGGTCTTACAAACTAAAATATTTTAAATTTTTTTTAAACACTTATTTTGTTTAGACATTATTAAAAAATCATCAAAAAATACTTTCAAGAAGTATACTATATTTAATAATTTATCATCGTGCGTTTTGAGCGTTTTTATTGCTTACTTGATTGTAGGTATATATTAAAGCAAGTTTTTAATAAAATAAATCGATATTAAATTTTTAATTAAAAAAAAATTGATACGGGGAATACTCGAACTTTCTCATTGGAACCTCCCTGCACAGTTGCAAGCATTTTTAAACTTTTATTCTAGTCTCCTTTACACAGCGAAGTAACAAAACACACAGATTTGTTTGTTTTAGTTAAAAAAAAAATTAAAATTAAAAAATTAATCATATTTCTACATTCTCAGTAGAAAAATGCATGAAGTGGCTTTATACTCTATAAAGCTACTGTAGAGTAGTAGCTCTATAAAGTCTATATGAATGCATTGAACTCATTCCAGCCAAACGGTAACATTCTTCATCCAATAACTAATTGCAAATGAACACGCTTTCGTTACACAAATTAATCAATCCAGCAAAAGTTTCCAAACCGCATTCATTAAATAAATTAAACTGGGTGTACTGTGGTTTTTTATCACATTTTTGGTAACACGAAAGTAACACACGAATGATTATAATGAGCTTCGTAAACATCATTAATTTGATATTCCGTCAGAGCTTAAATTAATATTTTCAGTGTCATTTTAGCGTAAACCCTGATTTTAACAAGCATTGAAACCGTAGCCGGGATGGTCAAATAAAAGACTACTATTTTTGTTCCATTACTGCAATGTATTTGAAAAAATAAAAATAAACTTGTTTTTAATTTTTCGCACGTGCATGAAACCTTCGTATTGACATATATACCTATACAAATTTAAATTCGCTTGATATAGCTCACTCACACATCCATTCATTCAAATTCAATTACTGTTTTAATGTTTTTACTGTCTCCAAACTACATCAGGGGCGCGAGATAATATTTTTGGTATTTGTCATAACAAAAAGTTTGATATATACGGTTTCATGACAACTCAATGAAGTGACATTTCAACACCCGTTTGTAAAGTCATTAGAAGTAAAAAACAAATATTAAAAATAGCCCATAACCTAACCTGACTGAAGTAATCTTTTAGGTTAGTTTTTTTCATCACTTTTAATGACTTTTCAACTGTTGAGTTTTCCGGTCACCTGAATATACATGCATGAACAAACATTGTTTTCCAAACATCCATATAAAATTTTTTTTTAAATTATCTCTTACCAAAGTAGCTCCTGCGAAAGAAAAGATTGAACACGAAATTTAGATTTTTGGACAAAACTGCTTACATACCTACCTAGATACTTTTGTGTCGGAAAAAAAATGAATTGCCACTATCTACTTCGAAACAATCAATAACGAAATAACCTTCATGCCCTTTCCCCGCAGGCGTTGGTAGAGAAGATATGTAGCCCACCATACAATTCCGTTTCGGCACACACTATTTGCTTCATTCATTCTCTGTTATTCTGACCTTTGATATGACCCGAAGTACTTGATTCACTTGATCATGCCATGTGTTTCTCGGGGGATTTGAGTTTTCCAGCATTAAGCTTTAAAGCTTTCAGCTTTCGGATTTTAAGATTTCGAGCTTAGCTTAGCCTTGAGCTTTCCAGCTTCTGCTACCGAGCTTAGAGCTTTCGTGTTTTGAGCTTCCGAGGTTTCAGCAATTTTTAAGGTTTTGGGCTTTCGAACTCAAGGTTTTTGAGATTAATGTAAATAGCTGCGTATGAGATTTTTTTTATATTAAAGTATATAGCTGCATATGGGAAACTCAACGATCCGATATGATCTAAACATTGAACCACTGCTACTCTTTATAGAAAAAATCACAACTGAGGTGGCTTGGGCATGAATTAAGAATGTCTGATGACCGAATTCCGATTAAGAAACTGAGTACGATTCCAGAGGGTAGACGTCCAGTGGGCCGCCCCAGACACAGTTGGGCGAGGCAATTCCAGTAACTGTATGAGGAGAGGATTGGTCTGCCATGGATGGAGGCCGAACAATCAGCGCAAGACAGGGACGTATGGAGGAGCCTTGTCGATGCAGTGGGTCCCCGACCCGAATAGGACTAGGGGAAGAATATGATGATGATGATGAGCTCCATATGGTTAAAATTAATACATTGTAAATAAAATAGATAGAATATTGAATCCTCTGTCTCAATTTTACATTCACTTCTTGAAAATATTCTCCACAACACCATACATAATTTGGAGTGACGGACGTGGAGGACAATATACATCTGCCATGGCTATATACATCTTGTTTAAAATACATTTTTACCCCACTCCCTCACGGGCAGTAAGGAATGGACATAAACTGGGTGCTTTGAGATGCGGGCAACGGAAGTAGGTATGCATCACCTTTCCGTGAATCACACGGAGAAAAATGTTATTCTAAAATACGATCATTTTATTCGTAAAAACGTTTAAAAACGGGACTGAAGTTCTTACTAACAAATTAACAGGGTTTCAATGTTTATTGGCGGGAAGATGTAAGAATAAATTGTTGTTATACGTTATTCTTACATATTCCCGCCAATAAACATAGAAACACCGTTAATTTGTTCGTAAGAACTTCAGTCCCGTTTTTAACAGTTTTTACGAATAAAATGATCGTATTGTAGGATAACATTTTTCTCCGTGCAGGGACTCATGTACAGGATGCAATAGAGATATACGGAAGGGAGCGCTCTCGAGAATCTTGTAGACTTTTTTGATCAGATGATAATGCGTAAGTAAGTTCTATCAAACATAATAATAACAAAGAAGACACGACACGCCACTGATATTCGTATCTTTCGTTGGCTGCTGAAATTTGTGGTGTTTTATTTAGTCAATTTTCAAATACTTCTACGTTAAAGTGGTCCATCCCAAATGCCAAATTCATTGTCGATGAGAATACCTCAATGCGGCAATAGGATTAGCTGGATATAAATGGAATGAAATGTTCGCTCCTGACGGGTGGGATTGTAGAACGGGTCCCGAGGGAGATGGAGAATTTCCCGACTGACCGAGCATTCCGGCGATAAAAAAATGATTGGTGTTTACAGATGTATAGTTTTACCTCCAAAACGGTAGCGGTATTTTCTAAAAAGTCTGCCTGGAAAAATCGATATCGTAATGGCTCCGACTTTTGGGTGCTTTGGGGGAAATAATGTGAGCAGTAAATCATGAAAACTGACCAGCGAATAAACTTTATATATTATATTATGCAATGTTAATTTTTGACAGAATGTTGGTTTGTACCTGAAAAATGGCAATTGAAAGCTAATAAATAAATGTTGTAATAGAGGTGTAAAGACATAAAGACGCATGAGATTAAATGCACATAATTAAATACGATTACTAAGACGTACATGTTATTGTACAACTGTGAGGTGTATAAGCGCTTGAGAAGAGGCATTACGTTGGTAGATATAGAAGTATCAGAAGAGTACATGGAAAAGTACATGGAAGACTAACACTTGTGACAGACTCAGCTATAAAAGCGCTAGCGTTATTTTGCTTGGCGTATTTCGGCCAATCGCTCTCCGTACAATCCCAATGGGAATGTATAGCAATGGATATGCTGAAATAGGTAAAGTCAAATAACGCTAGAGCTTTTACAGCTAAGTCTGTCGGACCCATTATACTTATAATAGATAAAATTAATTTATTAGAAAATCAATATAATGTTTTTCAAATTTTTCTTAAGGACCAGCCTTATGGATTTGAAGAATCTTGATCAAGCTACTCACTGTAAGCACCGAACTTAATCCGCCCGACTGCTATCCGAGCAATGGCGTGATAGTTATTAAAAAACAAAGAATTATAACCCAGATACACCCACCAAAAAACTATACCAGGAATTGAACCTTCTGATAGTAAGAACTTTGTACAAATATAATGGTAGGTTCAGACTGGACGACGTACGTACGCATCGCTACTCAAACAATGCTTAGCAACCCATACATTTTCTATGAAAATGGCCACAGACATCGCACGTCGCGATGCGTGTGGCCAATGTGATTCTAAAACATAAATTTTCATTGAAAATCTATGGTTGCTAAGCAGTCCAGATATTGTTAGGCGTAGCGATGGGCACGTACGTCGACCCAGTCTGAATCTACCATAACACTTGCCTTTTAATCTACAAAACACAAAATGGAATTATACACACAAACACAACATTTATAAAAATGTCACAAATACACGAGCATTATACTAGACAACACAATAAATTGTACACAAATGCTGTTGAGACTGAACGTTGCAAGAGAAACATTGGCTACGAGGGTGTTCAAATATATAATCTCCTTCCAGACATCCTAAAAATGGATAAAAGTATAAATATATTTTAAAAAAAAACTATTTTACCTTAAGTCGATAGACCAAAATTAATTTTACTACCTAGTATTTAAGTTTGTATTTAATTTTAAGTTAAAAAAGTGAAATGTAAATTTAACTTAATAATAAAAAATAAAATAGTTGGAAAGCTCATAAAATGTATTGTACCTACATATTTTACCGGGTAGATTTATAATTCGTCCGTCATGACATATACACAATAAGGACATTCACAGACGTATATAATAACACAAGGACGTCCGAAGAAATCAGACTACCACAAACAGGCAATGCCAATACGCAAAACAGTTTACTCTAGAAAAGTGATGAAATATTAAAATGCGCTGCCGGAAACCGTAAAAACTACACCGGTTAATTATTAATTTTATTCTTGTTTTATTTTAGCTTAATGAGTAAAACCTCAAATTGTAATATTTTAGCACTGAAGACAAAATTAGCGACTCTTAATCGAATATTTGACAAAAAGATACGGTCATATCTGGGGATCGAACCCAGGACCGAACAGGTAGCCTTGCCGGGACGATACTCTGCAACTAAGCTAATGGGAACTCTATCTCCTTCGGTCATATTACCGCCCTCGCAAGGCAAGGTCCTGGGTTCATATCCTAGATGTAAACGTGTCTTTTTCCGAGTTTTCTGTTTAAATTTTGTCTTCAGTGATTAAATACCAATTAATACATTCAAAACAAGATGTAAAGCAAGATAAAATGTACCTAATGATATGTAAGTTATAAAAAGTGATTTGTAGACTTAAATTTTACAAATTTTAGGTACAATTATCTAAAATTAAAATTAAATAAATAAAAACAGATACATCCTCTGCAGGACTGTGAAAAAGGAGTTTAACCAAGTTCATTTCAATGAATAAAAAAATAACTACTATTATTATATTCTAATACATTCAAAAAGCAATTATGCCAAGCACAAACAAAGACAATCAATTTTTTTTTCTGCCTGTAACAAACCATGAGTTTTCGTATGTATAATCACCGTGATATTATTACCCCGCAGCGGCTGCAGCGCCGGTGATCTGAAAAGTAATCCTATTTTTGTGTGTTTACACGTACGGCGCCACGTGTAGCGAGTAGCGAGTATTGGGGTAGGAAGGTGGTAAGGCTGTACAGTACCCAGCAGGCAGCCGTGGTGAGGGGTTAGGGGCGCGGTGAGACAACAGGTGCCGCGCTACCGTTAACCCGCGTACCTTGCCTAAACTCACCCCTATCAAATATGTAGCTTACGAATGGATTTACGTGATCCTAAAACCAATACAGGTGTTCATTACTTTAAATTTGGTGGTTCTCGAAAACCCTTTACAAAAAAAAAACGAATTCTATAAAAGTTTGCAGTAACTTAAAATAAAATTTGTAGATACTATTTTTTTATTAATAGATACTAAAAAAGGTCCAAAAAATATTTAAATAAAACAGTTTTTTAATGGCATTTGTTTTTTAATAAATTATGGTGTAGTAAGCACTTAAAAATAATAAATATTCATAATTAGAATAAAAAATAAACTTAAAAGAAATGTCGGTTTCATATTGGCGATAGTCATTAAGAAGTTGCTAAACTGGATAGTTTTGAAGAAGAAGAACAGGACATCTTGAGTCACCGGAATGCTCATGAAGAATATTGAAGAATGTAGGACAGGTATGATTTTCGGTTCTCCATGAAAAGAGAGATTTTTTTTAAATATTTGTGTTTTGAGTGGTTTTTGGTTTTTGTAACAGTCTTACAGTCTCTGTCTTAGAATATATGTGCTATAGAAGGGAGAAGACGTACAAAACAGTTTTGCATCCATAAGGCAAACTAAAATGTAAGTAAGAAAAAACACTCATAAGGCAAACTAAAATGTAAGTAAGAAAAAATCATAAGTTAAAAGGAACGTAAATAATAAAAAGAAAAATGTAGGTGAATTTAAACCAATCGTATAAATAGATGAATGAGAAATTTCATCATGGTCTGAGAATAGAAATCAGAGATCAAGTTTTGGAACATCAGCCAAGACAGATCTAAAATCAAAGACTTTATCAAAACCAATTTATAAGCATGCATTTCAGTAGTACGATGTATGGTTGTCTGTTATTTTTAAATGTAATATTGTGTTGTATTTTTGTGTTTACTGTGCGAGGAGAGGATGGGTCTGTCATGGACAGAGGCCGAACAATCGGCGCAAGACAAGGACGTATGGAGGAGCCTTGTCGATGAAGTGGGTCCCCGACTCGAATAGGACAAGGGGAAAAAGAAGAAGAAGTATTTTTACTATCTAGTAGTCTAGTTTATTATCTCTTCCCCATCTACTTCCCTACCCCACTACCTTTAGCTTCAAAACATACCTCAATTGGGGATAAAATAGTCTCACCCTGCTCCAGACGGGAGAAGCAGATGAATAATAAAATAAATTGTTACCTTGAGTAAAAATAAAAATGTTAAAATAATAAATAAAATGTGAGTATCCTAAGTTATGAAAACGGTATGAGTTCATTGTTTTAAGTTACGTGCGTAATTTTATAAAGTGAAAAAAGTATAAAAGGAATGTACACACTACAAAAAGTTTAATTAAAAATAATTTACAAAAAGAATTCGCTTTAAAAAACCACATTACTTTTGAATAATTCATTCGCATTGCGGATAGTAAAGCGTTCCGTGCCTGCGTTTAAAAATGATAATAGGCTCCACTGCAATCCAAGACATTCCCCTTTACTGGCGTGTAATCCTTCCACTGCAGTGGGTGCCACGGGTGTACGGGTGGATGAATATATACTAGCCAGGTAACAGCCACATGTACGAATGGGGTAGAATAAGGTACTATGCCGGTGATGCCGGTACACGCAAGCTTCCAGCCCGAGTCAGAGGCAGCCGTGAAAGATGGCTTTAATTTAAAACAATGACCGAGATATTCGTGACGGGCGCGCCGCACAGTGGGCTGAAAATCGCCTCTCATAGACATAGAGACATGCATTTTCATGGGTCTTTTTTTGACTAGAAATGGATTCTGCTGATCATTACTATGCTATGAAATTTGGTATGAAGCAATTGCGTGCACAAATGAAGGAGTTATCATTTTTTAAAGAAAAAATTGTAAGGTATGTATGTATTATATTAATTGTATAAAATGAGGCTATCTCTGGAATCATAAGGTTGGCCATTATATCCTTACACACAGTATACTACTATTTATTTGTAATTTTTTGACATACTTCGTATGGTGGCGCAACTTGCGCTTTTTTATTAAATCCTCAATGTCGAAAAAAAAACTTTTTTTATGTTGATGATTCATTTAAATGCAAAATTTTGGTTTATAGTGTCAACAAAATATTGTAAACTAGACAAAGCATACTCATATGTAAAGCATTTAAGCATTAAAATGAATCATCAACATAAAAAAAGGTTTTTTTCAACATTGAGGATTTAATAAAAAAGCGCAAGTTGCGCCACCATACGAAGTATGTCAAAAAATTACAAATAAATAGTAGTATATCTGTGTGTAAGGATATAATGGCCAACCTTATGATTCCAGAGATAGCCTCATTTTTAATGTCAGTGCCATACAATTTTTTCTTTAAAAAATGATAACTCCTTCATTTGTACACGCAATTGCTTCATACGAAAATTTATAGCATAGTAATGATCAGCAGAATCCATTTCTAGCCAAAAAAAGACCCTTGAAAATTCAAGTCTCTGTGTCTATGAAAGGCGATTTTCAGCCCACTGTGCGCCGCTGCCGTGCTGCCGGAGCGAAATAATCAAAAACTTTTTAATTCGCCAGGAATATTGTAAACAAAACACGACCGGAGCTGCAATCCGCCGTTGGGATATATAATTCAGCGATAAAGAAAATTGGTTCGGGACTTTGATAGTCCGCCGGACACAGAATGCTTCGCTCCAGTACTGAATATTTAAAGTACTTGTATATACACTCCGCTTTATTCCGCGCTCGCCAGAGATTGCGGATCACATTTGATATCAAATATAGTGGGTGTTTAGGTGGGTCGTAAGCCCTAAAGAAATGCTGTCCCGCGAACACCTCAAATATGCAAAATCCGTTCGCTTCCCTGAAGCAATTGAGAGTATTATGAAGCCAGCTTCCTAATCAGACCATGCAATGCGTTGGCCAGTTTGGGGATCTATAAATACCTAAATTAACAATATAATACCTAAGGTAAACATGGGTACAATCACCATGGTAGAAGTGTTGGTTATCGAATAAATACTTCCCTCCCTCCCAAAATCCCGCCTCCCAAATTGTTGAGTTTAATAATTAACAATACTTATGCATATTTCTAGCTATGTGATTCAAACTGAATAAAAAAAAAGTTGCACCACCAAAAGTCGGTATATGTAACTTAGCATTTTTCCTAAAAAGCAGAAAGGTTTTCGAAAATATGAAAACAACACTATATTTTTTCCTGCCCACCAAAACAATAAAAATTGTGGAATCGTAGCTTTCTGCACATACACACTTAAAAAGTGTCATGTAAAGTTACCAGTTTGCACATCCGACATCGTTCATTGGTTCCATCCACAAGATGTCCGCAAAACGTACTGAGCCGCTTACAAATATCGCTATCAAATAAAATGGGTAATAATACATTCTTTGAATACTTGTTTCCAATGAAAAAGGGTAGCTACCAATAATATGGAAAAAACATTAGTCGAAGATAATATTGTTAATTCTGAAATTTTTTAAACATGGAGTTTGACAAATACGACAGTATCATAATAGGACGCAATGCTGAATTGGATAAAGCGTATGTCCCGGTTAGACGGAGGTTCTGGGTTTGAGTCCCAGTTGCGACCATTATCTTTTATTATTTTTCTGTGTCTTTTACATTTTCATATTTTTAAAAAAAATTGACTATTATTGTTCAATGATATATTACATAGATGCGAATAACCTTCAAAAGTTAAAAAGAGAGTTTTTCTTATAAAAATTTGAAAAAGTAATACCTAAAAATGCACCCCCGAGAAAACTGTTATCCATAAATCGCAACGCAGTGTTCTTACGCGATGGTATAACATTATGAAATTTCCAAGGGATAAGACTCGAGTCACTTTATGAATTGCATGTAATAAGACGAGGAGAGCAATTCCGGAGATAAATGGATTCTCGTAGCTCCAACGTGGATAAACGAACTAACATCCTCTTCACATATATGTCTTCCATCAACTTCAGTCACCACTACTCCATATCACGTTACAAAAAGAAAGGTCTTCGAGTTTCATTTACTAGCGAAATATCGCCAGGTGGAGACTTATCCAACCCATCTTTTTTCGATCTTCTTACTTCATTCAATAACAAAACATGTTTAAAAAACAATCATTATCTATCATTCAATCTTTTTCTATTTAACTAAATTTAAATGCGACAATACGACCATAAACACGTACCCTACAAAAAAGGTAACATGATTAACCTACATTAATTACACACGTTATAATTTTACTATATGTAGCGTTTTTATTTTAAGTTTTATGTGATAATATGTACTAATAGAAAATATTAACGCATCATATCATGTAGACGAATTAAAACAATTTTAGTATTTTATAAATTTAAATTACATTAACAAGCATTAAATAATTAGCCCTAGATAAAGGTAACAAGTACCGACATGAACCATTATGACCTAATCGCACTACATAACCTGCTAATGGTAGCAAATGGATTTAACATAATAGTT
Source organism: Limnephilus auricula (assembly GCA_951813805.1). NCBI lineage: Eukaryota > Metazoa > Arthropoda > Insecta > Trichoptera > Limnephilidae > Limnephilus > Limnephilus auricula. The sequence continues at coordinate 23,384,906 of OX638390.1, read as the reverse complement.
ATTTTTATTTTACGCACCAGATTTTCAGGTCCGGGTTTAGTTTTTCCCATAGGAAAAGGGTTTAGTTTTTCCATATAAATGGTCATCTAGTAAATCCACGTTATGCAAGTGTATTATATAAGTATAATTAATACAAAACAATACAAGAACAACATGTTAATCTACCAAACTATTAAATGGAAAAATAATTCACCGACTCATATCAGTTATTTTCATATCAGAGGGTTCGGCTCGGTGGAATTCCTAATTTGACCGATAAATCCTACATATCCCTCAATATAAATATTTTAAAAATCTTTCGTAATCCTACATGTATTTAAAATTACTGAGTGTTGCATTTTTATATACAAATTCTTTGACAAATCTAATATGCCAAAAATTTTAATGAGAGAGCTAGGTATAATGCCAGTAGCCAAAATAACAAATGGTAATATTTTTATAGTCTGAGAATGCCAAATTCTTTTAATTTCATTTCCTAAATCTGTATACTTTCTTATTTTTTCCACAAACAGATTTTTCAATATTTCAGGAATTTGGAATAGCTAACATCAATGATATAAGTTTTTTTTTTAATTTTGTCATGAAAAACTATATCGGGTCTATTGTGACTAACTGGTCTGTCTGTTAGTATAGTTTTATCTTATTTATACATTTTATTAAGACTTTATTCGAGCGAACGATTAAAAATAGTATATATTATGTAAGAAGATTATTTAAAACGTCCCTTTTAGAGTTGAGAAGATTTTGTACTTAAAATTCAGGAACGTTTTCACGAAGAGAAATATATACAATTTTTTTTTTTCGTATGACAGTTTTAAGTTAACTAGAGAGCTATATTTTATGAGATTAAATGGACTTTCAATTAACTATTAGACATGATGAATGATAATAAAACAAAATACATTTTTGAAATGCCATCTTTATTTCAAAAGAAGTGGAAAAATGCGATTTTTTTACAAAAGAAAAATATCAACAAATTTGAAAAAAGAAGTTTTCACTTTTTTTTTAATTTTAAACGACATATCCAATACATGTTTATTGTTTTTTCTAAAATATTTTCTATCCATTGAAATCAGAATTTATATTTATTTTATCATTCTAAAGTAAAAAATAATAACCACACCTAAAAAATATTACAAATATTCGCAAATAAATGCTAGCTTAATATCAACCGTTGATACGGCCACACAAAAAATTGAATAATTAATAAGTAGATACGTTTTTAGATTTTCACGGCCAAAAGCATTTTCGTTGTTTGTTTTTGAGGTGTTATGCCGTGTTGCGCTACCTCCTTCTTTAGCCGACGTTTCGGACAGCGTTGCAGTGTCCATCATTAGGGCAGATCCGGCACATCGTCGGATCTGCCGGATCTGCCCTTATGATGGACACTGCGACGCTGTCCCAAACGTCGGCTAAAGAAGGAGGTAGCGCAACACGGCATAACACCCCAAAAACAAACAACGAAAATTAATTAGTAGGCAAAAAAATATGGTAGAGAATAATTATAGAAATAATTATACATGGTGTTCGGGGGTAAAGTGCATCTTCGGGTGGTGATTCTATAAGAGGATATGAGTAAAAAAGATTAACAATTTTTTCCGAAATTCCAACTTTTTTTCTATACAAAATGACGTACCTATTAAAAACCCTTAGTGTGGTACATTACCCGATAAATTTGCTGTGAGTCAACCGGGCGCGTTGTGGCGACGTTGGTTTTGATTGGCGCCTATCGTAACAGCGGAAATACATAATAGTGCAGGCCGCACACAGCGTACCAATTTTATCTTTTTACCTAAAAAGTACTCCTAAAAGTTGGAATTTCGGAAAAAGTTATTTATATTTTTTACTTACACTATCAGGTAAAATCACCTCCCGAAGTTAATGCACTTAATCCCCGGACAACCTGTATAACTAGAGAACTACTCAGATACATTAAAAACAAGATAATAATGGATCTTTCACATTGTATACCTGCCTAGTTTTTTCACTTTTATATAGACGTAGGTATATGGATATTTAACTTTGCGAAAATTCCTCATTTTATATTAAACATAAAACAGGTAAATATATTAATTTTCTAAAATCAGAATCAGCCATTTCATAGACACCTATCATAGACGCCTATCTAGAGAATAAAAATATAAAAAAACACCGATTAGGGTAGATTTTCCTCTTCGTGAAAAAGCTCCTCAATTATAACTTTAATATTTACAATTATAAAGTAATTAAGTTCGTTGATGGGGTGCTTATACTGTGTTGACTTTGTTTTCCAAAACATCCCGAAATATCATCAATCAACGCCAATTAAATATCGTTGAAAGAAGTAACAGTTCGCAAAATTACACTCTGAAGTTTTTTCAAACGAAGTAATAAGTAAACGCGTACATTAATTAATACTGGCGAACTCTGAACGTAAAGAAGCGACTTCTGATAAATGTAAGTAAATAATCACTTACCGATGATGCAGAAGGGCCTCCTCAGGAACTTGAGTCTCCCCATTGAGCCTTGATATCTGGAACGACATCCTGAAGACCATAATCTGAAAAATAAAGACAAAAACATTTTAATTTTTGAAATAACATTTAAGAGCTAACGTAACGTCTATTACTTCACGTATCCAATGAAGATCCAATGACATTATTAAAAAAAAGACATTGTTATAACCACTCAAACGATTTTTGCTCATTTCACTATGGCACTATTTCCAAAGCCTCGGATTGCTTTGTTGCCACAATGTGGCAAATGTTCTCTAGATTCTTAAAAATGTTTTAAAGTTAACGATTTTATAATATTTTTCTATAAATCCTGCGAATATATGATAATAGACAAAAGTTAGGTGAATTTTTTGGCTATATAGAACTATAATCAGTTTGTATGTCTCCATATTCAAATTCGGAGGTAATGTGGACGGAAAAATTTCCTTTAGCAATACGAGAAAAAAGCTTTAAATTGCGCTGTCGCTCCAGTGGTTATTATAATATAACCACTTCTGTTTAAAGAGGAGTTTTCCTCGATTGGACTTCATTAAAAATAGAAAAACTCATGTATTTCACTAAAATCATATTCAGAAATCACAAAATTACTGACATATATTTTTGTGCAAAATATCAATGCTTCTTTACTCAGGTGTAGCTAATTTGTAGATAGGTACCTTGTAGAGCTATAATAGATAATAGTGATAGTTATGTAGGCACGTTTTCTTTATACTATTCGGACTTTAAAACTCATAAAAAAATAACTTTCTCATTTTACATTATCAGTTCCTGAACCCGAGACCTCTAAGATCACAGCCTATATTATATCTATAGCCGCGCCCTGAGGTCGTTCACCTTAGCCACTGAAGCGATTTAAGTTCGAAATTTTTAAACTTTTAAGTGTAAGTTTATAATATCAATCATTATTCTGAAACATAAGCAACTAACCATAAAAAGAACGCCTGAGCGGTCTTTTCCGTACAAAACTTACACTTGGAATTGAGGCTAAAATACAGACAGCAGGGGTGCCTCAAGGGTCCCTGCTTTCACCCACCCTTTTCAATGTCTACACGCACGACATTCCCCTCTCTGAAAACCAAAACTCCCGCAAAGCTCTGTACGCAGACGACACCACCGTTATGGTAATATACAGCTTGTCCAGTATGATAATCCACCGCCTTCAGCACAACATTGACAATCTCCAAAACTGGAATGACTCCTGGCGCATAGACGTAAATCCCTCCAAGAGCGTTATCGTCTTTTTCTCACACAGAAAGAGCGACATGGCTCCCAGAGGGGTTATAACGATGCACGACCGGGTCATCCCTTGGCAAAACACCGCCAAATATCTTGGAGTTACACTTGACAAACGACTGACATGGAAACCACACATAAAAAATACACTGACCAAAGCTCGAAAACATCTGGCGCTTTACACCCCTTACTTCACTCCAACGCAAAGACCTCAATTCAAAACAAACTGCTCTTTTACAAATCAAAAATCCGCTCCATCGTCACATACACCTCGCCAATTTGGGCGACAGGCAACACAAAACAAATTGAAACATTCCAGAATGCCACACTGAGACGATTTACTGAAAGCCCCTGATTTGTAAGAAATAGCATTATAAACTCCCATACAAAAATCCCCCCCTAAAAAAACATATGATAGATTTGGCCAAATCTTTCTACTCTAAACTTCCTATGCATCCTAATCCGAGTAAGCAAAAATACAAAAAAAAGTAGTATTCAAATCGAAATCACAATCACAAAAAATCAAACTCACAAAAACAACCTCACCGCATGCAAAAAAAAATAAAATAATAAAACAAAAGATTTCGTATTAAAGCCCTACAAGTTGCCGTAGGCAGCCCACACATCGGGTAGAAAAAAACCATCCCCCAGGTATAAATCAATTATAAATCCCCCAGGTATAAATTAGTTCGCGAGAAATAGAGATTGAGTTCCCTGCACCTCGTAATTCACAATATGATATTATTTAGGCTAAAATACTTAAACAGACTAAAAAAATAAAAAATCAAAAGGTATAGCATATAGTATGGACATCTGCTACTATTTATGTCTGTATTGAATTTTAAAATATGGGCCATCAAAGAAGTCGATTTTCCTACATTATAGTCCTTTACAACTTTGACAATTATTGTGGATTAACGATAATTGTTTTAAACAATTATTTCATCCTACCATTTTTCTAAATATAATAAAATCTAAAATAAAATATTGAAAAGAGAGATTTTTGGTGGAAATTTTAGTTTATATACGAAATTACAAATACAAATTTGAGTTGCAAAGTGAATCAGTCGTTTATAATTTAAATTTATGCCCACGTTAATGCTTTTTGGAACAAATTTAAAAGAGCTAAATTATTTTATTAAGTAAATATTCTAACTAAATTAAGTTTGTTAATTAAATAATTAAAGAAGGACATATTCGATATTTGCTAGATTCGATAAATTTATTTTTTTTAGTTTATTGGGCATTTTGGCCTCAAATCCAAATGTAAGTTTTATATGAAAAAGGCCGCGCAACCGTTCCCCTTAAGAACCGAATCACGTGACAATTTTCTAGGGAAAAGATCAGAAATGAGATTTTATAATATACAAAGTAAAAGATAAGTATTGGAGAAAGTAACCCAGTTACATAATTATTTTTCAGTTATTTTATAGTCTACTGTAAGTTATATCCTGCAGATAACATTTTTTATGGCTGCTAACTTTTCTCATCGAGGCGATTAAGAAATAAAATGACATTGTTGAATTAAAATGGAATGGCGATGGAAATATATTAACGTCATTTGTAGCTGAAACGAGTTCTGCCGCAGTAAATACTAAACCATTTTATCTCAACGGTAGTATCATGTTACTGGTATATTGACCATGTTTATTGTACCTATAATGGTCGTTAGTCGGACTTCAAAATGCATCTGTGATCGTAAAAACAGTATCTAACATTGGAGTTTTATTTCTATTATTATAAAAAATGATGTCACGAATGAATGTTCTTATATATTATTTTATTGAATGGAAACATACATTAAAAAGAGTTACAAATTAGTTATTTTTGTTATAGAGAGCTCACAAGGTACTATATTTTTTGTGAGGTCTAAATATTTCAACAGTTATTTTTTTTATATTTATCTTCTATGGTGATTTGAACCACTAATACAAAAATAAACAAATAATAGATCATTGAAGAAGAAGATAACAATAATAATCAAAAAAAAAATTAAATATGAAAATAAACAAGACACAGAGACTGTCTCATATAAGATCGCAGTAGCCCAATTGGTAGAGGTATATGTCCCGGTAAGACGTAAGGTTCTGGGTTCGAGTCCCAGTTGCGACCGTTATCTTTTATTATTTTTCTGTGTCTTGTTTATTTTCATATTTTTTAAAATTGATTATTATTGTTATCTTCTTCTTCAATGATATATTACATTGATGGGAATAACCTTCAAAAGTTAAAGAGAGTTTTTCTAATAAAAATATGAATATTCATTTAGACTTTTATAAAAAGTCAACAGGGGCTCCATAAAAATAAAATCGGATATATTTATCCGAGACACTATCTAGGTAACAAATACATTCTTTGAATACTTGTTTCCAATAATAAAGGTAGCTGCCAATAATATGGAAAAAAACATTAGTCGAAGATAATATTGTTAATTCTGAAATTTGAAATATGAAGTTGACAATTACGACAGTCTCATATAAGATCGCAGTAGCCCAATTGGTAGAGGTGTATGTCCCGGTAAGACGTAAGGTTCTGGGTTCGAGTCCCAGTTGCGACCGTTATCTTTTATTATTTTTCTGTGTCTTGTTTATTTTCATATTTTAAAAAATTAGATTATTATTGTTATCTTCTTCTTCAATGATATATTACGTTGATGGGAATAACCTTCAAAAGTTAAAGAGAGTTTTTCTAATAAAAATATAAATAATAGATATTAATATGTTGATTTTATTAGATAATAGGGAATAGATATAAGAGAATACCGGAAATTAGTCCTTTTAAATCAAATTCTAGACTTATTGACACTTTTTTACAAAAAATCATATTGAAAGATTGTTAGATTATCTAGTACAAGCAGTTTTGAAATTTAAAAAAAAAAACTAATTTTATTTTTAATATACTAAGGTTATATATACCGTTGGTCGTTGGCAAATTTGTTCAATTTTCAAACGATAAATTCTATTAAACAACACAAAAATTCAAATCACGTTCATACAACAAAATAAATCAATACATAAACTAGTAAACACAGTTTTTAGAATTTTTGTTAAATTAAAATCTTAAAAAAATTAATCCGAGAACGAGTTTTGTGACAAAAATACCTCAGTTTTCTATTTATTTAAAATCTTACAAACTAAAATATTTCAAAAAAATTTTACACACTTATTTTGTTCAGACATTATTGAAAAATCATAAATACTTATGATAAAAAAATACTTACAAGAAGTACCCGATATTTAATAATTTATCATCTTGCGTTTTGAGCATTTGTATTGCTTACTTGAATGTAAGTACATATTAAAGCAAGTTTTGAATGAAATAAAACGATATTAAATTTTTAATTTAAAAAAATTGATACGGGGAATAATCGATCTTTCTTATTGGAACCTCCCTGTACTGTTGCAAGCATTTTTAAACTTTTATTCTCAGCCGCTGGTCAATCGTTCTTAACTGTGTTGTATTTATGGTTCATGATATACACTTATATCTACACTTGTTATTATTTATTTTTTTAGTTTCGTTTTTTATGAAATCTTTTCACGTTGAATTGATTCAGTTTTCTTTTAATTTTATAACTAATGAATTATAACTAATTTCGAATAGTTTGTTGCTAATTTTTTTTATTTTAATGAGAGGTAATTAAATGGTTCCATAATTAAATATTTGGTTAGCAATTAAAAAGATATATTGAATCAATTGTACATCTTGATATGTTTTTGTCGGCAGTAAAAAAATATCGGGATCAATCTAACGGGGTTAGGTTAGGTTAGGGGTTGGCATTATTTGCTGATCAATCTTATTCTACTTGCTGGTCACAAATGACTGATTAACCAACTATATTTAGAGCTGTCGAAAACCCCAATGTATGACGTAAATATTATATCCAAATTCCATTATTTTCTACTCAACAAATGCAAAATAATTATGTATACAAAGGGATAACTTACTTCAATAGCCTTCCCGAAGAAGTAAAAAAAATAAGAGATTTAGCATTATAAAAGATCAAGCTATTCTTAAAAAACTGTATGCAATAAAATCATGTAACCTTAATCCTGTAAATCAAACCATCAAATATTGTATAATGTCTTCCTTAATCTAGTCCTTAAGATATTATATTAATTATGGACTAAAAATTGTATATCTGGCGACCGTCCGTGGTCGAGTGGTAACACACTTGACTCCCATTCGGAAGGTTGCGGGTTCGAACCCGGCGTGCGCAAATAAATTTTATTTGATTAATTTGTGTTATTTCACGATTAATTAATAAAAATAATATATGTTATATATGCGGCACGTTCCAGAGTGGAAGATACTCTCAGTATCGCCCTGGTGTAAGACCAGCATTCAGAATTGAAACGTTGCTTAATAATGGCTTTAGCCGTGTTTAGTGACTAGATCTGAATAGCCAGGTACTTCCCCACCTTCCTCTTCCCCATCTCCTTCCCTTCCACACTTACCTTCAGCCTCACAACATACTCCACAATTGGGGATTGCATAGTCTCACTGGCTCCAGAAAGGAGCAGTTGGGACTCTTGTGAGGTTTTTCTATAAAAAAAAAATATATTCTTACATAACTCCTACACCAAGCTCAAGAGCCAGTTCTCTTAATTGGTGTAGAAACCAAAAAAAAAAAGATGTTTTCACCTTTTTGTTATACCTTTTTATTATATTTTTGTTTTTATTTAGTTATTCTATTGTTAAACAATGATTAAAATTTGTAAAATTGTTGTGTGTAAGAGGTAAAATAAATTGAAATAAAAAAAAATTTAAAAAATTTAAAAAATGGCCGTTTTTAACTGCAATGGAATTATTAAAAGTATTATTATGAATTTTTTAAATGTTGTAAAGTTTGTCGTTACAAAAGGGATTTTTCTTAATATTTTATATTAATGGCTGCGCGGCCGGTTTCATTCAAAACGTAGTTTTGGATTTGAGGCCAAAATACTTAAAAATACTACCCAATACAAACTAATAGATTATTTTTGTAATAAAGTGTGTACATATTTGTAATCATATTTTTTGACAACGCATTCGTTCTTCTTAAGAAAACAATTAAAAATATACCATAAATTAATTGAAAGAAGCTCTTTCCGAGGAGAAGCTCTTTTCCGGGAAGAAGAAAAAAATAAATAATTTTCGTAATAACACGGTGAAAATCTGCCCACATTACAAACATTATCAACAAAATCTAAAAAAAGCTCTATTTGCATTTTAATTATATTCAAATATGCATGTAGGTAAATGTCATTAAATGGGTGTAAACGTGATTTTGAAGCGGTACTTTCATAAAAAAATTATGTCTGAAAAACATTACTTCAATTAAAAAGCTATGTATGTATTAACAAAATCCTGATGTTTATCCACGATGACTGGAAACTCGCATTAAAAGTGGGAAACTGGTGTTATATATCACATAGATCTGATCTACATCACATAGATCTGATCTATATCACATAGATCTGATCAACATCTGTTTTATGATCAAAGGATATCAATTTTTTTTCGTCAACCAAAAGGTTAAAAAAACCATTTGGAGCAAGATAAATTCCTTGACGCATTTTAAAATACATTTTTATAGCTGATATATTGGTTTAACCAACAACTCAAAATCATGCAATTTCAACACCCCTTTGAAATTTTATTAAAAGTAATGTTTTTTTTTTAAACTTAGCCCATAACCTAACATAACGTAACCTATTTAACCATTTTTATATCACTTTTAAAGACTTTTCAAAGAAGGTGTTGAAGTTGCATGGTTATGAGTTGTCCGGTCATTAACCAACCCCAGAAATATATATTTTTTTAAATTTGAACTGAAGATTTCAAACATTAGAATCGATTTACTCGAAAACAAAAACTTTCTTTTTCTTGCTTGTATTTATAGTTTTTATAGTTAAAAAGTATTGGTTCATTCAAAGGCACAAACCGTAAACCAAAGCTTAAAATAAACCAACAACCACGACCACACGATACAGCCTCAAAAAATTAGGATAGAAAACTGTCCTTTGGTTTGAACTCAAGCTTGAACCACCACTTGTTCGAGGTATTCAGTCCTTTTATAGAAGGTTACTTACTTCCAAGTGAGTTGGTGTTCAACCGAAATGAAACGTAATAGGGTTTTTGGGATCTTACGCATCTTCAGTGACATTTGTGTAGTATCAAATAAGAGATGATTGACCTCTCAAATGGGGTGTGAAAGGCTTCATAAAATTAAACACTTCAGCGCATAAACCCAATGTTCGATTAATTTCACTAAAAAAAATCGGTGAATATAACAACCGATAATTTCATGTTGAATTCGAAACAATTATAAAATAATAATTTCAGCGCTCAAATAATGTTTTATCGGGGTGTTTAAATAATAGGTACAATAATATTATCGTGATTTATTTTGGGGCTTTAATGCCGTGTTACGCTACCTCCTTATTTAGACAACGTTTCACAACGTTAGCGTTACAGTCCACTATAGTATAAGGCCATAACACATCTGCCTTAACGATGGACAGTGTAACGCTGTCCGATACGTTTGTTAATGTTGAATGTAGCGCAACATGGCATAATATCCCAAAAATAAATCATGAAAATTCTTTTGGCCGTGAAAATCTCACATTATAATGTAATACCTAAAACAACTATAAGAGTCTATATCTCACTATTATTATTATTTCTTTCAAATCCTTTATTGATAAATCTTGCAATTTCTTAATTATGTCTTGTTTTTTGCCATATTGTATAATGTATTTACTTTCACACATGATATTGTATAATTGAAATATGATTGAACTAAAATTCCCTCACCAAACACAAGAGCCTTGTCTCTTTATGGTGAGGAAAAGCTATTCTTATCCACTATTTTAACACTGTATAAAATGTAAAAATTGTGTATTTATTGTAATAATTGTAATAATAATAATAATAGATAAAAGGTTTTACTCAATAAGTTTTTCCACTATACAAATACTGAATTTAAATATTATACTTTTTCCTTTGAGTATATTTTTTTACGGTAAGGAGTATTCACTGCAATTTACGCAGTAAAAGGTAATCGTGTCGGACGTTTTTGCTACAATACACAAAAATAAAACCCAGGAATTTAATAAAGCAACATTATACTCAACCGAAGAGAGCAGAGACAGCAATTTAAAATTCAGAGACTTGCCTTATAATATAATATAGGTAAAAGTTAATTCGATTCTTGTCTGTTTCCTTCCCATTTAGCCTAACAAGTTGAGCCCCGCACAATGGCTGGCCGATGGAGCATTTTGGCTTGGGGCATTTGGCTTTGTAAGAAAATCTCGCCCATGACTTGAATCGTAAAGTTAACAAGAAAATTCCTAGCCAGTGCTGCTACCTGCCAAGAAAACGCTTGTTAAATGGAAAAGCGGAATATCCGTATGCACTTTGCGGTAAGTCTACTTTATACGGAACCCGGATTTTCATTAAACCTGTTGATATTCATATTGGGTTGAATCAGGAAAACGATATTGGCCGCCAAATGAAAAGTTTTCAAAAAATCATCTACGCAATCTTTGCCCAAAAACTCCGACTTAAATAAGTTTAAACACTCAAGAGTAACTTTCAATGTGCTGATTTAAATTCAATATAAAATTTCTACACAGTCAGTTTTCTAAAATATGTCATCGAAACAGCTTTGTTTGTTTGCTGAAATGTAATTAACTTGATGTTAAATGTCAATTAGTGAACACAATAAGTCATTTTTGATTGATTAATCTCTCTTAAATAGGTACTCAAATTTATTAATTGAAATCTCATAACAGCCCACGCAATTAACCCAAATGATCCCTCTGAATATAATTGTGTCAAACATCGTTATTAGTTATTACTTAATAATAATAATGATTTGTTATTCTTGGCCGAATTCCAGACTCCAGTCAATTATTGTACATTTTCGCAAAATCACCAGGAAATTCACCAAAAGGAAATGTTTACGTTTGCTGAACTCAATCTATAAATCATTTGGTTCCTATTCTCTATTCTCCCCTCTCTCCATGAGTAAGCCCTTTGGTCATCCACCACCTTCCCCTCATGCGTATAAATGACCTTCTTCCACTGCATTAAAGCTGCTTCTATTATTCCTTTGACATTTACAAGTTCCGCTGACACACATAATAATTGTCCATGTTTGTGGGACGGATTCTTCATGTAACATTTACGAAAACATAAAACCAAAGCACACATGAAACCAGGGAACTCACCGAATGAAACACGGGTCAAGTTGTGTTAACAAGAGGTCTCGGACTCTTATTTTAGATTACGTAGATAAAACCGTTGTATTATTCTATAAAACTACAAAACGTACATATCAGTAATATGAAATTTTACGGAATGTATCACTGCATATTGATGTAATAATCCTTTATATTTTTAATTAAAAATGACAACTAGGGAATATCAATAAAGCAAGATTTTATGTACATATTTTTGTATGTACGGGTTGTTTGTACAATTCATGAAAATTTTAAAGTTAATTTTCAAACTCTGTTTAAGTTCTATTCAAGTTCTGTTATTATATAATTATGGGTCAGTTGCTTTATAAAACTGAAATAATCAGAGAACTTGAATAGAACTTTTACAGAACTTTAAAATTAACTCAAAAATATATGAATTTTTCAAATTTTTTTAAACAATCCGTCTGAACTGTAAAAGAACTTGTTAAATTGTTACTTCCCATACGATAATTTTTATTAATATTTATTGATCTACCTAACACACATTTTATAATTTATTATGTTTTATTAGTCTACCAATGTTTGATTCTTTCCATTCATCATAATTTAGTTTTAAAACCCAGGCAAAATTACCTATTGACATTTTACAGATTTACGTAATAGGTACAAAACCATGTAATTTATTTAAAATACCTTACAACTTATATTTAATGTACTGTGTAAATCTTATAAACAAATAAATAAATAAATAAATAATACGTGTGCTAGATAGAAATAAATCAACCTAATCCTATTTACGGTTGGTGTTGAAGATATCTAAATGAGAATAATAAAAGAGAGTGTGACACATTTGGAAGTTATAATTTCGTATTATTTCTAAGTCCGAGTGAGTCGTCGTGTTTATTTGGTCGCTTGTAATAAAATAGCACACACAGCTTGCCAGTTAAGTTGAACAAAATACAACAGATTCCTTAAATCCACGAGGATCCGACTTAATGTGGCTTAGCCATCCTTGTAAGAAGCAAGGGATGTCGTGTGAGCGTAATGTATTAGATACTCTCTGCGAAATTCACGCGTTAAGAGGGTATAACCAAAGAATACCGGAAATTAGTCCTTTTTAAATCAAATTCTAGACGTTGACTCTTTTTTACAAAAAAAAAAAACAAAAATTGATTTTGATAGATTGTTATTTTATCTGATAAAGTTATGTTTTAAATATGGAAAAACTTAATTAATTTTTAATATAGTAAGGTCATACCGTTGGTCGTTGGCAGATTTGTTCAATTTCAAACGAAATATTGTATTATACATCACACATTTAGAAAAATATAATGATACAGTAAAATAGATCAATAAAGAATCTAGTAAAGCTATTTTTCAGAATTTTAATTTTAGTTCAATCAAAATCATTCAAAAATAAATCCAAGAATGTGTATTGTGACGAAAATACCTCTGTTTTTTCTATTTATTTAAGGTCTTACGAACTAAAATATTTCAGATTTTTTTTACTTACTTATTTTGTTTAGACATTATTGAAAACTCATAAATACTTGCACGAAGTACACGATATTTAATAATTTATCATCGTAAGTTTTGAACATTTTTATTGCTTACTTGAATGTAGGTATATATTAAAACAAATTTTGAATAAAATAAATCGATATTAAATTTTTAATTTTGAAAATTTGATACGTGGAATAATCGATCTTTCTCAGCGGTACCTAGCTGTACAGTTGGAAGCATTTTAAAACTTTTATTCTCAGCCGCTGGTCAATGGCTCTTTAGTCCAGTTCCTTCAAATTATTCGGTAATTCTGTTTAGGACACTTCCCATTAATTCCTTAAGCCTTTTATCTTGATTCATTATTCCGGATATACATTATTCATGTGTGCTCTTGTGCAGAGAATATATAATCGGGGATGAATCTTTTTTTAAAATCTTACCTCTAAAAATACAAATACATTAGAAATGTAATATTTTTGAAGTTGAGAAATGAAACCATGCATCCTATTTCTACACAAACATAGGAATATATCGATCGTCCAGACAGTCAGTCATATCATATTATACCAAAAATCTAAATTTAAGTATCGTATGCAGTTATAGGTACATATTTAAAAGTGTTCCCTCTATTTGCCACATTTCTCAGATTACTCACAAACACCACATAATCAATTATAATGTAAAAAAACTTGTAGAAAATTAAATAAAATTTTAATGTTTTCTGGGACACTAATAGGATATTTCAAAATGTCTTACTAATATACCGGACCGTTATGCCTTCCGGTGTTATTTAAAGCATATTATATATATAGCTGATACCCGGCATGCGTTGAAATGCTAGTTAAATAAATTAATTTTTTCCCTTCGTGTCATTTCCCGTTCGTCCCTGTTCCCCTCCCGCCTCCTCTTCCTCATTTCATTTTTTAATGTAAATTTCATAATGCTAGAGCTCCCCAGTATATATATAGAAATATTCACGGGCAAGTTCACAACAATTCAAAAAAAAATTTTAGCAATCGGATGAAATTTTAATCGCAATAGTATGAATAGTATAGGAAATAATTTCATAATGCCAGAGCACACTATCCTATAGCCATCCCGGGTATGCACACGTATCATATTCCCAAGGCTTCATCGGTATATCCTCTTATAACATACGAACACACAAACAAACAAACAAACATTCTTTTTTATATATTAGATTTAATATGTAAAATACAGACACCTGTAAATAATATTTGATTTATGGTGAGCATTCGAAAACTGCCTTTCTCATTTTATAAAAACTAAGTATTTGGAGATATCTGAGTAATCAACAGGATGTCCGATATATAAAAAATAAGCTTCGCGACTGTTTTAATTGGAAAACTATTTACTTTTTATGTGGAAGAAATTCCAAAAATGTACTGCTAGGGTCAAATGTAATACTTTCATTAAGAGCCATTGACCAGCGATAGAGAATAAAAGTTTAAAAATGCTTGCAACCGTACAGAAGGTTCCGATAAGAAATATCGTTTTTCCTCGTATTAAATTTTTAATAATAAACATTTAATATCGGTTTATTTCATTAAAAACTTGCTTTAATATATATCATTCAAGTAAGCAATAAAAATGCTCAAAACGCACGATGTTAAATTATTAAATATCGTGTACTTCTTGTAAGTATTTTTTGATCATAAGCATTTATGATTTTTCAATAATGTCTAAACAAAAAGAGTCTGTAAAAAAATCAGAAATATTTTGGTTTGTAAGACCTTCAATAAATAGAAAAACTGAGGCATTTTCGTCACAAAACACGTTTTCAGATTTAGTTTTTAATGATTTTAATTTAACTAAAATTAAAATTCTGAAAAGTGTCTTTACTAGATTAGAATTGATTTATTTTGCTGTATGGTTTGAAATTTGTGTTGTATAATATATTTCATTTGTTAAATTGAACAAATCTGCCAACGACCAACAACCTTATTATATTAAAAATAAACTTAGTTTTTCAAAATTTAAAAAGTGCGTTTACTAGATAAAATAACAGTTTTTCAAAATCAACTTATGTTTTTTTGTAAAAAAGAGTCAATACGTCTAGAATTTGATTTAAAAAGGACTAATTTCCGATATTGTCTGGTGTACCCTCTTTAAGTTCATTTTCGTACATAGACATAATGCAAAGCGATATATTTATCACAATACAAACGAAAAAATAATTAAATAATAACTTCAATCTTTGCAAAATTACTTTGTGGCATCATTTTAATTAAATGAAAAAAATTCTTTGTGTAAACCACTATAATCACAATGTTATAATATCTACATGTTTCAAAACCGATGGTTTCTTCGTTTCTTGTTTCTTTCTTTGATAATTTTTATTCATGTTATTATCTTAACGAAGAAACCATCGGTTTTGAAACATGTAGATATTAAAACATTTTGATTATAGTGGTTTACACAAATTGATTTTTTCATTTAATGAAAAAATAAACCCCAGGCGGGAACACTTCGCCTAGGATAAAATCGTACTAGCAGCGATAAACCCGCTCCGCGGGTTTTTGCTGCTAGGCCCTGCGGGTGGCTTTTCGTTCTGCTTCGCCCAGTTTAAGTGTTGGTGACTATTTATAAGGCATCACCCTTTTGAAAAACTAACTACTATTATCACTACGGAATACTTATATTTAATAGGTAGATATATAATAGTAGACATTCTTACATTAAGACCGTGAATAATGAGAGGAACATTCTTCACCCCAACATAAATCTTCTTATTATTGAATGAAAGCGAAAAATGTTTCTTCTTCTTCATACTTTTTTCCTTAAATATAGTATTATAGATGGCGCCACATCCGTTTACAAATCGCATGTGAGCGACTGATAAGTGTGTACCGTATTAATATACTTCAATGATGATATGAAATTTAATTCCAAGGGAAAAATAATAATATGAAAACTACAAAAGTATTTTACCTGATTGCGCCACTTCCGTTTGCAAAAAGCGTGTGAGCGAGTGCTAAGTGTGTATATTACGGCAGCAGTTTCCATACAGTGTGGCGTTGGAGATTTACTCGGAGTAGGGTTCCTTAATTTGAACCGTACGGGCATTACCGTATTAATATACTTCTATAAGGTGACTTCCAAATAAGGGTCTGAAATTGGGTAAAGCAGCCAAAAAAGATTATAAGCAGGCGCAATGATTGTATTATTTTCTGTCTAACTCTTTCGCAACGCCAATACTTCCTTTGTAGCGGACCCTGGAAATTCATATAATTTCTCTGCGAAGTAATAAAAAAGTCACCATGATAAACAAAGAATTTTAAGAAATATATTTTTATTAATTTGCTCACGGAAAATTCATAAATATAGGCGAAAATAACAAAATACTTGAATTTATTTTTCATGACCGAGAATAATAAAATGAATTCCTTACAAAATTTCCATATTTCAGTTGTGTCATTGTGTCGCCAGTTATGAAAGCTCAATAAATAAATCCCCTTTGGAAAGCGCGATTCTCTTCGAAAATGGCTTTCATTTAGATCCTAGAAATTTAAATATCCAACGAAGTCAAACACTAGAACGCACACATTAATAAACTGCTTTTTGCTATAAATCCTACCATCACAGACAGGGGTAGGTTTTAATTAACAAACTCATCTAAAATAGATGCAAACTTTTATATATAAAATATATTCTAAAGCTCATTTTGTGGTGAAATTATTTTCAGAATAAAATAACAGAGGATTTTTTTTTTTTTATCTGCACTTCGCAGATAAAATAATATTTTGTGTTAAAATAAAATGATATAAGTTTTAATTGTTAACAAACATCGTAGATATTTCTTTGCGAACAGTTTTGATATCACAAGAATAAATTTTATTAAAAATATCAACTTCCCAAGATGATGTCCTCAAGATGTTATAATCTATTGCAGGGGTCACCTAATGGCGGACCGCTGACCTATTTTGAGCGGACCTTATGTTAACAATACCAAACATTTTACACATGTAAGTTGAGTACGTAATTTGATAATTTTTCTCGCGCTTTGTTTTTGCTGCTGTCGATTCGCCAACGGATGAGCGGGCGCGGAGCGCAAGATCGTCAGTCTTTTCGGTGGGTAAGGGTTTTTGTTTGTGCTAATAAATACTTAGAATTGTAAAAAAAATGTCTAGAAATTTCTCACTTTGTTTGGGTCAACGTATAAATATATATATATATTTTTTATAGTGAATACTTCACAAGAGTCCCAACTGCTCCCGTCTAGAGCCAGTGAGACTATGGCATCCCCAATCGGGGTATGTTATGAGGCTGAAGGTAAGTGGAAAAGAAAAGGAGACGAGGAAGAGGAAGGTGGGGAAGTATCTGGCTATTCAGATCTAGTCACTAAACACGGCTAAAGCCATTTCAAGCAACGTTTCAATTCTGAATGATGGTCTTACACCAGGGCGATACTAAGAGTATCTTCCACTCTCGAACGTGCCGCATATATACTATATATTATTTTAAATAATTAATTGTGAAAAAACACAAATCAATTAAATAAAATTTATTTGCGCACGCCGGGTTCGAACCCGCGACCTTCGGAATGGCAGTCTAACGCCCTACCGCTGGACTACGCCGGCCGTTTTATGCTGCTTTTTAAACATATGTTTGAGAAGCAGCATTTTTCAAGATGAAATTCAAAATAAATTCCGGAGCAGACTTACCGATGAACATCTCCAAAATTTAATGACAATAGCCTGCACAAACTTTAGTTCAAACTTCGGATTGATGGTCCAAGGCAAATATGTTATTTTTCTCATTAATATTGTAAATAAACCTTAATACTTTTTTGTATTCATAACATTTGTTTATTATTTTTTTAAATAATGTTCTTGTATCTACACATATTTAAATAGCACAATTTATTATTTCAATTGTTAAGCCGGGGGGGGGGGGGGGGGTAGGCTTTTTCCCTTCCAGACCGCAACAGTCATGTTATTTTAAAAACTGACCCCTAATGAAAGTAATTGTTGACCCCTTATCTAGTGTTTAGTGGTAAAATAAATAATTATACGTCGCGTTTGATAGATAGAGGTACTTAAGAGAAACGGTTGTGCAGAAATTTTCATACAAAACAATTTGGAATTGAGATCAAATTACCCAACCAAACTGAATATTCCTTCTTTTAATCAGAAGTTATATCAAATATTTAGTGTGAATATGTGCTATTTTATTTATTTTTGTTTTAAATCATAAAATATAAGACATCAAAGTTTTGAAAAAAAATTATACAAGGCAACTTTTGCAATTATTTCTCAGGTAATTTTAGTGTTAAAAAATAATAATTTTGTCTTATGATTTATAAAAGAAATTGATCAAAAATAACTATTTGGTGGGTTTAAATTAAAATTTAAAATTACCAGTTTATCTTGGCGCACAAATTTGTCTTACATAAATTTTAACAGCCTTACTAATAAAAAAAACACTTAACGACCGTTAAACGGTGTTTTTGTGAATATTTAGATTTGGCAACGTTGTATTTTACTTGTTGAAATTGTGGTTTTCATTAAAATCCGCTAGGTGGTGTGATTGATGCGCCTTGCTTTCCCGCTGAAAAAATAGCCGGGAATGCGAAATTTATGAAAAAAAGTCGGTCGCGAATGTGTGTGTGATTAAGATGATGTTTTAGTTAATGATTTCAATCCTTATGACCAATTCGCACTTATATTCATGTACTCAATATATTTACTATTAATTTGTGTTGTTTTTCGTTAGTTTCAGTCAAATTGAGGCACTAAAATCGTGAGTTCTAAATTGAACTGTCAGAAAATGGTTTTATAGGTTATATTCAGAAATAATTTGCATTTTAAGATTTTTATTTTAATATAAATTCTTGAAAGTGATGTTTTTTGGTGACTAAAATGTCTAATACATATTTTAGTAAACGTATCAAAGAAATTAATGTCTTAAGATGTGCAAGCTTAAATGTATTCAAACGTGAGTTTTTTTATTGTAAATTTTTGGGAATGAAAAGCGAATTTCAAGATTTTTTTATATTTTTTTATTGTGTGAAGGAGTAAAAAATGAGGTGAAAGTTTTATTTCAAAATCATTAAATAAAAAGACTGTGTTTTTTTAATTTTGAATTTTTCATACAACAACAGATAAACTACCCTCCTTGGTCGTGTAAGCAATGTACATATCTTTCCATGAACAATTTTTTGTCAGTTCTTGATTAGTAAGGATTCTTCATACATGACCATTGTAAAAAAAATTCAGAAAGTTTATTAGTAAGGCTGGTAAAATACAACGTTGTCAGATCAAAACCATATATTTTGTTTAGTAGGAATTTGAAAAACGAAATGTACAGACTTTACACAACGTGCTACAGAAACACAGTTTGACGGTCGTTAAGTGTTTTTTTAATAGTAACACCGTAAATGTTTTATTTTATGTTTCATATTGACATAGCAGGCTGGGTTAGGTTAATAAAAGCGTTTTATTCTGTGTCTTGTTCGTTTCCTTGTTTTCGTTTAGATTTCTTAGTATTATCTTTTTTCTTAAGCCGTTCGTGGAGCTACTTATAAGCGACTCAAGCATCATGTGCATAGCACACGCCAGTACCCGCCATATTACTTTGCGAGTGCAGCGCGTAGCGGCGTGTACGAACACTAGCAAATAGTATGGCGGGTACTAGCGGGTGCTTTGCACATACTGGACGGCTTTACATATATGGGTATATATAACCTTCAAACGTTTTTCCAATAAAATCTAAAAAGGAATACCTTAAGTTATACGAGTATATATGTTGTGTTTTATAGAGATACACATATTACAGTATAATATCCTATCAAAGTGGGTACTTAAATCTGTAGTTCTGAAATTATTTCATCTCTTCCTGAGACTTCACTATCCACGTACAACTGGTGATGAAATACAATTTTGCATTTATCTATTTATTATGAAATCACCAAAAAATAACGCGTTGTTTTAAATAAAAATTCTGCAGAAGTCATGATGTCATAGACAATAAGGCAGTTTTTTATTAATGAATCACTTTTCTTCAATAAACACCGGCGGTCTTCAAAACATTCGCAGTGTTTTTTGCTTATCTGAAAGAGGCAGAGATGAAACCTTTGTCAAAATCAGTTCCTCTACTACTAACTACCCTTAGACAACTGTTAAAGTAGGCACATACTTCCTAACAAATAAACTAAACTAAAAAATGACTTTATAACTTTCTGAGATTTACCTATCCCATGCAATACTCTTTACCTTAGAGTCTTAGACATTTTTTTTTTTTAAAGTGTTTTCGCTCAATCACCGGATAACAAAAACTTATGTAAATTTTTTCTCCCTTTACAAAATCACAAGACCACGTTAAAACCCCACTTTTTTCATTGCATCGTTTTCCTCAATTGGTCCTCTATATCTGGAAATCTCAAAGAAGCACAGATGAAACTCGCTTCAAAGGCAGTTAGCTTTGAAGGGAGGAATGAATACGTCGACGGAAATGAAAACATGATGTAATAAGTAGGTACGTTCCTTTTTTATGCGGAATTCTGAAAAATAGTAGGTCTGTGTCTCGTTTGGTATTCAATCTTATTTAAATTAAATTTTAAAACAGAGGGAGAGCATGATTCGAAATTACGGCGCTGCTTCTTCAACATGCTCACAATTTTATTTATCAATATTTAACCGTTTGGGCACATATGCCCCGCACCTGAGTTATTGTAAGTTGTGGTCTATACAAAATCAAACATATTTTAAATTTAGTATTCCAATCTAATGCATACAAGTAATTACGTTTCAGCAATGTTTGTTATCTACTCCATTTAAAATGGTAGATTTATAAATAGATTCCAATATTAGCGAATTTACTGACAAACTCAGAGCAATTGAAAACTTTTTTCTCGGATTGCTAAAGGAAATTTTTCCGCCCACATTAAAAAAATCATACCACCGAATTTGAATATGGATACATACAAACTGATTATAGTTCTATATAGCCAATGAATTCACCTATCTTTTGTCTATTATCACATATTCGTAGGATTTATAAAAAAATATTTTAAAATTGTTAACTTTAAAACATTTTAAAGAATCTAGAGAATATTTATTTTGTTTTATTTTAAATGTACAATATATTACATGGTCGTTTTAATAAATAAAAAAAATTCAATTGCCATATTTTGCCAACAAAGCAATCCGTGGTTGTGTAAATAGTGCCATATTGTGGCAAAAAGCGCTCGAGTGGCTAAAGGGCAATTATACCTTCGCGAGAAAAGTAAATTTGACAGAATATATCGACTTTGTGTATATTTATCGTCACGAGAACTGAAAATTTTGAACACGCAGACAGTTTTTATAAATCTTGAAATAAGCATAAATATGGGAGGCGGGTATGAGTACAGCCGCCCTTGGAACCGTTTATTGTATAACCAACACCTCTCCCATAGGTCACAATAAGGGTACCCGGTTTCATCTGATGATGTGTGTTCAGATCTTGGTGACAGCCAGATCGGGAGATTCCGGTTTGGGGAGACCCTCTGACTTCTCAAGCTGGTCTCTCTCGAACCATCGTCTTGCAGCGCAGCAGGAGGCATGGATTCATTCGTCCGTCACTCCTGGACACAACACTGACCCCTAGATTCTTATCTATCCCTCATACATTTTTCCTTCGCAGAACTTCTTTTCCTTCCTTACCTTAAAAAGACCCTTTACACGGCATTTCCAAATATGAGATAGGCCCTGAGGAAATTTGTGGAATAATAATTTATTTTAACTGTTTTTTTTTTGTGTTACGTAAAAAATATTAAATAGCAAATATACTCTTGCGCACAAATAATCCAAATTAAAACTTTATCTAAAAACTCCTCTCTCCCATGTACGAATATGTTATGGTGTATTCTAAAATGCAAAGGTACAAAAAAAGGTTTTCAAAATTTGAGCAGTAATAATTTTTTTCGAAATCTGCTTGTGAAAGAAAGAGTAAAAAAAAGCTTTTCCTTGTTTAGGACTAGGGATAAGTTGGATTAAAACCCTAAATCTCAAGAACCTGTTTTGAAAATCTGATTACCACTGACGTTATATTTCATTACTGTGTGGGCTATGCTAACATCAAACGATTTGTCAATTAAATTTACCCTAAACGAATATCACAAGCATTAAAACGAATAGTCAAATAGCTTACCGAGTCAAATATTAATTCGTGCACAAACAATGACTGTTTGGACAATTAGCGGTCACACCGTACCATTTCGTTGTGACGGTTATTTAGCAAGGTGCAAGCGGCACGCCAAACGGCAAACGGTGGCCGCCCCCGCAACTATCAATATTGCAGTGTCAATTCTGCGTCAGTAACCGAACCCCGTCGCATCGTTTATAATGGGGAGGCTCTACCGCATACACGTTACCGGAACCCACCCCACGGGGTCGTAGGTTGCAGGTTGCACGGTGGTAACGACGCTGAAATAATGTTTTAGGTGATTTATTGTGTTGTTGTAGGGAGTTAGCTTAGTAAACATAAGTTAGGAAGATGGCGGCATTATGCATTTAGGTCAAATATGTTCATGAAATATCTCTGAAATATGAAATCACTTTTAGGAAAACAGAAAATCTTGAATAGTAAGCTCTTCTATTCGTGAAGTTAAGAGCTTTTTTGTCTGGAGTTTGTTTAAATATTATAACATCTTCTGAGTTTCAGTTTTTGTTTGTGGAACTATAATTCCATAGCTTAAGATAAAACCCAGTGGTGGAGAAATTTCAAAAATAGAATTTATAGAATTGTTGCTGTCACTGTTGCTCTTACTCTACCGGATATTCAGCGAAAAGGACAATGCACCTCGGGCTACTAATACCTAACTAAAATCGAGGTTTTGTATTCCCCACTTTTCTCCTCCAAAAGTGGACTGATTTTCAATTTTTTTTTACCAACTACATAAGAAAAAACTATTCTATGTCTGTACGTTTTGCTTTTTTTTTTAAATATGTCTAGTTTATATACTGAACCAGTCAATTTTATTGATTTTTGGAAGGTCGTAACTTCTATAAAAAGTAACTTATCAAAAAAAAACAAAACGTACCGACACGCTATTAGTTGATATTTATTTTAAATAAAAACAATATTTTCTCTAGAGTTAAAATCCAGAGAGATAAATAGGGAATACGTTTTTATGGAAAAATCACCGCCGGGTATTCCCTAAAGGTAGAAACATACCGGGTCGATGTACGTACGCATCACTACGCCTAACAATGCTTAGCAACCATAAATTTTCTATGAAAGTGGCCACAGGTATCGCACGTTGCGCTGCGTGTGGCCATTGTGATTCTAAAACATAAATTTTCATAGAAAATGTATGGTTGTTAAGTAGCCCAGATATTGTTAGGCGTAGCGATGCGTACGTACGTCGACCCAGTATGTATCTACCATAAGATTTAATTTTAAATGAACGAATACCAAAATACCTCAGTGCCTCCTATGTGGAGTAAATAGAGGTGTGGATTGTTTGTTATCTTCATCAAATTCAATTTATGTCCTTGGCAGGGGCGTATATAAGACTCAAAAGGCAGTCAGCAAACATAAACATAGGGCCCTTGTAGGGGGTAGTCTTTTTTTACACGGGATGTCTTCAGAAAAACTATTTCCCTCGGGGCCTACATCATCTTTAGGAAGTTGTGGGAAGGAAAAAGAGACAGACATGTGAATCTAACACACCCACTGCAAGGCGATGGGTCGAAAGAGTCTGGCTGAAGGGGACAAAAGGTTTCCTCAACCTGTCTCTCCCGAACCGGCCCATCACGCAGTAGATGGGCAAATGCATCCGCCGCCAATATCTAGACAAACCTCTCTTCCTGAACCCGGGCCAAGTCACCAAACGTAGCGAATCACTTGAAGTGACTTATGGCAGGGGTGTCGGTTATTTAATAACTGGTTCCCGGGGTGGCGGTGGCAGTACTCATTACAACATCCAAATTATATTACCCGCCTTATATAAAAAAATTAATTTTGGATTTGAGGCCAAAATACTAATGGGCACACTGAGTTTGAGGGCACATTTAGAAAACCATAACCCTTAGAGAAAACAGTAAACCTAATGAAATGTTTCTTTTATTTTATTGGAAGCGTTCTACTCTGCTAATCCGTAAGAAATATTTAGGAATTATCTAGTTATTGTTTTGTTAGTGGAATGCCCTTCAAAGTTAAAAATGAATAAGCCTTAGAACCTCAATAATCTCTGAGCCTGTGGAACTATGGCATTCCCAACTGGAGTAGATAAGTGACGAGAATGAAGGGAGTGGAAAATTTGTTTGAAAACTTTCACAAAGCGTCGCAGGCAAATTTTTTACACGGTATCCCCAGGAAAAGGAAGAGGAACCTAAATTATTACATTCACAAAGACACAGGAAATCACACCAAATATATTGAGATATATGCTGAAAACGTGGTTGCTAAATAGAGATGCTTTATACTAAGTCATGTATGTAATTGTGACAATCTTTATAGTTATATTTATACTCACCAGACTTTATGTCCGGGTTAAATTTTCCCCACAGGAAAAACTAAACCCTTTCACACACTTTCCACAAATGATCATCTAATAAATCCACGTTATGCAAGTGTATTATGTAAGTATAATTAATACAAAACAATACAAGAACAACATGTTAACCCACCAGAGTACCAAATGGGAAAATAATTCACCGACTCCAGATATTTTCATATCAGAGGGTTCGGTTCGGTGGAACTCCTAATTGTACCGATAAATCCTACTGATCCCTCAATATAAATATTTTAAAAAATGTTTCGTACTCCTACATGTATTTAAAATGACTGATTTTTGCATTTTTATATATAAATTCTTTGACAAATCTAATACGCCTAAATTTTTAATGAGAATGCCAGCAGCCGAAATAATAAATGATATTATTTTTATAGTCTGAGGATGCCAAATTCTTTTAATCTCATTTCCTAAATCTGTATATTTTCAATTTTTTTCAGAAACAGATTTTTCAATATTACAGGAATTTGGAATAGCTACATCAATGATATAAGTTTTTTTTTTTAAATTTTGTCGTGTAAAACTATATCGGGTCTATTATGACTAATTGTTTGGTCTGTTAGTACAGTTTTAACATAATATATTTTATAAAATTCATTTTTAGAAAATGTATTTGGTTCGTATTCATAATATGGTACTATAATATGGCATTCAATCAAGTTTAATTACCAAACATTGTTGAATTATTTTTAAAACCTGATTCTGCCTAAATGTTTACTCGGACGGCGCTAATACAGAACATCCCGATATAATATGTTCTATAGTGTCCGGAAAAGCCATATATTTTCTACACAAATCATCAATTTGATTTGTATTTTTGATTATATGTTTCCTATAATTTTTTGTATTAATGACTATCCTGAACAGCAAGCATAAATCCTTCTATTTCTGCGCTCAACTCTCCAATCCTTTAAGTACTAATAACTTTTAGTATTAATGACTCCATCTTGAATTGCAAGCATAAATCAGTATTAATATTATGTATGTATATTTAAATTGTAATTTAACATTAACATTCTGTCGACAAACTGCTTAATTGCGGCTAAACGGGATTGTACTTTAAAAAACAATAAAAAATATTAATAATAATTATACAGCATCCCAAAGCTGATATATTTAACAAACATATAAAAAAAAACTATTAATGTACGTCTGGCACTATCAAAAAGGATACGCGTAAAAGTTTGTCACGGCGTGCCATTCGAGCCGTTTGGTCTCGTGTGGTCGCCATTGCAGTATGACGTCGCGAATAGAGTCAAAGTTAGTCGGGTCGACGCGTCAGCCATATGACGTCACCAGTCTATAAGCTGCGTATGGAAAAGTGTATTTATAAACTGACCCATTTATATTGAACTATTTTACTGGATTCAAGAACGCCGACCTGCGATGACACGTTTAGAACACACTGGATTAAATGTTAAATTCTACGCATAACTCCATGTTTTTGACGTTTATTACACAGATTTACTATGGAATATAAAGCTCACGCAAGGAAAATGGATGTTATTTTGGGAGGGTGAATAATGCTCACGTAAAATATTTAAAAAAATATGTATTCTCATTCTTTGATTTTGTTTTGGTATAATTTGTCCAATTTCGGAAAACATGATTTTTAAACAAAATTTTCATTGAAATTAACTGATATTTATCTTTTTTGCATTAGCTCGACGCAGGAGGTTCTGAGGAAAACCATGTCATCTTTGAGGATGCTGTGTGGAGGGTATTTTTAGGAAAAGAAAGTAGAAGAAGTTGTGGGAAGAAAAGGTATGAGGGGTGGGTAAGAATCTGTAGGTCCAGGAGTGACGGACATGCGATTCCATCCCTCCAACTGCGGTGCAAGACGATGGGTCGAGAGAGAACAGCTGGAGAGGTCAAACATTAAAGGCTTTCCCCAAACCGGCCTCTCCCGATCTGACCCACTACTCAACTAAGAAGGCGCATCCGCCGCCAAGACCTGAACACACCTCACCTGATGAACCCGGTCGCTCCTGCAAACTTAGGGTGACCTATGGTAGAGGTAATTGGTTATCCAATCAATAGATGCCGGATGGCAATACGGATCCGCCTACCAGATATTACACTTTTCTTACACAATTAAATGTAAGTAAATGATTAATGGGTCATATTGTAATTCTAATTGTAAGCGAAAAACGCCGGCGGGCTTGGGTTATTTGGCGCAATTAAATAATGCTCCTGGGGGTAGGGCGGGGTGGGTGGGAATTGTCTGGGTGGATTGCGATTGGATAACTACGTAGGTATATACTTGCAACCAGGAACTGGGAAGAGAAGGGTAGGAATCGATTATTAATTAATTATTGTCGCCTTGAAAGCCATGGATACATTATCCAATGCATAAATATTAAGATCTCTTTAACTACGTTTTTACAGCATGTCTTAATTAGTTTTATGAATTTCTAGTCTACGATTTTCACTAGAATTATTTCGAAATATGATGGTTTTAAACAAATTCGTTTTTTATGTGAGTACCACACAAGAGTCCGAACTGTCTAGTGCAAGTGAGATTATGGCATACCCAACCGGGGTACGTTGTGACGAAGAAGTAGGTGGAGAGGGGAAGTAGATGGGGTAGGGGAAGGTGGGGACGTACTTGACTATACAGTTCTATTCACCAAAGCCATTTCAACGTTTCAATTCAATCGACCACCAAAACACGGGCATGTGCCATAGATGGGTCCCTGGGCGGCTGTACCCATACCCGCTTCCCAAATTGAATGTCCTGTTTTAAATCGACTGCATAACTATAATATAATATAATAAATTTATTTCACATAAGATTATACAATAACATATGCGGAAACTTTGACTAGCCAACTAGGAATGGATCCTGTTTTAGGCCAGTCAAATGACAAATTTAGATCATAACATAATTTCATATTACAATGTTTAGTTCATAACATATTTCATATTACAATGTTTAATTATATATGACAAATTATTTATAAAAGAAAAAAAGTGATAAGATTGAACTCCTAATAGAAGCTTTAGTTAAATATACAATTTTGTACTTATAAGAAACAGGTTAAGCGAAGAGAAAAAATAATACCTTAAAATACTAATTTAGTATCGAATGCTTACGTTTAACAATAGATGTATATGTTTGGTAATTTAAATCATTCTTCAAGCGTGATTACAAAATATTATAATTAACGTGGCTGTAAGGCAGTACAACTTTATCATGAGAAATAATATTAAAAAGTTACAATAGAAATAAAAATAAAAATAAGAAGTACATAAATGAAATAAGAATATATATATATACTGTTTAAGAATAGTTCGTTTTAAAACTCCATCACAGTTTTTAGAAACTTTCTTCCCAAAACCGTCTTGTGAAGAAGATCAAAAACCATATCGAAATAAAAAGAAATAATTAAATAAAAACAGTTAAATAAGGCTTCATTGCCAATTATTCGAGAGGCTTTCTCCTTTAATGGGTTGTTCGGTGTCCTCTGCTCCTGTTCAGTCGGCATGAGCACAAGAGATCCCCCCAGCGCCCAGCGCAAGGGATGTCAGAAAAGTAATGAGACTATTTCAAAGCGGGGTTCATTTCTGGCAGTTTATTTACTTTTTCAAACTCCCAAACGCCATTCATTTTTTAAATAAGGGCAAACGGAATTTTTCTTCAAGGCGGATATATTTTTCTGAAGTCTCAAAAGGTTAATTAACGCAAAGAATCTGATACGAGATTGAATTTAAAAAAAAAATGTAATCGCTTTATTAAAATTCGGTTCCAAATCATAAAGTAAAACACTCTTTAAAATAGAAGTACCTGGATAATACAAACCATCTTTCTGGATAATACAACACATAATTATCTAAAAATTCTCGAAAATAATTTAAAAAAATTTATAGAGAAACCTCACAAGAGTCCCAACTGCTCCCCTCTGGAGCCAGTGAGACTATGGCATTCCCAATTGGAGTATGTGATGAGGCTGAAGGTAAGTGGGGAAGGGAAGGAGATGGGGAGGGGAAGGTGGGAAAGTACCTGGCTATTCAAATCTAGTTACTAAACACGGCTAAAGCCATTATTAAGCAACGTTTCAATTCTGAATGGTGGTCTTACACCAGGGCGATACTGAAAGTATCTTCCACTCTGGAACGTGCCGCAAATATAACATATAATACTTTTATTGAGTAATTGTGAAATAACACAAATTAATCAAATAAAATTTATTTGCGCACGCCGGGTTTGAACCCGCGACCTTCCGAATGGGAGTCAAGTGTCTTACCATTTGACCACGGACGGTCGTCAAGACCAGTCAAGTCAATTATAAGAATATCCTGTAAAGAAATATGTATTCATAATATTTTTAATTTTATTCTCTCTACAGAGTGGGCGGGCAAAGGCATCCACCGCCAAGACCAATATAATTCTTACCCCATGAACATGGGCGCCCCGGTTATTTCACCAAACGTAGCGAACCACGTGGGGCGACTTATGGCAGAGGTGTTGCAAAAAATAGTTCCCGGAGCGGCGGTACCAATTGTCTCTCTATTCATTATTTTAAATCGTATTTATGTTAAGTACTTTCGTCGTTTACAAGAAAGAGAGAGAGATTCTACTATAACCATCAGCGGTAAGCTTTTGGGCATGTATCTCTACACGGAGAAAAATGTTATTCTCCGTGTAGGAAAGTACAAAATAGATATCGTTGAAATGTACATAATTTCAAGTCTGCACCATAATCGGCAAAATAATACTTTGAAATATTTAAGGAAAACACGAAAAGGAAACAATAAAATGTTGTTTCCGAACGTAATCGCCATCATAGATAGGGAATACAGGGGAAAGTGCACGGCACGAAAACACTGCGGAATAATTTGTGTTGTTTGTACGCCAATATGCCTTGTGTGCAGTGTGCAGTGTGCAGTGTTCAGTGTGCAGTGTGCACTGCAGCTTGAAGGATCTACCTACTACTGCAAGTGCAGCATACATACTGCAAAGAGCAGGTGATCACTACTTACTGCTGCACCAAGCCGTACTGCATTTCATTACCTACAAATGGTTTAAAATGCAATACCGTAAAGTTGTCCCTATTAAAATTGCTTTAACAAAACTTTTACACCCAATTAGTTTAACCGTATAGAAGAAGGCTGCAGAAAATAATAAACTAATGACATAGTAATGTCATTTTACTTTTTGTGATTACGTTCGTTTGCCCGAAGCCTGTGGGACTAAGGCTTTTTCAAATCAAAGGGAAATAAGGGATGGTGAAAATGTTGGGATGTACCTGGCTAATTATATCACTAACCACCAAAGCTTAAGCCATTTAAAGCCGCCCAACTTTTCGGTTTAGACTGTTTGTCTCTAAATGGAGCGATATCGAAATGGAATATCGTTATGAAAAGCATTTCAAATATATATTTTTTTTTTCATAAGAAAAACTCTCTTTTTAACTTTTGAAGGTTATTCCCATCAACGTTCCCATTTCTGTTCATGTTCAATTCCCATCATTGAAGATAAGAACAATAATCTAAATTAAAATATGAAAATGAACAAGACGCAGAAAAATAATAAAACACAATGGTCGCAACTGGGACTCGAACCCAGATCTCACGTCTTACCGGGACGGCGCTCTACCGACTCAGCCATTGCGTCCGATTTAAAAACCGCCATAATTGTCATTCATATTTCAGAATTAACAATATTATCTTCTGTTTTTATTTTTGTTTTAATGTTTTTATTTTTCCATATTATCGGCAACTACCCTTTTCATTGGTAACAAGTGTTCAAAGAACGTATTTGGTACCTAGTTAGTGTCTCGGATAAATATATCTGATTTTTAAAAAGGTAGCTGCCGATTATTAGGAAAAAATAAAAACATTAGTCGAAAATAATGTTGGTAATTCTGAAATTTGAAATATGACTTCTACAATTATGGCGATTTTATAATCGGACGCAATGGCTGAATCGGTAGAGAGCCGTCCCGGTAAGACGTGAGATCTAAGTTATTATTATATCATTTTTCTGTGTCTTGTTCATTTTCATATTTTAATTTAGATTATTATTGTTATCTTCTTTTTCAGTGATATAATATATTATTTTGTTTTATTAATGTCTAATAACCCACATAAATTTAATTTTATTTGGGTAGGACGGGTTTTGAATCAGTGACCGGAGTAAAGAAACGTGCCGGACTACATTGGATTTGGAAATCGTCAAGATGAATAATGTTTTTTTTACATTGTACGGGGACTTCGCTATTTGACGGCAATATATAGACTTTAATTTTGTGTGAAATGGAACATGTACATTTACCTTTTTCACTACGTCCTATTAATCTCGGTGATATTAAGAGCAGTTTCAAGAACCCTGAGAAGACAAATTTCATGCTTCGTAGCTCTCCGGAATTATTAATGTGGGCCTGATTTTTATTCATTGTTGACCTTTACAACAAATTGGGTCAGTAAAAAAGAACACTTAAAGTGAACTGCGGTGGTAGAGCTCCCTAGCTAATCTACGAAACCATTTTATCCTATGGCATTATTACTACTGAAAAATTGACGAAATTAGTATGTAACTAACTCATCACGCCATTTTCCTGTAGACCACTCCAGGAAACGCATGAGACAGGTAGAGGAAGGAACGCCACAAAAAATTAACAAACATACATATTTTTCGGACAATTAACATGATCCGACTCAAGCATGTTCTATTTTTTTTATATGAATAACGCACAAGAGTCCCAATTGCTCCCGTCTGGAGCCGGTGATGGCATTCCCAATTAGGGTATGTTAGGAGGCTGAAGGTAGTGGGAAGGGGAAGAAGATGGGAAATATGAAGGTTGGAAAGTACCTGGCTATTCAGATCAGTCACCAAATACGGCTAAACCCATTTCAAGCAACGTTTCAAGGAAATATTTTCATAACCCCAGAGCTCACCATCCTATAACGATCCTGGGTATGTGCACATGATATTCCCAAAGTTCCATTGCAATCGGATGAACGGTATGGCCGCGCATAAGGTACGAACAAACAAATATTAATTTTTATATTATAGATTATTAACCGCCCTACCTTCGGGTTATTTCCGCAAAATTCTCATACCTGATAAGTTTTTTGTCAAAATATGTTCATTAACAATAG
Organism: Limnephilus auricula; assembly: GCA_951813805.1. Taxonomy (NCBI): domain Eukaryota; kingdom Metazoa; phylum Arthropoda; class Insecta; order Trichoptera; family Limnephilidae; genus Limnephilus; species Limnephilus auricula. The sequence goes on along the minus strand of OX638390.1, from coordinate 23,352,861 downwards.
GTTTATTAAAATAAAAGTTTTTAAAACATAAAAAAAAAAAAAAAAATTAAAAAAAAATATATATATTTTTTTTTTAAAAACTGCGTTTGTGATACGGGATAGTGCAGAATGGTACAATCAACATGAACGTATCACGTACGTTCGTAGGCCTAGGGCGGTTTTAATTACATCACTAAAGCATATTATGCGGGTTTGTCGCGTAACCAAAAGACGAAAACCAGCTTCTATTTGTGAGCATATTTGGAGTAAAAAATAGATATCATTTAATTTTAAAAACATAAAATTACTTTTCTACTACACCTTGTCACTGATCACATCACTGCAACTGATCACGTGATACGGTGTGCATATCACGCGATAGCCAGCTGTGACGATAGATAGAAAAAAATGTTTTTAAAAAATATCAATTTGCAGCAAAATTACGTCTACATTTTTTACTCCAAATAAGCTCAGGAATCGCTGGTTAAATTCTTTCTGTTACATGCTAAAACATCTTACTAATGTTATAAATGCGAAAGTTTGTATGGATGTAAGTATGTTTGTTACTCTTTCACGCAAAAACTACTGAATGGATTTTAATGAAACTTTACAATAATATAGCTCATACATCAGAATAATATATAGGCTATAATTTATAAAGCTAGCTATTTATTTTCTATACATTCAAAATAATAATTATTGTTTAATAGAAAATGTCAAAATTTGAGAACGACATTTTGCAAAACAATGTGTTTAATCAAAATTCTATTTTAGAAAATATTTAAATTAGTGAATTTATTTGAAGTACTCCCCTAATACTTTGAATCGAATCAAGAATTATACATATTTTAAATAAATAGGTTAAGAATTTTGGTATAAACATAGATGGGACATAGGAAAAGAAAATAGATTAGGTACTCGAAGTACTAATCCTACGCATACGAAGTCGCGGTCAGAAGCTTGTCCTTTATATAGTAAATGACTTATAATTGCTCCATGTATTCATTATCCTCAACTACGCGGGTAATGTACACATTAGTCAGAGTTTTCGTACTCTCTAATTCAAATGCTATAACTTTGAGCTTGCTTACTTAGATAATAAAATCATTTTGTATACATACTTAATTTATCCTAGACACCAGAGATTGTTAAAATTTTACATTGCTGGATACGCAAACATTAGCATACCACATTTAACATACTTTTTTTTATTTTTGTATTATTCTTTTTTTATTGAGTTAGTTTATACTATAATCTTACTTATATTATAAACGCGAAAGTTTGTACGGATGTATGTATGTTTGTTACTCTTTCACGCAAAATTTACTGAATGGATTTTAATGAAACTTTACAATAATATGGCATCAGAATAACATATAGGGTATAATTTATTAAGCTAGCTATTTATTTTCAATACATTGAAAATAATAATTATTGTTTAATAGAATATGTCAAAATTTGAGAATGACATTTTAACAACGATTGTTAAATCAAAATTCTATTTTATAAAATATTTAAATTAGTGAATTTAATTGAAGTAATCACCTGATAATTTGAATCGAATCTAGAATTATAGATATTTTAAATAAATAGTTTAAGAATTTTGGTATAAACGTAGATGGGACCTAGAAAAAGAAAATAGATTACTCGAAGTACTAATCCTACGCAGACGAAGTCGAGGGCAGAAGCTAGTAGAATATAAATATAAACTAATATATACAAAGTAATATTTTATAAATTTATATATTTTTACTGTAAGCATAACATTTCTTTTTAAATACATTCATTCTTCAAACTTTCAACCATTTTATCGTAGATCTTTAGTCCTCCATACATTAGATTTTGATTTTTTCATATGTGGCAATCTAATTCTATTTTTATTTCTGGTTTCTTAATTATGTACATCTCTATTAAAAATAATTTCATCCTTAAAATATTTTGGCATTTGGTTTTTCATGATTTTGTGCACAAAATTTTGGAAAAAACCATTTCTGCATCTAGAGATGACACTTTACAATTGCTCCATAATTATTTGGAATGATCATAAAATCGTTTAAAAAACTAACTAATTGATGTAACACACTTTACTATTTCTATTTTTACAAATATTATATTACCAAATAACTAACCTATCTAATTTTATTTAGGTTATCAAAATTGCAACATTGGTGTGATGATAATAATTAGTTATTCTGATTACTTATTTAATAACGTGGCGTAATTTTATGCACAAAACAATATTGAATCAAACGTTGATTTCACAAAGATGAAAGCGAAAACAACAATGTTGTTTTGCTAATGAGCAAGGGATGAATTTTAGCTCAGATTACGCGTTTTGCTATTCTGTCTGCCCCGAAGAAATAAATTAATTGCATGGCTTACCTACTGAGGGACCGGACGGGTTTCTCCCGATACAACCCTAAAGACTAAAGACCTGATAATTTAAGCAGGTAGCCAGGAATATAAACAGAAACTCTTCTTATTATTCGTTAGTAACTTGATCTCATAAATTAATTTATCAAAAAGTCTCGAGATAGATGAAAATAATTACACAAAATACATTTAGGTACTTAATTTATATTATAGAAACAAAGAGTGTATTGGTTACAGTGATGAAACAATTAACAGATTTTAAATAATATTTCACGGTGGGTACCAATAGTATGTTTCTTTGTAGTATCTTATTTGTGGTATGTATGTTTAGTAATTATGATGGTGATGTGCGAAGTGTATAGATATGTTTGTGTATATGTGCGAGTATGTTTGTAGGTGTGATACAGGGTTATCTGTGAAGGGATATGTATGTGGATTAAACAGTTTATGTCATTGAAATGATGCTGCTTTTAAATTTGTGCGTGTACATGATAATTTTTTTTTTTTTTAATATATTGTGTAAAAAATATTTTTTATCTAAAATCCTTTTCAAAGGTGCTTGTAAATTGTAAATTTCTGATAAAGAATGGTTATTTTGATCTTGTCTATTATCGTATAACCTGATACACACAAAATTAATAAGTAAATGACGTTATCATCACTGGTAAAAATTAGATAAAATCATTGACTAAGGGTAGCGAAGGCCTGTTTTAACTCGGCCGTATGGCATTTCGTACGTCTGTAAAATTTGTTTGTTCATTCCATATCTGGTTTTTTTAAATCTGCCGCATCCATTATTCAAGTAAGCCTTATATTGACTAGATGGCTAACTTTAGCTGGTGGCTAACTTTCACTGATGTTTTCATTATTATAATACCAACGTGTCGTTTCTTGGGACAAATTGTATAAGCGCCTCCGCCCACTGAGGCAACTGAAAACTCTCAACTGCCAACTGTCTTTGTATGACAATGTGATGGCCCGCACTCTACACAATCACACAAAACCCCGTTGTCAATGGTAACGCAAGCGGTGACTTGCGACTGTCACTGCTGATTGCCCTGGGCGGCCGTTGCTAGTTGTCAGCTGTCAGCTGATTGTTCTCCGTCTATGGTTAAACAAGCTTTTTGACCAATCAAGACATAGAAACCAGCTGGTTTTAGTTTGGTTTCAGTTGCCTTGTCAGCGGAGCGCCTCAGTGCCTCCGCTGACGAGGCAACTGAAAACAACATAAAACCGGCCGGTTGCTATGGCTTCCAACCAAACATACATCATACTTCTATGACGGTCTACTCAATATTAAGATTTTTGTAATTATCTTAGCTTGTTTAATCATAGACGAAGAACAATCAGCTGTCATCGTAATCATCTGTCGCTGTCAAATTTTAAAAAAACAAGAAAAAAATAGAAGACTGACAACAAAACTGGCGCAACCATGACAACCTAGCAAACTGGCAACGACTGGCCACGGAAAATGGCAGGGCGAGTCGCGAGTCACTGCATGCGTTGCCATTGACAACGGGCTTTTGAGAAATTGTCTATGTGCGGTCCATACACATGATAACGAGTTTAGTTACAAACTGTTTTTTTTTCAGTTGCCTCGTCAGCGGAGGCACTAATTCCTTATTTTAAATTTTAAACTGTTAGGCGCTCCGCCCACTGAGGCAACTGAAAACCAACTAAAACCGGCTGTTTTCTCTGTCTTGATTGGTCAAAAAGCTTGTTTAACCATAGATGAAGAACAATCAGCTGACAGCTCGCAACCTAGCAACGGCCGCCCAGGGTAATCAGCCGTGACAGTCGCAAGATGGTCGCAAGTCACCGCTTGCGTTACCATTGACAACGGGGTTTTGTGTGATTGTGTAGTGTGCAGGCCATCACATTGTCATACAAAGACAGTTGGCAGTTGAGAGTTTTCAGTTGCCTGAGTGGGCGGAGGCGCTTACATAAAATATTAGTTGTACGGCAAGATTAATAGAAAATGTGTGTTAAATACATTTTCTACGAACCTTGGGTAAACGGTTAATAATAATGTAGGTAGGTATTTAGGTACCTACTTACAAGCCTTGATTTTAGAGGAAATTTTGGTTATGATTTATTAAATCAGAAAAAAAATTAAGAAATAAATTTTTGGAACCGAGATCTACTGTTCACAGAACTACTAATAATTAATTCTTCAATCTTTCCAAAATTACTTTGTGGCATCATTTTAATTAAACGAAACAAATTACTTTGTGTAAACTACTATGATCACATGTTCTAGCTACATGTTTCAAAACTGATGGTTTCTTCGTCAGGATAATACCATAATTCATATTATTATCCTGACGAAGAAACCATTGGTTTATATTATGGTTCACACAAAGTAATTTGTTTCATTTTTACTAATAAAATACTTAGTACGAATTTATTACAATACGAAATTAAATTATTGTGCGCTTATTGTTGTTGTTATTAATGTGATTTATTTAATGATTTCTACGAGTAAGGCGCTGCGCTGACGAGGCAACTGAAAACCAACTAAAACCGGCTGTTTTCTCTGTCTTGATTGGTCAAAAAGCTTGTTTAACCATAGACGAAGAACAATCAGCTGACAGCTGGCAACTAGCAATGGCCGCCCAGGGCAATCAGCAGTGACAGTCGCGAGTCAACGCTTGCGTTACCATTGACAACGGGGATTTGTGTGATTGTGAAGTGTGCGGGCCATCACATTGTCATACAAAGACAGTTGGCAGTTGAGAGTTTTCAGTTGCCTCAGTGGGCGGAGGCGCTAAGGTGAATATTCTTGTGGTAAGTAGGGAAATTGTGTTAGAGTTGCATACAAATCTGCTTATGAATTACATTTTCAGAAGCACTGAATGTAATGAATGGACTGTATGACTAAAAACTAAAACCGAAACGAGACTGTGTTTACTGAAATTGGATGATAATAATATGTGTAGTAAAAACATGGTATGCAAGGAAAATGGATACAGTGGCAAGTGATATATAATCACCTACCACTGTATCTCTGCGAAGGAGCACACAGCACAACCACAATATGCTGTATTGCAGATTAATTTTGACATAATATTGCAGCCACATCGAAATTTTAGACACACAATGACAGTGATCGACAAGTATTAACTCTTCCCGTCTCGCTTTATAAATTACACTATCATATTACATTACACTTCGACCAATGTACGCTACAGCACATTCATTGAAACCCGCGAGTCGCGGGTGACAAACAGCACACTGCAATTAGCCCCCAAAAAGGCTCGCACGAATCACTCAATAAAACTGTTCAATCTGCTCAAACTGTTAATTCAATCAATGATTAGGTTTTTGTTAGTTTTCACAATATCGTAATCGACACAATCGAATTTTCCGGATTTTAACGAATCAATTCGACAAATTATTTCAGATACCTTTGTGCATAGACATTATATTTTTACGTCCTCACTACTACACTACGGGATCCTAATTCAATGAAAAAGTTTAAAAATGGTTTGGTTTTTCACAATGGTCGAAGGGATATGCCGTATAATGGAATAAACATGTCCAACAATCAACTTCAATTAAATGAAAATGGTAATTGACCACTAAACTTAAATTTTTGTTTTAGAATCTTCTTAGGACGGATTGTTTCACAGAATTTGAATAATTCGTCAAATTTCAAGTTCTGTGAAAGTTCTATGTAAGTTCTTTTATATTTTCAGTTATGTGAATAGCCAATTATTTTATAAGGAATTTTAATAAGAACTTGAACATTAACTTGATGAATTGTTCAAATTCTATGAAATAATTGGCCATTACTGAAATATTATCGAAATTATTTTTTCGGGAGCAATTAAAACTCATGAACGACGAGCTTTGGCGTCTTTAAACCTGCATCGATTTTCAATCTGAATCTTTTGAGGTCAACCAAGCTAGATAACAAGGCCGAGTCGCTAAATCAAATCGTATGAGACCCTAGATTTAAAATTTTTTTTTGGAACATGTTTAAAGTTTTATTGACACTGTACAATAATATTACCCAATAATTAATTTCCCTCCAATGGACTGAGATAATGTTCCTTTCTAGGAAATTAAATGCAGAAGAGAGATAATTATTGTAAAGCAATGAATTTATATTAATGACCTCATGATCACATATGATCACAATTAAGATGTGTGGACGTAGCCCGCCATCTGTCCCAAAAGACACAAACCATTTGTTCTAAAATATAAACTAAAATCCAAAACAAAAAAACACTTTGGTTTGGAACTTTACTTAATTCATTTACACTACTTATTAAAACATTAAAAATGTTTTACTAAGATAATTTAATATATTATATGTATACATTTTTTTGAGGTTAGATACTAGTTTGATTGCAACCCGACTTGATTAAGTTCCCAGACTAGTAATCTAGGAGGTTTTAGGTTAATGCTGCGACCTTTATCTTGCAACGTCATTCTGTCAGGCGTAGAGTTTTACAATATTAATTTTTTAAAATTTAAAATCACGAGCGAATCTGTGTAATAAGGATATTAAATATTAAAAAGGCTTACAATATTAACACCCTTTGCTAGCAAATACCCCTTTGTTTCCACGATTCAAAATTAATCAATTCTAAAAGCGAATTCCCAGTTCTACCGACTCTAACCAAAACATCTCATTGGAACAAGGATTGCAGGTATATGGAAAGGCATTTGTAGAGGTCCAGACCAAGCAAAAGGGGAAAATAACATTCAGGAATGCCTTCACGGTTTTGACATTCCATTTCTACAATCAAACATATACTATTTTATAGCTAGAAAAGCTCCAGTGAATGTGATATTAATGCAACCGTCGGTCGGTCGTGCCAGGTTCGCAATAAGAGACGTATGAGACGTATGTGTGTTTGTAAATAAATGTTGACTTTTAAAGTTAATGTCATTCTAAACTTTTTGCCAAAGGTTAATTCGCCACTGGCTCCTGCTTGCGAGTAACACAAACATCCCGTGTAAATATTCTTCGACTAACGCGGTCGTGTTTTCATAAATGTTTGAAATGTTTACCGTCAATTTTTAGGCCCAAAAGGGGTGGAAATACGGTGAAGGTTTGGTGAGAGGGCCAATCATGCTAACAACCCTCATCATCCATCGGCTCCTGCTCCCACCCTACGCCAGTTGGTAGTGGGGGCTAATTGGGACCGATACGGGGGCGGGGAGCTTTTAGCAAGAGATGATGTTAACGGCCATTGTCTATCGAGCAATCTATCCGATCAGGAAATGCGCTCGCTGATATTACCATACAGTACTTGTAGTGAGGGGTCTGTCTCCTGTAAATATGGTATGTGATAAAATCTTTACAGGAGATAGACCGCTCATAGTTAGCGTCTCAAAATCCTGAATACCTATGTCGATGGTAGAATTTTCAATAATGTTACTTGTTCTAGCTTGGCAGCAGTGGCGAATCGTGCTATGAAACAATGGAGGCTGCACACTCAAAATAATAGTGAAGACAGGAGGAGAACGATAATAGATACACGTATCACTACATCCAAAATATAGCAAAACTTTAAATTAAATGTAACCATATTATAAATTGTGTAAGTCTTAAAGTTACTTCAGTTTAAATATTACTCGTGAATATTATGTTATGTAACTCATCACAGCAGTGCAACGTGACCGGCCACACGTGGATTTTCGCTCGACGCGCCGAACTACTACACAACGCAGTGCAATAATATGCAAAGGAGGCAGAGATAGTGCCCGCCTCCGGGAGACACTGATTTCGTGTGGGTAGAGGGGAGTGGGGAAATCATATGGTAACCATTGCGCGGTGGCGTGTTGTTCAGTTTGAGGCGCGCCTCAAAAAACGAACACTTCCGTTGTAGAACCGATCATTTACGATGAGCTCTAGAGCTCTAGTGACCAAGTTCTGTTCGGTTTTGTGATTATTTACGATAGTACACGGCAGTGGGTACCTACAAAGCACGGCTATTTGGATTAATTTAGTAAGGAGAACTTGCGGTTGACGGTCTATCTTGTGTTTGCACATCTTTGTTATTATTATTATAGTTTGACGTAAGTTATAGTTACATTGTTTTTTCTAGGTTTGGTATAACAAGTAGGTGTAGGCATTCTCAATATTTACTTTAAAAAATGTTTGTGCCTCCCTATTTTTCAACCCCGCCAATAAACACTGCGCGTGTGAAAAAACATATTATGTGATTTTTTTGCTTACCGTGACCGGGTTTCGAACATGAGATCTTCCGATATTTCGACTGACCGCTCTGACCACTGAGCTAATGAACTACTCTTCAGAACTGTCGTGTTTATCTAAACCACTTAGAACGGGTTGTTTAAAAAAATTAACAATTCAACAAATATTTTAAGTTATTTGTATTTCTTGGGCATTAACTATGTAACAATTTCTAGACATTTTGTTTTGAAGAGTTTTAATTTTCAATGTACTATCGTTACTTAAATTAAATAATATTTAAGTAACGATAGTACATTGAAAATTAAAACTCTTCAAAACAAAATATTTTAAGTTAATTTTTCACGTTGTGTGTAAGTTCTATTCTAGGTATGTTATTATAACATTATAGTCCAGTTTCTTCATAAAACCGAAATAATCACAGAACTTGATTAATTTGTTGAATTAAAATTTCCTTCATTAGCGTTTGAGTTTTTATAAATATTTATCTTCATTAAGCTATAGCACTTTCATATCCATTTTGGTTAAAATCATATTATAGTGTTTACCACCGTGCTAAAAAAATTAAACAGGATAAACCGAGAAATGGTTAGATTTTATGGAAATAAAAATCTTTCTCAAATTCATATCGCTTAATTTACTTCGGAAATGATGTTAACATAGTTATTATACCAGAATATTCAAACAATATATTTCTTTTTTTTACTCTCCGAATATACAACAGGATAAAACTATGCGTAGCATAACTATTTCCGAGATTTGTATCGTGAGTGCCGTCCATTTAAAAGTTTCCCTTTATAGCTTTTAAGCCAGAAGGGTTAATATCGTACAAAAGTGCGCCCGCACATGGCGCTCTCCCTTATTGCCGACCCGAATATATCTTCATAAAAATCTTTCAATTTGGCAGGGAAATAATTTCCTTAGCGCCAGAAGCCGTTAACTCCGAGATTCCTTGGAAATATTTTTATCATCCCCTTATTAGGTTTATTGTAACGGCATTACATCAACAAGTGCTTTCGGAGCTTTATTTGGGTGGATTTTTATGATGAATTGGTAACACGAAGCAACATATAAAATTTTATCACTCTGAAATGAATCTACTTCTCACACTAAAACTCATATCATATAGTTGTCCGCAGTTTTGACATTCATTAATGTTTATTTTATGAACTTGTTTTTATACATCGAGGCAATATTTACCATTTTATTGTAACAACTCCAACACTGAATCAAAATTGTATACTCCAGTTCGACGTATACAAAATGTGAGAAATGAGTATAAAGTTGTTGTTGACTTATTTAATACATCAATTAATAAATATAAACAAGCCATAGTAGAATATATGTCGGAAATAAGAACAACAATATTTAACTAAACAATCCACATAGCTTTGCTTCGACTCAATTTATCTACGTGTACTTTCCCCTTGTATTATCTATTTTGTTTTTATTGTGCTTTTCATTATTTTATTTGTATTTTATCTTGTTTTAAATTATGTTATTGTTTTTGATTTTGTTCTTGATTTTGTTCTTGATTTTGTTTTGATTTTGTTTTATGATTTTGTTTTTGATTTTGATTTTGTTTGATTTTGTTATTCTTATTGAGATGATCTTTGTGAATAAAAAATAAAATAAATAACATATACATAAATACCCAGCTGGGCGTGAAATACAAAATAAATAAATACATAACTAACAAGGATTGAAGTTAAGTTATTTAAGCAATAAGGGCACTGACAATCTCTAACATAAAAAAATATTCCAAAATTATTATTATTATAAGCTTAAATATCAACGACATGAATGGTTGAAGGGGAGAATAATCAGACATATCCGAAAATATGTCATTTTACAAAACTCTTGACACTTTTCTACAAAAAAATATAAAATTATTTCGAAAAATTGTTATTTTATTTACTAAAGTTATGTTTTAATTTTGTTTGAAATATATTTAATTTTATTATAATAAGTTTATGACTGTTTTTCGTTGGTCGTTGTTAAATTTTTAAACAAAATATTACAATAAACATTTCAAATCGTAGATACAATCGTATTCAGGAAAGCTACTTCTCAGAATTTTAAGTTTAGTTCAAATAAAATCATTAAAAAATTATAAGACCGTAAATAAATAGACAAACTGAAGGATATTCGTCATAACACACGTGCACGGAAATGTGCAATGTTAATGATGAGAAGTTACCGAAAGTTATACTATCAATCCTTATCGATCGAGTGTGCTAGGGGGCCTAGACTACCATTCTACCTATCTACATGTCGGTAACTAGGAACCATAATAAATGCTTAATTACTAAAACTGACGACTCAATTATAATTTTATTTCCAGATAGCTTGCCTAACATTGAACTTAAACAGTAAGTAAGTAAGTTTACGGTTTAAGTTAATGGTTCCATGATAACTCTGAATTATGCAATTACAAAACCGTTTTGAAAAACCTTTAAAACTTATGAAAAAAAAACAGCCCATAACCTAACCTAACTTAACCTATTTAAACTTTTTTTTCATCACTTTTAATAAGTTTTCAAAGGGGGTGTTTAAGTTGCATAATTGTGAGTTATCCGGTCACCGAAACGAACATAAATATGTGGGAAGGTTCTAGTTGTAACCTTCACGATGTTTTCAACCCCGAGGTGGAAAATGATTCGGTGACTGTCATCATTACATTGATGTAGTGCTCTTTATTATATTTAACTCCTTCAGGGACGTGCGTGCGAATTAAAAACCATCATACAACAAAGAACAAAGAGAAGATGATGATTAATTGCAGGTCTATAGGGCATCAAGAATCCACTTAATTATTGCCATTAAGGTATGTATCCTCGACGGAGTTGCGAAGATATATAAAAAATGCTGAACATGTGAACGGTCAATTTTTCAATACATTACCTCGGCAAAAGGTTAAGGCACTTAAATCCTTATCTCAATGACCCAGTACCTAGCCCTGATCTTTCAATGTCAAAGAATACGTACGTAGTAGGATTTCTTATGATAAAACGTGGGTCGGAAGTAACGTCATAAACTTATTCAAAATGATGGGCACCTTATTTTTAGACATGTTGAAAATCGGATAGTTGGAGTTAAAAATCGTCGCACATTTATACATATATTAATATAAACATCAACACAATTTGCTCTTGCGTTTTTTGATGATGGATTTTTTAAAATTCTAAGCCTGAAGAAATACAGTGGTTTGGAAGTGAAGTCGTTATGTCTCTAAATACGATACTAATCTTAAAAACTGACTTAATATCCCTCGGAGATTGCTAGATACAGAGCGGTTTAGTTCAAATTTAATGAGTAACATCTTCCTAACCGAGCCCTTCAATAAACGTTTTCGAAATATTAGGAATCCGATAGTATTATCCCGGTAAACGGTATAAATGGATATAGTGCCAACCCCCCCGGTTAAAGTCAAACAAAATGACATTTTAAATGTTAATTTTTTGTACCGAGTTGGCACTCCATTTTTCGAAGGCAAAAATTAACAAAATCGGGCCTTAAAATTCCAGTACAAATCTGCGTCGCTTCATCATTGCGAAATTCATAAGGGATGGCGATACAAGTGTAATAAACATGATAGAAGGGATAGAACGCGTGCTAAATTTGCTAGAATGCTGCAATAAGTTTGTGGTGACATTGGTTACCTTTCACATCATAATGGAAGGCGTCTCTAATGTGTAAATAATGTGTATAATCTATTTAATGCTTCGAAACCTTAAAACCTAAGAACTTATTATGCACCAAATTAATTCAAACGAGTTAAAAATATAAGAAACGTTCATGTGAAAGTGACGGTCATGGAATGTGGATGTATGATTTTATGGGGTATACATATATATATATATATATATTTTTCATTATTTATGAATTTAGTTTATAACCAATATTTTTAGAAGGCAATATTTAATTTTATAAATATGTTTTAAGCAAAAAATTTATTCTAAAATACATTTATTCTTCACACTTTCAGGCATTTCATCATACATCTTCAGTCATACATTAGGCATTCTGCGATTTTGATTTTTTCATGTTTGGCAATCTAATTACATTTCTGGTTTCGTAATTATGTACGTATACACTCTATTAAAATAATTTCATCGTTAAAATATTTAAGCATTTGGTTTTTCATGATTTTATGCACAAAAATTAACACATTAAATAACAGTTTCTTTTTTATTGGAATCCAACTTAGATCCTCTCTTGCTTGCTATTTGCCTTTTCCCAGTATGCATCTCATAGCTCTGTTGTGTATAACACGTATCTTGTTCAAATTAAAAATAATAGGGTAGTCACGGGACAAGGGGTGTGTCGCGACCCTCGGGCTTACCACGTCGTATTACCTTCACTATGAGTATTACGAGGATAGTGTGGCGAGCTAGGGGAAGAGGGTATACATATAGATTTCCCTTTATACATATAGATTTACCTTTAGGGGGTTCATAAAAAAATCTCATTTTGCCATAAATATTTCTTAAAACCGATATTTTTCAATTTGCATGAAGACATTGTACATTTCCGCTTACCGTAAGGTTCAATAGCCGTCAAACGTTCAAATTAAAATCTATTTAAAAAATCACTACTTGAGCAAACATTTCTGTTATATTTTTGTATATTATTTTGCCTTGGGAAATCGAGATATACATTCATCAAAAACAATTATAATATAATGACAATGTGATTCAAATAAGCGATAAAAAAATATTCTCATTAAACGGGATAAACGATCGACGTTTATTTTTTTAAATTCTTCAATATTTTGTTTTTATTAGAGTGAATTTCAATCGACATAGCTGTTTGAGGGTTTATTAACGATTAGTTGTCTTTTCAAGGAGAAAAAAATTTCGTTTTCATTGTTTTTCAAAGAACAAAAATCGTTTCACAAATGAACGATCATTTCAAACACCAACGAATGTTACAATATCGGATATATTCATACTATTAAAATTTTTCGAAGGTAGTCACTGACTTGGACAAAATTAAACACTCATTTTGGTTGTATGTGCATGGGTCCATGTGTAAAAGTATTGAAGGTGAATTAAACCCTCAGGCCACGACCATGTTTTGTCAGAGGGTCAAAATATATCCGCTGTGCAATAAAATCCAAATAAATTTGATATTTCTGAACGGATCCGAAAACTTAAAACTGTTTTTAAAAGTTTGTAGCTAACAGCCATAAATATTTATTATTTATAAATTTTCTGCGTTGGTATCACCGATAACGGTAGCAAGACGCACAACATGATTTGCGAAATTCATTCCGGTTTCAACCTCCTGGCAAGTGCCTGTTTCCCCTCCGGTAGTTAAAAAAATCCTGTAAATACACCTGACTTATTTTACCCAAGTGTTTTGTTGATAAATATCCGACACACGCAGCCCAGTTTACAGCCCTGGTATTGTCTGTAAACCAAATCCTATCTAGTATTAATAATCGCAAATGCAAACATACACAAACAAGGCAACTAAAAATACCAAAAGGTGATAAAATATGCTTTCAAATTTTATAAATCGAAATAAACATATAATTTTTGAAGTATAAACATTTTGCATGCAAACATAAATAAAAATTAAAATGTCTCACCTTACGTTTTTTCTAACTAAAATTACTGATAACAAAAAAAAACACTACACGCTTTATTATTAAAATGAATTTTAAACGTTATTGTCAGTTTTTGTTGTCCCATGTAAAAATAATTAATAAAAAATTCCCAAAGTAGATTTTTTTCTTTAATGAAATTTTGGTTTTATAGAGGTGTTCATTTTACTTATTTTTGGTTAACTTTTAGATTTCAATATAAAGCGTGATATTTTGTCATTCTAACACCATTTTCACTATAATAGTTTAAATAACAAAAATTTTATAACAACTACAAAGGTTTCTATAAAACCTATATGAGTTGTTTCGAAAAGCGAATCAGAACCAGAGAATACCGGAAATTAATCCTTTTGTAATCAAATTCTAGTCGTATTGACTCTTTTTTACAAAAAAACATAAATTGATTTTAAAAGATTGTTATTTTATCTGATGCATGCATTTTTAAAATTTTGAAAAAAAAGTTTTTAATATACTAAGGTTATACCGTTGGTCGTTGGCAGATTTGTTCAATATTCAAATGAAATTTAAAATCATAATAATTTTTTTTTTTTTTAATTTTCATCATATAATTTTTTAATTTTTTTTTTCAATTTTTTAACAAATTTCAAATCATATAATCACACAACAAAATAAATCAATACATAATCTAGTAAACAGTTTTCATAATTTTAATTTTAGTTCAAATAAAATCATTAAAAAATAAATCCGAGAACGTGTTTTGTGACAAAAATATCGCAGTTTTTCTATTTATTTAAGGTCTTACAAACTAAAATATTCTTTTTTTTACACTCTTATTTTGTTTAGACATTTTTGAAAAATCATAAATACTTACAAGAAGTACACGATATTTAATAATTTATCATCGTGCGTTTTGAGCATTTTTATTGCTTACTTGAGTGTAGGTGTTTTTAATGAAATAAATCGATTTTAAATTTCTAATTTAAAAAATTGGATAATCGATCGGAATAATCGATCTTTCTCATTGGAACCTCCCTGTACAGTTGCAAGCATTTTAAAACTTTTATTCTCAGCCGCTGGTCAATCCCTCATCACATTTAATTTTAATAATTGGAATTGAAATGTATAAATCATATCAGACAAGCGATAAAGTAGGTACAAAAAATATTTTATTAATTAATAATTATTCATTTCAAATGTGAATGGCAGACGTCGTAACTTTTCAAATTTAATATCTTTCGAAAGGTAAATTTCTTATTTTATTACTTAAAGCTTCACAAATCCTACAATGATAATACCCCGCGATTTTTCACAGGTTTCTAGTGACAGAGGGTTTATATTTTTCAGGCGTTACGATTATTGCATTTTTTGTATGTCAGCAATAAATTGATTGTGATGTTACACCATTAATTTCATGACCACAAAATTTCACTTGAAAGATATTAATGTCAAATGGTGTGAATACAGGTGATTCCCCTGTCAATATCCACAGCATATTGCAATCACAAATTATGGATAAATGTCAAATTATCAAATATCGGACATAACAGAATCGGACAAACCCTGAAACAATTATGTTCTGAGGAACAATAAATTAACCTGCGTAACAACCATACACGGTCTCCTCTATAACATTAAATAACTAAAGACGGTAACGATAAATAATAAAATTATATGATGAGAATATTTAATCATTTTAGCAAACTACACAATAACTAATAATATAATATATTAGGTACCGCAGTTACGCCTGTAAATTCAAATGTATTTTTTAAATCTTTTAAAATAGTTAAACTTGTGGTTTAATGATATCACGAGTTAAAAAAAATATTTAATTTTTAATTTTTTATAAAACTGCTCCCAACTGCATGGAGTCGGTGAGACTATGGCATCCCCATATGGGATATGATGTGAGGCTGAAGGTAAGTGGGGAGAAGAAGGAGATGTGGAAGGGGAACTGTTGTCTTGCACGCAGTTGGAGGGATGGATTCATACATCCGTTATTCATAGATGCACTGGTCCCTAGATTCCTAATCACCCATCATACCTTGTTACTTCCTATCCTTCCTTTCCTTAAAAAATACCCTCCACACAGCATCCCCAAGGATGGCATAGGCTGTGAGGGATTTTTTTTTTAAAATTTATTATGCTAAAACTCATCCTTCAATATTTTTGTCGCTTCAGATAAACACAGTTTTTTTTTGCTTTGTAGTTAAGATCGGCTAACTAAGAAATGAGCCAAGTTTACCTCTCGCAAAAAGCTTGTTATCAATACCTATTTTATTATTTATTTTAATTATGTTTTTATTCCAGCAGGACTGAGAAGATAGCGCAATCTTTAAATATATTACATTAACAACTAGAATATAATAATATAACCCAGAGTAAATTAAAATTCTAAAAGAAAAGAAGAAATAAATTGAGTTTTCATATTAAGTAAGTACCTAATTAAAACATTTAAAAAAATGAAATAAATAAGCATAAAATTAAATTAAACAATTTGAAAATATATATATATATATATTATAGGTTCATCAGTCAGGAAGGTCGCCTTTGATCATCTGCATCGCTCATTTATTGGGGAACTGATTCAATCGGGTGCAGCCACGACAATGATGTTGGTTGATTTCCGTGTCCTGCTCCAGAAGTTGGCTAATCGGTGGTGAAGTAAAGCTGGGAATGAGTGCAACCTCCCTTCAGTGAACAACGTGGATGCACTGTGGAACCTCGGTAGTTGCATAAGTTGCCTGTATGCAATAAGGCCGGTCTCTTGCGACCAATTTCACAAACAATACCTCAAACATTACCATGAACATGAGGCAGGGCCACAATTTTTGTTATTTTCCATGGGCCACGGAAAGCAAAAACATTGTGGTCCCGATCTAACTATCCACAAAGTGTGTACACATTTTCGTCGGAGGAGACGCAGCTTTATTGTAGCACATCCTCAGTTTGTCCCATTGCGCTGCTGGGTATAGCGTTAATTATATTATTAATTTCGCATTACACAAAAGCTCATTATATTTCCAGGTATCTAGGTGTCAGCGATCTCTTTCCGCGTACTGATCAAATGTACCTTTCGAAAGAGAATAAATATTTATGTCTTAGAAACCACCGAGTTCTTTTAAGATTCTGTGGACGGTATTCACTGTAGAAGTTATATATAGTTAAGTATCTCATTTTCCAACAATATTCGTATGAAAACTTTAATCAAAATTCTTTGTAAGTTCTCTTTTTGCAATTTTTTTTATTACCTTATATAAATTTTCCAACGTAAGTAGTTTATCTAAATCCTTCATGAGTTAACAGTAATAATTGTTCACTTATATTTGAAAATATTGTCTTTGTCAAAGTGATAGAATCGTCCGTGAATTCTTTTCTTCTCTACCAAAATCCTTATATTTAAATTTGCCTAGATGAAAGATTTTTCTCTATAAAAAAAAACATTAATTTTTGGTTGTAAATCATGTATGGGTAGCTCAAATAACTTAAAATACCTACCATAAAAATAACAAAAAATGTGTTTGGAATACATAGGTAAACTAAGTGTTTTGTTAGATCATTAAAAATCTAATTATATTTTGATTTAACCGCAAAATTTGTTGTGAAAAGTAATGACAAAGAGAGAAATCCTTTTTTATATCCATAATTATTTTTTTTATAGTGTGGTGAAAGTACATACTACTTATTGAATACTTAAAAGCAACTATTAGAAAAATCTTTTCTGAGATTCTGTTATCTAAACATAAGCATCAGGAGACTCTGAGAGATAAAAATCCCTCAGGGCCTGTTAGAGGTGCCGTGTGGAGGGTTATTTTAGGGAAAGGAACAGTGGAAGTTCGGAGAAGGATAAAGGTATGAGGTGTGGGTTTGGGGGATCAATGTGTCCAGGAGTGACGAACGTATGAATCTATCCCTCCCATTAATGTGCAAGGCGATGGGTCGAGAGAGTCCCGCTAGAGAGATCAAAAGGTCTCCCTCAACAGTCTCTCCCGAACCCATAGTAGAGGTGTTGGTCGTACCCATACCTGCTTCCCAAATTGGGAATTTATGCAGAACTGAAAAAAAAAATTGGAAAATTTACACACACCGATAAAAACTCACGTATGTAATAAAAATGAAGCAAACACCTGTTCAACGGCACCTGTAGATAAAAATGGAGTTATAATATTTAAAAATTCAAAAAAATAGTTAGCTTTTTCTTGTTTTTCTTATCTTACGATATGCATACTTATGAACATAAGTAAAATTTATTTATGTCAATCAGTAAATAAATAAATAAATCGTGCATTCATTATTTAATATAATTTTTTTTTTTAAAAACAGTTCAATCTAGTTGCTGTTTCAGTTGCTGTAGTTGGAGTTAAAGAAAAAATAATAAGGCCATTCGAGAAAGTTCCTCGTTTAACTAAATCTTCCAACAAACTCACGGCTCTTAAAATGATTTAATTTAACCTTTTCATTAAAAAAGATTGAATAACCTACTTTAATTTTAATTAAAAGTGGAGGAGAAGTAATCTACTACTGAATGATGGAAAATGTTGTTCCTACCTTTCGCAGGAGATACTCTTCTGAATTTTATAAGTAGCATCTGTTTGTTCTTTACACTGCAAGTACAGATTTGTAATATATAAATATTCAGTTTGTTTATCAACATTTTATTCCGCGTGATCCATAAGTTCTGCACCATCGATTTATTTATGTGTTGCAGTGAAGTAAATTGGCTGAAAATTTTTCAGAACCAGGTGCGTCTCACAAATCAGTCAGAAGAAAGTAACAGGCAAAATCCACAGCGCCTTGATCAGACAACTATTAGCCGTATAATTAATTAATCGTATCAGACAGGGCTGGCCAAACTATCATAATAAAATAAATTATTGTAAATGGCTGTCATCCCATACGACGAAATCAAATGTTTATTTTATTTTATTGTAATTTTGAATGCTGTATTTTCCATCGCATCACTTCGAATGCAAATAGTTGTCTTTAATAATAGCAAGCGCCTCCGCCCACTGAGGCAACTGAAAACTCTCAACTGCCAACTGTCTTTGTATGACAATGTGATGGCCCGCACACTTCACAATCACACCAAACCCCGTTGTCAATGGTAACGCAAGCGGTGACTCGCGACTGACACTGCTCATCGCCGTGGGCGGCCGTTGCTAGTTGCCAGCTGTCAGCTGATTGTTCTTCGTCTATGGTTAAACAAGCTTTTTGACCAATCAAGACAGAGAAAACAGCCGGTTTTAGTTGCTTTTCAGTTGCCTCAGTGGGCGGAGGCGCTAACTCGCTGACCCGGCAAACTTCGTATCGCCTCAGAATCAATAATGTTGTGTTTAATTTATTAGCTGAAATAAATTAAGCTAATTGTAAAAATAAATAGGTACCTACTCAGGTAGTTCAAAAAATGAAATTGAGCTGTTGACTCAGCATGAAATGTTCGGCACACTACACCATTGACAGTTCGAATTGATTCAAATTATGTCGACCAACTCACATTATTTGAAAAGCCGTTGCATACAAAATATATGAAAAAATTTATTTTCTTCATAATTATTTTTCCCGTGATTTTTTCCGATGTTTTAATAGTTATTCTGTTAATCGGGACGGAGACAAATCCAACAAATCAAATATTATATAATTCGGTCCAGCCGTTCTTAGGTTATAAATGGTGTAATTAACCCGACTTTGTTTTATATATTAAGATTAACGTGAATCAAAAGGTTTTTTTCAAAAAAATATTCGTATTAAGCGTGATCAGCAATCTCGAAATATTTTCAATTTTTTTTTTCATAGAGCGTACAATATTATAATATCTTAAATAATCACATGGTCACATGAAAACATATTAATATTATTTGAAATGAAGTTACTGCTTTTTGTTCATGTTGTTTGTAGCCTATTTTGTTTTTTTTTTTACTCTTTCGGGAAGACTTTTAAAATATTTTATCTCTTTGTAAATGTAATTATTGTGCATTTTTTGTTTAGAAAAGATCTCGAAAGTTTAACTAATTTGGCAGCCACCTCTGGTCTGCAGCCCCAAAGTACCTGAAAAACACCCTCGACTCTGTGCAGAAACGGGCGGTCCGTTTGATAGATTCTCCCATCTTAACAAACGGATTGCAATCTTTACAGCACAGACGTCGGGTGGGAATGTTACCCTTGTTCTATCGGTATTTCAATGGAAGATACTTCGATGAACTAGCGTCATTGATCCCCTCGGCACCGGTGCATAGTCGGGAAACACGCCAAACGCGCGCCCAACATATGTACACGATTGACATTTGTCACATGAGAACGGGTCGCTTCTACGACTCGTTCTTGTGTTCACAGCTCAGCTGTGGAACGATTTGCCGGTCTCTGTGTTTCTTCCTTCCTACAACATGGGTCTCTTCAAGACCCACATTCACTCCTTCTTCTCCTCAAAAAGACCCTCCTCACATGATGACATAGGCCCTGAGGGAATTTATTTTCCTCAGGGCCTCCTCTGTTGAGTTAATGAAAAAAAAATTACGTAACTAGTAAGTGTGGATTTTTAATTACATGTTATTTGATGTAGTTGTATGATGAATTTAAAAAGCTAATCTCAGATTGTGTGGTATTGTTTCAGGAATGTGTAAGTGTAAAGAAGAATATGAAACAATATGAGTTTATTTAATATTTACAGGTTACAAAAATAGCAAAGAGAGACCATTTAAATTTAACGACTATTTTTAATATTAATCTGGGCGTGTGAGTAGAACCGAAGGACTACGCATGTTAAAGTAAAGATCACACTTGTCATAATGAAATGACCGGTCAGTGGTTGAGTGGGCATCGCGTTTGGGTCCCACCCAGGCGTTCCGTGTTCGATTCCTCGTCTGGCTAAGTCCTCCATCACAACACAAGCAACATCTTCCGCTTAGTGTGGTGGTAGTAGGAGATTTTCAAATGTTGTTGGGTTATTCGTAATCCGGAATGTTTGTCTTTCTTTTAAAAAAAAAAAAAGAAAAAAATAATAATAATTCTTATCTTACTTTAGAATTACCGGCCGATTGACCAGCAGCTGAGAATAAAAGTTTAAAAATGCTTGCAACTGTACAGGGAGGTGTTCCAATGAGAAAGATTATTCCCCGTATCAATTTTTTTTAATTAAAAATTTAATGTCGTTTTATTTCATTAAAAACTTGCTTTAATATATACCTACATTCGAGTAAGCAATAAAAATGCTCAAAACACATAATGATAAATTATTAAACATCGTGTACTTTTTGTAAGTATTTTTTGATCAAAAGTTTTTATGATTTTAATGTCTAAACAAAATAAGTGTGTAAAATTTTTTTTATATTTTAGTTTGTAAGACCTAAAATAAATAGAAAAACTGAGGTATTTTTGTCACAAAACACGTTCTGGGATTTATTTTTCAATGATTTTAATTTAATTTAAAATTAAAATGTTGAAAACTGTGTTGACTAGATTATGTATTTTTTTATATTGTTGTATAATTATATGATTTGAAATATGTGTTGTTTAATAGAATCCATCGTTTGAAAATTGGACAAATCTGCCAACGACCAACGGTATAACCTTAGTATATTAAAAATGCACTTAGTTTTTCAAAATTTTAAAACTGCGTGTATCAGATAAAATAACAATCTTTCAAAAAATCAATTTATGTTTTTTTTGTAAAAAGAGTCAATACGTCTAGAATTTGATTTAAAAGGGACTAATTTCCGGTATTTCCGGTAACCAATGATTAGTGAAACTATCAAGGCGGGAATAAATGAGTTTCAAGCTTCGTACGTCCGTTCTTCCTGCTCTGTCGAAAAGATCTCAAGCTGGCTGCAGGATTGCTGAGATGATCTGCTGCGTTCGCTGACAACGAACATATTTGGTTGTTCAGTATATTGCGTAGGAACCTCCAACAATGCTCTAAATAAGGTCAGCAGTATTAAAACCGCTACAAACGGAGTGATGGAGTTGCTAATTGTTGAGTTGTCCGGTCACAGGTAAAACAACGGGCCCTGAGTGCAGATTAGAACTCCCAAAAAATTATGAAGGTTTTATTTAGTCGACAGAAACGAATCAGTCACATAGAAATAACTTTCATTCTTCTCGTATTATTTATTCTCACTCGACGATGCAGATTATCAAATATGATTTTAAAGGTTGAACAGTTATTTTCTTCAGTAACTAGGAAATATTTTATTTAACTTGTGATAAAATATCAATATTCACAACCGTTGCCTTTGGTCAGGCAGTAATCTCCTCACTGGATAAAAGCTACTCACGTGCAAAACGATACTAGGTTTGTGGGATGGGTAGAAGTGAAGGATCAAAATGATCCTAGGTGTATAGTATGAGGTGGAGTCTGGAAGGGACCATTATTTCTTTGAATTTAATGTCAAAGGCGAAACATACCTCCCCATGCCACAGAGCTTCTCTATAGATTTCCTGGAAAGTGTTCCGTTTCAACAGATGACATTAAATTTTAATGATATTTTTTAAAATTTAATCGAAATGCCGAAAATAATACAAAAGAAACACTTCAAGTTATTTATGCAAGTAAAAATAACATTTTTTGCCTTTTGGTGACTACCTCTTATTCTTATACAGGGTGTCATGATATTTTAAATGAAATTTTGGTGTCCGCTGACTTTTTCGATGACGTTTTTCCAAAAAAATTTTTTTCAAGATCAAACAAAAAAGAAATTATTTTGCATGTCTTTACTGGTCACTGAGCCAAGTAGCCGTCCAACCTTTAACCCCGCCCCCAACTGTCCACAACCTTGAAATTTTTTATGTTTTTGTAGAAAAAAAAATGTCACCGAAGACTAAAATTTCATTTACATTATTTACTCCAAATAACGTCAGGAATCACTGGTTACAGTACTACGTCACTTAACACGCTACATATGTTGCGTACTTAAATAAAAAAAATATTTCATGTCCAGGGTGTTAAGGGACACAATTGACTTTATTTAACCAGTGATTCCTGACATAATTTGGAGTAAAAATGATATAAAAAAATTTCTATTCGTCAAATTACACAACATTTTTTTCTTTCACATGTTGTCACTTGTCACTTAATTGAGTAACCGATGGACCCCTGACCCCTCCTCTAACTGTTCAATACCAACTGATTTTTTTATGTTTTTGGTTGGAAAAAATGTCAACGGAGACCAAAATTTAATTTTAATTTTTTTACTCCAAATGTCAGGAATTACTGGTTAAAATACTTAAGTCAAATTTTTTTTATATTAACTCCATACAGGAGGCTCTGAGGAAAATAATTTCCCTCGGGGCCAATGTCATCTTTGAAGATGCTGCGTGGAGGGTCTTTTTAAGTGGGGGAAGGAGTGAACATGGGTCTTGAAGAGAACCATGTTGTAGGAAGGAGGAAACACAGAGGCCGGCAAATCGTTCCACAGCCGAGCTGTTGAACTCAAGAACGAATCGTAAAAACCACTAGTTCTCTTGTGACAAATGTCAACCGTGTACATATGTTGGGCGAATGTTTGGCGTGTTTCACGACAATGCACCGGTGCCGAGGGGATCAATGACGCTAGTTCCTCGGAGCATCTTCCATTGAAATACCGGTAGAACAAGGATAGCATTTCCACCCGACGCCTGTGCTCTAAAGATTGCTCTAAAAGTACGCCCCTTAACGCCATTTCTGATTTCACATAGCGTTTTTATAATTATTAAAGAAAAAATAATGAATTCACAATCTAGGCGACCTATATTATTTTATATATATATCATTTTATAACACTTTAGTGATTCAAAAAGCAAGTACTTACCTAAATTCTATTTCTGACGTTTGAATCTTCCCTAAAACAAGTTTACGAAACTCAATTCATTTGTATCAACAATATATCAACCAATAAAGCGAGGCAGTAAGTATTATGTCGTTTGTGTCTACAATATTATGGGCCATTAATGTGGTTATATAAGTATACGGTGCAGTTCCAAGCGATGAGTGGCTGCTTTGTGAATATGCAACTTGCTATCTATCGATCTATAAATTATTAAGCATATGAAGGTTGCATAAATATTATCGATTTGATTTCACAGTTCTGTTACTTTACGATTACTTAAAAGACATACGTTTTTTTTTTTTTTGTACTGTGTTATAATGGTCTTCTTATGGGGATATTTCACCACCCTCTTGATAGCTGTCAAAAGCACTATTCACAGGATAAATTCTATTTTGAAGTTGCGTTGAACTTGGATATGTTTTTAGATTTTCACGGCCAAAGGCATTTTCTTTGTTTGTTTTTGGGGTGTTATGCCGTGTTGCGCTACCTCCTTCTTTAGTCGACGTGTCCATCATCAGGGCAGATCCGGCAGATCCGACGATGTGACACTGACAACTACACATCGTCGGATCTGCCGGATCTGCCCTGGTGATGGACACTGCAACGCTGTCCGAAACGTCGGCTAAAGAAGTAGGTAGCGCAACACGGCATAACACCCCAAAAACAAACAACGAAAATGCGTTCAACTTCTTTATTTATAAAGTCCGAGTTTACTATTTGGTAAACGAACCTAAGAATAGTGGCTATATATCGTAGTTTTCAACTTATTGAGAGTATTTATCAATTTATTTATTAGATAATTATTTAGACAGTTTATCGAGAAGATTATTAAATACCCCCTTAAAGATTAAAATATAATAAACAAGAAGATCGATTGTGGTTTTCCATTTCATTTTGTATAATATAGTCTCTATTTCGAAATGATCTTAAAAATGTAATGCAAGATAACAAAAGCTTTGAAAAACACATTGACAAAAATGCAAAGACGCGTTATGTTCATACTAGTAACACAATATAGCACGTTCCTGTTTCTAGATGCAAAAGCGAATAACGAAATGCATAAGAAAAGAATAGCCAGTCAGAGAGCCGTTAGAAGCCCCTTTTCGAATACTTCTCGGTGAACAAACGAGCGGGCAGAGTAGCAGAATACGACGTACCGTCACTAGGTTGTTTTTCAGGCGCTTATGTGTTTCAGCGTTCAGTGTCTCACTTTATTTTATTCGACATTTATCATTTTCGGGTAGCAAAAATCCTTGTGAATAATTGTATTTATTAAAATAATAAGTGAATTTTGAGTACATCCTAATGGAAAAAAACTACATCAAATTTGGTGTTTGCTCGAGAATGATATGTGCACCTCTCAACAGCACAGGGAGGCATTTTCTTCACAATCTAGAGCGACGTGACAGCTGGCGACAGCTTGTCTCACCAACGAATGTGATAGTAAACGCAGTAAATTCAAATATGTCCACTGGACCTAGTTCGGTGAAACCACGCACGTTTTTTTAGTAACCTTAATTCTTCTATGGAAAAGCATCAAACCTCAGCATTACAGTAAGGAATAAAATTCAACAAACTACAATTTAACTGGTATGATTTTAAAAGATTGTATTAGCTTAGTTGTCCAAGTAAGTTCCCTACAACGCGACCGAATATACCTCAATACCTTAGATTTAGATGGAACAGTTTACCTTGAGTGGGTCACTCCCTGAATTTTACAACTTTAATAATATGTAAAGTTAATTTACATTTTCTTAAAATAATTTTATATTTATATGATTTTTGTGTGTATTTTAAAATGAATTCTGCAGACGCATCTCTTTATAGGCATTATTACTCATTAACTCATTACCAACTAAATATGTTTGTGATACATAAATTTTTCATAGATGTTCTATTTGTTTCTCTAAAGACGGGTTTGATTCACAGAATTTGAAAAATTCATCAAATTTAAAAGTCAAAATTCAGGTTATATTTAAGTTCTGTTATTATTTCATCACATACCGGTTGCTTCAAAGTACTTGGATAATAACAGAACTCATAAAGAACTTTCGGAGAACTTTAATCTAACTATGGAATTTGACGAATCTATTCAAATTCTGTGAAACAACTCGTTCATGGTTTTTTAAAGAGGTTCATAATACAACCCTATTCCGGGCTTTTTTTTTATAGAGAATACCGCACAAGAGTCCCAACTGCTCCCGTCTGGAGCCAGTGAGACTATGGCATCCCCAATTAGGGTATGTTGTAAGGCTGAAGGAAAGTGGGGAAGGGAAGGAGATAGGGAAGAGGAAGGTAGGAAAGTACCTGGCTATTCAGATCTAGTCACTAAACACGGCTAAAGCCATTATTAAACAACGTTTCAAATCTGAATGGTTGTCTTACACCAGGGCGATACTGACAGTATCTTCCACTCTGGAACGTGCCGCAAATATAGTATATATTATTTTTATTAATTAATTGTGAAATAACACAAATTAATCAAATCAAATTTATTTGCGCACGCCGGGATTCGAACCCGCGACCTTCCGATTTGGAGTCAAGTGTCTTACCACTCGATAATGGACGGTCGTCATGAGCTAAGTCCTCCATCACAACACAAGCAACATCTTCCGCTAAGTGTGGTGGTAGTAGGAGATTTTCAAATGTTGTTGGGTTATTCGTAACCCGGGAATGTTTGTCTTTCTTTTAAAAAAAATAAAATTTAAAAAAAAATCTAATGTAACTCTGTATGTACATATTTTATTTTAAATATACATTTTTTTTACTAATTTAAGGCTAAATATATTTATATTCTTTTCCTCGTCTCATGTATGTGTTTTGCTGCAGGTTTTCAATAAATAAATTAGGTGGAAAAGCCAGAATTCTTAGCAACTTGAATTCAGGACAACAACATTTAATTTGAATTATCTACGGTAAAGATATAAATTGTTTTTCTTGGAAGCTCGAGGTAAGATTGTAATGAAATTATTTGCTAAAACATTTGCGTTACCCTTGTCTGTGAACCTAAGTACCAGTGTCTAGTTTATTATTCAGGCTAGTAATTAGTAGGGAGACCAAAACTAAAATCTCCACCAAACTTTCAATTTCCGTAAGTCTTAGAAAAATTTCCATTTTGAAATAATAACAACTGTAAAAAAAAAAATTATCGTTGAAAAATGTTTTGAGTGGTACCAAGATGAATCTTCTTACACCCGAGGATGTTGTTAAAAAAATTCTCAAGCGTTCACCCACTTCAACCAGAGTCGCGAGATTCTTCGGGAGATTCTGTACGTATTATAAAATAATTTCATTGACATATTTTAAAATAAAAGTTATTACAATGGGACTTACCTTAAAACGAACTCGATTGCGAACCATACAACTACAACAGTCTCCATATAAAACAGTATTATCCCCGCGGTCACTTCGTATTCGTCAATCGTAGAGAATACACTTAGCGCCAAACACATAAACACCATAAGGAACCTGCAACAAAGAAAAACAATTATTATTTACAATCCAAAACAGAGTTTTTCACAACTACATATGAATATAAAAAGGTTAACTTTTTAAGTAGGATAAAGGGAAATTTGACCTTAAAACAAAGGAGATTTGTCTACAACACCACTGTAGCATTCCATCTGAATTACTGCACAAATG
Source organism: Limnephilus auricula (assembly GCA_951813805.1). NCBI lineage: Eukaryota > Metazoa > Arthropoda > Insecta > Trichoptera > Limnephilidae > Limnephilus > Limnephilus auricula. Next base: position 23,325,329 of record OX638390.1, on the reverse strand, counting down.
TGATCTTTCTGAGCAATAAAACAAAGTTAAAAAATTGAAAATAATTCAGAATAGAGGCATGAGGTTAGAGGCATTGTGCGGTAGAAGATATACTGGGATAACAACTATGCAACGCTAACCCAATATCTTACGTGTGTGGCAACGCTTAATCTATAATACCCTAGTATTTAAGTTCAAAATAAAATCAGATTATATGTTGAATAACGTTGGTATTAATAAGTTCATTGCTAACTGCAACGATTTTAGGCTTCCTAAAACAAATTTATCGGGAACACAAAACAATATTTACTACAACGTTTTTAAAATGTTCATTGAACTCCCTGTAAATGTTAAGGAAGCCAAGTCTTCAGTTTTTCTTCGGTTATGTCTCAATGTTGTGAAGTCTAAATTTTAGTACGAATAGAATATCATTGAAGAAGAAGATAACAATAATGATCGAATTTTTAAAATATGAAAATAAACAAGATACAGAAAAATTATAAAAGATAATGGTCGCAACTGGGACTCGAACCCAGAACCTCACGTCTAACTGGGACGTACGCTTTATCCAATTCAGCCATCGCGATCTATTATAAGACTGTCGTGTTCGTCAACTTACATTGATTGATGGGAATAGCCTTCAAAAATTAAAAGAGAGTTTTTCTTATAAAAAAAATCGAATAGAATATTATTATAGTACTTTTAGAATAGATATAAGATGTAACAATGTTACAGCTAAATAAAATGTAATATAAAAAAGGGAACAGGGAACCCTAAACGGTGCGCCCTATAGTTTATGTTTAGACATACAGAATGCAATTCTTTGTTCGTATAAAGCACTATTTATCAATGATTAAGTATAAGATTTTTTAAATTAACATTATAATTTAGTTAAAAATTTGTATCATCTGTAAAATCAATAACTTCACTTGTACATAATCCGCAAAAGAACCAATTTCCTCAGTTTTAACTAGTAAACTAAATGTCAGTGGTTTTGTGATCATTGATAATAAAATTTAGTGACTACCTAAATTTAAGAATTTACCGAAAGAAAATTCACTTATTTGTTGGGGTTGAAGTCTATAGATACATTTTTTCATCCACTTTCTTTGCTCAAAATTCGGTTATGCAAATTGCCAAGATATCTTTTCTAAAAAATGTTTTAAAGATTATCAAGATTCGTTTTTCTTTAAGTCCCAGAAAGACCTGAAGCGCATTGAGTACGCCTAATTACGGAGGCAATTGAAATACATAAAAAACACATTAAAGTACTTGCGGAGGTACCAAAACTAAACGCCGAAAGCCACATTATTTTAACTCATTATTGTACTGAAATACCGGCACTAAGAGAATCCCCACCTTTTCATACATACTCGTTAACACTCATTTTACGACAATCCACACATTTGTCCTCATGATTGACACTTACGTTTTCCTAAAAGTTAGCTATAGAAGGACGAAGCGCAACACGGCCTAGTAACCCAAAAATAACGATAAAACTTTTAGTCGTGAAATCCACGAAATATTTTGAGTCATCAGTTTGGCCTCCATCTTCCGCTTTGTTTTCCATTCTATTGAAATCTCAACAAAAACATTGTTAATTAAGTTCGACTTACATCTTTTACATAGTGGTATTTTCAAGAAATATTCGCACAAGTGATATAACGAACGAATTTTCATTAAGTCTAATACACATTTGATTGCTTGTGTTCATCCCTCCATGTTTCATAAAGCAAATATTGAACAGCCTTCAAATATTGACAAACGATGGTTCGAATACAGTTTCATATTGTTTAGTAAACCGATTAAATAGCATTAACGACAAGGAAAATAATAATTATTAATGAGGTTAAGCAAAGTCAAGAATCTTCACTTCAGAGCAGAAAATATGTTTCTTGAAGCAGGAAAACTTTCAGGCATCATTAAAATTGCACATTTTTCCGTCTCGAAATTCTTTGTCATTGCAACTTTTCTCAGCTTGGAAAGTCACCCCCAAGTGGGTGAAAGTAGAGAATCCGAAAGTGAGCATGGAAGAAGATAAGGATGGGGTTGGAAAGTGCTTAACTAATCGGAAGTGCTTGCTGATCATAACTAAAGTCATTTCATGCAAGGATTCGTTTCGAAATGGTGATCTCATAAGGGTGATAAGAAGAGTATTCTGAACAATTTGTAGAAAAAAAATATATCTACTATCAGCATTCTTAAGAACTTATTTAGCCTCAGATGTATTTTAAAGAGAGACCAATTAGATTTTTTTTTGTATTTTTTTCTGTTATCAAGTTAATGAACTCCATTTTTATTTTTTTATTTAATCAATAATATTATTATTTTATTTATAAAAAAAGTTATTATTTATAAACAAGTTCTGCTATGTAATTGTTATTACGCGTGACAGCTGTTTCACCTTCTGAAGGCATTATCTGATAGTTTGATAATGCCTTCAGAAGGTCAAACAGCGGTCACGCGTAATACTAATTACACCGCAGAACATTAAAAAGTGCATTTACTTCGGGAAATGATTCTACGTGAAAGTAAAAGTAAAAATAAAAAAAAACCTTTTTTAATATTCCAAATTTTAGGGGCACTTTTTTAGGTAAAAAGATAAAATTAGTCCGGCGTATGCGGCCAGCATTATTATTTTCCGCTGTTACGATACGGGCCAATCCCACCATGCAACGTTGCCACGATCGCGGCTGGTCAATTCATTGCAAATTTATCGGGTAAGTTTGTACCTTACACTAAAAATTTTTTGTTTAAAACCATGTATGGGAACAAAAATTCTTTTTTACTCCTACCATCATGTAGAATCAACTCCCGAAGTTAATGCACTTTACCTCCGGACACCGTGTATATAAAAAAAATGTAGAGTCTTGCAATTTTAACAAAAACCACTTTTGCAATCCAATCATAATTTTTATGTCCATTTTCTAGTATTGAGGGCAAGTGGTCATTATTAATCCAAGGAAAGGCAGATAATCAACATTATTTTCTGAAGTGGGATATTTATTTCAGCAGTTCGCATAAAATGCAAGCCCGCCAAGCTTTTATTTTTTCATCAAACCGAATGAAATATTCGCCACAGCGATCTGCATCATTAGTTACGCTTCGTTCCTGAAACATTTTGTTGAAAATGATCGCTTGGCGAAAAATGCGTTCAAACAACCCATGTAATTTATTAGAGTAACCGAGCAGTATTCAATTGATGTTCGTTAACAAATAATAAAACTCTACTGTTTCATGAAACATAATTTGTTAAGGTATGTAAATATTTAATAGCATGCATTCAAAGGAATGTTATCAATTATTTCGCAAAGATATTGAGTAATAAAATCGGAAGGGTTCAGAGAAATACACATTTTTTAAAAAGCTGTCAATCAGGAAATTTATAAGATCTACATTGAAAATATAATATGGTAAGTATAGGATATTGAACACGTGAACTTAGTTGTGTTTTTTTTTTCAAATATAGGCAATAATAACAATAATAAATTGGGTCTCAATGGGAAATTTGGCAGTTTATTAACGTGCTTTTTTTTACCCCTGAACTGAATTTAAAGTTATTTTCAGAAATGATTATACTATAATTATTAATTATAATTGACGAGTCATTTGACGCGCACACTTAAGGTAGATACATACTGAGTCGGCGTACGTACCAGGCTACGCAAAACAATATCTGCATGAAGAAAAATGATATTCTAAAATACGATCATTTTATTCGTAAGAACGGGACTGAAGTTCTTACGAACAAATTAATAGTGTTTCAATGTTTATTGGCGGGAACATGTAAGAATAATTTTTTGGTATACATAATTTCGTACGTTTACCAACAAATTATTCTTACTATTTCTCGCCAATAAACATTAAAACACGGTTAATTTGTTCGTAGGAACTTCAGTCCCGTTTTTAACCAATTTTTACGAATAAAATGATCGTATTTTAGAATAAAAATTTTCTCCGTGTGTACTATTTAGCAACCATACATTTTCTACGGAAGTATATATTTTAGAATCACACTGGCCACACGCATCGCAACGCGTTTTGATTTGACAAAATTTATGATTGCTAAGTAGTCCAGATATTGTTATGCGTAGCGTAGCATACGTACGTTGACCCACTATGTATCTACCTTTATGAATCTATAGAAAATATATCAAAAGCTGCACGCTTGTAAATGTTTTTTTAAAACTACAGAATGCATTGAAAGGTATTTTTTGTCTACAATAAATGGAATCGTTTTTTATATATTTAATCTCCATTGTGACATTTGTAGTTTTATGTAAATAATATGCATGTGTCACAGAATGATCGCAAAATCAAATTTTGTGCACTTCAAAAGGTAAACAGAAAATATCTTCGGACCAAACCGTATTATTAAAAAACCCCGATTTGTAGTCCGGATTTCTATTCTGAAATTCTAGACCTAAAGTCTACTTTCGGAAAAGTTACCTACCCCCTGGGATGTGGATTGCTAACTTTCCCATATTTTGGGTCTTCCAAGCCCTTTATCTTTGATTGTGAAAATCAATACTAGAAAATTTATAAAAAGAAATTAAGATTGATGATCTCTCAGTATTATTTATGGATAATGGTACGAACTTCAAACGTTTTATGAACTAAATTAGAATCTTAAAAACGTTGTATTTTTTTATTTATAAATTATAAATAAAATTTATAAGTGCTGATTTTAAAGAAATTCAAATAAATTCATTTGCTAAAAAGTGCATAAATAAAGAGAAAGTGTGGGGTGTGAAACTGAGCAATGTGCAACCCGCCGTATTAATGAGATAGAAAAGCCAAAAAGTAATTATAAAATGCTACGAAAATTTATTGAGCATTTTGCGGGAGTTTGGGACTTTAACCGCTTAGGCACATAGGCTTGTTTTCACGATAATTTAACGTAGGTAGACATAGGAATAACGTATGCCCCGTACCTGAGTTATTAAAATAACTTTATTAATACTTAATATTGGTACAAATATAAATTTATTGGTAAAAATATAATTTTTGCATATCGACTGAGACTAGATAACAATTGGTTATAAATACCGAAAAGCAAATAGATTCACCGATCATTTGGAATCAAAACATAAATGCAAATAAATAGCTTCTCCAGGTAACAAAAACTGGAAGTCAGCCGCTGAGGATAGGAGGATTTGGACGCTAATGTTGCGGGAGGCCAAAGCTCGATATGGGCTTTAGGCGTCATCGAAGAAGAAGAATAATGAAATAAAATTTCAATTTCATCCATCATCCGCCAATAGTTAACTTTTCAATAAATATTCACCCATAGCGCCCTTGAAGTGATTTTTCGTGTATTATGGTCAATTCATTCTATTAATTACAGCATTTTAATTCACTTAATGGATGTTTGGTGGTGATACGCAAACCATATATTTACGTCACATTTTACTGGAATATTCAGAGTTTACAAAACAAACGTTATTTATTCCTGCGAACTTGTACGAGTAACTAATTACCTTTTTTTATTGGATCAGCGAAAATTCCGTATGTCGGTTGGCATTAGCATTTATATTAACAAAATGTTATCTGGAATAACGATTTGGTTTCTCCCTACCAATATGTTTTTTATTGTCAAAGATAGCTAGCGAAGCGTGGTAATTTCTATGTAGAATTGGACAAAACTCATGTGGGGATCTAATTAAAGCATCACAATTACAACCGTACAAGTGTTACCACGCAGCAACCTTATCATTAATGAAACAACATACATATAATAAGACCCTGCAATTTACTGATGATGTTAATAAGGAAAGTGATTTCTCTTTTAACACCTAGCATTACAATACAACTGTATTTAGAATCGTATTTTTTATTAGGGAATTTTATAAAGCCCTTGTTATCTAAGAAAAATGCAGTCTTGAAGCCCATTTTTATGATTAAGATTAAATTTTGTGTTTTTTGGGTCGACTTGTTTAATTTTATGCCATGAATGTCGGAATTTCACTTTTGTATTATGATTACATTTAACCAATTTATCTTAGAGAGCGAGTGAAAAAAATCACTGAAAACCTTATCTTAAGCAATGAATGAAATACATATGTTTGAAGCAGTCTAAAACAGCTACAGTAAATCAATATTAGAAATTTTTATTCTTTGTTCGACGATTAACTTTATTATTTATTATTAACCTTCCAATTTGATTTGATACATATTTGTGTAGTGTGTATCTTCACGCTATTACACAATGTATTCACTTAAAAAAATGCCAAATTTTAAAAGTTCAAACTCTCAGTATTTCTTCTAACACTTTTTCTGAACTTTTAAAAAAAATCAAGTAAACAAACATCTAGCTCTCAACATTAGAACTAAAATTGTTCACGATATGTTTTTATTAATTGCTAAAACAAAGATAATATTGATGACAGCATGGTGCACAAATATGTTAAGTGCAATTTTATGTAAACATAATTAACGCCTTTGTATAGCTTCTCTCAAGATAATTAATAAATGTTTCAAATAAATTAGGATTACTTAATTCATCAAGAATGCATAAACACCGATAATAATCTTAACCATGCTGCTTTAGATGTTATTGCTCGAAGTGAAATTTTAAGATCACATCTGTTCAATATGCAGTACATAGTATAAAATCTATATCGACCCTCCAGTTCATTAGTCAGACATCTCCAAATACGGAGTTTTGAGATAGAAAGGAAATCAATTTTCTAATGGTAATCAAAAATAAAACAATACGTGAGCGTGTTTTACCATATGACTTTGTACCATAAAACAACACCAGCAGACGCATGATCTGGTACATTTGTAGGACATTTTGTAATGTCCTACTAGTAACCCAGACCACGTCATTTTTTGTTTAATTAATTTCAAATTGATAAATTGTGTGAAGGCAATTTGAGTATTCAATAAGATGGTACACTTTTGCTCACATCTGCATATTTAACAAAAATTTGGTGTTTTTGGATTTGTCTGACTAATGTATTGGATATATTATGTTCGCACTTAACGTTTATAAGCAGAATAATAATAAAATGAATAAGTAAGCATTTGTATCACTTATTACTGTTTACTTATACGTTATAAGTAAACAGTAGAATATTCAGTGAAAACAAATATTATATTCTGTGAACTAGCACGGAAACTCGTTTATATTATTACAGTCATCATTGTGTGTTTGCAGAGACGGTATTCGTAGCCAAATTTTGGATTCCAAGCCCGATATTACCTCGTGGGTAGCATTTCCAATATAGTGGCTCAGGTAATGCGAATACGATAACCACGGGATGACAAAGCGTACAATGAAAATATAAATAAGCGAAGATAGGTATCTAACATAGGATAAATGAAGGACTGCCGAATCCCCGAAACATGATAATATTATTTTACCGAACCAATTACGCCACCTTACCGTAGGTGTTACCCAATAATTAATATTTATTTACAATTTGGTCTTAGGGGGCTTCAAATTTAGCAAACACAACTAGTATAGATAGGACTTTGAAGTTTAGATTAATTACGGTTTCCCCGAATTGTGTTTAAGAAATCCGATGCCGTTGTTAATTGCTTGGCAAAATTAACTTATGATGGAAGTATGTACTATATAAAACAAGTTTCCGTCAAGTTTCCTGAGAAGTTGTTATTTATTTGGTATCAATTTATTAACGGCGGGTTACCTTACAGACGTAGTCATAAAATGGTTATCCCAATAAGATAAACAATTAGGTATCCTGTTTTTGTAAACTGCCATAAATTTTCTATGAACGTTTTGTAAATATAAGTGTCTGGAATAATGTTTTATTAAGACATCTTATTTTGTATTTATAAGTATACAACATGGGTACGGAACCACGACAAAAATACAGGACTTACTGTGGTCTGCAAAGACTAAGTTTCCTCTGGAAACAGATGGAGTATATAAACTCAGCTGTTCCGGATGTGACAAAGTCTATGTAGGCCAGACAGAGCGGACTATCTCTAAAAGGATATCGGAACACTTTCGAGCATGTAAACTCGGCCACCCTGACAAATCGGCAATCGCCGAGCATTTGATTGAAACCGGCCATTACTTTGGATTTGTTTCTGAAGTCCTGGGAAGACCCAAAACTCATAGAGCACGTCTAATTACGGAGGCAATTGAAATTTACAAAAACCCCATCAATATTAACAGAGATGACGGAGCTAAGCTCAATAGTTCTTGGTATCCGGTAATTGACGGCTACATCAAAACTAAACGCAAAAAACAAATTTGAATTATACTGTCTTACCAACACAAAGTTCTCAGAATTTTTGGCTAACTGTTATAAATTAAAGTCATGTTTTGTTAAATAAACATTATAGCGACAAAATACGAAGCTTTCTAGAAATATTTCATTCGATATCATATTAAGCCAAAAACCAAAATCTAGCTTTACTATATAAAGTTAGGGGAACGACAATATCGATCTAATGGTGAAATCGACAACTTTTATATCGATGTCTCGAGCACGGTAACCGAACCGATATTGTCGCAGAATAAGTAAGAAATCGGTATGCGCTGGCAACACTGGCGGATCTATTGATTGCACTTGGACAAAGAAATATTTTTTAACAGTTTCTTTATCTGCTTTGCCATCACTACATAAGTTATTAATTTGTATTTAGTACCGCCTGATATTTTAATACCGTTGATAAACAAACTTTCCATGCAAGACCAACAATCATACTATTCACGTAATTTAATCATTTTCCTAATGTATGCACGTTCACGTATAAGGCTGGAGTTGAGGTAACAGTAGGCCCAAATCTTCTTTGTACACAGTTATAAATTCGGATACAAACCTTTGAAGCTTACAGTATAGTCAAGTAAATCGGGCTTGCACTAATAACACTTTTTAAATTAATTTTCTTTGTTTTGAAAAAAGGAATCGCTGGGTAAAATCTCTCGGGTACGTCCTGTTACACCCTGCACATATACATACGGGTGTTAAGGTACGTACTTGAGTTACTTTAACCAGTGATTCCTGACATTATTTGGAGTAAAAAATGTTAACGAAATTTTGGTCTCCGGTGACTTTTTTTTGTAAAATTTTTTTTTTCAAAATATTTTTTCTTTTAAAAATCAAAAAAAAAAAAATTCTTTCACATGACCTTATTGGTCACTCAGCCGAGTTACCGCCCCACCACTTACCCCGCCTCCAACTACCCAACACCTACTATTATTTAAGTTTTTGTAGAAAAAAAAAAAAAAAAAACATCAAAAATGTCACCGGAGACCAAAATTTCATTTACATTTTTTACTTCAAATAATGTCAGGAATCACTGGTTAAAGTAACTCAAGTACGTACCTTAACACCCTGTATATTAATTTTCTACAAATATTTATTTTAATTTATTATCGTTCGCCTCGCCCGATTACACTTTTTGTAACGCTCTCGTCACGCATTCGCCAGCTTACTCCCCAAGTCAAGCGTGCGTAAAGAAGTTTTACTTCAAAAATGCGAGTGTGCTTTAGACCACACGACTGAAGTAAAACTGCTCTCTCTTGCTCCTACATTACACTTTTCGTAACGCATTCGCCAGCTTACCCCCCAAGTCAAGCGATCGTAAAGAAATTTTACTTCAAAAAATATCGAAAATTAATGAAGCGACAAAATTAATATTGAATTTTCGAAAAAACTACAAGAATAAAATTATGGGAAGCCAATTAAAGTTTTACAATAAATTTGAGAAAAAAAGACAAAGAACCATCGAGAATGATTCAGTTGTAGTACTATTTCGATGTTTATATTTAGGGGACTGTCCCTGGGGTAAAACATCCATTTAGTGTCCAACCTCAGGTAAGCGAAGAAAATAATGAAATTTGCAAAAAAAACGTTTCAAAAATGTAACATTTGGTATATTTACATACACAAAAGTATCTTTCAGTCTTACCAAATTTATTTTCATTCTACATTGCCCAGAAGCGAGGTATCAAATATTGCTCTTCCTACTGCTTAAAGGAATGTTTTTCAACATATCCCAATAATGTGGAATACTTTTCCCAATAATGTGGAATGTTTGAAAAATATTTTATTCACAAAAGAGAACAGAAAACAATGAAGACAGATTAAACAAAGAGTGATGCCTTATAAATTAAGTTAGCTCCAACTTTAACCCCGGTTTTGCGAAAACAACACTATAACCGTTGCGGAACATTCGTATTTAAGCATAAAAACTGAAAAGGAAAAAAATATGCATCAGTGTGATATTATATAATTATGTATTATGAATATTTCTCAACGGAAATGACTTTGTGTACAGTGCACGTGCAGACATAAGTGGTCGATAACCCAGCGATTCCAAGGATTAATGAATGCTGTGTTTGTATGAATGAGTTTAATATTTATTTTATATATTAAGAGCGATTGACCAGCGGCTAAGAATAAAAGTTTAAAAATGCTTGCAACTGTACAGGAAGGTTCCAATGAGAAAGACCGATCATTCCACGTATCAAAATTTTAAAATTAAAAATTTATTATTGATTTATTTATTTCAAAACTTGCTTTAAAATATATACCTGCATTCAAGTTAGCAGTAAAAAGGCTCAAAACGCACAATGATAAATTATTAAATATCGTGTTCATCTTGTAAGTATTTTTTGATCATAAGTTTTTATGATTTTTCAATAATGTCTAACCAAAATAAGTGTGTGTAAAAACCTTAAATAAATAGAAAAACTAGGGTATTTTTGTCACAAAACACATTCTCGGATTTATTTTTTAATGATTTTAATTTAAATAAAATTAAAATTCTTAAAACTGTGTTGACTAGATTAAATTATTTTGTTGTATAATTATATGATTTAAAATTTGTGTTGTTTAATAGAATTTATCGTTTGAAAATTTAACAAATCTGCCATTGACCAACGGTATAACCTTATTATATTACAAATACACTTAGTTTTTCAAAAAATTTAAACTGCGTGTACTAGATAAAATAACAATCTTTCAAAATCAATTTATGTTTTTTTGTAAAAAAGAGTCAATACGTCTAGAATTTGATTTAAAAAGGACTAATTTCCGGTATTCTCTGGCAATAGCCCTTTTAAGAGACATGTAATGAATAAATAGAATAACATAAATTAATATATAATACATTTATAGGTAATGTTTTATGTATGCAAGCTGTTTAGCGGGTTTTAAAAGTTTAAAGAGAATAAAAAATCACATATTTCATGGCGGCGCTGCTAGAACATCAGTTGCAACTGGCGATGGTCTCGAACTCGCTTTGTTCGACAACAATCGAACACTTTTTCACAGAACGAGATAAAATCGTCTGGGTAAATGACTCAAGCCATTGTTTTTCAAATGTTTTGGCCCGCAATGAGGTGGCCATTTAGGGGTGAAAATGTGGAGTTTCACGAGTTTTTCATTATTTTTTCGGGCAACGAACGAACGTCTAAATAAAGGAAAACGCTGCTTTTCAGATTATTCTGGGGAAAATATTCATTTAACGAAAAAAATATCAACGGCCCTCTTTCTAAAATGCCAGAGTACAAATGTATTTTCTGAGAATTGTAAAAAACTGAACCCAATTACAATTTTACTAATTTACGCGATATTTATATTTTATTTGTAGCAAAAAACACTTTAGGTATACTTCTTTTGATTACAGTAGAATATTTATCAAAATATTTAATTTTGATAAATATTCTACTGTAATCAAAAGAAGTATACCTCAAATGTATTTTGCTACAAATAAAATATAAATATCGAGTAAATTAGTAAAATTGTAATTGGGTTCAGTTTTTTCAATAATTAGGAAACCGTTGCTTATTTTTCTCGTTTTTCACATAAATATCAAATCCAGGATATCAAAGTGTCAGTGGTTCAGTGGGCATCGCGTTTGGGTCCCACCCAGGCGTTCCGTGTTCGATTCCTCGGCTGGCTAAGTCCTCCATCACAACACAAGCAACATCTTCCGCTTAGTGTGGTGGTAGTAGGAGATTTTCAAATGTTGTTGGGTTATTCGTAACCCGGGAATGTTTGTCTTTCTTTTTAAAATAAATAAAGGGCTTCGTCCAATAAAAAAACCAGGAAACGAGAAGTCTTACTAATAAACGTGTTTTACATTTGACCTAACTGATAATAATTAACCTAGGTGAATGGTAGCTTATCAGTAGTGTAAAATTTAAAATACATTTATTAGCAAGAAGGAAACATCTTTTTAAATTGTTGCCTTAATGATTTCTCTATTTATTATAATGGTTTAAATGTATTTATATCTTTGCCTACATTATTTCTTACCTCTTTTATTAAGTGCAATTCAGTGTATTATGTTTTAATTCTTTGAATTTACTTCGTCAAATCCTAATAAATCTTAAAAATGGATGTGTATAGCAAACAAGTGATTGCAATCCGTGCTACCCCTTGGTTCCTACTGTTCCAGGAGCCTTTGAAATATGATTACTTTTCCGATCACGGGAAGAGTTGCTCTCTGCTATTAAATCACCGTAACGTATGAGCGTTTGTTCGGCAAATGAAATTCTGTCGTAGGATTTTCGCTTTCAACATATCCGCAGTGAATGATCCCCATACCGGAACAGAGGGGCGAAATAACTGGAAACTTTTTTTTTCTACACGGGTGGAATAACCTACGTCATCTGTAGCTAAACCGATACTTAAACCATCACTCTTTGTAGAAAGGGAAACTACAGCTAAACAGGTAAAGGCTGTTTCTAGTTGAGTTTTTTGCACTTCGAAGAAAATCTTTTTGTATGTCTCACTGAAAACTATCGGAAGGTGTTCAAGTAAATCTAGTATTAACTAATGAAGCATTCTGAAACAACAAGAAAGTTGATCGGTTAGCGCTGACGTCGTCACATTTGCACAGCATTTATCTCTGAAATTTCTAAGTCAACGGAAAAGTTTTCATCTCGCAACGACCTTTTCATCAACACTTGATGTATTTATTAAAAAGTTCATTTTTAAAAATATCGATTTTGGTTGTATCTCTTTGTTGAAACGCAGGTCACTTCAAAGAATAAAAGCGGTCAGTGGCTGAGTGAGCATCACGTTTGGGTACCACCCAGGCGTCCCATGTTCAATTCCTCGGCTGGCTAAGTCCTCCATCACAACAAAAGCAACATTTTTTTGCTTATTGTTTTTTTTTTTAGAGAAACCTCACAAGAGTCCCAACTGCTCCCTTCTGGAGCCAGTGAGACTATGGCATCCCGAATTGGAGTATGTTGTGAGGCTGAAGGTAAGTGGGAAAGGAAAGGAGATGGGGAAGAGGAAGGTGGGAAAGTACCTGGCTATTCAGATCTAGTCACTAAACACGGCTAAAGCCATTATTAAGTAACGTTTCAATTCTGAATGGTGGTCTTACACCAGGGCGATACTGAGAGCATCTTCCACTCTGGAACGTGCCGCAAATATAACATATATTATTTTTTTTATTAATTAGTTGTGAAATAACACAAATTAATCAAATAAAATTTATTTGCGCACGCCGGGTTCGAACCCGCGACCTTCCGAATGGGAGTCAAGTGTCTTACCACTTGACCACGGACGGTCGTCTATTATGGTGGTAGTAGGAGATTTTCAAACATTTTCAAGTTATTCGTTCGTAACCCGGGAATGTATGACTTTCTTCAAAGAAAAAAACCTTCCTTAGAGGATTATTACGTGCTAAAAACATCAAATCCGTGAAATTAGTAACACTACCTGCCTCCGACTTCGTTAACATTGATTTTTTCCTATTTTACTTCTTCAGTGAGAATTACTTAGAGTCAATTAAATTTCTTAATTAAAGAAAATATTAAATATTACTATTAACTCCTGCACTACAGATTAACCCCGTAAACGTATCTAAAAGTTTTTTGACAATGGATGACTTAAAGCATATTGCCGTATTTGAGAATAATTGAATACGTCCATAAATTTATTTAATTAATAAACAGAAGATTGGCCATTCTCTATGTTCCCCGTTAATCACACAAGGATAGTTCCGACCCGGTCGTGCCATTAATACTCTTTATGAGCCCATTATTGCTAATTTTATCAGTCGATTCCGTGAATTTGGTTGGACAATCGAACATTTAACGATTGTTCTTCGGTATTGCCGATAGAACTCCATTTAGTACCAATTGACATAAAACATAATAATTATAATTACAGCATTGTGTCTACCTCAATACTGTGAGATACGCTTCACACACGTATATAGAACTACAGTTATATTATCTTGCAGTCTGTTATTAATATAAATATAACGTGTTGTTTGACTTCTTTATAGTATATCGTAACGGCTCGTTTAACGGATCAAATTATTAATTATTATTAATTTCGAGAAATCTATTTTGATGCCAGCTTATGAGTTTTGATGTTAAATATTTATATAATATGTTATTGAATATAGATTAAGCTAAATCAAGTATCTTGGATTTATAAACAAATCAACAATCTATTGTCAAACATCATATCGATAGCATATCAATCAAATAAGTCGATATCAACATAATTACTAATGTATTTATAAATCAGGAAACATAATAATGATCCGTATTCTACATCTCTATCTCTTATTATTTATCATTTTTTGGACTTTGTAAAATCAGTGGGTAAAACTTATTTGTTTTAAAGATCTCTTATTTTTAGATAGATTCGTTTAAAATGTTATAATATTTACAGAGATCATATTTCCTACCTTTAACGTTACTGTTGTACAAATATAATTATTATAAAAACTGGATAATATCGCTTCCATGAGATCGGATACAACTTGTTGAGTCAAAAATCTCTTGTAAAAATATTACACGCTGTTTCTTGCCAAGAAATCGCATTACACAGCCAACTTTCAAATAAATTTATGGAATTCTAAAAGGCAACGTTCTCTTTCCTACGTTTCTGAGCGAAATAATGGGAACCGGGGTTATGTACTATTTATTTTGCCAAATCACTCTCTTTTGACAGGTTGAATTGATTTATCATCTATCATAATATTAACCTTGTACCAAAGGAATAATAGATCTTTACAAAACGTCAATTTGTCAATAAACAATGGATTGTTTTTCACGTTGCGAGATTTAGAAGCTTGAACGAATTACGGAGATTCATAAATTACATCGCAATGTTATAATGGTTATTAAAAAATTCAAAATCGTTTTTCAAGTTTTCCACGCGATTTGAGATTCTTAAGCTTTATGTACCACTATATACATTTCATATTAATTTTGTTTTCTTATTTTCCTGGGGAAAAAAATAGTTATATATATTATTAATAAATAAAAACATGTTACATAGCATGAACCGGTGAAGTTACCGCGTAAGATTTTTTTCATGTTTCTTTATTCTTTGCATTGTTTATTGTATTGGTTGAGGATTTTTCGACCACCATGCTAGGTACACGCTGGTGTTGTGAGATTCATATTAAAAAATGATAGGGAAAACCATAAAATGATTTTAGTGGAAAAATAAAATATTAAAAAAGCACAGTTTAAAATATGTTTTGATTTTTTTTATGTATGGTGTAAAGTTAAACTATTTAAAGTAATATTAACAAAATAATTAAATATAAACACAATAAAGAGAGAGAATCCACATTTTTTTTAAATGAGAAACACAGAAGTAGAGGGTTTGTAATTAAACTATTGATTTTTTTTTTAATAAACATTTAGTAAATTGACATGAGGACAAATGGAAAATATCAGCGTCTTAAAAGAGTTATTAAATTTTGTGCGATTCCTTCTGTAAAATGGATGTTGTGTGTAGTAATTTTTTTAGTGTGGGATGTATGTGGAATAGTTGATTTGATGGTGTTTTTGTATTGGACAGTGGAAATTAATGTTTTCCAGGAGGAAATCATTGTCAACAGCGTTATGATTTTTAATTATAAAAATTGGTCGGTTGTATGTATGATTGTAATCGTTACATCTTAGTTTACAATTAATTAATACAATTCTACTAATTTCGCTAAGCAACGAACCTAATAAGAAATGCATACTACTTTATTTTAACCGTGTTCAGTATGTTCACCCAGTAAAATAAAAAAGAAATTCTAGGAATTCAACATACATGTTTTTTGTTCTTGAAAGAGATTCGCTACACTGAACTGAAGCCGGGAGTTTTACGGCATATAGCTCCTGCAAAAAGACCACGGAATGAAGATATGCATCGCCGTCCACACAATGCACACAAGGTCCAGGTAGGGGTCGAGGGGGCTACACTGATTTGTTTGTTTGTTTTTATCTTTAAGGGATTGGAGAGCGAGAATATGACGTCACCACCGAGTGGCGTTATATTTGCAGAGCTTCGATATTTTTGCTACGGAAAGTGTGATATTTTCAGAAAACACCTTTCATCGGATTTTGTCTTATATTCTTTATTTTTTGTAGCTGTGCTTTACTAGATAATTACGTTTGGATGGCTTTTTAATACCATTTTTTTCTTATTTTTTTTTATTTAAGTCTATTAAGAAAATATACAGTTGTTTCAAAATCATTTAACATAAGGTAGTGAACATAATATCAACCAGTTAAGTTCCATTTACAATTATTTGTTGTAATTACTGATTAGGAAGCAGTTAATTACAAGTTATAAAAGGTATATAGTGTGAGTGAAAAATATTAAAAAGAAAATAATAAACAACACAGAATTATAATAATATAATAAAGAATGCATAGTTTTGGTTTAAGTAGATTGTAAAGTTAATTTGGCTTTAAAAGATTTAAGGGTACGGTGGAAAATGTCAATATCGCTTTTTCGACACATTATCACTAGTAATGATTCGTTAGTAATTTACATTACTAAAAAATGGTTTATTTATCCAAAAGTATCAATAAAATGAAGTCAATAATAAATAAGGATAAAATAGCAACAGCACACCATGCAACGTGTAGTGTTTTTAAATAGTCCCTAAAGCAAAATCGTATATTCCCGAAAAAAAATTTGTTCATAATTGGATAGTGCCTAATAATTTTTATATCAAGTAATATTTGTACAGCGCCCTTAATGAGATTTTTCACAAAAACCGCGTAGCACAAATATTATTTTATTTATTTATTAAAAAACTAGCTGTTACCCGGCATGCGTTGCAATGCCAATTAAATAAACAAATTGTTTCCCCCTTCATGTCATTTCCCATTCTTCACCGTTCCCCTTCCGCCTCCTCTTCCTCTTCTCTCGCACGTCCCCTCCCCTCTCCCGCTCACCCCCTTCCACCTTCTTCGCCTTCCTCTCTCCCTCGTTTCCCTTCCGGTTAAGCCCCCCTCCTTAATTCCCGCTCCGACCCTCCCGCATACCCGTCCCCCAGCCTTTTTTCCCTGCCGCCTAACTTCTGAAACCAACTTTTCCAACAATTTGCGTGACCTATTTAATTTTTTTATGCAAATTTCATAATGCCAAGGCTCACCAGTATTGAAATATTCACGGGCATGTTCACAACAATAAAAAAAAAAAATAGCTATCGGATGAAATTTTAATCGCAATCGTATGAATAGTATAGGAAATAATTTCATAACGCCAGAGCTCACTATCCCATAACCATCCCGGGAATGCGCAAATCATATTCCCAAAGTTTCATCGCAATCGGATAAACGGTATAGCCGCGCATAAGGTACGAACACACAAACAAACAAACAAACAAATATTTATTTTTATATTATAAATTTTAATTTGTTAACTAGCGTATCGATTTTAAAAACAAGTATTTTATGTGCAACACATCACTATATTATTTAAACTTCTCAAGTCGGTTCCTCATTACCGAGGATCGTTACCCGTATTGAGAGCCGACTCAATTAATACACGACTGAGGGACGTACTTGTCCAAAAATAATTGGATGCTCGTATACATTTTGATCACTTCCAAAAAACTTTTTGAATGAACAACGTTTTATTGAGTAATAAAAAAAACTGGGGGTAGGATCATTTCCACAATTAATCTGCCAGGCGCCTTAAAAGTTATAGATAATTTTGCTATCCTTCTAATTTATTCTTTATTACCAAGTCAAGCAATGAAGCAATACATTAATAATAAAATCAGCGACAGACGAAAGATCATTTTACGTTCAGCTCCAAAAGCCACATTAAAAATATATATACTACAACTGATGTTCAATGATTTCTAGTCCTGGCAGTAAAACGTGAATTCTATTTTCACCAATAATTACTAGCCTGAAACACTCATCCATATTGAAAAAACCTCCCGAGAAAAGATACATGTCGCCGACGGGACTCGAACCCGCACCCCTTCGATTGCCGGTCGAGAGCTCTACCATTAAGTTACGGCGCCTTATCTGTTACCCGCCAAATGATTCAATATATACTAGTGTTTCATTCAACAATTACCGCTTATTAAATTTTTTCAATTTAACTAATGTTATATACGAATTCGTTGGAGCGACACAGAGAATTATAAAAAATCGCCTTGAGTGCTCGCCACTTTTGAAAATTAGTTTCGAATATTTCCCGCCCACATTAAAGACAACTACTCTACGTTTGTGTAAGGAGAAATATAAACAAAAAATAGTGCTATATAGCCAATGAATTCACCTATATTTTACTAACTCTTCTGTATTCTTAAAATTGATAGAAAAAATGTTAAATAATCTTTAACTTTATAAATGAGCGAAATTTGTACTTTAGTGATCTAAAGATTTGAAAATGCCGCTAGTGGATATTTTTAATATCTATAATGAATATTGTTCTACGTTTTTATGATCTTCATGGCCTGTTTGATAATCACAGATGCAAATGTATACCAGAAAATCATTTTTTTATATGTGTTCAACAAATCAAAAATTTAGTTTGAAAATTATTTTGAAGTTCGTTTGTAAGTTTTCCAACTGCCAAAATTCATTCTAAAGGAATTCAAAGACAATAGATAAGACCATAGACAGTCTATTTTATCAACTATTTGATAGAATAAATTGCTGTCCTTGAACATTTTTCAAATAATTACAATAAATGATTTACAATGTTACGAAAATCGGTTCATTTTTGGTTAAACGACATAACATTATTAACTCAACCTAACACTAAATTGCTTATTACACCAGCTCGTACTGCGACATTTCGGGATGAAATTGAGGCTGTGCGTTGTACGTCCTTGGAGAAGGTTTGTGGGCAAATGGGGTTAAGGCGATTTGCTCTGTCTACCCTTATTAATTGGCTCGCCACGTGGCAATAGTCAATAGCCATGTATCGACCAGCAGCATTCAATCGTTGATGTCGAGGTAAATTCAAAGATATCGGTTGAGCGTCCGCAAAATCGTAGGGTTTTCATTTCTTTAAGCGTTAGAACAAGGGGAAAAAATAAGGCGAAGCTTAACATGAAATTACTATTTTAGATACTACGAGCCGACTAACATTAGAAATATACAAAAAAAAGAGTTTTCTACCGTTTTACTTGAGTAGAGCAAAAAAATTAATTCTTACTTGGTTTATAAAAAACATAAACGTCCACTACTAAAAAATATATTTTTTATTAGAAATGTATAAACGCATGTAAGTAACAACTTTTAAAAAATACAGTATTATGTCTAAGATTATCTGTGACAGGTTCCCTTGATTAACTTTTTACATTATAAAATTATTCACCAAATAAATAAATAACACTTTTGAGCTGGAAATCGAGCGTTTCTAGACTCCTTGTGGCATTTTGCATTTGGTTTTTAAAATTTCATCAAACTTTGACTGCAATATTATTAAAAATTTTGTTGTAGAAAAACGACAATCGTGAATTTCGTCCCCGAAGTAGGAACCGAGTTGAAGATTTGTTTTGTTGTGACTCTATACATATGTAAGTTATAAGAGTACCTACCTATAAACCCACTTGGACAAAACAGCAAGCTTTTATCATTTCATAAAGCCATTAAAAAGAAAGCTCGCGTACCAGCTCGGTCTCCCCCTACTAACTTATGGTCGGTGCACAGCCGCACAATACAATCTCCTCACAAGCACCGGTGGGACTCCACATCGCATCAGCGCACGAGGCTGAAAGTAAAAAGCTCGAATAATCGCAGACCGAGTTGGCGACGTGCCTGACCGTTAAAGTAAAGTGGGTGCAAAATCTAACTTGGCACTTTCCTGGGAAATGTGCAGTTGTCGCCAGTTCTCACAACACTCTAAACAGCCCGTTTAGCGCAGATTAAACGGTCAGCACAATGAAAAGAGTTAATCTGTGTGATTCTGGGTAGATTGTAACCCGAACTTTGAATGGTAAATAAATTTTACGTGTTACGGAATTCAAAACCCAAATCTGTATTTAAGAGAAAATATCACGTATTTTTAATTTCTTGTAATCTTTCAAAGAGCACAAAACGTGTTACCCTTTAATTTATTCAGATTGTAAAATTTCCTCTGCGCCAGACGTGCAGTACGTCTTTGGATATAAACGCTGAAATTGAGGATGAATTTCCCTGGAAACTTTTCTTTGTAAGTTAAATTGGAAAACCAACATGGATCGCCGATGATCAGTGTTCAGAAGTAACAAACTAAGTTGGATTAACCCATTGACCATTCTTGATGTTAAAGGGGTGTTGGTTTTAAATCATTCACAGATTAAAACTTCTTATCCCATCTAAGAAGTGAGCAAGGCAAGGATTTGCTTAACTTGTTCATTTATTCACTTTTAAATAAGATTATTTGAAGACTAGCAATGCTGTACCTACCGAATTGTTAAAAAATATTAAATGTATTATGCGTGTACTTAAATCTTTTACACTTTAGCTTATAAAGTTTTTAATGTAATCCAGTTTTGATTTGAACTTTTCTCGATCAAAAGTATGATCATGATTATTTTTTGGGTTATTATATTGCATTTCACTTCCTATACTTATTTAGCAAACATTTCAGACAACGTATCTTTCATTGGGGCCTCTAACTGAAAAAGGAGGAAGCGTAACGCAAAATACACAGGTAATAACACAAAAAATAATCAATATACCACAGTCTAGTTCTTCTGGGAAAAATACATATTTTAATAATATTATTTTTGAATTCTGATCCTGACGACGATATTAGTACCTACATAAAAAAAATATATACTTCGCTTAAAACCCAACAAGCAAAAAGTTAGGTATTTATGTGGTAATAACGAATGATGTCATGACACATGGCTGATGTTTAGTGGCCAGATCTGAGGAGCTGAGAGTTTCCTAACTTTTCCTGTTCCTATTCTTACTATACATGTAAAAAAAATAAGAGTACCTACCTAGAAATGTCTAGGATTCCTTTATATTTACCTACCTACCTACCTAGTATTTAAGATATAAAAAATACAAGAACATATATAACACATAACATAGTGTAACCAAAGTAATGACACTTGAAAAAAAACAATAGAATAAAATAAAATTCATAATTCAAATATAAAGGAATCCTAGATATTTCTAGGTAGGTACTTAAATACTAGGTAGGTAGGTACATATAAAGGAATCCTAGACATTTCTAGGTAGGTACTCTTATTCCTTTACATACATATTAAATTTTGGGAGGCGAGTATGGGTACCACCGCCCGGGGAACCATTTATTGGATAACCACCTAGTGGTTGGCAACGTTTGTTGATCTAGTGGGGGTGCCCGGTTTAGTGGAGTAAGGTTTGTCTAGGCCTTAGGTGGCCGCTGCATTTGCCCACCTACTGAGTGGTTGAGGCAGATCTTTTGATTTCTCCAGCCGGACTCTCTCCACCCATCGCCTTGCACCTCAGTGGGAGGAATGGATACATCCGTCACTTCTTGACACTCTGGTCCCCAGATTCCTACCCACCCCTCATATTTCTTTCCTATCCAGAACTTTATCTCCTTCCTTGCCCTAAAAAGACCCCGACACAGCATCCCCAAAGATGATGAAGGCCTCGAGGGAAATTGTTTTTCACAGGGCCTCTTGTGTTGCGCTATTGTAAAAAAATATCCACAAATTCTTTCGTATATCTCAAAAAAATTCTTAGCATGAATTATGGTATGTATAGGCAATGGCAGTTATGTAGCTCTGCATAAAAATAAATAACATCATTATTCTAAAAATCTTATATCCCTTTCTGGGGACCAAAAGAAGGTCACAAGATTGGAACTTACATATTTGAAGATATCTACAGTCTGAGGTCAAGTTTTCTGAATACAAATTTAGTCGACATAAAAAGGAATGATCATTATTTAAAAGTAAAGGAAATGTTCAATATTCATTACGAAAGAGAAAAAGGGCAGACAAAAATACAATAATGTTAATAAAGGATGGCCACGGAAAACAGATATTTAAATTCCCCTATAATTCCAGGTTTTCCGGAGCACTTTTTACATTTTTCCCTGATATTTTTATTTGATATGAGGGTATATCTTTCAAAATTTCAAAATAAAATAAAGCAAATACGCAAAACAGTTTACTCTACAAAAGGATAAGATATTATAATTAATTACCAATTTGTGCACTTTGATGTAAAATTACAAAAAAATAAATTTTTGGACGTCTCATCCACACCAGGCTATTAAGATCAGAAACATAAACAATAAATGGAATACTGTGTATCTAATACTGTAAATCTAAATTTAAAGCATTATTTATTTCTTCACATTTATTAATTGGATAACCAACACCTCTTTCATAGGTCACGAGAGGTTCGCTGCGTTTGCTGACTTCGCAGGGGTTACCGGGTTCATGGAAGTGACTGAGCCCATGTCTTAGTGGTGGATGCATCTGTCCACCAGGTGCATGGCGGCCCGGGTCGGGAGAGACCGGATGAAGAAGACCCTTTGACCTCTCCCGCCGGTCTCTCGCAACCCAAACGCCTTGCACCGCAGTGGGAGGTAAGCATTCATATATCACTCATGGACACGTTGACCCCCAGGTTCCTATCCATCACCCGTACCTTGTTACCTACCCAGAACTTCTTGCCTTAAAAATACCTTACATACAGCATTTCCGAAGTAGACAATATTTTCTTCGGGCCTCATGTATCAAAGCCGAGATCTTAGAAATTTTGTTGGACTTTGATAGGACACTCCTATCAGGGACATCTATTCAGTTTCTGGTATCCTTCCAATCACAATCCTTCCTAAACATCAAATCATAAGCACCATTATACAAACTACTTAACAATCAATCAACTAACTAACATCAAACCACTTAACAATCAAGACGTCTACAACCACAATACTCGGAAAAACAATAAAATCCGCATTCTCAAACACACACTACAAAATACGGGATAAAAACTCTGAGCTATATTGTCCACACAGATAATTCGCTTCCAGCATAATAAAAAGTTACAAAGTAATGTTTTAAAATAATATTTTTCAGTACTTTTAAAAATGAAAATATATAATTTTCCTGTGATGTTTTGTTCTATCTTATTATTTTTTCTTCTTTTTCTTATCCTTTTAGTTGTAAACATCCATATTTGTATTTCTTTTTTTTTCTTTTTTATTTGTTTTCTCTTATTGTTTGTTCTACTTAACCTGTCTTTTATTTTTACGTTGTACTGCATGTGAAACCTATATTTTTATTATCAAAATACCTATTTAAAATTGTATCTATTAGCTCCCACTTATTTATTTATTTATTATAGATAGATACAAAAGAAAGTACAAGTTACATATTAGGAAGCTTTGGCTTGCCAACTAGGAAAGTTTCCCGTTCCAGGACAGACAAATTGATAGGTTTAGTTCATATTATTCCATAAGTTACATAAATGCATAACAAAAACAAAAAACCAAAAGAACAAGAAATTTCATTTTTCTCTGAAATGAATTAAACTTATGAATCGTAAGTTCCTCCCACCCTAAAATGAGTTTTGTAATTTTCCCTAGCAAGTAATAAAAACAATTAAAAAACCCTGATTTTGTAAAAATTAAATTTACTGACATTTCTTAGATAATTCTCGGTTTTCCATGTCTGTGGCCACCCTGTATTAGTATGAATTCATTATTCAGAGTGGTTGCTTATAAAGAAATAAAAACCTCGGTAAATGGTTTCCAACTTTTGATAAGCAGAGCACGAGAAGCAAGGGCAGATTAATCTATATAATGCACATGGTTAATAGCATGACAAATGGTGAAGGAGACCTATTTAAATATGTATAAACTACCCAACTTCTCGAGGGATGGGAAATACAAACGATACTAAACTTTCCTTTCAAAGCGCCGCAAAGTTGGAGCAAATAATGGATTAAGCACCAACTTGTTCAGTTTGTCTGACACACTTTTTCGAATAACATGAAGCTTCATATAATTAGACCTGGGTAGATTTCATTAGCTTTAAGTAATTGGGTAATTTGATTTGTTTGCAACTATTAGTAGAGATCTACTTATCTTCGTGTCTACGAAGATAAGTTTCAGACAAGACAAACTGAAATTAATTCGACCATATTTCAAAGTAAACACCCGCTTCGCACCTATGCGACTCGGGTTTTATCATCGATTAGCGGCATAAACCTCTTGGATGGGTTATTATTTTTTAAAGTTAATTTTCATGTTCTGTGAAAGGTCTTAGAACTTAGAAAGTAGTCTTAGAAAAAGTTAAATAAAACTTTCACATAACGCGAAAATTAACTTCAAATATTTGATGAACTTTTCAAAATTTTTTTAACAATCTATCCTTAGTGATTCTGAATGAAAGACTAATACTTTAATTATATGAACATCTTAGTTTAGATCTTACATAATTTATTCTACTTGAAAGTCCAGACAAAAATTGTTTTATGAATCTCATAAAACCAGAGCGTGTGCAGGTTTATTACATATTATACAATTATATGTATGTAGGTTTTGCTGAGGCATTAAATCAGGCTACTACAGATAGTTCTATTCAACCGACTTTCTTTTGGGTATGCTCGGAATAAACCATCTACGAGTCAGAAGGGTTGAACACATTGCTACACATTTCTTCCGACTGATTTGTGGATGGTTTGAAAACTCGACTATCATGGAGAGCATTCATTTCTATCTACCCGACGGTTTTCACCGTCATTGATAGCATTCACTACTCTTATCTCCCAGCCTGCAAGACCAACTTGCCAATGGTCATACCGATGAGAAAATAAATCTTGCCGTTCAATAGAATCAATTCGGTAATAAATGAAGCTGCCTTTAAAAGGCAAGCTCTGTTTCTACTAGCATAGTTAATATTATATCCACTGTTTATATTTATGTAGGAGTAATTCTTTTTTACAAGCTTATAAAAACACACAAAAATGAACTATTTTGAAATGTTTTTTTAAATAATAAAAGAATTGAATAATTAATTAATTAATTTTCTTTGATATAGTGATTGCGTTACAGATCATGAAAGCAAAAATCTGATTGTAATAAAATATAATTTTTAATGCACTTATCAAAAAAAATGCATTACGCCACTTAGATACATTCATTATTTTTATTCTACAATAAGAATTAACTCAATTAATGCTTTATTTATTGGAAAATATTCATTTGCAAAGATCGCCATTCAAGCAATTTGTTGCGAAGTAAAATACAAAATCCACTGTGTTAAGATAACTCACCTCATTTTTAATTATTTCGACATTTAAATGGGTTAAAAACATTGATAATTCAATCATTATTAATTACACTGGTATACAAATATATTAGAAGAAGCCACAAAACCACGTAAATTCGACATTTTAAAAGAACAAGATTTTGACAGTTGGCAGTTTGAAAAATCTTTGCTATCAACTGAATTGAAGTGAGTACTACATCAAAAGTAAAGGAAAGAACAGTGACATCTTTTGATCATTAATTGAAGTAGACTTTCAGTTCTCAAACAACGTTTTGTGCAGAACGCGGTAACATTTGAAAAAAATTTCAAAAAATATTTAACGAATGGTAGGAAAATGTGGTCCATTTTTGGACCAAAATCAATCCTAGAAAAATTAAAGTGGTACAAATTTGGACCGAAATCTCTCCAATCGTTAGTGATTGCGTTACTGATTTGTATTTTTTTCCCCCGCCTTATTTTAGTAAGATAAGATTATTGGAGGAAGCCCACCACTTATTCTTCCTGGTATAAGTAACAAGACTCTCGCAAGGACTCGTTTATTTTTTAATGAACGAATAAAGTTTGAACATATAAGTTTGAACGAATCTAGACCTTCAATGTCCTTGCGTACGGTGTTAGGAAGTAGTATCCAAGTGCTTACATAATATACAAAATACGAATAACATAAAGATTAATAATATAAATCAAATCAAGGCTAAAAATAATTTAAGAACACAACAAATAAACAAAAAAGGCAGCTTCGGGCAGGGTATCGGCATCTTGCGTTTGCTACAAACATCTGCAAAAATGATAAAAAAAAAACTAATATGGTGATATAAGGAATACTAATGTCATGTGGGATATCTTTCTCGTCATCTGGCAGTACCAGCGAGAATGTATATGGCTGTCAGTCTGGCCGTGAACGTCTCATCGTCCGCACCCTTTAGCCAGTTTCTCGATTCCTTGACGATACTGATTGGGAAGTATGAGGACGTGCCCGAAGACCCTAAAGATGGAAGCGTCGTAAGGTAAGGTTAAGACTTACACTAGCATGTGGTAGAGCACCGCCTTGGCGCCGCGGGGCCGCTCTAGGAAGTTGTAGACGCGGCTCTGCAGGCGCCGGTAGCGCGCGTCCCGGCGCGTGGCGCGGTAGCTCAGCGGCCGGCCCAGCAGCGACATCCGCGGCTCGGCCAGCCGGCCCCCGCCCCCAAAGCCACCACCCCCGCCCCCGCAGCCGCCCCCGCCCCCGCCCCCGCCCTCCGGCGAGCCCGAGCCCGAGCCCCCGTCGCCGTCACCGTCTCGTCCGCACTCGACGCTGGAACAAAACAAACAAACAATATTAGAAAAAGAAATATAATTTTTTTTATTTTTTTATTATTTGAAATACATATACATAAGATTTAGAAAAATAAATACAGTTGGTTCTTAAAAGCTGTTTACAAATAGATTTTTTTTTTAACAAACTACTCAACTCAACGGAGAAAAAATTTCTCGTGTTTGAGTTGAGGAGTAAAGCCTCTTAGTTAAAAAAAGTTAGAAATTATAATGTTTTAATTATTTTTTTTTAATTAGCTATAGAACGAATTAATTTACCTAGAAATTTAGGAGGTAGAGGTATAGTCAAAATAACTTATTTAAAACAAAATCAGGTAGAAATGTTAAGAAATTTTTTTCATAGAAAAGCTAATAGCTCAGAGCTGCATAAAATAATTTGCAAGGCAGACAGAAATATTTCACCTTTAAATTTATACGACGAGAATGCCAACATTTTTATAAATACCAACCAGGAATTATTAGATTCCTGGTCAAATAAAATTATTCACGCAAAACACTTCAATTATCTCAACCAAACGTATGTTGACAAACTTTCGTCAAACAAATGGTTGAGTATTGGAGAGTTGAGCGCAGAAATAGAAGGTTTTATGCTTGCTATTCAAGATAGAGTAATTAATACCAAAAATTATAGGAAGCATATAATCAAAGATCCAAATCAAATAGATGATTTATGTAGAAAATGTATGGCTTTTCCAGAAACTATAGAACACATTATATCAGGATGTTCTATATTAGCGCCGTCTGAGTATACATTTAGGCACAATCAGGTTTTAAAAATAATTCACCAAAGTTTGGTAATTAAACATAACTTGATTGACTGTCATAATATAGTACCATATTATGAATACGAACCAAATTCATTTTTAGAAAATAATTTCTTTAAAATTTACTATGATAAAACTATACTAACAGACAGACCAATTGGTCATAATAGACCTGATATAGTTTTACATGACAAAATTAAAAAAATAACTTATATTATTGATGTAGCTACTCCAAATTCCTGTAATATTCAAAAATCTGTTTCTGAAAAAATAAGAAAGTATACAGATTTAGGAAATGAAATTAAAAGAATTTGGCATTCTCAGACTATAAAAATATTACCTTTTGTTATTTCGGCTACTGGCATTATACCTAGCTCTCTTATTAAAAATTTAGGCATATTAGATTTGTCAAAGAATTTGTATACAAAAATGCAAAAATCAGTCATTTTAAATACATGTTGAATTACGAAAGATTTTTTAAATATTTATATTGAGGGATCAGTAGGATTTATCGGTCAAATTAGGAATTCCACAGAGCCGAACCCTCTGATATGAAAATATCTGGAGACGGTGAATTATATTCCCATTTAATAGTTTGGTAGATTAACGTGTTGTTCTTGTATTGTTTTGTATTAATTATACTTATATAATACACTTGCATAACGTGGATTTACTAGATGATCATTTATATGGAAAAGTGTATGAAAGGGTTTAGTTTTTCCTATGGGAAAAACTAAACCCGTTCCTGTAAATCTGGTGAATAAATAAAAATTGTTTACAATAATTAACTTACAATCTACATGAGTGAAAAATAAAAATTACAAATTGAATTTAATGTAGAAATAAATATATATTAATAAACTAATTAATAGATAGGTACATATAGTTGGTTCTAAACATTGAAATTGGCCTCAGCCGCTGATAAATATTTTATTTGAAGGTACATAATAATGAAACATAATTATTACATTATATGTATATATTTCTATAATCGTGATGGGTGGAGTATTTTTAGTATATTATTTTTAAGATTTCTCGAGCATAATGATAAAGGGAACAGTTTTCATTATCATGTCTAAGCAGAGTATATTTTCTGCAGCCAATATCGCAGAAGGCAAAGTTTGAATTCCTCGAAAAAAAAAAACAACATAATATTATTATTTCAAAAAATTTTAATCAACCTGTGGACACCGACTAGAAATGAGTTCAAAAATTAATCTACGCATAAAATTTAGGTTTTTCCTAGTAATGTTTACAGGTTGTTCATAAACAGTGAGAATGTTCTGATCAAAAATTAAAAAAGTAAAAAAGTAAGTATAAAATATAATGTTATCAAATGCAACATTTTAGGTTTAATGGAGAAGGATATACTGGTACATCTATTTCTGGGAAAGGTCACCATTAAAATCAGTACCTAACCTATTTGTTTTCAGATTTTAATCAAAATTAAAATCAGGTTACGACGTCATTAATTCGTATTTACTTAGAAGCCTGGCAGATGGATTAATTACGTACTTCTTTTTCCGTTTTCATATGTTTACGCTTTCTTAATTTTCCCAATTAGAATGCTAACTTCAGTGATAATACCGTACGAGAGCCTAAGAAGACTAAGGTCAATACTAAAGCAGATGTTAATATTCTTACAGAAATGCTATAAAAAAAAATTCAATATTATAAAAAACGTGAAATGAAATCCCTAAAGTATTCGAAAGAAATAAAATTGGTGTTATGATTTTAAAGGTTCATTCATTGGCTACGTCTTCATTACGCTGTACAAAAAGAAAATCAGCAATAAAGCAGTCAAAAGGGCGAAATGATGTGTTTGAAATCAATTATTGTGACCCCGGCTCGCGGTGAGCATCGTTGAAAAGGGCAAAGTATTAGTTTCTTCAAACATTTTCAGCAAAAGGTCAAAAGAATTTTTGAAATTAATTTCGACCGATAATATAATCGTTTTGCTTTTTTTATATATGCGCTAGTAATTGCTTGGCGCATGTAGTATTATTTTTATTATTAACGCAGCTCGGTATTTCAAACGGAAATAATAGTAAAAATATATGAAATTCGGTGAGGCCGTAAAAATGTCTAAATTTTTAAATATATTTTTTTATATGAAAACCGCACAAGAGCCCCAACTACTCCCGTTTGGAGCCAGTGAGACTAGGGCATCCCCAATTGGGGTATGTTATGAGGCTTACGGTAGTGGAGAGAGGAAGGAGATGGGGCGCAGAAAGGTGGGGAAGTACCTGGCATTCAGATCTGAGCCATTTAAAGTAACGTTTTAATTCTACATGGTGGTCTTGCACCAGGGCGATACTAAGAGTATCTTCCACTCGGGAACGTGCTGTAAATATTTTTCATATTATTTTTTAATGTATTACATTTATATTATTGCATTTAAAAAATTATATATTTAAATTTCGATTACCATACTTAATACGGACGTGTGTCTAGTGTGGTAGTCGAAAAGCATGTAAAAAAACTGTATAAAAAATGTGTTACGAATAAAGAAAAAAAATATAAAAGAAAATAACACAAATTAAACAATTAAAATTTATTTCTGCACGTCGGGTTCGAACCCACGACTGTCGGATTGGGAGTCTAGAGCTATATCCCTGGACCCTTTTATGAGAAGGCCCGAATAGGTAGTCTATTATAGTCACAAAAAATGGTTGCATATATTTTATTTTGCCTTTTTGACAACTTAATAGTTTATTTGCTAGGGAGCGGCTCGGTGCGAAGAGCGGAATAATGTGGACGTAGCCATTTACAAACAGTATTTTTTCATGATGTATTTCTACGCGATTTCTTTTTCTCGTCTAACTACGAAATAAAAAATGGTTGAATAAAACATTGCTGAAAATGTTAATTTCGATTAATAGGTTCCCGACTATTTATAATATAAACTATGTACTAGAAAAGAAACAAAAATGCTTCAAATAATAATCAACGTGATGTAAAATTGCTGCGATACTCACTAATTAGTGAAATTGGGCTCATTTTCCAAATTAGATCGCGTGCTACTAATTAAAGGAAAACATAAGCTGAACCCACGTTTTTCACAATTTTAAAATATATTATCATATGCTGCGATAAGACGCCATACAGGACGCTAGTAATAAGAGCCTGAAAACGTGTCCATTAAAACATGCTTTTCCTATCGCTGTGATAAAAATTCCGAAGGACGATGGACTGCGACTATCATTCTTGTTTTATATGGGAAGGTATGTATCAGCAACACATCTACAAACACTGTGAGGCACCATAATATCTAATATAAAATACCGAAAACTTTAATTAAATTTAGTTTTTCTCAATGAAAAATAATTTTAAAAAATAACCTATTTTGACGATCCGTGACAATAATCACGGGTTCAAAACTCTGCTTCAGCAAATGTATTTTTTTATTACATACTAGCTGATACCCGGCATGCATTGCAATGCCAGATAAATAAATAAATTGTTTTCCCATTCGTCCCCGTACCCCCTCCACCTCCTCTTCCTCTTCCCCTTCCTCATCATCTTCCCCTCCCACAATCCCTTTTCACCTTCCCTGCATCTCCCCTCCCCTCTCCCACACCCCCCCCCCCCTCACACGTATTCCGCTTCCACACTCACCGCCTTTCCCTCTCATTCGTCTCCCCTCCCGCGAAACTTTCCCTCCTTAATTCCCCATGTGACCCTCCCGCATACCCCTCCCCGCAGCTTTTTTTCCCTGCCGCTTAAGTCCATAAAATATACCCAATTTTCCAACAACTATGACCCATTTAATTTTTTAATGCAAATTTCAGAATGCCAGAGCTCACCAGCATATATATAGAAATATTCACGGGCATGTTGACAACAATTCAAAAAAAAATATAGAAATCGGATGAAATTTTAGTCGCAATCGTATGAATAGTATAGGAAATAATTTTATAACGCCAGAGCTCACTATCCTACAACCATCCCGGGTCTACGCACATTATATTCCCAAAGTTTCATCGCAATCGAATGAACGGTATAGCCGCGCATAGCATACGAACACACAAACAAACAAACATAAGGTTTTGTATATTGGACTATACCTCCTATCTGTATTTTATTTTGAACTTCGTTCCAAAGTGTAAGATACTCGTACAGGATAACTAAATAATTCAGAATTGAAGTGGCTTTTGCTCCGCTGGGTGACCAGATTTGAATTGCCACGTGCTTCACAACTATCAGATATTCTGATATCCTTGTCCTAGTTACTTCGTTAAACCTTCGTTTAACCTAACAAAACTCCCCAAATGGGAATTCTGCAGACCACTACTGGCTACGGGCAATTTGAACGATTGTGCGGTATCATTTTTAAAACACCTAAAATTTCAGTAAAATATTCGCAAAAGTAAAAGAAAAAAGAAAAACGGCGGTGTTCATTGAAATTAGCTGAGATTATACTTCTTAGATCCGTAAATTTTGTGCGATTTATTTCCCGTCTGAAACCTGTTCTTGACACATTGCAGAGTAAGTAGACGCTTGGAAATGTGGTAGGAAGTTACTACTACTAGACTTGAATTTGACAATAAAATTATAATTAAATACCATCTTATTACAAAGAGATACATAAAGCAGGAATCAAGAAACAGGAGTATTTATATTATACTTAATGAATATTGAAAATGAATTTGACTTTGAATAACAAAAAAAAATTAAGTACTAAAAAATGTTGATAAATGGGACAATTTTTTTAAAATAAAATATTTATGATTTTAATATACATATTTATTTATACACAGGTGACTGAATTTTCTGTTTTTTTTCATAGTTATACTAAAATTATTATTCGGATGTACGTGTCTTCCGAGTTCTGTGGAACTTAAGAACATTTAAATGCTATGAATTTGCAATAATTAGTGATGCAAAGGCATAGAACATATTCAAAATAAATTTATAAAATATCTTACCTTCAAATTCAACAATAACTTTGAATTTACATTTCAAACTTTGCAACAAAGGCGGGCACTAGCTGATTTAACATTTATACACAGAATTTTAAATAACAAAATCGACTGTACTGAACTTCTATCCTTAATTAACTTTAATATACCTGTAAGACGTACATGCCATACAGCACTATTCCACACTATAAGTTACAAAACAAATGCAGCAACTAATTCGCCAATTAACCGTGCTCTTCATACATTCAATAATGTTTGCCTAAACTCTAATATTGACATTTTATCGGATTTACTGCCCAAATTTAAAAGGAGTATCTTGTCAATGATATAACTGTTTAATGCGCAAACAAATCCCTTCACTGATCACCACTTCTCACACATGCACACACACTCACACACTACGCACATCACCCGGTAGTTACTAATTATACATTCCACTCAAGACATTACAAAGAAACATATCAAAGGTACCCACCATGAAATAGTATTTAATATCTGTAAACTCTCTCATCACACTGTAACCAATGTACTGTTTGTTTCTATAAAATAAATAAATAAATTTAAAAGCAATACTCAGTTCTTCCTTTTTTGGCATTAACTTCGTAAGTTGATTCCCAAAAAACCGACCCCGACTTAAAGTATTACAAGAAGAACACGCAAATGTCAGGAAATCCTCCTACACAGAGACTGGAAATTGAATAAAATAAGAGACAAAGGTTTTATTTATCTCTTGGACTGATTTTAATATGGTTGGATTTAGTAGCTCCTAAGCCAGTGGGACCTCTCTGAATAATAGATCAAACATAATGTTTTTATGGGTTTGATTTTTGATTCGTAAACCCAATGGTATTATGTTGAAGTATTTTTATAACAACCTTAGTATTTCCTACTCCTTCTTGGGTCAACGATTCAATTAAAGGCTCAATTTCTCAAGTCATAAAGTAATATAGTTAAACTCAAAAATATTTGGATAAATCTCCTTCTAATATTTATTTCCCAAATCCTGTAAGTTATCGAATTTCAGCCATTTAAAATAATCGATTTGAATTCAATCACGTTACCAAAAAACAGTATCAAAAATTTAGAAGATTATTAATTCAAGCGAAGAATTTTTTCGCATTAATCTACCCTTGAAAAAAAAAATTTTTCAATTTTTCCTGACGGTTTGCAATTTGGTGTATGTATTTCAGATTACATTCATGATTTTTCATCCTCATTTTAGTCACACAGTTATCGAAAACTTAATTAAAAACCATCAAACTACCTACACAGGTATCGTCTCTCCCTAAATGAAGTTTGACACGGTTCAGCCGTACTGAGTGCACGGCCCTATAAATTTACCCGTAAGAGGATAAATAAGGGACGGGCCGGTAATAAGTTATCTGTTTCACATATCTCTGCGTAATGTGAGTCATTCGTTAGGTCCTCTTACGTGGCTTAAATGGGAAATTTACTCACATCCTAAACAAGTAATCCCACGGAAGTTTCGGGCTGTCGGGACCCGGCCGCCTTTATTTGCTTATCGCACCGTATGTGGATCAACCCTGAAATCTATGGAAACCTGCTTTTTACATACTCGTATCTACCGACTACTGTAAATAAAGGAAGAAGGCTTTATCGCCACACGACTTGTAAGGAAAGAAGACTATATTCTTCGTAGTGTAAGAGTTGGCATTTTAGATCAGGATACTGGGTTGGGTGTTTTGTTCCCTTCAAGTAGGTAACAGAAATATTTTTACGGTGCTTTTTAGGGATCAATTAGTTATGTAACATTTTCGTGATGGGTGTTGTGATGTTGATATAATTTTTTTTATTTTTTATTTCTTCTAAACTGTTATCATGGGTGTACCGTAAAATCATTACAATCAATGACTGACCATAAAAAATACAAGTATGAAAAAATCGGAAAATATGGGTATATTTATTAAAGGATATATTTTGAATAATCGACTTGAGAAAACAATAATCACTTTTCACCATTTTTATATTGTTATATATTATCGTATATTGTATATTATACTAGCTTCTGCCGGCGACTTCATCTGCGTAGGATTAGAGTACTTCGAGTAATCTATTTTCTTTTCCTAGGTCCAATCTACGTTTATACCAAAATTCTTAACCTATTTATTTAAAAATATCTATAATTCTTGATTCGATTCAATGTATTAGGCGAGTACTTCAAATAAATTCACTAATTTAAATATTTTCAAAAATAGAATTTTGATTTAACAATCATTGTTTTGCAAAATGTCATTCTCAAATTTAATTCTCAAACAATAATTATTATTTTCAATTTATTGAAAATAAATAGTTAGCTTTATTAACTATAGCCTATATGTTATACTGATGCTGTAATATTGTAAAGTTTCATTAAAATCCATTCAGTAAATCTTGCGTGAAAGAGTAACAAACACGCGTACATCCATACCAACTTTCGCGTTTATAATATTAGTAAGATATTTATACTAGTTTTACAAATAACCTGTGATTTCAAACCTCCTTTCGGTTTGAAAAATGTAAAATCTGAGACACAGAATACAGCCTCTTGTCTCATATTTTTAAAGGTATATTTCATAATTTTATAATTCATGATGGAAATAGCGTTGCGAACTGAAAATTTATTACCTTTATTACCTATTTCAAATTCGTCCATTTTACAGCTTTTGCTGCATCGGAAAACTGATTTTCTGATGAGTTGAGTAATTTCAAAATCATTTTCACTCCAACCAATACACAAAATAGAACATTTTAATAATGAAATCTCCGAATTATTCGCTTAATCTATGGCATCTGTTGTTTTGTTAACAATCATTCAAATGTCTTTTCTTCAAGATATCTAAGCTTATCTTCAAGACAATTTGTCTGCGAAATATTTGAAAACGCGTGAATCAGAAGGAAGATATCTGACGTTAATTAATTTATCTGTTTGCGATTATGCATAAAACACTCGAATTCTATTCAAAGTTGTAATAAAGATCCTTGATCTAATTAATATTTTTAATTGCCAAGCGTACATTTTAAAAGCCAAACAAGCTAATAAAAGCATAATATTTCAGAAGAATGGAAATTTATATTGTTTTAGCTGGGCTTACTCAG
The DNA here is from genome assembly GCA_951813805.1 of Limnephilus auricula. Taxonomy (NCBI): domain Eukaryota; kingdom Metazoa; phylum Arthropoda; class Insecta; order Trichoptera; family Limnephilidae; genus Limnephilus; species Limnephilus auricula. The sequence goes on along the minus strand of OX638390.1, from coordinate 23,289,823 downwards.
AGCCAGCCAGTCTTTCTCCGGTTTCAAGTATACTTACATTAAATCTGAGACGGAAGAAAAGGAAACGACCTGATATTGAATTTGCTGCGACTGCAATAAAAATAACGGTTCATGGGTTTATTTCGCGGTTCGTCGTGATAAGGTTTAGTTTTCTGAGAAAACGATCTTTCTGCAGGAATGCGTTCTCTATAAAACCCCCGCTAATATCTCCATTTCCCATAATATAACTGTCTCTTTCCTACAAACTCTAACTGCTTTCTTGTTATTGTAACCGTATTTCTCCTATATAAAACAAATTGTCATTTATAAAAGGTTTATTTGTTTACGTATTTCTTTATTATCTGTTTGTTTTTGAAAAGTAAAAAACTTGTCAATTTAATACACTTTAATAAATGTTTTGTTTTTAATGGAAATATTTAGTCTGGTTTTAATATCTAATAAAGAAATCGTAAAGTAAAAATTATTTAAATTCTTCTGTACAGCATATAAACTATACGCTAAAGCAGCATTAACTCTGGGTCGGTGAAATCTGGTGTCATGCAATTCGCACATCTCTTCTCTCCGAAATTTATAGGTGAACGCAATTAATTATTAACTCGAAAAATCATTCGAGTCGTGAAGCTTGTAAATATTTTATCAAGCTTAAAAAAAACACTACAATTCAAAAATTTGCAATCGTTCAATAAGTAAAATAAAAATCGGTTTGAGCCGGGTTGTGACTTATAAAACTGAAAGGTGAAACAAACATCGCCAACGTTGAGCCATCTAATAAAACCTACGCGACCAACGCAAAATAGTGTTTCATGTGCAAAGGTTTTTTTAAATTTTCTTTTCTTGCACACTGACGAAGTAGGAATCTTCTTATATTTTCTCTTCTTCCGTGGTATTTCTTCGAAATGTTCCTATAAAAAAGAGTCACGTCTCTCCCATTTTCAAGACTTCAAAATTATTTATTATTTCATTTACATGATTTAAAGGATAAAGAATATGAGAGACATAATTGTAAAGAACAGATAAGGGTAATGCTGGCATTATAAGGCGCGAGCCCAATAATTTAAAAACAGGCCTTTAACTGCTGCCTCGCTTAGGAAATTTCCGGTTTGGATGAAAAGGCATTGTTTATAGCTACGGCTTACGTAGAGCTAATTAATTCGTAGGCGTTTCCGTTCCGCTACAAACAAAGTATTTTCCTTAGTTTCTCACCTCTAATTTTGAAAACCTAATTATTTTTATCTTCCAACACCCGCCAACGGGTCGTAATTCTTACAGGGTTGCTTTATATTTAGTTTATTGTTTAGCCTTTTGTGACTGAATATCTGAATCAGCTCGCCCATTTCATTCTGTCAGTGTGATTTTAGTCATTTGATATGGCTCGTTAACCTACTTTGCAAAGATATAAAGCACCTCAGGTCTTAAGGGAGAAGTCATCAAATTGTTTTCTGCTCAATTGCCGTTTAATCCACTCACATGCAATGGTGATAAATTACACTGAAGCTTTCACTAATTAATCTAATTTCTCACCAGTTAACCAAATGCGTTTTTCAAAATACATAATTACAGAATAAAAATACCTCTGTATTTCTGCAATTGTATTTACCAAGATGCAATTTTTTTCCAACCCTTTGAATTTTCTGGAATACTATATATACTTATACTATTCTTAGGAAAGTGTCACAAAGAAATGCTCTTTCCTACTCTAAAAATTCCTAAAATATTAAATGAACTCATGTAACGCAATAAATATGCACCACAACATGTGTTTTAGTACAAAATGTATGGTTTGAAAATCGTATTGCAAAGTTGTACATGAAATTACTTTATACCAATTTTGAAAAAGAAAAAAGTACATTTGCTTCCAAAATACTTTAAATTTGTTCACTATGCCCTTCTTTAACTAAAAAATCGTATACTACAGCTTGGTATATTATGATGCAAATTTTGTGTTTTATTGGTACAATCCATACCCACTCTACGCTACATAAAATATTTTAATTTAGTAATAAAATTTAACGTTTTATATCTGGGTTAATACTTGTATTTTTAATATTGAAAAAAAATTATAAACAACTGAAATTTTTTATTTATAAGTTAGTAAACCACATTTTAATATTTTTTAACTGTGTTCGAATACCATTCGGTACCAACTCGGTATCATATTCTATTTTTTTTTTTTATTAACTTTTCTTAAATATTATTTAAATGATTGACTGTTTTTAGTTTGAAATTTATAAACGACTCTCAATTCAGACACTTTAGCTAAGCAATTGAGTTAATATAAGCACGCTCTACGTTATTCAAGCTCACTTAACTTTTGCCCTCAAATCGAAGTATTTTATTTCCGCACATAAATCCCAAAACCGAAATGGAAGCTACGTTATTTTGTCAATATACCTACTCTATTTTATATCGCGCCTCTGTGATGAGCATTATCATTATCTCACAGTACCTCAATGATTTAGTTCAGCACCTTTTATCCTGATGACAATATTACCCTTTGCATTGTGAATTCTGAAATATTATACGAGTTTCGGAAACATCTCTTGTCGCCGCTACCTGATCCGTCACAGGAGAACAATATTCCGGTTCCAATTAATTCTGCGGAAGTCGAAACTCCTGTCGCTTGAATAACGTGTGGAACACAAAACGGGCGTCGCATAAAAGGCATATGTAATAATAGTTTTTAGAGACAAATTCAAAATTTCACTTTAGAGATTGCGAAGGCAGTATGGTGTTGATTTTTAATAAAATTTCAATAATGTACATGTACTAGACATGGGCAGATTTATTCACAGTAGTGAAACGATTCAGTCTGATTCCCTTGGCCTTTTGAACTGATTCCTTTCATTCGATCATTTAATTCATAAAATTCCCAAAAAAAAATTATATATATAATAATAATAAAAAAAAAAAATTAGAGACTAATCGACGAAAACCACGACGACGGGGTTTTTAATTTTTTCATGTGTGATATTGTGACAGCAAAACCGATAGAATAAATGTATTTTTATAAGGCTGTCAAATAAATCATCAAATTAAACATTTTTTATTTAAACATTAAATTTTATTTTATTTATTTTAAACTTCAAATAGTTCCGCTTCGTGTGATCGAATATAAAGCGCATTCTACCCAATTTACGCAGGGCTCGAAATCGGATGTTTTCGACCTACGATGTAACGAAATTGACGGCTCGTCCCACGGGGGAATCGCACTGCACTCCCAAACGGATTTGCGGCAGGCATTGAGAATGAATTGTATCTTTTGAGCAGTGTCTTGTGTCTTGCCTTGCAGTGACTTATTAACTCGCGAGCTGCGGACCTAGTCAGAACTGCAGTTAGAAATGGAACTAACTGACTATGACTGTAAATTGAGATTCGGAATGTAGGTAATCGGGAATCAGAGCGAAATGGATCGATTCGGACTTGGGACCTTGACGGCACAACTGAAAAAGACAATATTGTTTTGATTCCTGAATAAGTGAAACAGAGATCTCGCTCCGGACAAACTCAGTACCGACAGACTAGGTACGTCGATCTCGGACCCCAGGATCCAAGAATGAGTGTGATTGCATCTTGGAAATCCCGGTCGTTCAGAACTGTTTCGGCCGTTTTTTGCTTGTATTGGGCCGGGAACTAGACAGATCTACAGGGTTTTTTATGAATTACGGCGCGGGGGTGGGATACTTTACGTGATTTACAATACGTTCGGAGTCACAATACTTCGGCCACTTCGCGGCGCGCATCCTATAGAATAATAATATCTACGAAATATTGTAATATTTAAATCGTTTACGGTACACAACATTCATTGAAATAATTTTACAGTGAAATAATTGCAAATTAAAATTTATTATTTAGGGTGTAAGTAATGAAGAATTAATTCGTTTTGAAATTGAGAATCAGGTCAATTGTGTCACAATAATGAATTAATTCAATTATTTTCAGTCATTCAATTTTGCCCACGTCTAACATGTACAACTACATTACCATAATCGTGCGTCTGAAATCGTCGTCTACCTACCCATTTAGTTTAATTGAATTTTGAACTCCTCGAGTTTAAAATAAGGAATCAAACAGAACAAGCTAACGATGAACCCTCAAGTAGTTCCGACAAAGGCAAATTGAATAATAACCGGTAAATCCAATTCCAAGAGAGCGAGATCTCTCCAAACTGATTTATTTACTCTGTAGAGTACTTCTACCTTAGATCCGTATTTATTTTTTATTGCAATAACACTGGCACTATTATTCGGAAAAATTTTAAGGCGTAGAATATTAAAAATAATAATATATTATAATCATCACTAGCAACCAAATTCGAGTAAAAGTGGGTATGTGTCATATTTTCTTTTTTATATTCGCCAAATATATTAGAATAAACATCTTAGCGAATTGAATTAGGTAATTTTTAAGATATTTGACATTACGTAGATTGCTTATTTGTCCAAACGACCGATTTGGTTTTTGTTTAATCTTAAATTTAAAATTAAAAACGATAATTAATCACTTTACCAAGAATTATTTTAACTATTGATACCTTTATCTTTACGGAAATAGCTTCATCTTAAAGCACGGTAGACTCGAAGCTCACATACAAAAATACTGTGTTATAAAGTATTTTTTCTACTGATACACTACGTTATAAAATATTTCTTCCTACGGCAGGAGAAGGGGTCAGTTGAAATCGGAAGCGGTCGAGAGAATATCATTTCTTTGTACTGGATATGTCAACTTGACGGCTCCGTGCATGCTCCGTGTATTCAAAATGACCCGCTCTCCTGTTTACGGCGAAAGGGGGGTCGCATAACTTTTCTGATATCGCGATCGTAGCGGTCTCGAAAAATAACGCCGATTAGCGAAGATTTAAACTACGCTTATGGGTCTGGCGGGTCTCTATGGGATTGTATGGCGAGCGCTATTGTGTTATAAATATCTTTTTGATGTGAGCTGCGAGTCTGTCGCTACCTTAAGGCTAAGTTATACCCGCTCAAAAAGAAGAAGGAGAGATACGATAATACGAATGCTAGATGGAACACGCTTATATTAAAAACGTTTAATAAAACAAGGCTCGTTTAAAATGGAGCAAAAATCTCTCGACAATACTTTAAGAAGCATGTAAATATACACTGTAATTTTTTTAAACCTAAGACGTGTCAAATAACATAACCGTACGTGTTTTTTTTCGGAGCATACACGGAGAAAAATGTTATTCGTATAAACGGTTAAAACGGGACTGAAGTTCTTACGAACAAATTAACAGGGTTTCAATGTTATATGTATGTATATGTAATTTCGTACGTATACCAACAATATAAACAATGAAACACTGTTTATTTGTTCGTAAGAACTACAGTCCCGTTTTTAACCGGTTTTACTATTAAAATTATCGTTTTTTTCGAATAACATTTTTCTCCGTATAAGTATATAGCATCGAGTGAATTATATGCGATTACCGTTTTGGCTCGACAGTATCCAGGGATCTTCAAAAACAACCTCTATTTTTTTTAGAACTTAACGTAAAGTGTTCAAGGAACATATGTAATAAATCGGTAGAAAATCGAAATTCCCAGCCATATCATAATAAAATTTCGAATGGTCGTTTAGACAATTAAGCACTCGAGCGACGATTATATAGCAAAAAATAATTAGAAATTAGAAAACAGACATAGTTAAACAAATGTACCGATGTAAGGGAAGCGGAGCTGTATTTTCTTGAACTATAGGTTTTGAAATTTTGGGCGTGAATGTAAATGTGAAGATTCATTTTAATAAACTTTAACTTTTAGTTGTAAATCATTATCTGGCTTTATACTGCGCCCTTGAGGGGATAATTCTTTAAAAGCATGAAATGAAATTAACAAATAAAATACATAATATATATATATACCTACCTACAATTAAATACTTATATGACATGATTTATATAACTTCTGAAGAAAAGCTTCTTGCAACTGGTAATATGTTATTAGTTGTGTGTGCATTTTTGAGTTTATATTGCAATCTACATAAATCTAAATAATACCACAAACTTTTTAATCTCGATAATCGTGAAATTGGAAAAAGTCAGTGCACGGCACTGCTGGCATAATACGGGAAATAAATTTATTACGTGGCGGTTCCAAGCGGAATGGGGGATAAACGGTAAAATGAAGTGTACTAAGAAAGTGGAGGATACTTGGTAATAAAATAATAATTGAAAACACAGTACATTACGTTCCATTTTAGAAACATTTTGGTTTGTTTTATTCCTTTTTCGGAGAACAAAGTGTCGTATTTTAGATGATAACCGCACAAGATTCCCAACTGTTCCGAGCCAGTGGGACTTATGCATCCCCATAAAGGGAAGATACGAGTATGCTTGGTATATTGGTAGATACGAGGCTGGACGAAGAGCTGAGATAAATATATATGTAGAAGAGGATTGAAAAATATTTGGTTTTCAGCAGTTATATGCATCGCTCTAAATCTCACCAAAGGCAGATTGTGTGTAGTCTTTGAATTTGGCAAATATATTATCATCTTTCGTCGATTGTTGTGGCTAACTGAATTAATGAGCGTACAATTTTCTTGCTTATTTATTCAAAATGAAATTTTTTATATTGTATTATGTTCATGGTTCGATTTTCTTAGGGAGGCCACATCATACGGCCGGCACCTAGTGTGGTGCATTGATCCTTGAACAAAGGTTAGGCTGTAGCTTATCAGGTTAATCTTTATTATTTATAAGCCGTAATGTATGAAATAAAGATAGTTGAGAGATAAATTACTTAAAAAGGTATAACCAGACAATACCGGTAATTTGTACTTTTTAAATTAAGGTTTAGACGTGTTAATTCTTTTTTATAAAAAAACATAAATTGATTTTATTTATGTATTTATTTTTATTAATTTATCTGGTAAACGCAATTACAAAATTTTTGATAAACTAAGTTTATTTTTATTATACTAAGGTTATACCGTTGGTCGTTGGCAGGTTTGTTAAATTTTCAAACGAAATATTGTATTATACAATACAAATTTCAAATCATATAAAATAAATCAATACATAATCTAGTAAAGACACTTTTCGGAATTAAAATTTTAGTTAAATTAAAATCAAAAAAAAATAAATTCGAGAACATGTTTTGAAAAATCATAAATACTTATGATCAAAAAATACTTACAAGAATATATTTAATATACACGATATTTAATAATTTATCATCATGCGGTTTGCGCATTTTTATTGCTTACTTGAATGTAGGTATATATTAAAGCAAGTTTTGAATGAAATAAATCTATATTAAATATTTTGTTTAAAAAATTTGATACGGGGAAAAATCGAGCTTTGAGGAACCTCCCTATACAGTTGCAAGCATTTTAAACTTTAATTCTCAGCCGCGTGTCAATGGGTCTTTGCAACAAAACATAAGATATTGGCGTAGAAGAAACAATTTCTTACGGTAGAATTAGCTTCGTGGTAGAACAGAGCCCTGGCAAGGCCATGCTCCTGGGTTTATTTCCTAGATGCGACAGTATCTTTTTCTGATTTTTCTGTTTTAAATTTTCGATTGGGAGTCGCTGATATTGTCTTCAAATAATTAAAAACTTTATTTTGACTACTCTTTAAACATTGTATTTTAAGTTGATGAGATTTACAATTACTTATTAGATTTAAAATGTAATAAGAGTAGTGGTCACTCTGTTCTCTACTCCAAATATATTTATTACAGCATATTAATTAGTTAAAGTATATTAGTTGTTGGAATAATATTTGCATGCTGCTCATGCGGTACACACAGTATCTGAAAACAACACGGAATTATGAATTCCCACGTCACAGAGCCGCTGACTTGAAAAATAAATTGGCGTAGTAACGTCAGCGGGGGTGAAGTGGTACCAATTTTCTAAATTAGTGTAAATACTTGATAACTATCTATTAAAAATTTTAAAAAATATCATGATTGGTTTTTTCTTCAAAACGAAACGGATTTTTTGGCGTGCTCTCGTATTGATTTTTTTAATGTCGCAAGCTTATTTTATATCAAAATATTACAAACAAAAAAAATTGATGCTTTAACACGTCGTTGATTTTCATAAAACATTTTTAGAAAACCTTTTTTCATAGATAAAAAAAAAAATTATTTAAATGTGGTTCTCATCACGCCACACTTAAGAAGAACTCTGTGTTCATTCAGCTTAATATTCTTGTTAAAAAACCACTCCAACCCATAAAAAAAAAACAGAACGTGTATGGATTTTTTTCATTTTGTTTTTTGTTTATAGAAAAAAAGAAAAAAATCATTAATTATATAAATTAACCATAGATATATATTTATAGATCGATCAAAGCGTTGCCACTGCACATTTGACCACAGTCACCTTCCCGGCTAACGTCAGTTCAGTGCTCAAGGTGAGCCAACCGAGTTGGACCGAACGGCACGCGATCAAAACGATCTCCAAAATAAGTAAATGCGTTATGAAAGGTAAATGCGATTCAAGGTCAGAAATACATAGCAAATCCAGCGGAATAACTTTCTTTTAATATTGTTAACGTATTTATATTACACTAAAAAACGTACAAATTAAAATAAAATATTGAATACCATAATTTAGGTTCAGGGTTGCCACTAAAAAGTCGTTTTAGTTTACCCACATTAATGGGAGAATACATAATTTACGGATTAAGTTACTATGGAGGAAACCTCTGATTTTAAATATTTTGGAAATAATAATAAAAATTATGTTTTAATCTTCATACAAAAGAATTAAATAATCTTATTTTATTTTTCAAACTTCGCAAAATCACTTTGTGGCGTCATTTTGAATTAAATTAAAACAAATAACTTTGTTCAAATTAGAAATTAATTTTTAGAAATTAGAAAAAGTGTTAATAGTATATTAAATATTATTAATAACCAAATATTTTTTTAAAATAGCCATCTCTTAAATTTATTTTCTTATTAATAATTATATTTAAAATAATTTATTTTTGTTGTTTAAACATCTTTATTAACTAACTAACCATCACGCCGTTTCCCCGCAGGGGTAGGCAGAGAGGACGGACCGCCAAACAACTCGGTCTTGGCATACACTCCTCGCCTCATTCACATTCATACACCTTATCATACATGCTCTTCTATTATTCTGACTCTTGACATGGCCCGACTCAAGTATCTGATTCACTTGATCGTGCCATGTCTTCCTCGGCCGTCCTCGACTTCTTCTACCATTCACATTAGTATCATATATTCTCTTGACACTCCTTTCTTCGTTCATTCGCTCTATATGTCCAAACCATCTAAGCGTCCCTTTTTTAATCTTACTTATGACGCTCACATCGGCCTTGCATTCTTTTCGGATCTCCACATTCTATATTATGTTTTGATAATTTATATAATGTAATTTTTCATATTTTAAAATAATTTTTATATTTAATTTTAAATAATGGTTTTATCGAAAAAAAATTTTAATTGATTAATCACCTCTCTCTATAATATTTTTGTCCATAGTTATTTTTAATCTGTTCTTTTTAGTCTATACTTGTTTGTATATTTTGTTATTAATGTCATTACTACCCTGACGAAGAAACCATCGGTTTTGAAACATGTAGGTAATTGTGATTATATAAGTGGTTTAAACAAAGTTATTTGTTTTAATTTAATCTTATTTTAGTTTATTAATGAATAATCTAGTAATTATATTTTTTACGTATTTTATATTAATAATTTTGCAGGGTACCTAAGGATGCAGCATGCCGTGAGAAGTGGGTGGAAATAATTCGATTGCTGAGAAAATATAAAACAAGTGGATCATTCCCTTTTTTTATTTAATGGCATTATTTATAATTTATTAATTAACCATCCGTTAGTGAGAATTTTTGGTAGGGACAAGAAGGTTCCTATAATTGCAGCATCAAGATTGCAACTTTATGCAGTGATGTTGGGTTCATTCAATTTTTAGATTGAGAATGTAAAAATTTTCTTAAAAATTTAAATAAATACTTAAAAATAAGATTCTATCACGAAAGCACAGACTTACAAAAAAGAAATCTAAAAGGAAATTGTGTTCAAAACTAATGCTTCAAAGCGGAGTTCGATTTATTGGTACAATAAAAAATGTTGGAGCCAAAAATATCTTAATTATTTCATTAGTTATACTAAATTTTAGTCATACAATGAAAATATGTATTTCAAATAATTCTAATTAGTTTTTTATTATAAACGAACGTAAAAAAACCCTCCATCTTATTGTTTATTTTGGGTAAAATTTTATTTAATATATAATATAAATAAGGTAGACATTAATTTGATATAATATATAATATAAATAAGGTAGGCAACACCAACCTTTCATCGCAGGTCGTGAGTATCTGTCTTTGTCTAATCTTCCGGCGGTAACGGTCGTGCGACTTGTGTAAGTGAGAGAGATATATGTTTACTTTAAAATGTTTTGTGATTTCAAAGCTCCGTCGTCGTCGCGGTTTTATATTGGTTACACTTTATTTGACGCGCGGTAATGAGGTTTGTTTCTCTATATTGATCAATGAAATTAACAAAAAAAAATTAATGATCTCCCCAAAATATATTTGACCTCAGGGGAAAAAAAGATTTGAAATATGACTTTGATAATTACGGCGGTTTTGTAATCGGACGCAATGGCTGAACTGGTAGAGATCCGTCCCGGTAAGGCGTGAGATCTTGTTTCGTGTCCCCGTTGCGACCATTATGTTTTATAATTTTCTGTGTGTTGTTCATTTTCATATTTTAATTTAGATTATTATTAGTAATTAATTAGTACATAATTCAATGAAATATTTTTTACTATTATATTCGCATTTTGTATACCCAAGAGTACTAACTAGTGATATCCAGTATATTTGAATTTTTTTTATATATTTTACTCGTATCTACAATATGTTGAAATATCCATTAAAATAATTTTAGGTATATTATTTGTACTGGGCCGACATTTGACCCGGTAATCTTTTTACCTAGAGAAAAAACTCTCACAGAACACACTGCCAAAAGGTAAAATTAAAAGAAAATCTTTGATGTAATTTACATCAATTATTATCACGTCTAATACATTCAATCTAATTTCCACATATCACATAATTAAGAGGGTGTTAACAGAGAATACAGGAAATTAGTCCTTTTTAAATCAAATTCTAGACGTATTGACTCTTTTTTACAAAAAAACATAAATTGTTTTTTAAAGATTGTTATTTTATCTAGTAAACGCAGTTTTTAAATTTTGAAAAACTAAGTTTATTTTTAATATACTATGGTTATACCGTTTTTCGTTGGCAGATTTGTTAAATAATATAGTAAAACAGTTTTCAGAATTTGAATTTTAGTTAAATTAAAATCATTAAAAAATAAATTTTCTATTTATTTAAGGTCTTAAAAACGAATATATATTAAAAAAAATACACATTTATTTTGTTTAGACATTGTTGTAAAATCATAAATACTTTTGACCAAAAAATGCTTACAAAAAGTACACGATATTTAATAATTTAACATCGTGCTTTCCAAGCATTTTTATTGCTTACTTGAATGTAAGTATATATTAAAGCAAGTTTAAATGAAATAAATCAATATTAAATTTTGAATTAAAAAAATTTGATACGTGGAATAATCGATCTTTCTCGTTGGAACCTCGGTGAACAGTTGCAAGCATTTTTAAAAACGTTTATTCTCAGCCTCTGGTCAATGGCTCTCAAGGGCCATATTATTTGAAACCACATTAATTGAACAGAATCAATCGACTATAAATTATTTCCACTGTGTCAGTTAGGACTTCAAACTAGCAACACCGCATACTGCATACATCGTGGGGGATATTATTACCGAGCGAATGAACATCGGCAGTCAAAAGCTCGATCTACCGTGATATTGCAGTCAGAGTGCAAAAGTCAGCGATCATACAACTGATAGAAAATCAAACTGAACGATTGAGAAAGGATCTTTTTACAAAATGCTCTTTTCAAGGAGAGCGGAAAATTGAAACACGGGTGGTAGTTGAAGTGTGGGAGGACCAGGTATTACAAGCTAAGGAGGGGTGGCTGGAAGAGACTTGATGGGAAAATCCACCCCAACTGTAGCATCTAAAACACATTCGGCGAGAAAGTAATTTATATGGGAGTAATCAAATACCTGCGTACAAAGTCGTAAATATTAAAAGGGGGGGAAGTCTAAGGAACTGTTTAGCACATATGAGTGTATTTTTCTTATTTTCATTTTTATATTCATGAAAAGTAAATTAAGCAAAAGTATTTTAAGCAAAATGCTGAAGCTTCAAAGGGAATCAAATCTGAAAATGGGAACTCACAATATAATCCAATTATTTCAAAAGGATGTTACAAATTTAATATTTGTTTTACATTATTCGCTTTGAGCTACAAATACAAATCAGCCCTTAATTAAAATATCCGCCAATGGTCGACAACGATATAACATGCTTATTTATGGTTTTACCGCTGAGAGCGCAGTTGTGAGCCTATCTTTCATGTGAAATAAAATGGGACATATTACAACATCTTTACAGAAAATAAATGCACAATATTTTGAATTAAGGTTTTGCACTGGATACTTTTGAAAGAAAAGTGTTAAGAAGAATAGTACGACCCGTGAAAGAGGGGGAACAGTGGCGTATCCGGCACAACAAAGAACTGTATGATATATATCAGGCCCCCAATATCTCAGCCCATATGAGACTCCTCAGGTTGAGATGGGCTGGACATGTACAGAGAATGCCGGACACACGCGTCCCAAAAAGAATTATGGCTGGACACCCAGGTGGAAAGAGAAAAGTGGGAAGACCCAGACTGAGGTGGGAAGACGAAGTAAGAGGGGATGCAGCACAGCTTCTCCAGATAACAAACTGGAAGTGAGCCGCTGAGGACAGGAGGAGTTGGAGGCGAATGTTGCGGGAGGCCAAAGCTCGATATGGGCTGTAGCGCCATCGAAGAAGAAGAAGAAGTTGGGTAAAGTCGTGCTGGTCACGAGGGACGCACTCCGTGTCGTTCTAGTATCGCAGTAATAGACGAGACAGCGCACGGAGAAAAATGTTATTCTAAAATACGATCATTTTATTCGTAAAACCGGTTAAAAACGGGAATGAAGTTCTTACGAACAAATTAACAGTGTTTCAATGTTTATTGGCGGGAAAATGTAAGAATAATTTGTTGGTATACGTACGAAATTACGTATACCAACAAATTGTTCTTACATGTTCCCGCCAATAAACAATGGAACCCTATTAATTTCTTCGTAAGAACTTCAGTCCCGTTTTAAACCGTTCATGATCGTATTTTAGAATAACATTTTTCTCCGTGCGCGTAACAATAGTCGCGACGTTAACAGTATGATTAATAGCGACGTGTGAAAGAAAAAAATGTTTTTATTTTTAATTAAATAAAAATATCATCGGACAACAAAATGACATCTATATTTTTACTCCAAATATGCTTAGGAATCAATGGATGGTTAAAATCGGGTACGTGGAGTTACACCACGTATAGCTAGTCTGCTCTATCACACAAGCATTACTTATTAAAAGCATCAATGACTCCATTGATCATGCATTATACAACCTATTTCACTTTATGAGAAGCAGTTATATCAACCCCAAATATATCATATCGACAACTCAACAAGCGGTATATATTAGTTATTTTATGTGATCGTTATGATAATGTATTTATGCGTGTAAAATATCGACAAAGTAATAAAAAGCATTCTAACTGATTTCGCTCCCTTCTCGCAGAGCTTACAGCATCAACAGTAGTTGTTATTTCCTGAGAGAATTACACGAGGGTACTCGAATCCCGCTGCGTTGCGTCGGCCCACTCGGCCGCGATCGGGGACCAGTAGCCAGTAGGGTAGGCAATGTAGGCAGGGCGCGCCCGACGGAACTTAACTGATCAAAGGGGCAAATGAAGTTTACGTGTTCGTCCGATGGGATGCTGTGACGTATTATATTATGTGTTGCCTGTAATGCAGACGGATTGTTCACTGGCTGTATCTCTCATATTTTGAAAATTGACAATACACCTACATCTGAGGCCCTAGCACGCTTGCTCTATATCGATCGGTAGGATAACTATCGGTAATTTCTCATCGTTCCCTAGGACAACTGCACATCGCTAACGTACAAACAACAGTTGATGTCGAGTATGTTAAGGACACTTAGTCATTGTGTAATGGTTATTTTTTTTAACTGTTATTTAGTAATACTTTAATGGCAATTTTATGTAAAGTCAATGGTAATGCCTGTGTACATTTATTATGTATGAGTTCCAAATTATAGGCAGAGCAAAGAGACAACTACTGAATAAAAGAAGGTTAAGATTAACATCAATATAAATTTATTATTTTATAAATATCAAGGAATGTTAAATTAAGGAATTAATTAATCTACAGGGCGTGGCATTTGCTCGAAGAAGACAAATGATGGTCATATTCTGAATAATGTCACATAAATTATGAATTTACATCTACTGAATTTAAGAGGTCAAAATTAAGAAACTAAGTTAAAGAAATATAAGTTGAGCGCCATCTTGTCTTTGAATGAACAAGAAAACATTATTTAAGTTAATTTAAAAGGAATTAAACCATAATTAAAATGAAGCTAAATCTACGTTACGAAATTGCGAAGTGCGCAGTGCGAAGTGCGAAGTCAGAAGTCTGAAATCTGAAGTCTCCAGTCTGAAGTCCGAAGTCTCCATAGCGCCGGCTTCCGTTCTCATTCCCAGTGCCCGTAGGTGTGTCTCTTTCAGGATGCCAAATTCAAACTGATTCATAATTGCTTGTGCCGCTCGCCTCTCCCGGTTCTGGCGATCACGTGGTGGACAGTAGTGATGTGCATATCAGTAGCGGTAGGGGTGTACTTTCTAAATCGCTACATTACCCCCTTTCCATGGAAAACATTTCCAGTAGGAAATGTAGGCCCACCTGGCGCCTATTACTGCAACTGGAATATTGATGAAGATCCCTTTCATTATAAGATCAGGAGGAGAAGGCCATCATCAATCCTTGAGGCCAGGGTATATACCAGAGGTATCCATCCCGAAAGTTGCATCAAAGGGTGCTGATCCAAGTAGTGGAAACCCGTATTCTTGACTTGAAAGGTCCAAGAAGGATGCAATGTTGCAATGGTATTCCATGTCTTCTTTGTTGAGAAGCCCAAGATATGATATGCGGGACAACCAGCATAGTTGAAGAGCTGCTTAAAGAGTCCAAACTTCTTTGTTGAAAGCCAAAATATGACATGAGGAGGAACATCCAGTATTGTTGAAGAGCTGCGTGACTAGTCCAATCTTCTTTGATGTTCTCTACAGCTAAAACTGCCTATCTCATGGTTTATCAGCAAGAATATGAAAGCATTCAAAAGCAAAGAAAATTATTAGTATACAATTTAAAAAAATTTAAATACTCTTTTAAAGAACAAAATCAGAACTAGTTTCCAAATACAGGAAAAACTATATAAAACATTTGACCTCAACAAATGTGAAAAGCTACCAAGTAATTAAACTTAAGCAATGATATATCAAAATTACTAACGATTCAAAGTTTGAAAACTACAAAACTTTAAAGGTATAAAAGACCTTATGTCAAGATAAGAATAAAAGTTTTTAAAGAATAATATTTAAATCAAAGAATGATATTATCATCAGTACTAGGTATAAAAACCTTTTTGCAGCAAGAGATTTTCAAAATAGAAAAATATAAGATGAATGGTGAAACCACTGAGATTTCAATACAGAAAGTTAAATTAAAAGGGAAAAAAAAATTATTTAAATATTTAATAATAATCAAAAATTTATATGAAATTCAAAATAAATTGAAAATTTTCCAATCATTAAAATTGAAGTGTTAAATCCACTGAAAATATAAATATATTTTTTTTTTAAAGAAAATTCTAAACGAAAATTATTGATTCTAAAAACGATACCAACAGTATAATAATATTGATTAATTTCAATAATCAATGAATTTTCTTTCTGAAGGAAATAGAAAATTATTTTTAAATTTTATGAAGCTCGTCAAGCAATTTCCTTTAAATAAGGGAAGTACTTAAGGAGGTGAACACGAAAACATGTAACACAAAGACTGTTCTGATAATTACCCAAAAACGTACATATAATTAATTATGACGTCAAGTAAACCATTGAATAAAAACATTCCAAATGTTAAGTTTTAAGAAAATAAAACTAAATTTTAAATTAGAAAATCAATCACCAGAACAATGCTGAACAGACAACTGTTGAACAAAAATATTTTAACAACGATTCCATATAATATCCTCATAACGAGATGGAAAAATCGGATGATTCAAATTTTTTTAAATAAATCCCCAAAATAACGTAAATGTTATATAAAACTCCCAAAATACGTATTGTTTTCGGAACAAAACGATTGTTGAACAACTACAACATGAACAAAATTTCCATTTAAATCTTCAAATTATAGATGGAAAACCACGAAAAAATCCGGAAAATACCCAATGATAACGTAAACGTTATAATATAACCCAAAACTTCATATTTTGCTATACAAAAGGACAACAGCCCTCCCGCCTCTGTAGGGAAATCATCTACAGCAACAGGTCCTCTGTCTTCCTGCGATTGAAATGCAAAGGGTAAACCCAAAACCATTTCTGCGAAACGATTCAATTTCAAAAATTAAAAAAAAAATCGCGAATGGGAACTCAGAGGTTTGAAGAACATAGAACCCGATTACTAAAAACTTACGCACGCAGAGGTTACTAAACATGTTACGCTCGTAATTATTCGCACCGCTCGCAAAATAAGGAAACTTTTCCCACCGAAAGGAAAGTTTTAAATTGTTGGCCCGAATTTAAGTTACCCCACGAAATGATGGACGCAATGACATGACAGACAAAACAAAACAAAACATAACAAAACAAAACAAAATACCCATTCGAAGTTCATACTCGTGTTCACCTATGAACGTCGAACGTGTATTTTTTAGAAGAAATGCATTCCACTAAGTGCCGGACAAAGCGAAACGCCCTTCCCCCAAGACAAAACAAATAATAAATAGTCTGCAACCGTTAAAAAAAATATATATATATTATAAAGTTTAAAGCGAGAAAATAAAATTATCCCGAAATGCATGATGTATAACCAAACACCAACGTCAGATCTAAAATTTTTAAAGAGTCCTAAATAAAACTTTTGAAAACCACAATGTCGTATCAACTTCCATATAAATCCAACCTAATTAGTTGATGAAAAGTTTGATAATAACAAATATTTGTGTTGCCGAAGAAAGGAAATAATTTTCCAAAAGAAGTTAAGCATGTTTACTTAACAAAATATTGATGAATGACTATTAAGGATGCGATAAGATCAATTACTTCTGAAAATATTACTTTAAAAAAATTTGTGAAAAAAAAGATTTGTGTATAAATCACTTCAAGGAGAAAAATGTTGTGTTGCCGAAAAAAAAATTCGTAAAATGAATCTAAATATGTCACTTATATGATTAAATTTTTTAAAAGGCCATAACGAAGAGCAATGATTCAATAGCTTCTGAAATATTTTGTAAACAACAGAAAAATTTGTATAAAGATTTTAGCAAGAAAAACAATGCTGTTAAAAAAACTTCCATATGAATCCAACATGACAGTTGATGAATGTTCAATTAAAGCAAAACTTAAGTTGCCGAATATCAATAAAATTTTATTAAAAAGATAAGTTAAATGTGTCAACCCAATAAACTCTATTGAAAATGTAATTGACGCGGCGATAGATGTCGTTGATTGATATTACAAAAAGAATTATCATTTTCAAGCTAAAATGAAAAAATTAAATTACTAAACTGTGAAAATAAGGAATCTTCGCGGTACAAACAGACATCAAATTGACATATAAATCCCCAAAGGAATGTACAACTTAATACCCGAAAACACCGAAAAAAAACGAATTAATCTGAAAGCAATTCCAAAAATTTTTTTTAAACTACCACTCCCAAAATATAATTTAGAAAAAAAAATCAGGTATAGCTTCGCACCACCAATGAAATTAAGTTAAAATTTTTAACATAATAAACAGATCTAGTTCAAACCAAACTCTAAATATGTATTAAATCCTTCAATCGAGGACAAAATCCAGAACGGAAGTAGGAACCAGAGTATACACTATGATAATCAAAAAAGAGTACTATTTTTTTTTGTTTTTAATAGAGCGAGATGGTGATAAAAATTAAATTCTGAAAACAGACATTCAATTGATAATTAATTCTTAATACGTGCTTGACCAACCACAGTCAATCCGTAATAAAGCATGTGTGCTAAAAGAAAGTAAATTTACTGAAAAGATTAAAAATAAGTTATTCAAGAATTTTTTATTTATTTTTAAATCTCATTACAGTCACTCCAAACCAACACTAAATGTTGTTAAACATAAACCGAATTTATTTTAAATATCTAAGTAAATCAATATGTAAGCATAACTTCGAAGCATAACTGTGTTATGATAATGATCATTGTTTATATGACGCGGCGACGCACAGATGGCGTTAAATACGAACAAAGATATATTTTATGTAATGAGCCAAGTGTATCAGCACCCGCATAGATGGCATTATTTGTAATAAATATTTAATAAAAATGATAGCGAAAACACAAATCCAAAAACTGTAATATCGAACTCGCATAAATGGCAATTATAAATAAAACTGAAATGCATTTTAAATATAATAAAATAATTTACCGAAATAAAATAACTGTATTTCATCTTAGATTTTAGATAAGTTTGAAAACCCTCTAAAGGAATATTATCCAAAAGAAAAATGATGCAAATTATTTTATTCAATGAAGAACTATGTAAAATCCCAGAAAAAATTTCAAAGATAAATGAAAGAAATATATCCGATAAATGAATTAAATTTTCTATTATTCGAGAGGAAATAATTATTAAATATTAAACCCAAAATAACTGCTTGTAAAACAATAGATTGTACGCTATATAAATTTATGTAATTTATGCTATAGAATAATATTTGATTAAAGTGTTATTAAAACCAAAAATATATATATATTTTTTTTTTAAAGTGAAATATAAGTTGAATTTATAGAATATAATGAATCTACTGTACGATAATCTTCATTTATAGATATAATGATTTGCTCAATTATCCCTGCAAATTGAACAACCATCATCAAATATAAAATAAATTATCATCCCCATCTAAAAATAATAATAATAAAATAATCCATTTAAATTTTAACGCAAGACTATAGAAACTACTTTGATAAAATTTCAAAATTACCGCAAAAGAATTCAAAATACCTAGACTCCTGATAAAATGAATTCACACGACAATTCAAAAGCTTTATCACCACAAGGAAAAAGTAATGCAATACTTCCATCAAATATCAATCATATTGAAAAGTATTGAAAAATTCAAGTGGAATTTACAAGGACATACAATATTTACAAGAAGTAAATAAATCCAGTCAAATTAATCAATTTTTGCACATGAAAAATAATTAATTAAAATAATGGGAACGACCTTTATCCATGTTGTCACATAATAATCTGGATACCTCATCAAGTCCATTGAGTACATCGTCACATATTCAACGTTCCGCAAGGAATACCAGCGACCACTGAAAATCACATTGTAACAATTTTATTTTAAAGAAACACAAGGATTATTCTTGTTAAAATGAAAATAAGTTTCGCAGATGAAGATTTTAAATGATTTCTGTGCAATTATTGTTAGCAGTAATAAACGTGTAAGGCGAAATGTAGACCCAATTGATCAAGTTAAAATGTTTTTGACAAATGAAAGAAAAAAATTGCCAAAATTTTATGAAGTGAGTATATATCAGTAGCATAGTTCAATAAAACTTAAAAAAAAACACAAACAATCTGAAACAAAAGTTGTAACATTGACATAGACCCCCCTGTCCCGCATTTCAAAAGGTTGTGTCGCATATCAAACGAACGCAAATTTTATCCTCAAAATCTTGCAATAATAAATGAAGTTATAATTACGTAACGTAATTAAATTCAATATGACACTGTAAATAGAAATCGTATTTAATTTGGAACTTACAAATGGGTGATGCATTTTGGTGCGCTGAAGTAGGTAGCAAGTAGCAAGCAATCAGACCGCTAAGGAGTGTACTTGGTAGGTACCTACAACTACAATTGTTGCCCTCACGTACCAGCAATGCAACAATTTACAATCTACCGACGCGGAAGAAAGCATGTTATTTCAATATGAAGACACATTTGCCTGTAAAATTTGTACCAAAAGACAGCCAAAATACACAACCATATTAATGATATCGCATTTAAAAGTACATTCTGAAATTAAATGGCAATTAATATAAACGGTAACAGATTATTTAAATACAATGAAATGAATTTGAATTTGGATCTCTGAAAGTGCGAATTTTGTGTGAGAAATAATAAAATTAATTACGTACAATACAATAATTTAAAATAGACTCACCAACGACCAGTCGAAATCAGAACGGACACTATGGAAACCTCGCAAACCTCAATAAAACTTGATACACAAAAATAACTCTACCTACAAAAGAATTTTGTGACACTAAACAGAATAAACACGTGTACTACCACGTTGTGCGCCAATGTAATGGTTATTTTTAGTTTTTAATAATTATTTCTAATCAGTCGGTAGAGCATGAGACTCTTAATCTCAGGGTCGTGGGTTCGTGCCCCACGTTGGGCGCCAATGTAATGGTTATTTTTTTTAACTGTTATTTAGTAATACTTTAATGGCAATTTTATGTAAAGTCAATGGTAATGCCTGTGTACATTTATTATGTATGAGTTCCAAATTATAGGCAGAGCAAAGAGACAACTACTGAATAAAAGAAGGTTAAGATTAACATCAATATAAATTTATTATTTTATAAATATCAAGGAATGTTAAATTAAGGAATTAATTAATCTACAGGGCGTGGCATTTGCTCGAAGAAGACAAATGATGGTCATATTCTGAATAATGTCACATAAATTATGAATTTACATCTACTGAATTTAAGAGGTCAAAATTAAGAAACTAAGTTAAAGAAATATAAGTTGAGCGCCATCTTGTCTTTGAATGAACAAGAAAACATTATTTAAGTTAATTTAAAAGGAATTAAACCATAATTAAAATGAAGCTAAATCTACGTTACGAAATTGCGAAGTGCGCAGTGCGAAGTGCGAAGTCAGAAGTCTGAAATCTGAAGTCTCCAGTCTGAAGTCCGAAGTCTCCATAGCGCCGGCTTCCGTTCTCATTCCCAGTGCCCGTAGGTGTGTCTCTTTCAGGATGCCAAATTCAAACTGATTCATAATTGCTTGTGCCGCTCGCCTCTCCCGGTTCTGGCGATCACGTGGTGGACAGTAGTGATGTGCATATCAGTAGCGGTAGGGGTGTACTTTCTAAATCGCTACAATTGTGAACTGTCACTTATTCGTTGGCGATCTGTAGTCACGCTAGGGAACGATGAGAAGTTACCGATAGTTATCCTACCGATCGATATAGAGCAAGCGTGCTAGGGCCTGATGGACGCATATAACAAAAAATCTTACACATTTACAATTCCATAAAATATCTGATCAATCAGGTGGAATGTTGATTTGTATTGAGGTGGTGACGTCATCTACATTATCTCATTGCATAAAGTGTGTTTCGCGTAACAACAACAAGTTAGTCCATGAATTAATGTCACTAATGGTTTGTCTCAATTGTTGAATTATATCTTCAATAAGTCACAATTAAATCCATCTATCCACATTGTTTTTTCGTAATTGACTTAGCGTAGCAAAATCCTGTTTCTTTGCAAATGTGTTGTCTTTGTAAATAATCTGCGGCATTCTTTTATTTATTTCTTTATTGTTTATTTCTTTCCACATTAAAAAAAATTTTTCTTTCTTTTAAGATTTAACACACGTCACACGTCGCGTCGGGATTTAAAGTCGCGTATTTTTAAACAACAAAAGTAATAAAAGTTTTTTCGTAAGAAGCAATTACTTTGTGGTTAGGCATTACATTTTTTAAATAAAAAAACACCTACAGCCTTACTAAAAAAAAACACTCCGCGGCCGTTAAACGGTGTTTCTGTAGCACGTTGTGTAAAGTCAGTACATTTCGTTTTTCAAATTCTTACTAAACAAAATATATGGTTTTGATCTGACAACGTCGCCATTTTACCAGCCTTACTAATAAACTTTCTGAAAAATTTGTACAATGGTCAAACAACCATGTATGAAGAATCCTTACTAATTAAGAACTGACAAAAAATTGTTCATGGAAAGATATGTACATTGCTTACACGGCCAAGGAGGGTAGTTTATCTGTTGTATATATTTGTTCCATTTGTAATTTTCAACGAATTTCGAAAAAATTTTTTAATGTCCTATATATTTATTATTTTTTGAGATGTCGTAAAAACAAATACCATTTTAGAACCAAAATTTAATTGCCATTAATTTTTTCATATCTAAAATATACTTAAATGTTTAAAAACTGTAGTATTTTAGGCTTCAAACATCAAGTTGAAAAAAAAACTCACTTACCCCAAACACTTTCTATTAAAACATTGAAATATTTGGAAAAATTCAAAATTCAAAAAACACAGTCCTTTTATTTAATGATTTTTAAATAAATCTGTCACCTCACTTTTTACTCCTTCAAACAATAAAAAAATATTAAAAAATCTTGAAATTCTCTTTTCATTCCCAAAAATTTACAATAACAAAAAACTCACGTTTGAATACACTGCTTGCACATCTTAAGACATTAATTTCTTTGATACGTTTACTAAAATATGTTTTAGACATTTTAGTCACCAAAAAACATCACTTTCAAGAATTTATAATAAAATAAAGATCTTAAAATGCAAACTATTTCTGAATATAACCTATAGAACATTTTCTGACAGTTTAATTTAGAACACACGATTTTAGTGCCACAATTTGACTTAAACTAACAAAAAACAACACAAATTAATAGCAAATATATTGAGAACATGAATATAAGTGCGAATTAGTCATAAAGATTGAAATCATTAACTAAAAGATCATATTAATCAGACACACATTCGCGACCGACCTTTTTTCGTAGAGTTTGCGTACGCGGCTATATTTTCGGCAATGCGCAGGCGCATCAATCACACCACCTAGCGGATTATTATGAAAACTCCAATTTAAACAAGTAAAACCCAGCGTTGCCAAATGTAAAGATTCACAAAAACACCGTTTAACGGCCGCGGAGTGTTTTTTTTTTTAGTAAGGCCGCTAGTATTTAACCACGAATGTTTAAAATTTTGTATACCGACCGGTTTCAGACGGAGAAGTAAATATTTTTATTTTTTTATATATAGCCGATAACTCTTTCTTTGTATTTAGTTATTATTCTTTTTTGAAGAAGTTTGGGAAATGATATATAAAATGATAAAAATTCATGTTTAAATACTAGGTAAACTCAAAAACTTTACATATTTTGTATTTAAAAAGAAAAACATTGCATTTTTTCTAAAACTCAGCATCTACAACAATTGTAAAAAAATTCAGTTTATTTTTTTTAAATAGATTGATAATCTGAAATATCGACAGTTAATACTTAAAGTTATTCGCGTCCCATCACTAGGTTTGATAGTAACATTCTTGGACTATAACTAAAACTTTGAAAAATCATAAAAAAATGTTATCGTTATCTAATTTTGTACTTTTAGGAGAAATGATATTAGATTTGTTTTGAGATTCACTTGTCGTAGTTTTAATTTTGAATAAAACGAGGATGAATTGTACTCGTTGACAACGTAAAATCAACTAAATAAAAAAATTATTTGCGTATTAAAAGTACGTGCAATGGTCAATAAACAATGGTCCGCCTATGGTCGGGCCTCAAGATAATAGAATACAATCCCTTGTATTGTATTATCTTTGGTTGGTACCCACAACTCTATGAATTTTACAACCTGAATAGGTAGGAGTCGTAATAGATTCTCATGAATACGCAAGCGATATTGCTTCCCTTAACTCTATCATCTCGATTAATAAGCTATCTGCGGCAACACCTGCATTTCCATGCATTTCACGCTCTGATTATTGCAAAACCGCTCCAATATGAAGATAGGATAACCAAAGCTGTTTGGTGCAAATAGCCTACGGAAGAGTCCCCTTAGCCTTACTAATAAATGTATTGTAAATTTTACAAAACTGACTAATAGACACGTATATGTTTTAAAGGGTGTGTTAAATTTTAAACAAGTTTATTAAGTGTTATTTTTATTAAATTAATTAAGCAAGATAATATTATAATGTATATTGAATTTTTTTTTTTTGGTACATACCAACTCACTAGGCGTTCTGAGGTGGCAGGAATTTTAACTAATTTTCATATTTTAATCTTCGAAGATAAAATAAAATAAAATTTGAATTTAAAATTAAATATATAAATAGAACAAAAGAAATAAAATGAAAAGAGAAATAAAGAAACAGAAAAAATATGACAGAAAGAATTAAATGAGAGGACAAGAAAAAAATTGCAGGCGTTGAGTGTGTTGTTATATTGCAGAAGTTATCTGTCCGCATCTGTATATAATAATACACAGTGGTGTATAACCATACATTAATATTGTATGCGTCGATATGTCGTTTTACAGGAGGAAGTTTTCTTTCATTATTTCAATAAAATATTATGATAGGTGTTTAAGGTGAAGCTATTCCTGTAAAGGTAAAGGTCTCGTTAGTTTAAGTAATTCTTAGTTAAGTGATTAATTATCGTTTTTGATACTTTATTTTTAATTTTAAAGTGAAGATTTAACAAAAAAATAAAATGGAGATTGGACAATTAAGCACTCAGGCGACGATGTGTTACCACAGTTATATAACCTAAAACGTAATAACATTACTTGCTTTATAATATAATGCCGTAAAAGATCTGGTAAAGCCCTTTCATTTTAAACTTTCAGACAAGCTCAGACAATCAGAAAAAATAGCATTATTCATCCTCAAGCTGTCAAAAGTATTTAATACAAGCTGAAAATAATCTTACGTTGTATCATTATTTATCTAAATATTATATTTCATTAATATTACGCAAAATCATTTTTATGAACACTTCTTTCATAATACATTACTCACAATCATATTTCTACCTATAAGGTATTTTATTTATATCTCTCGGAGCAAAACCATTTTATGACCGATTGTTAAATAAAGAAGAACATCTGCAGCGGGCGCGGCCGAACGGACACCAGGCGGACACCGGGCGGACACCGGGCGGACATCGGGCGGATACCAGGCGGACACCGGACGGACACCGGACGGACACCGGGCGGACACCGGGCTGACACCGGGCGGACACCGGGCGGACGCCGGGCGGACATCGGGCGGATACCGGGCGGACACCAAGTGGGCAGCAGGGATTTTATTTTATTTAGTTGATGAAATTTTGCACACATGACCTTCAAAACAAGAAGAAAGTTACTATTTATATTTAGTCACTATTTAAGTTATTTCGAAAAACTCTGTGTAAAACCCGGAAACGCCAGTTATATTAAAAATATATATCATGAAGGTGACATAATAAGAGTATTTACCCACATAATATTTTTTTAAATCTGTAATTTCCATTCTGTCATTAACGCGTAATCAAGTTTGAAATCTTTGATTCGGATCTATTATAAAACAGATTATTATTTTCGCGTTCGTTATCGCCGTCCTACCTTATTTACGCTTGATCGTCGTTAATTGATAATAATTGATGTTCGAGATAAGATTACAGTCTTCTTCTATCATATGGTGAAGGGTTCAGAGGGGGGACTGCGTGATAGTCTAGGGTCCCAAAAGTTGTCCTGGGGACTTCATCAGACCCGGAGGATGGAGACGCCGGGGAATGAATGGTGTGGCCATTCCAAGTTGACCAAGCTTCGGTAAAATGTACTGCACCGCAATCACACACCTCCGATTATCTATGCACCACGTAAGCATAGCATATGTGGGACCTCCTGATCTTTTTGATGGAGGACCACAGTTTGCGAGACACTGAGAACCCAGACTGCCCTCAGTGGGTTCATGTACGAGATGGGCATTTCTTACGTCAGCTACTCAAGTCTCAACTATCTTCTAGAGTGAGTGCTATCCAAAGGAGTCTATCTCATTCCATCCAGAAGACTTTTCGGGATCTTAGGCGGCATCGTCTATTTATACAGTAAATGAATATCATTTTCTCGGTAAACCTTTTATCGTATCTTTTATTTCCTAGTATATTACAAATTTAATAGTTCTATTATTACCTACTTCACACTCGATCATTTTCAAAAATTTAATTCGTCGGTTAACCTTTAATGGCTATCTTTTATTTAATTGTCAGTTTTTAGTATTCGGCACCAATGCGTAGTAGGGAAAAATCCCAAACGAGCGCCCAACAATTTGTGCATGGTTACAAACCAATTTGTATAAGGTTAACCTCTGTCTCGTTCATATTCACTCCTTCCTCTCCTCATAAAAACCCTCCACATAGCATGATGTCATGGATCCTGAGGAAAATTATTTTCCTGGGGGCTCCAGGGCTTGTATATAAGATCGTATTTGAGATAATGTATTTGACATTACTAATAGATATGATTCCCAATTAATGCTACCGAGTAATAATAATACTAATAGAAATAAATTTAAAAAATAACTTATATCATTGATGTAGCTATTCCAAATTCCTGTAATTTTGAAAAATCTGTTTCTGAAAAGATAAGAAAGTATACGAATTTAGAAAATGAAATTAAAAGAATTTGGCATTCTAAGACTATAAAAATATTACCATTTGTTATTTGGCTACTGGCATTATACCTAGCTCTCTTATTAAAAATTTAGGCATATTAGATTTGTCAAAGAATTTATATATAATAAAGCAAAAATCAGTCATTTTAAATACATGTAGGATTACGAAAGATTTTTTAAATATTTATATTGAGGGATCAGTGGGATTTATTGGTCAAATTAGGATTTCAACCGAGCCGAACCCTCTGATATGAAAATATGTGGAGTCGGTGAATAATTTTTCCATTTAATATTTTGGTAGATTAACATGTTGTTCTTGTATTAATTATACTTATATAATACACTTGCATAGCGTGGATTTACCAGATGATCATTTATATGGAAAAGTGTGAAAGTCTGGTGCGTATATATATATATATATATAATATAAAAAATGATTCCCAATTAATGCTAGTGAGTAATAATAATATCTACTAAAAGATATGATTCCCAGTTAATGCTACTGAGATATTTGATTTCCCGGTTAATTATTTTGCAAAACTTTTGGGTAGGACTGGAGCAGGGAATGGTAGAGAGATTTCTGCCGCCCGCCGGGACTAGATCAGCGCAATCACACAGACGCTAATGTGACTCAGACGGGAATATGTGATAGATAAACTGATAAAGCTGCTACTACATCGTTCACCGAACACACGACTACTTGCCACTTAGCGCTTGCAACTGACCGGGTTTCACTGGGACCTAATAAGGTCTCCACGAATTTATCCCGCAAAGAAAATAGTATCATTTTATAGCAACAGAAGTGAGAACGTATTGAAGCATTATTTTGCGCAAACGACTCTTGAATACATCACATTTTCTTTTTTGAAGTAAATACTTCTTTACGCACGGTTGACTTGAAGGGTAAACTGGAGAATGCGTTACGGAAATTACAGCGTTACAAGAGGCGTAATATCTGGCGTTACGAACGTTACGGAAGCGAACGATAATAAATTTAAAGTAATTTTGAGGTTCATTCCTCACAATCTAATCGCAACAACAGTGATCAAATCCATAGTAATGACGTTTGGAAAGGGTGCTGGCATTTATTTTAAACTTTGTAAGAATTATCATCCATAATCCAGAATTATCATCATCATCATCATATTCATCCATTGATCATCTCCATAACACCCGTCATGCAAGGAGGAATCCAGTAGTTCCACCCACTACAAACACATCACATGCCCAAAGACAATACTCCTACTTAGGGCCTAAAGTGTTCAACCTCATTCCCGATACATGGAAATTGAAAAGTGCTAGCACTTTGCGTAAATGGATTAGCAATTGGCTTCTGGACATGGGGAGAGTCGAGAGCGAACATATGCTAACATAAAGTCACATACCTAATATGTACTAAATAAGTGTATGTTAATGCAAAAAAAAATATATATTTTTTAGTAATTGTTTAAAAAGTTAGTAAAAAAAATT
The DNA here is from genome assembly GCA_951813805.1 of Limnephilus auricula. NCBI lineage: Eukaryota > Metazoa > Arthropoda > Insecta > Trichoptera > Limnephilidae > Limnephilus > Limnephilus auricula. Next base: position 23,261,595 of record OX638390.1, on the reverse strand, counting down.
ATAGCATTGATAATATTATGTTAATTCTTATTATATTATCTTCCAAAGGGCTATTTATACTTAAGAGAGATAAGGATCGGAAAGTTACTTTTTATATCAATTTTAAAAAATTATTGTTTTGGTTCCTAATAACTTGATCTCCATTGTTGTTAATTATTTTAATACTTAAATTTAAATTTACGTATCTTTTGAGCAGTTTTTTTTTTTATTACTGTAAAATAACGTCTAGCCATTTCAAAAAATTAAGTTTTGAAATCCTCTGTATTAATAAATTGGAAATTCATATGTCATACAGTATTTATTCTGGTTTAGTAATGTATAATTTCTATATCTTAAGAATTTCAAAAAAATATAGTAATTTAGGATTCATAATATTATGTTTAATACTAGCTTATTAATGTGGAAATTCTAACTATGCAATTGTAAATGTTCTCCAAAATGCCCTGGAAAGAATCTTAGACTTGTTATCTCCCGAAAGAAACCATTCATCTGTTCTGTATGAAATTACTAATGTTATCCAAAATGACCCTGGTAAAATAATTACATCTTGGCGATTCTTTCAAGGAAAAAGAAACAATCCCGTCACTACAAATGCAACTACTAATGTTCTCAAAATTTGTCTTGACAGAATCGCCATTCCTTTCCATTGTAAGAATATGTACTAAAACACAATTTGGCTGTCCTGAAACGGGAATCCTTCCCAGTTGGACAGACAAAGGATCATCTTGTATTGTATGTTTGTATTATATAAATAAATAAATTAAATCAACAATCCCATTCTAAGCGTAATTCCCTTAATAAAATTAATCAAATTTTCGTTTAGAGTGTGCGTACTCAGTGCATTGAAACGACTGATTTGTCACGATGATTGGTAACAATCCAAACGAATCTTCAATATATATTCTTATACACTGATGATTGGAATGGTTTTATTCGATGCCAGAAAGAAAATTAGATTAGATTACTAAAGAAGTATTTACTTCAGTCGTGTGGTCTAAAGCACACTCGTATTTTTTAATGCTATCAACGAATATTCGTGACATTAAAACATTGTAGTGAGACACAATGAATAAATAAAACCACTAAACCTCTGTCATAAAGCCTAATTCCAATTAGATAACTTCTAAAAAATCCAAACAAGGTTTTAAAACATTTATTCAAATTGGCCACAATCTGGCCAGCGGACGCTGGTGGGTGTTTGCAAATTGCCCAAAGTGTGGCTAAAAACGCTCCAATGGGTATATAAATATAATATTTGTCTCCTAATATATAAAATCAATAATAAAGTCACACATACAAACACATTAAATGAGAAAAAGTGTGTGTATATTGAAATAAAATAATTCCTCCTGAAATAAAATGAAAATAATATGGCTATTTACTTATTTCGGTATCTATTCTAGTTAAATAATAAAAAAATTGTTGAGATTCTTCATCCCAGTAAATATTTACAACTTTGAAACATTCCGACAAGATAAATACTGGATAATTTCTTCCGCTCTATTTCCTCGCACACTTCTTTTGTTGATTTCCACTCAAAAACAAGGCTGGTTGTTTCACGGAATCTGAACAATTCAACAAATTTCAAAGTTGGTTTATAAGTTATGTGAATGTTCTTTTTAAGTTCTGTTATTATAGCACTATTGACCAGTTCATTCTACCTCATGTAGCTTTTTATCCGCTTTAATTCGGCACCTTTCCAGATATCACATCTGACTGCAAACATCCGCTTGCATTCTGCGCCTTCCGGAATGCTTCCGATTACGAATCATTTTTGTCGAACGCCATCGTAATTTCAGAGCAAACTGATCCCCGGAGAGAGAATAATTGATGCGGAAAATGGAACAGTCAACAAAATCGACCTTCTACATATTGATTCAGAAATTGTTCCGTTGCAGCTTGCACCAAAATTATGTACCCAAAAAAAACCCATAGTTTCGAACAAAAGTTTTGCAGCAACGTATTATTTTATCCAGTCTGCCTAATTTAGTCAATAAATATGCTCATGAAAACGCACGCTTACATCTGTAAATATTCGATGTTTATATTTCGAAAGTTTAAAACAACAAACGAATACAAAACTGGGTATTATGCAGTTTTTTTTACCATTTAAATATAAAAATTAATGTTTGTTTGTTCGTACCTTATGCGCGGCCATACCGTTCATCCGATTGCGATGAAACTTTGGGACTATGATGTGCGCATACCCGGGATGGTTATAGGATAGTGAGCTCTAGCGTTATGAAATTATTTCCTATACAATTCATACTATTGCGATTAAAATTTCATCCGATTGCTATTAATTTTTTTTTAATTGTTTTGAACGTGCCCGTGAATACTTCTATATATATGTTTATATATATATTGGTGAGCTCTGGCATTATGAAATTTGCATTAAAAAATTAAATAGATCAAGCTAGTTGTTGGAAAAATGGGTGTATTTTATGGAGTTACGCGGCAGGGAAAAAAGCTGGGGGGAGGGGTATGCGGGAGGGTCGGTTGGGGAATTAAGGAGGGGTGCTTCGCGGGAGGGAGATGGGAAGGTGAAGAAGGTGAAGAAGAGGAGAGCGGGAGAGAAGAGGGGGAACCCGGGAAGGGTAAAAGAGAACGCGGGAGGGGAAGAGGAAGAGAAGTCAGAAGGGGAACGGGGATGAATGGGAAATGACACGAAGGCAGAAACAATTTTTTTATTTAATTAGCATTGCAACGCGTGCCGGGTATCAGCTAGTATACTATAAGTTACGTAATAAATATTCTAAGTTTTGTGATAATTTTTTAAATTACTATAATCAAAAGAGACGAAAATAAAATGTTTTTTTTAGAAGTATAAAGATATGAAAGACATTTTATGGTCCATCATATCTTCGATTAACAGAATAATGAAATCATTGTGGCTCTCTCAATTATATTACATACACAGGATTTTGACCAAGGCAATTTCATTAACGGTTTTGGGAAATATATCCATCAGCACGTATTGTATTACCGTGATGAGGCATAGTTTCCTCGATAAATCCTACTAATGATGCGGAGACGAAGATCGTATGTGATGACATCGGTGTCAGGGGAGGCACTCCCCCGTCACCCTTCTAGACCCCCGGTAGCGAGGTTGGGTAGGAAACACTAGCTTTAGTGGAGACCCGAGTACATCAGCGTCAGAACGACAATAAGTCGAGCAGTCTTGACATCCAAGTTGCCGCACCAAAAAGCTTTCATCGCCGATTTCCTCACGCTTCAGATATTACCGATACGAAAAACAGAACTCTTCTCCGGGTATAATTTTCGGAAAACGTGTTGAAAATTTGCCGGAAAAATGAAATTGAAAAGGGAAAGATTGATGTAGTTTCGGTGCAGGGGAAATGCGATCGAGTTAACATTGTGTGGGAAGAAATTGCTTGTCCGGTTGAGAAACTAGAATGTAGAAAGAGATTGCAAAACTCACGGAAGCATAATGCATAAGAACTGCACGCTCAAATGCTCAGATGAGAGATGAAACCACCACGAGATGCGAAAAAATTAAACAATTTTGTCTTCAGCCACCGAGAGTTTTGATGTGATAGCAAGCTCAGAAAAACAATGTTCATATAAAAGTTGAAGGAAACAACGAGTTTTTAACAAAGGATAATTGAAAAAACCTTTTAAATTTATTTATTTTTATCTAAAGTGTGGATAATCTTTTTTTTTTATTTGCCTTCTTTGTCGGTATTTGAGAACCCAAACATCTTGCTTAATAAACATGTAAAGCCCTAAAAGTAAACCAGTTTTATCGGCTTACTACATTATGTAGGCACTAATAATATATTATGCAAAGGTTTAGAATTTTACCATAAAAGGCGGTAATAGGTTAGCCGCATAATAGGCAGCTGGCGAGCTACGAGCTATGGCTACGGGCTACGGTCCACGGGCTACGGGCTACGGGCTACGGGTTACGGGTCTGCTACGAGTAGTATACCGCACAAGTAGAATATCAAGGAGTTAAGCGGTGAATATTTGATGAGCAGTTTGCCGCGCCAGGAGTGCACGTAATTCTATTTCCTCAAAACTTCAATCCGCCATATTTCCAACACTGGAAAATGAAAAAAAAAATACTTCGCTAAGAAGGCAGACATGCACTCGCGGCTAACCTCATTACTCCTTGCGAATGGGAAAACTGCATTTCGGAATAATCGATATATATTGCACTGCCATCAGCCAAGCGGAATTAAAAAAGAGTTCGCTGTCAATATTATATGAAATATTATTCAGAAAGATTGGCAACTTTCATACATAGTTTCACACAACATTACAGAGTTAACGAAGAGGGTATTTATTAACTTTCGCTTTACGTATCAATAATCATAATCGACCTCCTTTCTTATAATAAATAACTATAATTAGTTACCTACAATGGTAATTAATAATTTTAAGATATTATTAAGAAACCTTCCCGCATAAAAAAATATGTATTTATTTTATTTCAACTGTAGAAAAAACCATTTTAATAAAATTGGTAAACATTGCATAATTAAAATAAAAATATTTAATAAAATATGGGTGTTACGTATATAAAGACAGGACTTTTAATATGGCTATGTAAAAAGGAATATATAAAGTTGATCGTCTATTTCTGGTGGGCGTGGAGGCGCACGGACGGTGCAGATTTGGTGTGTATAAAAATCGACAGCTTTATTCTGAGGTTGAACAAATTTCGCACACTTCAAAACGAGAAGAAGATTACTGTCTACGTGAAATTTTAAAAAACTACCCCATCCCCTTTTCCTACCATTTTGATGAAATTTTCACTCTTGACAATTAAAATTTGAGGAAAATTATTGTCAAAATCTGATATTCATAAACTTTGTGAAAAGCCCGGGCAACACCATAGACTTTTCTATCCTATACTTACCTAGCTATATAAATAAAATGCCATGTCCGTATTTGTTTGCCCATAGACTAAAAAAACTACTAGATTGATTTAAATGAAAGTTTTAAAGTTTGTTCTTATTATTGCCAGGAGTGTTTAGAGAGTGGTTTGGATGGAAGAAGTCGGAAACGTCCAGGGAATACTTATTTTATTTATTACTCTTAAGTTAGCTCACATCTTCGTGTGTGCTAATAGTTTTATAAACGTAAAATCTTTCTTTAAATATTAACATATCTTCTTCTTCTTCTTCTTCGATGGCGCTACAGCCCATATCGAGCTTTGGCCTCCCGCAACATTCGCCTCCAACTCCTCCTGTCCTCAGCGGCTGACTTCCAGTTAGTTATCTGGAGAAGCTGTGCTGCATCCCCTCTTACTTCGTCTTCCCACCTCAGTCTGGGTCTTCCCACTTTTCTCTTTCCACCTGGGTGTCCAGCCATAATTCTTTTAGGGACGCGTGTGTCCGGCATTCTCTGTACATGTCCAGCCCATCTCAACCTGAGGAGTCTCATATGGGCTGAGATATTGGGGGCCTGATAAATATCATACAGTTCTTTGTTGTGCCGGATACGCCACTGTTCCCCCTCTTTCACGGGTCCACATATTCTTCTTAACACTTTTCTTTCAAAAGTATCCAGCATTTCAGCCATCTTTGCCGTCAGTGTCAGCGCCTCACATCCATATGCCAATACAGTTCTGACAATGGTCTTATATATGGTTACTTTCGTTTTCCTGTGGACGCTACGTGACTTAAACACTGGCAGCAAAGAGAAGTATGTTTTGTTGGCTGCTGTGATTCTCCTTCTGATTTCTGCTGGATCCTCATTGTTCTCCGTCAGACTGGAGCCCAGGTAGGTGAATTGATCGACCACTTCGTATGAGTAGTTGTCTTTAAATTGTGCACTACCTCTTCTTCTATGTGAAGGGTTTCTGCTCTGTATCATCATTTTCGTTTTGTCAACATTAATCCGCAGTCCTACTTCCCGCGCCGCTATTTCTAAAGGGTCGAAGACCTCCTTAATAGCTGAAATTGATCTTCCGACAATGTTAATATCATTCGCATATCCGACAACTTGACTACTCTTGAAATAAATATTGGAACCAGTGTCTATTAGCGTTTTTCTTATTACATGTTCGAGCACAATGTTAAAGAGAGTGGGAGCCAGGCCGTCTCCCTGTTTTAATCCCTGCGATACTGTGAATTCTTCCGACAATTCTCCATCGATTTTGATCTGACATCTTGAGTCTGACATTGTGGCTTTGATGAGCCTAACCAGTTTAGGCGGAATCTGGAATTGTAGTAGTATGTCATATAGACACTCACGATCTATGCTATCATATGCTTGCTTGAAATCTATGAATAGTTGGTGTATATCTATATCAAACTCCCAGCACTTTGCCAAGATCTGTCTGACGGTGAACAGTTGGTCTGTTGTGGATCTACCAGTGCGGAAGCCTGCCTGATACTCTCCTAGTAGGTTTTCTGCGTACGTCTCAATTCTTTGTTTCAGTATTATGGTGTATATTTTATATGCTGTGCACAGAAGTGATATGCCTCTATGATTTTCGCATTTTAATTTGTCACCTTTTTTGTGAATTGGGCATATTATACTTATTTGCCATTCCTCTGGGATTTTTTCCAGTGTCCATATTTTGGTAATAAGATTAAGTAGCAGATTTCTCAGGTGATCATTTCCATATTTGAACAGCTCTGCAGGCAGGTTGTCTTTCCCAGGCGATTTGTTGTTTTTAAGTCTCTTTAGTGCAGCATTTATTTCTGGCATTGTTGGTGGATTCGCTTGTTCTTCATTATTTGATTCCGTGGGGATGTTGGTAGGGTGGCTTCTCAGGTCGCTATTAGGGTTGAGAAGTTTACAGAAGTAGTTTTTCCACACTGTTTTAATCCGTTCCTTATCGGAAATAATTGAGCCATCAATGTCTTTGCATAGTGTTGTATTCGGTTTGAATCCTTTCTTGAAGAAGTTTACTCCCCTATATGCTTCTCTAGTATTATTATCAGCAAAATCCTGTTCCATTTTTAGCAGTATATCATTAAGGAATTTTCTTTTCTTTCCCCTTATCAGCTTATTAGATTCCCTTCTCGCTTGTTCGTACTCCTGTCTTTTGTTCCTTGTTGACCTTTCCAAGTACTTCTTTCTGAGTGTATTCTTTTCAGCTATCTTTCTTTCACACTCTTCATCAAACCAAGGGTTTCTGAGCTGTCTGGGCATGTTTCCAACACTTGATTCCACTGCTCTTACAATTGCATCTTTTATATCATGCCAGTCTTTTTCGAGTGATTCATAGGAGTTTTGCTCAGTGATCTGACCTGGTAGGCTATTTACAAGGGCGTTGTGATACTGCTCTTTGCCTTCTGCGGTTTTTAGAGCTTCCGTATTGATTTTCGGAATAGTTGGTGGTTTCCGTGTCCTGTTGTTGGCGATTCGGCTCCTATAGGTGGCCACCACCATATAGTGATCAGAATCACAGTTGGCTCCCCTGTACGTCCTTACGTTAGTGATGCTCGTTGCCCCCCTTCTTTCTATCAGGACATGATCAATTTGGTTATGGTGTCTACCATCTGGCGATGTCCAAGTCCGTTTGTGTATGTCTTTTCTGGGAAATTGAGTCGAGGCCACAGTTAGGTTTCTTGAAGCCAGAGGAGCATGGCAAATTATGTCATGTATTTTAATATGCACGAGGCAAGTTGATCCAAACATTAAAAAATAGCGGAGTGATATCGTAAAAATTCCTCCCATCTCGGATATTTCATGGACACGTGCAAGTCATGGATAATGACGTCAAGGACGCTATCAATAACAATTTTTGGTGACCAAAAATTTATTTATCATTTATTTATTTACATCCCTATGGCTTTTGTATAAAACAAAACACCAGATCGAACGACTTATTTAGAATACCACACTGTAATACTACGTATCTGTGAAACTTACAATTCCTTACGAGACGTAGACATTTTCAACCATAACTTGAAATCATATAAAATGCAGCTTAATAAATTAATAACTTAAAATACTATTAAATATTTCTTTTTTGTGAAAATTATATTATTATCATACGTAGTAAATGGTATAACAATGGGAAATGTTTTGTGTTTTTCTTTTTTATGTTTTTTTTTTGTCATTTAACATGTTGTGTAGGTAAAAATACTAAATCAATATTTAACTCAATGGAACTTAATTGATCTACTAGAACATATGAATGTTTATAGTTATAATATTTTACTGTATGACTGTTTCCTAAATAAAAATAAATAAAAATAAAAAAAATCAGCTAGGCCTAAATTTTTTTTTTTATGCAACACTTAACAAGAACATACTGTATGTACGGTATAAAGGCAGGGGAACTATGTCGCTATCCGATTGGGCAGCGTCATGATGGAACTTTTCAAGTCTTAAAAAAAAGATATAAAATAGAAAAATAGAAAAACATATCTTTGAACTCTCGGATTTCTTACTTAAAAAAAGTACACTTACCGGTGGGCTTCAATGAATAGCCTGTTGTACTTATTCAATAACTGACCATTCACAGATAAAACAAAACTCACAAATTCAATGTTATCGCGACTACTCCCGAATTTATAAATACGCACATATACCTCTTTTGAGAATTGATAAAGTGACTTAAAAATTACAAACACAAAAATTTCAAATAATTTTTCTTCATAAAATCATAATTGATGTGAGATACCTACCTAATTTTCAAACTTCACTTTGGAAGTTGTGAAAATTAATAGAAAACCTTGAAATTATTTATGGACACCACACCATACATTACTTTATCAAGATAGAAAGATTGAACTTATCTCCTTCATTAAAATAATGAAATACCTGTACAGCGTTCTCACATTTCGTATTAGTAAGGGGAGACAGGTATTACGGACTATACCAACGGCTTATTAGTTATCATCAAACTCCAGAAAGCCTGGTTAATTATAGGACCATTTTCTAAGGGCGGCTTTTATTTGATCAAAATTCCCGATGCTTTAATGTCCTTAATTTGTTACGTCAACATAAATCCTTTAGACTCGTACAAAGACAGATTATATAACAAGTACAATAAAATATAACACACAAAGGATTTCGTAGTCTATGTTTAAATGTGGTTGAAATGGTTTTAAAAAATTCTGGCAGTAAGGAGCAATAATTATTACTAATTGCGACAATCTTTCAAAAGTCATTTTTAAACCGTTATTCAGTCAGTATTTCAACGCAGAAAACTGCACCACAATAAGTCCTTCTGCGAAATTATAAGACGACATTTTTTAAGTACGCTATTAAGTAGTCGATTTTCATTAGAGAATATGTGCACATTTCAAAAACTTACCGTACAGAATACAGTGAAAAATAACCAGCATAAATAGTCATCAATTTGAGTATTCTTAAAGTACAGGTTGATATTCTTCACACAATTTCACTAGGGTACATACAGTATGTGCACGTTTCAAAAACGTACCGTATACGATACAGTGAAAACTAACCAGTATAACTAGTCATCAATTGTAGTATCCTTGAAGTACAGGTTGACACACTACGCAATCTATTCTTCATGCAATTTCACTAGGGTCAGTATGTACACATTTCAAAATTGTACCGTATTCAATACAGTAAAAAAAAGGATAAATATACACATATTGGAGTATCCTTGAAGTACACAGGTTGACACACTACGCAATCTATTCTTCACACAATTTCACTAGGGTCAGTATGTGCACATTTCAAAAATGTACCTTATTTAATACAGTGAAAAAAACAGTATGTGCACATTTCAAAAATGTACCGTATTCTACACAGTGACAAAAACCAATATACATATATTGGAGTATCCTTGAAGTACCCAGGTTGACACACTACGCAATCTATTCTTCACACAATTTCACTAGGGTCAGTATGTGCACATTTCAAAAATGTACCTTATTCAATACCAGTATGTGCACATTTCAAAAATGTACCGTATTCAATACAGTGAAAAAAACCAATATAAATCTACATATATTGGAGTATCCTTGAAGTACAGGTTGACACACTACGCAATCTATTCTTCACACAATTTCATTGGATCAGTATGAGCACATTTCAAAACCGTACTGTATACGATACAGTGAAAAAAACCAGCAAACATATACATATATTGGAGTTTCCTTGAAGTACAGGTTGAAACACTTATAATATACATAATGCATTGATTTTTAATTAAAATAAAACAATACTCGCGTGTGCTTGGCGGTTCTAAAACGCGTGTTATCGCCATCGGTGTCAACGAGAAACTGCGAAGTTTTTAAAACATTGGTGTAGAGTTATATTTTATTATGATTTTTTTCATAAAGCCCCTAAACTCCTAAACAGTTACGTTAACGCATTTATGGAGTAAACTTACTCATTAACACGTCATTATTATTTTTTTGAAAACAATTATCGCATGATACATAATAATTAATCTGTTCTTTTGTTCCGGATCCCAGCTGTGAAATTATATAGCAATCAAAGCTTTCAGGGGTTGAGTGCCCTACGATATATTTCAAGTCTGATGGAACTGAAATTAATCGCACTTTTAAAAAAACCAACCCATAAAAAACAACCAAGTTTATTGATATGATACAGGTATTTAATTATTTATTTTTTTGTTTGAGCTTTAAATTTTTATATTTTTTTGTGTTTGACGAAGGTTTGATCCTTCACACCCAGTGATCGGAATCAACCGCGCTACCAACTATATTTTCAAATGTCTTTTAAAACTTCTTTCTCTTTTAACTGAGGTTTGAACCTTTTGAACCTAACCTAACCTAACCTAACCAGTGATCGGAATCAACCGCTCTACAAACCGGGCCAAATATTAAGTGTTATAATTTCTTCGAATTTCTGAAAAATGACTGTATATATGTCTGCGTGTGTGTACGCACACAATTGCCACAATTAATTTGTAATAATTTTTGGAAATAATGATACTGATTATTTATAAAATGCATTATCGTCAACAACGAGCCTATTTACTGAGCTTCAGCTAGATTGGATGACGGGAAGTGGTTTAATTTCTACTTCAAAGATTCCACTTGATTCATAAATTCATTCAATCAATAAAACAAACTTGAAATTCAAATACATGTAAATAAAAAAATTAAAACATTATGGTTCTTGAACTGCCTACTTATTCAAATTATTTTTTCTGAACAAAAGAAACACGATAGTTCGATAAAATAAATGCAATGAATCGAGGCAATGATGATTATAGGAATCTAGGTGGGTCAGTGGGTTTTTCTTTTGTAAAGTGGCTATATCTAAAAAAAAAATCAAGGACATGCATGACTGAGATTTTAGCCTTTCCTAGTATTTTTCTAGGATGATAAAAAAACTCCTTTACTTTTCTAAGTCTAATTTAGATTCCGATTTGCCTCTGGGCGTCATTTCCCGAACTTCCCACGCATGAAGTTTGGTCGGTCTCAATGGGTGTTTCGATCGTGCAAACACTTGAACTAAGTCGTTTTAGTGACTCAGAGCTTCAGACTTCTCTCATCCTCGCTTGTAAAAACTTCAAAGGTTGATGTTTGATTGTATAACCCGACATGGTATGACTGGATCGAATAAATTATACACTCCAAGTCCTCTTTAAGTGACATTGCGTTTCTGAAATTTTCTATTAATTGATCACATAGATACCTAAAAAATTTAGTTTTGTTTAAAAAAACTCGTTCCCCGTTGCAATGAAAACATATGTATTTTCATTTAACAGACTGAGTATGAGTATTCTAATATTGAAGTAGTTACAGTATGGTATGCCACAATTAAATGAAGTTACACAATTTTCTTTGAACCACAATATTTATTTACATTTGAACTTGTTTTGAAAGCACCCTTCATTCTTCAAAAAAGGGTTAAACTAAATAAACAGTTCAACTTTTATCTTGTGGTTTAATAAATTATAATCTGATTACAATAAATTTAAAAATAAATTAAGCAATAATAGCATAAATAAATTAGCCAATTAGAACCACTAAATATCATATTAATTTCATATAGATAATATCACATATTTATTTTCTCCCTTTTTCAAACTTTTCAAGCATTAAGCATTATATTTTATGTATTTTTAAAAAATGTCTGTTTTTCAGCGCATACTTTATGATATTCAATATGAATGTCTATAGTGTTTATTATAGGTAAATATCCCGAAACTTTTTAAATCATGAAAAAAAAACTCCCTCCCTAAACACGAGTAGTTCTCAATTAGGGAGGAATTAATTTACCCCAAGAAACATGTTATAATATACCAATATAAATAAAATAAAATATTTAATAAAAAAAATTGTAAACAATATTATGTATGTACTATGTTAATATTTTCTTAAATAAATAAAAAATTAAAAACAAATAAAAAATCTTGACGAAGTTTTAACCTTTTAGAAACCGATCGAAACTTTAATAACTCAGGTACGGGACATACGCCATTCCTATGTCTACATACGTTAAATTATCGTGAAAACACGCTTATGTGTCCAAGCGGTTAAACAAATTTAATAGTCAAATCAAAAACATTGATTCATTTAATGTAAATTCACATTAATATATAGCATTTTTTTCATATATCTATTACAAGCAGTGGAACTCATCTATTTTTATTCAAAGTGTAAGATGAATCAATACGATCAAGAAAAATCAGAATTAATAATTTAATGCTGCAGTCCATACAAACAGATGGCTTTTAGGGGTGATATTAACGCTGTATTTACGATAAATGCAATCACTGATTTTCGGCTGGTTGTTGGCTTGATTAGCAGCAATGTCATTTCCTGTTGATATTCATAATTATATCAGCACGTCACTTCAACAATATAATTAATAACAGCAAAAGCTCAGGCGCATTCAAACCCCGTGTTGCACTCATATTCGTGTAACCAATCTGCGATAGTGATGTCATTATCAGACGTCAAACTACTTCACTAAGCTTATTAGGCTTTTGGAAGAGTATAAAATTATATATACTCGTGTCTCGTGTATAACATTTTGTTCTCTTCATTTTAATTAATACATCATAATGCAAGTTCATATGAACCAGTTTAACTTAAGTAGATGCTGTATGATTTCCCACAAATGGGTATTTATAGAGATATTTTCTATATATATACAGGTTGTTAGAGGACGTACCTGACTCACTTTAACAAGTAATCCCTAAAATTATTTGAAGTGAAAAATGTCAATAAAATTTTTGTCTCCGGTGATTTTTTCGAAGACTTTTTTTTAATTTTTTTTTATTTATTAAGTCACTGGTCATTCAGTCAAGTGACCGCCAATCTCTTACCCCACCCCCAACTATCCAACACCTATAATTTTTTTTTTTTTGTAAAATTTTTAATCTGGTTAAAGTAAGTCAAATACGTCCCTTAACATTCTGTATATATACATATGCTAGATACTGGCAACAGGATTTAGACATAGGTCTCCCTTAAAAGTGTCCAAGCATATGTCGATATCTGGATCATCCGAAACCTCTTTTGTCTGTGAAAACGAAATATTTATTTTTCCAAACGATTATGATTATATCATCCAACAATCCTGAATATCCAACAGCTATCTTCTCCCAGAGTATGCTGATATTACCACATACTATAACCGTATTAATATCTGCCCACATGAAAGTGCTGTTATGTGTGAAAATAGCTTGAACCTAAAAATAAGTTGCATGTCTAGAATTTTTTTTCCTTCTACCTTCTATTACTTCTTCCTTGTCGTTTAATGATATTGAGAATTGCCTTACATTCCGAAGCTCTAGTCCGGTGGTCTCCACCATTTTTGAGAAAAGGCACGGATTGATTTTTCGAAAACACGAGGGGCCGGATGAAAATTAATTTTCTTATTACGATTAGAATCCAATTGGAATATTAATTTTTATGATCTTATTTTACAACAGAAAAATATTTATTACTAGCTGATTCCCGGCATGCGTTGCAATGCCACTTAAATAAATAAATTGTTTCTCCCTTCGTCATTTCTTATTCGTCCCGTTCCCCTTCCACCACCTCTTCCCCACCCTCGTCCCTTTCCCCTCCCACGACCCCTTTTCAACTTCCTCGCGTTACCCCCTCCCCTCTCCCACTGTCCCCCTTCTTGTAAACATCCCCCTTACTAATTCCCCTTCTACATTCTCCGCCTTCCCCCTGCCTCGTCCTTCTTCCCGTGAAACACCCCTTCTTCATTCACCTCCGCCATTCACGGATTACCACCCCCTTCCCCCTCCCGCCTTTTTTTCTCTAACCTCCCATCTCATGAATTCACCATCCACCTTCTCCGCCTTCCCCTCTCCCTTGTCCCCCCTCCCACCCTCCGTTCCTTAATTGCCTTCCGCCCCTCCCAGATTCCCCTCCTCTTCCGCCTTTTTTTCGTGCCGCTAAACTCCATAAAATATACTTATTTTTCAAACAACTCGCTTGTGCCCTACTGAATTTTTTTACAAATTTCATAACTCTAGAACTCTACATAATAGAAACCTTCACGAGCATGTCCAAAACAAATCACCAAATTGGTATAGGAAATATCTATAAATATATCAAAAGTGCGGGCTGTCTGTTGGTGACCACTGCTCTAGTCAGTTGAGAGTGCTCGGTGCTTGAAGCCCATTAGCTGACACCTTAAAATAAGTTTACCAAAACAAAGATTAAGATTTTCGTGATCATATTCGCTTCCTTTTCGTTTCACGATATTGAAGCATTTGCTTCCTTTCGAAACTCAAGTCAGTTGAAAGTTCTGACATCATGAATCATTTGCGATTTTGCCTCGCTCAGTTCTGCTTTTGGGCCCTCCTCATTTCCCTAGTCTAACCGAACACAAAAGCCGATTATACGGCTTAACACACAATGCATTTGCACTGTGTCCCCAATCAGTCATTAGTCCGTGGGTGCAGCTCTGCAGGAAGCTTTATTCAATATGCATTGATCGTCATTATGCAAGAGAACAAAGCTCCGTCTGTCGGTCACACCGCAGCATCTGGAAGGCCGCCAAGCTATGTATGTCCCGAGCCGCATTTGTCTTGCGGTCTCTCCTTCTTATATCGGCGCATCTCGAACATCGGATCCAATTGATTAGTGACATGTACGACGTGATGGGTGAGCAGCAAGCCAGATTAATAGAGAAACACGCAGACTTTAGTATGTTCAAAGACGGTGATGAAAACTCCGATTTAATGCACGGCCATTTGATAAATTTCCATTAATATAAGTCTTCTTAATTATTTTTATGGTGGAATAATATTGAATAAAACCTCGCATTGAAGAAAATAAAAACCACTCTCAAACGAAAAAGACGATACCTAGCAAATTTAATATGGGTAGAATCTTGCAATCATACATAAAGATGCGTTTACAGCCAAAAAAGATGCGATAAGAAAATGATGATAACGTTGGTTCTGTAAGCAACATACAGTTAAAAATAACATGTACGTTAATATAATCGAATTTGCTAAAAGGTCAGAACACTTCCCCGGCAAGGAAGAGGTCCTCAGTGCAATTCCCAGATTCGATTGCACATATTTCACATTTTTCGTTTATTATCTTCGATGATTAAACTTACATATCTACGCTAAACCACATTTAAAATTTGTTAGATATTTTTAATCAATCTGATCTGAAACTGAATGGATCTGAAATCTGATCTTATCTGGATCTGAAACCAACTAAATGCAGCACGCGTGCGCATAAATATTTACCCTTTTCAAAATACATTTCAAACGTTATTCTTCTCATTATCGTTGTGTGTTTTTGGGGTGTTATGCCGTGTTTTGCTACCTCCTTCTTTAGCCGACGTATCCGGCAGATCCGGCAGATCCGGCAGATCCGACGATGTGTCGGATCTGCCCTGATGATGGACACTGCAACGCTGTCCGAAACGTCGGCTAAAGATGGATGTAGCACAACACGGCATAACACCCCAAAAACAAACAACGAAAATGCTTTTGGCCGTGAAAATCTAAAAAACGAATCTCATTATTCTTCTCAATTTCAACTTCATATTAAATAAGTTCAAATTAACTAACTAGACCGATTATGGAACTATGCCTGCGATGCTTCCCCCAGTTCATATTCCATTGCATTTAAGCGAGGTAAAAAAAAATATCGACGTTGCGAACTGAAAAATTGCGTTAATCTGACAATTTCTGATAGAAAACCAATGAAACTTTCGTAACCCTCGAGCTAATTGTTCGAATTTTGTGCTGCTCCAACACGGATATCCTGTTTTAAAGTAAAAATTTAAATTATTTCTTCAAACTTCGCAAAATCACTTTGTGGCGTCATTGTTAATTAAATGAAACAAATAACTTTGTATCGACTACTATTATATAATCATAATTACCTATATGTTTCGAAACCGATGGTTTATTCGTCAGGGTAGAAATAATAATAATAATCATTTTTTATTGATTTCTTACACAATTACAAATTTAAATTTATTACATGTAAGAAATAATGTCATACAAATATATTACAAAAAATAGTTTATATGTAAAAGAAATTTCAAAGAATGTAGCAATTTTAAAAAATTAAAAAATTGCAGGCAGTGGTGATGATTTCGTCAATGTGGAGAGACTATTTCAAGAATCGAAAGAATTTCTCCTTTAAATATCTCCTTACCGACATAACATTATTACTACCCTGACGAAGAAACCATCGATTTCAAAACCCGTAGGTATTTGTGATTATAGAATAGTGGTTGATACAAAGTTATTTGTTTCATTTGGTTATTCGTAACCCGGAAATGTTTGTCTTTCTTTAAAAAAAAAAAAAGATTTAATTAAAAATTTAAAGTTGTTAAAAAATTCTTATAACTTTCTTTGCTTCCCTAGTTAGTCCGTTATCAAGAAATTTAATTTGGTATTTTTTTCCACCAAGATGAACGATTGATTAAAACAGTAATTGCTTCCTTCCGCTATAATGGAATTCTACCACGTATTTACAGTTTCAAGAATAGAAGAGAAAAACTATCTGAAAAAGGTAGTGGAAAACAACATTAGCATATTTTGGCAGAATGACCTACAATACTGTGCCCAAAGTTCTTCCATTATGCAAATTGCCTCTTCGCGAATTGACTGAAACCACGAGTAAACGAAAAAAGAGGAGATATTTGGAATAAGAGAGAATATTCAGAACTACAGGAGATATTTGGGATAAGCGGGTGCATTCATCATTCATCCTGGCCTCCTGTTCTCTGCAAATGTTCCGCATTATGCACAAATTATCGAAGCTCTGGGGAACCAGGTTTTTATAGGGTGTGAAATTCAATTAATTTTCCTTTAGACAGTTTCTGTAACGCTATTATTCAGATTTTGCTAAACGGAAACATTGCTGAAGGAATAATAGAAGTCAAGGATATACGTTGGAATTACCATTCCACGTGAAACAATTGTTTAATTAATAATGTATGATTTTGAATAATTATTATGCTTCTTAAATCTTCGCAAAAGAACTTCGTGGCGTTATTTTTAATTAAATAAAACAAATAACTTTGTGTACACCACTATACATATAATCACAATTATCAACATGTTTCGAAACCGATAGTTTCTTGGTCAGGATAATTATTAATTATTCACATTCTATGAAGATACCATCGGTTTCGAAACATGTCGATAATTGTGATATTATTATGCATTAACTTTAGCAATTCGTCAATATTATGGAGGGAGGTACTTTACTTGTAGGAATGGTGGGTGCCGAACAGTACCATACCTTATCTTGTTTGTAAAAATCAATTTATTTGTCACATCAACGTACAAAATCTTATTTTGAAGTGGGAATTAAAATAATAAAACGTATAAATAAAGTGAGAAAACATGTTGAAGATCAATACTCTGAAATTAACGTACAAAGCAATTTTTACAATTTGTAAGGCGGGTATGGGTACCACCGCCCCGGGAACCATTTATTGGATGACTAGGTCTTGCAATAGGTCTCCCCAGGTCGTTCGCTACGTTTGAAGACTTAGCAGGGGCACCAGGATTCACAGGGCGAGTTTGTCTAGGTCTTGGCGGCGAATGGGTTTGTCCACTTACTTCACGGGGCGGGCCGTATCAGAAGAGAATGGTTGAGGGAGACTCTCTCGCCCCATCTCCTTGCACTGCAATGAGATGTATGGATTCATGCTTCACACGTCCGTCACTCCTGATCCTGGGTACATTGACCCCTAGATTCCTACCCACCCTTTATACCTTTATCCTTCCCAAAACTACCTCTCCTTCCTATCCCTAGAATCCCGAAGATAATATATGTTCTGAGGATTTTTTCCTCGGGGCTTCCTGTATGGAGTAAATTTCTCAAATCTCAATTTGGGAGGCAAGAATGGGTTCCGCCGCCCCGGGAACCATTTATTGGATAACCAACACCTCTGCCATAAGTGACCCCAAGTGACTTAGCAGGGATGCCCGGGTTAATGGGGTGAAGTTTGTCTAGGTATTGGCGGCGGATGATCTGGACCCCAGATTTCTACGCAACACTCATACTTTTTTCCTTCCCAGAACTTCCTCTCTTTTCTTTCCTTAAAAACACCCTCCACACAGCATCCCCAAAGATGACATAGGCCCTGAGGAAAATAATTTTACTCAGGCCTCCTGTGTGAAGCTAATGTAAAAAAAAATGTATATCGCGTTTTTATCATCATCGTGATTTGACATAATTGGCTTGATATGTTATTAAGATAAGATCTAATCTTAAATCAAAAAGATGATAGCGTCAATATCTATTTTTAAGGGCGTCGTATCATTTCTTTAGCACATTTTTTCTGGATTGTGATATAATTTCATTAAAAAAAAATTTTGAAATCTTAAATATAAACCTTTTATGCTTGTTTTCACTAATCTCCCATTGAATCTATCAAAATATGATTACGTTTTAATGTTTTTAATGATAATGATACAGTTTTGTAGATAATGCAGAAAATGATAAAGTTATAATAGTAATAATATTGCGCACCAAAACTTTGTAATTCTTTCGTGTATCATATGGCATTATGTGATATATTTTTTTTAACTAAGTAATAATACAACATCGTTGCAAGGGGAAAACTCCTGAAAAATAAAACTGACATTGTTTTATTCATCCTCGGAAGCCGGACGTCCAGGTAAAGGGGGTTATGTTGAAATGGGATTCTTTAATAAATCCCGGAAAAGCCAGGCTCAAAGGATACAACCAGTTCATTGTCAGGGGATCAGGAATACAAAATAATGAATAAGTTAAGTCTTCATCGTAATCTGAACCTGATCCGTGGATTATGATTAACGAATGTGATTACACGAGCGATGAAAAGAGGAAGGATGATGGGTTATAATACATAAAGTAATAAAATCTCTTTCTAATCGATTCACACAGCATGTAATAAAAATAACCTTGTTAAGAGGAATGGCTGCGCGGCCTTTTTGCTTACTAAACTTTAATTGGATTTGAGCTAAAACCCTTTTTCACAAAATGAAGTTTTTTTAATTCAAAGGATAAAGCAAATATCTAGTATGGATATGTGCTACTTTATTTATTAACGATTTCATTTATAATATATTTAAAATAAGGAATTCATTTTTTCACGGTTTTAGGGGCAATTTTGGCATTTTTTATGAGTTCATTGTATATGTAACAGTTAAAACTCGTTGTTATGCCGCGTTTTCTCTAGTTAAAACTAGTTTTTACTAACTCTTTATACTAGAGAAAACGCGTTGTAACTAAGAACGGGTTTTAACTGTAACAGACAAGCTACTTGCAGTAGCTTTGCAGATATAATGTTAACATGAAAAAAAAAACTGTTTTTCTGTAACATATGTTTCGACTGAGAAAAATTAAAGAATTGTCTTGTGACAAAAATATCTCAGTTTTTCTATTAATTTAAGGTCTTACAAACTAAAATATTTCAGATTTTTTTACACACTTAGTTTGTTTATACATTATTAAAAAATCATAAATACTTATGATCTTACAATACTTACAAGAAGTACACGATATTAAATAATTTATCATCGTGCGTTTTGAGCATTTTATTCCTTACTTGAATGTAGATATATATGGAAAGTTTTTAATGAAATAAATCGATATTAAATTTTTATTTTTAAAAATTTTATACGGGGAATAATCGATCTTTCTCATCGGAACCTCCCTTTACAGTTGCAATCATTTTGGAACTTTAATTCTCAGCCGCTGGTCAATGGGTCTTAAGAAACCTACTTACCTTATCCGGTGATTCCTGACATTATTTGGAGTAAAAAATGCAAACGAAATTTTGTCTCCGGGACATTTTTAAAAGAAAGACGTTTAAAATGTCACCGGAGACAAAAAATTCATTATTTTTTTTTACTTCAAATAATGTCAGATATTACTGGTTAAAGTATAGCAAGTACATCCCTTAGGTATCATTCTGTATGTATCTCATTCCTACCAATATATCTTTCGCCCTCGAAGTGATTTCTCCCAAAAACGGCGCTTTACAAATTATATCATATTATTCATTATTATTATCGACGTTGAGTGGCGATTAAATCCTTACTAACGAACATGTTAAAAAAATATATTATTGCGAACATTAGAATTTGACCGGTTAGTGGAGAGTTGAAAAATGCTTCTGGTTTAAAAGTAATGCATATGTAAATAATTGTAAACTTAAGTAAATATCTTTCAAAATAATTTTTCAAATTATGTCAAAGAATCTGTCATAACTCCTGTCACATAATCTTTCCAGTGTACTTATTATACATAGAGCCAGCGCGCAGCGTGTCGATGAAATCCATATTAATTGCGTAATGCAATAATTCATGCATTTTCGATTGTGGTCTAAATAATAATTATTCTATTCTAAATATTTTAACTCAAGATTTTGATATCATATTCCTCTATAGCAGATTGGAGATAATATTTTTTCTAACTCACGTAATATGGAAATTTTATTTACCTGCGCCCATTAGAAATGGGCGAAATGAGGCAAAATAAAAAAAAAATTATTTACTACTCCACAGGGATCTTTTTTATGAGTAGGCGCTAGCATTTTTGAATAACGTCAATAATAAATTTAATATTGTCCCAAACATAAAATGCTCATGCGTTCGTAAAAACGAGAATAGTAAAAAAAACGCACGGGATTATTTTATTACCGAGTCGTATTAAAAAATTCGCATGAATAAATAAACTCACGGGAGTGATGTATGGCGGAAACCTGTAAACAAGTTGCTAAAATTCAATATAGTGTACCTAAATGTTCACAGTACGAATGGACATAAACTTTAGTTAATATTTCGCAGAAATACAACCGTTTTTGTTTTACATAAGTTAAAACGTAAGATCTGCCGTCGTGAAATTTGTAAAGTAATTTATTTCTGAAATTTCAACGGCAGAACAGCGTTCTTTTTATAGTGTACAGTAAAGTTTCGAAAATGTAAACGTTCCTTGTTCCGTATTTATCAATTATTGTTCCATAGCAGATAGCACGGAAAGAACTCACAAAAAAGCTTATCACATGTATTTTTAATAGTAATTAGTTTTATTTTACAATTAACATTTTGTTTTCTAAAGCCAGATTGTACATTTTAGTTAATTTAAATAATATTAGTACGTTTACACTAAATAATTGTTTTGTAAAAAAATATTTCTTTTTGTTGGTACTAGCGAGTTCCCGGCATGCGTTGCAATGTCTCTTAAATAAATACATTATTACTCCTTGCGTGTCCTTTCCCATTCTTCCCCGTTTTTCTTCCGCCTCTCCTTCCCCCACTACCTTCTCCGCCTTCCCATTCTCCTTTCCTGCTTCCACCCGCCCACAACAACTCACCAATGTTTCATCGTAATCGGATGAATAGGATAGGATATAATTTCATTACGCCAGAGCTCACTATTATATATATTAACCATCGTCGGCATGTGCACATCAAGTCACCAAAGGGACAAATAAAAAAAAAAAGTTTTTTATACATAAAAATTTAAAGGTTCTTGTACCGTAGTGAATTAATAAATAAATCATAATATACCTTGATAACTTGGACTAGGCACTAGGCCGAATAGTAATAATCATACAACCATTCGTATGCACAAGTAGACGAGAATAAATAGATAGATTTCTTCGTGACTGATACAAAATTGTAAAGAATGGTCGCGAAGGGAAATAGAGTAGAACGTAATAATGCATGAAGCGAACCATTCGAAGAGGTAATATGGAAAAGTGTGAAAATATTGACCACCTTTAGCCGGCAATATTGCGCGAAGCTTCTGCGACAGAAATTTAACTGGAAAATAGAGTTCTGAAATATTGACGGAAACTTTTATCTCCTGAAGTTTTGAATTCTGCATGCAAATGTGCAAGTTATTACACCAACTAAGATAGGTACTTACATTATAATGTTTTTTTTTTTATTAAACATATGTATATGCAGACGACACGAAACAGAACCTGTCTTTATTAAGAACGCAATCGTGTTTATAACAAGAAAATAACTTTTTATTGTTATTCAAATCAAGTACTTTTTTTTAAAGTTCTGTGTGGTAGGTATTTGTATGCGCGTTATGTGGAAGGGATTGTCAAACTCTCAGTACGTCAAAATCTTTTTTTTTTATAGCGAATACCTCACAAGAGTCCCAACTGCTCCCGTCTGGAGCCAGTGAGATTATGGCCTCCCCAATTGGGGTATGTTATGAGGTTGAAGGTAAGTGAAAGGGAAGGAGACGAGGAAGAGGAAGGTGGGGAAGTACCTGGCTATTCAGATTTAGTCACTAAACACGCCTAAAGCCATTTCAAGCAACGTTTCAATTGTGAATGGTGGTCATACACCAGGGCGATACTAAGAGTATCTTCCACTCTGGAACGTACCGCAAATATACTATATATTATTTTAAATAATTAATTGTGAAATAAGACAATTCAATTAAATAAAATGTATTTGCGCACGCCGGGTTCGAACCCGCGACCTTCGGAATGGCAATCCAACGCTCTACCGCTGGACTACGCCGGCCGTCAATTCAATCATATTCGATTTCAAAAACAATAATGCATTTTAATAAAATTCCGTAAAACTAAAACAAAAAGAAGAAAAATATACAAATGATTAACATAAACAGATGGCTCATTCTTCGTGTTGAAGAAATTGAAACAAGGTAGAAAAAATAATTATAGTTTGCCGTCTTACACCAAATTCTGTAACTACTAATTTCTAAATTCTGTAACGGCCAACAAGTATAGGTAGCCAATAAAATAAGGTATTCCCACAACACAGATCTAATCACAGCGGTAAACCACAGTTTTCAAGCACGCTAAAGTCTTTGGAACTTTCCACAAATATAACGCAGTAAATTCTAACAAAAATATACGAGAATTGACGATGATTGCCACATAAACTGTCGAAAATGCTTATTTGAATAAAATATCAAATAACCGTATTTTCATTTTCGGAGCGTGCAAAAGTGACATAAATACTGCGGAATAACACTTTCCAAACCAGCGAGGCTTCAAGTCTCCAAACGGTCACGTCTGGAATAAATGAAAATAGGGGAAACATGACTCAATGATATAACAACTTGAGAGGTTATGTTACATCATAATCTAAAATCAAAATGTGGAAGCAATATACGAGAAGTGTATTTCGATACTCCTAGGTAAGAAAATTGTAACCACAGAGGATCTGAGTACACCCGGATAGCAGTAAAGGGTCTTGCAAACGGTGCCCGGACAACTCAACAATGTACAACTTCATCACTCCTTTGAAAAGTCATTAAAATTAAAGATAACAAATAAACTTGGTTAAATAGTTTACGTTAGTTTAGGTTACGGGCTATTTTAAATTATTTTTTTTATCACTTTTAATTACTTTTCAAAGGGATGTTGAAATGCCACCATGTTAAGTTGTCATGGAACCCTTCCAAATATAGGTCAAAGATTTTTCTATCAATTTAATCAAAGCCAAGTATATTAAATAAGTGTGTCTTGAAAATTAATAATTGGTGTAACATTATTAGCAATGATATATGTTTATTGTTAAATTAGTGTATCGAAACATCACAAGAATTATTAAAGGGTCGTATTTTTGTAAAAAATAGTAATTTACTACAATAGATTGTTCATTACTTACTAGTTATCAGAAAATCTCACTTTCCTTCATAGCCAATCGAAATCAATTTCTGAAAGCCTTAAAATTACATTTTCTTCTTAACATTTTTTTTTTGCAAAATGTTCGTTAGTGCAAAGTAAAATAAAAACGATTGTTTCACTTAAAAGGAGTGCAAATTGCACTTCAACATAACCATTTTTTTACGTCCATCGATCACTGGATCTATAACAGAAACCTTCAAAAATATAAATAGAAAACATGATCCAAACTTATTTTTTAAAACACCGCCGATAACACAACGTCTCACTACTAACGCCATCCGCGAACTGGTATTTGCCGATATGCTGATATGCTATAATATAATAATCTGATACCCAACAGACTGGGGCTATTGGGACTACGATATACAATAGTAAAATTAAATAAATGGGACAAACGTATTAAAAAAACCTGTAAAATACTCAGATCAATTGCTGGCAGAATGTACACATTAAATTTTTACCTATCAATTGAAACACTTAAAATAATTTATATCTTACTGGCAGAATCTATTATAAGATATGGATTAACAGTATGGGGAAATACTACTATAACCAATCTGAAACAAGTCCAAGTGGTACAAAATGCAATTGTAAAAATTATTAGTTGTCCCTAATATTTTCAAACAGAGACATAATACACCGTTGCTGTTTCAGAGTGCCAAAATTTTACCTGTTAAGGCTATATACTATGGCACAAAATAATAATTCAGCATATATTTACCCCGCAGCATAAGATAAATTAGAACATAAATACAGCCCTAGATTCACGCGCAACGACGGGTTAATAGTTCCGAAATTTAATAATAAGTACGGACAGAGAACGTTTAAATACAACATACCGAAGATATTTAATTTATTACCTGACACTATAAAACAATGTAATTCTATGAATATGGTTAAATATATGGTGAAAAATTGGAATTATCGGAAAAAAAATATTTATATTGTATATGAAAAAAGTATGTAGTATCTGTAGATATAAGATGTAAATTATGTATATGTTACTAAATTATAAGCACCTGCTGACAAGCCAATTCAATTGGCTTAGCGGGACTTGTTTGTTGATTTATTTATTATAACAATGCTTTCAATAAAAAAAAAATTTAAAAAAATAAATTAAAAATTAAAAAATGCTTTTTGGAAAAAGTTTTATGGCTAAAGATATGTAGGCGATGGAGAAAGTGAAGAATACGGATGAGATATTCCTGCATTATGTGTTCCTGATCATTTAACTTTGCTGAAGGCATTTCAAGCAATATTTCGAATACGAACATTGCTCTCAAACCAGGGTGGTCTCACATAATCGACACTGGAGCGATGTAGGTACCTACAATAATGAATTATTTCTATAGTTTCTATTCATTTTGATTTTGCCCGCAGCATAATCAAGGAACTTCCCACGGAAATTAGAACACGCAAGTAGTACGCTCAGGCAGTTAGGCACATCGCTGATATCTTCGCGGTGATCCCTCACTCTTTCTATTAAGTGTTTTATCAGAGAATACCGGAAATTAGTCATTTTTAAATCAAATTCTAGGCGTATTGACTCTTTTTTACAAAAAAACATAAATTGATTTTGAAAGATTTTTATTTTATCTGGTACACGCAGTTTTAAAATTTTGAAAAACTAAGTGTATTTATGATATACTAAGGTTATACCGCTGGTCGTTGGCAGATTTGTTCAATTTTCAAACGATAGATTCCGTTAAACAACAAAAATTTCCAATCATATAATCATCCAACAAAATAAATCATTATATAATCTAGTCAACACAGTTTACAAGATTTAAATTTTAGACAAATTAAAATCATTAAAAAATAAATCCTAGGACGTGTTTTGTGACAAAAATACCTCAGTTTTTCTATTTATTTAAGGTCTTATAAACTAAAATATTTCAGATTTTTTTTACGCACTTATTTTGTTTAGACATTAATGTAAAATTATAAATTATTTTGATCAAAAATTAATTTTAAGAAGTATATAATTTTCATTAATTTACCATCTCCCGTTTGATCATTTTTATGGCAGTTTGAGACATAAATTCTCGCAACTCATTAGCCGCTGAGATGCGGCCGTGCGAGGTCCTGTGTACGCATCGCTCTGAATAACAAAATTTTGCAAGAAATTTAAAACTAATTTAGTTTAGTTTCATGGTTGTAAAAACGTTCGCGCGCAGCGCTGTTAACAAAAACGGAATAATGGATTGCTGGATATTACCTCTTAAACAACGCCAACAGTAGGTACCAGGAAGATAGGTATCAACTTACAACTGAACTCTCAATGAGGGAAGTAAACGTGCATCGCTTCGGACACCCATTTTTGTCTTTAAACGGTATCCTCCACAGTTTTTCACTGTGAAAGTATGAATCTACGTGGCAATCACTTATATAGTTCTCGTGAGACATCACTTGCACCGTGCATGTATACTCATAGAGATTCTTGGGTGAAGACCATTCATATGAATATGTGACATACTCTGCTATAGTTTGGGAAGGTTGCAGAATGCATGAATAGAAATTAGTATATCAAATCCGGTAATCCTCTTCGCTCCCTGCGGGCTGGCGATAAAGTCGCAGCTACAATTCGTAGGTCGCAGTTCAATCGTGTCAACGAACTGTTTGAATATATAACATAAATTGCTAGAAATATTGATAGCTTCTGAGATATGAAATTTTTTTAAATGTTCACTTCTTTCATTGGTGGGATTGTGCATCACATAAATACGATAAAGCTTCAGATTTATGAAGAACAAAAATCATTAATGTAATAACTTGAAGAAAGGTTCATGTAAATCAGGGGTGGGGAACCTTTTTGGAGTCGGGAGCCATTTGAATGTTTGTAGTATCACCCGCGGGCCGCACACAGATTTTCATATGCCGGGGATATGGGCGGTAGAAATACATTTTCTTTATTATGACCTCATTTTTTACCAATGTTTTTATGTCACATGTGACATTCTTCCGATAAAAATCATGTACACAAATTCTGCAACCAGAAATTTTGTTTTTTTATGTGCAACATACCTAACAGCTATGTTATAACTTCCTCTGGGTTTAATAATAATAACTTTAAAATGTATCTGAAACACCATGAAAGAAAACCATTCTCCCTTTTCGAGTGTAATTTTTGTGGTGCTTTCAGCAGGCTGCACCAAAATTGCTTGCGGGCCGCAGGTTCCCCATCCCTGATATAAACGGATGCCTAATGGATGGTGCCCAATGGAAGCATTTAACTTAGTAAATTTGTATTTAGGCTCACATAAAATGAAGTAAAAATAACTTTTTATAGTTCAAAACTATAATAAGTAGGGGAGACCCAGGCAAAGCGAATGTACCGGGTAAAGCGAATAAATTGAATATTTCCGAAAATTACCACTAGAATGTGCTAATAGTCTCACAATCGGTGTACCGCATCACTACCGACGTCATGACAGTGAATATTTGTCGTTTGGCAGAAACGCATGCTTCTTTTGATAAAAAATGGTTTTTTTAGAATTTTCATACGATAAACGAAGGTAAGGTACTTGTGATTATTATTATTTGGTTATATTTCATGTGAAGATTAGTTTATTTCATCCAATGTTTATTTATTTCCTATCTAAAAAACTAAGTTTAGTTATGAAATGCAGCAACCACATTATATTTTTTAACAAAAAGTTATTTGATACTGCCTTGGGCAAAGTGAATAGGGCAAAGCGGATGGACCATTCGCTTTGCCCGAGTGAATACACTTTTTGATTGATTATATGCAATTGCGTAGGTATAACATATTTACAATGTTCATATTTTTATAGATGGTGTATACATACGTACGAAAAACAAATCAGGCAAGTTGGACTAAGTCAACGATGGCTAAAGCTATTATAGGCAAGGTCTTACTTCTCTTGGACAATCATGAAGCTCACAAATATTTCCCAGCTTTGGATTATTGCTCTAAAAATCTAAAAATATTACAAGTTGGGTATAACAAGTACAAGTTGGGCTCACGAATCATGAACCTCATATAGTGGATATGGTTCTTACTCCTGCTATGATTGTGATTCCTAATTTTCTCTGCCCGGAGCGCAACTTCACTTTGCCCGGGTACCCGGGCAAAGTGAACAATACGAAGATGTTTTTTAATTTACATAATTTTTATAATTCTAATTATTATTACCTTTTCATTTATTTTGCTTTTGTAGACAAATGTTTTTTTAACATTACACTTTATAAATTTTTGATGTTATGCAAACATTGAGTGTTTTATTTAATATTTCCCTTAACACATCCGCTTTGCCTGGGTCTCCCCTAGGCATCGTTTTTTTTAAGTTTTAATTTATCGTTTTTGATCATGCATGTATCAGTGTTTCACGTTAAAAACTCCTACTTTAAATAGGGAGATAATAAGTACATATTACAAAAAAATATTACCGTTTCTGAAAGTGTTTTGGTGTGTCAATTTTGGAGCAAATTTTCGAATCCCTGTCGCCAAAACACTTCCGCCCTTCGTTCACGCAGCTACTTACAAACGACTCAATCGCCGCTACCCGCTACCTGTCATACTATTTTTCTATTGTGGCGTATATAAATACTAATAATAATATGGAAGGTACAGACGAGCGACGATCGCGTTACTTGAAAGTAGCCCCATGGAAGAACGGCGTTCGACCTAACTCTGGTGGCTTGCCCAAAATTATTAATTGGTACCTTTACCTTATAGATATATTGTTTAGAATGTTTTAGGTACTTTTTTGTAAAAATCTTAAAAATACAAATAAATGAATTATCCATCAATATTTTGATACGTAGGTCAATATAACAGAGTGACGCAGAAGTGACGAGAGAGGCAGAAGGCTTGATTAATTTATTAGATGATTTTATGATAATCAATCGCCTTTAATATAATTCTTAACGGCGTTAATCTTGCTTCATTAATACGTGCTTGAATAATTAATCACAAATGTTACTGTTTGCTAAATCAATGAAGTATATAATTTATGTAGACTGTCTTCTTCCACTTAAATAAATCATTTAATAATAATTGTTTTAATATTTAAATGCGACTAGTTACTCGATTATTACTGGTCCATATTATCCAAGGGTTGCTGAATAGGATCATAAACGAACAGCATGCACTATATAACATATTTTGTCGTCCTCCTGCCACAATACTCGCAGATTGCATAGTAATCAAAATATCATGGACCTCCTATTGCCCTGTATCCATTCTGCAAACGGGGCTACATTTCATATCTATTAATTTATTAGCATTCCTTGCGGCATGCGACAGTTGTAGAGTCCTATCGAACTTGGTGAATGCATGATTCTTTCATTCATTCATTCATGAATTATTTTTTACAGCGTTTGTGTTCCTTGTGGTGTTGTTTGAAGAATAATAGGAGAAATATTTATGTATTTATTTGTAAGAAACAAACATTTACATACATTATCAGTGATAAATGATAGTGTAAAATGTGATAAATGATAGTGTAAATGATAAACAGTGATAAATGAGGTGTGTAAAAGCAAAGGCAGCAATCTTCATTTCGGCCAGATTGCTATGTTTGCTTTTGAAATGACATGCAGATTGCTGTCTTTACTTACAATATTACATACACATATTGTAAACACGTATATTGCTTACAATATTACATACACATATTGTAAACATGTATTTGTATTAAACGATATGTGTATGTAATATTCTACGTAAAAGCAAAGATAGCAATATCCACGTCATTTCAAAAGTAATGGAGATTGCTGCCTTTGCTTTTACACAGCTCAAATAAACAAGTGAACTGAAGTCAAGCCACAAAAGTTTCTTATGTTCATAAACTGAAAATAAAGTAAGTGAAAAAAAATAAAGTTAATTGGAACTGAAGTTTTAATATCTTCAAATTAATTTTGGGTTATAGTAAGGCGAGAGGAAGAGGAATATAGGAAAAAGGATAGGAGATGCTCCCGATACATTTGCATCCTCTCATATTAATAATCGATCGTACGCGTTACTTCATATTGATATTTCTTTAGGTTATTACTAAAAATGTCAATGCTGTGAAATTTTGTATTATATTGTGCACATATACGAAGAATTAAGAGATTTTTTTCTAATATTTGTTCAACATTAGGGTAAATAAAATAAATCATACATGCTGAGCATACAGAATAAAGAAAGCTGAGCATGTTTTAGAACGTTAGTGCTAGACCATTTATGCTAAGCATGGAACCTAAAACCAGCAATTTTACCCAAATTCTTTAAATTTGTTGACAAGCTGCTTTTTAAAGTAGCTACTTTCGTTGGCTCTGCGTGCTTGCAAATATAATTCCACTGATAGCAACAACACTGAGGGATACAAAAAGGCCCAAAAATGGCATAATACCTTAACACGAAAACCCTTGGAAAAAGTTCGCAGCAAAAGACAGGTGGAAATTCGAATGGAAATCGGCTAGCGTAAAAATTGCACAACTTGTGTATATTTGACCACACTGAACCACAGTGTGCCTTATCACTGACCCGTAATTCCTTGTCCTCCATCAATAGGACAATTAGTATATATTATATGGGCATGCAACAGCCGTATGCCCACATAACATAATTGGGTGATTTGATATTTTGGCGTAATGCAGACTAGAGAGAATACAGTAAAAGATATTCACGTCACGTATTCGCCGACCGAACTGATCAAGTATACGGATGACGCCTCAAACACTGTGGACTGGCTCAGAAATCTATATTCCGCGATACGTAACGTAACATGAAAAAATCATCTCTACTTGTATGTCGGAAAACGAATATCGTCATCCACATTGTATGACTGCAATTTTCCACTTGTTTCGTAAATCCCTTATCCGGCCTTCACACTATTATAAACGCTATGTGCGGAAGATTTTTTTCACGCGAGCCGAGTATATTTTTCAATTTACTTCGCCCAACAAACAGCGAGTGGATAATATTATGCAAAGATGAAAAGGTGCAATTTCGAGATAGGAATATAATAAAAATTTCAACATCAGCACTGAACAGTATATTATCATCTATATTATTAATGCACTAAAGTTTGTCGTACACACTCGCTCCACGTACTAGATACAAACGGAAGTCATGCCATCTATAATATTCGAATAGAACTATTGAAGTTTTCATACTATAATTTTCCTGCGGAAGCGGGTTTTTTACATTTTAGTCTATATTCATTTACTATCACGACATGTTTAAGTACTTTTCTTTAACTGCATGCAAAAACTTTTTTTTTTAAATCCGAATACCTCACAAGAGTCCCAACAGCTCTCTCTCTGGAGCCAGTGCAACTACGGCATCCCCAGTTGGGGTATGTTGTGAGACTGAAGGTAAGTGGGGAGGGAAAGGAGATGGGAGGAGAAAGGTGGGGAAGTAACTAGATATTCAGATCTGAACACCAAACACGGCCAAAGCGGTTGCAAGCAACGTTTCAATTCTGCAAAAAATTGTTTTCACCAGGGCCTACTGAGAGTATCTTCCACTCTGGAATGTGCCGCAAATATATCATTATTTTAAATGATTAAGTTGTGAAAACACTGATCAATCAAATAAAATTTTATTTGCGAACGCCTGGTTTGAACGCGCGACCTCCGGAACGCTAGTCAAGAGCGGCGTATAGTAAACAGATAAATATACTATTGAAATACTTTTTTGAATTTCGATTTTGTTTTCTTTAATGAATGGATGGAAATCTTGGAATTTGCTCCTTGCTGAAATTGGCTGCTGGCTGGCCCAAGAGATGGCCCGAAAAAGAAAATAGATATATAGTGAAAAAAAATGTTTTTACGTATTGATTTTTTTATGTTAATTAGCCTTATAACATAAGCCAAAAGTGCACAAAGAGTGCTTTTATAAGAAATATAACTTACATAAAAATAGCAGCCAATAAAAATATGCGTTTCGAAAATGAAGATAATGTTAGTAGTTACAGTTAAATACGACCGAATCGGATAGGGACACATTAATGCAGGTGGTAGAGCTGCGCCCCGAAAAACGTCCTGGGTTCGAGACTCAGATATAACAGTATCTTTTTCTAATTTTCTGTTTAACATTTTCGATTGAGTTTCACTTATATTAATATAATATGTTCTATGTATAATATGGAGCTCGTGGGATTGCACCACCCTCCCCGAGATCTGGAATAAACAATAAAAAAAAAAAAATTAAAAAAATATTGTCTCCATTGATTAAGAAATATAAATTATTATAGATGCACGCGGGTTTTTCAGTACACGTGTTCAAAAAGAGTTCGGCACAATAGCCCTCTCGGTGTTGATTCTTATAAACTCATAAAATATTAAAGTGATGCGAACACCTGTTTTTGGCATTTTATTTAATCCAGTCTCCAAAACGGGTTCGTTACCTTTCGAATATTAACATATTTTGATAACGTCACACAATACCTGTGATGTTGGGAGTTGGGAGTCCTATTTTATAAGATTTAAATTTTATTCTTGTAAATAAAGTAACGTTGCAAAATATAGCAAGGTCACTGCATGACGAGAAAAAACAGAAAGGTGAGATTGAAAATTAAAGGTTTTCTGTGTCAACTAGGATCTGGATGAACTTGACACGACGATTAATGAACGTGCCATCTAAATGACCACAATACATACTAACAACAGATCTTTGATAAGAACTGCACTCATAAAAAATGTGTGTTTTAATCAATTTAAATAATAATAACATCATGTGAAAATAATAGACGAAAATATTAATTTCAATAAGCTCTGAATAAAAATACCGTAGGAAGAAAAACTCAACTGTTGCAAACGGGTGGCGTGACTGCAATATATTATTATTTTCAAGTACCCGAATACCGAAAATGTTGATAGGTAGGCACCGGTCCAAAAATAAATGGGGTAGAATAAATTAGAAACAATACGACAAACAAAGCAAACGAACGCAAAGCCATCGTAAAAAAAAATCTTGATGGGGTCCTACCTAAATATTTTACCATTATCAACAGGTGAAATTCTTCATTATAATGGAGTCCGATTATTGAATATGAAATATTATCAAGGAATGCACAAGTATTATTAGGTGATTCGATGCCATGGAGGTAAATTCATTATTTGGACTATTATTAGTGCAAGGAGTATGTAGGTTGTAGGTAACAACGTCGCGAATATGATTCGTAGAAGAAGATGGATGACACTTTGAAATTAACCAAATATTTGCGTTGGACCATGTCAAGATTCGGAATAACTGAAAGGAATCTATGAATTTGAATGAAGCAAGGAGAGTTTGCCAAGGCCGATTGGCAATCAATGCTCTATCTAAAAAGAGGAATACAAAATAACGTCAGCGTAAGTAATAAGCGTGATGAATCATATTATTACGTCCTCGAACCAAAAATCATTCACAATATAACTTAGTACAGTAATTATGGGCTTAGTACAAGTTAAGCGTTCTTTACCTTAATTTTCCAAGATGAAGATGTTAATGTATAATTATATAATATGTATTTCTTTTTAAGTATGTAGTACAACGTTGAAAACTCATGCAACTTTTGGAAGAACAAAGCATTCCATAATAGAAAAATCAAATTATAACAAATCTCCAGTCACTAGAGATTAGAGTCTCTAGTGGAATCAAAAAGCTTTTATCAATATTGATATCCACAGCCAGTCTAGGAAAGATAAGTCGTCTATAAATAGTATGTCTTTAATATATATATTATTAACCTATCGTAACCGATCTTTTCTAGAAAGCTATATTTTTTAAACGTTGTACGTACAGTCTACGTCAAGCAAAAAATATAAACCTTAAATGAATTAAACGAAATAATATTTTCCAAATATGCCTATGATTTACATACAAGACCTTGAACAGTCCCGTGCACAGAGAGCGTAGTAATTGACTTAGGATGTGTTTGTGTATCTCAATTTAATTTAACTTTAACACTTAGAAACTTGGAGTTAGCAACAAATAATGGGATCCAGCTCAAGAAATTTGCATTGAGATGAATAGGAGTGCCGATATTAAGATGACCAAACTGATCTGTAATAGCAAAACTGAAACTAAATTGGGTAATAATAGGTAATATTATTTTGGTAGGTTGTCTGAGACCACTTGTCTCTAATATTATGTTCAGTGTGGAAACAAGGTCATTGGAGGCTTCCCACGACTTTCCTAACGAAGACGGTCTAAGGAAGCTGATTATTTACCTTCTACATCGGAAACGTAAATATTATATTTTTTGTAATAAAACAAAGTTATGTTAATATTATTTAATTATTATTTTCGCCTCTAGACTTATCGGTATACATATTTACACTCAATAAGAAATATACAGTAGGTGTACTATCTAGATAAGATCTAAAGAGAAATAAAAAGTAAAAAGCGCAAAATTAAATTTATGTGCACATTTCAAAAATAAAAATACAATAGCTAGTGCAGTTTAGCTTGCTATCAGAGATCACAGGGCTGTTCTATCATAAGTATCCGTTATAATTGGCTTGCGAGCAAATAAAACCGTTACCCCATAAAACCAGTTCACCAAGAGTTTTCATGAAGTAATCTGAATTAGAGGGGAGAAACTCTTGAAGACTCTAAGTAAACCTTAACAGTGGACACTAAATCAAACATCTGTAATTACATGGAAGATAAAAGCTTTCAAAATATATTTCGAAGGAATATTGTAGATGTTCGTTGTCGAATAACCAAAACCACGAAATTGGATTAGACATTTAAGGAAGACAGCTGCTATATTTTGACCTTAAGGGGATATCAAATTTCTGACAGGCAGAGAAGGACGCCGATTCACCATTTTAAAATTGATAATTCATATAATGACAAAAACAACTGTCAAACTTCTGGTGTTAATCTAGTTTTTTCTTAAAAGTCAAGAAAATAGGACTATTAGCACGAGGCCTAAGTCCTTTCTATAGAGGCAAAAAAAAAACATTGTTCAACGCTTATGTATTCTGACATACTGTGACGGCATTTATGCCGGCCTAAATATCACAAATATGATTCTGACAAAATTTAATCAGTCTCTTAATATTCGCACATTTTAAAACACCTTCGTAATCTCCACTGGCTCAAGCGCCCGAAAGAATCCAGTACAAATTGTGTCGGATGGTTACCATTTAGAAATAACGCATTACTTTTGCTAGTGCATTTTCGCGAGTTGTTCTGGGGCTGCAATACATAATACACGCCATTGGGACAAAAAGGTTCTATCTGACATTTTGGGGCAAAATTGCCTTTTTGCAAAAGGTTTCTTGGAATTATTTTCACTTTAAAAAACTTCAATATAAGTTGTCAAATAATTATGCAGCAAAGCTCTATTTAAACTTTATATTTATTTTTACAACAACGTGGTTCCATTTGCAACTTAAGAGCAACTTGGTTCTATAAAAAATATTGTTTTTATTTTTAGAACAACAAGGCTCCATCTGAAAATTTTACAGAAAGCTTAAGCTTCTATCTTTGGAGAAATAGTTCTATCTGCCATGGATAAAATATTCCCGCAGCAACATGGTTCCATTTGCAATGTGTTCGATCTCATTCCCTGGGGACTACAAAGTTTCATCTGTCAATTGTGTGAAACCAAGAAAATGAATTAAAAGTTACATTATGAAAAGTGATTATACAGAACTTTTGGTAATTGAAATATTTTTAGGTTTATGTTCATTATTGTGTTCGATCTCATTCCCTCAAGACAACAAAGTTCCATCTGTCAATTGTGTGAAACCAAGAAAATTAATTAAAAGTTACATTATGAAAAGTGATTATACAGAACTTTTAGTAATTGAAATATTTTTAGGTTCATGTTCATTATGAATAAAAAAAATGGTTTTTAGTAAAAAAAAAATCAGATTTTCGAAGCAACGAAGTTCTGTATTTTTTTTTCTTAGTTTTTTGGCTAAATGCCATAAATTTTGTCTTGGAATACTCTTAAGCATAGAGGTAAATCAATTACAATACGTTTTGCATATTTACTTTTCATAAATTTCAAGTGTTTGTTTTGATTTCGGGATTCAAACTATGAACTTCAATAAGTCAGTTTTGTACCAATGTTAGATAGAACAGGTATTATTATAATTAACCTCTGGTAGGAGCGGATATCAAGAAATCAAGATCGAAAGAGAAATCTTAATATTTTTTAGTGAGGTAACTTTACAAATAACTAACTCAATAATACCACAATAATTTATTTTTATAACCTTAATAAACCCGGCAGTAATTTGGATTTAAAAAAACTAAAATAAGAGTTTAGAAAACAAAACACATCTTATTTCCAAAGATTCCGAAACTTCGTCATTAATTTAGAGATTCTTCAGATTGTCTGTCGTGTCAGCAAAAATATTTATTTATCTCAGTTTTATAGGTCTCGGCGAGTTGTTTTTCGCCGCTTTGTCTATTGTTGTAGACATGTTTTACAAGCTGACTGTTCATTGCAAACAAACAAGCACGTTATTTTAGGATTTTTTTAAACTTTCACAATCGAATTTCTGTTTTTTTAGCAAGCGCACCGAAAAAAAGTTTACTTCTCCAAGCTTTCAATTAATTATTACCAAAAGGAATCAAGTAAAATCTATAAACACGAACGAAATTAGGATTAGTAAAAACCTATTTTATAAATCGTCAGTATTTAAATACTACCCGGCTACGCCCCTGATTTTACTTATGTACATTATGTATTAATTTAATGTTTCCGTATTTAATATTACTGAAAACATTCGATGAAAGCTCAGTGCACAATAAAGGAATAACAGTATGTTTCAACAAAATATTTTCTTATTTTAATCAACTAAACATTAAATATTAATATGTATGTATTTATTTTTTCTAATTAACAGATATTTCAAAATGCTATACATAATGATGGAATTGACGTTGCAAGTTGAAAGTAGTGTTCAATTAACCCCTCAGGCTAATTGTTCGCTTTTCGGAACAACTCATTTAGGTCTCATAGAAATCGCTGTGTCTCTCTTGCTATCGTGGTTAGAAATATGATCAAAATGGTGTTAGAAAGAAAATACATCATGCTTTATATTCAAAACTAAAAGTTAACCACACTATATTAAAAATGTATACTTTATGAAACCAATGTTTCCGGTCTAAATTAGAAAAAACGTAAGGTAAGCCATTTTAAAACTTTTTTGTTTGCATTTAAAAAATGTTGTATTTCAAAAATTATGTGTTTATTTTGAATTATAAAATATGAAAACGTATTTCATCACATTTTAGTTTTCGTATATAACATACCACATTATTACAATATATTATTTTTAGTATAATATATAATAATAATGTAGTGTCTCGTGTCCAGAAAATTAATAAATTACATTGAGCTTAAGTAACAAAATAATATTATGATGGAGTTCAAGATTTGTAGTAAAAATATGACGGGGCGGTGTTACCCACTCGCTGGCCGAAAGATGACCGACAATAAAATGACGAAATACGCTCGTAAAACGATCGTAAGTTCTTTTGTCGTAGTTCTGGCACCACCCGCAGACATTGTATCGGCATTGGACCGGCTAACAGTTTCCCCATCGTAAAAGATCGAAATCAACAAAGTTTCCAGTGCCGCCAACTAAAACTAATTTCTTTTGTGGGTTATAAATTGCTAATCGAACTAAAATAGTTTCCCGGGACCTTCCCTGATCAAAGTACTTTAAATCCACTTCTTATTCTGCATCCCAATTACCAACTTAATAATGTGTATTAGCAGTAAAATCGTGGTATTTATGTGCTTTGGAGTAATTATTATTAGGTACTTACATCAAAAACATTTTCAGATCCGCTAGGATAAAATTATCTTTACGCGTGAAAGCACACACACATCAAAGCAGAGCTTCAAAAATTAGTAAAGTTGTAAAGATGTGGCTTATGAATGAGGGATCTATGTATCTGTAAAAAGACAGAATATACAGGGAAGAAAGGGAAAGATATGTGGCTTATGAATGAGGGATCTATGTATCTGTAAAAAATACAGAATATACAGGGAAGAAAGGGAAAGATATCGTAAATACGCTTTACTTTTAATATCAATGCATGAATTTTTTTCTCACCTTATATTTTTTAATATCATCTGGAAGGCAATTATATAAATTGCCCCCCTCGAAACAAATGGTTTGCTTACCGTATAGTATAAATGATGTTTAAATGTATATTATCGTGTAAAATGTCTGTTTACTTGGTACTTTTTGTGGACTTTTAAATGAATTCTGTCTGGGTATGTACAAGTTTATTTTTTTTTATTTTATAGAATTTCACAAAATCACACTTGTATTTTCATTCTTATTGTGTTTGTATTCTTATTGCATATATAGGAAGAATCTGCTGACAAGCAACCATGTGGTGGCTTCGCGGAACTACCTGTTAATTGTCTAAACCGTGTACTTTGTTGAGTGCTTTTTTTGTTAGAAATAAATTGAAAAAATAAAAAATCAAAAAATAAAGTATTTGGGTAA
The DNA here is from genome assembly GCA_951813805.1 of Limnephilus auricula. Lineage (NCBI taxonomy): Eukaryota > Metazoa > Arthropoda > Insecta > Trichoptera > Limnephilidae > Limnephilus > Limnephilus auricula. Next base: position 23,223,162 of record OX638390.1, on the reverse strand, counting down.
TTGAAATTATAAACTTAACCATAAAGGCATACCTTTTTATATGTTCCTCAGATAGCAAAATCTCTCTGAACAGTGAGCTCCGGTGTCATTAATTTTGATTGCAATCGCAACCATGTTCAGCTCTCATCGTGATTTACGTCATGAGCATCACACATATACTGTAATGAATGTATACAAAACAAAAATTACAATTGTTACAAAGAATATTTCTATTCATTTTACTCATTTTGCAGAGTTGATGAAATAGTGTTAAACTATGAAGAGAATTTGTATTAAAACGCTAACTTTAATTTATTAATCTTGTTTTTACTTTTCAGATAAAGACAAACAGCTGAAAGACACGTTCATTTCCAAGAAATTTTAACACATGTTTTATGTCGGAAATGAAACGACCTTAATCTTGCTCAAGTCGATTTAAATATAACTACTAACTTACTTTACTTTCTTGAAAGTCAGAACACATCGTTAGCGACGATGTCACCTTCAAATCGCGAAGGACCCTCAGGTATCTCATGTGTATTCATTTTACAAATTCGTTGCTTAATTATGCCAGAAACTAGTTGACACATTTACCAACGACAGTTGTAGTAGTTGGTGGTGGAAGACACGCATTAATGCTATTCCTGGATAATGGGCGGAAAACACTGTCGCCACGGAGCGAAACTGACGGAGACAATCGACAAGAGATTATTCTTGGTTGGCGAAAATTATTTTCAGAGCTACAAACTTTTTCACTGCTATACCGGAATCCATATTCAGATAATGGAACCCGTAGAGAATGGGATTTATAGCGCGGAAAGCGTATAAAAAGAGGTGAAAACTACAAATTCTTTTAGTAAAAGCAGCATCTTATTTCTGGTATTATAGCGGAGAAAATAAATTCAAGATTTATTGTTAATGAGTATTTTTTTCTGATAATAAACACTTGAATCAATAGGTGTGTAACTACCTTGTGAGGCAAATTTTCAACATATTTTCAAATGAATTTTATCTTGATTCAGATATTATTTTACAGGGGAAACGTTAAGTTAACAATTTTTGATTAAATAAAATGTATTTTTCCTGAAACTAGATGCGGGTAAGCTAAATACTCTACGCAATTTTTATATCACCAAACTAAGTAGTTCTGATTTTAATAACTTCTCATAGTTCATACAAATCAGTTCTCGGTCTTATTATCAGTATCTTAGTTAATTCAAGATTTATGATTATTGAAAAGGTTTTTCCCGAAACGTTTCGAGAAGGTGGTTTTACTCGGAAGTAAAATACTTAGCTTGCTCTATGACGATTCGATTTTTGATACTCTCAATGTGTATCTCTTTTTTTCTTACACATATTTGCATTTTCTCTAAACTTTTTATTAGAGTATCTGATTTTACCAACTTTGATCATAGATTTACACAACTTCTATCATTTAAAATGTATTTTAATCCTATAATTTTCATGGAGATAATTCAATCACGATATGTAAAATTATTAATGAGGTATTTCCTGAATCTCGACACCTGAAACAACATAACAGTAAAAAGTTTATTTAACGTAAACATATATAGGAACATATTCGTTCTAACACTTTCATATCACGTCTGTACACGTATTTCCAATTTCACTAAACCGGGTGTTAAAGCTCCCAACTTCACCAACTTTCAACATCAATATTTTTCATCAACGCGTATTTTCATTCAATGAACGTACACAATTTCTCATTCATAAAAAAATCATCAATTATTATTTTTAAACTTGTTCTTGTTTTGAAAACTGCGATTCATTTTTCTCCTTCAGCGCTTCAATATATGAAATCATCGGCGTTTTATATTATTAATAATCTGAGTTTAATTTATCTCTTTCCGTGATGAACGTGTTTGTGATGGATGAGTTTAAAGAGCATAAAAATACTTTCATTAATTAATCAAAAAAATATTTCAAGGATTAATTGCACTATTTTCAAACGGTTTGGTATTTCAAACTTCAACAAATGTTACGCAATTTTTTTTCTTCATTTACCATCAATCAAATATGTGAAACTTCGTGAATGTAGGTCGACTTTCGTGGCAGAGGAATTAGATCCTTGTATCCCGAGATTCCGCGGGTTTAATACCCAGCCATTTAATAATAATATTAACAATAAATTGATAGTTTTTTGTAGAGTGCCATTTTTGTGAAAATCATATCAAGGGCAAAGGGCGTACTGCTGTACAAAGTTGTATTACCTATATTGATAAAGGTTAATTTGCAAACGTAATAGATTCAGCGCCATTTTTGCCAACAAATTGAGCGGCCGCTTAGATGAAATCTCAGATTTTCACCAATCAAACTGAGCAGCAGCTTTAATGAAATCTCAGATTTTCGCCAATCAAACTGAGCGGCCGCTTAGAAGAAATTTCAGATTTTCGCCAATCAAACTGAGCGGCCGCTTAGATGAAATCTCAGATTTTCGCCAATCAAACTGGGCGGCCGCTTAGATGAAATCTCAGATTTTCGCCAATCAAACTGGGCGGCCGCTTAGATGAAATCTCAGATTTTCGCCAATCAAACTGGGCGGCCGCTTAGATGAAATCTCAGATTTTCGCCAATCAAACTGAGCGGCCACTTAGATGAAATCTCAGATTTTCGCCAATCAAACTGAGCGGCCGCTTAGATGAAATCTTAGATTTTCGCCAATCAAACTGGGCGGCCGCTTAGATGAAATCTCAGATTTTTGACGTCATCCATGCGGTTGATGCTAACTTTTGCATGGCTGAACGCATTACATATATATTCAATCTAAATAGATTAACCATTCAAACAATTTAAACGGTTATAGTGAAATTTGCATAGGTAACTTTATTTATCATCAAAATAATAAATTTCTTAATGGAAAAATACGGCGTTTTAACGATAATTAATAGTTTGTTTTAATTTGATTTTCTTAAATCTATTCTAATTTCACAAATATTTACTCAATTTTTTTTAGGTCTTCTGTTCTAGTATTTTTTTACTTAACGTTTGAAATGGCTTTAGCTGTATTTCCTAACTTCATCTTTTCCACCATTTTCTTCCGCCTCACAACAATCTTCAGTATTAGGTCTTGTGCACTGGAATATATAGTGATATTCACAATAAAACCCCCATGGCAAAATAAACTACTTTCGTGACTGTTTATGATGTTTAGGTGTACAGAATTAATCCATGTTTATCCTTCTCAATTAACTCGGGTATCATTGACCGGAGCTGCTTTTCTTTCTGCTTATTTATACATCACCACTTGTTGAATTCAAAAATAAAACAGTGTGAATAAATGACTGGCGTTGCATACTTTTCTAAAGTTAGACCGGTGGGTTGTATTAATAGAACGTTTCGTAGGTTATGACGTACCTACGAACGGTCAGACATATGACAACTTAACGCTAAAAGCCAATTTCACTCATTGCCAATGAGTCTCTTACATGCATTTTCTACAAGCATAGATTTTTCTTAAAGAGAATGTAGAAATGCAAAACTATTAACCGTACCTATTTGTTTCTTTTTTCGTGTAGCCACTTTATAAAAATTTTCATTTTTAAATAATTACATTTAAAAAAAAATTATTGATATTTTAAAACTAAATTTTACGATTTTAACTAATAATAACATAAAATTTGTATAGCGCAGTTTTCTGTTGTTTCAGTTTAAGTGCGCTAGCACTTTAAGCTAGCTCACGTAATTCGAATTTCCGTAAACAATTTTTTTAATAAGCGTGGTTTATTTTTGAAGTATTATGCCGTGTAGCGTTAACTCATTGTTTAGCCAACGTTTCCAGTTTGCATATTAAGGGGAGATGAGAATTACACATTACACACGTAATGATGGACACAATAACGCTGTCCGAGAATTGGCTAAATCAGAAGATACCACAACACGGCATTATACCCCAAAAATTAATCACGATAATACTTTTGGCCGTGAAATGTCACAACAAATCCATCCTTTAATTATTTTCATTTAACCATTTTTGGCAAATTTGTTCGTTTGTGGAAACAGATCATATAGGTCCCAAAGAAATCGTTTTGTCTCCCTTACTGTCATAGTGAGAAATATGATCTAAACGGTTTTTAGAAAGAAAAAACACCACGCTTTATATTCAAATCTGATAGTTAACCACATAAGATTTAAAATATACACATAAATGAAATAAAAATTTCCAAATACAATTTGAGAAAAAACTTTGTGAATTTTTTTATAATTATTTTGACATTACAAAAAAGTAAGGTGACGATAACGTTTATAATACATTTGTCTAATAATAATAAATCAAATAAAAATATTTGTGTGTTTGATTAAATAATTTCATTTACCTATGTAGGTACTTTGACAGTTGTCTTACAGATTAAAATGAGATTAAAAAGTTTTTTTTTATAACTGGAATGCCTCATAAATCCATCCTCAACAGAGTAAAGTCATGTTCGCTGCTCTTTGGCGCATCGAACCGGAATAAATGCACGGATTATGTCATTTTTCAGTGACTCGTGTTGACATCATATGAAGTCATAACACGGCCGAGATAAACGAGTGCATTATTATTATTTTATATTTTGTGGCTTGCGGTTTCATTTTACTGTCGTAGTATGTTAAGGAAAAGTGATTCGTGTGGTACGAGATAATTTCATTGTTTTCTTGTGGTTGAAAGGAGAATTTCAATGTTTTGCAGGAATACGTCAAGAACGAAATATTATTATGAACAGGTACTTCCTATGCAGAATATTGTTTCACATGATTTATAATAAATCAAGCTTGTGAGACTTTGGTTCAGTCACACATAATGCTTTGAAGGACAAAACGACATTTAAGCTAAAAACTATAACTGAGTGTGACTTCTTATTTTATTATTATCTACATAAATTATTTTTCTATTTAATATACTAATATTGTAAACAATGGCGACTCGACAACTGACCTTCGGCAGTTGGCCTCCGACTGAATAATTATTATAAAATTATAATTTTTTCTCCATTATTTACCAATTTCAAACCTAAAATCGATTCAAAAAATAGTTTTAATTACAAGTTGAATACCCAACATTTTTATTTACAGTATCGATTTTTTGTACTTATACGCTGGTGTATACATATTTTTTTATTTTTTTTAAAACCAGCAGTTATGATATTTTTAAATGATAAAATAAGTGTAAATTATTTACTCTGCAAAACCCTTCGGGACACTTAGTTATATTTTGTGTAAGTAAGTATGCCGTATTTTCCCTAAACCGACTGCATATTATACATAAGTATGCCGGGGGCCAAATGTCGGGCGATCAATTGTCATGGAATCGTAAACAACAGGCCTTACTAATAAATGTTTTTAAATTTTTACTCAACTGATAAACAACCTTTTTTGTATGATAGAAGGCACAATTTACGGTGCAGTTTACCATTAACTTATCTATGAGTATTTCCTTAAAATATTACTATAAATGATTTAACTCATTTCTTAGATATTGTTATGTATGTGAATGCATAAATTTTTTTCACAATTTTTTTACAAAATGACCGTCAATCCAATTTCCTGTAGAGTTCTTGGTTTCGCTTTTCTCTAACACAACAACGAAATTTCTTTTATTTGAAAAATCTATGATTGCTTAGGATGATCATAGGCCCGACACTTTATTGTGGTATTGGTTTATGAACGTAAAGGACACAGCAGCAACTGAAAAATACGTTACTTAAGAGGAACGGTTGCGTTTTCATTCAAACTTAATTTAGATTTCAGGCCAAAGCACCCAACAAAATTGAATTTATTTTTTAATCAAAAAATGTAGAGAATATCTAGTACGGATATAAAATATAGGCAAATAAAAGGTTGGTTCTCGTGATTTTATAGGCAACTTCGTCAATTATTTGTGAGTTAACGATAATTATTATTTTATAAATGTGCTCTATTTGCACCACAAATGTGATGATAAAGAATTAAATCATAAAATCATTAAATTACGAACGACAGATTTACCTTGGAACACAAATTTGCTGTACATAAAATTTGTTGTAAATAAAATTTTCTGCACAAAAAGGTGCCGTTTTTATATTTCATTTTATAGTTTTTTGTATTAATACCTACAGTGGGCGAGATTACTTTTTTAATAATTGCAATTTAAAAATTAATAATTGCAATAATTGTAATAATTGCAAATCAAATTAAGAATTAATAATTGCAAATAAGCCAAAATCATGATAAATTGAGTTCCTTTATTGGCTTTTATAACGTAATTTAATACAAATAAATAAAATAGCAAATGTTCACACTGGAGATTTGCTATACCTTGCTATTTAAAAAATAAATATTCAGTTTGGTTGGATATTTTGGCCTCAAATTCAAATTTAAGTTTAATATAAATGAAAAAGGCCTCGCAGCCATTCCTTTTAACCCATAAACATAAACCCCTTGTAACTAGCCACCGGAGGAAGGTGAAATACAGCGCTAATCCACCTGGAACCAGGCCTTTAACAGCACAAGACAACGCTGCATGGGCAACGTGCTGGCTGACTTTGAGAGACTGGAGAGAACTTGGAGAGTACCGCTGGGAGCAAAAGGCAATAGGTCGTTGGAAGCAGAAGGTCATCATCAATTAGGCTCAAAAACTTGAGCTATCATGTGTCCTTATTTAGTAAATACCTACGTAATTGTATTTCTACAGCAATAAATAACGTTCCAAGGGATAGTTGCCTGTATAAAACTTTGATTTCGAGATCTTTTCAAAATTTATATGTTTAATCTAATTTCCCCTTTATTTCAATTGAAACTCAACAGAGCGCGTGATTGGATATACGTTCCCTTTTTTATTATCAACAATTCAACAATCAAGGGAGTGTTTTGATTTTACCCCAACGATCAACTTATCATTTCCATTTCCTTTGACTGAAATAAGAACCGCGACAGCCATCACGGAAGTTTAGAAACGTTGACAGGAAAATAATATGACAAGATTACCCAACATTTCTACTCCGGTATTCTTTTATCAAAGAACGGCAACATTTCATCGGATATTGTGAGTTTAAAAAAATAAAAGCAAGACAATACGAGTCAAGAATAGTTTGATGTGAGTTTCCAGTGGATATATATTTACTTCTGCAGTGTGTATTATGCATTATACACGAATTTTATATTTCATGCACATGTTTCCCGAATAATCTGCTGTACCAGTACAGAATTCAGCAAAGCACGGTTTGATTGATGCCCGGTGATTATTGCGGGATCAACATTGACCACACTGTAAACAACAGCGGCATTACCTCAACAAAAAATGTGAGAAACCACCAGTAAGAAAATAAATATTACACCTCGAAGCATGAACGCTGAACTTAATTTGTTGAAATGAGTAATAAATTTTAGTTTTGCTTGACTTTCATAAATTTCATTCCTGTAATAAAACGAGCCTGTATTTTCCACAGCATATTCCAAGAGCCCGCAGTTTTCAATTCTCAGTACATATTATCTGTGTTTAGAGTCGACTACCGTTACCGTCTACATACTACACACTACACACCACAGCTTCAAACTCCATTTATAATGCCTGCCGCCAGAAACATGTTTATCGACTGGAAGACCGATGGAAAGAACGTGCTGATTTCAAATGCAAATTTTAGAAAACACGCCTCACGAACATTCTCACCCTTGCGGGCTTTTGAATATTTTAAAAACAGAACCATTTTAATACGGTCTCTTCGATGCGTGCATGCGCGACATCTACATGTCGGTTCGAACCCGGCGTGCGCAAATAAATTTTATTTGATTAATTTGTGTTATTTCACAATTAATTAATAAAAATAATATATACTACATTTGCGGCACGTTCCAGAGTGGAAGATACTGTCAGTATCGCCCTGGTGTAAGACCACCATTCAGAATTGAGACGTTGCTTAATAATGGCTTTAGCCGTGTTTAGTGACTAGATCTGAATAGCCAGGTACTTTCCTACCTTCCTCTTCCCCATCTCCTTCCCTTCCCCACTTTCCTTCAGCCTCACAACATACCCCAATTGGGGATGCCATAGTCTCACTGGCTCCAGACGGGAGCAGTTGGGACTCTTGTGAGGTATTCTCTATAAAAAAAAAAATAAAAATAAAATTTTATCGGTGGTATAAAATAATATGCTAAACGAAGAAAAAATAATATTACTTCACAACAACACGATACAAAATTATTTACAAGATGTATTGAAAATACACAAAAAAAACGGCATCTGTATAATTCACAAATGACATTTTGTCTGCGATCAGTTTTTCTATACGAAGTCAAAATAAGAAGGTATGTAAATATTTATTATATATATTTACTTTTTGCTTTCTTACACATATCTTTTCAACACATATCTCTTTTAATACATATCAATATTAATACATATTTTTAATGCATGTCTCTTATGATTGATATCCTTTTTAAATATATATATACTTGTTATTTACCCGCCTCGGAACAGACTTTGTCTTGTGAGGCAGGTAAAGGAACTGAAAATTGTAAACCATTTAATTTATATTAAATAAACGCCCGGGTTGCCGGCACTGAAACTGACTGACACTTTTTACGTAAAATCATCATCAGCTTTATTCTTTGTAACACACACCGTAAATGCATAGATTCGAGTAATAAAAAGTTGTATGTTTAAACATCAATATTAATATTGATCTTTTTACTGCTTAATCAGAGGTTACTTAAAACGGGGCAAGCATTAAATTAATTAGCCAGAAACATCAATAATTAAAGATGAATCGACGATCCGGGATTCAATATTTTTAAGATATGATAAGTTTATCAGGAATCTGGCCTCGGAGATTGGATGTTTATTATTTTACAGAAGGGGATAATATGGGATATGGTGTGTTGTGTTAGTATGTTCCCGTCCATTAACAGCTGGGCCCGAGGACTGTTATGTTAAGAGCGATTGACCAGCAGCAGAGAATAAAAGTTTAAAAATGTTTGCAACTGTACAGGGAGGTTTTAATGAGAAAGATCGATTATTCCCCGTATCAAATTTTTAAAATTTATAATTTATCGATTTATTTAATTAAAAACTTGCTTTAATATATACCTACATTCAAGTAAGTAATAAAAATGCTCAAAACGCACGATGATAAATTATTAAATATAATGTACTTTTTGTAAGTATTTTTACATCATAAGTATTTATGATTTTTTAATAATATCTAAACAAAATAAGTGTGTAAAAATTTTTTTTTAATATTTTAGTTTCTAAGATCCTAAATAAATAGAAAAAATGAGGTATTTTTTTCACAAAACACGTTCTCGGGTTTATTTTTTAATGATTTTAATTGAACTAAAATTTTAATTTTTAATACTGTGTTGACTAGATTATATATTGATTTATTTTATTGTATATTACATGATTTGAAATTTGTGTTGTTTAAATGAGTTGCGAGAATTTATGTCTCAAACTGCCATAAAAATGATCAAACGGGAGATGGTAAATGAATGAAAATTATATACTTCTTAAAATTAATTTTTGATCAAAATAATTTATAATTTTTCAATAATGTCTAAACCAAATAAGTGTGTAAAAAAAATCTGAAATGTTTTAGTTTGTTAGACCTTAAATAAATAGAAAAACTGAGATATTTTTGTCACAAAACACGTCCTAGGATTTATTTTTTTATGATTTTAATGTGTCTAAAATTTAAATCTTGTAAACTGTGTTGACTAGATTATATAATGATTTGTTTTATTGGAAATTTGTGTTGTTTAATGGAATCTATCGTTTGAAAATTGAACAAATCTGCCAACGACCAACGGTATAACCTTAGTATATTAAAAACACACTTAGTTTTTCAAAATTTTATAACTGCGTTTACCAGATAAAATAACAATCTTTCAAAATCAATTTATGTTTTTTTGTAAAAAAGAGTCAATACGTCTGGAATTTGATTTAAAAGGGACTAATTTTCGGTATTCTCTGGAAATACTCTCTTAAATACGTGACTTCGCAGCTCCTCGTGTTTAACCGCGGATGGATAACAGGAAGAATAAATAATGGAATATGTATTACTAAAACATCGTTTAAAATTACGTTTCCACTCAGCTTTAAGCGTAAAGCTTTTAGTTTTACGTCTAAAAATTAAGCCGTGAGTGGTTTTGATACTAGCAAGTATAATATGTGTGACCTAGGCCTAGGCAATGACCGAAATATTAACTGATTCTGATATGAACTGAGCTGATGGTTTACATCATCTCATGTTTATGTTATGAACGTCCAAATGTTCCGTATTCATGATCATAATTAAACTTTACTGAAATAGCCGTACATATTGTATGATATTATGTTATATTACTGAGATAGCCGTACATATTGTACGATAATATGATGTATTACATTTTCAGGGGAGAGAGTGTGTACCTATACCTCAATACCTATGTTTAATTGAATTTTCTTCAAGGATGTATGTTATTTGCGAGATGCATTAGAATACATCCAGTACCTTCTCATTTAAAACCGAGAAATATTCTACTCACTAAATGAGTGTACTTAATAATTATCAAAAACGTACTTAAAGGAAGAATTCGGATAGCTAAATGGTTCCGAGTCCCAAGTCTTGGTACAGTATATATACAGGGTGTTAAGGTACGCACTTGACTTACTTTAACCAGTGATTCCTGACATTATTTGGAGTAAAAAATGTAAATAAAATTTTGGTCTCCGGTGACTTTTTTGATGAAAAATTTTTTTTTTCAATTTTTTTTTCTTCAAAATCAAACAAAAAAAAATTCTTTCACATGACGTCACTGGTCACTCAGCCGAGTTACCGCTCCACCACTTACCCCGCCCCAACTGTCCAACACCTACTATTTTTTTATGTTTTTGTAGAAAAAATAAAAAAAAAAAACATCAAAAATGTCACCGGAGACCAAAATTTTATTTACATTTTTTACTCCAAATAATGTCAGGAATTACTGGTTAAAGTAAGTCAAGTACGTACCTTAACACCCCGTGTATAAAATATTTATCACCCTTTAAAATAAATTCACAATACCGTATATGTTTGAGACGTAAAAAGTTTATGTTTAGATTTACGGATAATTCAACACTTTGTTTGTCTTGTCTAAAGAAATGTTTTTACCTGCAGACATATTTGAATCTAGTCTCATGGATGGGTATAGTATTTAAACCATGAAATGTACAATTTTTTTTATTTGATGTATTCATTTGCAACGGTGTGAATGATAGATACCACTAGGCCAATGAAACAGGTGTTTTGACATCCCAAACCGTGCTAAGTAGATATCGCAAAGCCCGTAGAAAAGTGTCGTAAGTCAACAAAGTTAATTTTACAAGAGACCTAAAACGAATGGATAAATTATGAACAAGCAGTCCCTTTGAAAAGAGATACTAGCGACATCTTAAGTACGGAGTAATCTAACTTAAATAGGTTTTCGTGGGGCATAGATAATCGCAATTACTTTACTCTTCAAAGATAAAACGAAAAATACAAAATATTGACTTACGTCACTTTTCTATGGGATGTGTAATGGATGTGTAACGTAATGCTTAAAACTAATAACCCTTCCTGTGATTTGTAAGATCAAACTCTTTAGAGAATTAATTCACACTTCCAATCAACTGCCCTTTATTGTATTGAACCTAAAATGTAATTAACCTTCATTTTCAAATAACCATGTTTGTATACAATTTATGTAACTCTACGTCTGTCTCGACACAGGTTTACCCTAGTGAGACAGGCATTGAAAAAAAATAACATGTAATTATAATATATAAATAGATTAAATAATCAAAAAAAAAAAAAAAAAAAAATGTTTTAGTTCTAAGCATTAGGTATATTATGTTTGAAAATTTTGTGAAACAGACACCTTTACGTTGTTAATTATCTCACATTACTTAACGATACTTGAAACAGATATTTAAAATACTGACAAGAAGCAAGCTTCAGTTTACAAAAAAAAAGGTTTTTTTTCTCTTTGGATCAGATACTCTTAGCGTGTTTTTAATGGCGGTTCTTATTTAAAATCCCGACAGTTTTTTCTCTTCCCGTTCAGATTCTCGTTATGAACTGGCCTGAAGGCAGGAGGTAGCGTCTTCACACAGACGCATACGAGTACATACCACAAACCTGTTTTGCGATTTTTATTTGCAACATTTGGCTAAAATTAAAATACGGAAATAGCTGATTCAATAAAACGGAGAAATATGTAAATAAAGCAACAATTTGTCATGTGTTAAAACAATTCACCAATCATATACCTAATAAAATTGTAGTCGACGGAGTTATTTAATTTTTAAGTTGTCTTCAATATTTGCTGTTATGTGTCCAACAATTCCTTCACGGGAAGCTCGGATCGTATAACGGAACACTCTAAATATTCGAGCCTTCATAAAAATAAATATCCGATGACTTCATCCATTTCTAGGAGTACCCAGTGACCCGATTCCTTCTGCGGGGGACAAATAGTGATCCGACATATTCGAGGAGACATATAAATTCTATCGTGTGTGTAAGTCAACCCTTCACCGGCCTCTCCGGGGGGCAAGGGGCAGGGGACATGGACAGGCCCTATAGCCAGCCGCAACCCCGCGGTGAGTCGTCTCGCACTCATCAATTCACGTCGAGCCACACTATTGTCATGGAAATACTGGGTGGGTCAAAAAATTTTGCAAATAGCAACACTTTATTTCTCAAAAACCGTTTTTTGACACCACAGTTACATGAATTTGAAGGATACAACAGCAGGACTTGGATGCAACAAGATGGAGCAACATGCCATACGTCAAATGTGACTTTAACGGTGGTCAAAGAAATGTTTCCTAATAAATTGATTTCTCGCAGAGGTGATATTCCATGGCCTCCAAGAAGCCCAGACCTTACACCTTGCGATGGGGATATCTAAAGAATCGAGTGTACCATAATAAACCAACGACCATATCCCAATTAAAAGAAATCATCCACCAGGAGATAGCCGCGATTCCTAGCAGCATGTGTCAACGAGTTTTCCAAAGTTTACGTAGTCGATTGCAGGAGTGCCAGCGACGAGACGGGACACATCTCGACGATGTCATTTTAAAAAAATAAGTTGCAATAAATTTTTATTAAGTTAAATAAATCATCAACAAAATAATATTAGTAGTTTTATTTTTATTCATGTTTCAAATATTCAAAAATGTTTGGCCCACCCTGTACTACCGAGCAAATATAGTTTTCAAGGCATTTTATTAAAAATATATTTCTATTTGCTTTGTATGTATATCAATTTAAAATAAGGAGTCAACTGTTTTTTGCTAACGTGAATTATTGTTCTTCCTACAGTGTAAGCATTTTTGCTTCCGCTTATTCACTGCGAGTCGAATGCCTAGATTTCTAAAGGTTAGATCTGCGTGCGGTGGAGTTTTCAGGTAAAGTATTGGTGCCTGAACGGTGTGGAGACCTAAATCCTTGGTTGTAAGGAGCTCTAGAGAGAAATGTGAGCATGGACGATGTAGAGGCTCACACAGAATCCTTAAGCATAACTGACTGTAGAGAGTGATACGTGGTTTAAAGGATGGAAGTCAACATAAGTAACCTTGGATATCAGGAAATAGAGGAAGACAGTAGGATACCGTCCAATATGTATTTTCTTAAATCTAACTGATATAGATAGAAATATAGCGCCAAGTACTTTGCGGTGTGACATTATATGTATAATATAAAAATTAATCAGATACATTTTTAGATTTTCACGGCCAAAAGCATTTTCGTTGTTTGTTTGGGTGTTATGCCGTGTTGCGCTACCTCCTTCTTTAGCCGACGTTTCGGACAGCGTTGCAGTGTCCATCATCAGGGCAGATCCGGACATGATGATGGACAATGCAACCCTGTCCGAAACGTCGGCTAAAGAAGGAGGTAGCGCAACACGGCATAACACCTAAAAAACAAACAACGAAAATAAAAATTAATGTTTGTTTGTTTGTTCGTATGTTATGCGCGGCCATACCGTTCATCCGATTGCGATGAAACTGTGGGAATATGATGTGCGCCTACCCTGGATGGTTATTGGATAGTGAGCTTTGGCGTTATGATATTATTTCCTATACTATGTGTACGATTGCGATTAAAGTTTCATCCGATTGCTATTAATTTTTTTTAATTGTTGTGTATATACTTCTTGGTGAGTTCTGGCATTATGAAATTTGCATAAAAAATTAAATAGGTCACGCGAGTTGTTGGAAAAATGGGTGAAAATTATGGAGTTGGGCGGCAGGGATGAAAGGCTGGGGGGTATGTGGGAGAGTCGGTTGGGGAATTAAGGTGGGGGGCTTCTAGGGAGGGGGGACGAGGGAGAGGGGAAGGCGAAGAAGGTAAAAATGGAACGCGGGAGGGGAAGGGGACGTGGGAGGGGTAAAGGAAGAGTCGGAAGGGGAACGGAGACGAATGGAAAATGGCACGAAGAGAGAAACAATTTTTTATTTAATTGGTATATCAGCTAGTATTATAAAAAATACAAACTTGTAATAATACACCACATTTTATTTGAATTAACAAATGATAGCCACCCAGGTTTCGCTTTAAAGCTTCGTCAGGGCTTATTACACAGGTGGGGCAGAGCAACTTGCTTGCTTATATACACAAGAAGTAAGTACAAGGACTTATCATAATATCCGCAACACGTCAATAATTTATGTAAGTACAAATAAAGGATAATCGTGATCATTTATCCATGTGACTAGCTAACATGTATTGAGTTGAACTAGGACTCACCAATCCTAGGTAAGTGACATAATATTATATTAACAAATTCAAGGATACAGAGATGAGGCCAACTGAGATAGAGCACACTCCAAAGGTTCGGCTCCATTGTGTAAAGAAGCTATCTCAGAGGGTCTGTCTCAAACTCTGACACAATTTTCACCTCGGTCTTTGTTGTTATTTGTAGAAATGTTAATTTCCCGAACGACCGAGGAACTGAGACGAGTGGGGTGCTCCGGCAGGCCTTTAGTTAAATGGTTTAGTGTAAGTCATAAACGGCTTCTTCCATTGTAGTTGATAAATCGAAATAATGTGTTAACGAGTGTTTTTATGAGTCGTGTCAATTGCCTTGGTCGTTTAAAACGCATAAATTGACACAAGAAAGGAGAAAACACAACAGCGACATGAACTGAGGAACCTGAACATAATATATTATAACACCTACCGCAGATTAATAATAAACTGTTTTGGCGAGTTTCCACACTGTTAAAATACAACATTATATATATATATATACAGGGTGTTAAGGTACGTACTTGAGTTACTTTAACCAGTGATTCCTGACATTATTTGAAGTAAAAAATGTAAATGAAATTTTGGTCTCCGGTGACATTTTTGATGTTTTTTTTTTTTTTTTTTTCTACAAAAACATAAATAATGGTAGATGTTGGATAGTTGGGGGCGGGGTAAGTGATGGGGCGGTAACTTGGCTGAGTGACCAATAAGGTCATGTGAAGACAAATTCCTTTTTGTTTGATTTTGAAGAAAAAATATTTTGAAAAAAAAATTTTTTACATAAAAACATTCACCGGAGACCAAAATTTCATTTACATTTTTTACTCCAAATAATGTCAGGAATCACTGGTTAAAGTAACTCAAGTACGTACCTTAACACCCTGTATATATATATATATACTAGCTGATACCCGGCATGCGTTGAAATGCCACTTAAATAAATAAATTGTTTCTCTCTGCGTGTCCTTTCCCATTCGTCCCGTTCCCCTTCCGCCACCTCTTCCCCGTTCCGCGACTCCTTCCCCTCCCGCTTTCAACTTTCACCTTCCCCCTGCGTTCTCCCGCAGTCCCCCTTCTCACGACCCCCCTCGCGCATTCCCCTTTCACCTTATCCGCCTTCCCCCTCCATTGTCCCCCCTCCTTAATTCCTCTCCGTCCCTCCCAGATTCCTCTCACGACTTTTTTCCCTGCTGCCAAACTCTTTAATCTATTTCAATTTTTTTATGCAAATTTCATAAAGCCAGAGCTCGCGGGATGAAATATACTTTACGACCTATTCTCATACCTACCAAATATATAAAAAAAAAATCATTCAAATCGGTCGAGTCATTTCGGAGGAGTGCGACCACAAACACCGTGACACGAGATTTTTATATATTAAATATATATATATATATATATATATATATATATATATATCTAAGCATGCACTTCTCCTAGCTCCATATTATTGTGGCGTTCAAATAATAAAGCATTTTTTCCTGCATACCAAATATTACAGCCACGTTGTGGTTTGTTTAGGTGTAACCAAAGATATTAGAAACACACTAATAATTTATTGTAACTTGCAATTTTTCTTTAAGTAGATATTAGGTACTTATGCTATTGTGGTTAAAATACACATTTTTAGTGTATTGATTATTTCTTTTGGAATTTTGAATAAGAAAACCACCAAATTCATAAAGTAATATAAGTTTTTCGTTTCTTGTGAATGTGAAGCTATTAAAAATGTACAGATTACGTTATTTTGAATATTTTTACAGCTTTCACGAGTTAGTAAATATTGTTCAGAATTTTTTAGTAACATAAGCGTCTGGAGGACAAAACTAAATAAACGTCTTTCCTGTTTATGTATCACGCGCAAGAAAAGTATTTTTAAAAACCTTACTTAAATAACATCACTAAATTAGAAATTATCTCTGGTTTAGAGTTCCTGTTTTTAATTTATACTACGTTTGGAGTAAATCAACTACAAAACTAAGCAATCATTAAAAACATTGAAAATAACAAGACTCATTGTAAGAATTCTGTGGGGATAACACAAATATCATAAAAGGGGACTAATTGGAATTGGAAACAAGCACCAACGTGAACATGAACTCCAAACACAGCAGAGCTAATCTCTGTTTTTGTACATTGTGTTTAACAAAGAGTAAAAACAAGCGTTGAAAAACACAAAACAGGTCATTCATTTATCAACCGTATAAGTATGTTCATTCCCACAGTAAACATTAAACACACTATTTACTATTTATCAACAAAACAGTGAAAGTCAAGAGTGATGGCTTAAATAAATTATACCGTGTTCATTGTGAGAGAAGAGTATTCATTGTTCAATGATAATGTTTAAAACCCATTGACCAGCGGCTGAGAATTAAAGTTCCAAAATGCTTGCAACTGTACAGGGGGGGTTCCGATGAGAAAGGTCGATTATTCCCCGTATCAAATTTTTAAAACTAAAAATTTAATATCGATTTATTTCATTTAAAACTTGCATTAATACATAACTACGTTTCAAGTAAGCAATAGAAATGCTCAAAACGCAGTATGATAAATTATTTAATATCGTATACTTCTTGTAAGTATTTTTTGATCATAAGTATTTATGATTTTTCAATAATATCTAAACAAAATAAGTGCGTAAAAAATATCTGAAATATTTTAGTTTGTAAGACCTTAAATAAATTTTAAAAAACTGAGGTAATTTCGTCACAAAACACGTTCCCGGATTTATTTTTTAACGATTTTAATTGAACTAAAATTAAAATTCAAAGATGGTGTTAAAGCCGGCAACGATCAAACGAGTCAGCAAAGAAAACAACTGATGATGCTTCGAGACGAACTTGAATCTAGAAAAAAAAATGGCGAATTAAATTTAACTATTAAATATATTAATAACCTCCCCAAAATTATCAACGTGTTGCCAAAAAACTCCAACTAAATAAATGTAACATATATTATCAGAATGTCAGAGGCATCAGAACCAAACTAAAAGACTTCAGAATAAATGCCCCTACCCTCTCACACGACGTCATCATGTTAACGGAAACTTGGTTAATCCCTTCAATCTTCTCAGCGGAACTTGGATTACAAAATCACAACATCTATCGAGCAGACCGAAGTCCAAAAACCAGCTCCAATACAAGAGGCGGAGGAGTACTGATAGCAGTCCACAAAAGGATTACTTCGAAAGTGCTTAAAAATAAAAATAGTGATGTTGAACAAATATTTGTGTTGCTTGAAAATAAAAATGCTGGCAAGTTAATAATAGGATGTGTATATTTCCCACCATCTTCTAGTACACAGCTGTATATTAATCATGTGGAAGATGTAGAAATTTTAAGGTTTAAATATCCCAGTGCTAAACTTATTGTAATAGGCGACTATAACTTGCCAAATATATGTTGGAACCATGACGACCCCGAATTATCTGGTGTTAATTTGTCAACTACAAATCTGAATGAGAGAGAGATTCTGGGCATGTCGAACTATTTATCAATCCCACAATTAAACACTGTCGCTAATATAAATAATCGTATTCTAGATCTAGTTTTTTGCAGTGAGCCCACTGCTACCGTATGTAAATCTTTAGATGAACCTGTAGACCTTTACCATCCTCCTATTGATATAGTTATACCATTTGTTAATAACACTCATCTTAAAAATGTCAAGTCGCCTTATAATTTTTATAAAGCAAATTTTTCAAAAATTTCTGATTGCTTAAATTCAACAAACTGGTCCTTTCTGGAAAACATAGATATTAACAATAATGTAAATACATTTTATGCCATTCTAAATGGTGCTATTGCTAATTTTGTGCCCCTTCGACATAATAAAATTTCTCATTTTCCAAACTGGTTTAGCCTCGAACTGATCACTTTAACATATAATAAGAAAAAGGCCCATAAAAATTACAAGCGATCCAGAATGTCAAGCGATTACAATGAATACCAATTATTGAGAAAGGAGTGTTGTAAAATTTCAAAATTGTGTTATAAAAATTATATTCATAAAATTGAAAGTGATATTCGTGGAAACGTAAAACAATTTTGGAATTACACTAATTCTCAAAAAAATAATAACTTGGGTATTCCAACTTGTATGAACTTCAATGGAAAAATTGGGTGTAGTGATAAAAACATTGTAAATTTATTCGCTGATTATTTTAAGTCTGTGTATGAAGAGCATATACCTAGCAACGAAATTCCCAATTTCTCATCAAATCTTAGTCTGGATATATCTGAAATACGCATAGAAATAAATGATATTAAAAAGCATGTAAATTTGTTAGATGCTAGAAAAAATGCTGGACCTGATAATATTCCACCGGTTTTAATTAAAGAATGTTTAAACGGCCTAACTGTTCCTCTTTTCCTAATTTTTAACCAGTCTCTAAAAACAGGTTGTTTCCCTGATTCATGGAAACACAGTTTTCTTACACCTATTTTTAAAAAGGGGGACAAAACGGACATTACAAATTATAGACCAATATGTATCCAATCATCGATACCCAAACTTTTTGAAAAAATTGTTCTCTCTAAAATATCTACAAACATACAAAAAATTATAACTTCATACCAACATGGCTTTTGTTCAAATAAATCTACATTAACTAATTTACTAATATACGAAAATTTCATATCCAAATCTTTAGCAAACAGATGCCAGGTTGACTCAGTATACACTGACTTTAGCAAGGCCTTTGATAAGGTGTGTCACAAAATATTAATCAATAAATTAGCCTCACTTGGAGTTTATGGTAGTTTATTAAATTGGTTTATTAGTTATTTGTCCAAAAGAAGTCTCAGTGTAAAAATAAATGGCACAAATTCTTACAAATTTATAGCCACAAGTGGAGTGCCGCAAGGCTCTCATTTAGGGCCCATTTTGTTTATTATATTCATAAATGATATTGTTGATATATTTACTAACATAAACGTATTGCTTTTTGCTGATGATATGAAACTTTATAAGGAGATCAATGACATAAATGATTGCATTATATTACAAACTAATTTGAGACGTCTTTTTGAATGGTGCTCTATCAACAAACTAGCATTGAACATAAAGAAATGTCAGTTCATTAATTTTTATCGAATAAATAATCCAATATTTTTTCAATATACATTAAATGATAAAAAATTAAATTGCGTCAGTGAAATTATTGACCTAGGTATTATGTTCGATAGCAAACTAACTTTTTTGTGTCATATTAATAATATTATTAATAAGGCCCTTAAGACTCTTGGATTTGTTTTGAGAGTTTCAAAAGACTTCAATAATTTAGGCACGTTTATCATGTTGTACAAAACCCTTGTTAGATGCCAACTAGAGTATAACTCTACGATATGGTCTCCCTTTTACAATATTCATTCCGCCAACATTGAAAAGATTCAACATAAGTTCTTGAGATATATAAACTATAAATTGCATATTCCTGTAGAAAACATTGATTATAACTACCTACTAGATAAAATGTTCCTATTAGAACTTTCAGAAAGAAGAATAATCACAGATTTAATACTATTACATAAAATACTGCATTACAAAATTGACTGTCCTGAATTGCTTCAATTAATCAATATCCACATACCTAAAAGATCTTGCCGAAATTTACTACCCTTTTATTTTAATAACACCAGGACACTCTCTTATCAAAATTCCCCGATACCGAGACTTCACAGTCTCGGAAATAAATATTCTGATCTGGGAGATATATTTCACATTAAAAACAATCAGTATAAACATTGTTTATTTCAATTCTTTTTTATATTTAGACATAAATAGACGTCTATAATCTCTACAATTTTTGTCTATATTGAATATCTTTTTTTTTTTGTGAAACTTCTTATATTTTTTACCTATGTATCTAATTTTATTATATGCATTTATTGTTATATTTTGTTGTAGATATATGCTTTTGTTTTACTTTTATGTTCACTGTATTATGCTTTCTTTGTTGTTTTAATTTAGATTTTTTCGAAATCACTGTTATACTCATCTATTAAACTAAAATGTAAAAGCCCATAAGGGCGTTTAATAAATAAATAAAATAAATAAATAAAATTCTGAATATTGTCCTTACTAGATTATGTATTGATTTATTTTGCTGTATATATATTTATATGATTTGAAATATGTGTTGTATAATACAATATTTCATTTAAAAATTTAACAAATATGCCGACGACCAACGGTATAACCTTAGTGTATCAAAAATAAACTTAGTTTTTCAAAATTTAAAAAGTGCGTTTATCAGATAAAATAACAATCTTTCAAAATCAAATTATGTTTTTTGTAAAAAGGGGTCAATACGTATAGAATTTGATTTAAAAAGGACAAATATCCGGTATTGTCTGGTTATACCCTTTTAATAATGTATAATTAGAAATAAATTTAATAATAACATCCTGCAGTAAAATGGTTAAGAAGATTCTAGAAGGGTATTTCTAAATACCATAATACCCAACATCTAAATACAAATGAGTATAATTTTTTCTAGACTTCTTAGTACAGCGGTGTTACTTATCTACAAAATTACCATACTATTTTGTTGCAACGCGAGGGGTAGGTGGGCGAGGCGGATATGGGTACGGTCACCCCGGGAATCATTCATTTGACAACTAACATCGCCATAGGTCACCCCAAGTGTTTCGCAACGTTGGTGACTTAGCAGGAATGCTCGAGTCGTGGGGTGGGGTTTGTCCGGGTCTCGGCGGCGGATGTTCCTACCCACCAGTAGTGTGGCGTACCGGATCGGGAGAGACAGGTTGAGGGAAATCCTTTTACCTCTCCAGCCAGACTCTCACGACTCATCACTTTGCAGCGTAGTGGGAGGGATGGACACATATGTTCGTCACTCCTGAACACACTGAACCCCAATTTTCTACCCACCCCTCTATTTTCCTTCCCGGAACTTTTTCTCTTTCCTTTCTTTTCAACACATCAGCGACTCCAAATATGACAGAGGCCTCCTGTGTGGAGTGTTAATGTAAAAATATATATATTTTGGTAAAAACCACTAATTTTGCGGTTTGACATATTCACGAAATAATACTATACTTCCTGATATAAAATGATAAGAAATGTGATAAGGTATCATAGCCGCCTATTTCGGAAGTCCAATAAGGCCCTTCATACACAGAGATGATAATGTTTTTTTTATTTAAAAAGAAAGACAAACATTCCCGGGTTACGAATAACCCTACAAAATTGGAAAATCTCCTACTACCACCACACTAAGCGGAAGATGTTGCTTGTGTTGTGACGGAGGAATTAGCCAGCCGAGGAATCGAACACGGAACGCCTGGGTAGGACCCAAACGCAATGCCCACTCAACCACTGACCGGTCATTTCAGTCAGACAGAGATACTTACAAGCGTGACTGTGACGCAACGACAAGGAGCCTACCGATGTGTTACTCTTCAATGCAGGTTATAGATATTTTTCTAACTTCCAGAATAAATTTAACATTCAAATCATGTTCGGACGTCAAACGAGTAGTAGATGCGCCAAACATCAAACCCGTCGCGTCGTGTACGAACACTAGCAAAATAATATTGCGGATACTCACGAGCGGCGCGTATACTACGCACACAAAACTCGAAGCGCTTGTAAGTATCTTCGTGTACGAACAGCCTATGTCTAATTGCTGTGGAGGTGTATATGAACCTACTAATTATATTATATCTAAATAACTTATGTTTTCAAAATGTAATTCCATGGATGTAAAACTAATAAACATATTCCCGTAAGTTCAAAACGAGACGATACGCGACAATGTTCATGAGAAAAATGACAAGTTGCGTAGCTAAAAAAATACAATAACCAAATGTACAAGATGTTGAGATGTCTTGAAATAAATGTATATAACACTATGTGCCTAATTAAAACAAAAAAATCTTTCAAAAAGAAAATTAAATTAATTATTGTGCATACATAATATATTTTATAATATGATAATACATGTAAGTTCAAAACGAGACGATACGCGACAATGTTCATGAGAAAAATGACAAGTTGCGTAGTTAAAAAAATACAATAACCAAATGTACAAGATGTTGAGATGTCTTGAAATAAATGTATATAACACTAGGTGCCTAGTTAAAATAAAATTAAAATATTAAAAAAGAACATTAAAATAACTATTGTGCATACATAATATATTTTATAATATGATAATAAATATAATAATTACCTTTTGGGCGAAGCGCTCTTCTGATGGCTGTATTTTCCCGGCTATCCCATGGATTTAAGTTTTGCACCACAAAATATTAATAAAATAGTCACACTTTATTAGAAATTCACTTAATGTCTTAGCCAGTCACATTATCGCCGGTTTATTATATACTTGGAGGGAAAATAGCACAACGTCTCAGCTGATGCCGATAATCAAACAATAGACTAATATATACGATAAAATTAACAAGTTTGGTGATTAAATATTGCAATTAACAAAGCCAAATGGAACATTAAATATTAATCTGCACACGTGAATGTTTCTATAAGGAATGTTGCAGACTTGTAATCTGAAAGACGGCCATGAACTGGGACATAACTTAAAGTACGGGCCAGTTCTCGGCTGGTGGCATACAATGTTTATTTTGATATGTCTCGGTCTCGGTATGTGACAACGTAATATTATTGTGCAAATAGTTTAGTTGGAATTTGACAAGTTTAGTGTGAGATTCGGTTGCCTCGCGTTACAGCTGTTTGGTTGTGTTCCAGGAAACTGAAAAAACTTCTGGCTCTTGTGTTTCATTCCGTGAACAATTTTTTTTTTGTGAAACTGGCATACGAGAGTTATTGAATTATTATTATTGTAGAAAGCAATCACTTTGTGGCTTGACATATTTAATAAAAATAAAACATTTTTTTCTTTTAAAACCACGATATTTATTAATTTACTTTACCGACCGGTTTCGCTTTACTCAAGCATCTTCAGGGTACAAATTAACACTAAACAATAACTACAAAATGTGTGCTTATAAATACGTATAGAGAGAGACAAGAATATTAAATTATTACAAACAGTGGGGATAATAATACAAATGAATTGGGATTTGTAATAATGTATCACCACTGTTTGTAATAATTTTATATTGTTGTCTCTCTATATATGTATATATTGTTGTCTCTCTCTATATGTATATATAAGCACACATTTTTTAGTTATTGTTTAGTATTAATTTGGTGGGTAAAGTAAATTAATAAATATCGTGGTTTTAAAACAAAAAAGTGTTTTATTTTTATTAGTTTTTGAATTATTTAAGTTGTGATTTTACACCGAGGTTTCTCTAACGTTATGTTTTCCTTTGTTCTTTGGTTGACTAATATCACTAAGATATATTTCATTCCAGGTGCATACACGTTATAAGTGTACTATGCACTCTGCACTCTTCTGACCCATACATTATGCGCATAAATAATATGAGTCAAAAGTAATCATCGATTTGGATCGAATCAAAGAATGCATTTACCGGATATGATCTAATATTACACATTTACGTTTTTCCAACACACTAACAGTATCTTTTAATTAAATAAATCGTATTGATTGATTTATCCAGACCAATAAAAATGTTTTACAGTCATAAAACATTCTTTGTTTATTTCAAGTAAATTCCGTTTTGCTTGAATAATCAAATCTATTTTAAAACCGTTTTTAAGTACAAAAATTCACCAATATTCGCCAACGTTTTATAACGCAGACAAGAAAACCACGCCGAAATAAAATACAAACATTAAACAAACGTCAAATAAGCATGCAGAATAACCTCGCAAATTCTTATTTAAATTCGGTCCGAAGAAAAACGTACGACTTCAACAAAACAAAATATAATACCGAACTAAAGTGCAATCGGGCTCAAGATGGATCCATTCGTTAGAACAATCGAGCGGGAAAGCTAAACGGGACGCGCAAAAAAAGTACCTCGCGAAAGAGAGAGTTGCTCGTGGTATTTTTGTGCAGGCGAAGTTTGAATCGAGATTGCGCGTTGAGCCGCGGAGCTCGGAGCAAGTGCGCACGATGCCGGTGCGGCCCAATCACCCGCCGCAACGAGACTGACACTGACAGCAAGTCGGCTTCGGCGTCAGGTGGGAGGCCTTCCCTGCGCTCCTCCCGCCCTGCGCCACCACACCCTCCACCCGGCTGCCAGCCACCCCACTCCGCCTGGCCTCTGCCGGCAGGTGTGCCATCCGAGCGACGAGCAACCAACCCACGAGCCTCCCCAAGCAGCCCTCGCAGCACCGCACTAATATGACGGTAGAGAAACAATCGCGATCCCGTTACGCTTTTGAGAAGCGGACTCGGGAAATCTGATGTGGGGGAAGAGAGAGCGCTCGCATTCAGGGCACACGCTTAAAATATGCACTCGGATTATCTGAAACACAATAAACCTTCCAGGCCAAATTGTTCTGAAGGAAAATTAAAACAGACGCTCGATTTACCACGGGGCTTAGTTTAACGGAAAAATATGTTTACATGTACTATTACAATTTTGTTAGAAAATAATAATTACATTATCATAAATGTGAAAGTTAGAGCTCCTGAAAATGTTTCTGACCGAACGTAGACAGTCAACCTTGAGCTTTAGACAACAAAAAACAGGATTTTAGAACACGCACAATTTTGGATTAAAGTTCAGACAGAGTACGTCCTGATTTTTGTAAAGCACTTTCAGGGTATAAAAATAGTAATAAAAATACAGAATCTCTTTAAATTTTCAATAAAAAAATTTTTTTACATAATTTTGAGTAACCGGGATGTTTTCAACACCACACGGAGAAAAATGTTATTCGACAAAACGATAATTTTAATAGTAAAAACGCTTAAAAACGGTACTGAAGTTCTTACGAACAAATTAACAGTGTTTCAATGTTTATTGGCGGGAAAATGTAAGAATAATTTGTTGATATACCTACGAAATTACGTATACCAACAAATTATTCTTACATATTCCCACTAATAAACATTGAAACCCTGTTAATTTGTTCGTAAGAACTTCAGTCCCGTTTTTATCGTTTTTACTATTAAAATGATCGTTTTTTCGAATAACATTTTTCTCCGTGTACTGCCAGTAAATCCAGAGTCTAATGTACTTACATATTTGCGCAATTTTGCGAATCACTGAATTCTTCTCGTGCTCTTTGACTCGATACTGTAGGTAGTAGGTACTATGAGAGTGTAACAGTGTACGTACTTACTCGCGTGCTTTTTTACATACTGCTGTAGCTCGTCAGATTTTTCCATTAAGCGTAAAACAAGATTAAGCATTCGCGAATCCTCTGAACTCATGGATAATTCTATGAAATAATACAGTTAAACCCTCGGTGAGTACCCTAAGTACACCAATCATACATTATGAAGCCTGAAAATGTATGTAAAACTGCCACATCCGTATTAACCTCGCAAGTAATGGTGTTTACCACTGGATTTCCGAGGTATTATTAATAATTCCACGAATGAATAATCCTTCACGAGGATTGGTATTTGTATCTCCGCTTACATTTGCAAAGAGAACGGGTAGACGTTATCAAGTGCCTACTAGGACAGTATTATTTGGCAACTATATGATGAAGCTTTCACATGAATTTTTGTAAAGCTAGTTGCTAAAAAAAAAAAAACCTTTTTACAGAGTACTAAGAATTGGACAAAAATACATATTAGTACTTGTTTCCGCATTTTTCACAGTAAAAAATAAAGATATAATTATGACATCTGTGGAAATTTCATAAAACAATAAATTATGTGAATGGTAGAAGAAGTCGAGGACGCCCGAGGACGACATGGCACGATCAAGTGAATCAGATACTTGAGTCGGGCCATGTCAAGAGTCAGAATAATTGAAGAGCATGTATGATAAGATGTATGAATGTGAATGAGGCGAGGAGTGTATGCCAAGACCGAGTTGTTTGGCGGTCCGTCCTCTCTGCCTACCCCTGCGGGGAAACGGCGTGATGGTTAGTTAGTTAGTTAGTTAGTTAGTCATGGTAAATGGCAACCAGCCCGTAGAAGCTGACCAAAAAATATATACGTCGCATTCCACAGAATGGTAAAAACTTGTTCATTAAAAAAAATCTTTGAAACTCGGGCGAAGCCGAGTGATAAAGCTAGTATGTATGTTATAAAAATCAAATCAAGTATCTACCTATTTGCAAAAAGATAAAAAGCTTCTCATTTCTATGGCGATAGCTTTCGGATTATTTTTTTTCCTGCAGGTTAATCACAAGTGCAGCGAAGCAGGCTCTTTAGGGGGTATGCTTTTGATCTTTCCTGTTTTTGATTTCGACTACATACATCGTTGGTGTGGAAGAAAAACGTCACAAGTCAAGTGTTGATTTAAAATAAATACTATTTCTATTTAAGAAGTTAAGTGGTTTTTGAAGTTGAGTGAAAAATATTTTGATTTATAAAAAATATGTTCATGTAGATGACATTCAAACTTAAATACCAGTATTTTTTTTTTAAAGTTCGTTTTCATAATTAAATTAATTCTACAAGTTTGAATTTTATTAAAGCCCGTGAAAACGGCGGCAAGAGCCCAGCAGAGTCCCGAACGTAACCCGGTCCTTGCTTGTGTGAAATATAAGGGAAATATTTACAAAACCGGGACACACTTAATACGGACGAAAAAAATATATTTAAAAAGTTGTAGTAGTTAGATATTTACTAGTACCTACTAATCAATTCAGTTGCCGGAATTTCAAAAAAAGTGCATTTTAATGGTTATTTTTGTAAATTTAAAAACACGAAATGTCATTTTTCACCGACCGCTATGTTAGGAACTGTTGCAAGTTTCGTTGAAAAATGACATTTCGTGTTTTTAAGTTTAAAAAATAACCATTAAAATGCACTTTTTTCGAAATTTCAATAACTGCATTAATATTATGTTCTTGCCGCCGTTTTCGCGGGCTTAATAAAATTCAAACTTGTAGAATTAATTTAATTATGAAAACGCACTTAAAAAAAAAAATAAATACTGGTATTTAAGTTTGCCTGTGAACATTGATAAAAAAAAATAAAAAAAGGACTCAACTTCCATATTGTAATTATATTAATAAACACATTAAAATAAAAACCATGATATTACAACTATTATTTTTAAACACTGGCACACTAATTTGAAATTCGATGTTTTTCATTGAGACAAATAATTGGCACATCAATTAAACAATGATGAATATCACAAGTTGAAGTTTTCTTTTGTGTGGAAAGTTTAGCAATAAAAGTCGTTGAGTACAATAAAATTATTTTTCTTATCAGACCCAACGGTATGTATTTTGGTAAATCGCAGTTTTAGAAAAGTTAACTTTTTAGAAAACTAACCGTATCTCCTAAAAAGTGTGACTTTTTGATTTGTCGCATTTTTCTTCCGGACCAGCGACATGTATGAGTTTTTAAACATCCGCTTTAAAATACCCTTTGATCGTACATTAATGAACAAAGGAATGCGTATAATTCATGCTTCAAAGCTTAAAGCTACGCACATCAGCGTATGATGTGATTACTTCACAAGAGTCCCAATTGCTCTCAACCCAATATTGTGGGGCTGAAGGTAGTGGGGAGGGGACGGAGATGGGAAAAGGAAGGTGGGGAAGTACCTGGGTATTCAGATTGCTCACCAAACACGGCTAAAGCTATATCAAGCAACGTTTCAATACGTTTACAGCCATCACGGGTTGAAAAACATTATTTTGAAGTAGATTAGCCATCCCTGGGACCCCTTGTCTAAAAGTACGACACTGAATGGCTTCATCAAGAGGGCATCTAAAAAAATGTCACTGACCATAATTTTTCCGTTATAATTAGGTCTATGAAAGGAAACCATCCGTGAAATTAGCTGGTAGTGTTCTTTGTTTTAAAAAGAAGAAAATGTTGGAAAATCTTTGCCCAATCTTCCGAAAGCATTAATTTGTCATTCCGAAAAATGGATATTTCTTACTTATTGGTCCTGAAAGAATGTTTTCAATTTAATACCGTACTAAAATTCGGTGAAAATTTTAAGTAATTTTTTTTTCTGACCGTAGATTTTCATCAATATTTTTTTTATTTAAAGGAAAATAATGGGATGGTCCACTAAAGATGAATTAATTGATCAACATGGTTAGTTGCTTTCAAAATAAAGTATTTTATATGGTTTTTATTTAACACTAACTTTAACTACCAGGTGATTGTTTTTTAGATTAACTCCACACAGGAGACCCTTGAGGGAAAAAAATCCCTCAGCGCCAATATCTTTTTGGAGGTACTTACTATGTGAAGGGATTTTGGGGGGTAAATGATTATTATTTTTAATTGTTAAATTAATGTTTAAGACAAGATTTTATGCATAACACAAAGGGTAACAATTATTATAAGCAATATCAGTCTGAAACACTCATCCACATTGAAACAATCAGCCTGAAATCAGCCTGATCAGCCTGAAACACTCATCCACATTGAAACAATCTTCCGAGAAAAGATACATGCCCTTCTGATGTCCGGTCAGGTGCTCTTAATGCTCTATCCACTGAGCTACGGCGGGTTACCTCTTACCCGCCAAATGATTCAATATATACTAGTGTTTCATTCAACAACTACCGCTTATCATATTTTTTCACCTGCAAACAACCAACTTTATTTTTATATGAGAAATGCATTAATGATTATGCAGCTGAGAGATTATTTAGTCGATGGTAGATCTGTAGATCGGTAATGATTTAGTCGATAGTAGATATGTAGATCGGTAATGATTATGCAGCTGAGAGATTATTTAGTTTGGTAGTTTTTAAACGAAACATCGAGTGAAGATAATATAAATTTATAAGTCGTAACAATCACGCCAAATAATATCAGAAGGTTTACACGAGGTTAAATATGAAGGAGATCGATGTTAGCAAGACGAGATTTGAAAACGGAATATTTGGCAGATCTACGGATCTGCCTTTGCGCAGGAGAACTTGCGCAGGTAACATAGATCGTAATTTCCTACAGCATTTAGATATGGATTATGATATGAATTTTTAGCAATTTTCCTAATATTTGTTCACAATAATAGTGATGATTATTGGTTTTTGTAACCACGGCTATTCTGCTAGTATCTACTACTCCAGAACCTGGCCAAATATAATATTAATTTATTATGTTTTTTTGTGTGTCAATTATCCATATAATATTATGATTTCCCGCACTGGGTTTCGAACCTGCAACATTTTGTCCTCGAACCGAGCACCCATGGAGGTCAATCAAAACCACGGTGTTAGAATTTTTTTATATGAATACCGCACAAGAGTCCCCAGTCCCAACTGCTCCCGTCTGGAGCCAGCGAGACTATGGCATCCCCAATTGGGGTATCTTGTGAGGCTGGGGGTAATGACGAGGGAAAGGAAATGGGGAAGAAGAAGGTGGGGAAGTACCTGGCTATTCAGACCTGGTCACCAAACCTTTAGCCGTGTTTGGTATGGTTTTTATATTATTTTATAAAAACCATATAAAACACGGTTAAAGCCATTTCAAGCCATTTCAATTCTGAATTGTGGTTTACACCAGGGCGATACTGGATATACTGATACGCTATTTCCTTTCCAGAATGTGACCCAAATATACTATATATTATTTTTAATTAATTAATTGTTAAATAACAAAAATTAATCAAATTAAAAAAAATTTGCGGACTTTCCGGCTTCGAACCCGCGATCTTCGAATTGGGAGTCAAGAACCTTGCCCCTCGACCACGCTGGCCGTAAATACAGAAACAAATATGTTTTGAAGGTATTTCCCATCAGTTCAAATTATTTTTACTTATATTCTCATACAGCAAGATCGCATAATTTAGTATAATAAAATATTTTATATGTTTAATTTTAATTTTATTAATAGTAACATAGCATCGGAGTTGAGTATTTCTAACCTAGTTGAACAATTTGGTGCGTACACACAACACGGTGTTAAATTCATTCATCCATTAAATCTCAATAAAATCATTTATTTGTTATTATAAATGCACCTTATTGCCTACTAGTGCATATGATTATTAATATAAAGCAGTTAATGTGAGCAGAGTGCTTCCTCTATCGCTGGACTGAAAACTGATGTAGTTATCTGCCGCTTTATTGGCCATTAGAGTAAGTATTTTTATCATTGTAAAATGATTTATTCTCTTCAAGAAACCATCTGCCTTCAGATTGAATGGCGTCTCATATATTATCGACAGCAAAAGGCGTCAGGAAAATTATAAAACCATACGTTAAACTTTGATTCAAGACGAAACTTTACTGTATAACAATTATATATATATTTGTTATACATAATAATAATAATACAGTAATAATTAGTAGTAATTAATTAATAGACCTGATATAGTTTTACATGACAAAACTAAAAAAATAACTTATATTATTGATGTAGCTATTCCAAATTCCTGTAATATTCGAAAATCTATTTCTGAAAAAATAAGAAAGTATACAGATTTAGGAAATGAAATTAAAAGAATTTGGCATTCTCAGACTATAAAAATATTACCTTTTGTTATTTCGGCTACTGGCATTATACCTAGCTCTCTTATTAAAAATTTAGGCATATTAGATTTGTCAAAGAATTTGTATATAAAAATGCAAAAATCAGTCATTTTAAATACATGTAGATTTACGAAAGATTTTTTAAATATTTATATTGAGGGATCAGTAGGATTTATCGGCCAAATTAGGAATTCCACAGAGCCGAACCCTCTGATATGAAAATATCTGGAGACGGTGAATTATATTCCCATTTAATAGTTTGGTAGATTAACGTGTTGTTCTTGTATTGTTTTGTATTAATTATACTTATATAATACACTTGCATAACGTGGATTTACTAGATGATCATTTATATGGAATAGTGTTTGAAAGAGTTTAGTTTTTTCTATGGGAAAAACTAAACCCGTTCCTGTAAATCTGGTGGAAAAAAAAAAGTTATACAGTAATAAATATATTTTTTTACATTTCATTTTAAAATAAAGTTGTTTTTTTTTTCTTGGGTAATTTTTGTCTACACATATAATAGCTAACTAACAAACGTTTCATATCAATTCTAATTTTCGAAAGGCAAATAAATTTCAATACAATAAATTTCTATCCTATTTGCTAATAATTATTTTTCTTCTATTTTTACATCTTCTTTGTAAGGTATTGTACATTCTTTTCACTTTTGTTTGATTGATTGTTACCACACATGAGTAATTGTATGCCAATACATATATTATACCAGCTTTTGCAAATACTTTGTTTTATTTACTAATTCACGTCTTGTTATTTAAAATCATTATCAATAATCGTATTAGTTTTTGGCAAATGTATTAGTTTTATTGTAGATACCTACCTATGTGCTTTAAGAAGGTATTACCAGAGAATACCGGAAATTAGTCCTTTTTAAATCAAATGATAGACGTATTGACTCTTTTTTACAAAAAAAAAAGATTGGTTTTGAAAGATTGTTATTTTATCTGGTACACGCAGTTGTAAAATTTTTAAAAACTAAGTTAATTTTTAATGTACTAAGGATATGCCGTTGGTCGTTGGTAGATTTGTTCAATTTTCAAACGACATATTGTATTAAACAATACAAATTTCAAAACAAAATAAATCGATACATTATCTTGTAAACACATTTTTCAGAATTTTAATTTTAGTTAAATTAAATTCATTATTATGTATATTGAAGGATCAGTAGGATTTATCGGTCAAATTAGGAATTCCACCGAGCCGAACCCTCTGATATGAAAATATCTGGAGTCGGTGAATTATTTTCCCATTTAATAGTCTGGTAGATTAACATGTTCTTCTTGTACTGTTTTGTATTAATTATACTTATAAATTAAATACACTTGCTTAGCGTGGATTTACTAGATGATCATTTATATGGAAAAGTTCCTTCAAAATGGGAAATACTAAACCCGGACCTAAAAGTCTGGTGCGTAAAAAAAATCCGATAACGTGTTTTGTGACGAAAATACCTCAGCTTTTCTATTTATTTGATGTCTTACAAACTAAAATAATTTAGATTTTTTTACCCACTTATTTTGTTTAGACATTATTGAAAATACAAAAATACTTATTATCGAAACATACTTAAAAGAAGTACACGATATTTAATAATTTATCATCGTGCGGTTTGAGCATTTTTATTGCTAACTTGAATACTTCTTAAAGAGTATCTTCCACTCTGTAAGAAGTCTCAAATATACTTATATCATTTTAAATTAATTCATTGTGAAATAATACAAATTAACCTAATTTCTTCTGCACACCGAGATTTGAACCCACGATCTTCGGATTGCTAGTCGAGAGCCTTACCCCTCGACCACGGAGGCCGTCAAATGTGCCGCCGTGTTTGGGATGGTCCGATGCTCTGTAGGGAACCCGCTTGCACTGCGCGGGTGGAAACTGTCCACCATAAAGTTTAAGATTAAACTAATGGAATTCAATACTTCGTTTGTGTAGAAGTACTGTGATATAAAACGAGTTAACATACTTTAGTTTTCAGCAATGAAAATATTATAAAAGTTATCTAATTTAAAGTTGGATTCTCTTTCGCCGTGAAATTAGCACTGCATATATTACCACCTGCATTGAGAGGAATGGCGACTATGTCGAAAAATAGCTTACATATGTACTATGGTAACCATGTAATTTTTTTGTTTCAGTAAAACATTTTGTAACCTACAAAAATTCAGTACACTTACTTTCTGGATACGCCTCGTATAATACCAGGAATTTTAAATATAATTTACCTAGCTAGTTACACAAATTATATCATGAACTATGGAACTATTTAACTGTAAATTACCAAAAATTCATCATGATTTAAACGATATTTTACAGGTATTCGTTAATATAAATAAATCGAAAAAGGTGTGTTAAAATTCTGGAAATCCAGGTTCTTAATGGTCTGTATATAAATAACAAACTTGACAGTTTAATATTTATTGGATAACCATCACCTCTGCCATAGGACACTCCAATTGATTCACAACGTTTGGTGACTTAGCAGGGGTACCCGGGTTCATGGAGTGAGGTTTGTCCGGGTCTCACCAATTGCGTGGCAGGCTAGTTCGGAAGAGACTGGTTGAGGGAGACCTTTTGACTTCTCCAACAGGGCTCTCTCAGAACATCACATGCACCGCAGTGGGAGGGATATGAAAATTCGTCCGTCACTCCTGGACCACTGATCCTCAGACTTCTACCCACCCCTCATACCTTTTTCCTTCCCAGAACATCCTCTCTTCCTTTACTAAAATAAACTCCCCACATAGCATCCCCAAAGATGACTTAGGCCCGAAGGGGAATTATTTTATGCAGGGCCTCCTGTTTG
The DNA here is from genome assembly GCA_951813805.1 of Limnephilus auricula. NCBI lineage: Eukaryota > Metazoa > Arthropoda > Insecta > Trichoptera > Limnephilidae > Limnephilus > Limnephilus auricula. The sequence continues at coordinate 23,189,124 of OX638390.1, read as the reverse complement.
GAGATATTGTAAAAAAAAGGGGGGAAGCAGGGGGGATTATTCATACCTTCCGTAACTCCTGGACACCTTTCCTCTTTTTCGTTTCCTTAAAAAGACCCTCCTCGCAGCGATCCAAAAACGACTTCTTTGTAGTATTAAAGTAAAAAAAAAAAAATGAGCAATATTTCACAAAGATTTTATTACGAATTTATTTTCATGGTTTTTTTACGTTTCCCAGATAGTTTGTAAAAAGCATCTCACAGCGTGCGTTTTCCTAAATGATGAAAATGAAAACGGACGGTTTTATGAGACGTGAATGTGGCGTCGCGCGTCGGAAGGCGCCGCGCGCCGGGACCTTTCAGCCGAACAGAACGACGTCAAAGTTCACAAATAGGAGCAAAAAACGAAATAGGCCACCGTTGGACCTGAATAACTGACGTTCGTGTGAAACAGTTTCCTGCATAATATACGTGATACGTATGAGCGTACATTTTGTCACTTTGCTCCACTCTTCACGGAAAAATCTGCAACGCATGCGAAATTTTATTTTTCTTTACAGTTCACCAAAGAGTTTATGTACCACCACTAGTATTAAAATGGTGTCATGAGATAATTTATTATTTCAAGTAACAGAACAAATTGCAATCAAGCATGTTCCATAACTTAGTCGAACTTCTGAAATTAAATATCTTGGTATATATATATAGATCAACATTTTAAATGGAAAAAACAAATTTGTTAACTTGTAAAAAGAATTACAAAATGTATTTATATATTTATAAGACTAAGAAATATTCTTAAATTATAAAATTTAAAAAGAGTGTACTATCCAATTGATCAATCTATATTGCAATATGGTATTATTGGTTGGGGAGGAACTTGTAATAATATTTTAAATCCACTCAAAATTGTTCAAAGATTCATAATTAAAGTAATATTGAAAAAACCATCCAAATTTTCTACTGAAATTCTCTTTTCAATATTCAATGTTTCTACAATAGACAAAATATGTGAAAAATATTCAATACTACAAATTTACAAAGAAGTACAGTTAAATAACTTACCATTCCATTCATCAGCAAGATATGAATACTATCAAAATCCCTAAATTTATTACAAAGCACACACAAAATACTTATCTCTATCTAGGTATAACATATTATAACAAACTACCATTATATCTGAAAGTTATCGAAAATATTCAGGAATTTCAGCAAAAATTAAAAAAAGACCTAAAACTACTATAAGAGTCCATATCTCACTATCATTATTATTTCTTTCAAATTCTTTATTGATAAATCTTGCATTTTCTTAATTATCCCTTGTTTTTGCCATATTGTATTATCTATTTTCACACATGATATTATACAATTGAACTAAAATTACCTCACCAAACACAAGAGCCTTGTCTCTTTATGGTGAGGAAAAGCTATTCTTATCTACTAATTTACCTCTGTGTAAAATGTAAAAATTGTGTATTTATTGTAAAAAAAACCTTTAAATATTAAATATTAAAAAAAATTTTTAAAAATATTTGCCTCAGGATCAATGCCATTATAAATAGTGTCAATTACGAAAGATATATACTTTTCAAATATAGAATTATTAAAATTAAATACGGCCTAGGGGGGTAGGATTGAATTAGCACAGTTGTAGAGCAGAGCCCCGGCAAGGCTTAGGTCCTGGGTTCAATTCCTAGATGCTACCGTATCTTTTTTCTGATTTCTCTGTTTCAAATTTTCGATTGAGAGTCGCTAATAATGTCTTCGGTGATTAAATATTTACTCATTAAGGTAAAATAAAATTTAAAATATTCGGAACGACTAGATTAGCTCCACACGGGAGACCCTGAGGAAAATAATTTCCATCAGGGCCTATATCATCTTTGGAGATGCTGTACTAGGGTTTTTTAAATGAAGATTAGAGAGGATGATTGGGTGAAGAAAAAATATATGAGGGGTTGGTAGAAATCTGGGGTTCAGTGTGTTCAGGAGTTACGGACGTATGAATCCATCCCTCCCACTACGGTGCAAGGCGGTGGGTTGAGAGAGTCCTACTAGAGAAGTAAAAAGGTCTCCCGTAATCAGTCTCCTCAAATCCAGCCCGCCACACCCATGAAACGGACACCCCTGCTAAGTTACCAAAAATAGCGAACCACTTGGGGTGACCTACGGCAGATTTGTTGGTTATCTAATTAATGGTTTCCGGAGCGGTGGTAGGCATACCCGCCTCTCAAAATGGGAATTCATTATTAATTTTACTTGCAATTTGCAATTATTATTCATTGTGTTTATAAAAAAAAAAGTTTTTTTTTTTTAGAAAGTTCAAAAGGGAAAAGGTTCAAACGAGGGTTTATAAAAAAATATTTTATTTTTAAGTTTTGTATACATTTGATCTTGATGATGTGAACATCGTTCATGAAACATGTTGATTGTGTGTTAATAAAAAGTGATGTAAACAAAGTTATTTGTACAATAAAAATATATAAATTTGTTTTAGACCACTTTAAATTTTAATTAAAATCTACCGGTTTCGTAAGAACCCTTCCTTTGTCAGGAGAATATTAAAACTCACCTATGATACAAAATATTGATAGATATATACCAAACATTTAGGTGCTAGAGTGGAATGAGAGGTGAAGAATTTATCGTTTAGTCCCATTCTAGATATGTTTCCAATAAACCGCTGTGTTATTGCTGGAATTCCCGCAATTACTCCCCCCCCCTCCCTCTTTGACCTCCCACTCCAGCACCTAAATGTTTGGTATATATCTATCAATATTTTGTATCATATGTTAGTTTTAATATTCTCCTGACGAAGGAAGGGTTCTTCCGAAACCGGTAGAGTTTAATTAAAATTTAAAGTGGTCTAAAACAAATTTATATATTTTTATTGTAAATTATGGCGAGCCACAAAGTTAATGCTTATTACGAACATGTAATATTACAAAATAAATAATCACAAAGTGAAAACTTTTCCGATGAAGTTTTCTTCGAAAAATTAATAAAAAATGATTTCTCAACTGGGCCCGACTTATAACCCCTCCCAAATACCTTTAAAGCGATATTGAATGGCTTGCTTTTAATCAAGCGAAAAACATAATATCTTTTTTACATCATTATTTTTCTCGTCCAATTTTTGGCAGCCTGTCTGGCTGTTTGGCATTATGATGTGAAGAAACTTTTTCAATAAGATAACTTACACGTAAAACAAAAAGAAAATAACATTTCATTCACTTAAATAGTGACTTGAGTAAGTATCGCGTGCATCGTGCCAGATGCGTCCTGTCCTAATGTAGCTCGAGCAAACAGGTGTGTTTGACATCTTGATGGCTCTCGGAAACATTTGCAGCAAATTATTTAAAAACTGAACAAATAAAATAATGCTATACAAATCAATAAGAGCACTTCATCTTATGCGTTTTCACAAAATTAATGTTCTTATTCAGCCAAGGTCGAATTAATTAAAATTAATTGTTCATAAAAACATTTTTTATCGTACACCGAAAATATTCAGAACTTCGTTTTGCTTTTATTATCAAACGGATATTATTTCAAGGTTTTTGTGGTCTGGCGGACAATTTATCTTTTTCATTTAACGAATAACATTGAATAGTAATCCTCAATGTCTCAAATGTAAATAAACTACTGAAAAGTGTATAAAATATTGAAAGTTAATTCTATACTACCATCGATAAAATTGAAAACAAATTTTATAAACTATGACGTGCTACTTATATAAATTGTCTTGTTAGCAGATCTAAAATAAATAAGTGAAAGAAAGTTCAATGGCATTTCAATAAATGTATTATAATTTATGGGCTGTTTACTGGTTAGTGGTTATGGTCACATAAAACGGAGACCACCAGACCACACAGCGAAGCAGGCAATGTCTATGGAGCTTCATCGACAGTCATCCAGGGGAAGACCAAAGAACTCCTGGATGATTAAATGCTCCAAAATCCTAATTAGAAACGGCCTGGATGAAAGCGATACCCAGAACCGAAGAAGCTACAATCTGAGAACGAGGAGAGCCGACAGCGAGTTGGGACAGTGCAAGGAAGAAGAAAGAAGAGAGGGCTAAGTGGATAGACGATACTGCTTTTTTACAAAATTAATTTTCATATTTATATTTTCTTATTTCCGTGTGTAATTTTATGTTACGTATGCAATTTTTGTTTTTTTTTCAGAAATGCATACATTAAACAAGAAAAACGTAATGTAATATAATAACATATAATATTTAATATAATAACATAATATGTACATACATATATATCTCTCTTTTTTTTCAAATAATTTAAGTTCTTTATATCATCTCTTCTCCATTTTTTCTTTTCTTTTCTATTTCTCTTATTAATTTTCATTTTATGTTTATTTTTCAAAATTCTATTTATTAATTAATAATTTATTTTATTCTTTCTTTTGAAAATGATATAAAAAATATTAAATTACTGCCACCTCGGAACAGGCTCAGCCTAGTGAGGTGGCATATACCTAAAAGAATGTACATAACATGTATTTTTTGGTTAATAAATAATTAAAAAATAAAAAAATATATAAACATATATTTTTTAATATATTCATATCTCTTTTAATAAACATAATATGTTATTTACCCGCCTCGGTACAGACTTAGTCTAGTGAGGTGGATAAAAGAAAACTTTCTACCATATAAAATGTTAAATGAAAATAAAATATGTTTGTAATAAGCATTAACTTTGTGGCTCGCCATAATTTACAATAAAATATATAAATTTGTTTTAGACCACCTTAAATTTTAATTACACTCTACCGGTTTCGGAAGAACCCTTCCTTCGTCAGGAGAATATTAGAACTAACCTATGATACAAAATATTGATAGATATATACCATACATTTAGGTGCTGGAGTGGGAGGTCAAAGGGGGGGGGGGGGGGGTAATTGGGGGAATTCCAGCAATAACAGGGCGGTATATTGGAAACATCTTAAATGTTCCGTGATTCTAATATTTACATTTTTGGTTGTCTTACTTATATGGAACGATGGACAATCATTGCAACATAGTTGATAAATGTCTGAGTGACTTAATTTATGACCTCTATCTTTAGTGTTTTTTAATAATTTACCTAAGTTGTTGTCAGTATAGAACGCGGGTTTAATACAGGGAGGCAATTTTTTTGTACTAAGTGAAGAACAATTGGATAGATATAAGATCCTACGCCATTGAAAGGGATTTGTGATTTTATTATTAGTTTCCGGTGTACCAAATAAAAAAAAATATTAGTTGAAATGAGCTTAAGTTTCTGATTTAGGATTTTATCAATTAGGTGTGTGGAATAACCATTATTTAGAGCAATTTGTTTAATTTTAGATAGTTCAATTGTGAAATTAACAGATGATAGAGGGATTTTTACTAACCGGTGTACCATTGAATGATAGGCAGAATATTTATGTGTTATAGGATTGCTAATAGATGGTTGTTCATAAAAATATAGCAGCAGATATTTTCCATAAAATTTGTTTGGTCCCATTCTAGATATGTTTCCAATAAACCGCTCTGTTATTGCTGGAATTCCCTCAATTATCCCCCCTCCCCCTTTGACCTCCCACTCCATCACCTAAATGTTTGGTATATATCTATCAATATTTTGTATCATAGGTTAGTTTTAATATTCTCCTGACGAAGGAAGGGTTCTTCCGAAACCGGTAGAGTGTAATTAAAATTTAAAGTGGTCTAAAACAAATTTATATATTTTATTGGAAAATAAAATAAGCCCGGGTTGCCGGCACTGAAACTGAATCGAAAAGTTTCAAATCACATTTTTTCACGAAACAACATCGTGACGGTTTGCTCCATATTCGAGTCTTTAAATTTAATTTTGCTGAAATATATTTAAAAGTTTCACGAATTTTATAAATTATTACATATTACTCATGCTTTCTTCTCTAACAGCACAAGACTCTTCCCTTAGATTTAATTTAATCTAGTTTTCATAAAATTGATATCCACGCTTAATATTCAGACATTCATGCCTGACCTGAAATGAAAATTAGTACAAAATGGCACCCAAAACGACGGTAATGTACCTACATTCGCTCAACAAAATCTTTTGTTCGCGTATTCTCTGCAAAGATAAAAGGTTTTTTTTCTTTTACTGTATTATATTTCATGAGAAGAGAGGAAATCTTGCGAAGAAAATGAGATATTCATGATCGTCTATGGCACGGTTCCCAACCCATGGGTCGTGACCCTTAATTTGGTTTCGAAGGGTTTTCTGTGGCCACCCGAAAAGTTAACTAAAAAAAATTAGAAAGGGGTTCGAAACAGACATGTTACAGTCACATTATGTTGCAAAATCCATTTTTGATGTGCTTTCTTTAGCCAATTAAAATTTCCTTATTGAAATATAATGTTTCATAATTGTGAATCACTCAATATTTATAAAATTAAGGTGACCATTCGTTCTTTACCAGTACAGTGCTGGTTTTTGCTACTCTTAGTCATTGTGCCAAAGAATCAGAATCAGAATAGATGAACACCTACAACTATCATATAATATGTGAAAAAATTTTAACCACTGGTCTACGGAATTTAAAATTTCCTTTTAGACTGTCAGAAGTGTTGACACAAGCGAAATGTATACAATCACCTTTTGTCATTCGCTAAACAAAGGATGCTGTGAGGACTGAGATTATCTCATAAACGATGCATTTAGCTTTAATCTTGATGAGACTCGTAAAAGAACTGGGTCATACATTGAGTATGATAGTAGTATTATAATGTAATAATCATCATTAGGTATAATAAACATTGCGATCTTTGTTTCAAACGTAATCATTCCAAAGGGAAAGTAAGTCAAATAAAGTTTATAATAATGATTTTCCATCTAAATTCAAAATTTTCATTCCAATTACAATAAGAAAATTTAGTTAAATAAAGTTTATAATAATGGTTTTCCATCTAAATTCAAAATTTTCATTCCAAATACAGAAAGAAAATTAAGTCAAATATAGTTTATAATAATGATTTTCCATCTAAATTCAAAATATTCATTCCAATTACAATAAGAAAATTAAGTCAAATAAAGTTTATAATAATGGTTTTCTATCGAAATTCAAAATTTTCATTCCAATTACAGTAAGAAAATTAAGTCAATCATAGTTTATAATAATGATATAAACTATGAATGACTTATACATAGTTTATAATAACCATCTAAATTCAAAATTTTCATTCCAATTACAATAAGAAAATTTAGTTAAATAAAGTTTATAATAATGGTTTTCCATTTAAATTCAAAATTTTCATTCCAATTACAATAAGAAAATTAAGTCAAATATAGTTTATAATAATGATTTTCCATCTAAATTCAAAATATTCATTCCAATTACAATAAGAAAATTAAGTCAAATAAAGTTTATTATAATGATTTTCCATCTAAATTCAAAATTTTCATTCCAATTACAATAAGAAAATTTAGTTAAATAAAGTTTATAATAATGGTTTTCCATCTAAATTCAAAATTTTCATTCCAATTACAGTAAGAAAATTAATTCAAATATATTTTCGTTGTTTGTTTTTGGGGTGTTATGCCGTGTTGTGCTACCTCCTTCTTTAGCCGAAGTTTCGGACAGCGTTGCAGTGTAAAAAAAAAGTCAAATATAGTTTATAATAATGATTTTTCATCTAAATTCAAAATTTTCATTCCAATTACAATAAGAAAATTTAGTTAAATAAAGTTTATAATAATGGTTTTCCATCTAAATTCAAAATCTTCATTCCAATTACAGTAAGAAAATTAAGTCAAATATAGTTTATAATAATGATTTTACATCTAAATTCAAAATTTTCATTCCAATTACAATAAGAAAATTAAGTCAAATATAGTTTATAATAATGATTTTCCATCTAAATTCAAAATTTTCAATCCAATTACAGTAAGAAAATTAAGTCAAATATAGTTTATAATAATGATTTTCCATGTAAATTCAAAATTTTCATTCCAATTACAATAAGAAAATTAAGTCAAATAAAGTTTTTAATTACCTATGGACTCAAATATATTTCTAATATTCAGTTTCAATAATAGTGTTTTGAAATAAATTTGGGGCCACGGTCCCGGTAAAGCACCCAGTAAAGCCCACATTATTAAATAATGTTTTAAAATATGTAAAGTTATTGTATAAAATTAAAAATATATATATTTATGTTCAATTTATACCCCAGTAATGATATTATGACTATTTAATTATTTCTATTTTGTAATAATTATTTGTAACGTGAAAACGTGTGAAAGAAATAAAAGCTTTTTACACAATGGCGCCTTTAGGAAAAACATTGTTTATTGATTTCTTGCAACACCTTGTAACACCGAAAATAGCTGGTCAAATATGAAATATAATAAATCGTGGTGGTGACGTAACATGGGTTTCTTCCTATTTTCGTATTCTATTTGCATATCGCCGGATTTGAAGCCCGTATCGTCTGATCCCAGTTTTTGGTCAAATTCGGTCTTCCAGAGTAAAAGCTCTCACCTTTAAAGCAGGAACCCTGTTATCTGACCCACGTCATGCTTCTGTGATTACTGACAAGAATGACAATTTCTATGACACGACAGTAGATCCCCCGACAGTTGCCCCCGAATAAAATTATATTTTTTGATGCATTATTTACCAATTTCAAATTCCAAAAAAACTTCAACAAAAACTTAGGACTCAAAATACTTCGGGTGATAAGGCACGGCAGATTAATAATTTTATTTTTTAGAAATAAGAAATACCCATACTTACACCTACGTACATGAATACATGCACATATACATATACATTCACGTACACATACATGTACATACATACATATATATGAACATATACATACATATAATACATATACCAACACATTTAGAAACATGAAATACCCATACATACACCTACGTACATGAATACATATACATATACATTCACGTACACATACATATACATACATACATATATATGCACATATACATACATATTTACACATACCAACACATACACATACATACATACACCTATATAACCATATACTCACATATATAAACAATATATACAGCTCTATCTGATTACGAGAAACAGTCTACTAACACTATCACATTCACTAATCAAAAAGTCCCCGAGGGCCTTCCTGAACGTGTTGAATTTGGCTAGTGACTTTATTTCTATTGTTAAATTATCGAAGATTTTAGGAGCAAGAAAGTTAAACTTGTCTGTGCCATTGATGTTTTTAATGGGGGAATAGTGTAATTGGATTTGTTGGAATATCTTGTGTTATATATATGATTCGAAATAGCATGTCTACTTTTTCAAATAGTCCCGTTATGACAACTACTTTCTTGATTTTTGTTGGCATCAATTTTACTATGGTACCAAATCTTTTTATAATTGAATTTCCAAAATTTTATGTAAATTAATTAATTTAATTATCCTAATGTCCTTTATCCTAGTGGACATAAAAGACGGCGAAGGTCCGGGGCTTATTTTAATTGAATTCCAGGGTCAATGAAAGTAACTTCAATTTCCCTAACTTTGAGAATTTTTTTAAAGATGAAGTAAAGTTTTCTTTAGTTCCTTGTCACACTGAAATACTGTATTTATAGTGCTAAATATTTGTAGAAATTTGTGTTAGTTGGTTATTTGTTCTTTTTATACACGTAACCAACGAATGTATCTATTTATAATAAATTAAACTCATTCCCCTTACTAATAAACGTGTTTTACATTTTACGCATTTGATGAAAAACCACACAAAAAAGGGTAAAATTTATTAGTAGAATACGAACCATGTGAGAAAACGCGTTAAAATTCAATTTTTTGACATAAAATAATTAATGTTTGCCATTAATATATTCTTATAATGAACGATATATTTTTTCTACCTGTACCTGACTACTGTCCATAAATAGAATTGTTATTTTCCGTTTCGTTATTTTTTTAACAGTTTTTATAGATTTTCTCAGATGGTATTCAGTATCACTTGCTTCATGTTCTATATGCAACTACGATATATGTATTATATTGGTTGAACCAACTCGCTAATCACTCATTGTACGCGCAACCGAAAAGCTTATTTATTTCAATTACAGCATTTATCTCGCGGATATTCAAAAAGACTGGAAACTGGAACCGCGAGTAGGTAACTGCGAGTGGACAAGTGAACAGTCTAGTCTGACACAAATATATTTACGTAAAGATACTTAATTTACTGATAAATACTTTCACATGATCGACTAGGTCGCGTGAACGCCAAATTCGCGCGTTTCTGGCGATTAGAATTAAACACGTTCTAATCGAGTCACCACCACGTTTAGTAGTAGCTGTTAGTTGAGTAGCTAACAGCTATTACGTTCAGCGATATTGTCAAGTACTATACTTTTCAAGTAGCAGCGACAAAATCGCCCGTTAAATCGTGGCTAAAAAAAAAAATTTAAGTTTTGGAAAATGGTAAAAATTGATAATAAAGTTATTGCGTGCCAGTGATCTTAACATATTGGTTATTGCATCTACGTTGTTTTGTTGATAGTGGGAAAGTCATCAATCACTTTCCCTTAAGCGATTAGCATATTTAGCCTTCCCGTGTTGTTATGCGTCCTTTCACGCCTTTCAGTATCGACTCTTTATCTTGATGAGACGGTACGTAAATAGGGCATAAAGCTACAACCTACAACCAAGAAGCGAGAGAGCTTTCACCGGGCCTCCTAGCACACTCGATGGATAAGAATTGTATCGATAACTTTCGATAACTTCTCATCGTTCCCTGAGACAACTGCAGATCGCTAATGTATAAATTACAATTGATGTCGAATATATTAAGGAGACTTAGTTATTGTTAACTGTCACTTATTCGCTGGCGATCTGCAGAAGAAGTTACCGAAAGTTATCCTATCAATCGTTATCGATCGAGTGTTCTAGGGGCCCGGGTCGCCAAGTCGCAACCAGTGTAAAAAGTGAAGATGCCGGGTGCTCGGTCTTAAATTAATCAATGGATTTAAGTCATAGAGCTGATAAACAAAAAAAGTTATATTAAATTGAAATTCATAGAAATTTGTTCTTTGTTTAAAACCACTTTATTTCACTAAACAAACGTCAATCAGAAATAAAATACGCCTTAATAATTTAGGAGTATTAGAAATATTAAAATCAAATTAAATTATTTGCAAAATTTTAAACAAGCATTTAGAATCAACCGACATGACAGTCCGATTCTAAAGTTGTTTCCCGTCTCCTTCCCCGTGCGTGAACTAACAACGAATTAAATGACTTAGATCTATGAAACTGCAGTTTTTATTTTTTTTTATTCTCTCTCCGAAACATTGGTGCTTAAATATGATATGATTTATTTTTGGGTTATTGTGCCGTGTTGCGCTACCTCCTTCTTTCGGACAGCGTTACAGTATCCATTAACAGGGCAGATGCGTATGTGCATCATCAGGCACATCTGATGATGGACTCTGTAACGTTGTCCGAAACTTTGGCTAAATAAGGAGGTAGCGCAACACGGCATAATAGCCCAAAAATAAATCACTATAATACTTTTGCCGTGAAAACTTAAAAACGTATCATAATTAAATACCAATGTTTATTTTTTGAACTAAATGGGAGTTTGTAAAATAATGATATCGTTGATATAAATCTTATCTATGCGCCAACGTACAACAATCCCAGAGAGTATTTATATTGAACATTTAAAATTTACAGCACAAACAGAAAATCTAACAAATTCACACACAATAAAAACAATCTTCTTAAATGTATGAATAATCTCGCTTAGATAAACATTTCAGTGAATCTCCGAGTGATTCGGTACAGCCTGTACCAGAGAATTACCTCGAGATGTTTAACATTGAAACATTGTGTACTTGGAACAAAATAGTTTTCTGTGAAAAAAACATATTATTTTATTGGTTTACTTAAAGCAGTAATTCGCCATAAACCGGTGTAGTGTTATGTGAAATAAACGGGCGTTTACCAACAGTGGCGTGCAGCCCAAACAGACAAAGGTGCTGTGAAATAACCGTCCTTTGGTGTACCTACATGTCAGAGTTGATGCGGAAGCAAAAATTTAGATATCCGCAGAATTTATAAAAAAATCTCTTAAAGCATCTTTTTTCTCCACCTTTTTTTATGGCAGCCCAATAATTTAGTAATCACCGAATCTGATTTAGAAATTGGAGATTGCTGAAAAACTAAAGTTAAACTAAGACAGAAAAAAACCTGACAATTTAAAACACCCCATCGCATAGGATCCCAACTAATCAGGCTCGATTCCAAACGGGGTCGCAATGTTTTTAAATCCGCGAGTGCGGATGCAGATTATTAGATGTTCGCATCCGCAAATGCGGATTTCAGGATATTTTAAAGAGAGGTATTTCAATTTTAAGTACATAAATAAATTAAAATCGATTTAAGACGGTATTATTGCTAGAGAATACCGGAAATTAGTCCTTTTTAAATCAAATTCTGACGTATTGACTCTTTTTTACAAAAAAAACATAAATTGAATTAAAATACCTCAGTTTTTCTATTTATTTAAGGTCTTAATATTTCATTTTCAAACTAAAATATTTCAGATTTTTTTTACACACTTATTTTTTTTAGACATTATTGAAAAATCATAAATACTTATGATCAAAAAATACTTACAAGAAGTACACGATATTTAATAATTTATTATCGTGCGTTTTGAGCATTTTTATTGCTTACTTTAATGTAGGTATATATTAAAGCAAGTTTTTAATGAAATAAATCGATATTAAATTTATAATTTTAAAAAATTGATAAGGGGAATAATTGGTCTTTCTCATCAGAACCTCCCTGTACAGTTGCAAGCATTTTTAAACTTTTATTCTCGAATTATGTGACAGTCTATCCTCTCTGTCTATCCTTGCCAAGAAACAGCATGATGGTTAGTTAGGTTAGGTGCTCCTGTTCACAAACACAATTTGTTTTGCATTTATACAGTTTATCTTAAAATCCACTAAAACGAGCAATTTTTTTCCCACTGTTTGACGGTAATTGTTTTTAATGATAAATTATTTTATTTTGTTATACAGTGTTGGTCATCGAAAATACAATAGAACTTGTGTTGTTAATAGGCACAGCGATAACTTCTTTTCTAGGAAAAATAAACTTCAAACACATGATTCTATATAAGTACATACAACTTTTTTTAGATTAACTCCACTCAGAAGGCACTGAAGAAAATAATTTTCCTCATCTTTGGGAATGCTGTTTGGAGGGTCTTTTTAAGGAGATGATGAAGTGAAGACGGGTCGTGTTATAAGAGTGAGCCGAGGTTCCACAGCCGAGCTGTTGGACTTCGTAACTAATCTTAAAAACGACTGGCTCTTATATGTCAAATGTCAACCGTTTGCAAAGGTTGGTCGCGCGTTTTCGTGTTCCTCGACTGTCTAACGGAATATGTACATAAACTATTCCAAACAAAATAAGATTGATATAAAATAGATACTCACTCATCGGGTGTGCAGACGGTCGGAGGTCCGAGCAGCGCCACGCGTCCCCCGCGCTCCGTGAGCCGTACCTCCTGGCGCATGGAGTCCGCGAAGCCCACACGCTTGGGAGTGGAGCCCTGGGGGCGCGCTCGGGGCCCCCGCAGCAGAGGCCGAGCACACAGTGACGGCGAGTCCGTCGGGGTCGGCGACGGGGTCTCCGACGTCATCCCGGCGCGCCGCTGCCGAACATCCCCATACGCCACTGCACCGACAACAAACGGTCAATTTTACTTTTTCCCTGCACCGGGAATCTTTTACGTGTCACGTCCTGTCAATTTTCTCTTCCCTGCACTGGAACTTTTTATGTGTCACACCCGATCAATTTTACCCTTTCCTTGCCCTTTTTGCAATATTTTACATGTCCTGTCAACTTTAGTTTTTCTTGAACCGGCAAACTGTTTTACTTTTCACACGCTGTCAACTTTAGTATTTCCCCTCACTGGGAATGTTTTACGTGTCACACCCTGTCAAGACTTTTCTGTTCCCGTTTTAGTTCTGTTTTCTTTTCACGGTTAGTATATATACTTGAGATTGCTTCTTATTCCCCTTCTGTGTACAAACTGTGTATTATATATAATATTATCTGATTTTAACAACACTAAACGTGTAATATTATTATTATATTAAAACATAAATATTATTATTAAGGATAGTTTGAGCTTTTTTATCTCCATTAACTGCATTGTTATTATTTTTCTCCGGATATATTATTTGCTTTATGTTTGATTTTAAAATTACTTATTTAATTGACCTTCCGAAACATACAGGCGACGCAGGTAAAATGTAGGTACCTATCTATGTAAGTACCTAATAGTCTTTTTAACATAGATTAATTTATTGATTCTGTACTTCTGATACATTCAAAAATATTTACGATATCATTATACGCAACTGTCGTTAATTTTATTATTGTAATTACACTCATGAATTATGTCTAGAGCAACAACGGTATTCATCAGATCGCGCTCCGTGTCATGTAATATTGACTTCTCAATTAGAGGTATGAATACTATGACATTAGTTATTAAGTAAAAGCACGATTAAAAGTACATTTATCTCTTTAAATCTTGCAGCATGTGAGAATAGCAGTCTGTATAGCGCAGAGTTCTTACATTAACATTTCGTCGTGTATATTTATTCTCGTCCTGAATAGGTTACTTTCAGTCGTTGTAGATTTCTCGTTGTCTGATCTGGAGTTGCTTGGAATTATAAATAACGTCTTGATGACTCGCCTTTGCAGTCTTGGATGAAAGGAACGTACAAGTACAGTCTTCAGTTGATCAAACAACATTTCAATCGCAGAACTATTCACTATTATCGCCTTTTTATGTCTTGAAGATTTATTCAGTTGAAGTTTGTATTAGTCGTATTGAAGTTTTTATAGTTTGTTTAAATATGGACGGTCTTGTTCGTGCATTGTCGTGCCACGGATTAGGTGTAAAAACGGAGTTTCTTTTTAACAAATGTTCATTTTTTATGAAATAAAACAGCTTTATACCATTCTGTCACTCTTTATATTTATGATCGGACCGGTTTCACCTCAAATCGGTCATCTTCCTGCAGAATGAATGACTTAAAATAAATAATAAAAAGTAGCAGAATGTTATAAAGGTGTTTTAATGAATAAAAAAATCATAAATGCGATTTCACCATGAATTAAAGTTATCAAAATTTAAAATGACAATTGATCGGTTGCTAGTGAGATTAATTTGTATGAAATGATCTGTGGCAGAAAAGAAATGAATATAGTAATAATGATAGCGGCATCTGGCCTCCGCGATCTTATATATGCAGATTCGTGGTTTACAAAGTCGGTCACGGGTTCGAACCTAAATATATCTTCCATGAAATGTTTGGTAAACATTGAGATGTCAGATAGAGATTTCATTTTGAAGGAAGTAACGGGGAGTAAACTACATTACAATAATTTGTTTATCTGTGTAGTGTAATAGATTCAAGTACCAGTGCCAAGTAACAGGGAAAACAAACAATTTGGAACATGTTGACGGCTCTAAATACTTGCTCGGATATAATAGTCGTATATTATTGTGTGTTTATGCGAACCGGGCTTCGAGCATTGTAGTGGTGTTGTGTTACCGCCTGCTCCACCATGTACAAGTTAATAAAGACAAAACCGATGATATTTTTAATTCTTCATTATTCTGTGCCGCTCGATTTTGTTGGACACAAACATGATACTCGTAAGTTCGGAGTACTCATAAAAGCACCCCTCGCCCCGCGCCACAAATTATGCATCACACGGACTCCGCGAAACGACTGAGAATGTCAACCTTTGGTAAAGGGCAAAGTACCTTACATAAATTGACATATTTGCACTCATGACAGTAAAAAACAGGTTGGTATATGGAAAAATGCTGACATTTTCTTAATTATCTAGCCTTATGACATTATCAAAGCACAATGTTTCCATAATAGGTACCCACCTACTGACGTAAATTTATTTATACCATCAAATTTAACACAAAATATATACTACCCAAACAAATAATGTTATTCTTTAGGTAGAAAATAAGCTCGAATCTACGAAATATGTACTTTTGGCGTTATGAATAAAATTATTTAAATTTTCCAACACAATTTGAATAATGTTTACAAAATATGATCGCCTAAATTGCTATCCTAGGTCAGTTATTCATCGAAACACATTGTTTACGCGAAACTTTATTTACACCAAAGTGTTAGTCTCGAGTCTTTAACCGAATCACTTTAACGTCCTTCAGAAAGTTTGTTAAAAAAGAAGGGAACTTACATTCACGGTCACAGTTAATTACGTTTTTCTTCTCAGTTTCTCGGCTTTTCTTTCTCTCTCTGGCGGCATTTCGGCGGTCGAAATATTGCCACTAAATTTCTGACGCGCCGATTAAAAAGTGTACGTGAAATGAAAAGCGGCCGTCGCGTCGGTACGCGGTTCTGGAGAGGCGCGTACCGGCTGGCGGCTGGCAGCGGGACAAACGACTAAGAAAATTGCGAATGGGAAAACGACGAGATATTCGGCGAATACGGGACGCGGCGCATCTCTAGCAGGATCGCCCTCGCCCGCCCGTTCCTTCCCGCTTCCCGCTTCCCGCCACCGCGCGCCATGTTGATGGAGTTGTCACCAGCCGCGCCACTAGCGCCATCTAGCGGCGGTGGCCGCAGGCAGCGCGGAGGGGAAAAGCCCGAACCCCTAACTCGCTTTCCGCTTTCCCGCCTGCTTTCCCGGACCCTGTTTTACCGACATTCGGGAGCGATTAGGAACTCTGTCAAATATAATTAACCACCTTAGCCCTCGCCCATTCAATATATTTAAACTATCGTAATGAGATTATTGTATTAACCACGCTGTTACAAAATATTTCCACCGTAAGCGAGTTTAATAGATAAAGTGTTTGAAAATTACTTTGGAAATAATATTTCAGAGTAAATACCACATAGTAAGAGACGCGTAATCATTGTGTAAATAAATTGATTAATTTATGGTAAACTGATCCTGGGGATTTTGTTCTTTTACTTCATTTTGTGACTAGCGCCTATTTTCAGCAACTTTCATAGCACAGCAGCATTTGCGCAGCGTGTCAAAGTAATTTTATCCTTTGACGGCATCATCAGAACCTGTGTAACACAATAAATTGTCAAACTAACGACGACACTTTTGAAATTCACGCAATCCTACCGTCGCACGTAAATGCTTATGAAATAAAGTATGGTAAACAGTTATGAATTTATACAACTTAAATCGTTAATAGATTTCAAACAATAATTATTAAAAAACATTAGTCGAAGATAATATTGTTAATTCTGAAATTTGAAATATGAAGTTGACAATTACGACATACTACTGCGATCTATTATGATAGATCGCAGTAGCCCAATTGGTAGAGGTGTATGTCCCGGTAAGACGTAAGGTTCTGGGTTCGAGTCCCAGTTGCGACCGTTATCTTTTATTATTTTTCTGTATCTTGTTCATTTTCATATTTAAAAAAAAAAAATTAAAATTAGATTATTATTGTTATCTTCTTCTTCAATAATAATTATTCCGAATACCTGTTTTCCAGGGTGAAAGACACCGTCAGTATCGCCCTTTGATCAAGGCTCAGATATGAACAGTCAGGTTTTCCTGCTTTCTATATCCATTCTGTTTTTCATCCTCCAATTCTTTATTTTTACAACAATTGCTAATATACTGCTAGAGTCGCACTAGCTCCGAATGGGACCTTTTTCTACGTAGTTATTACAAAAATAATATTAGTTTTGTAACTTTTTGCGGCTGATGCACAAGCGTGTGATTTGGAAAGTCAAGAAAACCGCGGCTGACACACCAAGATTCAAACAAAAATTTCGCGATGTAGGTACTTGATTCAAAATTTACTTGTTGGACAAACAATGATTTCAAGTGTGGCTTATTATTTATTCCATTGACATCTGTTGAAATATTCAAGAAGAAAAATATATTTAATTCATCCAGATACATGAAATAATAAATTCTCCAATTCTCGGCGGCCTGGAGGCAATCTCCCCCTAAGGGCGTTTGTCCACCGCCGCAGTCACCAAGAAACAAGATTATTTCGGCGATTGTGTCCACCGCGACTGATTTCGGTAGTTCAGTCTTGCTTTATTTATGCTCTCGCCGAAGGGCGTGGTAGGCGCGCTTTGTTCGTTCATATAGTTTGAACCGGCTACAAATTTTTCAAGTGCTGTTGCACGTAGACATAGACGTAGGCGACGTATTCGAAGACGTAGGCGACGTATTCGAAGACGTAGACGATGCTAAGCGTTTTGGATTCATTCGCTACTAAGGGAAAGAAACACACTGGCATTAGAGACAAAAAAAAAACGTGCGCCGAGGCCGGCAATCTCGGGTGTAGTGGACAAGTTTAGATGTGTTTTGTATTACCGGCAATTCTAGCGGTAGCGCCGAACTGCTCACAATCTTGGCGGTTGGGTGCGGTGGACAGTGGACACACGGCCATATGTATGTTTCGCTACTTCCGCAACGATATCTCGTTCTCGGTGTTGGCGGCGGTGTACAAACGCTCTTGTAATCAAATATATCTCTCTCACTTCAGTTTTGTTTATTTTTTGTTTGTATTATAAATTATTACCATAATTTTATGTATGGAATAATCTGTAAGATAGATGTTTATGTTATTGTATTAATATTTAATATTTATCAATGATATTGTAAAAGTTTTTAATGGAGTAAACATACTCCTGTTTGCCGATGATTTAAAAATTTACAAAACGATTACCTCTATCAATGATTGTAATATCCTTCAATCCAATCTCGATCGTTTACAAAATTGGTGTAATCATAATGAACTGTTTTTAAATATTGATAAGTGTCAATTCATATCTTTCTGTAGAAACAAAAATCCCATAATGTTTCATTATAGTATCAACAATATTTCTCTTAGAAAGATGTCTCATATCAAGGATCTGGGATTCGTATTTGATGAAAAATTAACGTTTGTTCCACACATTAATGAAGTTACCAAAAGGCTATGAAATGTTTGGGATTTATTTTAAGAACAGTCAAAGATTTTACGTCACTTTATTAATTTAAAATACTCTTCACTGCCTTAGTTAAAAGTAATTTAGAATATAATTCCACTATTTGGTCCCCTTACTATAAAGCACATCAAGTAAAAATTAAGAGAGTTCAACGTAAATTTTTAAGATTCATTAATTTCTAACTCTCCATACCCATTGAACAAATCAATTATGATATAAATGAAACGACTTAATTTAACTGACTTATCTTGTAAAAGAACCAAGAGCGATTGGTACTTTATTTAAATTAGCAAATGGCACAATTGACGCACCTGACTTAACTAAACTAATAACATTCATAGTACCAAATCGTAACACGAGGCTTCCAGAGCTGTTCTTTGTTTATCCTTCGAAAACTAACTATTTCATTAACTCCGCAATCCAAAGACTACATAGGCTTGGAAATAAATTTAGTTCAGTTGATATTTTCGTTTATTCCTTACCAAAATTTATTTCTGAAATTTCAAAAATTCTGTTTCCTGTTTACTAAACAATGATGTAACATAATTTGAATATTATTGTTTATTTTTTTATTATTTTTGTATTATGATTGTTGTAAAAGCCCTAAGGCGTGAATAAATAAATTAATTAATTAAAAATTCTAGGCTTCAAAACAATATAAGTGTTATGATAAACTAAAAATGTCAAAATCGAGCTGATTATTTGTTGAGCGGTTGTAAGTAACGTTCTTTGTTCCCAACATTTCGATTGATCAATCTGAGTCTCCGATCAGCTAAGTGACTTCTTTAGTACGCTCGATTCGCCTGTTGGTCGGAGAGTTGCGTTGGAAATAATTGTGCATTTGAGGAATGTTAAGCCAAAATTTCGGCTCAACAGTAGGATTGAGAACAACGGCCGTTAGTCTGTGGAAAACTTTTCATCCTATTATTGAAGTAAATACTTCTTTGCGCACGCTTGACTTGAGGGATAAACTGGCGAATGCGTTACGGAAATTACAGCGTTACGAGAGAGCGTTAGAGAATTTTTTGAATTGCCTGCTACAAATGTGAATAAACGTCGCTCTCTTACTAGAATCCTCATCAAAAAAGTTTTATTTTCAACTTTGTAAGAATTAAATCAACACTCCCATTATAGGCGTAAATCCCATAATAAAATTAAACAAATTTTCGTTTAGAGTGTGCGAACTCAGTTCATCGAAACGACTGATTTGTCACGATGATTGGTAACAATACAAACGAATCTTCAATATAGATTCTTATACACTGATGATTGGAAAGGTTTTATTCGATGCCAGAAAGAAAATTAGATTAGATTACTAAAGAAGTATTTACTTCAGTCGTGTGGTCTAAAGCACACTCGTTTTTTTATTGAAAATATCGTTATATATATTATAACTCTCTAGTTTAGAACCGATATCAAATATTTCCTGGAAATGCTTCGCAAAAGAATTACGTACGAAATAATTAAGTAGATTTTTATTTGCGGTAACACTGCCCCGGTTCATTAGCTGTGAAGTTTCCCTTGCTGAACAACTGAATTAATAATGCACCGACCCTCCCCGAAGGTTCTTGAAGCGGCAAGGTCAGGTGAGATTGTTAGTTATCATTATTAAATTATGTGATTTGACTTGAAAACACAACACACACAGCAATGGCAAATTCCCTTAAACATTGTGCAGATTTAAAAAAAATTTAAATTTTATTTGTTAATTATTAACGTTGTGCTTTTACAAGATTTTTTTTAATTTTTCGTGATTTAGTACAAGATAGATACTTTTTTAATTTTAAAAATCAAAAATTAACGTAATACATCTTTATGCTTCGATCAAATAAGGACTAAAAATTTTATTTATTCATTTGAACAAAATTGTGTGTTAAATTTCAATATTACACACATTTTAGGAAAAAAAACTTTGACACCAAGTCGGCACAGGTTACTGTTATCCTCGATTTATAATATTTTACTGTTTAGGACTAAATTGAAAAACTGGAGAATATGCGTGTCTGATTTCGAAACTAAAAAAATCCCATTACAATTCACATACACCCTAATATATATGCATATGCATACATCATGTATATAAATATATATATATATATATATATATATATATATATATATATATATATATATATATATATATATATATATATATATATATATATATATATATTTATTTTATTTTTTATTTATTTATTATGTGCATCTAAATTAAAAGCTTTACATATAATTTTTTTTGGCCTTGCCTGCCTCACTAGGAAATCCTGTGTCGAGGCAGACTAGTTTATTAATATTTTATACTTAAATATAAAATAAAGTACATTTTTTAATAAAGCAAAAATATTTGACAAAATATTTCAGGTTGGTAGGTAGTGGTAACAATAATGAGATAGAGGATTATATTTGGGTGAAGTGACTAATTATTGCACGACCTTTTTCGATGATCCATTGTTTGATCAGGATTTTGTATTTGTTAATATTATTCGATCGTCTTGTTTTGTCAGGTAGTTTATTGTATATTTTAGACGCAATGTATTTGAAATTTCTTTGACCAGATGTTGTGTTTGTTTTAGGTGTTTGTATGAGTTCTTTGGTTTTGTGCCGCGTGTTTACAATATTTTGGGTAATTTTATAAAACGTATGTGTTTTATTTTTAAATAAATGAGTTAAGATAGTTTTTGTGTAAATTTGTCGATATGAGATACGAAATCAATTTAAATTTAAAATACTTATTTTTTTAACAGTAACAATGTTGACCTCCGAGGATGTTGCTCCGAGGTCACTGGCGAATTACCCACTCAAGTTTTGCTTAGAATTGGTGTTGCATCGAGGGAGGCTAAACATTTTGTCTGATCTGGTTCGTTTGTTGGGAACTCGTAGTTGGATTCGTTGTAAGAGTTCCAGGCAATCTACAATGGACCTGGATATTTTTTGCAGAAAGAGGTTTTTTTTTTTCATTTCTAATCTTATCGTTAACCTCACGTAAGAACTTGGTTTCTTTGTGCAGATCCTGCATTTGTTTGAAGCTCGACGCAAGGTCTTCACACTGGTTACAGATGAATTCGTTGCTTTTCTTTAAGTCTCTGATTTCTTCTTTAAACATTTTTTTTCATTTCAGTAATTTTGCTGTCAACATGTTTGGTGATTCGTTCGAATAAGACATCAGTTTCTGAACCGGAATTCAAGGACGGTGAGTAAACACTCTAAGCCCCAAAGTTCTTCCTCAGGAACATGAAATATTTTCAAAACCTTATGATAATTTTTTTTTTGTAAAACTGTTGAAAAAAATCACTAACTTGAAACATTTTTTTCGTTGGGTTGAAAAAGTCTGGTATTGGAAGGGTTAAAATATGTTTACATAATAAAGTTGTAGATTTAATGAGGACAATAGGTAAGTTAATATGTTTCTTAATGAAAATAAAATACGAGGATACCTACACAATGAAAAGTATCAGTGTACGAATTTGTAATAAAATAATATTATATATTATGCGGTTCCATGTCTAATCGGACTATAAGATCTCAGCGTCTGGATTCCCCTAGTAAATTTATTTCGACACGATACTTCCTCACGTGATAATTCTTCACATCATAACTCACATTAACCTACCCTTCTATTCCCCCCCTCTCCCCCCTCATCTAACCTAACCTAAGGTTAAAAACCCCAATTATCAGTTTTCGACGCTTCGAGACATGATGAATTAACATCCGATGACAAGTTTGTACTCAATATTCATACTCAAAGTTTCCACTGAACATTCTGGTCACCATATTATGTAAGTACATTGTGGCGCTGGAAATTTACCGAGATGGCATAATGCCCCTAGATCCTGGGCATGATGAACATTCATAACCACTAATGGCTGAATCAGACGGTTCACTAATCGTTCATTTCTGTATTTCATTCGGACTATTTTACTCGGAATGACACGTCTGAACATGAAATGAAACGAAAGTGCCCGAACGAATACCGAATGCCTAAAGCTGGAATCAGACAGTTCACTCGAGTGAAGGTTTACGCCATGTTTTTTCGGCCTAATCGTCCATCTTCGTTTCATTCCATGTTCAGACGGCGCTATAGAAATAAGCGTTCACTCGGTCATTCCCACCACAGCGTCGCCGAGCGAGGTCAACAGCGCTGGAATTCGTTTGATTTCCAGCGCGGTCCGGCCCCGAATTTTAAGGAAAAACATGTCAGATGCATCGATTTTTACGAAATTTTGTTGACACAATTAAATAAAAATAAATAAAAAAAATCAGTATTGTTTCGTCTTATAAACCTTTTTATTTTTTATGACATAATAACACAATTTGATTTTACTTTTTTTATTACGAACATTTTCCTACAAATTAATAATATTACATATATTAAAAAATATATATAATACATGGATAATAAGGGAGACCCAAACATTTATATGAGAGTTGTTCCCAAAAGCAAACAAATTAGCCGAACGAATACCATTTTGACGTTTTGCGTGCGACGTGATAGCGCCCTTCCATGGTCCTTCCCGTACAGGACGCGAGACAAACTGATGGAGATTTCACTCGGTGTTCAGACGTTTCACTTTGCTCTCTTCCGCGCGCATACGCGCGCGAGTGAAGGATGCCGAAGGAAAATATTCAACATTGTTGGATCGATTCACTTGAAGATTTCATTCGGCACTTTCGTTTCATTTCATGTTCAGACGTGTCATTCCGAGTAAACTAGGCCGAATGAAATACGGAAATGAACGATTAGTGAACCGTCTGAATGGCGCTTAATGAAATCTTTAAGTGAACCGATCCAACAATGTTGGATATTTTCATTCGGCATTCTTCACTCGCGCGCGGAAGAGAGCAAAGTGAAACGTCTGAACACGGAGTGAACTCTCTATCAGTCCGTTTCGCGTCCTGTATTGGAAGGACGCTATCACGTCGCACGCAAATCGTCTGGGAAGGACCATGAAGGACGCTATCAAATCGCACGCAAATCGTCAAATGGTATTCGTTCGGCTGATTTGTTTGCTTTTGGAACACGTCTCATAGGAATTGTTGGATCTCCCTTACTATCATGTATTATAATATATTTTTAAATATATGGAAGATTATTAATTTGTAGGTAAATATTCGTAATAAAAAAGTAAAATCAAATTGTGTTATTACGTCATAAAAAATAAAAAGGTATGTAAGACGAAACAACACTGTTTTTTTTCTAAATTTAATTAAATTGCGTAAAAATCCATGCATCTGACATGTTTCTCCTTAAAATTTGAGGCTGGACCGCGCTGGAAATCAAACGAATTCCAGCGCGCACGACCCCGCTCGGCGACGCTGTAGCGGGAATGGACGAGTGATCGCTTATTTCTATAGCGCCGTCTGAACATGGAATGAAGCGAAGATGGAACATTCGATCGAGTAAACATGGCGTAAACCTTCACTCGAGTGAACTGTCTGATTCCGCCATAACCACAGTGGATGAAATGTCGATGACCAAATCCCATCACTATGCATCTGACAGTAGTGTTGTTCAAGTTGATGCGATGTTTTCAAAATATTTTGACCATAAACAAGCAACATCACGCAAATATAGATTATTTTTAGTGTTGACAACAGTTGATTTTCGGAAGAGGCGTTAGCGGGAAGTTCGAAATATTCTAATGTTGTACAATCATTTACAGATTTAAAAAAAAAAATGGCATTAAGGGCGATCTTAGCCATAAAAATCTTAAAATTAGTTGCGTTTGTTTTTTAATAAATGGAAGTGAAAGAAATGTGATTGATGGTTCAATGTTAAGGCCTTTTTTATAAATAAACTTTGCCAACAAATAGGGAATTTCAGGACAAACTTATCGATGCAGCCGGTCGAAAGAAGAGTTTACGAAAGAATAAACATTTTTTAAATTGCACAAAGTATTTGTACTTCGTTCCAAATTCGAAGATACCCTCAATATTGGCCAAGTGTGACCGCCATTCAATATTAAAATTTACTTGAAATAGCTTTTGTCATGTTCAGCCACTAGGTCTGAATAGCAAAGTACTTTCCTGACTTCCTCATTTCTTCTTCTTCCCATTTCCTTGGGCTTCACAACATTTCGCAAAAAAATAGTGATGCCCAAATAGGGGTTCTAGCGGTACAACATTCAGCATTAAAATGTTGCTTGAAATAGCTTAAGCTGTGTTTAGCCACGTGGCCAGAATAGAGAAGCACATTCCAAACTCCCTTCACTATAAAAATTATATATTTTTGAACAAATTGTTAATTTTGAAAGAGATTTTTTTATGCGAGTACCCCACAAGAGTCCCAACTGCTCCCAACCGTCTGGAGCCAGTGAGACTATGGCATTCTCAATTGGGTGTTATGATATAATTAATTCAATTTCAATTAAAAGATATTATATTATATTTTAGATAAAGTACTTACTTAAAAGGAATAAAATGCTACTTTGCCTTCTGTTAGTTAATTATTTTTAAATATAGAAGTTCAGAGAATGCTCTTATTTTTGAACGATAGCAGAATTTTCACCAAAAGCAAAAAGCTGGACCAAGCTGGACCAAGCTGGACACTCATTGGAGAGGTTGTTCGGAGGCAGACGCCTCAACAAAGGTCAAACGTGACCCTTTTGATTTATAAAATGTAGAATCATTCGAACAAGTAAATCAGGGTATTTCAAGAATATTACAAACAAGAAAAGTGCTTCTCTTACGAGTGGCTTTCGCTGTGCTAAACAATCTAATCGGCATTAAAAAGTACCCAATTAAATCGTATGCCATACACGCAATTCGCGCATGCATTATTGTATGCATAGCTTGTTGGATTACGCAGGCAATCCAATTTATAATTTATATACAAGCCAAAGCGCTTGTGAACAATTTTAAATGACGCCGCTACCCACGGAGAGGTCTGGAATTTGGGAATTTGCAGCAATTCACGGAGAGTTTTGACTCGCCAGGACACCATTGTCCGTTGGTTGGAGCGAACTTTTCATTGGGGACACTATCAAATACCAGAGGATCGGACGGGTGGGCGTTTTCCACAGAAATTAATTTCACCATAGCTAGAATAGTGAAATAAAATAGTCGATCCAGGGGTAAGCTAAGCTATTTAATTTATCAATCTCTGTAATTTAATACTTTTATAATTTGTTAATATAGAAACATACATCGGAGTATATTAATACGATAATGCCCATACGGTTTAAATTAAGCAACCCGACTCCGAGTAAATCTCCATGCCACACTGTATGGACACCGTTCTGAGCCGTCCGTGAACGTGCATTTTTCCACGAAGCTGCTGCCGTAATATACACACTTAGATCTCGCCCATACGCGTTTTGCAAACGGAAGTGGTGCCATCTATAATACTATATTTAAGGAAAAAAGTATGAAGAAGAAACATTTTTCGCTTTCATTCAATATTAAGAAGATTTATGTTCCCCTCATTATTCACGGTATTTATGTAAGAATGTCTACTATTATATATCTACCTAATAAATATAAGTATTCTGTAGTATTCATTTTAAATATATTCTCTTATTATGTAATATTATTTCTGTTATTTTGGCTTTAAATGTATCAAATGTAAAATAAAGAAAGTTTAATGTTAATAATAGTACTTAGTTTTGCAAAAGGGTGATGCTTTATAAATAGTCACCAACACTTAAACTGGGCGAACCAGAAAGAAAAGTCGCCCGCAGGTCTTAGCAGCAAATCTTTCAATTTCACTGCTAGTTATTTATTGTTCTTCGTTAATACTGGTTTTTAATTGTTTCCTTGATTACTTAAAAGTGTGCTCAGTCCCCCACGGCCTTGTAAAGAGATTTTGCTCTATGCTGTCGTCCTGGTCATAGAGACCAGTGGCGCCCCTTTAATAAAATAAAAAATAAAGCCTACAGCCTACAGCCACCACTAACTTTATCTATATCTAGTCTATAATTCCCTTGTAACATGGGTTATGTTGCGATGTTGAATGTTGGAGAGGGCAAGGAGATGGGAAAGAGGAAGATAGGCAAGTACCCGGATTCAGATCTGGTCACCAAACGCAGCTAAAGCCATTTCAAACAAAATTTTGATTTTGATGGTGGTCTTTCACCAAGGCGATACTGAAAGTATCTACCACTCTGGAATGTGCCGCTAATATATAATTGTTTGCTGCGTATTTAAATATTGTCACCAATAAATATGTTGGCTCATTCGTTACCACAGGGAAACTACTGCAGTACCAGCTTCTGCAGTCGTCAAGGAGTTGATTGGACTTACTGGACGCCCGGAAACAGGCTATTCCAACAGCCAACGACAAACAACTGGGATTCCAACTGGGAAACAATGTTATTATAAGTCATTTAAACTATCAAGACAATATATTTAACTACGAACATTTACTTAGCATTTTATCATTGCTAACACTATATCGTTGTTGCATATACATAGAATATGAACCATGTGAGATTGAGTACATTCTGAAAATCGATAAAAACTGTTTAAAAAATAATGAAATGGAAAATAACAATTCTATTTACGGACAAAGTAGGAAAAATATATTTTGTTCATTATAAGAATATATTTATGGCAAACATTAATTTTTTTATGCCAGAAAATTGAATTTTAACGCATTTTTCTCAAATGCTTCATATTCTATGCACAGTTTTTCTCACATGGTTCATATTCATATAGTTTTTGTCATAATTTAAATACCATAATGTCAAAATACTGTATTTAAATTTATTCAAATTTGACAGCTAGACATCACAAAATGATGTTAATATTATGCTCATACCAAGGCAATTGCATTGTGTAGTGGTATGCAGAAGATGACTTTTTATTTATTTTTTTATTATTTACTATTTTGATTGTCCTCACAAGATTTATTTTCTATCGCCTTAAATATTTGTTATTTTTACATGACTCATTTTATAGAAGATGGAGAAAAAAAGAAGAAAAATAACTGTATATTTAACTCATTTTCGTCAAAATCGTCACATTAGTCATATTAAATACGCAATGACGATATATTATTTTTAAATTGTGAAATAACACAAAATTTACCAAATAAAATTTACCTAAAATTGTGGACATAAGACAGCTATAGGATGTTTATAAATGAAACATCATTTTTATTGTTTT
Organism: Limnephilus auricula; assembly: GCA_951813805.1. NCBI lineage: Eukaryota > Metazoa > Arthropoda > Insecta > Trichoptera > Limnephilidae > Limnephilus > Limnephilus auricula. Next base: position 23,161,004 of record OX638390.1, on the reverse strand, counting down.
ATTTTAATAAACATAATCTTTTTATTAATAGGCAGTCTTTCAACACCTCACATAATATACATACAGCTTCACTTCCGAATAAATAGTTAAATCACTAAGGTTACAAAACCTGCATCGTTTTAATTGAAAATTTTTATTTCATGTTGGTTCAACTAAAATTTATTTAACCCAATTTAGAACTTATAGATTTTTCTTACAGATACAATAGTAAAAACCAAAAAAAAAAACATAATAGTATGCACACCCAATTAATTATAAGCAAATATTTAACTAAATGGATTTATATACATACCATCCAAATATTAATAGCGAAATTAAACAATATTGAAAGAGTAAAAAAATATACATTTCCCTTTTTTTATTAGTCATTTTATTAATATAATATACTATCACGTTATTCATAATTTTTTTGTTTGCTTTAACCTCACATCTATCGCTCGGACACCGGTGTCCGGGATTTTTGTTTTTTTTAAATGCGATTTTATACCCTTATGTACAATGAAACTGTACAAGGACAAGGTCAGAATCGCTTGCGCCAAGATCATTCCAGACACTAACTACATTACACATACCTGGGGAGGAAGCCTAAAGCCCTTCGTTCACGCAGCTACTTACAAGCGACTAAATCGCCGCTACCCGTTACCTGTCATACCATTTTGCTAGTGTAGCGCCTAGCGGCGTTTACAAACACTAATAATAGTATGGAAGGTACAGACGAGCGGCGATCGTGTTGCTTGAACGTAGCTCCATGGAAGAACGGCGTAAGGCGCAATGGGTAATAAAAAATAAATCAATTAAAAATACAAATTTTTCATGCTCAAAATTGCACATGCTAGGACAGGTTAGGTTAGGTAAGTTAGGTGGCGACGTGAAGTTAGATTTTGAAAAGGAAAGGTTAGGTGAGGTAAGGATAAGTTAGGTGAGTTTAAGTGTGGTAAGGATTGGTTAGGTGAGGTTATGTGTGTCAGGTTAAGTGATAAGAGGTGAAGAAGGAATAGTAAGGAAAGGTTGGGTGAAGTTGGGCGAGGTAAAATGCGGCATGGTAAGGAGTGATAGGTAGAATGAGGTAGAGTGTAATAAGGCAAGGTATGGTAAGGATAAGTTAGGTGAGGTTAAGTGTGGTAAGGATCGGTTAGGTGAAGTTATGTGTGTCAGGTAAAGTGAGAAAAGGTGAAGAAGGAATGGTAAGGATAGGTTAGGTGAAGTTAGGCGAGGTAAAATGCGGCATGGTAAAGTGTGATTTATAGAATGAGGTAAAGTGTAATAAGGTAAGGTATGGTAAGGATAAGTTAGGTGTGGTAAGGGTTGGTTAGATGAAGTTATGTCAGGTTCGGTTAAGTAAGAAAAAGTGAGGTAAAATAAGGATAGGTTAAGTGAGGCAAAATGCGGTATGGTAATGTGTAATGGTTGAGTGAGTAAGGTAAAAGTGTAATAAGGTAAAGTAAGATATATATTATAGATAAAGTCAAATTAATTTACAATCGGTAAAGGATTTGTAGTGATAGAAGCTGTTATGAATCGAGAAGCTATAAAATAGAATGATAAGATGGCATAATCATGCATTAGGAAAAAGGGACATTTCTGCATATTTTAACAAACATTGCGACATTATTGCGACTATTATTTTAGCTTGAAATTTGTACTAGAGACCTAGACCAGGAGTCGGCAGACTAATTAAATTAACAAAACATTTTCCAAAGCGCAGAAACACAAATTTTCACTGTGGCGCTAAGACTGCTAAAACTGTGCTCTATTTGATGTAAAATTACAATGTTGTGTTGAATAATATCCCTACTGATATCGTCTAACTATCTGTACATATCGACGGTCCCGTAGAACAATGTTGGATGTGCAATTTTGTAGTAGAGCTTTTTAAAATATTGTTTCTGCATTTTTACTGTTTTTCATTTCAAGAAATATAGGGTAGTTTTGATCTTTGGAATTTCATCTCATTGCATTAAAAAATCCAGAAATACAGACTTTTAAATCAACAAAATAAGCTAATAAATAAGCCAACAGGACAATTTTCAATTTTTGTCAGATCCGACATTGTTCTTCGGGACCGTCGAATAAAGAAGAGTGTCTGTGACGGACGACGTGGTTTTGTTTTGCTTATAAAAATCTACAGTTTCATTCTGAGATTGAAATTTTGCACACTTGAACCTTCAAAACAAGAGGAAGACGACTGTTTACATAAAATCACCCCCATCCCCTTTTCCCACTCTTTATTTTGGTACTTCTTCTAATCTAATCTGATTTGGGAAAACTCTGCATAAAACCCAGAATCAGGGATTCCAGCTGGTTATTAAATAAATTCACCACTGCTGAGGAAAATTTTCGTGAATAGCATTAAACGTTGAAGGCACCTAACTTATTATTCTCAATGGCTAGTTATATTTTGATACAGTACCAGTGCAAGCATGAATATTATGCTCTTTTGATGAGGCCGCGGAGTGGAGGTGAAGTTGGGGTTTAAAAATCCAAAATTGCCTACGAAAAGAACCATACGCGGCTCGTGGTCCACAGTCTGCCGATATCTGATCTAGACACCAGTAGTGAAATATGAACTTAACATGTTGAGGTCATCTCCTAATTATTTATTTTTATGATAATATATTATATAAGAATTAATAACAATAAAAGTTTTGATATCTCAAAAATTAAGAAATTATGAGCTTTCATTTGGGTAAAAAGTCTGCAATGGTGTCTCGCGACTGCACATGAGACACGATTCATTACGATCCATAATTCAAATGATAGTGCTGCAGTACACGCCATGTTGCCACAAGCTACAGTATGCACCATGTTGCCACAAGCTGCAATACGCACCGTGTTGCCACAAGCTGCATTACGCACCGTATTACCACAAGCTGCAGTATGCACCGTGTTGCCACAAGCTTTTTGGAAACTTGCAAATATCAACATTTTGATGGCTTATATCTTCGGTTCTATTTGCTATTTGAAAAAAATTCAAAAAGCTCTATCCTTAGCAGGCTTTAATTAATATGATACACTTGTAAGTAGGAGATGACCTCATTAATATATAATATTAAGTAGATATCTAATGGTAATTTAATGAAACTTCACTATTATTTTGTCAAAATATCACAATAAATTCCTACCAAACACATATGGGGATGTATTTTCCGCTTGGAAGCTGATTCTGGTTATGATATAGTGTTTTTTAGCTGGCATAATAATTAAAAAAACCTTAAACTTCTTCATTTAACACTTTCAGTCTTTTTGCACATTTTTGCTTTTTATAATATACAACTATTAACTATATACACAAAAATTGTTACAATTATGAAAACCCCTCAAAGACAAACCAAAAATTAAATTACAGTGAAACTAGTTTAAGAAATTTTCATGCTTAAAAAGTTTAGTTTTTCGGTTCCTTGAAGGCTAAATTTGAAAAATATAGTTCATTCAGTATAATATATATTTATAAAAGAGTTTCACTGTATAAGCTTACATAGGTATATATTTTTTAGTTTTTATTTTATTTTCTTATAGATTAGATCACTAACTTTAAAATGAATATTAAATAAGTCATTAATAATATGTTTTCATTAGAATTACAAGCGTATGTTTTTTACACAATTAAAGTTTTTTATAATTATCATCCTGTGACATCCTTGCGAATTAATAATTGGGTGTTGTATAAAGAAATTGTATGAAGAACAAGGTCAGAATCGCTTGGGCCATTCTCGTTCATGACGTAACGAAATACTGGATAGCGTTTAGCCACTCTTAATAATTTAAATTAATTCACAATGACGCGCTGAGCATCAAAGATGGCGGACAAAATGGCTGCCGCTTGATATGGTCGCATTCGAAGTCTATATTTTTTCATTGTTTTTTATATAAATCCATTGTGGAAAGCATACATTTGAGTGATTATTAGGAAGTTCATTTTAACTACATTATTTTGATGTAATTTTTGTAATATATCACAAAAAAAATGGAGTTCGTAAGAAATGTCAAATTTTTTACGTCGTAATGAACAATTATATTATATATTTTTAGCATTATTTGTTTACGAGTTTCTATTACAAAATAATATTATTAGTAACAACAGTTGTATAAACTACCAAAATCTGAAAGAATTGTTACTGCAAACTTATAAAATGCGACACAAAAAAATTCTGAAGTGACGTTTTGACGTTTGATTTTTTTTTTTAAAAACCTGGCCCTCCAGAGGTTAAGAACCGAAAATCTGACAAGCTTTTTCACATAAGTTTATTTTACGTTTTGAGTAGGTATACAATGCATAAAAGTATTCACAAGGAAAAACTATGTGAAAACTACAGTCAGATTTCATACTGGATGGAAATATATATTGCATTGTGCTAAAAGAACTTTGAAACTTTGATTTCGTAAAGTTGCCCATTTTAATTCTTCTGTGGTTAACTTCTAGATTTGAATATAAAGCGTGGAGTTTTCTCTTTCTAACGCCGTTTAGATCATATTTTTCACCTTGACAGTAAGGGAGATGCAACGAATTCTATGAGGCTTACGTGAGCTGTTTCCAAAAGCGAACAAATTAGCTTCAGGGGTTGTCATCTGGACAGTACCATCTGAGAGCTATTACAATATTTTTTTTAAACAGTTATAACATGCATGTGTTTGAGTCCTTGTATTGCAAAACCAGCTCTGGAAATTTTGGAAGTCTGGAGAAAGACGGTAAAAACTGTTTGCAACACCTTCAATATAAAAATAAATTACATTTTATGTCAAATATCTATTGTGTATGTAATACATTATTCTTTTATTGTTTAGCAAAAAATATTAATGCTTTCAATGTATTTCAAACACTTTCCGGGAATGTATCAAAATGAGCAGAAATTTCCAGAGTAGAGTTTTGCAATTAAAGAATGCATTAACCACTCGAACACTTTTTGCCATATTATGGCACTATTTTCAAAGCCTCGGATTGCTTTGTTGCCACAATGTGGCAAATATTCTCTAGATTCTTAAAAATGTTTTAAAGTTTTTGATTTTATAATATTTTTTTTATAAAGAGAATGTGATAATAGACAAAAGTTAGCTGAATTAATTGGCTATGTAGAACTATAGTCAGTTTATATGTCTCCATATTCAAATTCGGATATATGTTTTTTTTTTATGTGGGCGAAAAATTTCCTTTAGCAATCCGAGAAAAAGTTTTAAATTGCTCTGTGCTCCAGTGATTAATTACACAAATAGTAGATCAACAAAATTATTTATTCAACTCATCACTGAAATGGGGATGAAGACAGATTGAACTGCAATCAGACATGTTAAAATATCATTACATGACAAACAAATATTGTTTTTTCTGAAACATGATTTATTTTATTATTTTTTTTTTATTAAAAGATAATAATAAGTAGGCATACATACTATAGAGATGAAATATTAAAAAAAAAGAGAGGAAAGTATTGTGAAGTAAAAATTCTACTTACATAATATTATTTATCTGTGAAAAATGTTACATATCACTAGAAGGCCTGTAACATTTGAGTCACACTAAAACATTATAAGAAACATGGATGTCTGTCTATCTTGTATATCAATGTGTTCATTAAATATTAAAACTGCACACAAAAAGGGATAAACTAATCAGTTCCGCAGAGAAACAAAATGTTGCCTACTGTACCGACTGGTGATACTTCTGACTTCAATTCTGGGTAATTGCTAAACACATATAATATATCCCCATGCAAATCACTTCTCTGTATTATTTTGTGATTTGTACAAACAATACTGAGTAAAAAGTGTTGGATTAAAAATTAACTTATTGTGTATTTAATTTATAACCACTCAAATAAAATTAAGCCTTCATTACAAAAAAATATATCAGCCCTTTGGGGTCAAAGAAACAACTAATTTTAGCAGTTCAAATAAATGCATGCTTGTGAGATACCTTGTATTTACATATTATGAGACAAATAAATATACATACCCATATAGTTTAAGAAACAAATTACATTTTATAATTAATCTGCAGGAAAAGCGTTTTAATATTTGTGGAAATTTAGTTGGTTGAGTTACTTCGTAAAAATTGTTAATGTTTAAATGTTTCTTTGACTCTAAATGGGATGAATAAGAAGCGCCACTAAAATCTACAGTGTGTAAAATTTAGTTTTTGCCACAAAGGCTATTTTAGCATTAAGGTCTCGTTATAATAAAAATAATAATTCACTCTTAATGTATAATTAAATACATTTAAAAATTAATACAATTAAATAATATATCATTAACAGAAAGAAAAATAAACATTTAAATTATATTGATTTATAAAGCGTATAAGTTTAGTTCCCAGAATTTAAGGCAATTAATAATTCCACTAAAACAAAACCATATTTACAATTTTTCAAAAACATTAAAATGTTTATTATAAGAAATACACTTGGGGACTTTTCTTTGGTCAGCATACATTGTTACTTTTTTGAGACGAATCTTTGTCTCAAACACACCAGGTCTTAATACATGTTTGGAATACAAGCCAATGAATACAAAACCAATCACTAAAAATACTTAAATATCTTTTAAATACCTTTGTGTATAGCATGTTAGGGCCGTCTGTTTTAACCAATAGCTAGCTATAGTAAAAGTTAAAAGTTTTTTTGTAAGTTTACGACTTCTGGCCAATGGGCACATTGGATTTTCAAAATGCATATATGCATGCACAGACGGCCCTTAGTTCCATCAATAATCTGTTTAACTTTCTTTATGTGTGAAGGTTAATTTTTTAATAATAATTAAGCTTAATATGTAATATTCCTTCTTAAAACTCCTCACACGCAAACATTATTTTTGCACAAACCCAGAGATCTTATCTAATCGGTATCACATCACAGATCATTCTCTAATAAACAAGTTATCCTTACAACAATGTTATCGATAATACAAAGCGTGCAAATAAATATATTATTGGAAATATTGCATCCTCTAAAACAAAGTTCCGCATCGCCAAGCTCGTATTGTTGTGAAATAATCCATTTCTAGATACACAAATAATAGCCACAACAATCACAGTACGGAGAGTGGCCAATGTGGGGCAGACCCGATTCAGAGGCATTAGTCCGTAACTGTCTGTCACAATAACTCCCGCAAGCAATGTTTCACCACCGCCATCCGGAGATCACCTTCGTGTGTTAGAGACAATGCTCATCCGCCTTGACAACCAGGAGAACAGGAGGAATAAACAAATGAGCACTGCGTGTGCTAGTCACTTGTCTACCGCTACTTGTGTGGGGGTCTTGGTGTCCAGTGCGTCGGCCATCTTCTGTCCACTGTAAGGGGGAGTAATGGGAGTGATGGGTACCATGGTAGGACCTGCCGCCACCCCCGAGGTTGTTGGAGTGCTCTCGATGCATTTTATCCGGGTCGTCTCCATAAATTGCTGGGCTTTATCCTGTTAAATAAACATATTATATCAAATTACAATAAACACTTTACACCGTCACTGACAGTTTGTAGTTAGAAATCATTGAATACTTCTGCATCTTTGTTACAACCAATTATTACTTTTGCACTACCCGTGGGGACGTCTTTGTGAAATATACTGCATTTAATAACTCAACCCGGCGAGCATGAGGTGAAAAAAGTTACATTAGGAATGTGGCGGGGTATGACATACCCTTAATTTAATGTAATGGTTTTAAATTAATCTTTGTTATTTTTTATTATTGTTTATTTTATTTTATCTAATAATGAATTATTTTAAGGAATTAAATTTTTAATTTAACAATAATAATTATTTATTCATTTTTTTCTTAAACAATCAAATTATAAGAACAAAAATTAAGAGGTTTACAAAAATTAACAATTTAACAAAAATATTATTCTTTGGAATGTAAATCAACCTAAAACTGAAAGATAATGAGATCTTCTTTATGCGACACCTTTATAATTATTTTTTTAATATTGAAAATATAATTAAATCTACTGTCAAGATCAGCACAATTTTTGCAAATAAATTTTGAGTACACAAATATTTCGGCCGGTGTCGCGCGCCACACTGCGATCACACCACTATTCCCTCCCGCCTCCAGCTACTGAGAAGCTAGTGTTGCCAGACATTTTTTTTAAATACACAACTTTCAATCTATGAATTACCCCGGCTCATGCTCGCCGGGTTAAAGTATTGAACAAAGTCCCATATTCCAAATATTCACATCTCAAGACCTTCAGTCTTCAGTGGAGATGAAATGACCAGGGCTGTGCCTGCATAAATAGATGCCATAATTCAGAACTAGGCTTCTCCAGAAAGTTATCAGAAACCTTTGTGGGTTAAATAATTTTGAAAAAAATTCTAAATTTAGAGTAACTTACAAACAAATCCAGGCAGATATTGTGAACTTGTATCCGGTGGCTCTGGTCGAGATTGATGTTGGGGCAGATGCGAGCCAGCCCCCCTCCGGTGGCGGTAAAGTCGGCCCCGCAGTCCGGCAGCGAGCCCCCCACGGCCCCGGCGCCCACCCCTTCCGCTCCCAGCACCTCCGCAAAGGGGGCCAACCACACGTAGCAAGGGCTCAGCTCCTCCCACAAAAAGCCTGATGATGGGAATGACATTACAGATTATATAAAATACAAATATATAAACATAACGCCTTTGTCATTGAACATAAATTCACCAATGTAACTCATGAACGATAGATTATTAGTACATACATATATATACCAGTTTTAGAGAATATTTCCAAAATATCTTGCATTTTATAAAATGTTTGCGTTTTGTTTCTTTCAACTTTGTCCATTAAAAATATACAATGTTTTTAATATTACCTGCAATTATTATTTATGTAGATAATAAAAACTAATTAATGTTTGCTGGTTGTAAAATGGGAAGCACTAATATCTGCAAGTGTGTAATGTTATAGTTTTAAAACATATTATATTTTATTTTAATCAATTCCTGCAACATTTAGTTATAAAATTACAGTTTAATCTTTTTTATAGTTATACCTACATAAATTGTTCATTTTTGTATTTTTACTGCGGTGATCACCTAACTAGGTCACCAGGTGCTGTTCGTAGATAGACAATAATTTACCTGTCACGTGCCAGGCGTATTTGGAAAAACCGTGCGGAAATTGCCTTCCTGACTTTTGGGCAAATATCCGTATAAAAACAAAGGAATTGTTTTTTCTTGCGATTGTTTTCTGTTTATCAGATAATGTATCTTATTATTCATATATATTACACGATAATTTCGTTACAAGTTTTCCCAAAATAGCTAACTTTAACAACAACAAAAAATTCTCCCATTTGGCAAACAAAAATCAAAAAAAATTATATTTATATGAATATGAACTGATTTTATCGTTTCTACTAAATATAATCAACAATTCAAAGGTGTTTTTGAAGAATTACACTAGACTTCATAAACTAACCAATTAAACTTATATATAATTGGTCACCATAAAACAGGCAGCCTCATAGTATGGTGATTTAATATGTCATTTATATGTAAATGTTTTAATGTATTTCATGTATTTTATAAATAAAATAAATAAATAAATTGATACTTCTTTAAAAAGTTGAAAGCGGGGAAAAAGCACGACTCCTGAATGTCATAGATAATTACATAATATAATTAAAAATATTCAGAGTAGCTAGATTAATCAAATCAACTGTTTCGTCAATAAAGATATTGGCGTAAGAGATTCTGACCTTGTCCTTCATACAGTTTCTTTATACATAAGGGTTAAAATCGCATTTAAAAAAAAAAAAAAAAAATTTGTACCGCGCACGCCGGCATGCTTACGGCACAGGACAGGTTAAAATCATGAATCAGATTTATAAAAATTAAAAAATACTCACTGGAAACTCGCATGGCAATCTCTTTATTAAAGATATGCGCCACTGCAGCAGCTGCCATGAGACTGTAGGAAAATGCATTAACTCCTACATGCAAAACTGCCAAGTCTATCAGTTGCCCACAAATGACATACTCCAGGGATGAATATTGAGGGAATATAAAAGTGTATTTCCGCATCTCGTCCGATTGACTTTCATCGGCTTCTACCGGTGTCTTCTGGTTGACTTCCTGGATGCTGTTCAGCTGCATGTAAGCGTTGAGCCATTTGTTGATTGTTAAGGGGGTCGTTCTCCAACTCAATGTTTGTAAGATGACTATTTCCTCTGTCAAGATGTCTTCCGCTGTGCAAGCTCCATCCGTCACATAAGCAAACTCCCCGATCTTGGGCGGGTATACTTCTTCAACTTTTGCAGCGATGAATAGACATGTGATACCTAAAAGTAAACATTTTGTTATCATAACAAGTGTTATTACGCATTTGCTACATCTCAATTAATTATAATATTATGTTAGAAAGCACGGACAACTAACATAAACAAGTGCTTTAAAACTCGTTGTGTGAAAAACAAAATTGTAATTTTCTTACCAATCAACTGAAGTCTGCCTTTATACACATCTTCAGTATTTGACAAATACCTGTCAATGTAATTGACTGTCAAATGAAAAGTTTCTCGGTATAGTTTGTACACTTCACAAACCTGGAAAAAAAAAGAGAAAAATGTTAAAAATTTTAACAATAAAAAAAATTATAATGCAGTAGCAAAGACGTGAAATAAATAAATAAAACACCTTTGCATACCTGTTGCCTACCTCAATCCTCTGAATTTAGTGATAGTACATGAAAATTGTGAAAAAAATCACATTAATAATAATATACTTCTTTTCGAGATAACGTAATAATGAAAGTACATAAAATGTAAAATATAAATACAGTATTTAGTACTGAACAATTTATAGAAAAATATGCAGTAAAAAAATCCAGATAATTAATTTTCGAAACAAACTACATATTATTAATAAATTCACCGAGGCCACAATGACAATGAGAGATGGATTGCCGGCAAGACTCGCCAGTACATATTATTGCACTACATATCTCTAAAACAGTGAAAAACTAGTCTAATAAAAATATCAATTCAGATATATGTTAGCTTTGAATGTGGTTATATTTTATGGATTTCATTGGAGTTGTCCATTAAAAAATTTGACCTTTCAAAAGGATGTCACAAGAGAAAGGACAGTAATAAAAAAAACGCTACAGCGTAGATGTATGTACATTATGCTAGGCAAAACCAAAACCAGGTGTAACACCTAGCAGCTAGGTAATATTTTGTAAATATCTCAAAATCAAATATAATATTGAAAATTATATATGTAAAGAAATAAGAGTACCTACCTAGAAATGTCTAGGATTCCTTTATATTTATTTACCTACCTACCTACCTAGAAATATCTAGGATTCCTTTATATTTGAATTATGAATTTTATTTTATTCTATTGTTTTTTTTTCAAATGTCATTACTTTGGTTACACTATGTTGTGTGGCTGATATTTTTAAAACATTATAAAAACAATCTCTATATGACAAATAAACTTTAATTGTCATTTATTTATACTCCAGAGCAACACATTGTTTTATTTGTCATTTAAAACCTAAAAACAACAAACAGTCTTATATATATGAAATAATTGACAAGCTTCTACAATATTTTACTTTGGAATCTTCATGGACAGTAAGGCGCTCCGCCCACTGAGGCAACTGAAAACCAACTAAAACCGGCTGTTTTCTCTGTCTTGATTGGTCAAAAAGCTTGTTTAACCATAGATGAAGAACAATCAGCTGACAGCTCGCAACCTAGCAACGGCCGCCCAGGGTAATCAGCCGTGATTACCGTGCGTTACCATTGACAACGGGGTTTTGTGTGATTGTGTAGTATGCGGGCCATCACATTGTCATACAAAGACAGTTGGCAGTTGAGAGTTTTCAGTTGCCTGAGTGGGCGGAGGCGCTAACAATATGCATTCAAAACTACTAAAATCCAGCTCTATGTACATGTGCACATTGGAGTGCATCTATAGGAATAGTCACGATTTCACTGCACTGCTATTGTAGTTGGTTGGAACCTAGTCGGAAGTAGATGAAAGACTGTCAATAAGGTAAACTTTAAAATAAAAAAAATTCAAGTAATACACAATCCTAGGTATGTCAAATTTTTTATAAAAATATTTCATAAACAATTTCGATAATTGAATAGAGCATTAAACCATTTTAAGATTCTTCAGGTTCAGAAGACTGTGATCGGCTGGACATATAGAAAGATGATGAGAATCATGACACGGTGCCTGGTGAAAGTGACCCAGACCGGCGAAGAGGAGAGACCAGAGCCAGTGGAGAGGAATTGTGGTGAAACCAAATTGCTCCATGGAATAACACTGAAAATCAGGACCGAATGGTGGAAGTGACCCAGAAGCACACAGAGGAAGAGGTGAATGGATGTTCAAACTGATTGAAGCAGGTTAAGAAGGCGTGATAAGTGGTTGGGGAACCAGTAGATCACTATTCACCCATGCAAATGTGCCCGTCCATCCAAAAAAATTCAACTTCTCGAATCACACTACAAATTGTGCCTGTTTAATTTGACTCAGTATCTCATTCCGAGTGCAGAGATGATGGGCTAAGTCTTCCCAGGGTGCAAACAATACAGCAGGTGAATTAATTACCCATTATAATAAAACACCCAACAACATAATATTAGGGATGGTTTACCTCTATGAGCCAGTCTAGTAGAATGGCCCGCATGCGCAGCTGCAGGCCGGGGTGGTGCTTGAAGAGGTTTTGTGTCCGCCAGCTGGAGGACTCCAGGTCCCCCTCGCACATCTTGTGCCACACGTCGCAGTGGTCCGCCCATGACAGGCTCGGGAACGGGCATTTTCTCTGCCTGTACTTTTCGCGAGGACTGGAGGAAAATAAATCGTCAGTATACTGCCAGAAGTCATTAAGTGACATTTTATCAAAACTGCGTTAGAAGTAGCAATCTACCTATTTTGTTCAGTAACTAAATAACACATTGTTTATAGCTAATTGAGCACCAATAAAACTGTAGATTTTAATTTTAAAAATAAAGCCGCCAGTGCCACAGATAGCTCTTCCTCATATAAATATTATATTAACGGTCCCTACATAAACTAAGACATCTATAAAAATGCAATTTTTCAGAAGAGCTGTTTAAATTGATATTTATTAGAATTGTTAATCCAAACAGCTCTCCTGAAAAATTGCATTAGTTTAGTTAGGGCCCATTTTATAGAAGTATTTATTGAAGTAATCCTAAAAAAACTAACCCATAGGTCTAAAAATTTTTTAAATACATATATATATATATCACAGAATGAGGGGAAACATCTGAAGCACTATAGATTAATATTATTGGCATGTAATCCTACAATCATGAGTAAACACATATGTAAAAAAAAAAAAATGTATAATAACATTACTGCAAACATTTTGGTAAAGATTTTATGAAAATTACATTTAAAAAATCTGGAATAAAGTGTTAAATGCATTAAATTGATCCATTTTCTGAGAGAAAACAATGTTATAGTTTTCTGTCAGAACCGGGACAAAAAAAATATTTCACTTACCGCTGGCTCTCAATCTGAGCCGATATTCATAAAATTCTGATAACCTTCAGATTTGGATTGCATATTATGTACTTAGATTGAGAAATTGTTGGGTATTAGAATAATAATTTAACTCACCTAATAGCTTTTGGTTTTTGTGACGTGTCAGAATTCAAATATCTCTCCAACTGGTAAAGATCATCATAGTGGGGGCTGAACTCATTGTCATCAGAGTAAATGTTGTCGGTGGCCGCCGCTTCATTAGAATCAGTCTGTGGTAAACTGGTGAAGTCAATGACATCATCATCATCACTGGGGGGGAGGAGAGGTGAGTCATCCAGAGTGGTGCTCTCGGCTGTACAGAGGGACACAAGCATGGCCTGCTTGGCAGGGGGCATTATGTTTTCATCATCCTGAAACAAAACATTCAAAATATTTTAATTTCAGATGTGTGTAACATTCCAAAATTCAAAAATATATAACTCTTATATTTTCAGTAGGTAAATATAATGGATTTACGCCGTCATTCTAACATTAGTTGGTAGCACAGTTGCCTTTCAAGCAGTTGCGGGTTCTATTCTCGGACGTGGCATTGATTTAATGTAATTTTTTTTTCCTTATTTTTAAAAATACAGTGAAACCCTCTAAAGAAGTTCTAGCATAAGACGTTTTCCTGCTTAAGAAGTTTGGTTTTTTCAGGCCCTTGAAGACCAAATGGCCCAATTTATCCCATTTATAAAGTTTTCAGGCCTAAGAAGTTTTTTTTTCCGGTCCCTTGGTAAACTTTTTAACAGGGTTTCACTGTAAATTAATTTTATATCCCAAATTTTTTAACGGGGTCTGCACTTGTAGAAATCGATGTACCTAGTTACTTTTTAATACTAAGTTTTTAATATATATTATATAGTAAAGGTCCCATTAATTATAGAAGAATGGTCACTGTCACCCATCAATATTATAAGAAGCAAGCTACGACTACATCCCTTTCGAATGCTTCATGATTATGTAGGTAAGAGCCTGGGAGACTTCTAATTCTGATAGTGTAGGTAAATCATTTTCCATATTTTGCTTTGAGGTATATCAAAGGTAAAGAAGTGAAACAATAATGTTTATATGTTTCTGCCAAAATTTGTTCATTTATATATAGTAGTGTATACAGTGAAATTATTTTTTATGTTACACTATAAAGTTACGTAAATACTGCATTACTTCCATTTATTCCGGTGTGAAAGATACTCTGAGAATGTGCTTGAAGAGATCACCATTCTGAAGAGAAATATTGCTTGAAATGACTTTATTTATATTCAATATCCAGATCTGAATAGCCTGGTTCTTCTGACAACAGCATGCTAGTAGTAAAGTATCGGAAAATATTTTAGAGTGCTGTTGAGAAAACATGTCGCAATTGAAGTTTTTTTAGAAATCTACAGATTTAATAATGTGCTTCAGAATATTTTTTAAAAAAGCTGAATCACAAATTTTAATTTTTATTTTATATTAACTTTATACAGGAGGCCCTGAGGAAAATACTTTCCCTTGGGGCCTATGTCATCTTTGAAGATGCTGCGTGGAGGGTCTTTTTGAGGAGAGGAAGGAGTGAACATGGGTCTTGAAGAGACCCATGTTGTAGGAAGGAGGAAACACAGAGGCCGGCAAATCATTCCACAGCCGAGCTGTTGAACTCGAGAACGAGTCGTAAAAATGACCAGTTCTCATGTTGGGCGAGCGTTTGGAGTGTTTCCCGACTATGCACCGGTGCTGAGGGGATCAATGACGCCAGTTCCTCGGAGCATCTTCCATTGAAATACCGGTAGAACAAGGATAGCATTCCCACCCGCCGCCTGTGCTCTAAAGATTGCAATCCGTTTGTTAAGACGGGAGAATCTATCAAATGGACCGCCCGTTTCTGCACAGAGTCGAGGGTGTTTCATTGCTGATTAGAAAAATATTTGTAGGTCATTAAACAATCATCCCACTCATAATAGATTAGTTTATTTACTTTCAAGTAAATATAATATTTTTGTAATAACAAGGCATAATTTGTATGCCTTCTGATCTTGTCATCATTCTGGAACAACTTGCTGCGATGTTGCCTGAAATTTTTCTACTAGGCGCAGGAAAGTCCGTACTTTGGCTGCACTTTCATGTCCGTAAATATGATAAATGACTGATAACAATTACTTTGAAGACAGCAGTGCAAATGTCTACATAAATTAATTTGAGTAATAATCAGCGCCAAGAGGCGTGAAAGGATAAAACCAATACCTACTTCAACCTAGCATACATAAAGTACTTTATAACACATTGCTGATAACAATGCTAGTATCTTTAATCTGTTTGAAAACTAAAATTTAAAAGAAAATCTGCAAACAGTTCTGTGGTTTTGTGGTGGAGAAGTCTACAATAACATAAAGAGAACTTAAAATGAATGTATCGTAAATAATTGTAACCAGAGGTAACAGGTAAATTAACAATTCAAAATTGCAATGTTATATAGGAGAGGTCAGTCTTTATCACAGCTCTAAATTTTGTTGAACTTTTGACCTATATTTGAATCCACGCCTGGCTCCATTAGGTCAAGGATGCCATCACTGCTTATCCTTCTGTTACTTTTATTTACAAAATTATGCAAATTCGTTATCACAGTTTTGAAGAATTTCATATTGTTGGTATTAAGAGTATAAAGATTGAAATAATTGTACAATAAATAAAGGTGCCTACCTTATCGTCGGAGTGATGCCTCTTTCGTTTACATGATCCTGGACGATTGAGATGATCTGATGGTTTTTCTCTGTGAAATATGCAGACAAATAAAATGTGAAACAATAATTTTAAACAAAGGGTTAATAGAGGGAACAGGGTGTCAGATGGGAATAAATAGAAGTGAGGTTTGCAAAAAAACGAGATATGAGCATTAAGGAACTTAATAATTAATATAATTATAAACCCTGAGCCTCTGGGACAACTCCTTCCTTGTTAGTATGCTGAAAAGGTATGCTTACACAGTTTTCGCCAAAATAAAAGATATAACGTTTCAGAAAACGGATTACGAGGAAAGATATGACACACGTTTGTACATAGATTTTTAAAAAAGTATTAAGTGTAATGATTCACATTTTGTGAAAATTGGGGAATGCACTCCATTCTTAAAAAATGATACACTTGAATTATCATAGACGAGGAATAGAACCTGTATGTCGTAGTTTGGTGATATTAAAAATATCAGAATGAGGACTGAAAAAGGGCATAATTCCACATAGGTGTGGAATTAAAAAAACACATCAAAGAACACATGATTACAAATACACACACCTATGTGAATATTCACTTTAACATTTAAGTTTTTAATTCAGGTTTTCATAAATTCAATGGAATGCTCCCCTCGTCAACACTCATCCCTTGGAGAACAGATCCTGCTTTTAACGAACATTAAATATTTTTCATACTAACCCCAACTGTGCCATGTCTGTGAGTTGTCCAGAAGGATTAGAGGATTCAGTCATAAACCTGAAACATAAAAAATAAACTCATGAAACACATTACTTCACCTCAATATCTGCTGGATTAGATTTTCACTTGGCCCAAAGCATGTCGTGGGGTTATGATACTGTGAAAAAAAAATTAACACCTAAATTAATTTTTCGTCATTTTTTCGTTATTGGTAGTTGTCCTAGGTATCCGATAAACGATATTTCGTAAAAGAAATTGAAAAATAAGCCGTAATAGGACGATTTTATACCATGCATGACAGCATTCCGTGGGGCGGTTTTTGGCGCCGGAAAGAGTACAGTGATGCGAAGAAATTAACGAATTTAGGCAATTGAAATGTATCAAAAATCAATTTATAATTTAAACAATACATTAACACTTCTCTTTACCTTGAAATATTGAAAATTGAAGGAAAATACAAAGATCTCTGCCACGAATGATGGAAAAGGCGCGCGAAAATCTTTCTGAACGCCATTAGACACGTAGCCATTTGAGATATTTTATCAAGGCTTAAAAAAATTTATTCAATAATTAAACAATAAAAACATGTTTATAATCCATAATTCAATTAAAATTTTCATTAACTCGAAGAGAAATATGCGTTAGAAGTCCGAACGAGTGAATTTCAATACTGACATTGGAGCCGGCCGTAGGCCGTGGGGTCCGCCACGATTTAGACTATTTTATTTGTGGTCATTCGTGTATCTACAGTTTAGTGATGAATTAAAATAAACTTACTTGGCTCTAAGACGTATATACACCGCATATTTACACTAAACTGTAATTCACAATCCAAAAGAACAGGTCACCTAGTAAGAACGGCTACTTCGAAATATTCTACAACTTCCCACGTACTTTACACGATAAAACCACTATAAATATACTTAATTGATAATTCACATTCTGTTAAAACGATATATAATAACGCAAGCAATGTAATGTATAAAATAAATAGAATATCGCGTTCAAAGAATCCAATAAAGCCAAGCTTTGCAAGCGTTTTTCGCGCGTGAAAGTAGTATGAGAACGACAAAGCTGCAGCTACGGTTTTCTGCTAAATTCAGGTGTATTTCCTTTTTCCACCGGTCGTTGCCGTTTGTGGACGAAGCGGGGGATAATGTCTGCTCTCTGATTGGTCTATGCCCATATGCATTGATGGCCGTCTTATCTAATACTATTCACAGCTGGTTTACAGCTGATCGTCAAACTTGTTTTCCTCTATAACGCCTTTATTGTTTTCGTTAAATTTAAATATTTCCATCGATTACTTTAATCTGGACCGAATTTCAAAAAATTTCATTAAAACACGTCATTTACAGAAATTAGTAGAGTTTTAGAAATTTAGCGCCTTTTTAAGACAACCGCCTAGCCTAGCGGAAAAAATAGCAACTAGTTTGACGTTTCATTCCAAATTCCAATAGGCGTCTTTTCTTCGCTTTTCTACTTCATTTCTTCTCGTTTTAAATTAAAAAAATCTAAATTTATGAGTCGAGAAAATTTTGCTATCAAGTTATGTGGGCATTTGCAAACTCGTGGAGCTACAGGTATGTTTTAATCTCTCTTACATAGAAACTTTCCAATGTTATGGTACAGCTGTCGAAATAATGAAACGTCAACTACGTGCGATTTGTGAACACAATATTTTTATTTTTATGAACGTTGTTAACAAAATGCCACCTTTATTTTTCCTTGTAATTAATTTTTCATTTGTTCATTAATATATATTTAGATAGATAGTTAGATAAAAAATATGGTACCTACTTATCATAAAATTATAAACTCGTTTCGTCACAAATTTATACTGTATTTTAAGTAATTTAAAGCCTTCTCTGTTCATACCTATTGTGAACATAATATATGTATAATACAAATCTTTGAGTAATTTCAGAAGTAGCTGCACGAGAATGGAGGTTGGTTGGGCAAGAGCAAGATTGCTCCCAGCTCTTCACCTGGATATCCCCATTACCTGATACCGGCCACGATATTAGTAATATCGGCATCTACCTGTTTGAATCCAATACATTTGAATTGTTGCACTCTTTCAACCAAACACTAAACATCATTCAGGCATCAGTGAACGACTCGCAAACTTTACTGGGATATGTTGTCAAAGAGTCTGTTCCTTCAACATTCGACATTAGCAGTGAAATTAATAAATTTGTTTACAAACCATATATTCTGCAATTAAAATCAGAGACACCGGTGGAACCTAAACTAATTGATAATGAAAAAAATAAGCAAGTAATGATCCAGTTTCTATATAAAAGCAGCAAAGTCTTCATCGGAAAAACAATCACAGACAAATTCCTGCTTATGATCCATTTGGAATGTAAGTATTTTCCACTTTTACAAATACATAAGTCAATTTTATTGATCATAATTCATTTTATAATCCTTTTATTTTGAATATGCGTGTTGAATACTTGATCTTGTCAAATTATCCTTTCAGGTATAAAACTGTACACTGTAAAGTTAGAACGAGATGGATTGGATGACTACACGGAGGAAACTTGGAGCATGAATGATACGCTCCGATCTCCGGATGTCATTGTCAAATCTTTTTCATGGACCCAATGGGACCCTGTGCATCAGGTAAGGAAACAAAAGATATTATAACTCTTTCTTCTCTTCAATGGCGCTACAGGCCATTTCGAACCTTTACCTCCTTCAACATGAGCCTCCATTACCCTCTGTCCTCGCCCGTCTTCTTCCAGTCTGCAACATGGAGTAGTCCTCTTGCATCCTTCCTGACATCATCCCCCCATCTCAGCCTAGGTCTGCCCGCCTTTCGTTTACCTCCCGGGTGTTCTGCTAGAACCTTCTTCGGTACTTGTGTGCTTGGCATTCAGTGCATATGTCCGGCACTTCTTAGTCTTTGGAGCTTTAAATGGATAAAGAGTCTGGGAGCTTGGTAGATTATTACTCTTTGTTATGACCAAATTCCTTGTGAATATGCTAAGTCCGAATCAGAGATATCCCCACATAGATTATTCTAGATTATGGAATGGTTTGCCGGCTTCTGAGTTTCTTTCCTCCTACAATAAATTTCTCAATCCCAAATTACTTTTGCTTAAAATTTTTCCGTGAAATCTTCTCTTTTAGTGTATCTTGTGTACTTGAAATTGATTGATTTGAACTATTTTTCAGGTGTTATATTATATCCACTACCGAATGCCAGTTCAAAGTTCAATAGAAGGTGAGGAATCCCAAACAAAAAATGACACAACTCCAACATTGTCTGGTCTCCAGTTTCATCAAGACTTGCCGCATGAGACAGTGGTAAGTTTATCACAAAGTTTCTCCTTGTACCAGTAATATACTTGTAAGAAGAAGACTTTAGAAGTTAACTTTTGCAGCTCAATATTCCACTGAATTTACCTCAACTGCCCTCATCCAGTGAAGCCCCCACCTGTGGGCTGTACGAGGATGATGCTGTTCCTCTCAGAATACATGATTGCTCCCTCGATCTTCAGATAATATCCAACCCCTCTGGTATTGTGTGTATCTGCCATCACTACCTCTACCAAGTAAGTGTGCATTATTTTTATTTTATATTGCTGTATAGACAATTTCTATTCATAAGCATTCAATCAACAGAAATCTTACTGTTGGGACTATAAAATTAAAGCTAACGAAGCAAAAAATCGTTTTATGACCTTTTTTTCGTTTTCCTTCGTTTTATTACTATTCGATACAAACATAGATTGTTAGTTTTTCTTCTAGTTAATTATTGTTTTTTGCTGAATGTTCATGTATTCTTTAGAAAATAATGTCTCAGCAGTGATTAAATGAAAATGAATTCAAGTAGTGTTTTTTTTAATGTCTTTATAAACAATGCATCTGGCTTTTTTTATAATGCGTAAATATGTATGTACATATTCTGCAAACCAAATCAAATTTCGTATATTTACTTTCTTTGTATCAATGCCTGATTCATTCAATAAGTTATTATATTTTCAATGATCAGTCTATAGATGAATCACTGGACCCTGCGACAAAGGACAACAGTGAATTTCTGAATAAGACCATGAGCGATGGAAATGGTCAAGGAGTACATTTTGCATATTCAGTAACTCTTCTTCATCACGGATATGTCACGCATTGCGTCATTCCTAATTTGCTGTGGCCCCTGGCAAAATCCTTGCGACCTGCATTCTGTCTTTACAAAGGTATTTAGTATACACTAGATATTTTAAAAAATCTCTGATTACTTTTCCTTGTAGTTGATTCACTGATTGTAGTTGTTCCACTGGATTCTTGGGGTTCTCTTTTCATCTCCAAAAAATTATTTTTTCGCTGTGATTATAATTTTTTCGGCAGATTATGAATCATGCATTTCAAGGCTTGAAAAAAAAACTAAATCCTATGGGGGTTCAAAATTGTGTGTCCTTTTAAATTTATATCTAGGTTAATGTGGATTTTCCTTAGCAGAATCTAGTTTGTAATTTTTTTTTGCCAAAAAGCAAAGATAATTTTTTTTATGTTTCTCTTCTCTCTCAGAGGAAAGAGTGAAATAATTTCCATTGGGGCCGAAGATGTACATATGTGCAAAATTATTTGATGTTTTGTTTTTCAAACTGTTCAACATGACTTGATTAATCCTTTGAATTTCTATTTCTAATCTGTAGAATTATGCCAAATTTTTGATAAGGGTACTTTTCATTTACAAATGGTCTGTTGATTTATTTTTTAGAAATGATTGTATTCCTTTATCTTTTATTTAATGTTTGCAGAAGATTACCTTATTGTCCATTTGCCAAATCTGTACACCCACTTGCTGGACATCGGGCTGAGTCATGAGCCCTCGTGCCACATTGTGCTTCCCGCCAATGCAGTCATGCAAGGGGATCACCTGGTGTCAGTTTTGGGGCAAGGCAACAAAAACATAATGGTGGACCTGGCAACGTTGGACATCGTCAGGATCAATGTCACCAATGCACAACTGATTTCAGCATTCAAATCAAAGACTGCTATCCAAAATAAGTTGTCAATCATGCATTATTTCCTGCAACATGATTTGAACATGGAGGTTGTTGAAGAGGTGAGATTGCAAAACTCCATTTGGCTTTTAATACATTATAAATTTCCCCCATAATATAGTTGTCTTCATCCCCAATAGGGAAGTCGAGTGAAAAATATTTTGACTTATAAAAAATATGTTCATGTAGATGTCATGCAAACTTAAGTACCAGTATTTTTTTTTAAAGTTCATTTTCATAATTAAATTAATTTTACAAGTTTGAATTTTATTAAAGCCTGCGAAAACGTCGGCAAGAGTGAAATACCGTGCGGGAGAGTTTGTGACGCCACCCGGTCCTTGATTGTGTGAAAAATAAGGGAAAATATTTACAAAACCGGGACACGCGATATAGACGAAAAAAATAAATTTAAAAAGTTGTAGTAGTTAGATCTTAACTAGTACTAATCAATTCAGCTACCGGAATTTCGAATAAAGTGCATTTTAATGGTTATTTTTTAAATTTAAAAACACGAAATATCATTTTGTAAATATTTTCCCTTATGTTTCACACAATCAAGGACCGGGTGACGTCACAAACTCTCCCGCATGGTATTATACTCTTGCCAGCGTTTTCGCGGCCTTAATGAAATTCAAACTTGTAGAATTAATTTAATTATGAAAACGAACTTTAAAAAAAAAAATACTAGTATTTTGCTTGCATTTGAACATTGATAAAAAAAAAAGAAATTCCTTATTGGGGTATTTTCTGAGCTAAGGGAGCAGTTTGGGAAGGAGATAGAGTAGAAGGCGAAGGAGACACCAAACACAGCTGAAGCCATTATCAAACAACATTCTGAATGGTGGTCTTCCATCAGGGCAATACTGAGAGCATCACCATTCTCTTGTAATGGAAGCTAAAAATTAAAGGTGATATATAATAATAATAACATTACATTTATAAAGCGCATTTTTGTGTGGTTTCACTTTCATATGTGCGTTTAACTAAAATATATTGGATGTACGAGGAATTGAGTGTCAGGATGATGAGGAAATAGTTGTAGGGAGTTGGCAATGTCCCAGAAGGACATAGCACAATTTTAAATCTCAGTCACTGAGCGAAACAAATACGTAACACATGTTATTTCAAGGGTCATAACAATAGAATGGTTTGTAATAATGTGGGTGAAGGAAGAGACGTGCGGTGTTCCATCCTGTCTTCCTACCCCCGCGATGAAGAGGCCTGATGTTTATGTAATTAGTCCGGCTTAAGTAGTTCTTTACTTTGTTAATAATATATGTTTCCAGCTTGTGAAAGAGGTGTGCATCAGTCCTACCGAGGCCATGGGGACACTGTGTGCAGTGCTCAAGGAGTTTTTGATTGGGGGAACGTACACGGCAAGTAAAAGCTGTCTACCGAATTCTGCACTTCCACTGACTCGCCTGCTTCCCTTCACAACCAATTTGAAACTAGGGGACATACAGGTATGTACATAATTACTAAAATAAGAATTCATACAAAAGTATGTTGTGGGTGTGTCCGTTTCCTGAAGTAATCATTTTTTCCTTACGGTGAAATTGATCAAATATTGAAACTCTTTTTTGAAAAGATAGTCAATTTCATTGACCTATCTGGGGTCCAGGAGTCGAAAAATGGTATGTGTATAAATTGACAAAGTCAGTTTTCTTTCAAATCGGTATAGACCCACATCTTGGAATTATCTATTCTTACAGTGGGGCAAAGTTACCACAGAAGTGTTTTTGTGAAGTCTGAAGAAGATCGAAGAGGGGACGACTGATTTAGGGTTTTAACCATCTTAATCGTTGCCATCCGGCAGATTACGCTTGAGGTTTGTTATGACCGTTTAACGTTTTGAGGATGACCTGGCAAATTGTCGCTCTCACCCTGAGGTTCTGGAAATGTTGTTACGGCTGAACCATGAGGTTACGTGGAAGCTCCTAGACTTGTACCGTGAAGGCTTGATCGTTCTAATTAGAATCAATCGACACAGTGGCACAGTTGGGGGGAGAGAGGAGAGTGAAGAGAGTGGAAAATGAAGACACCACCTCTAAGGGGCAAATTAAGGTTCTTCTGTGCTACCCGGAGATCATGTTTCTCGTAAAACATTTAGAATACAGTTCTTTGGGGTTTTGTGGAGATCATCATTACGTTTGTTACATTTCCAGATAGCAGACATTACAGTATCAGTCAGTCAGGAGCAGTTGTGGAACACCACTATGATGCTTTTATCCCCTCGCCAGCGAATAGTGCCCTTTCGGTCCGACATGTGGACGCGTCTGTGGGACTATCTGTCTCCTGTCACCAACCGCTTCAAGCCCCATCAAGTGCTGGACAAACTGAGAGTGTCTCTGGCTTGCTACCAAGTGAGTTATGAAATATACCACTTTTTAACAACTAATAAATATGCAGAATGTTTTTTATATGTTTGTAAAATAAATAATATATGTAATATTTTGTGATTGATTTTTGGGGTGTTACTCCATGTTGCACTACCTCCTACTTTAGCCTACATTTCAGACAGCCTTTCAGTCTCCATCGTCAGAGCACATGTATAAACTTTTGATAATAATTCACTTGTTTTCTCCAGTTTGAAGGCATTTACATCTTTTCATAATATTTTTTTGTTATTAACCTGTTGAAAGCCGGAGCAGAAAACAGAAAATTATTTTTTGAGCCTTCAGAGAGGATTCATAAAATCTAAAGTGGAATCTGAAGTTTTATTAGTGCAAGCGATTCTGATTATGATGTTCACATATTTTAAAGCATAAACGTCAAAATCGAATTGTAAATAATTATAACTTGGATATTTATAGAAAGTCTTCAAGTCCTCTATTTTTTCAATTTCTTCTTACAAAATTCTTATTAATAACAATATCTTCCTTCTTCTGTAATTTTTTTAATATTAACAAATCTTTTAATTTGAAAACTTAATTTATTTTGACTTTCTTCAAAACTGTATACATTTGTAAATCATATTTTACAAATAAAACTCTAGAAATTTTTAAAATCTTTCATTCTTACCAGAATATGGCTTATATTGGCAAGTGTTTATTAAAACTGGAACACATTTGTATATGTAGCTCCAACTTGCAAAGGAACAAAATTAAATTCTTGAATTAACCTTTAACTATTAATTTGCTTCTTCCAGCCCGAGGCCCTGTCCCGCTGCACCACCCCCTCCTCCCCGGGGGGCCCCTCGCCTCTCCTACGCCGCCCGCCTCCACCCTCCCTGCTGGCCCCTCCCCCTCCACACTCTCAAGACCTGCCCCTGCTGCCCTTCATTGAGATGGACACCTGCACGGCCAGCAAACAGGAGCACATTATTTCTGTGGTTGGTTAAATCCTCATTTTAGTGATCTGTAACCCATTTTTAACCTTTGTGCAGCTGAAGGTAAAAATCATGGTCACTAGGGCCCCCCATATATTGCGGAGTGATTGTGTCTCTTTATATTACTTTTGCCCTTTCCAGTAAAACTGTAATATTAGTTAGAATTTTTTTATGTATATCTACTGTTTTAACCGAACATCGTCCGTCTTCGCCCAGCAGTCAATCATTAAGTAATGCAAAATGGTAAAAGAAATAGTAAAAAATCAAGCGTAACTCATAGACCCTCATATTCTCTTTGCATTGAAGAACTGATTTCTGAAGCTCCTTTACGCATGCGGACGGTTCTTTGTCGTCCTTTAAATGTCCGCTGGAATTTGGGCTATTTTCTGCCGAATAAGATCATTTTTTTTGGGGATATCTCAGGGCTCAGGTTTACAAACACCGCCCTGCAACCCTGCTTCAACTGAAAAGTCTTATTTTGTTTCCTTGCAATTTCTTGTAGGTGTGAAAAGCGAAAAGATATATATATGCTCTTGAATCATTTTCATAATTCTCTTTTTAAATTTTGTGTTAGTAAAATGTCCAAGTTAGAATTTAGGCAAACATTATTGAAGGTATGAAGAGCATGGTTGATTGGTGAATTTTCTGCTGCATTTGTTTTGTAATTAGGTGTGTAGAATAGTGCTGTTGGACCGGTCCATCTGAAATATGGAATAAAGAATAACACAAGAATTTCTTGTGGGCGTGTTTCAATATCCAATTACAGGCCCAATTTGGGCCTATAATTCCGTGCAAAAACTGTGCTCTTGAAATTCAAATGTTATGGGGATCTGTGATTTCAGGCAAGTGTAAGTGAGACAGAATGCTGGGGGGTTGGGTTAAATTAAATATTTGTCTGGAAGGCACTTCACACTTCTTTGTTCTGTGGTCTCAAAGGTGTTTTAAAATTAATTACGGACGGAATTTATTCGGCAAAGGTAGTTTCTATGCATCTCCCTGTATTTTTTGTTCGCTGGCTTCTGTAGCATACCAAAGCATTTAAATTAAATTATAATTATTTTTATGAAATGCTTATTACACTAATATATTTTTACCCTACCTGTTAACATAGCTACACAGAATCTAACAAATATTGCTTAATAACTGTAACTAGGAACATTGTTAATATAAAAAAATATAATATCTTTTACTACCTGACCATGATATCTATTGACCCCAGCATACTATTTTCGGTAGCCGTATAAAACAGAATAGAAAACAAACATAACATGATAAAATTAATTAGTTTTTTTCTTGTAAAGTTCTATTTTGTCATGAAACTCTAATTTCAATGGTTAACAGCAATCTTCCCTCACTAACCCACTAACCGCATGTGTGTAGAACCTGCGCGAGGTGAGCATGCACCTGCTGCGGCACGGTGTGGCGGGGGCAGGGGCGGGGGGCGGGGGCGAGGGTGCACTGCACGGCGTGGGGGCGCGCTACGCCGCCTCGCAGCTGGAGGCTTCGCGCGCCCTCTGCCTGCTGCTCTGCAAGGCGCTCGCCGCCACGGCCACTCATGATCACCACAGAGGCTTCTCCTTCATGTAATAATCACTACAATATATATTATATTACTATACCTTTATTGATATATTCAGTGAAACTCTCTTATAAGGTTTTTTTAACATTTCTTATGTGGGATAACCATAAATATAAATAAAAAATGGTACAATTTTTCAAATTCAGTCTTCTAGGCACTGAAAAAACAAAACTTCTTTTATAGTAAATCTTATGTGGGTTTCACTGTACATATTCTAGCCTTATGTGTCTGTTCATCTTGCTACGTTTACTAAATAATTGCATGTTTTCCTTAACCCTCAAGGGACGTGTTTGCAGTCGCATTTGCAGTGTTGAAAAATCGTGTACACTTTCGGTATGAAGCTCTGCAATTGCAGTATCGACCCTATACATACATTTTATCTTCACTGGATTAGTTAAGACAAAAATAAAAATATCACTTCATCAAGTATAATTTAAAAATAACCTAATTAAACTAACTTATGAGATTTTCCCATGTAAAAAGTTTTTTGTTCCAGTTCCTAGAAGAAATTTATAAGAGAGTTTCACTGTTTATATTGTAATTCATCACTACGGTACATATTTTATTGTCAATGTGAAAGCGGTTAGCATAATTCCCATAAGTTCCCATTATGATATGTGTATATATATGTGTGTCTCTAATATTTCACCTTTTTTCTTTGTCCAGTTCCTTTGATAACTATCACAATCATAATAATTATAATTATTTTAATTTTGAATTCCTTACACATTACAAACAAATTAGTTCAATAGATAATAAAATCTCTCCTGACTGATCCAAAATATGTTCTTATCTGAAGAAATTTTTAATAAATGAAAAGAAAATACTTTGTTTTAAGTCACTTTATTATTATTTAACGTCTACCGGTTTCGGTACCGGTAGACGTTAAATAATAATAAATTGACTTAGAACAAAGTTTTTTTTTTCATTTATTTAAATTATCAAGTCACAGTGTGTTTTTTGAAGAAATTTTGTTCAGGAGCAATATACTCCTCCCCACTGGAATAACCATTGGCAGATTGGTCCTACAGGCAGGAAGATAGAAAATAGAAATGGCAGTCTAAAAAAGTTGGAGGCGGCATACCCATATTTTGAGCTGCAGGGAGTGAAATCCTAGCAAGCCCAGAAGAAAATTCGTCAGATACAGCCATGGACAATAATTACACTTCTTCTTGTGAGAAATCTTGAAAAATGCTTCATAGATTTAAAATAAAAATCTGAACCCTCTCCAACATGAGGGAGCAGCCCACCCCATGAGGATTCCAAATAGCCGAACCACACTCCAGACCTACTGCCGACTTAGGGAAACCCAGAACTCAGTGGATTGGAAGATTCCTCGAGTGACTTTTTTTCTGTTAACTTTCGAGGTAACTTTTTAAAAATGCTGGCCTACGAAGAGGGAACCCCATTTGCAAAAGTTTTGTGAGTAAGATATGTACCTTTTGTGATTCACGGTATCAAAAGCTTTAGAGTAATTGCTAAAAAAACAGATTACTTGGTATCTACTATCTATGAACCTAGCAGCATAGTTAGTGAGAATTTTGATATATGTACATATCTGCAGATATCTGAACTCCTTCCAATATAGTTTTACATTAGTTTTATTTTAATTTTGTTCTTTTCCAGTGACACCATGAATGAAGATCACCGTTTCATGCTACTGAAGACCATGGAGACTTATTACCTGGCCGCTGATTCTCTGGCATTCCCGCTGCCGCAGGGATTCTCGTCATTCTTCACTTACCTGGGCTACCGCTCCTTGTCTTTCCCCAACTTTCTGCAATACGTTCATCGAAATGTGTTTGAAGTGCAAATTGATTTCTTGAAGATTGTCATGAATGGTTGGTGCTCCTTTTAACATTAAATTTAATTGAATAGCAAACAATATTGATTACTGATAGTTTTTAAATGTAGATAAAGCTAGTAGCAACTATCCAGAGTTCATTTATTTATTTATTTTTTACTTTAGATACATTTAAAAGCAAAAATAACGGTAATAATATTACATAATAAGAGAATACATATATTTAAAATTAGTACAGGTATTATTACGTTGTGTTAGGTCGATATTAGTTTCTAGCTAGGCAGATTGCCTGTTCTATTTTATTTTTTTTAAATTTATATATATATGTATTAAGTTTTTTCTAAATGTGCCATTCTTAGGTATCCATGTATAGTTTTAAGTGACATTATATAATAGTTTTTCGGACTCCTCCCATCCCAAGCCAATCAACCATTTATGTAGTTATTATTGAACCAATGTAGGATATTTTGCAATTTTTAATTTTTAAATCTGGGGGATTATATTATACAATAGGGTGGTTTACACAAAATGACTCTAATTATGGATTTCTGGGACTTCACAAACCGATCTAAAATTGTTCTTCCTGACTACCGTATCGTCCGCAAACGTAATAATTTTTCCGCCTACTGGTAGCTCGCATAACTCATTCTTGTAAATTATAAATAGAAGAGGTCCCAGTGTGCTTTCCTGTGGTACACCAAAGTTGGTGTCTAGTGAGTTACTCACTGTATTGCCTATTTTAGTTGCTGGCTTCTACCCGTTAAGTAATTCTTATTCCGTAATTTGTTTGAATACATTACAAAACACGCAACTTCTGATGCTGTTTGAAAATTGGTACGAGACCAAATTCAGCATTATATTTTAAAACTCCTATCAGTAGCTGAGTTGACAAAATGCACGGGGTTCTCATCATCGTCGTAGGTTCAATTCTTCTGCTGGCTAAGTCTTCCATCATTGCACAAGCAACATTTAAAACTTATAATTATAGTAGTAGGATTTTTTCAAATATTGTCAAGTTATTTGTATCCTGGGGATTAACCATATTATTTGTCAATGATGGCAGAGAAAACACTTTGAAATTTACCTCTTTGCAATTTTAATTATTTTTTTATTAGTTTTTATGGCAATTAATATAATTTTTTTATTAGTTTTTATGGCAAAGTTTGTAAATGATGCAAGCATAAAACATAATAATAATGTTACAGTTTTCACAGTTCTCCACTAGGGTTTCCTGTTCTCAGGCGGCCTGTAGTTATTTTTTAGATTTTTTATTTAGTTTCTAGTTTACATTGTCTTCATAATGTTTGAATGTTGTATATTACTCTGTTCTCTCAGCCATGTTTTTATATTAGTTTTAAATATATCTAATTCCATTATTTTTTTTCTTTGATTTGGTAGCATTATATAGTTTTGTAGCATGAAATTTATTATTTTTCTATCCAAAAGATGTACATATTCAGACTGGGAATAACCAGTATATTTTGACCTATTACCCTAGTTAAGTTTTTATGTTGGGCAGTGGAGTATGCAGATATGTTTTAAGTTTAAATAAAACATTTTGTATATTGAAAACTTTAAAGGTTTTAAAATATATTGTCTCTTAGAGTCCTAACCGAATTAGGTACAACCAAATAGGTTTATTTCTGCCTTTAATCCGATTTTACAGAGGGGCAAAACAAACTTTTTTAAACATTTTGACTAGCTAATATAACATAGAATTTTATTAAATTGCATTTTCATCTCTTACTTACTTTTTAGTTGATCTTTTAGTCTTCAATTTTTTTTAAGCAAAGATTATTCCGAATGTATATTTCCAGAAGCGGGCAATGACACGCCAGCCGTGCTTCGTGCCCTTCGCCTGGCCGCCCTGGGCGGAGGCGGGCGAAGCGGGCGTGCCCTGGCCACCTCCTCCCACCCCTCCGCCCTGCGCCTGCGCGCTCGACACCACGCAGCCACCCTCCTGGCTGGACTGGAACCCCCTCGCACACATCACGCCATGCCGCTGACTAACGCAAGAAGGGGTAATGAATTATTCTTTTCATTTAAGTTTTCTATTCCTTTTCCCGACACCGGTTGTGTTTTGTTTATGTGAAAACCGCCCAAGGGTCTCAACCGCACCTAACCATCTAGAGCTAGTGGGATTATGGCATCCCCAATCAAGGTATTTTATGAGCTAAAGGTAAAAAAAAATGGGGTGCAATAGGGGAAGGTGGGAAAGTACCTGGCTATTCAGATGTGGTCACTAAAGCCATTCCAAGTAATGTTTCGATTCTGAATGGTTGTCTATACCATGGCAAAACTGAAAGTATCTACCACTCAACATGTGATGAAGAATAGGCTTTAGTGCATATCTATAGTCCTCTTTTGGTATTTTCCTTTTCAGAGCTCTCGGTGAAGTCAAGGTATCACTTCCAGTTGACAAATTTGAGGCCAGTTTATTGTGTGCACCTTGTGTTTGTGGTGTCGTAACATTATTAACCTAACCTTATTGGTTACTTACATATTATGTAAATATTAATTGGAGCATAGGTTTTCAAAGTGGGGGTCGTGAGACATCAATAAATAACATTGAATAAAATATTTTTTCACGTTATTATAACAAGCAAACAATGGTTATTATTTATAGATATTAAGTCACCAACAGAAATTAAAATTGTACCCAAGTAATACAAATTAATGCAACGGGCATGGTTTTCAACAAATTTGTCAAACATTGCCCCTTGGCCCCATTGTGTTTGAGACACGGATTATGAGGTCATCTCGTAATTTTTGTTTGTTTCTATTTTTCGTTTTTATAGCAATGAAGGAAGAAAAGTGCGCTTGTGCAAAGTCTGACATTTATGAGAAGTGAAACAAACTTTAACACAGTTATAAGCGTGCCCATTCTGAGCGGCCCCGAGCTTTAACTAAAAAAAAATATCAAAAACTTTGCAGTAAAAAGTTCTGTTCTGTTTTAGGGGAAAGGGTTTAGCGAAAAACTTTAGTCTTCAAAGTTTTGAATCGGCTGCTCAAAATAATAAGTTTTTTTTTTTGCATATTCTTTGAAAGACAGAATTTTTTGGTTACTTAAGATAGCTTAATTTTCACCTTAATTTAAAAAAATTTTGACTGACAGAACAGTTCGGCGCTTTTTTGTTGAGATCCATGTTTGGTGCAAAATACCAAAAAATTTGTGTGCGACGTGATTAAAACCTATGGGTATTATTGTTTAAATATTGTTTCTAGCCACTGGTAATACAGATGCTTTTGTATTTAGGTTGGCAGTGCCATTTGCTAAATGTGCGTCGGTCGCTCAGATATGGCCACCGATCGGGACTAATGAGTTTTAGCGTTTCTAAATCGAACAAAATAATGATTAATATGTATTATTTATTATTATATAACTGATACGAAGTGGTTTTTTTATTTTAAAAGTAGTGTTTTTTTCTTTTAAAAGTTCGTATTTACCGTCTAAATTCGTAACATGGCGGTCGGTGAAAAGTGACACTTCGTATTTTGAAAGTTAAAAAATAACAATTAAAATGCATTATTTTTCAATTCCGGTTGCTGAATTGATTACAACTTGTTAATATCTAACTACCACTATATAATTATATCTAACTACCACTATATAACTAAAAAAAAATATCAAAAACTTTGCAGTAAAAAGTTCTGTTCTGTTTTAGGGGAAAGGGTTTAGCGAAAAACTTTAGTCTTCAAAGTTTTGAATCGGCTGCTCAAAATAATAAGTTTTTTTTTTTGCATATTCTTTGAAAGACAGAATTTTTTGGTTACTTAAGATAGCTTAATTTTCACCTTAATTTAAAAAAATTTTGACTGACAGAACAGTTCGGCGCTTTTTTGTTGAGATCCATGTTTGGTGCAAAATACCAAAAAATTTGTGTGCGACGTGATTACGTCCCTCCAGTACAGAACGCGAGACGGACGGATTGAGCGTTCACTCCATGTTCAGATGTTTCACTTTGCTCTCATCCACGCGCGAGTGAAAGATGTCGAATGAAAATATCCAACTTTTTGGATCGGTTCACTTGAAGATTTCATTCGGCATTTTTGTTTCATTTCTTGTTCAGACGTGTCACTCCGAGTGAAATAGGTGGAATGAAATACAGAAATGAAAGATTAGTGAACCGTCTGATTGGTTGTTTTACCAAAGCAGAGTTCACTTTGAAAGCTCATAACTTTTCCATTTTTGGAGATATCGTAAAACTAATTTTTCTGTTGAAGAGATAGCCAAATTGCGTCAATTAAAAAAAAAAGTGGTAATATTATTGTGTTTTTTTTCCAGGATTAGCGGCCTTCCCGTCAGCTGACCGGTTGTCTCCATTGGACACCTTCCTAGACCTGCTGACCGCCAAGGCCAGTCTCAACGAACTGGACTTCAATCTGCTCATAGAGGCTACCATCCAAACAGATGGACTATTGAACTAATAAGATAGTTTTCTTATCATCTTCTGTCATAAATGTGTTGTAAATTTTTGTGGCACAAATCTACATTCCTTTGATTCAGAATTCAGTTCATTTTATATAATATCGTTATGTATTTTTCGAATAACAGTTGCTTCGTTTTTTTTTTTTCAAAGTGTTGGTTTATTTTTTTTTTTTTTTTTTTGTCAAATTGTACATATTAAAAGCACTTTTGTTTTTAATTTTCCTAAAGCCTTAGTTACATGACAGCGACATGCCTGTGCGGTATAGTTTGTGCAAATAATATGGAACACTGTGTGGTGGCTACACGCTGTTTGTGTCGGTTGTAAACTCGCGGTAAAGCATGAGAGTGTAGCCGGCGTTTTACAAATAAAGGCTACAAAGTACTTAATTTCTTATTGATTATTTAGTCCTGATTTATCCTTTGCTTCCAAAACTTTAATTAGGTTTTTCTCAAAACTTCTAATTTGGAATTAACTGTTTTTCGAAGATTACCAATAATATTATATCAGGTCATATTTATGAGGAGTATGACTTTATTTTTAATGTTGTGCAAACAAGCATTCCTTTTTTGGTGAACTCGAAACTAGTCAGTAAATTACCATTTCAGATAATATAGCTTATTTGTTTATTAAGACATACACAGTACATTATAATACAAGTTATAAGGTATGTTAAATTAAATTATTACATGGTTATATGTATTACCTATTACGTTAGTCCGTATGGCTTGTAAAGTTGATTTGATGTATTTACCTCTTTTTATTTCTGGAATATAATTTATTATGCTATACTTTTCTAGGAATTATAAGAATAATGTGTTAATGTTACTATTACAATACCAGAAAGGAATTGTTGTGCTGGAAGAAATGGGAGAGAAATCATTTTATTACCGATTGATTCACTCATGTTTTATGTTCTGCTTTCTTTTTCGTTTATGGCTAAAGGTTGTGATTTTTGATCATCCTGAAATGCCTTTTGCCAATATTCATAGTTTATCAGTTATCGTTTAAAGTAATTGATTTATTTACGAGTAGCTTTGTTTTTATTAATAGACACTATTTAATAGGTATATATTTTGTATGTGCATGTTTTATGTTACCTTAGCCAACTGCCAAATTTAATCTGTTTAGCAGAATTGTGACTGATTTTTTAATAGCTTAGAGGAAACATGTAAATGTATTTACAAACCAATGTAAAAGTGGGAAAGAGTGCAATTTGTTAGTTTTATCATAACCATCTGTGAAAATTCTATATAATTAAGGCATGCATTTGTATTATTAAAATGTTTTTAACAAAATAAAAGGGTAGCTGTTGTGAAAAATAAATCTGTTTTATTACAAAAATACACTTATTATTGAAACGTGTATGACCTGGTATCAAACAATCTATGCCTTTATTTCTTAGTTTTTTACTTATCTTACTGCTCTGAAAAAAATTCATGGTGTTCTCCAAGGTTTGTAGAAAATATATTTAACAAGGTTAGTTCATAAAGTAAATTTTTGGAGAAAAAAAAACGCATTAGGCTTGTGACGTAGCTTGAAGGGGGCATACATTAATTATTTCACAATTAATTAATTGAACTATATTTGCGGCACGTTTCAGAGTGGAAGTTACTCTCAGTATCACCCTGGTGTAAGACCACCATTCAGAATTGAAATGGCTAGATTTGTATAGCCAGGCACTTCCCCACCTTCCTCTTCCCCATCTCCTTCCCTTCCCCGCTTACCTTTAGCCTCACAACATACCCCAATTGGGGATGCTATAGTCTCACTGGCTCTAGACGGAAGCAGTTGGGACTCTTCTACGTGACAACTTTATAGCCAATCACCACTCTACCCCCTCGATGAGCTAACCTTGTTAAATACATTTTCTACCTTGGGTGCTCTTCTTTCAGTATCAAAGCGACTCGTACCAAAAACAATTATAATTATCCTGGAGCTTTTTTTTTTTAATATGTATACCGCACAAGAGTCCCAACTGCTCCTGTCTGGAGCCAGTGAGACTATGGCATCCCCGATTAGGGTTCGTTGTGAGGCTGAAAGTAGTGGGGAGGGGAAGAAAATGGGAAGAGGAAGGTGGGGAAGTACCTGGCTATTCAGATCAGTCACCAAACACGTTTAAAGCCATTTCAAGCAACGTTTCAATTCTGAATGGTGGTCTTACACCAGGACGATACTGAGAGGATATTCCACTCTGGAGCTGTTTTATACAAGCAGTACAAGTCTCTAAAGCCAAAAATTATCTTAACCTCTCATCTGTCGCTGCAGACGCCGGGCCAGCGGCAGATGAGAGGTTAAATGCTTAAATGCGATTTTAAATGTACATATAAAGAAACTGTGTAAGGACAAGGTCAGAATCGCTTGCGCCAATATCATTCCAGATAATACAATTTCAGTAACGTAGCTTCTCGGAGTATTCCTTGTAATTAATTTTCTATGGTACATGGCCATCATGTGGGCAAATGTCATCAGACGTTCCAAGAGGTTAAAGGTAGGTACCATATTATTTCTTTTTTTGAATTTTTTTTCTTCATATTGTATTGCTTACGCTAACCAGTGCTACTCATATTCTGATTTCTGATAATAATTATTTTATTATAATAATAATGTTTTGTGCTTCTTGTGCTGATGGTATTATTTCATAGAATATTAATTTACATGGTGTGTACTACAACAATCAATGGATGCTATACATCTGTGCACACTGTGTACAGTGCACATTGCATACCCTAAAAAAAGGAAAGAATGAAGAATGAAAAAAATAAATTGTGGCATACCTACTTAATATCTAATACTTATATAAAAATTTATGTTTGTTTGTGTGTTCGCATCTTATAGCCATGAAACTTTGGGAATATTATGTGTGCTTTCCGGGATGGTTATAGGGTAGTGAGTTCTGGCATTATGAAATTATTTCCTATACTATTCTTCTGATTGCGATTAAAATTTCATCCGCTTGCTATTAAAATTTTATGAATTGTGAACATGCCCGTGAATATTTCTATATATATACTGGTGAGCTCTGGCATTATGAAATTTGCATAAAAAACTAAATAGGTCACGCGAGTTGTTGAAAAAATGAGTGTATTTTATGGAGTTAAGCGGCAGGGAAAAAAGGCTGGGGGAGGGATATGCAGGAGGGTCGGATGGGGTATTAAGGAGGGGGGACGAGGGAGAGGGGAAGGCGGAGAAGGTGGAAAGTGGTGTGCGTGAGGGGGGTAAGCGAGAGAGGGGATGCGGGGAAGGTGAAAAGGGAATGCGGGAGGGGAAGAGGAAGAGGAGGCGGAAGGGAACAGGGGCGAATGGGAAATGACACGAAGGGAGAAACAATTTATTTATTAAGTAGCATTGCAACACATGCCGAGTATCAGCTAGTATTATTATATTTGAATTTATAGTGGCTTTATGAGACTACTGGCCCCCTGGTTTACGCATTCAAGCGCTATGTCGAATGTTGGTCCCAGTCAAAGGACAGAAAACATTACCAATGACGAAAATAGCTCTCCTGCTCTCTCGAGTGTAGAGTAGGAATAAACACTCGATTTCATTAATTATTGTAAATAAGTTAAGGCCTCGATATGTATTTATTTATTGTTTATATTTATATTATTTCTCGAAGGAATTAGTAATTTTTAAACTGATTCCTTTTGGAATGTTTTTCATTATGTAATTTCATATTTTAAATGTTATAATATGCACTTACGTCAACGGCAAAGTATGTAATATTAATATTCTTAAAATTACAATTCTCAGTTATAATCATAATCGTTCTTATGATGAATTATGACAATCTCTACGATGAATCTTCATGATGAATTATGACAATCTCTACGATGAATCTTCATGATGAATTATGACAATCTCTACGATCGTAAAATTCATATTACTTAAAAGTTGGCACTCAGTAGACCGGTCACCATCAAATTCCCCGCAAATTCCTTACAAGTTCCTTTATAATTCTATCTCGAAAATTAAACAAAATTCTATTGAAATTAGCATATTTTTTATTGATTTATTATATATTTATATTTTTTTGGAACATCAACATGATTAAAACCTATTTTTACGTAATATTATATAATTTAAGATTTAAAACGCTTTTTTAGCTAAGTCTGTCGGCCCCATTATCGTGTAGAAATAAATGCTACAGAGCTGCCATAAAATGAATTATGAAACCTTCCACCGAATGTACATATTTTTCAACATGGATGGATAATCAAGAAATGCCCATAATCCCCGCATTTTCCCCGCAAAAAGGGTCTCACAGCAAAATCCCCAATTCTTCAAAAATCTTAAAAATTCCCCGCAATATGGGGAATTCCACGCAAATTGGCAACCCTGAATTCTCTAATCTCTGGAATCCATAGACAAAGAATTGTGAAAGTTTTGTCTTTTGCTTGGTATGCTTTTATTGTTTATGCTTTTGCTTTTGTCAGCTTGTCAGTTTTGTCTTGTCAGCTTGTCAATTTATGTTTGGTTCGTAGGTTACATTCGTTTGGTCGAGAATAACAATATTATTATTTCTTGTTATTTTCAGTGAAAAACTATTAACTATGGGTTGTGATGGCGGAACTATTCCTAAAAGAGACGAACTTGTTCGAGTAAAGAAGAAGCCTGAACAGGTATTTTCCTCCCAACTTTTTAGACAATTGTACATTGTATTTTTAGAATATACCTACTAATCTAATTAATTAATATTTTCTAAACGTTTCGTTTTATATATTTTCAGAAAGACAAAGATGCTGAACTATCGTTTAAATGGAGACATTGTGCTCTCTCTCAACAGATGTTGCAGCCTCCCATAGTGGCTTGTAGTTTAGGGCGTCTCTATTCCAAGAGTGCTGTTTTGGAAGCCCTTCTTGATAAAAGCACTATTCCAGACAGTATCAGACACATAAAGAACATGAAGGTTAGTCATTATTTAAAAATCGATAAAACTTCCTACCTTGATTATAATAGAAGCATGTTTGTCATCCTTCAAGGCCATTTCTGAAAAATCGTAGCCGTCGCTATTCTGGGTGGACAAAATTTTATTTTTATTTATTTTACACCTCACAAGAACGCCCCTCGTCTGCACAGTGTAAATCACCCTCCGATTTGGCGGCATTTTGAGGCGAGTTGGTAGGAGCTGTAGGAAAAAATTATTAATGCTGGTCTTGTAGAGGCCCGGATGAACGAGGAAAAACAGATGCCGGTAGCTCGTTACATGTGCGAGCCGACGTACACAAAAACGAGGCAAAGAAACAACCCGCTTTCCAAAGATGACATTAACTGTGAATGGGTGTTCCGCTCAAGTATGTCGGGTTTCGAGTATGTGCACCGGTGCACAGGGGACCATTGCTGATTTTAAGTTAAATCAATGATTTAACTTATGTTTATAAACTTTTAAATTATTAATAAGTTACTATAATTTATAAACATTTGAATTATTAACCTATCAGGCTAATTTCTTCGCTTTTCAGAAAAACTCTTTTAGGTCTCGTAGAAATCATTTTGTCTCCCTTACTATCATAGTGAGAAATGTAATATAAACATGTTAGAAAGAGAAAATACCACACTTTATATTCAAATATAAAAGTTAACCACAAAGTAAGTCAAATGTAGACCTTTATGAAACCAAATTTTAGATTGCAATTTGAAAAATATCATGAAACATTGGGATTTTTTTATTAATTATTTTTAAATGGATTGTTAATAAAATGAGGTGATGATAACGTTTATAATACGTTTGTGTAATAAAATATGTATCTGTTTTTATTTTTTTTCATTATCAGTAATTTTAGTTAGAAAAAACGTAAGGTGAGCCATTTTAAAAACTTTATACTTCGAAAATATTATGTTTTTTTTTTTTATGGAATAGGCAATTCACCCTAAGAAGAGTGCTTTGTGTAAATATTATGTTTATGTCAATTTATAAAATTTGAAAGCGTATTTTCTCACCTTTCTAAAACAGTTTTTAGTTTTCGTATACATTCAGAAATATTAAATTTTTAAAAATTTTATTGTAAAGCAGAAATATTTTAACCCCTTGACAAAATATTGTCGAGGCCTGAGGGGTTAATAAACTTGAAACATCTGTTTTTCGGTTTCAATGGCTTCCCTTGTTAATTGCTTTTTTTTAATATCATTTTTGTAATCTTTTCAATATCAATAATAAATAGACAATGTGGAACTTGTGAACCATTGCATTACATGATGCTGTCTGAAGACTGGGCAAGTTCGATTGGTCTCCTGAAAAAAGGTATAAACTTAATTAACTTTTTTGTGCATTCCAGGATATCAAAGACCTTAATTTGACCAAGAATCCAGCATACAATGGTACTGCTGAAAAAACAGAAGGAGCTATTGATGAGCGCGGTGCCCCCTACATCTGCCCTATCATTGGATTGGAAATGTCTGGAAGATTCCGGTTTGTCTTCCTGTGGTCTTGTGGCTGTGCCATATCCGAGAGATCACTCAAGGAAATCAAAATGAAAATATGTCACTTGGTAAATATTGTAATTTTTTTTAAATTTATTTATTTGTACACCATAAATGGCTTTTATAATAATGTGTTACATGAGAATTTAGTTTACAGTGATTTACATTATATTGAACAAAATAAGAACTGAAAAATAATATCAAATTATAATAAAAAATAATGAGTATTTATATACATTTGCATTTTTATTTGCAATTCGTAGGTTACTTTAGTACATAATTAGTTAAAAGCCATTGACTTGCGGCTGAGAATAAAAGTTTAAAAATGCTTAAAAATAAAAGTTTAAAAATGCAACTGTACCCCTGAGGTTCCAATGAGAAAGATCGATTATTCCCCGTATAAAAATTTTATATCGATTTATTTCATTAAAAACTTGCTTTCATATATACCTACATTCAAGTAAGCAATAAAAATGCTCAAAACGCACGGTGATAAATTCTCAAATATCGTGTACTTCTTGTAAGTATTTTTTTGTCATAAGTATTTATAATTTTTCAATTATGTCTAAACAAAATAAGCGTGTAAATTTTTTTTTAAATATTTTAGTTTGTAAGACCTTAAATAAATAGAAAAACTGAGGTATTTTTGTCACAAAACACATTCTTGGGTTTATT
The DNA here is from genome assembly GCA_951813805.1 of Limnephilus auricula. Taxonomy (NCBI): domain Eukaryota; kingdom Metazoa; phylum Arthropoda; class Insecta; order Trichoptera; family Limnephilidae; genus Limnephilus; species Limnephilus auricula. Next base: position 23,120,871 of record OX638390.1, on the reverse strand, counting down.
TTTTAATGATTTTAATTTTTATTAAAATTAAAATTCTTAAAACTGTGTTGACTAGATTATGTATTAAATTATTTTGTTGTATGATTATATGATTTGAAATTTGTGTTGTAATAGAATCTGTCGTCTGAATTGATTGAACAAATCTGCCAACGACCAACGGTACAACCTTAGTATATTAATAATGAACTTAGTTTTTCAAAATTTCAAAAAAGGGTTTTACCAGATAAAATACCAATCTTTCAAAATCAATTTATGTTTTTTTTGTAACAAAAGTGTCAATATGTCTAGAATTTGATTTAAAAAGGACTAATTTCCGGTTTTCTCTGGTAATACCCTCTTAATGTTACCTTCAAATTTGTTTGAATTGACTGAATACTGAGAGTTTGCTCTATTAAATCAGGGCTGTCAGAGATTTAATAATAATTTTGAATGTAAAAAGAAAGAAAAAAAAAAAAAATGTCATTATACATTTATTAGTTAACACTCTTCTGTATGATAGTAAAGATATCCAAAGTAAGTAGTTTAGATTCAGTAGTAAAATATGAATTGGAAGCCATATGGAAGATTGTTATTAGCCCAACATTGATTATTGTGATTGAGGTGTGTTATTATAGCCTTCTTATATTATTATTATTTTACATAATAATAAATATGTATGTGTCCAATTTATCTATCAGATATAATGTTCAAAATTCCAGCACTAAAATAATAATAATGTACTTTTGTTTTCAGTGCCAAAAACCTTTTACCGAAAATGATATTGTTGTTATAAATGGATCTGAAGAGGACATTGAACTGATGAAAACAAAGCATGAAATAAGGCAGGCTAAAATAAAATCAGACAAAAAGGGCAAGAGTCTGAAAAGGGAAACCAAAGAACAAGCACCATCAACCAGCACTTCCGGCCAATCAGAGATCATCTTAAAAGCAGATTTGGAACCTAAGACAGAACAAATTCCTCTAGAATTACCCAAAACAAGGAAAGATATTGGTGCCAACAGCATCATGAAACCTCACAAACGACAAGCTCCTGATGCCTCCATGCAAGATCCAGTTTACAAGAAGACTAAAGATGATTATAGTGTTGCTGATGACCCCAAGGCCTCCAATGTTTTCAAGTCTCTCTTTACTTCGCACCAGTCGGAGAAGGACCAGAAAAGAGCCCATTGGATAACCTATAATCCATTTTATAATTAGTGATTTTTTTTTAAGTACATAAATATCATATCTTGTCAAATTATTTAAAAAGACAAGGTGAGTGTATTTATTGTTGGAGTGAGATAATAAATCATAATAACATTTAAATAGTCGGTATGTAATAACTTGGTTTATCAATATTGTTTAAATCCACAAAGTTTTAAAAATACAGCCCAACGTTGTTTTATTTATCAAGCATGACAATACATATTTACTTGACACGGACAGCCTGCGTGGTTGAGGTTTCGACTAGCAATCCAAAGGTCGCGGGTTCAAATCCCAGCATGCGCAATTTTATTTAATTGATTTGTGTTATTTCACAATTTAATCATATAAAATTATGTAACGTATATTTGCAGCATGTTTCAGAGTAGAAGATACTCTCAGTAATTCTGAATGGTGAAAGACCACCATTCAGAATTAAAACATTGCTTGAAATTGCTTTAACCGTGTTTTGTGACCAGATCCGAATAGCCAGGAACTTCCCCTTCCCAATATCCTTCCCCTCCCCACTACCTTCAAACTCACAACATAACCCTATTGAGGATGCCATAGTCTCACTGGCTTTGGGAGCAGTTGGGATTCTTGTGCAGTATTCATATTGAAAAAAAACTTGTGCACACGGAGCTACTCAAAAGAAACTGATCACTGATGCAAATCACTAACAATTCCATGATGAGTCAGAACCTTTATAAGTGAATGAGACACTGCAGATGTCACTGTTGTCAATAACCAGTTGATAAAGCATATTGTGTAACCAGTTTGAAACTGCTAAACCTGTCGACACATTTTTGGCTTGAGTCGCCTAGTTTCTTGAAAAATTCAAAATCTTCATATTGTATTTCTTGTGATGTAAACTAACCCCTTTGGTTCATCACTCGAATTATTATCATTATCCATTCTACCTTCCGTGACCTCACAGAAAACTACAGATTTCGATCACCACTGAGTAAGCTGCTTGTGCAGAACTGCATCAGTGATGAATTAGTTACTGGTTAGCAATTTCAACAATCACAAACCAATTCAGTTTCTTTTAAGTACCTTCGTGTGCACAAGGCCTAAAACTTTACAATTTGAGGCACTATTCCTTATTAACATCTCGTCGAAGCGTGTTCCAACAGTGATAATCGGTGAATACTGCTCGTAGACCGGATTTTGTAGTTTCTGGTCATTTGGCTTTCTTGTATTTACAATAGTTCCACACAGAAGGCCCCGAGGAAAAATATACATCTGGGCCTATGTGCCTTTGGGGATGCTGTGTGGGGGGTCTTCTTAGGAAAGGAAGTTCTGGGAAGGAAAAAAGTATGAGGGGTGATTAGGAATCTGAGAGTCAATGTATCCAGGTTGACGGACCTATGAATTTATCCCTTCTACTGCAGTGCAAGGCGATGGGTCGAGAGAGTCCGGCTGGAGAAGTCTACGTTAGGTCTTCCTCAACCGGTCTCTCCCAATCCAGCCCGCCATGCAGAAGGTCACCAATGCATTCGCCCCCAAGACCTAGACAGACCTCACCCCATGATCCCGGGCACCTGATAAGTCACCAAAAGCAGCAAAACAACTTGAGGTGACTTATGGCAGGAGTGTTGGTTATCCAATAAATGGTTCCCGGCGCGACGGTACCCATACCCACCTCCCGAAGAGAGAGAACATTGGGAGCATTGGAGGTCAAATCAAACTAATTGGACTTACAAAAGTGGAATATATTTTTTCGCTTCCTGTCTCATCTAATAATAATAATATTTGGATGACTTGTATAGCGCCGTTTTTGTGAAAAATCACCTCAAGGGCGCTGTACAAATTTCAATACATTTCTATAATTTTACTTCTAATTACAGACTAGACAAACGTAAGTAATAAATACAAATAATGTAAAATTCACAAATTTTTTCATACATTTTCTTGACCTACTTTTATCACCATGGTTTCCTAGTTTATTTACAATTGCTACAATGTCATTATTAATTTAGGATCTTTGCAATAGAAAATACAATATTTACAAAAATGTCTCAACAAAACAAGCCAGCACAACAACCTGCAAAGAAAGGCCCACCAAAAATAGTATTTCACCGTGAACTATCACGCTCTGATGTCAGCATTTATCCCAGTTACACACATTTATCTTTAGCATAGTGAGTATTGAAACTGTGTTCTGTCAATTTGAGATATTGGTAAACACTATATTGCAATTTTATTACAATAACTTACATGCACTATTAATTATTATACCCCTGATTTAATGTGCATCGTTCATATGTAGGAAAAATAGATTTGCATAAGAGAAGGATTTGTATTACCCTGAAGAGTTTTCATAACAATTGGAGAACTGACAGTGAAGACCAAATAATATGTCAGCAGAATTAAGAAATGACAATCTAGTCTCCTTCAACGGTAGCATTCTTCCGAACAGGACCCACATTGACATGCTTGGTGTAACATTAAGTGACCAGCTCAGTTATGGGGGCTCCATCGAAGCCAGAGTCAAACTAGCCTCTCAAAACTGGGCGTACTGTACAGGGCCCGCAGATACTTTAATAGTACACAACTGCTAACCCTGTAAAAATCGCAGGTGCGCACCACGGTTTAAATTGGCAGCCACCTCTGGTCTGGAGCCCCACAATACTTGAAAAAAAACCCTCGACTCTGTGCAGAAACGGGCGATCCGTTTGATAGATTCTCCAGTTTTAATAACAGGGTTGCAATCTTTAGAGCACAGGCGTCGGGTGGGAATGTTGTCCTTGTTCTACCGGTATTTCTATGGAAGATGCTCCGAGGAACTAGCATCATTGATCCCCTCGGCACCGGTGCATAGTTGGGAAACGCGCGCTTAACATATGTACACGGTTGACATTTGTCACATGAGAACGGGTCTTTCTACAACTCGTTCTTGAGTTCAACAGCTCGGCTGTGGAACGATTTGCCGGCCTCTGTGTTTCCTCCCTCCTACAACATGGGTCTCTTCAAGACCCATGTTCACTCCTTCCTCTCCTCAAATAGACCCCCACACAGCATCTTAACAGATGACATAGTAGTGTAGTTACGGTAAAAAAAAAAAGTACATACATACAAATAATATTTATTTATTTGGACATTAGGCAACTATATGCCAAAAACATACTAAAGTACCTCTTCAAACACAGAAACTGCCTTTGAAAATGTCCAAACTGTTCGAGATACTAAAACCAAAGGTCATAATCACCAAAAACAACTTTTAGCCAAAGAAATTTTAGATACTTTGTAACAAAGCTAAAATGCAATTCCGTTAGACTGAATACAACTTATTTTAAATATAAATCAGACATCAAGTCTTGGATCATCAACCAAGTAAGATCTAACATCAAAGCTTTTATCAAAATCAATTTATAAGTATGCATTTCCAATGGTATGATGCTGATTGTCTTTTATTTTAAACATAACGTTGTGCTGTTATACCCTTCGTTCACGCAGCTACTTACAAGCGACTCAATCGCTGCTACCTGTCATACTATTTTGCTAATGCAGCGCGTGGCGGCGTTTATAAACACTAATAATAGTATGGAAGGTACAGACGAGCGGCGATCCCATCGCTTGAAAGTAGCTCCATGGAAGAACGGCGTTATTTGTATTTTGGAACTGATTATATTATAAACTGTGCCTCCACTTATAAGTATGCATTTCCAATAGTACAATGATTTATTTATTGGTAAGAGACAAACAGCTTATACATAAAATATAAAGATAAATATATACGTTGTTAAATGAAGTCAAGCCAAAACAGTCGCCTATGCTAAAGTTGATTGGAGATGGAGTTTTACTACATATTACACATACTAAAATTAATTTTAGGTGAGGAGGGGAGGAAGAGGAATATAGGATGAGGATAGGAGATGCTCCGGATACAATCCACACTCTTGCATTAATTTTCGATTGTACGTGTTACTTCTAATCGATATTTGTGGAGTATTGCTAAAATGTCTACATTTTGAAATTTTGTGTTATATTTATACAATTTTTTCGAAAGTTAGCTCTATATGTAGGCAAATGAAACAAATAGAATTGCCGCCTTGATCTTGTCGGAATATGAATATTTGTTAAGTTGGTTAGATGATTGATGTTATTTGAAATTTTGTTATAAACTGTGCCTGCTCTCAACACAGGAGTTCCTAATGAGACAGGCATAGCACATAACTTGTCGTAATAGAATGAATAAAAAAATTTAAAAAAATCTTTTTGCACTAAGAGGATTAATTTCTCATTGGAAACTTGACTATGTTTCTCGGGTAGTTAAAAAAAGTGTGGTATTATTATCAAAATTTAAAACAAATAGAAATTTAATAAAATTCGATAACCTAAGTGAACATTGCAATTCGATGGTTGCTCTACCTAGATTGAATTATTAATATAATCTTTTCCTTATTCAAGCGATGTAGTTTGCCGTCGGCGGTATCAGAATGCTGTAAAAGAACAACGAAAGCAGTTTATGAAAGAACTGATGTATTTTGAAAAGTTACAAAACAAAGCTTTGGACGGGGTGAGGGTTCACAGAGAATTCTCTCAAGGAGTACTATCCCACTTCATGCCCACAAGTAATAACATGGACAGACTAACAAAAAGCCCATTTACATTGAATGAAAAAATGCGATTGGATGCTATCTTGGAGTAGTGTTGAAATCCTTTGAAAAATATAATGTAACTAAAGTGAAACATAAAAATAAAGTCACTACATAAAATACCAAATATTTTTCTTGATTTCAAATGAATGTTGCTCAAAGATAACTTAACCCCATTTCTGTTGTCATTTTTATTTATTTATTTGTATTTCACGCCCTGCTGGGCTTTTACATGTTATTTTTTTTTAAATTAAAATATGTTTTATAAATGTTGAGTAAAAGCTTATTTCTTGAAGGGTTATCCAATTAAAGTGAAGTAAAGGAGTTCACTTCTATGATAATTATTCACCTTTAGAGCTTTTACATAAAACAGACTAGTATATTAAAATTTGGATCAAAATAATAATAGTTACATTCCTAGCTAAGTGCGTGGGATGTGCAATTCATTTGGCTCTGTTATGTCAAGTCGCATTTAATAATAATATAAAATAATTAAATCAAGTACCGAGTTGTCAAATTTATTAAATTAATCACATAGAATATACAATATATTTGAATATTTTACAGTAAAGAATATCAGATCGACAATAATAATATTATCTTACATGTCATCAAGTTCAATGAATAATAATTAATAATATTCAGTTTGCACTACAAATATTCTGCACGGGGGAGTTAAGATTTTCCCGCTTCTTTCTTCTTTTTCTTCTGACTCTTTTCAACATTGTTCTGGAAATATGTGGCTTCTTTCTTGGCTTGAGCAATTTCAGCACGCAACCTCTGTTTATAAACAGCTCGTTCATAAGCTAGTCGCTCGCTGAGATGCACCCACTTGAATCTTGGTAAATATTTGATATTCCACACCATATCATAGTATCTAGATTTTTTCCTAGTTCCTATCCTTTGGTTATTTAAAAGAGCAGATACTTTTTTAGCAATCCTTTTGCTCTCAAACTCCACCCAACCTTCGGTGAAATTTATTCTGGACTTACGTTTTTTTTGCACGTCGGGATCTTCTGTAAATCAAGTAGTAATATATTAACAAAGGGCAAAAACCATGCAAACAATGCATTTAAATCTCTTCTTTTTTCCACCATCAATGATGTACGTAGTTATTTTTTAAACTTAATCAAGAAATACTTACTTTTTGGTAATTGTAAATATACTCTTCCGATTTCTCCATATTGACCGAATATTTCTCTAATTTTTGCAACTGTCATTAAAGGTGGAATTGTAGATAAATATATAATTCCACGTTTCTTTAATTTCAAAACCTTTTCTCCATTTGAACACTTGATGTTGTTATTGCTGGCTGTTTCTTCCGATACGTCTGAGACAGACATTTTCATTGTGACAAATATATTAAATGGGAATTAATATTTTCACTTTTCACATGCCAGAAAATGTATAGAATTCACAAAAATTCTGAAAGATGACAGCCCATGCCCACAAATTTTAATGGAGTTTCGAATTTATTGCCATAAGTAGAATTTTACGATCAATAAAAAGTATCTGCCAAGAGGACAAAAAAAACTTTTCAGGTAAGAACTTTGTCAAATAAATTCTGAAAAGCGTAATATTTAAATTTTTTTATTATTTGGCAGTCATAAGTCACAATTTCGAAATTCAAAATTTTTACAAAAGGTTACAAGAGGTTACCAGAACCAAAATATATTTGAAATCGAGCAATTTCCCAATTACAATTAGGTGTTAATGGTTTATTTATGAAATAGGCTTCCTCTACAAATAAAGCTTTTCATTGATTTCCGTCTATCCTCATTTTCTTTCCATCCGCAAACCTTCCTCCAATACCCTTTCACCTTCCACGCTCACGCATAAATCAAGAAAAGTAGTATCCTTTGATTTTTTTCACATAGACATCAAGCCTAAACTGAAACCGAGCCTCTACTCGAATCTTGATTAGTGGATAATGAGAATATTATGAAGTTGATTATCATAAATATACTTGGATTTAACTTCTACATCTAAGACGATGGGTCCAAAGTGACCAGTTGGAGAGGTCAAAGGGTCTCCCTAAACCAGCCTTTACCGATCTGGTCCACCACACATTAACATCCACCGCCACATGTCACCCGATGAACCCGTGCACCCTTGCTAAGAAACCAAACGTAGCGTACAACTTGGGGTGACCTATGGCAGAAGTGTTGATTATCCAACAAATGGTTCCTGGAGAGGCGGTACTCATACCCGCCTCTCCAATTAATGAGAATGTACATGCAACTAAAGTAGTATCAGCTATTATCATCAGCAGTAGTAGCAGCTACCAAGTGAGTTATGCAAGTTTTATATAAAATAGACAATTCCTCCGTGAAATTATTATATTATTTACCTTTTTGCTATCACTCGTATTGACGCTTGCTCGACAAAAATCGGATTTATATTATATCCATATTATACCATATACATTTAATTCAGTCATAGATATTTTATTTTTCGGCGTGTATTTAATATTTATTTTTGACAGTTTGACCGGATTGGTTTGTTTATGGTTTGACCATTGAATTGACATGCAATCTTGGTTTATTTGACATGTTTACCGAGAATGATTTTTCTAAAGTTTTTTTGTGAAATATTGGTTGTTGAATTTCTAAATCATAATAACATTTTGAAGATTTACAATCGAAAATGAATGTCCTCAATGATACGTTTAACAATGTAAGTAAACTCGTGTCCGATAAAAATGCTTCATACGAACACCTTCCGATTCGAGGTTATAACATCGCAAATTACCCTACTTCTTTATCACAATATAAATTAATTACACTTTGATTGAATAACATAAAGCAGAAACTATCAGAGGGTTATTGTCTTGCCTAATTTGTTTCAGGTATTACGGGAGAATGAGGACTATGAATCGTTCTGTGAAAAATATAAAAGCGCTCATGACAATTTGATTACGGATTTAAAAACTTATAGCGAGAGTTTAGAGCCATCAATACTTGTACCAGTATGCAGCCGAATACTCATGAGGGGAAAATTGATTCATACAAATGAAGTTATGGTGTCTTTGGGCTGTGGCTACTTTACAAAATGTACATCGAGTGAAGCACAGCAAATTTGTCTCCGGCGAATCAAAAGTAAGATTCTGTGTTTATTATCAAGACACGTAACATTATTTGGATGGACTTAATTATTCTTTTTTTAAAGATCTTCTAACATTGTTTTATTGACACAATTTTTTGTTTGCAGGAGCTGACACAATTCTCCAAGAGTTGGATAAGGAGCGTAATTTTGTAGAGAGTCGCATGAAGTTTTCACAAGATAATGTGTTTTCTACCGACCTTCAAGAAATAATAGAGCCCTATCATGAAGCAACTGAAAACACTTGGAGAGATGAACATGCCCAAAGAATGAAAGAATACAGGAAGAAGGAAATTACGGAAGGAATAGATGTTGATCACGAAGAAATCATGAACAAACTAGAATTATTAGAACTTCAAGAAGAAATAGAGGAGTTACATATTAAAGAAGAAAAAAAGGCAATTGTAGTGCCAGCTACTAAAGTTGGTAGCAAAACAAAAGCTGACTCTAAAAAAACAAGTGTTAGTAAAAGTAAAACAACAACAGAGGATGAAAATGAAGAATCCAAAGAATTTGTGTTGAGGAAAAAATTGGCAGATTTACGACAAAGGAAAAAGAACAAATGCAGTACGGAGGAAGATATATTTCGAAGACTAAATGAACTTGAAGAAGAAGAAGAGTTAGAGGATGAACTGGATAGGTGAGTTAACCTTTTTTCACACCAATAAAAACAAAAACCTTCAAAGATACAATACAAAAAAATTATATACAGGGTGTATCAGCTCATACCCAAAAAAACTTGAACCAGTGATTCCTGAGTTTATTTGGACTAAAAATTATATATGGCATTTTGGTCCCCGGTGACATTTTTTTCTTAAACAGTAGGTATCGGACAATTAGGGTCAGGGTGGGGTGTTGCGTGGTAACTCTGCTGAGTGACCATGTGAAAGATTTTTAGTTTAAAATATATTTTTTTTACTTCAAATAAACTCAGGAATCACTGGTTAAATTTTGTTAAAAAAAATCTCACCCAAAAGCATGTTTTATTTTATTTTGCGAAGCTCAGGCACAAATATTTAAATATTGTACAATCATTTTCCGAAGAATTTAATTTTCCACATTATACAATAAAACCATAACCGAAGAGGGGTTCCTAAGTAGGAGATTTTGAACTTTAAAGCAGTTTTTATAGGCCTGATACTTTATTTTTTTCTGGGCTTATAAAAAAACTAATCAAAAAAATACTTGGATTATTTCAAAAGCAAATAAATATATGTTCTACTCGCGGTATTTAATTAAAGCATCTTAAATATTTCTAAGCGATCTAACCTTTAAACCAAAATCACATGATTTTGTATTGCTTAGCAGTGCATTACCTTAACATCTTGAATGTCGGGTGACATTTGGCCATATCTCGGTACACGATGACCGTGTAACATAGAAAATTATTTACAAAGAATTCTGAGAATCTACTTATGTGAAAAAAAACAAAATTAATTCATCTGGAATGATATTACCGTAAGCGATCCTGACTTTGTCCTTGTACAGTTTCTTTCATAAGGGTTAAAATCGCAATTAAAAAAAAAAGCCGGTTCAGGCGTCCGAGTGACAGATGACAGGTTAATCAGGAACTTACATGTGGGATAAATTGGACCATTCAGTCTTCAGGAGACTGAAAAATCTTAATTTGAAAACTTCTTAAAGAGGGTTTTACTGTATATTAATATTAAATTATATAAAAACAGATTTATGATAGTTGATAACTATTTTATGCACCATTTTCATTTTAGATTGTATGATAATATTTACGGTGGCCAAGAAGAAGCCAAGGAAGAAGACTCGGAAAAGTCTTCTGAAGAATACGAAGATGACTATTATTCAGATTCCGAGGATGAAAACAAAACAAAATCTGAAGATGCAGATAAAAGTGTAATCAAATCAAGAAAAGTTTCTTTTGCTGGCCAAGTTGCTTCCGATGCCAAAACAGCAACAATAAATTTCAGCCACAGTGACGAAGAAATTAAAAATACTGGCACCACAGATGCCATAACCAGCCCTTCTGATATTTGCAAAGCATTCCCTGAAAATTTCAAAAAAGAAACTAAGTCCATCTTAAAAAATATTCATAAAGTTAAAGAAGAAGTGCACAAAGACTTGGCTAATGACTCTGAAGATGTTGAAGTTGAACAGCCTCGGAGAATAGACAGGAGGACTCAACAAATACTTCTTGGAAACATTGTGGAACATTCCAAAGAGGATAAAGAAATCATCAGTGACGCCAGTACAGATCAGAAGAGACCTGTCAGTAAATTTAAATCCATGAGAAATGCAAAGAAACAATCCAAATGAGAAATCACCTTAGCCTTTCAATCCAATCATCAATTTATAATGATTGTATATTTTCATATTTAGCATAAAATAAATACTCAATGAAAAAATTATTATAATTTTGTGTTTAATTTTTATTAAATTTGTTTACATCTAAGGACTTTGTTTAGTAGAAATTGATTCACACAATCACTTTTGCGACAACACTTTAAGTCTTATAAATTGCATAAACTGTACACTTATACAACTCATAGTCCCCTACGCAGCGCGTTTACGCTTGGCTCCAACGTCTGCCAGGAGTCGGTGCCCACAGATAAAGGTAACCAGCCCGATCACCAGCAGGTAGCGAACTGTCTCAAACATGGTCAGGCGCAACCAGAAAACAACAAACAATCCCAGGATGGCTGAAAGCAAAACAAACAACAAATGTAGTACATACTTTAATTCCGTACTCTTTTTGCAAACTAGGAAAGCAGACTCCAAAGTAGGCAGGTCATAGGGCTGCGTATTGTATTACCGAACAATGCATTTTATGTTTAAATACCCAAAAAGAATTAAAAAAACATTCTAGTGCATTTAAGGCAATGATATCATAAAACATTGTCTATACATCTATAACGTCATTGATTTAAGAGACCTAAGTTATAATAATATTTAAAAAAATCCCAGATTATGGACAACCTGGCAAAATTTAACATTATTAAATGCGGAATATGTTGCTTGATGGAGGACTTAGCCAGCTGAGGAATCGATATCAAAACGCCCGGTGAAGCAAGTTGGAACCCGGCGCCTTAGTCAACTCAACCACAGACCAGTCTTTTTTATTCAAGTTATTCCGGTATCATAATAATTTGGAACCCACATGGGTAGGATTAAGGTTCTCTCAAATAACGTTTCTTTTCTGTGCCTTAAAAAGCTTATAAGAGAGATTCCTTGTATTTTAATCCAGGTTATTAACCACTTAAACTCTCACAAGAAATGTAAACAATACACACCTCCAAGTCCACCGTGGAATCCCAGTGCGCTGAGCGAGAAGGGGAAGTTGCGCACGTTGATGCCGATCTTGCCCCACAGGATGAAGAGCAGCAGCAGAGGGGCGGCGCATAGGACTGTGAAGATGTCAGAGACCAGGCGGGGGGGGCGCACCTCGGGCTCACGGAACATGTGCACAATCTCGGCCTTGGCCACGCGGTCAATGGACGCCACTGGAAAGTTTATGAGAAAACATGTTTGTTAATATTTTATTTGAATTGATAAAAAGATATTGTAAGTTAATTTGTTCCAGAATCAAAATGCATCTAATAAAATAAAATTGCACTTGGGAAATTAGTAACATTGTGATGGAATATTATTATAATTTTGCGCCTACATACTTTTAAAAATGAACTGCAAAAGTAAACCACATGGACGCAGACTTCAAAATAGAATAAAAAAAATATAGGTAGGTACTGTATCGCTTGTCTGAATTTCGTTTTTTTTTTTTTAAATTTATTCTGTACCTATAAATTATTATTTAATTTATAAAAATAGTTTATTAATTAACAAGTTCTGCTACGTAATTATTATTAAGCGCGATTATTATCGACAGTTTGATAATGCCTTCAGAAAGCGAAACAGCTGTCATGCGTAATAATGATTACGTAGAAGAACTTGTTTATAAATAAACTGTTTATATAAATTAAATAAAAAAATAATAACGGAGTTCTACAAATTAAACTTGATAACAATAAATAAATGAATTTGGAAAGATTCTAATTCTTAATACATAAATTTGAAAATGTCGCACTCGTATGTGCAAGAGAATTATATTGTTAAATTATTGGAGATTTATGGTTGCAGTGCGTTGAAAGAAAAATAATGTAAAATAAAACTCCACTTAGGCTGTTGAACTTTATACGCAAGGTTTGTAAAATAATTGCAATTTTTCACACATATTATCAAAACAATTGGGATTAAAAACGCTTATAAACATAAGTTTGTGTAAAAACAAAAAGCATCTTGCACATATGGTATGTATATTAGGGATGTTACGAATGTGTTATTTTTCACATTCGCGAATGCGAATGTTCAGAGTGCAAATGTGCGAATGTTAAGGAATCACATTTAAAAAAAACCTCCCCGGTGCCATGCTTAACTTAAAACTGTCAAAATAGCCCAAAACAATTACAAACTCATAAACTATTTGTTTATTTACTTAGGTAACGATTGATTAGTTACATACAATACAACATTTACAACCGACTGAGGCGACTGACAAGTGACATGACAAATGACAACTAAAACGATAAACCAATCAAGGAATCACAAACATTGTAGCGAGAAAGTGATGCTTTCTATTGGTCGAATGAAACACGTGAATGAAAAACAAAAGACACGTGGACAGTGGACGAGTCACGACATGATCTGCACACATTCGCATTCGCTAAACATTCGCATCGATTGTGGCGAATGCGAATGTCGGTGCGAATGTTTAAAATGATGCGAATTATTCGCATATGCGAATGCAAATGTTCGTAACATCCCTAATGTATATGTATAATTTATAAAACTGGAGAGCAAACTATTTAACCGCTTGGACACATAAGCTTGTTTTCACGATAATTTAACGTAGGTAGACATAGAAATGACTTATGTCCCGTACCTGAGTAATTAATTAATTTTTGGATATTTGAATTCTCATGCTATGCATTTTGGTTTTCAATGTATGTATTTGTGTGGGATAACTTTGAATATAATGAAAATAAACACACCAAAAATCAAGCAGAGTGAATATCAAATAATAATAATTCACCTTTGAAATGATATCCCGGGAAATTTTTAATGGGTACCCCTTGGTGCATTCTTACAACAACTGTTTGGCAAACATAAAGACATGTTGAAAGAATAAAATTGTATTAACTTCAACATTTCTAAGAATTATTGTATTTCATTATTCATATAAAAACAGAACATAAGCCCCAGCCATAAATTAAAAAGATTTAAAATGCATCTATTGGAGCTAAATGCTTGTTTTTATAAGTATTGTGCAAATTTCAAGGTATAATACAAATGGTCTATAGCACTGTTTTGTGATAAAATCACCTCAATGGCACCGACACTAGGTAGTCCATATGTACATTTAATCATAATAATAATGCTGTTCTCTGTGATTTTGCGCTTTGTTTATTTTAGAAATATAAAAACAATAATAATCTTTGTGGAGTTGCCATAAGGCGAACGCCACACGTAAAGTATTTATCTCAATCGTAGATTGCAGTTATACTCCAGAGGCCCTAGCACGCTTGCTCTATATCGATCGGTAGGATAACTATCGGTAACTTCTCATCGTTCCCTAGGACAACTGCACATCGCTAACGTACAAACAACAGTTGATGTCGAATATGTTAAGGACACTTAGTCATTGTGAACTGTCACTTATTCGTTGGCGATCTGTAGTCATGCTAGGGAACGATGAGATGTTACCGATAGTTATCCTACCGATCGATATAGAGCAAGCATGCTAGGGCCTCAGGCCGGTCAATTCAGACGGTTCACTTTAAACCAAGTGCTATCATTTTACCACTTGGTTTAAAGTGAAGAATAAAGAAAGTGATGGATGAAAAATTGTCTGGAAGGGATATATTTGCGGATCACAATAAATACTGTATGTGAAGCGTTCGCCTAAGAGGTGGTTATAAAATGCTTTGCAGCAGATTTGATAAGACTGATAACAACGATATGTATAAAAGTTTGAAGGTGTGCCGAATGTAATCAACAAAAAGAAAGGCTAAATATAAACTGGCATGAACTGCCTAACATAAAAGTTTGTGGTATTCCGTATGTACAAAAAAAACATTGGCAGGTCTTGCAAGATAGTAAACAGAGATTTGCGCAAGTGTAACAGAATTTTGTACTTTGGGTTGTAGTAGAGATGGAAGCAAATTGAATCAAGAGAAAACGAGTAATAAGATCACGTGAACTTCATAAACATGAAATCATGCAAAAATAATGTAAATATTATCAAGCCTGTAAGTTGCACTTCTGCAGTGACACAATGTGATAAGTAATGTATACGTACATAAATATTTTTATTGTACCTATAATAAATAAAATACATAATGATTTACATACCCTTTTGGGCCTGAACAGATGCAAACTTCAAGTTGACACTGGCAAGAGTCCAGCGGAAGGGGTTGGAGATGGCGGAGTCTCCAATAATCAGTTCAATATTGTACAAGCCAGAGGTGTGCTTGAAGTTCTCAGCCACGGATCCAACATCCTAAAAATTAAAACCATTTTTATTTTTCATCTCCTGAACAACATTATGTTTTTACTTTATAATGTATTTTTTCCAAGATGACAATTCTTAAATGAACATACCAAATCCATACGGTAGGCCTTGGATGCTTCGGTTTCGGCTACAAACAGGACCTCGTGATCTGGGTTGGTGCTGTACAGTCTGACAAAGGCCTGGTGGACCTTGGCAATTCCAGTCTGTCCCTTCTCACGAAGCAAGAACTTCAGAATGACCCTGTAAACAAAGCAACATTATTTGTAAATCAGTTATGCTTTGAAACGTGCGTAAAAAAACCATGTATAGATCATTTTTGACAAACTTACTTCTGCATTGAATCGGCTTCCAAAGTGGGGGTTAACTTCTTGGGATATGCAATCGCATTCAATTTAGCGCCAGAAGAACCATCCACATCTCCAATGCCAACTTCGACAGACTCAATCTCAATAGCTCCGAGCACTCGGATGGGCAAAGTGGAAGAGCTAGTTCCAGCGCTCAAGGCCAGTTTGTAGAGACCCCTCTCAGGCTTGACCTTCATGAGATCTAAGACATACAGGGTCTTCTCTTTGGGATGGGTGGACAGCTTCTGCTTAGACAGGACCACCACGTCATCCTGGAGGCGGGTAGCGGACTGGGCCACCACTGACTCGGGGGAGATAGAAGGATGGGGGCGCCCGAGTAGATCACTGACAGACACGTAGATGGGCTCGGATTCACTGGATACTTGGCCACTTCCTGACAGTGTGATGCACACTGGGGACACTTTCTGAAACCAAAAGTATTTATAAAGGAACTTAGATTTTAGGCACATTTTGGATTTATTTTTGAGTCTATTATCTCTAATAGATCCATAGACATATGAATATGTATAGACCTGCCCTAAGTGATAAAAGCGTATTATTTCCCCCTCCTTAATTCTGGGTTCCATGGAACCGGCCGGGCTGGCGTATAGGTTTGCGTGAATCTAGACATTGTGACGTCATCATTCTTGTGCGGACTAGCGTCGAGATCTTATCGGTACATTTTACGAAATAACACGGCAAAAATGGTAACTTGTGCTATTAAAACATGTAAAAATAGAAGTGAAAAAGAGTATAAACCCAATTGTCGTATTACCTTCCATATGCAGGCATTATTTGTCATTATTTTAAGCTTATTCACATCATATAATATGATCAGTTTTAGACATGAACCGAAATTCCCGGTCCCGTCGTGTGTGTCACATCACTACTGTAATCACATCACTAGTGAAAGACTGGTGATCATTATATCTATGGTCTAACCTCTCTCTCTGTCGAGCTCTGGTCACGTCAAGTCATAAATAAACCTTCATTATAAAATATAATCAAAAGTATTCTCAATAAGATCCTCAACAGTTTACCCAACAAAACATGGTGTCAGAAGTCGGATACTAATTTTTACATTAAAATATTTTGAGGATCAAAAATAAAATACAAGATGTCAAAAGATACAATAATGTCACATGTGCAACATGATTTCAGTGCTTTGCCAAATCTACAAGTGTTGTCGAATAACCCAAATAATAATGGAATATGGAGAAATTGGTGGCAAAAATATGAAATATATTTGGTGGCATCAGGTCTCGAAGAAGCTCAAGAAAAAAGGAAAATTGCAATTTTACTACACTCCATTGGCTCCAAAGGTATGGAAATATTTAAGTCTTTCAACATAAAAATGGAATCTGTCTCGGTAAATGAAGTAAAGAAAAAGTTTGATGAATATTTCGCACCGCAGAAAAATTTAACTATGTTAAGAAACAGATTTTTCACAAGGAAACAGAAGAATTCAGAAGATATTAACAATTTCCTATTGGATTTGGAAAATTTTAGTTTGGAATGTGAATTTGGGAATCTGAGAGAATCTCTTGTGAGAGATATATTTATTGCAAACATGAGTGCAAATCTAAGTCACATTCGTCAGCGCTTATTGCAAGATTCCTCATTATCATTACAAAAAACTGTAGAAATCACAAAATCAATACTAATGTCACAAGACAATGCAGACAAAATAAATCAACAAGAGCATACAGATAACATCCTTCAAGTCAGTCAGCAGAAAAACACTTCAAGACAGTCAAGAACATCATATCATCACCATCAACATCGTCATCGTCTCCGAACATCACCGTCAAAGTCATATCAACATGAACATACAAATCGTCATGGTTCACCGTCATCGTCATCGTCGCAGTCAAGGTCAAATCAACATGAATCTTCAAGTCGTCATGGGTCACCGTCATCGTCATCGTCGCAGTCAAGGTCAAGCGGTCATATTTCTACATGTGGAAGATGTGGTCAGCATCATCGCTACAAGTGCCCAGCAGTCAATGTCAAATGCAGGTCATGTAATTCTTTTGGTCATTTTGCTAAATATTGTTTCAAAAATAATTATTGTCACGGTAAAGTCAGAAATTTAAAATCAGAGTCATCAAAACCCAACGATGACAGTGCTAATTGCCCTGAGGGTCATTTTATCTCAACAATCAGAAACATTAATAATAACAATTATTCAAGTCAAGCATGGCACATAGATGTAAAAATAAATAATAAAATATTAGACTGTATTTTGGATACAGGAGCTGATATAAACGTCATGTCAATGTCAAATTTTAAAAAATTGAATTTATGTAATACAATTTTACAAAAAGGTTTTACAAAAGTGTCAGGTTTTGGAGGTGATAAAATACCTATTATTGGTAATTGTGATCTTGTATGTCAAATCAATGGAAATGTCATAAATAATATAATATTTTTTGTCGCAAATATAGAATGTCAATCAGTCTTAGGTCTTCCAACTATTAAAAAACTTGGAATTATAAAAAGAATATTTAATGTTCAATGTGATCGTTACACCATATTAACTGAATATAATGATGTATTTCAGGGTCTCGGATGTTTACCACCTGTCGTTCATCTCAAGCTTCGCCAAGATGCTGTTCCTTGCGTGGATCCTCCGAGGAAAGTCCCATTTGCATTACAAAAAAGTCTTCAGGAGGAATTAGATCGCATGGACAAGATGAAGGTCATTGAAAAGGTTACTAAACCTACGTCTTGGGTAAATTCTGTCGTCATAACTGTCAAAGAGTCAGGTAAATTAAGAATTTGTCTTGATCCTAGAAGATTAAATAATTCCATAATGAGAGAATACTATCCTTTAAAAAATATTGATGAAATCAGATCAAAACTTATAGGAGCTGCCTATTTTTCTCATTTAGATGCTTATTCTGGATTCTGGTCATTAAAATTAGATGAAGAAAGTAGTGATTTATGTACTTTTCAAACTCCATTTGGAAGGTACAGGTATTTAAGACTACCTTTTGGAATAAATGCAGCAACGGAAATTTTTTATAGGATAATGATAGATTTGTTTGGAGATCTGGAAGGTATATTAATTTTTGTGGATGATTTTCTAATTTATGGAGAAACTGAAGAAATTCATAATATTAGATTAAGAAAAGTCATGGAACGGGCTAGAGAAGTCAATTTAAAATTAAATAAGTCAAAATGTAAATTTTTAGTCAAGGAAGTTTGTTTCCTAGGTTATATTTTTAGTCAAGAAGGGGTAAGAGTCGACAAAGAAAAAGTCAAGGCTATATTAGAGTTGCCGTCTCCAAAAAATGTCAAAGATTTACAAAGATTTTTGGGAATGGTAAATTATTTAGGTCCATTCATTGAAAACTTGTCTGAAAAGTCACAAATTTTAAGAAATTTATTAAAAAATAACGTAATTTGGTCATGGGATGAAAATTGTGAAAATACTTTTAAAATTTTGAAAGAAGCCATTTCAAATGCAACAGTTTTAAGTCATTATGATTCAAAAATACCGCTTACTCTATCAGTAGATGCATCAAAGTCAGCTATAGGTGCAGTTATTATGCAAAATAACCGTCCAATTGCATATAGTTCGAAAACAATGACACAGTCGCAGGAAAATTATGCTCAAATTGAAAAAGAATTATTTGCTATACAATTTGGTTGTAATAAGTTTCATCAGTATATTTATGGTAACAAGGTGACAGTACAGACTGATCACAAACCTTTAGTCTATTTATTTAAAAAAGCTTTACATGATGTACCAGCTAGATTGCAACGCATGATGTTAGCTCTTCAATCTTATGATTTAAATGTAGTACATGTCCCAGGTAAAGAAATGTATATATCGGATACTTTATCTAGAGCTGCTTTGAAAGATCATTATATACCCGATTATGAGTCTGATCTACATTGTCATGTAAATTCAATCTATATGAACTTAGCTATTAGTGAAGAATATCGTAAAAAATTGAGTAATGCTACTGCTTTAGATGAAACTATGCAAATATTAAAAAAATATTATTATGAAGGTTGGCCAAATAGCAAAGATAAAGTCCATTACACTTTAAAATGTTATTATAATATTCAAGATGAAATTCATGTTATTAATGAGTTAATTTTTAAGGGTAATAAATTATTAGTACCTCAGTCTATGAGAAAAGAAATGTTAAACAAAATACATGAAGGACATCAAGGAATAAACAAATGTCTAAGATTAGCTAGGGATACTTTATTTTGGCCTAGTATTTCGGTGGATATAAAAAATTTAATTGAGCAATGTCAAATATGTAATAAATTTAGAGCATGTAATCAAAAAGAACCACTGATAAATTATGAAATAAATAAGTTTCCATGGCAACAAGTAGGAATTGATTTAATGTATTATGATAATCAAACGTATCTTATTGTAACAGATTACTATTCAAAGTTTATAGAAACTGCTTTTCTAAATAATGATTCCACTGCAAAAAATGTCATAATTCACTTAAAATCTATTTTTGCACGTCATGGAATACCAATGTCTTTAGTGTCTGATGGTGGTCCACCTTTTCAATCTATTGAATTTAAATCATTTTTATTTGATTGGGATATAGAACATGTAGTTACTAGTCCATATCATTCACAGTCTAATGGTCAGGCAGAAAGTTCTGTTAAAATTATAAAAAATATTTTAAAAAAGTCTAAAGAAACAAAAACAGATCCTTACATAGCTTTATTACATTATAGAAATACACCTAAAGCTAATTTACCGTCACCTGCTCAATTATTAATGTCTAGAACTTTGAGAATGAATATTCCTTTAGCTCAAATTAAATTAAAACCAAAGGTTGTAAGATTCTCAGATTACAAAAAGTGTGTTGAAAAAAATAATTCGAAAAATTCTAAATATTATAATGTCAATGCAAAACCTATGTCTTTATTACAAAGGGGGGATTATGTATACTTTAAGAAAAATCCAAAAAGCAATTGGTTGCCAGCTATTGTCAAAGATAAAATGAAATGTAACAGGTCTTATATTGTAGAAGATAACTATGGTAACACATACAGACGTAACAGAATACACTTAAAACTGAGATATCATGCAAACGTCAATGATCACCATCTGTCCATGCGATCCGATCCGGCACTTGAGGAGGCAGAGGCTGGAGATGAGGGACAGGTGGAAGAAAATAACTGGAATAATCCTTACGTTACCAGATATGGTAGAGTTGTCAAACAACCGGATCGTCTAATGTATAATGTCTAAAGTCTAATGTCTAATGTATAATGTCTAAAGTCTAATGTCTAATGTACAATGTCTAAAAGTCTAATGTATAATATCTAAAGTATAATAGCCAATGTATAATGTCTAATGTCAATATATTTATAATTATTTTGCATTGTATAAATTATGAATATTAAATTTATTATACAATTAAAGAAAGGGGATGTCACATCACTACTGTAATCACATCACTAGTGAAAGACTGGTGATCATTATATCTATGGTCTAACCTCTCTCTCTGTCGAGCTCTGGTCACGTCAAGTCATAAATAAACCTTCATTATAAAATATAATCAAAAGTATTCTCAATAAGATCCTCAACAGTTTACCCAACAAAACAGTGTGCACGTTGCAGTTTACTGTGATAAGTAAATTATGAAACATTTGTAAAAGTGTCTTAACTAAACACGGTAACAAAATATTCGACTCTCAAAACAAGCGAACCTTTCTTCATTTTATATGGATTACACAAGTGTGTTCAAACCGGGCGAACAATTTGCGCTCCCATGTAAAAAGGTCTATTCATTCAAAAGCAGATTTTACTTTTAAGAGCTAAATGGTGATATTATAATGCGTGATGCCTATATACTGTCGTATTGAAGGATTAACGAATCACATATCGTTACCGTCAACTCATCCCTCTCCGCCCCGCTACAGATGGTTATTACCCCTCTCCCTGATTCTCAAGTCTATGAATAATATGTCTGTGAATAGATCCGACAAATTACCTTGTCACTAGCCAATTGGTTAATAGCATCAACTAGTACTGCCGCTCCCTTAACGGACTGCACAGACCTCCTTGAGAGCAGATAGTTAGCCAGCTTCACACTCTGATCTGCGCTGATGGAAGATGTGGGAGTGGTGGATTGTAACCTAAAATAAAATCATTTTTTATTATTCATAATTTTATGACTCAACTTTTATAAATAAAAAAAAAAAATTTTTGATCAGGAATTCTAAATAGTGAAACTTTAATATTATGACATTTATGTAAATATCAAAATTTTCAACATTTTTATATCAAAAAGAGATATTTATTTTCTAAATAGAAATAGACATTAAAAATGCAGTTTAAGAGGATACCCGGCGGTGATTTTTCCATACAAACGTATTCCCTATTTATCTCTCTGGATTTTAACCCTAGAGAAAATATTGTTTTTGCATAAAATAGATATCAACTACTAGCGTGTCGGTACTTTTTGTTTTTTTTTGATAAGTTACTTTTTATAGAAGTTATGACCTTCCAAAAATCAATAAAATTGACTGGTTTAAACGCCGTCCAAAGATGTTCAGTATACAAACCAGACAATGTTTTTTTAAAAAAAGCAAAACGTACAGACATAGAATAGTTTTTTCTTATGTAGTTGGTAAAAAAAAATTGAAAATCAGTCCACTTTTGGAGGAGAAAAGTGGGGAATACAAAACCTCCATTTTAGTTAGGTGTCAGTGCATTGTCCCTTTCGCTCAATATCCGGTGGAGTAAGAGCAACAGTGACAGCAATATTTTAGTAAAATCTATTTCTGCACCACCGGGTATCATCTTAAGGATGAAAATAACTTTCTACAGCTGCTGTTGCTGCATGACCAGTTAACAATTGCTCACAAAACAAAGCAAACATTGTTTTCTATTGGCCAACAGTTGCCATTATTGATCGGAGATTTCCCGAGATTAAAACAACGCAATTTGACGGTGCCCAAAGAATCCCATGAAAAAATATCCCTAAAAACAACGACACCACTAAATTCTAAAACATTTTTGATACAATATACATAACATCCTTTGAACCCTGCTTCATTTCAGTCTTTATAAACATAATTTTAATTGTTTTCTAGATTGAGTGCAGGAAATTTGTAACGTGCAACAGGAATTTATGTAAAACCATAAATAAAAATTACACCCTTTTGCTTGCGAGAGATAGTTTTTTAATTTGAATTACTTGAGGATTCCAGTGAGTATGATGGCAGTGTTGGACAGTCCTCCTTCCCAGTTGAGCAGAGCCCCCGTGGTGCCTCCCTCAGCTCCTACCTGGTCAGCCTGCGCCAGGGCATCCTCAATGCGCCCCCGGGCCCACTCCTGGCATCCTACTTCAGCACAGATTTGGAACACTAGGCCCAAGCTAAAACAAACAAAACATTTTAATATCTCTAAAGTATTTGATAATTTTTTCTGCAGATTTTGCCTAGGAACCTCAATAAGAACCTTTATCAATTGTCCATCATGAGGCGATTTGAACACAACGCAATTTTAAAAGTGTGTTTGATGTTTGGGTACTGCATTGCGCTAATGATGACTCAGTTGGAGAATGTAAAGGAGATTTTCCTTTATGAATGAGTTTTAATATAGATTTATAACTGAATTTGCACCGTAATTACATACTTTGCAATGGAGTCATCTTTCTTCAAGAACTCCTTCAGAGACTTGACGGCTGTTTCGGTATCATGTCCTTTGTTGCCTAGGGCCTTAAGCGTGAGTACGGCGTGCAGCAGATCAGTCAGCGAGGCCTTCTGATTATCCAGGGTCTGAACAGCTGTCTTAAGGACTTCGGGCTTCAGTGTGTCTGGCTTGCACTGGAGCGCCTCCACTGCCCCCGAGGCGTAGTGGCATTGTTCTACATTCAGACTTCCCTGGCTGAGGGTCTTCAAATTCTAAAATAAATAAAATTATGAATATTAAAAAAAATTAAATAGGAAGTTATTATCAAGATTTGGCAGATTCCTGACACGGGCTAGATCATAATAATACACACATATCCATCATGGAAATTTGAAATGCTGTAAAGGACTAAATGATTGTTCAGGAGAGTGAAAATAAAGTTTTTTATATAAAAAAAAAAACAAATTTCATGTTTTTGTTGATGTGAATTTGTATTATAAAATAACATTGAAAAGATCTTTCAGAATGCTTAACATTTTTTGTAAATTTCTAAAAAAAATTGACTTAAAATGCAAAAGATACACTTATTTTCCTAGAAATAAATTCAACGACGCAGATCAAAAGTGAGAAAAAAAAATGCAGAAAAATTACATATTTAACTCATTTTTTGAATTTATTGTTCTTTACAGCATTTCAAATTTCCACTATCGATATATTATCTTGGAGAAAATATAATCTACATGCATCAAAGAAAATAAAGTTAATTAATGTCTTCATATTATTGCTGCAGGTAGCACAGTACTGGCAAATAAGCTTTCGGGTTGCAGTACTTAGCCTTACTTTCATGACATGGGTGAATGTTTTTATGTTTTATCATATTATCTTTAAAATTGTGTATATAGGTAGATATCATCCCAAGTTATCACATGGGGAATGCCTAGTCAAGCTATGTGTTTGGAAGATATTATTAAATTAAATCAAACATACCTGGCAAACATTAGCTGTGTTAGGAATAGTTTCACTTAAGTATTTCAATCCCTTGGTAGCGTAATAAACCGTAGATAAATCTTTGGATGCAAGATTTTCCAGAAATAGTGTTTTGAATCTTGCTCCATCCTTCAGTTTGTCAAAGTATCCATTTACACTTATTCCTGCATTTGTGCTAATGACGAATGCCAGGCTCAACAAGCAAGCACTCACAACTAAAACCAAACTATTAAGATTAACAAGAAATTTAAACACAAACATTATTTGATGAGCATGCACTACACAGGATTAAGTATTGGGAGTCTCATTGTAATATACAGGGCAATAGTGTAAAGGAGTCCTAGATATTTTGATTCCATTAGGGTGGAAAACTTTCGGGTCTAATAAGAAAATTGCCCAAATATGAAATTGTGATGATGACACCCGAGGGATATTAGTAAAGCCAGCAAAATCAAATAAAGAAACATAAATTCGTCAGTTCGGCGATAAGGTTAGATTCGGAAAACATGAACATTGAAAGTATTGCTGCAACTGGTGTAGGCTGAAAGTTGTTTTCAATAACTGCATACTTCATTTTAAAATTCAGTGTGATAATTAAACTTACAATGCTTCATTATCTGAAAAAAAAACTGAGCCAAATATTCACGAAAAGTGCCGGCAGAAAAATATACGACACGTCAGAAATCCGGTGTAAAGATGGCAGCCATCAGTGTTGCCATTTGCCATGTCCCAAAAATGAAAAACCATGTTTTTGGGATGAAAAGCCGTGTTTAACATTGTTATGAAAGATTAAAAAACATGTTTTTCGTAAGCTTTTTATTGAGAATATAAATAATAACACAACGACATAAAAATATTGT
Organism: Limnephilus auricula; assembly: GCA_951813805.1. Taxonomy (NCBI): domain Eukaryota; kingdom Metazoa; phylum Arthropoda; class Insecta; order Trichoptera; family Limnephilidae; genus Limnephilus; species Limnephilus auricula. The sequence continues at coordinate 23,095,627 of OX638390.1, read as the reverse complement.
CGAGCTAAAGCGAAAATAACTCAAGATGGTTGATGAGGTTGAGACGGTTGTTTAGTTGGCTAGGAAAATTTTGATAAGACTGGATTGACTAGCCTAATATCATAATAATATATCATAGCAAGATGACAACGTACTGTATTTTGACATTTGACGTTTCTGTCACCCTTGTTCTGTGTCAGTCTGCCCAAAAGCACAAAATTATAGTACAAATTCTAGATAAATAAAAAAAATCATAAAATGTCAGCAATTCAGAAAGACAGCATACTTTATGAATTATTTGTATTTGCAGAATGGCGCCCGGACCCGGATTTCATAGTATGTTGTTTATTTTTCTCATTATTTGTTTAAATTATTGTTAACAGATGAATACCATTCGCTAATAATTAATGATTTAGTGTGGACCGGCATGTGTATCTATAAGCAATCCGGTCTACACCTATTGTATCTCCTTCCAACCCTTGGCGTAGTATTTCCTTCTTTATTATATTTTCCTTTTCCGGCCACTTAGTGATTTAGTTGAAATGAAGTGTTAATTCAATAGTCAAATTTTTATACATACATGTGTTAATTCAATAATTTAAGCGTATTAAAAACGAATCTGAATAGTGGAACTTTACCATTAGTATTAGATGATTTTATTATAATACTTATGCTGTACTAGGGCTAATCATTTTTTTAATAAAATTTTGTGTAGATGGATAAATTCTTTTAGAGATCTAGCAGTTATCAAATATCTGGGTGTTAGAGGCTTGCAAATACTTCTGGATTGTTTAATTTAACTTTTATACTGCGTATAATCAGGAGAAAAAAAACGCGAGTAGAAAAACGTTGCGAAACACGCGGTTGCTTCGTTCCTTTCCCATAATTCGTTGATTAGCTTGCGGTTTTTTCTCCTGTTTTTACGCAGCATTAGGTGCGTTTATTGCTTTTTTAATAGTTTTATGAGAAGTGTCAATAATCCATGAAAATATAATGTGATTGTATTTATTATTTTACGACATTTTAATTATTTTTTGTGTAATACCGATATATTATCAGCAGTGGCGTAGCGTGCCTCGGAGGGGCCCTGCATCAAAATTAGTTGGGGGGCCCAAATAAAGGGTAAAACTCTCTAGCCCTATTTCTATAGCCCGGGGGCCCCGTATCAATGATACGGTGGTAGATACGCCCCTGATTATCAGCACACCACATCCAAATGGTAAAAGCATATTTTCTTCATATTTTTCAAATTATTGTTTATTATTTTTTCGTTTTTATTTTAGAGGGGAGAAATAACACCGAAAAGGGCATCAGGGCAGTCAACTTTAGGTTATTTGGTCAACTTTTTAAAGCCTGAGCAAACTTTGGTGGAAAGCATTTCAAGGTAAAAATTATTCAACAAATTTATTATTATTTCAAGTTAGTTTGAATCTTTTCATATTTTATTAATTCCATAATAAAAACACTAATACAATTACTGAGAACACGGTTAATTATTATTTAATAATAATTTTGAACTATGTATGTTGAATCTAAAAATGCAATGATTGCTTCTAGCTACATCAACCAACTGCAACCATGGCAAATCTGCCTAGGAGACAATGGCAAAGTTGTGGCTGTCTTGCAGGACTCTGTTTTGGAAATACGTACCAAACGAGGAAATTACTCAACTATCGTAGCTAGAGCTGGAGGTAATTCAATTAAATATTTTTTTACCTATTTATATTTATGCCAACTATGTACATATAGTATGAGTTTCACTTGCCTTTTTTCTTATCACACTTGAATTGTATAATTAAAAAAAAATATATTTCATATATATTTTTATGTCATTTTTATAGTACTACAAACTTCTGCCCGCGACTTCGTCTGCGTAGGATTAGTACTTCGAGTAATCTATTTTCTTTTCCTACGTCCCATCTACGTTTATACCAAAATTCTTTACCTATTTATTTAAAATATGTATAATTCTTGATTCCATTCAAAGTATTAGGCGAGTACTTCAAATAAATTCACTAATTTAAATATTTTCCAATATAGAATTTTGATTTAACAATCATTGTTTCGCATAATGTCATTCTCAAATTTTGACGTTTTCAATTAAGCAATAATTATTATTTTCAATATATTTAAAATAAATAGCTAGCTTTATAAATTATAGCCTATATGTTATTATGATGAATAAGCTATATTATTATAAAGTTTCAATAAAATCCATTCATTAAATTTCGATTTAAAGAGTAACAAACATACATACATCCATACAAACTTTCGCGTTTATAATATTAGTAAGATAGTTAACAACCGTTCTGTAAATTGCCATCTCAACACAGGCGTTTCACACCTAGTGAGATGGGCAATACGTCATTACTTTATTTAAATGTAATATTGAGATAATTAAATAAATAAAAAATCTGTCTGTAATGTAGCAGTTAGTAGGTTTTTATTACAATAATGTATTTAATAATCCAAATCAAAGTCTGTTTGCAGTTGAATAATAAGTTGAATGCAGACAAATTAAAAGATGAATTAATTTGTTTTTATTTTGTATTGTTTAGTTGCCAGAGATCCCTCTCCACAATGGCGAAAGATGGTTTGGAGTCCGGACTGTTCAATGCTTGCCATTGCTCACAGCAGTGGAATAGTTAGTTTCTATGACCTAATGGCCACAAATCTATTTGATATAGCATCGGTAAGGTTATCAACCATTTCTGTAACTTAAAAATCTAGTCAAAACTTATTCTTATTAATCTTCTAATATTTTTCTGATTCCGTACCTGTATTTATGTAATTTTTACTATAATAAAGAATTTCTTTTTTACATTTTTACTTAAATTTCTTCTCTTTTTTTATCTAAATCATACCATAATCATGTTAAGCAATTACGTGACACGAAACACCAAATAATAAAATGATTTTATTTACTATTCAGGATTGTTCTCAACCTCCAGAGATGAAATGTATTGACACAACCCATGCTATAGCTGGAATTGTTTTCCTCACCTCCAGAGTAATTGATCGGAAATGGTAATTTTGGGTTATTATTGGGTCCATAACTTTTACTTTTCTGTGATACAACATTGGTTGATTTTTGTTTTATTTTTAAGGTCATGCGAGGTGTTACTAGTGGACCATAAGGGTGTTCTGCGGAGTTTCTTTGTTTCTCCTACAGATGGATATATCCCAAACCATAAGTTTATTATTGAAGGAGGCGTGAGCACTGTCACTTATCATACTTCACATAATATCATCTTTGTTACTGGTTTACCTACAACTCAAGTAAAGGTAGGCTTCTCAAACTTTGTTTATGTATTGACTACTACTAACGGCCGCTGTTTCTAACTTTTAAATCGATTCATCTGAGGCCACGATCGGCCAAGCATTTTGTAGGGTAGCGCTCGATTTATGTTGTCCCCAAACATCTTATGTTATCTGGCCTCGCCCACTTTCATAGACAATAAAATGACATCAAAGTAAGAACTTTCGAAGTTAAATTAATATTATAGAGTTAATTGTTGGATTTATTAATAATACACGTAATTCATTTAAAATATTTTTATCCATAAACTGACATTTTAAATTTTTTAAACAAACGTATATAAAATAAAGTGTCAGCTTGACCGTAGGTACTGGTCTTGACACTTGGCTTGGCGAATATTCGAAAACGACATAGTTTTTCGCATAAATTAACCGTTTTTCGTCTCTGCTCCGCACGCATCCGAACTTCTCAATCCATATTAATTAAAATGATAATTGATAAACGCAATACAACAGAAGTGAAATGAGTGCGAAACTGTGTCTTCTGTCAGTGATATTTCATCGACCATACATTGTGTTCGCAGTATTTTTTCTACTCTGTTGACACTTTTAAGAACTAGTCCAAAACTGAGGCGGCCGGAACGAGTTTAATCTACTAGTCCGGCTTCCTTAGGTTAAGATAAATGCTTAAGCGATACTTGTGTGTTGGAAAAAGCGTAGTTGTGCACTAATCAAATACTAAGGCAAAATTTTGGCTTAGTAGGATTAGTAGGATTGGGAACAGCGGCCGTAATTGTCATACAATAAGTCCCCTATTACCTTATTCACAAACCATTTTTTGTAGGAATCGACAAAGGCTGGAGATTATGGCCTTCGAGGGTGGCGCATACTGAACGACAGTCCTTTTTATAAACTGTCCATTAACCTGGATAGAGAGGCTCCTCTTTCATTGGCATCTTGGATATCTGCATACAACGTTCCATCGTGGAAAAAATCACAGCAGGTATTCCAAGATTTACCTATTTCAATAATACCCATGCTGAAACAATAATAGTTATCGGTCACACTAACAATGTGCCATGACTTTTATTTTACTTCAACATATAATGTTATTTTCGTATAAAATCAAATTTAGTGCCTGCACTCCAAAAGTCAAACATTTTATATGGTCAACCTTGACGTTGACTTTTGAGACACCCTGTATGTAGGTACTGGCAACTCATTTTAAAGAGAACAAGTATGAATGTATTCGTGCGCACCGATATTATCAAAAGTTTCAAAAAAGTTTTTTGAAAGTCTGTTCTGCTTAATTGAGACACATTGGGCCCAAAATTTTTGTTTCAAATAAGCTGCTATCCCTAATAAGCAAATTTTAAAGTAGGTATAAAAATATATATACGTATATAAATATCTATATATTTAAATGAAAACAAATAACTTTGTGTATTTTATTTGTACTTGAAAATGCCCTGTGTTTACAATCTATGGAGACAGGACGTCACTTACATTGTATTATATTGTTAAATTAAAATTTTCTTCTTTCAGACTGTAATAACGAAAGCAGTTTCTTCCCCAAATGGCTCCCTCCTAGCATGCCTTCATGTGAATGGTAGTGTTTCCGTATGGCACTTGCCTAACCTAAGATGTTTTAAAATCTGGCCATTACAATCTCAACCAAAGTTTGATATTCAGAGTCCATTACTGACTAATGTAAAGCACAAAGTGTGGCCAGCCCTAAATAATGATTTTTCTGAATACTCCCCAATTGACATAAACTGGTGGAATTCCGAGGTAATCTTACTTAATATTTTTTGATATTCTTACCTTTAATTTGCTGGCATACAATTTTATAACAATTTTTTTACTAAATTTGCAGGCAATAATTCTCTCAAGACTAAATGGTTCAATTAGTATTTGTTCTACCTCTGATTTGCACAATATGCTTGGGGATTCTCCAGAATTTCTGCAAGGACATCCTCAGGTAAAATAATATATATTATATTTTTTGCATTGTTTTTTTATAATTTTTTTTTTATATTTGAATACCTCACAAGAGTCCCAACTGCTCCCGTCTGGAGCCAGTGGGACTACGGCATCCCCAACTGGGGTATGTTATGAGGCTGAAGGTAAGTGGGGAAGGGAATGAGACGAGGAAGAGGAAGGTGGGAAAGTACCTGGCTATTCAGATCTAGTCACTAAACACGGCTAAAGCCATTTCAAGCAATGTTTCAATTCTGACTGGTGGTCTTACACCAGGGCGATACTAAGAGTATCTTCCACTCTGTTTAGTTTTTAATTCAATGTAACATTTTATACTCACTGCTTAGTCCTTTTTTATATTTTCTTACAGATTTCGAGTACTTTTGACAATGGATTTTTGTCTTTGGAGTGCGAAGCAATGCTAATTTCTGCAAAGAAATTGCGAAGAGATTCTGATGCCACTGTAGGTCAAATTATTATTTATAATAAGAAAAGTATTGTGCAATATGTAATATCCAAAACTGTATGATATTTTGTATTGATTTATAGGATGAATCCAATAGCAAGTTGAAAGAAATATTGGACAATGAAGCAGCGGGGGATTCTTCCGATGACGAGAAGTTAGCACGGCGCAGCACAGAAGTTATCAAAACAGCTCTCTATATCGTTACTGACATGGAAAGATTCCAACCCAAACCCAAAAAACTGAATTTACTGTCTCGCGTATATAGACTTCTTTGTCTAAGGAGTACAACTCCTGAAGATTTATATTCTCGAAAGGTACTTATGTACATTAAAAAACTTACTTTAAGGCTACTTTCTTGATATTAATATGTACTGATAATATAATGATATTAATATGTATTGTATGTATTTATTTATTTGTATTTTACGCCCTGCTGGGCTTTTACATGTTATTTGTTTTATTAACAAAGTATTCTTGTTCCAATTTTAAGTAGAATACTTTTTTTAGATGAGTTTGTATGCAGTGGCGTGCATAGAGTTTTTAATCAGGGTAGGCAGTAGGAAAAGCAGCAAATTAATTGACATTACAAAATACTTACCACAGACTTGGTAAGTTTTCGCTAAGAATGGCTAAGCTACCGGCCTTAGCTGATGTTTGACTAGGATTGCAGCCACATCAAATATCCAAATAACTACTTCGTTGCATTTTATAAACCAATTACTGGATAAAATATAATATAATTTTTTTATATTTCAATGAAAGCCAACAAAATGTGATAATCATTACATTAGTAAAGTTGTACTAATTGGTAGAGGTATCAACAGATGGCACTGATTACTTCATTTGTAATTTGTACCGAAAGGCATGGCCTTTTTTGGCACTAACACAAACGAGTCTTCCCTTTAATGCGCATTGGGCACGCATGTACATTTTTTGTGTAGAATACAGTCCACATTTGAATATGACATGTGCATCATTTTGAATACGTAGTTTTTACTTTTGACACTTTATTGTAGGGCGGCCGGTGCGCAGCGCATGTGGCCCGCGATTTGAAAGTGTAGACTGATTTATTGCAATGATTTTATAACTTTCCATATTATTTATATATTTTTTTATGTGAGTAAGGCAGGATAGGCAGTGCCTAAATGTAATGCACGCCTCTGTTTGTATGTTATGTTATTTTTTCTTTTATAGATTGAAAACGCAGATTTCTCAGAGGCCCTCACATTGGCTGGTGCATATAATTTAGACAAAGATCTTGTTTATCAACAGCAATGGCGAACATCAAAAGTATCTCACCAAAGCATTAAGGATTATTTGGTAAAAAAATATCATATCTTTTAATAAACCATTTATAACCCTTCCTTGCTAGTGCTGTCAACTGATTTGACATGTCTATTGTTATTTCAATATCTCTGTAGATATACTAAATTCAGAGTTCATATTTTAGGTGTTCCTCAGTAATACATTTATATATTGCCTAAAATAATAAAAAATATATAAGTAGGTATTTATCAAACGCAACAGAAAAAAACGGCAAAGTTTTGTAATATTTTTCTAGTAATTGTTTAATTGTCAGACCGGTCAGTGGCTGAGATGGCATTGCGTTTGGGTCTCACCCAGGCTTCGTGTGTTCAACTCCTAAGCTGGCTAAGTCCTCCATCATGACACAAGAAACAATTTCCCCTTTCTGTAGGGGTAGTAGATTTTCAAATATTGTCAGGTTATTCGTAACCCGACAATATTTGAAAATATTGTTGGGTTATTTGTAACCTGACAATACGTCATGTGTTCTCGTCATACTCTCTTTAAAAAAATTTAAAAAGCACATTTAATTGAAAATCAACCAAACTGACTTTTTCAGATGCGACAGTTTTTTATATTATCTGCGCTTTTATTAAATTCAGATCAATAATATGAAATGCGAAATGTTAACTATTTATTTTAATTCAACTTAAAAATGACAAAATTCTTAATGTGTACCCTGTGTACTGGTACTGCATACACTGCATCCGAACTCGTGGGATGTTCTAGTACCATAAGGGAAGGGATACTATATACTATAATTTATTGTATTTTATAACTTTTTTCTTGGTATTTCCTAGGGCAAAATATCGAAAAAAATGTGGGTTATTCAACAGTGCTGTGATAGAGTTCCCGAGACATTGCAAGCTGCTAAAGAACTGTTACAATTTGGTCTAGAGATCACTAATGAAGAAATTTTGAAAGGTTGGTACCCGCCTGAAAAATATACTCATAACAATTTTTTTTTTTTTTTAATGTTTCTTTATTCTTTGAATAGTAAATATATAACAATTGGTGCGGCGTTGGGCCAATGCTCAACCTATAAGTGAACACCGGCAGCAGACTGTAATGTGTTGCACCTTTATGTATAATTTTTACTTACCCGATAGACGTCAGGGCACCCACCAATTCACTGATTTTAACACCGGAAGGTTTTGTTAGTAATTGGACACAGTTGGGAATGGGAATGGTGATATTATCGTATTTGTTTTGGTGCGATAGTCGCGGCGTAATTCAATTGCGGTATTTTTAAACTGTAGCGAATTCAAACTCAACTTATGCGAATAGCGGTGGAGCAACTGCTCATTGCGGCGGATTAAACTCAACTTATGCGATAGCGGATAGCGGTGGAGCAACTGCTCTTTGCGGTGACTTATACTCAACTGATTGATGTAAAGGCAGAAGGCACAATCGATAGTTGACAAAACATAAAATTGCAACAATAACAATTTGCGCGAGCATGCCCCCCCGCCTTGACCAAGTGGTCAAAGTAATTAATACAACAAAAGAAACACAATATGAAAGGATTCAATGAACAATACTGAACCTGCGGTAGATCTAAACTAACTTACTAAATCTAAGATAACGTTAAAGTTATTGTGAAGGCAGGGGACAGAGTTTAACGACTGCCCTGCGATACGTTCCGGAGTTAGTCTTAACGTCCGCAACGCGGATCACCCCATCTACGCCAGGGTGGACGTTTACCACTACGCCAATAGGCCATTGAAGTGGTGCGATATTGTCACTCTTAATTATTACCACTGTGCCTTTCGTTATAGGATTGGCATTGGTATTCCATTTCTGACGCGATTGCAACGTGTTCAGATACTCCATTCGCCATGGGTTCCAGAAAGTCTGGACGAGTTGATCGACAAGATGCTTTCTTTGTTGCAGCAAATTTACCGGCGCGTCTGACAAATCAGCAGCGGGTAAAGATTTTAACGGCGTAAGTGTTAAAATGCGCAGGTGTTTGCGTTTGCGATAGTATTTGCGGTTGTGCTTGCGGTTGCGGTTGCGATTGCAGTTGCGGTTATGTTTGAGTTTGCGATTGCGATTGCGATTGAGTTTGCGATTGCGTTTGCGATTGCGATTGCGTTTGTGATTGCGTTTGAAGCGAAAAACGCAAATGACAATGCGAATCAATTTTGGCCAAGAATGAATGCGAGAAGCCAGTATGCATGATAAAGGTGACACGATGGTCTTGAGGCGGTTACCGGTTTTAGGTTTCATTTCGGGTGGATCAGCTATGCGAGAGCACAAGCCAAAAGTTATTGGCTGTTCATACTGATTGGGTTTCATTTCTGGTAACTGTTCTGAATTTGCGTGCTTAAATGGCGCAATAGGCCAGTCGGAATGCGGCTGGCAAAGCCATTTTGGACCATTCCACCAAATTTCATTTGCCATCAATTGTGATGGTAGCATACCTCTTGACAGACAGTCACTAGGGTTATCAACACCTGCGATATGATAAAAATGACTACTGTCCAAATGTTCGTGTATTTTTGCGACACGATTGGCAACAAAGGTTTGCCAGCGGTGAGGTGATGAATGAATCCAACTTAAAGTTACAGTTTGCGACAAGCGAAGTTCCAATGGAACGTTTTCTAAAACCATGCTGGAATTGGATGCCCACTTAGCGCGTTGGAATCCTCCAGATTGAAAGAGCTCAATTAACTCTTCAGTTGCGTGGATAGCTTCTTGCTCATTTAAAGCAGAGCTAGCGATGTCGTCTACATAAACATCACGATTGATAATATCCCTTGCCAGAGGGAAGCGAGCGCCTTCATCTAACGTTAACTGTTTGATTGCTCGAAGGGCTAAAAACGGACTACACTTAAGACCGAATGCTACGCGATTGTATTGGTAAGCCTGAAGCGGCTTTTGCGGGTCGAATCTATATAAAATTCGTTGATAACGACGATCTTCTTCGCGAACATTTATACATAAATACATTTGAAGAACGTCGGCGGAAATTGCGATAGGAAAAAGGCGTAAATTCAGAAGGATGCAAAATAAATCATTCTGTAGGCTTGGTCCCGTGTGTAAAATGTCATTCAAAGATAAACCATTTTTTGTTTTTGCGCTTGCGTCCAGAACCACTCTCACTTTCGTTGTAATTTTATCTTCACGCCTAACTGCGTGATGCGGAATGTAATACGCGTTTTCTGACGGTGAAGCTTCCACCTGGGACAAATAACCCTTGCGAATATGTTCTGTGATCACTTCATCGTAGAGTGGTTTTAATTCTGGCAGAAGCTTAAATTTTCTCTCTAGTGCATAAAACCGATTTTGCGCAGCTTGCAATGAATCACCTAAGTTACATGGGTTGCTTTTGAACGGCAGAGCCACTTCATAAGAACCGTCCTCGAGGCGAGTTGTGGTGCTTTGAAAAATGTTTTCCGCTTCTTTTTCTTCAAGGCTGTGAATTGGTTCCGAACCGATATCTTCGATTTCCCAGAATTTTTGAATTAAATTCTCAATTTCGTGCGTAGCGCAGAAAGTTAAAGTTGTGTTTGATTGAGAATTTACTGGAGCGTCACCCATGAAGACATACCCGAATGTGGTTTGAATCGCGACTGGAAAACCGGGGGTGATAATCTTATTTGGTAGCAGCAGTTGAGAGAACAGACTGACGCCAATTAGCAAATCGATTGGACCTGGCATTGCCCAGGTGTCGTCTGCCAGCGGAATATTTATGAATTTGTATGACGTCAAGTCCACTTTACACGTAGGTAAATGAGCGGTAATTTTATCTAAAACTAGAGCGGTTATGGAGTATTTGAAGTAGGGATCAATCCTAGATTGAATTGTCAAAGTAACACTTCCTCTTATTGATTGCGTTTTGCCACCTAAACCCTGGACTGCGAAGCGCGCTCCTGGACTGACTGCCAGGCCTAATTTTTCACAACATTGTGATGTTATATAATGCTTTTGTGAGCCTGGGTCTAAAAGACAGCGAACGGTATTTTCTCCACCGTATCGATCAAAAGTGTGAACCTTGGCGGTAGCAAGGACTTCAGTAGTTGCCCCTTGTCGCGTGGTTGCTGACATGGTGCATACCGACGGTTCTGATTCGTTAGGTTGAGTTTTTGCACTGGATGTGGAGGCGTTTGCGTGACTAGGTTTCTCAAAATGAAGAAACGTATGGTGTTTGCCATGACACTTATGACAAGTGCCTTTTGACTTACATCTTGTAGATGTATGTTGCGGGCTCAAGCAATTGAAACACAAAGATTTTTCCTTTGCGAAGGAAAACCTTTCCTTTGGTGATAATTTCAAAAATTGTGTACAAGTGTACAGTTGCGTATGGCTCTCATTTTGACAAAAAGGGCATTTTAGTTGCGTACTTGTGTAAGTATGATGTGTGCGGGTTTGAGTTGTGCGTATGGTTCCACCGGAACTGGTTGTATTTATGTTGGCAGTGTTAGGTCCACGAGTGGAAGTTCGTTGCAGAATTTTGACCTGATCTTGCACAAACGACACCAATTGCTTGCAGGTTGGAATCTCAATTTCTCGAACTGAGAGCTCAAATGCTTGTGCGGTTTGCGATTCTAGCTTTTGCAAGGCGCATTGCAGTAGTATAAAATCTGAAAGATCCTCAATTCCCAATTGTTTTAGCGCGGCGATAGATGCTGAATATTTTTCTATAAAAACTGTTAAAGTGTTTGCGTTGTGCGCTACGGTTTTTGAATGAAATATGTTATTCAGGTAGTAAGTAGCAAGAGATCTTTTATCTTGATATTTATTTACAAGCGTATCCCAGATTATTTTGTATGTGTCTCCAGTTGGCACTAAACCTGATGTAACATTTTTTGCGGTTCCAGTTAATTTTCCAATTAAATATTGTACGCGTTGCGAATCAGATAGTTGTGGATTTAAATGAACATTTGTTTTAAATGTTTCATAAAATAGGTGCCAATTTTCCATACGCCCGTCAAATGTGGGTAATTCTATCGCGGGTAATTTAATAAAATTGTTGTTATTAACAGCACTCGTACTTGTAGACGCTTTCGATTCCGTAGCTAAATTTGCTTTTATATTGTTTCGTGTGCGTATTATGCGCGTATAGAAATCTTCAAATTGTTCCCAGCTTGAATAATCTGGTTCAGAGTTCGGGTTTGACGTAACAATATTCTCGTTAATTTGATCAATAATTAATTCAAATTTATTTTTAATTTCTACTATGCTTTCAGACTCCGTCATAAAAGCTTCAATCGAGCGCGATGATTCGTAGGTAATGGGTAAATTTTTTGCAAGCGAAACTAAATTTTGAACTCTTTTTAGAATAATGTCTCTTTTACTTTTTAGTAAAACTAATTGTCTTTTTAATTTGTCTTCCATTTTTACAAGTATTCGCCAACAAAAAGTTTTTAATTATTTATAAAATAATGCACAATAATCAAAAGTGCACTAGACAATTTTATGTTCCGATAAATTACAGTGGACAAGTTATTTAATCATATAATTAAATTTCGAGCGATATGCGGCGATCTATGTTCAAGTACGTACCTACGTTGACATTGATTATATGTGTATTACACTGGTACAACAATAACTTCTATGAATAAATTTGATTAAGTACCCGAAATATCAAAGAGTAACTATGTATACCTAAGTAAGTATGGAATTTCAAATAGCGGATAGTATTGTTCACTAAATTTCTTTGCATATAAAATGTATGTGAATGAATATTGCTAAATGCTGGTTCATAGTCAAATAAAATGCGGCTTGAAATACCAAATGGATCCGGCTCGTAAATGACCAAATGGATCCGGCTCAAAAAGGACCAAATGGTGCGGCGTTGGGCCAATGCTCAACCTATAAGTGAACACCGGCAGCAGACTGTAATGTGTTGCACCTTTATGTATAATTTTTACTTACCCGATAGACGTCAGGGCACCCACCAATTCACTGATTTTAACACCGGAAGGTTTTGTTAGTAATTGGACACAGTTGGGAATGGGAATGGTGATATTATCGTATTTGTTTTGGTGCGATAGTCGCGGCGTAATTCAATTGCGGTATTTTTAAACTGTAGCGAATTCAAACTCAACTTATGCGAATAGCGGTGGAGCAACTGCTCATTGCGGCGGATTAAACTCAACTTATGCGATAGCGGATAGCGGTGGAGCAACTGCTCTTTGCGGTGACTTATACTCAACTGATTGATGTAAAGGCAGAAGGCACAATCGATAGTTGACAAAACATAAAATTGCAACAATAACAATTTGCGCGAGCAACAATTGTGGAATTTATGGCCGCCATACTAGGCACATGCCCGTGTTATGGTGGCATTATGGTGGCATATTACATAATATTATTATGCTTGATTTGGAATTGGTGACCATTTTATTTTTGTTTATTAGATTATGAACCTAAGGAAGGAAAAGAGTCCAAAACAAAGAACTTATTAAACAATATTACTCCAGAAGATTTGTCAACTCAGAAAACTGAGGTTTTACGATACAGACATACAATGTTGTTTTATTCGGACCGCCTGGAAATTTACAGGGTAACTACTATTTTTTCTTAATTTATTCATGTATTATCAATGGACTGTTTTTGTATAATGAGTCTTGAGCAATGCTACATTTTAGCATCCTTGATGTGGCCTTTGCACTATAGAAACGATGAATTTTTCGAAGCTTTTAATAGATTTATGTTCCCATGTAGTAGGTCAATTTTGATTGATTATTGATTATTTAATACATCAACACATCTACCCTGATGACGATCACTGCAAGGCTATTGGAAGTGTTAGATGAAGGTGAATGAGAAAACACAATGCAACTTATAAAACACAAAACATATGCTTATTAATCTACAAAATTCAAAATGGCTTTATACACACAAATACTATATTTATGAAAACATCACAAGTACATGAACACCACACAAGACAACGTAATAAATTATACACAAATTCAACAAAGACAGAGTGTGGCAAAAGAAACATAGGCTATGAGGGTATAAACATATATAATCTCCTTCCTGATAGCCTAACAACCGAAAATAAAATAAGTATATTTAAAAAAAAAACTGTTTGCTCTCAAAATTAATGAGCAAAACCAAAATGTTCTAACTTAAAAAAATGTGTTACTTGGTATTAGGTAGTAAACCATCATTATTAATATTATTTGTATCCATGTATTAAGTTAACAAAGCGAAATATGTATATTTCTTTTAACTTTAAAAAAAAAAAAAATTTTACACCCAAAAATTCAACCAACATAAAATATAATGCTATTTTAATCGAAATTTAATGATTTTTTGGCAGACAGTGATTGATAGTGAATATTCCACTTACTCCAGTGATGAGTACGACAGACTGCGCATTAATAGTATCAGCAAGAGTGCCATAGAGTTGGCCCGAGAAGGTAGGGTGCGAGCCCTGACCTGTCTGTGGCCACATATCTCTCACATTCCCGTGCGTCTTTTGGTTCTCCAAAATCTCCCTGAAACTCTACAACCAATGGAATACAAATCGCTTCTTCCAACATGTGACGCTAAATCTACTCATTTCAGCAAAATAACTGTCACAAAGCGGGAAACTGATTGGTGTGAGAAAGAGATATTCAGGTAAAATACGATTTGTACATATTTATGGGTCGATTAACAGTGCAAGGGGCTTTCTCACTGAATATTTTCAAGGTTCTTTATTTTGTGAGACTGAAGTGACAGTTTCATTTGTACATATATAACTTATAATTATTAATTATAATTTTGGATGTAAAATGGTGTTTCAACTCCTTATTCTGTAATTTTCTCTGTTGCTCTAGTTTTTTCTTGGTGACTGGAAGGCTCTAGAAAGCAGGAACCGACTCGCAATAATTGTGGCATTCGGGACTATATAAATCCATCACTCTAAATAATGTGTTTCTGCTTCCCTTTTCAAATCTAATAGATCTAGAATACAGCATACAGCGTAATATTGTGATTTATAAATATAATGAATTCAGTTAGGTTATACAGACATAACCAGAATTTTCGAAAGTTATATAATCGGTATAAAGCACTGCAATTGCAGTGTCGACCTTATCTTTGCCTTACGATATTACCTGTACTGGATTGGTTAAAGACAAAAATTTACATGTAATTTTTTCAAGTATTGTATTGTCTACATGTTGGCTTTAACAAGAATATATTTTATATTTTGAATTTTCTTGTCGGCCCCTACGGGTTAAGACTGAAAAGCTGTGCCCACCAAAGAATAATGAACCATTTAAGAAAATAAAAAGAATTTTTGATGAAAATGTATTTTTTCCAAGACAAACATTCACCGGTTACGAATAACCAGACAATATTTTAAAATTTCCTACTACCACCACACTAAGCCGAAAATTTTGCTTGTGTCGTGATGGCGGACTTAGCCAGCCGAGGAATTGAACTCACAACGTATGGGTGGGACCAAACGCGATGCCAACTCAGCCACTGACCGGTTGTGAATATTTTGAATGTCACAATCGTCCTACATTGATACATTGTTTCTATATTTATGACAAATTTTCACTTTTTAGTAAGATAATAATCGAAGCACAATTAATTACTCATAATAATTCCCTAAGTTAAAACTACACACAGCCTATTTTTTATCATATCGACCCTTTGGAAAAACAAGGTTCCATCTGTTGCGGAAACGTCTTCAGAGTTCATTATCTCATGACGTTAAAGCAACAGGTGGAACCTTGTTATTTCAAAGGGTCGATATATCAATGTCCGCCACTATACATAATCATGTATTCTACTTATTTCGTGCTTCATTGTTCAACATTTCTAGTACAATTTGGGCGAATAACTGGAGTGACGATACAAGCATCTACGAAAACGGTGATGGAATAGAATCGCTATTGCCGTCAGCAAATTTAACCGATTGGTATACCAACCGAGCGCGTGAGATTGAATCTCTCTCCAGTTTACCGAGGTGTGCCCTATCTCTGATCACCCTGGCCCAGGAAGGCGGAGTTTCGGGACTGGAGACTCTCAAGTGCCTGCTGATTACACTCAATACTTTACTTTACGATGTTAAAGTTGAGGATATGGGTCTCACTCGTTTAGAAGGCTGTTCCCGATTCCAAGTAGCCAATTACCTGATGTCTAAGGTATAATTTTTTTTTTTAAACTTTTGAACCAAATTTTTATAGTCCCATTGCAGTTTTGTCAAAAATTGTTGTTTTTTTTTTCAGTCGACTGAAGATAGTGTTATTGAAGATGTGCGAAATATTTTATTTCCGTACTTGGAGAGATGTGAGAAATTATCTGACAATGCTACCTTAAAAGAGTCACTCTTCAAGGAGTATGTTGTAAATGTTGGCAAAGAAGACCTCACTCTTCCCATTACGGTGAGTCTCTTGCCTTTTTTTTCAGAATCTGGTTTTATATTAATTTTATTAGTTTTGTGAGATTAAGGAATACTCTTTAATTATTTTCAGATATTAAAAAATGCTGTTGAACTTAAACTGGACACCAAACAGTGTATGGCTTTGGCAAATGGTTGTCTAATGGCACAAGATTCACTGAAACAACTTCCGATGTGTTTTAAGATTTTAGATGCTCTCACCAAAGAAAGGTAACATTACATACCCGATTTGTTTTTTTAGATTACATTATTGGCTGAGCAGAGCGAAGTTCTGTTTTAATTTAACCGCTTTGCATTTCGTCTGTCTGTAAATTTGTTTGTCCATTCCATTTCAAGATGATGGCCCTTTTATTAGTTCAGTAAAGATTACTTTCAAATGTGAAATTGACGTGTTTATTTGGACTTTATTATTCGCAATTTTTCAATATTGCCTGAAAAAAGTTTGAAAAAAAAAAATTGTCATTGAGATAATGACGTTTCTTTGTTATAATGACAAATTATATAATTCTTTATTTAAATACAAAATGTTATGTAAAATATATTGTTTTTTTAAAAAAAAAAATTTTTATAGTGAATACCTCACAAGAGTACCAACTGCTCCCGTCTGGAGCCAGTGAGACTATGGCATCCCCAATTGGGATATGCTATGAGGCTGAAGGTAAGTGGGGAAAGGAAGGAGTCGAGGAAGAGGAAGGTGGGGAAGTACCTGGCTATTCAGATCTAGTCACTAAACACGGCTAAAGCCATTTCAAGCAACGTTTCAATTCTGAATGGTGGTTTTACACCAGGGCGATACTAAGAGTATCTTCCACTCTGGTTTAAAATTAAGTAGGTGGAAATATAAGCACCTACTTATGAATCTTATGATTTCTGAAGAAATTTTACAAAACTAGTTGTAGTTGTCTATATTGTATTATAAATGGCTTGAAACGTTTTGATTTTATTTTACAGTGACGCAAGTCTTGTTCCCTCACGCTTTGTGAAAGCTTTGGATGAAATGGAGCGTTTCCTAAATGCCTGCGCTCTTCTGGACTCACACGATGTCAGTGTTTCCTTTGCCGAGTTGAAAGCCCTCTCAACCAATCCAAAGGAAGTTCTCTCTCTCTTGACGAAGATGTCTCGCAATGCTTCCAACAAGTATGCTTTTTTATTATTCAGTGTGACAGATAAAATGATGAATTTACCTCCACAACAGAGAAAATCTCCATTTTGTGTTGGAATAAGCATTTGACTTACTAATATAATACATATAAACATATTGACATGGATTTAGTCTGGGTCTTGTGGTGGTGATTGCTAAGTTGTATGAACCTTACGAAAATAGTTTCTCACTTTTCTTATTATCCCAGCCATAAGTAAGGATTCTGTGTGTATATATAATAATAAAATTATTGTTATTTTTCCTTATAGAGTTCCAAACCTCACCTCAGCAGAGTGGAATGAGTTATTGGCAGATATTTTGGATTTACACTCCAAAGTATTTTGCTGTATCGACATTGAGTTGTGTTATGAGGTAGGATGATTATTTCTTATTGATTAACGTATTTAATGATTGAAAATTGAAACCGAATGAACACTGAACATAAAATCAAAATGGGATTTAACCTTTACGTCCCTGAAATTAATAATTACATACAATACGAAGGGGGTCACTAGTGCCCCCCATAAAATTGCGAAGCGATTGTGTCTCTTAATATTACTTTTGCCCTTTCCATAACATCGCCCCTGTTGACCCAGTGCAGACAATCATTAAGTAATTATCACAAAACGATAAAAGAAATATTACAAAATAACAATAATGCTAGCACACATAATATACGAGATGTGGCTATTAAATAACTAGACAGAAGCTGTAAAACATTTAATTTTGATTTCATACATATTTACTCATTATCATCTTCAATATACACCCCTCCTCTATCCCTACAACGCTCCATGCGAATTTTCCTTTAGGACGTGTGCTGCTTTCTCTTTCACATCTTCAACGGACTCAAATCTTATCCCTTTTAAAGCAGTTTTCACCTTAGGTAACAGATAGAAGTTGCACGGTGCAAGATCAAAGGTGAATAAGGTAGTGTAAAGTGTCAGTATAAATATTTTTGCGACGTTCTTGTTGATCAAACGTGAGAATTATTGGCACCATTTTGGCATGTCACAGACATGTCCTGACTTTTAGAATGTTGAAATTTTCCATACGCATTCTTTGTCAAGTCCTGCAGTGTCAGAAATGGCATGAATACTTAACCGATGGTCAGATCGAACCAGATTTTCTATTTCTTTGATATTCATCCGTTTTTGACGTAGAAGGGCAACCCGGGCGTGAATCATCTTCAACATCTTCTCGGCCATATTGAAAATGCTTAAACCACTCAAAAACACGTGCCATACACTTCTTTCAAAAAATTATAAATTTCATTAGCGGTTTTTCCAAGTTTCATGTGAAATTTCACAACAATTCGTTGCTCTATTATTACACTTTTAACATTTTTCCGGCGAAACAAAAAAAACAACTCTAATGCGAACGAAGGCTACGGCTATACGGATTTGTTTACAGAAGCGAGAGCCTTCTGCATTAGAAAAAGAAGGCTTCACGTTACACAACGGTCGGTCCCTGGCGTTTGGCGCATGCGTACTCCTTCTGTAGCAGTGTCTGTCTCGTTATTTAATAGCCATACCTCGTATGTAGGCTTGGCCTATTTCATCATATCGCTCACTATACACTACCAATGGAAATGGAATGTATAACCAATGAAATATGGTGAAATAGGCCAAGCGACGAGAGTACAACCCAAGTGTGAGAGTAGCTTAACTCGAATATACAAAGTGTCTAAGATTAAAGTGCTCTAACTTTGGGAGGTGATTCTGCATTTTTTCATTTACACACATTTCTAACATTTTCAGGTAGTTTTCAGGCAAAAATTTGAATAATTGTTTCTATGAAAAATATTTTTGTACGCGAAAAAACCCATGGAATTTCGAAATTCGAGATTTTTTTATTTCTACCATTGTGTAGAATCACCTCCCAAAGTTATCCAACTTTGCCCCCGGACATTTTGTATATTGTATATTATTGTAGCCCTTTCCAGTAAAATGCATATTTTACACCTGCCCTTGTAGGATTACCCAAATGATGGAGTTTGCGAGGTAAAATAAGAACTTAGATATTGCACAAAACTCTCATTTGGGGGAAATGTATTACCCCCCTTCGAAGCGTGAGTGTTAATGTAACAATTACTTGCTAATTCTGATTACATCTTATTACAGATATATGCATCCTCTCTCCTGTCCTCTGCTAACAAGATAAACATTCAAGCTGCTAGACAAGTCCTGACTTGCCACTCCACAATAGATTCTTCATCGGAGACTCATCCACTTCTTTCCAACAAACTACGACCGATTCACAAGATCAACATTTCCCAAAAGGTGCCCTTCCAAAGAAGTGTAGCTCTTATACTCGAGGCTGCTAAAGAATATTTTGATTCTGCATCTAGCATATCCGATATTTCCTTGGGTTATTCATGGTAAGTAAATTTATTCTTGTTCATAATGTCTGACTAATCAACTTTTTGATTGATGTATTCCTTCATTATTTGCCTTTTTAAAATTTTCTACGATTTTATTGATTTCTAGGGAATGCTTGCAACTAATAAAAGAAGAAAATTCCGAAGTACAAGATGAGAAGGATTTGATTTCTGCTCTCAAAATCATTGACGAGTTTGAACTGAGTATATTGCCTATTCAAGGTATAAATATGATTTTAAGTATTTCATTGCGTTGAAAAGTCTTAATAAATTACTCGGTGCCTATTAATTTTATTCTTCTTCTTGCAGTTCGATTATATACTCCAAAGATAGGCCTCATTGAAGACTGTCTTAACTCTAACAACAAGGCCCATAAAATGGTAGAAAAACTGCTTCAGCTTGCTAGATTCCTCAGAGTCTCAATTGACGACGAAATAAAAAGGTAAGTTGGTTTTGTTAATTACTTATAACACCCAAAGAAACGAACATAGTTACTCCAAGTCCAAGTTTTGCTCACTTGAACAACATTGTCACAAAATAACGTGACTTTAAAAATTCCATTGAATTACTTTTCATGCTACGCCAATAAATGATTAAATAAATAAATAGAGTGAAGTCTTGGCATAAAAACATTTTTTTTTCTCATTTCAGAAAAGTAATGATCCTGTCTCTATGCGCCGAGAAGGCCGCTGACAACGAGGACTTTGACAGTGTCCACTGGCTGTGCCGTCAGTTGCTGGTGACAGCGGGGGGTGGGGCAGCTGGGGTGGAGGGCGAGCGGGCGGCGCGCCGGCTGGGTGCAGAGACGGCTCTTGCTGACCCCACGCTGCGTCGGGACCTTCTCAACCTGGCGCTGCTGCATACCCACCCTCAGCATATTGAGACACTTGTGCAGACTAGGTAAAATTACTATAAAAGATTTCTCTGGTGATTATTTATTAAGAGCTCATTATGAACAACTATGAACCTTTTTATGACTTTCAAAACTTGCAACTGCCATAACAATGTGACATAATTAATGAACAACCAGCTTTTATAATAATAATCTTTAATTTAATAATTTTTAATCTTTTTTATCTTTTATAATATTTGTCTTGAAACAAAGCTAGGTATGTACTTATATTGTAAATTTTTTTTACTCTTATTATATATATTAACTACGTAAAAAATAAATTTGTTACAATAACATGCCATTATAAATATTATCCTATGGGTGTATTTCGCCATCCTCTCAATAAACTGTCAAAATAACTATCCATTATAATAAATATATAGTCGCAATAGGCAGAAAACTTACCTTTATATAGATTTATAACTACTATTTAGATTTGAATACCGTACAGTAAACTCAAACTTTATAAATAAATAAATCGTAAACTGAAAATATATGTTATCCTCTTAACCTTTTGAAAGCCAGCATAGGAAAAATATTTTTTTTCATTACGACGTAAGAAATTTGACATTTCTTGCGAATCCAATATTTATTTCAACATTTCTTTTGATATATTACAAAAATTACATGAAAATAATGTAGATTAAACGATCTTTCTGATAATACCTGAAATCTATTCTCTCCACAATGAATTTATATAAAAAAAACAATGAAAGAATATGGAGTTTCTAAACCAACTCCGTCCATATTTTGACGCGGCAGTCATTTTGTCGGCCATATTTCTTGCCCGCCGCATCGTAGACAATTTATTAAAATTATTTCGAGAGGCTAGACGCTATGCAGTATTTCGTTACGTCAAGAACGAGAATGGCCCAAGCGATTCTGACCTAGTTCTTGATACAATTTCTTTATACATAAGGGACAAAATCGCTTCCAAAATCGATGGTACACCGAGTACGTACGGCCAATGACAGGTTAATAGTGCTTTTAGCACCTATTGAAAGGATGGTGAAAAACCCCCCTGTATTTTACATGGATCTAATGGCGCATCACCACCCTCCCTGAGATCTAGAAGAAATAATAAAATTACTTTTGTTGATCTCATTTTTATGCTTTATTTTATCTATTTAATAGGTCTTATGTGGAAGCCGAAATGCTGCAATATGAAATGAATAATTTGGTAAACTTGACTAATAAATTTCACGTCAAGCAGGTGAATTTGCAAGACAGCATTGAATCAACTGATGATGATTACGTTGATGCTCTAACATCGGTGAGTATTTACTTCTAATATATGGTTCTCTTAAGCGGTGCAATAAAATAATACATTATTAGTCTAATAATTCAGGGTAAGGACAGGGAAGGTGGGGAGACCACACCCTGGTACCCTGGTTACTATGGTGTGCTCCTGTCCAGCTGACCCTCACAGCAAGTATATAAAATCAGTATGTTCAATTAATAAAACACAGATGAGCTCCGACGGGGTTCACAATATACAAGATTAATCGTATTAGCAGGTTAATCCAAATAGTGTGCAGCGTTCAACGAACAGTGGTGTTCAACAAACATTGTAACACGGAGTTTTAGGGTTTGCAGGATAGATAATTGGAAGGAAGAAAGGATGCATATTTTTTGGGAATATCAACTACAGTTATCTAAAACCAATTCATTCCTATGTAAGCACCAAAAAATCAGCGCGACCAATATATATATAAGTACATATTTGAAAGAAAGACAAACATTTCCGGGTTACAAATAACCTGACAATATGAAAAACGTCTACTATCCTCATTATGATAAATGTTTGTACAATGGTGGAGGACCAGGCTAGCACAGGAATTAGCTAACTAGCCTGGGTGGAAACCACTCGGCTAATAACCGATCAAATATATTTATTTACTTAATTTTTTGTTTTTGTTATGTATACTGTTGTTGCATTTGAAACTATGTACACATGCATAATGCAGCTTCAGATGAACTGAAAACGAACTGTAAAAAACAGGAGATCATATACTAAATAATGAATGTTGTTTGACAGGATTGGTTGAAAGTAGATGTAGAGCACAAAACAAGGTATGGAAAGGAAAAAGGATAACCAAATCACATAACAATGTGGTATCTCTGCGAAGGAATCCGAGCACAAAAAAAAATCACTTTATTTATTTGATTATAGTTTTTACAAAAGCCCAACAGTAATTCACACGCAATAATACCTTAAGGAAATTGCCATCAAACGATAAATAAGTGATAAAATGGTATTTTTCTTCAAAACTAATATTTTTCATCAAAACAAAAGAAAACACTTAAGGCTTAATTTGCGTTGACCGAAAAAATATTTCGGGGCGGAGAGGTATGAGGTATCCTAGAACGGGGAAGACGCTTAGACTCACAGTCGAGTCAGACCAGCGAAAAATATCCACTAGATGGTACCCTTGAGTAAGGTTTGCACGTGAAACGCTTAATAATGCGCATCTTTCAAATTATGTTTATTAAGTTGAATATGCATGTTTTAGATAAATTTCGATAGAAACATTACCTACATTTACTGAAAGAGCTCATGATTATACGATTCTTATCAGATTTCGATCAAACTTGTTTGACTAATTATTCGATACAATCAACTACGCTGCTAGACGGTAGGCAGTAGCTTATGACTCGTAACCGACAGTTTTTCACTGACAGGTGCCAAAACAATACGGTATTCAATTACGCATTATTATGTGATCATAATTATCTGAATATATTGGCAAGAAAAATAAAATATCGGTCATTTTCAATATTTCTCGGATTGCTAAGTCTAAGATGGAGAATATTTGAAATGACGCGCTGTCAGGCTTTTATGCTCTAAAATATCATTATTTCCATGTTGAGTCGATTTTTCTAACATATCTGTATACCAGTGTAATAGTGCTTAAATTTTTAATATATTTAAAGTGTTTAAATGCCGTAACGGTTAAAAATCAAGTTAATATTGTCAAAATAGTGTTTGTTGGTTAATAATTTGTTCGAGATGACTATTTTTGCAAATGCATTACTTTCAATAAATAAAGCATTAATCGAGTTAAGTGTTGTTGTGTATTATAGTTAATGGATGTATTTGTGTGATGTGATGTAAGTTATTCTTGTTAAGTGCATTACTAATTACATTTTAGTATAACGAAGTGTATGCATTCCACGACCAGAAAATGTGACGAAATTTTTTTCATACGAAACATTGAAACACTTCATAACTTATAAAATTCGGTTTTATTATAGATATTTGTAAATGTGTTCATATATTAGACATTTACATGAAATTTCATATAAAATATTTAATGTGGACAGAAAATTGAACTTCCTACGGCGGTTTAAAACTAAAAAACCCAAAGAATATATGCTTTTCTAATGTTTACGATTTTTTAGTAATTTATTTATAAATCCTAAAGACATGAGATGATTATTTATATATAGAATATGAATTAGTTGTCGAGAAAGCACTGTGTTCGGTTTATATGTCTCCCTATTAAAATTCGAAAGTATGTTATTTTTTAATTTGGGTGGAAAATTTTCAAAATCGTCAACACAAAATCACGAGCAATCGGAGAAAAATGTTAGAAATTCCGCTGTCGCTCCAGTGGTAAATTAATTTTAACAACAAGGAACGCTTTTAGTTTTCTGGTACATTTTTGATACTTTTTTACACAATTTTTACTCAATGTTGCGAACCATTCTGTCAAATTTACATTAGATTGTTGTTTCTACGCGTTTTTATTCTACACATCATTTCCTGGAACCAATGTATTACATTAAAACAGAATTGGGTGTATGATTTCCGAAAATATAAATTAACTATTTTAGAAAAAAAAAGTAACAATTTTCTTGATTATTAATTTAATCTGATTGCCTACAATGTCGAAATTTTTTTCTTATTAAGGAATTTAAATATTATTCAAAAACTTCCCAGGGAATTCCCCCCATCAGCAATGGTACGATAGATGGAAGGTGTTGTATCACGTAACCAGAAATAGCCAAACAATAGCCACCAGCAGTCATTGTGTTTTGCATAGTCGAGCATTGATAACTAAAAAAAATTCCACGAATTAAAAAAATGTAAAACCCATACCTGAGCTGTTCACTTACGCCGTTCTTCCATGGAGCTACCTTCAAGCGACGCGATCGCCGCTCGTCTGTATTTTCCATACTATTATTAGTGTTTGAAAACGCCGCTAGGTGCTACACTAGCAAATTTGTTTGACAGGTAGCGGTAGCGTCGCTTGTGAATAGCTACGTGGAAGAACGGCGTTAGAGTTAGTTACACCAAGCATATCATCGGTGCTTCATTTATTCCATTTTTTGTGTATATATATATTTTTATTTTATTTTCCGTTTTATTGTTTTTGTAATATATGTATAGTTTATTTGTATACTAAATAAATAATGGGTTTAATAACTTTTCTTTTTAAATTTTTAATATTAGGAATTACTTAATCTTAAAAATGAGCCCAGGGTTCCGTTAAAATTTAATCACAGTGTTCCACTGCAGAAAAAGTTTGGGAAACCCTGATCTAGGTTATCAACTTGAGAATATTGTCGATAGAATGTTAGATATACCATTGTTACAACTAACACAACTGTATAATTATAAATTTATGTGAAAGCCATGTAGGGCGTAAATAAATAAAACTAGGGATACGATTCTGCTCAACGGGCCACTCTACAACTTTTTAGAACGCTGGTTGTTTACATCGGCCACATAAACGGAATTTTTAGTAAAAAAGTCTGCTTGGACCTAAAATAATACATCGTAACATAACGCCAAACCGTTAGTGTGACCCCTTTCCTCATGTGCCCGCATTTTTTTCTAGTAAAATTTGACGTCCGCTCGCTCTGAGACTATCTCGAATACTGACGAGAATTGAATTCTGTTCTGGTTTATATAAGATAACAATATCTTAATATTGAAAAACGGTTTTTATTTATTTAAGCATTGTTTTAATGCTTTTAAAAATAATTTTATTTTCCAGCCGTTTAGACAACATTGTTGTGGTGATAAAGTATATTTTAATAATTCTTTTGTATTTAGAATTAAATGATACAATCGAACTTTAAGCTATTTTTAGAGGTTCTGTAAATATTTTTTTATACAATAGTTGTAAACATTTTAACACGTTTTGTTGTAACTTCTTTTAGAAGAATAATTTATTTGTTCAAAACATAATATTGTTTTCTGATAAACAATATAGAAATTTTCTAAAAACTGCATCAAAAACCGCAAATTATGCTGCGCTTGCGGTAAGATACCCTTAAACTTGCACAATCTTTTTGCACTGTGTTTTATTTTAATGTTGGTTTTACAAAAATAATTAGTAACGGTTAGGGAAAAGCGTCGTGGAACCAAAGGGGAGTGGACTCCGTCGTGGAGCCTTCATGCAACTAAGGTTGGGTCTTCAGGGAACCAAGGGGGAGTGGAGAGGAGAGATGAGACCTGGGAAACACATTGTGGAACCAGAGGATGTGGCCTCCTATCCAATGACAACCCTGGTGAACTTTATAAAAGGGGCTGGGTTACTGTTAAAGGAATGAGTTAAAATGGGAGACAGCACAATGGGCCTATGGCCTAAGTGCTCACGGGAACTACAAGTAAACCGTCTCCGCTCTTAAAAAAAAAAATAGGGAAAAGCGGGAACTGGATAGATTACATCCCGTTAGGAACCAACCATAATATTCTCATTTCAAAACCCAACACCTGTTTTATCTTTGAAATATTAAGTTTATTTTCATTTTAAATTTCAGCCACTAAATGAAAATAAAGGTATAATATCTGCAACACACATGATGCAAAAATACATCCAGAAACCTTTGTTGGCATTCAGTGACAAGAATTCATGGAGGGAAGCACTGAATATGAAGTTAGTATTTCAGATTTTATTCTCCTTTCTAAACTTATTCTAATAGTCGATTAAATAATGAATACTTTTTCTGTACAGTTGGATTCACGAGAAAAATGAGCCTGATTCTTCTGAAGAGAAACTGCAAAGTTTAGAGGATAGTAAAATAGCTTGCCACACATTTTACTCTTCCTTACACAGCGATTGCCACATTTCCAGTTTTTCCACTAATTATGACAAATTTACAATTCCCGATGTACCAGACAAGCAACTGGTTTTACTTCAGGCTCTATTGAGAAATAATTTATTACAGGATACTTTTAACTATGGCTGCTCGGAAGCTAAAGTAAATGAAGGTAGGAATACGAACAAATTACTCAATTATATCTGAAATACTTCTTGTAGGTATATTATTTTATTGTTTTATCTTCTTCTAGTTCTCGTCCAATGTGCAGAACATATGTTGGGAGAAGATACAGCATTATTTATCTCACAGTTATTGTGTGCATCTGATGATTCTGCATATAAGGAATGCCTTCAAAATATTCCCCTGGATTCTTCTTCAATAAATGGTGTTCTCTATTTCTACGCCCTTTTAAATTACATGGAAATATATAATTTACCAGACGGTTCATTTTTCCTCCTTCCTGCGCAGGTATGTTTTTGTGACTTTTTTTACTTACCTAGCTTCCTTCTTAACCCGGCGTCATGGGAATAGGTCAAAATGACCCGCCATGTTTTAAATTGCTTGTGTTTTATAACTACACGTGCGATGTTACCGCTATTTTCAGTAGCTGGAGATGTTGACTTTATTTAAGCGTTTTTAATGAGAAATCAGTCGGACGGCGATCGGTACGGGAGTTACATGTGTCGAAAGCTGAAAAAGGTGAATATTCCCCTTTCCCTTCGACCCTTTTTTGCGCTGACTGGATTCATAATGATGATTCTAATCAACTTTTTGTAATTGTTTCCAAAAATTTGTTTGTTCAGTTTCTAAAAGTGCTATTTCAATTAAAATAATGATAAAAAAGTTTTCAGTATGATTGAGCTAGAGAAAACTAATTTTGTTAACTTTTATTAAATGGTATGTTTGTCATTTTTTTCCGTTGGCGGCATGTATCTTTTCTCGGGATGTTTTTTCAATATGGATGAGTGTTTCAGGCTAATAATTATTGCTTATAATAATTGGTATGTTTATCGGTTAAAAAAAAAAAATATTTGTCGAAATAATGTAATGTTTTAATTCCTTTAATGTGCAATTCATTTTATAAGCAAAATAGCACAAATATAATGAAATACCTGGTGTTGAATAAACGGGTTATGATGACCCAACCCCCACGTACTTGTATCATTTTTCCACCCCCACGACGCCGGGTTAACTCACTATTCATATACTTATTACTAAAATAATCAACTCAGTAGTATTTTCTATGTTATGTTATGTTTATGAATTCTATCATTTCAGCTTGTTTCTGATATGATCACAACTGTTGAAAAGTCCTCGGGAGAACACAACAATTCCAAAAAAGATTTCCTTGTTTGCCGTGATCAATACGTAGAACTTTTAGAAGGAGAAAAACTCAATCAAATGGGATGTGATCTTGACATAAGATTGTTTATAAAAGACGAAGTTTACAGAAAGACTGCTATTATAAATTTAGCCAGGTAATCTGCTCAACTCATTTCCACCATTTTTTAAATTATTTTTTTAAAATTTCATTATAAAAACTGCTACTGTCAGAGTAATTTGTCAGCAGGTTAATTTTAAAATCATATTAATTTAATAATCACTAAAGTTTAAATATGATGAAAAATTACAGTATAGGTAAAACATTCATGCTCAAACATAATCATCGACATAAATCACTTAAACACTGTGGGCATGTTGAATGATTAGACAAAATATCATATAAATGAATAATACCTACTCGATTTATAAAAACAATTGTGAAAACTATATAACAATTACGTACACCTAAATATTATAATGATTTCAGCAATTAGTAATAAAACCAATGGTTACTAGATGTAGGTAGAGGCAATATAAATATAATTTTTTTAGATTTATTAACCACTTTACCAGCATTTCTAAGCTAAGTATAATGAAACCAATTTTAAACGTTATTGAGTTATATGACCGGCTTCATACGAGTAAGAGTTTGTCTTTAAAATAGAAAATAAATCTGTTTTTGGGAATGGACGACCGCCTCTCGACTCGCAATCCGAAGGTCGCTGGATCGAATCCTGGCGTGGGCAAATAAATTTTATTTGATTGATTTGTGTTATTTCACAATTAATTGATTAAAATATATGTATAGTATATTTGTGGCACGTTCCAGAGTGGAAGATATTCTCAGTATCGCCCTGGTGTACGATCAACATTGCTTGAATGGCTTTAGCCGTGATTGGTGACCAATAGCCAGGCACTTCCCCACCTTCCTTCTCTTAATTTCTTCTTATTCACATAATTTTTTTCTTAAAACGGAACCGGTGTCGATTGAACGTGCGGGAGCTGCCTATTAAGGGTACCTGATTCAACCTGGGCACTTATTTTAACCAGTAAGTCTCCCAGCCCTATGGAATCATAACTAAGAGCTTTTCTATAACAATTTTAAAAAAAATTGCTGGTTGCAAAGGGTTATGGTAAAAGCAAAAGTTACAAAAATGTGGATTAAAGTTTAAAATTAAACACTTATATTTTGTGGACATAATGTAATAAATGGCAGATTTCTGTGGAATTATAGTTAGATAGGTACTTATTTTTCATTTTCCCGAGTTAAGAATTGAATTGAAATCGAAAATATTCAGGCAGTAAATCTACCTAATTTATGCCTGTTTACTGCTCATATAATGATTGTTAACATTTATTTTCTTTTTGCAGGACATCAAACACTGATACATTTAAAAAGGCAATGGATCTTGCCTTGAAGTACCATATTGATGAACAGGAAATAGTACTTGCCCATGTCTCGTTTATTTTACTCAATTATTCCAATTTAGGTTTTGCAGAAAGTAATGCTGTCATTTCTCACCCAAGTTTAGTGAGCATTCTGAAGAAAAATCCAGATTATGCTATTGAAAGGTAAATTCTTGTTTTCGTAGTATTGTTAACGAATTAGATTTTTCTCAAAATTTCAAGGGTGGTAGATATATTACTGCAAGGGCGGATTTAAGTATATTACTTGACGGTAATTTTGTGTACTGTGGATATTCCACCACATAAAAGAAAACTGTCTTTAATATATCTAATTTTTCTATTGTTTTGACACTTTCATAAACCTTCCTATAGGTACATACTTGAACTTGAACTTAACAGTAGGTAAATGTTGATTTTTTGCCCGTCTGCCCCTTGTGCCCCTCCCAGAAAAAAAACCTAGATCCGCCCTTGTATTATTGGAGGGAAAAACAATGTGTTAGAGATGGATTGGATAAGAGATGGCCCAAAGGTTTAATGCAAGTGTTTCAATCCTTTTTGAAGCAACCTTTTACCCAATTTTTCGTGGAGACTTCTAACAAGAATCGTACAATTTTTACTCTTACTTTTTTTTTAGTTCTAAAAACTTTGACCATTAGCAGATAAGCATGAATGTAGCAAAACCAATTTGTCCTAACATCAGGATATAATATATAGGAGTTAACGATTGTAATTATTGGGATTATCCGAAATTTGCTCTGCAATCAGTCGGTTGGGAACCCTTGGTTTTTTTTAACCTTTTGAGAGAGAGAGAAAAGAAAGAACCATTGCCGTTAATATGCAACAGATATCATAACACCATTTGTTTAAAAGTCTCAAGATATTGCTAATAAGTCGTATGACACATACTCAGTAATACATTTTTGATTTATTTTCCAGATTGCGTGAAGACGTTTGGATTTCAATACACGGAAACGATTATCAGGGTTTGATTTTGTACTTCAATGCTATTAGCAGCATCAGCAGCAGCCATGTTATTCATGGACTCAATGGGAAAGATCATGTAAAGCTGATAAAGAAAGTCAAATCAGCTTGTTCTAGTTAGTAATCCAAGCTTTTAGAATTCCATACACATTTATTTTTGTGAAGTTTAAAAAATGATTATTACTAAAATGCGTTGAATATTTTTTGTTTTAGATCTTGACTATAAGTTCTTGATAAAATCTCCTCAAGACAATGAACTGGTGGATAATTTGTTGCCATACTTGACCAAAGACAATATTGGACTAATAGCAAAGTTACTCCGAAATCTACCACCGTGTTTGAATATTGATTTCAGCACAAGCTCCTTGTACCAACAGTGGCTTTTGAAGCATTTCTTCGAAGTGAGTAAAAATAATGCAGTGATGCCAACAATGTATTAATGCTTTGTTTCCTGAAATAATTTTAATTAATAAAAATTTAGGTTCCAGAAAATATGCAATCTTCAAAGAAATGGATGCAACAATACAGGGAATGTTCCAGCTATTTCAGTAAACTAAAAAAAGAGGATTTGTTACTGCTGATCAAAGAAATACTCTTTAATCAAGATGGCTTACAAAAGTAAATGTTTTAATTTTTACATAAGCAATAAATATGAACTAATTTTTCTATCTAGTTTCAACACTCATTGAATATGTAGTTGAAAAATTACTGAATGAACAATGTGGTATTTTGTTTTATTTATTATAGTTAGGGACATTTTTTCACTCAATACCTCATGATGGCAATGACATTGCAACTGAATATACTTGATTTTAAAATCTGAAGACAGAACAATATGTACAAATTTCACGACACCAAAGCACCCAGTTAACGCTTTTAATGAAAATTTTTTTTTTTCAGACTACCGGCTAACACAAGAATTCAAATTGCCAACCAAACCGAAGAGTATTGTCAGCATGAACAAAGTAACGACGAAAGTAAATCCCAAATGAGGTAAAAATTTGCAGTTATTAACTTGATTTCATTTAGGTTTTTTTTATGCATTTCTCTTTTTTATTAGTTGTGAGGCATGATTTTTTGGGAACGTGGATATTGATAAATTGAAATAATTCAGGAGAGTCAATTTTGTAATCTAGTATTTTATGTGATAATATTATTCTTCTTTCTAAAAGTTTCAATAGAGCAATTTTATCCAGGAGGTAATTGTAATCAATGTTTTGTATAGGAATATGCAATTTATAGTTTATAAACCTAAGAAACTTCCGTTGAATCTTTTTAACGTTACCTTCTGAAGATATTCTTAAAGGGATCCTAAGAATAATTTTCTGTAGATATTGTTTGAATTTTTTAAATTTTAAAAGAAAGACAAACATTCCTGGGTTACAAATAACCCAACAACATTTGAAAATCTCCTACCTACTACATAATTAAT
The DNA here is from genome assembly GCA_951813805.1 of Limnephilus auricula. NCBI lineage: Eukaryota > Metazoa > Arthropoda > Insecta > Trichoptera > Limnephilidae > Limnephilus > Limnephilus auricula. Next base: position 23,063,674 of record OX638390.1, on the reverse strand, counting down.
TTTGATTTATTTACAGTAAGTGTATTATTATTAGTATTTATATGTCGGGTCAGTGACTGAGTTGGCATTGCGTTTGGGTCCCACCCAGGCGTCAAGAGTTCAATTCCTCAGCTGACTAAGTCCTCCATCACGACACAAGCAACATTTTCTGCTCACTGTGGTGATAGTAGGAAATTTTCAAATATTGTCAGGTTATTCGTAACCTGGGAATGTTTGTCATTGTTTTAAAAATAAAAATATGTATATAATTTTTTTAATAATTTCAGAGGGAGCAGTCAAGAGGAGCAGAGTAATAATTGGGAAGATGCTGGAGAAGAAATATCAAACTGGGCTAAATTTCTAGAACTTTTTCATTCCGATTATATTAAGTACATCATTCAAAGTTCAGAAAATAATGATCAGCTATGGAGGTATGTTTTAAGGAAGATAATATTATTGATTGCGTAGCGAAGTCTAGTTTTAATATTTATATTTTTGATTTTTTGTTGTTGTTAGTTGTTTTAATATATCCTGTTTTAACTCGACCGTTTGGCATTTTATCTTTGGAATAATAGATTCTTGATCTTTTATCTGCATTTATTATATACTTCGCGTATTACAATATTGACCTCGTTAGTCGACCTAACTAGAAGCTGGCTAAATGGATTCTAAACAGTGTGTTCCAGTGAACACACACTCAGTGCTGCTTGACCCTCTGTTGGTTCCCACAGGTACTGGACTACCTGCCATCTAGCGGAATCTAAGGACAGCTCTTAGCACTGCCATCATGTCTAAAATCCGAAAGCTTTTAGATACACTACACACATATTATCTAATATTACTTACTCAATATATGAAAATATAGTTTGTTATCCACTTGAGCGATTTTTGGCTTATATATTTGGTTTTTTTTTTGTTTAATCGAGACAAATATATTTATTTCGCGTGGTCACTCCAGTGGTTATGCACTTTCAATTATTATTGTGTTAATTATACCTTTTTTTACAGAGATATTGAATCCTCCCGTGGAGTCAAATCAGAAATGTTGAAACCACTTCTAATGTTACTTTGTGATAAATCTCTATCCACCAGGAATTTAAAAATATTAATTGAAACATTAAGCAATGATTTACTTCTAGATGAGGTTTTATTGCAAGGGTTAGCTATAAGATCCTTAGAAAAGGGGTAAGTTTAAAATATATCAATATTCAGGATAATATTATATATCTTTTTATAAAAATTGTCTTGCAATGATTATTTTTAATGAGTTATGTAACCTTTTTTGCAGCATGCTGATAAGTATTACAAAGCGGGTTATTGATCTTAAAGCGGAGAACATTGTTATAAATGAAAGTATTCTGGATAAACTGAAGCCTTATTCTACAAGTGCCCTATTGTCATCGAAGCAGAGGCTTGGCTTGATGTCCTTGTACAAGGTTTGTATTGCAGCTTACTTTTACGTCATATACTGGCGGATAGATTTATGATAATAATTATAGCACTACATTCTAGATCTAGGTCTGCTCTATGTGCGGCCCGAGGCGCCCTTAGGTGCGGCCCGCATCTATACCATTCAAATCCCCGTGTGGCCCTTGGAAAATTTTAGGTTGTCAATGCGGCCCGTGGTGCAATTTGGGTTGGCAAGGACTGTTCTAGATCAATAGTAATGCACTTCGTAAGTAATTAGTTTTCAGAAAAACTTTTCCTCTAATCTATACACTTGTCATTTCAGACCGAGTCAGACTATGAAGATATGAAAATGTTGATTCAAATTACTATGGAGATTATTTCCAGCACTTGGAATGAAGAAGACTTTGAAGATATTAAAGGTATGTTCACAGCAATGTCTTAAGAATCGTTTAGATTAATGTTTTTTTTATTTTTTGGTGGTAGGGAATCTCGGGGTCAGTGTGATAGACGTATGAATCTATCCACTGCGGTGCAAGGCGATGTTCCGAGAGAATCCTGCTGGAGAGGTCAAAAGGTCTCCCTCAACTAGTCTCTCTCAAACCGTCCTACCATGCAATTGATGGGCAGCTGCATCCGCTGCCAAGGTCCGGACAAACCTCGCCGCATGAACCCGGGCACCCCTGCTAAGTCACCAAACATAGCGAACTACTTGGGGTGACCTATGGCAGAGGTGTTGCTAATCCCATAAATGGTTCCCGGGGCAGCGGTACCCATACCCGCCTACCTACCGGGTATTTGGAAGGCGGTACCCATACCCGCCTCCCAAATCGAAAATTTGTTGCCAACACACGCACTATACTCTCGTGGCTTGGCCTATTTCACATTTTCTCTTTTACTTTTAGTAGTTTGTATTTTAATGAAATCTTTTCCTCAAAGATATTATTGATATCCTTTAAAATTTAAGTGTAAACCTTAGAAATATGTATATCATAAAACACTTTGTAAATTGAAGATGCATCAGAATTGTTTGTATTAGGTATATTGTTGCATATTTTTTTTATTATGGTCCTATATTTAAATGTCGTTATTTTATTGGTCAATGACATAAACATATTATTCACTGTCATATATAAATGTATAGACTGTTTATAACGCAAATAAATAAAATAAAAATAAAATATATCATTCGCCCACGCTCGCCATACATTTCCAATCGGAATGTATAATTAGCAATATCGACCCTTGGAATAACAAGGTTTCCATCTGCCTTGGTAACGTCGTGCGATAATGGGATCTATAGTAAGCTACTTTAGAGTTTATTATCGCATGACGTTACCTCAACAGATGGAACCCTGTTATTCCAAGGGGTCGATATGCTGAAATAGACTGATGGCAACATTAGATGTTGTCTAAAGGTGGATTTAATATTTATAGATATGGATCTGGCAGATGACAGCATTAGATCAAGCACCTTCTTGAAGCTTCTTCATAAAGCAAATACGTGGAACCAGTTGAAAGTTTTAGTAGATTTAATTAATATGTGGCCATCTTCAACTTCCGTTAAGTAAGTATTAACTAAGCAAAGTCCATACATAATTTCTCTGTCAAGATTTCACTTCAACAGTTATTATTAACACTTATGTTTAATTTTACCATAACTATAAATAAAACAAACATTTCAGCCAAAACGATAATCCATGTTTGTGCCTGATTGTAAAATTGTTGGATAACGAACAGAAGATAGAAGACAATATTCCGCTTTTAAATATTTTATTGGAGAAAAATACAATACTGGAAAATGTAAGAAAAAATACTTTTATTAGCCGCTGTGCTCCTTAGTTACCTGTTCTTACAGTTTTATTGTTATTGTTGTAATTCATGTGTTAACATTTTTACAGGATATAAAATGGATAATATCTTCTGAGAATACGTGTCATATTGTAGGAAAGATATGGCTGTGTTTACTTTCCAAATATGAATCCATTCACTCTGCGCTACCTTCTATATTGAGCGCTGAAAAGGTATGTTTTGAAAGATAATTTTTTTTTTAATATTATCTCCACACAGGAGGCCCCGAGGAAAAAATTCCCTCAGGGCCTATGTCATCTTTGAAGATGCTGTGTGGAGGGTTTTTTAAGGGAAAGGAAGGAGAGGGAAGTCCTGGGAAGGAAAAAGGTTTGAGGGGTGGGTAGGAATCTGGGGATAAATATGTCCAGGAGTTATAGACATGTGAAGCCATCCCTCCCACTGCGGTGCAAGGCGATGGCTAGAGAGGGTCCGGCTAAAGAGATCAAATGGTCTCCCTCATCGTCTCTCCCGATCCGGCCTGCCACGCAGATGGTCGGCAGACACATCCGCCCCCAAGTCCCAGACAAACCTAACCCCAGGAACCCGGGCACCCCTGCTAAGTCAACAAATGTAGCAAATCACTTGGGGTGACTGTGAAAGAGGTATTGGTTGTGCAATAAATGGTTGCCGGGGCGGCGGTACCCATACCCGCCTCCCAAATTGATAATTCTAAAAAAATAATTACAGTATGCACCCACATACTATCAATGAATCAATATGTATTTTCAATAATCATTGTTTATTTTAGGTTCTACCTGACTTTGACCAACAAATCGATGATAATCTGATATCTTTGATCCTTAAAAAGGGTCTCTTCACTACCATAGTGAAAACGATATTATACCCAAAGTGTGTTCAATTCTTGCTGAGAAAGGAAGCCATAAATAATATCAAGCAAGACGATGAAGACATTCACAATCAATGCTCGTACACCTTAAATACAGCAGTGAATGATTTGTTGAATAAGAACTATCTTGCGGAAGCTGGCTCTCTTAAACTGGCAGCTATGGGGATTCCTCACACACTAAAGGGCTTTTCTCAGGCAATCAAAATAATGAAGCGATAATCAGTGTCATCAATTATATTATGTAAATTGTAAATGTATCTTCTATATTAATTTATTCCAATATGCAATAAACCCTGATTGAATTTTTACTTATATTTTTTTTATTTTTTATAGTGAATACCTCACAAGAGTCCCAACTGCTCCCGTCTGGAGCCAGTGAGACTATGGCATCCCCAATTGAAGTATGTTATGAGGCTGAAAGTAAGTGGGGAAGGAAAGGAGAAGAGGAAGGCGGGGAAGAACCTGGCTATTCAGATCTAGTCACTAAACATGGCTAAAGCCATTTCAAGCAACGTTTCAATTCTGGATGGTGGTCTTACACCGGGGCGATACTAAGAGTATCTTCCAATCTGGAACGTGCCACAAATATACTATACATTATTTTAAATAATTAATTGTGAAATAACACAAATTAATTAAATAAAATTTATTTGCGCACACCTGATTCGAATCCGCGACCTTCGGAATGGGAATCCAACGCCCTACCGCTGGACTACGCCGGCCGTCTTATGTCGTATGTGTTTTAAAATTATGAATGAATAAATCAAATACGGTCACGATTTTTTTTTATTATTTGTAAATTATCTTTTTACTAAGATACTATTATTACACACTAAAAACACTTTTTTTACAGACTTAAAGAGGAGCGCACAATTGCATCAAGTTGTATGGGTTCCTAGCACTGTTGGCGGACAGTTCCTTCACTGTGTCTGGTCCCTCTCGCAGCCAAAGTCTGTCTCTGTAGTAATCTGTGCAACTTGCAAACTCCTTGTCGTTGTAATTCTTGACCTCAATGGGTATAAACGGATCCAAGTGCTCAAAGCCCTTAAAAAATAAGACAAAAAGTTGAAGTCATCAGGGTGACAAATAATAATGAAGCCGATTAACTCAAACAGAGAAATAATTTGAATTCTACACTTTTGTGCTGCTGGCTAGGTCAGTAAAGATGGTTTTACAAAGTTAATTAATGGGTTAAATACATAAAGGGGTTTGTATTTTATTTGGTTCATTCAGGATAAATAAAATGGATGACTTTTAATTTTCAATTTAAATAATGCTGAATTACATTAATAACTCAGGAACGGGACATACGTCATTCCTATGTCTACCTACAATTGTCGTGAAAACAAGCTTATGTGTCCAAGCGGTTAAAATGTCCAAAAATGAGCTTTAAAATGTGGGGCTTAACCGCTTGGGCACATAAGCTTGTTTTCACGACAATTTAACGTAGGTAGACATAGGAATGACGTATGCGCCCCGTACCTGAGTTATTAAAAGCAAAAAAACCACTCTCCAAAAATGACAAAATTGAATTTTAAATGCCAATATATGCGCAATGTCTGTAGCTACAAAATGGTTTTTGAGATCCTTAAAAAAATCAACCGCAAATAGGGTTAAGATGAAAATCACCACTATCCACAAAAGCCAATCACAAGCCTGAATTCAAAATAAATTCAACACGACTAATGAACACATTATTACAACATTTTTAATTATAATATTTCACTTTCAATTATACTTTTTAAGTTATTACTAAAAAATCTGTGTCATTCACAAAAATCATTATTTGATTGGTTTTTTGTGATTTACCGAAAACAGTACTTTTGGAGGGTGGCGTTTTAGCTTTTAAGCCCCTCAAATGCAAAATAATTCCATTATTTCATATCAAATCTATTACTGGAATATGTATTTCCAAGCAAATAAAAACTCAATATGTATAAGCCAAGGTTTTATGACTTCTTCAAATTGACTATAAATAATCGATGGCCTACCTCTTTGGTGAGTAGATATCTCGGGTAATAAGATTCTTGGTGGTCAATCGGGACGGCAACTTTATCAACAGTGAGGACACTCACAGCATTGCACTGCAAGAAACAAAATTTTATATGGATTGACCGAATAGATTACAAAAATTCATTTAATTTTCAATACCTACAATCTTTGTTGGAAATTTCAATGATTACAATTAAATGATAAAATTGTCAAATTATATAATAATAATTAAAGAAATTAAATGTCAACTAACCCAATCATTCTTGGTCAATTCCTTAATAGCTAAAGTCAAGGTGACGTATTCTGGGGGAATCTTCTTTCTGGTTTCAATTTTCAGTCTTGTCTCGGGATAATAGAAACAATTGAAACCATCAATGGCCACAAATGTTTTACATCTACAAAAAAATTAACACAATGTAATATATTATCACCAAATATTTGAGCGAACTCTCGATGAATGCTTTTAACAAGCAATGTTCTGCATCTCTTAAACCAGTTTTTTAAATTTTTTTTTTTTTTTATTTTTTTTTTATTTATCAAAAATACATTTGTACAAAATAAGGGTAGTCCCACAAAGCTGTCATATGGCAGCTTGTCTGTAGGTTCTACAATTTATCACTCTTAAAATTATACATAAGGAAATATTTGTTAATACATATTATATAGTTTTAAGGACACATTAGGATAGATCACATAATAATATTAGATTATTTGAATTACATCTATAAGATATTTCAATGTACATGCCTAATAATAAGATATATAGGCAGCTACATTAAGATAATCAATTCAACATATTTAAAGATACATGGTGTTTTCGTTAATTAACCACATTTTTATCATTTTAGGGCATAATCTGTCATTTTTTTCAAATTTTAAGTTTTTATTTATTTTATTGAAAATCACTGGTATTTAGTATTCAAGAATACGGCTTCCATATTTATTTAATATTCGAGGAGTTTTTAGGCCCTTTCCTTCTTTAAATCTTGTGGTATGTTTATGTACCATTGGGTGTTTATATGAGCTTTCCCCCGCGTTATCCATAATTGTAATGAACCAAAGGAGACCTTTTGTTGTAAGTATGCTCTCTGAGCCATATAATAGTTTTAAGTTATTTCTCTCTCTGTAAATATTTGGTGTAACAATTTTTTTTATTATGGCAGTTTGTAAATTTTGAATATATTTAATGTAAATAGTGTTTGCTTGTCCCCAGGTTCGAATTCCATATCTAAGGATGGATTCGACCATAGAAAAATATATGAGTTTAAGAGTGCAATGAGGCAAAATAAATTTTAATTTGTAAAAGTTACTAGCTATTGATCGTAGCTGGTTACAAATTTTTGCCACTTGTTTATCCCATTTAAAATTATTATCAACAATTATTCCCAGATAAATTAGTGATTAATAATTAGTGATTCCCAAAGTGGTTCAGGTGGACCCCCAGGGGTCGGCGGGGTCTACGTTGGTATGATAACAAAATGGGGGTCCACAAGTTGTATGTGGGGGTCCGCGAAAATTTATCTGGTTTTGATAGTAAAGAACAACAATTATGTCTTGGCTATACCTATCAATGTAGGCCAGTGGTTCCCAAAGTGATTTTTATTAATATGGAAGTTATTATAAATATCGATGCACAAATTATTTGCGATTTTTACGTCCTAAGTAAAATATAGAATTCATAACCTGAAATTCTCTCCTCCCCCTCCCAGAATGGATGGTAAACACCGGGTGCCTATCCGTTAAGTTTTTTGATTCCTGAAATTATCTAGATACCCCCCCCCGGGAATGGATGGTTTTATTGCTAAGTCAGGAATTTTGGCGGGATCACGCTTTCCCTTCTCCGGGGTCCATGGGCAAATTTTGACTATGAAAAGTGGACCATGGGCCAAAAGAGTTTGGGAACCACTGTCTTAAACAAATCTACTCTGTAATAGTAAAATACTGACTAATATTTTTAAATTATCTTACAATCCTTGATTTGACAGTACTTTGATTTCATCAATCAAGGCAACTATAACTTCATTAGAGTATTTTATTCTGTTAATCCCGTGATCAATTAGTTCAAGAAGGCTTGCTCCAGCGGGGGTCACTTCGCGTTTACTCCAAATGTATTCTTTTGACACCTTCAGCTGAAAAAACAAAAGTTTTAGATGTACATGTGTATTATGTAACTTATAAAAGTGAAAATTTAAAAATGTTACGTGTACAGTAAAAAACCCTCATATTAAAAGTTCACACATTTTTAAGACTTTAATTTCTCCTTTTCTTCACCGAAAAACCTTATATAATTCAGATTCACTGAAGTCGGATATTTATTTTCCGTGTTAGTTTGTAATTATTATTAAAAATTCTTTGTAAATTATTCAGTTGGTGGTTACTAGTAACATTAAGTTCTTACTTCTGGCTTCTTTAGGTGCACCTGGTTTTGCAATTTGAAATGAACGAGCCACTCTGCCGCATCAAGTGGAATTTCTACAAACCCCTCTCTCGTGGCGGAGTTTGACACTTCTTTGGTTAGAGCGGTTCGTCTTAACCAATCGGGCACTAAACAAAATATGTTTGATTATTTAAAACACATTAGTATAATAGTGATTCAGAGGAGTCAAATTCACAACTATGCATCTTAAAGTGAAATAAATAATAAAATAATTTAAATTTAATGCTTGTGTCAGACAAAGCTTTGAGAGTATAGCATCGTATGACACAACCATTAAATTTTAAATAATACATTTTTTAAATATCAATTAGTCCAATCTTTTTTTTTACTTTTACAAGTCACTGGTATTTCAGTTGGTTTTTAAGCTTGGCTTGAGAGATAATATCATATTAACCACTCGAGCGCTTTTTGCCACATTATGGCACTATTTCCAAAATCTCGGATTGCTTTGTTGCCAAAATGTGGCAAATTTAATTTATTTTTTATTTTTATTAAAACGACTATATAATATATTGTACATTCAAAATATAACAAAATAAATATTCTCTAGATTCTTTAAAATGTTTTAAGGTTAAATATTTAATAATTTTTTTTTATAAATCCTACAAATATGTGATAATAGACAAAAGATAGGGGAATTCATTGGCTACATAGAACTATAATCAGTTTGTATGTCTCCATATTCAAATTCGGAGGTATGATTTTTTTAATGTGGGCGGAAAAATTTCCTTTAGCAATCCGAGGAAAAATATTTTAATTGCTCTATCGCTCCAATGGTTATATAATATTACATTCATCAAGTTGCTTTCTGGACTATAATCCAACTGATAACATTCAAGACCGTAATAATGAAATACCGGCCCTTAGATGTACTAATCTATGGATTCTTTTTTTTTTAATTACACTGATAGAATCGGATTTATTACATTGAACGAAGAACCTTCATGAAAGTAATACTTGATTATTATATTTGTATCTGAACGGGCAAAATGTCTTTATTTTTAAATTTTTACTTTATTATAACAAAAAAGAATGTAAAATAATTTTACCCTGCTAATGAGTTCAATGAAGGAAACAAATTGATTGATGATTAGTCTATTATTACATATTGCATAGAAACAATAAAAGAAAAATATACTAACCCCAAGGAACATGAACTAACAAAAATCCTGACTCGTAGGCATATTGGATTAAGTGAGCCAAAGTTAGGGATTTTCCTGTACCCAAATCACCATCTGTACAATATGTTAAGGTTATATATGTTTTTATTAAAAAGTGCCATTTTAATGGAAATAAATTAATATAATGTACATATTAAAAGATTCTGTAAAAAGATATGGGGAATGTTTTAACAACTTAATTGAAATATTATTTTGGCAAAGAACAGATAATATACATACAATAAATCACTATACTACACATATGCATTTTTTTTGTAAACGATGCAAAGCTTATTCACTGGAGCGATTTAGGTCCAAATTTGGACCACTTTTATTTTTCTGCGATTTATATCGGTCCAAAATTGGACCACATTTAAAGAACCTACAAATATGGAATAAACGATGAAATCTAGGTGGATTCATTAGCTTTAAACCACAGTAAACAGTTTATATATTTCCATATTAATATTTTGACGAATGATATTAATTAAATCGAATGGCCAAATCAAAAACTGAACACCAATCCCTCGAGTGCTTAACCTCTCATAGGCCGCAGTCCCCCCGGCGGGTCCGGATGTTTGAAGCGATTTTGCCCCTTATGTATAAAGAAATTGTATGAAGAACAAGGTCAGAATCGCTTGGACCATTCTCATTCTTGACATTACGAATTACTGGATAGCATTTAGCCACTCCGAATAATTCATATTAATTGCTAAAGACACGGCGGGCACCAAAGATGGCGGACAAAATGGCTGCCGCTTGATAATATGATAGCTGGCACATTCGAAGTCTATATTTATTCATTGTTTTTTTATATAAATCCATTGTGCAAAGCACAGATTTGAGTGATTATTAGGAAGTTCGTTTTATCTACATTATTTTGATGTAATTTTTGTAATATATCACAAAAGAAATGTTATAAAAATTGAATTAGTAAGAAAGGTGAGAACTGTCAAATATTTTACGTCGTATTGAAAAAAAATATTTTTTGTATGCTGGCCTTCAACAAGTTAAAGGCACTTCTATAACACATCTATTCTATCTTCCGGGTGATTACTGCGCTCTTGAGGTGATTTTTCATAAAAACAGTACTATAAAAATTTGTCAAATATTATTATCATATAATGTTATCTGTGAAAAGGATACATAACACAAATCGGTTAACAGGTTTGCTTAAATCACTCTTCTTGATCAAGTCAATTATTTCCAGGGCCGGCTCCCGCACCATCACACAGGTTTCAGTGAAGGTTTGGGTTTGTTTGACGAAAGACGTTGGCAGGCCGCCATGTGTAAATACATTCTTACGCACTGCTTCATCCAATTTGTAGAACTGAGCCAGGTTATTCTGTGTATGATTAAGCTGTAACAAAATTTTAAAACCATCTTAAAACTTATTTTAATATTATAAATTATTATATTATAACCCATAATGACATGTATCTTTTCTCGGAGGTTTTTTCAATATGGATGAGTGTTTCAGGCTAACAATTATTGCTTATAATAATTGTTACTCTTTGTGCTATGCATAAAAAAAAGTCTTGTCTTAAACATTAGTTTTTCAATTAAAAATAATACTTATTATAATTATTTACCTAACCGCCGCCGCACTTTTAGGCACAGGTCATGGAAATTACACTTCATTTCAACAACTATTTACGTGCACAAAATAGGTTAGTAGTTCTTAGTTTGGGTTAATTGAAGTAATTTATGCATATTTAGGTTGAAAAAAAACTTTGGCAAACATCAAATTTATACTAAAAAAATCCAAAATGACGGCAAAGAAATCGTTTTATAAGGGAAATTTTTAACTTTGAATAAAAATAGAATTTTTATGAATCTTTTAGCATCTCTCCCGAATAAATAGTTTTTCTTGTACTAAAAGTTTAAGTTGAAGTGTAATTTCCATAATGTGTGGCTTAAGGCCGGTCTCTTGTGACCAATTTAACAAACAATACCTCAAACATTACCATAAACATGGGGCAGGGCCACAACGTTTGTCATTTTCCATGGGCCACGGAAAGTAAAAACATTGTGGCCCGACTTAACTATCCACAAAGTGTGTAAACATTTTCGTCAAAGGAGACGCCGCTTAAGTGCAACGGTTAGGTAAATATTTGCCAAACTTATATTTCATCAATAGGTAAATACGATTTTTTTAAGTATATGAATACCAACCGCGCTACTTTCAGATGTTCTGAAGCCTTGATACGCTGCTTCTTTTTTAGCGTGCAGAGATAAGTACCTTTGAAATCTCAGGGACGTGGTCTGGCTTTTAGACCACATATTGAATTTCAGACCTAAAAATAATAAACTTTTAGTGAGTAATAAGCATTTATTGGGAAAATAGTATAAATATTAACAACCCAAAATCTAAAAATTGTATTTTTACATAAACGAGATTTTTAGTAAGAGTTAATAGTATGTAACACAATTATTTGAGGTTGATCATTAGATATACTAGAGCAGAAAAAATAAGGGTTGATCATTCGATGTACGAGAGCTGAAAGTTTATAGAAATCACGGAAAATGAGTTAAACATAACCCCAAATACGTGAAAGGAAACATTATAAAATAAACAATGAAAAGTTGGCATATTTTCATGAATAAAATAAAACTGTACTTACCGAAATATCTGATATACTTTAATTACTTAATTATTTCCAAATAAATACCGCCAAGATTAAAATAATTCGGCCAAAATCTAGATGTCAAAAAATTAGTATAACCTAAAGACCAGGGTTGCCAATTTGTGGAAAAATCCCCAAATTACGGGGAATTTTTAAGACTTTTGAAGAATTGGGGATTTTGCGGGGATTCTGATTTCTTGATTTTCCAACCTTGTTGAAAAATACGTACATTCGATGGAAGATTTTGTAGTTTATTTTATGTAACATTTATTTCTAAACAATAATAGTGATAGCCGGCGTAGTCTAGAGGCAAGGCTCTCGACTCCCAATCCGAAGGTCGCTGGTTCGAACCCGGATTAATTTATGTTGGTATTTGCGGCACGTTCCAGACTTGAAGATACTCTCAGTATCGTCTGGTGTACGACCACCATTTAGAATTGAAACGTTGCTTGAAATGGCTTTAGCCATTGGGTGTTTGGTGACCAGATCTGAATAGCCAGGTACTTTCCCACCTTCCTCTTTCCCATCTCCTCCCCCTTCCCACTATATTCAGCCTCACAACATAACCCAATTGGGGATGCCATTGTCTTACTAGCTCTACTGGAGCATTCCTGAAGTTCTGGACTCGAACTCTGAAAAAATGAAGTATTGGAATCCGCAACTTTTAGTACCTGTCAGTCTAACTCTAACTAAACAGTTTTTATTGCTCGTGTTACTATTTTCCAACAGAAAATAGAGAGGAAATACAATTTCCTTCCTTAAAAATTTGAAAACAGAAAATAGAAATCGCCTTCATACTTCATACACATACTGCGGTAGCATTGGTGGCTACTCAAGAAGGGATTAAGAAGAAGGAGAAATTTTGAAGTATAATCCTTCAAACTTAATATAATTTTTTTTTAATTGTTAAAAAACTTGTCAATAAAGTCTTCTAATAATGTAAATTGCTAACTAAATAACTTAACTTCTTATTTGAAATCGTTGGTATTAATGTTAATTAACAATATATATGTACCGGACGTACTTTGTCTGTGTTTTAATTTGTACAAAAATAAATTGAATCATGGGGTCCTGACCCTTTTTAAACGTACCTACAAACCCCTTTTTAATAACTTTGCTTAAGGTTTGAATTTGCGCAAAGTAGTCTCTTACAAAACTTACCTTTGCGCAAATCCTTAATTTGTGCAAAGCCATTTTTGCATAAAACTCTACTGTATCAAATTTGTGCAAACTCACAATTTCTGTCTACTGTATAGGAATTGTGCAAACTATATACTTTTTTTATAAGTCATATTTTTGCATCATGTGAACATAAGTGTTTGGAATGTAATCTATTTTTAAATCCTTTATTATGTATGTAATAATATGTTTTAATCATGTTAATGTTCCAAATAAAATAAAATAATATAATAAATCAATAAAAAAATGCTACTTTTGATAGAATTTTGTTTTATTTTGACCATAGAATTATAAAGGGAATTGTAGGGAAATTGTTCTTCCCCCCCATTTGGGGAATTTTAACATTTTTTGCGGGTATTTTGTAGGCATCGGCAACCCTGCTGTTGGTCAAAGTGGATTGGTTTATTTTTTATTTATAAATTATGGCAACATTGGCAATAGTCAGCACTGTCAGAACGAACATAACCTGTAAAACTGTTTCTAAAGTCACTATTTATATGTAAATATTGTCGGAGTTCGCAGTTTTGAGTTCTACATTAAGCATAGTTAATTAATACCAAATGCCTGAAGCCGAGTTGGATGAGGACGTGGTGGGATCTGTCGTCATGTTTATTTCTGACGTCAAAAATGGGTATGACATTTCGACGACAGTTTTCAAATAATAGCTATTGCTATACATACAAAATACAATATTATCATTTCAAAAATAAAAATATTATTTTATTTCCTTGAGTATACGTCAGACAAATGTGACATATTAAAAAAATTGGGTAAATATTGGATATCGCTGGCATCAGTTAATGTGCCCTTTTTTTTGAAAAAAATATTTTGATTCACCTTAATTACAAAAAGACAACTATTTGCATTGGGGGAAGTGGAAAATATTTCATTCTAAATTTCAATAACGTAAAATTAAAATTAGCTTTCATTCTGTGCAACGAGTCTGATCATTTTCAATCATTGTTGTTTTATGTCATTTTGCTATGTTGGTATTCTTGATACTATATGGAAACAACCAACGGCTAGAGACAAAATCACACGGGCGTTTTTTTTTTATGTGAAAAATCTCAAATTCCACCTTATCAGTTCTTACCTAATATGCATTGCGTGCGTTGTGATTAAAATTTATTAGCTTTAATATTTTTTTTCCATTAAACTTTTTTAAGTGAACTATTTCTGCAAGAAAAAGGCAAAGAAAAACGCAAAGAAAAACATCCCAGTTTTCAGGTAGTTTAGCGGCTACGCTAGGTTTGTGTTACCTGGTTTGTGATACAAAAGAAAGAGCCCCCTTTATAGCGCCTTCTCGCGTCAAGGCAAGAAAAACATCCCAGCTTTCAAGTAGTTTAGCGGCTACGCTAGGTTTATGTAACATGGTTTGTGATATAAAAGAAAGTGTCCCCTTTATAGCGCCTGCTCGCTTCAAGGCAAGAAAAACATCCCAGTTTTCAAGTAGTTTAGCGGCTACGCTAGGTTTGTGTTACCTGGTTTGTGATACAAAAGAAAGAGCCCCCTTTATAGCGCCTTCTCGCATCAAGGCAAGAAAAACATCCCAGTTTTCAAGTAGTTTAGCGGCTACGCTAGGTTTATGTAACATGGTTTGTGATATAAAAGAAAGTGTCCCCTTTATAGCGCCTGCTCGCGTCAAGGCAAGAAAAGCATCCCAGTTTTCAAGTAGTTTAGCGGCTATGCTAGGTTTGTGTAACATGGTTTGTGATACAAAAGTGAATGTATTATTTATAAAAAATAATTACTGAACCGGACAAATTATCATTAAAATATGAGTCACTTTTAATAGTTGGTCGCTAAAAACGGAGTCATACTAAACGGATTCGTTTTCCTAGTACCTAACTATGAAACCTAACTTGAGTTTACATCGCCGTCTCTAAAAACGGTAAGCCGTTATAAGCAAAGTGCTTATATCCGAATTCTACTGCACCTATCTAAATAATATTTTTAGTTTTTAAAACATTTCCTATATGCTTAGATCAATTAAAAAGTGAAGATAGGTTACTGAGACAATGCGCATTGCTTCACTGATTTAGGTCCAGAACCGTGGCCCACTTTTTTTAATATTATTTTTTTATTAACTTCACACAGGGAAATATTTTCCCTCAGAGCCTCTGTCAATTTAGGGAATGCTGTGTGGAGGGTCTTTTTGAAGTAGGTAAGGAAGGTAATTTGATTTTTGAAGTAAGTAAGTCTTGATGAGACCCATGAACCGTAGAGGCGACCCATTCTCATGTTACAAATGTCAAAGGTTTGGCATGTTTCCCGATTGTGCATTGACGCTAATTCCTCGGAGCATCTTCCATTGAAATACCGATAGAACAAGGACAGCATTCCCACGCTGTGCTTCAAATAATGCAATCTGTTTGTTAAGATAACGGGGAATCATCAAACGAATTATGTATAATAATTTATTATTTTTTCAGCAAAATTGATGGCTCCTTCAATATAACAGTTGGGACAGTTGCTCTACTCAAGTCTCTGGTTGCTGAAGTCAAATTTAATAATGCTCAGTAAGTTGTTTTCTTATACTCCATGCAAGAATACCTACTGCACGAAGCCAGTGGAGTGGATCCACGGCACTCCCAATAGGGGCAGGTTGTAAGGCTGAAGGGAGGGAAGGAGACGGGGAAGAGGAAGGTTGGGAAGTAACCGACTATTCAGTTCTGGTCACCAAACTCGCTGTGTACAATAATGTTCATATTATTTAATGAGCAGGCAGCATTCTTCTAATGCTCTCAAATCTAATTTCACAATAAGTCAATCCTTTCTCCTCTCCAAATGAGAATCCACTGGAGCTTCAAATTGATTTATATTTGTAACATCGATGGCATGTTGTGGAAGTTCCATGTTCCATGCTACTATATTAGCAGGGAAGTGTTTCCTAGGATTGGATGCAAAACGCATTGTGTTGGTGGTGAAGATATCTTGAATACCAGGGCAACTATAATGTCCAGATAAAATTTAAAAAGTCTCAATCAAGTCATCCCTTTCTCTTCTTTCTTTTAATGTTAGTCGTTTTGGATCTTAAAACTAAACTTGGGTCTATCTTCATATTGTCAATTTTTCAACGCTCTTTGTATTTTTGTGAATCGTCTCTTTACCCTCATTAATAATAATAAAAATGTTTATTCATCAATAGATTTTTTACAATATTTTCCATTTTGTTCTTTTATCATTGATTCTATTGACAAAAAGGTCACTGCTCAGCTAAAATTCAGGATTTCTCCTGAAATGCAGCTGGTTTTCAGCGGTGCCTCCTGTATTAGATATATAATGTCTTATTCAACTGTTGAGGCAAATTTTGGTCAATAGTGTTGGGAATTGACAGCGTCTAGCTTGTGTCCTCGAGTGACTTACTGTATGTAGTAATGCTTGTGCATCGGGCTTCTATAAGGAACTGCGAAACCATGCATGCGCACTTGTATGTATACCAACTGATGAAATTTCTCAACGACTGCGTTCCCTCTTAATTTGTCCATGAACATTTTTGTTTGTGAATTTTTATTGACTGATTCGAACTGCTGGTTATATTTTGATATAGTATTAATTGGTACACAACGAGCCGTGAGTATAAAATTGACCTGTAATAATAAATATGTAAATGTATTTTTTTTGTTTCAGGGAACTTCTAGTGAAGGTGCGCACGGCTGGTCGCATGATCTGCCGCGGCCTACCACAGGAGGCTGTCACCGGCAACATGGTGCGGAGGATACTACGCATCATCAGAGAGGAGTACCATGCCGATGGAAAGGTAGGCTACCACCGATGGAATATTTGCGTATCCCCGTGAAAGAAGGGCCTAAGAGTTTTTATCCGCTTTTTGATTACAGAACAGTGCCGGGGGCACAACGGACAGCCTTCAAGGGCTACTCAGACCCTCGGGGGAGGAGGGGGCCCCCTGCCAACAGGACGCCCCGGCTCTTCGAGCTGCAGTCCTCGATCACATCTCCGAGTTTCAAAGCGAACTGGACACCTGGTATGTACAACACAACGTGGTCATTCTTCAATGAGTCAGTTTTTCTTTGGCTTAGAATAATTACCACTCTTTAGAGACATGCAGAGGTATTGTTCATAAATTCATAAATCTTTTAACCTCTAAGACAGTGAATTTTTGGTAGAAAAGTGTTTTGTTTGTGTGATGAGATGTTTTTACTAGTTTCTTTTAATAACTCCGGTCCTATGTCTACCTACGTTAAATTGTCGTGAAAGTAAGCTTATGTGCCCAAGCGGTTAAAATTGTGTTTATATATTATCCGCAAGCACTGCTTTTTACACTTTGGCAATTGTTTTTTAATGAAACTGATGGCCTTCCGGTACTCTTTTCATTATGGACGGCTGTGGGTCCGTTTTTAAATTCTCCGCACCATTTGCGTTTTCACTTTTCGCTCTCATACACTGTTTTCTGTACACTTCACGTAGCTGAAAATGAATGTCTACCGGGGTTTTGTTCTTTGTACACCAAAAACGAATTACAGAGTGTAATTCACACCTGGCGGGCACGGTGAAAGGAAGCTCCATCGCAAACTGTAGGCACGCTGAGACTAAGCGCCGCAGAGAGTGCGGTGTGGTAGGGATTTGGTGCGGGGGAACCAGGCTACTCGCCAGTGTTGCCGGATCAAGTGTAAAATCGTTCGTCTAGACCGCAGCACCTTGGAGACCTTATTTTACGCACAGTCCTCGTGTAACAATATGCTGTGATGAGGACATTTAAATATTTAATTGAAAATAATTTACAATAGTTGTTGCGAACATAAGGCAAATTTTCATTACAAATCTAACATTTTTATTGTAGTTTTAACATTATATACAGAAATTCTAATATAGTCATCAATATTTTCTATGAAGTTTTTATTAATGAGATTCGAGATCCTTTTGGCCAAGTCATTTGGGAAAAATAATCTTGAAAATTTATCATTATTTTTAATTCAATTTGAGTATTTTCGATGCTAAAGTCATTTTCTAAATTACAAAGCGAGTTTCTACAATGTTCATGAGGCAATCTACTACAAACATAGCCCAGCACATAATATTCAGAGTTTAGATATTATGTAGTAAAGAACATTATATTTGCTAGGATTTAATAAACTCATATTATATTTCACCAACTAACCTCGACGTTTTTGGCATCCTGAAAAATGACTTGTTTGTTGTTTGTAATTATTACATCTGTAAACTGCATACTAGATAGTTAGATACGGTGTGTTTTACAAATTCAGTCAAACGATTCGGCCCACCAATGAAACCAAACATCTGGTTCCGTCGCCTCGCTTCGAAAGCATATTTTTGTAGACAAATTTGGTCCTTTTAGACCAACAAAAGATGAAAAGCAATGCTTCTTGCAGTCAACAAAATAATAAACTTATTTTTGTAAGTAATGTTTTCGTAACCCAATAATTATTCTAGACTTCATTGGTCGATGCACACATAGATCCTACTTTTTGGGACATTTTAATATATTTTTTATCAATATTTATCAAAATATAAATTAGAAAGCGCAATACACCGCCACCGAGTATTAAATAAATTCAATTTGCCGCCATTGAAAGGAATGTCAATGTTAATATGCTACACTAGTGCCGAATGTCAAAGTCAATATGCTTCACTAGCGCCGAATGTCAATGTCGATATGCTTCACTAGCGCCGAATGTCAATGTCGATATGCTACACTAGCGCCTCTCGCGGCTTCAGCGGCCAGCCAGTGGAGCTAGATGAATTATTAATAATATAGGGTATTTGGTAGCACTTCGAATTTTCAGCGGAATTTTTTTTTTTTTTTTTACTTTAGCTCCACACAGGAGGCCCAAAAGAAAAAAATTTCCTTCGGGACCTGTGTCATCTTTGGTGATGTTGTGTGGATGGTCTTTTTAGAGAAAGGAAGGAGAGGAAGTTCTGAGAAGGAAAAAGTATGAGGAGTGGGTGGGAATCTGTGGGTCCAGGAGTGATTGATGTGTTCAGAAGTGTCGGATGTATGAATCCATCCCTCCCATTGCGGTACATGACGATTAGTTAAGAAAGTCCGGCTGGTTAGGTAAAATGTCTCCATCAACCAGTCTCACCCAATCCTGTATGCTACGCAGTAGGTGGGTACACGCCGCCAAGACCTAGACAAACCTCACCCAATGAACCCGGGCACACCTGCTAAGTCACCAAACGTAGTGAACCACTTAGGGTAACCTAAGACAGGGTTGTTGGTCATTTAATAAATGGTTCCCAGTTCATACCCGCCTCCAAAATCTTTTGGTAACTTTTGAATAATTATTTGTAACGATAATAATAAATGATAATATTATTTATTTTTGTTTTTACAGTGGAGATAACATAAGATGGCAAGCCCCTGAGCACATTCACAGTAACGAGATGATCCTGACTCTGGGATCCTCGAGGCTGGTGGAGCTGTTCCTGAAGAGGGCCGCCGTGGACCGCAAGTTCCACGTCATCATCGCTGAGGGGGCGCCCGGCACACAGGTAACCAGTGACCACCTTAACACCCCTAATAATAATACAGAAGATAAATTATTTCTTTGTAAGACCCATATTAGATACATATGCCAACAAACCGCAGTGGGAGTGTGTAGATAAGTTAAAGTCTTAGGGCCTTACTAAAAAACGTGTTGTAATTGTTATGCAACTGATAAACAACCGTTTACCATACTTACATGTTAGTGGGTAAAATTTAAAACACATTTATTAGTAAGGAGAAATATATTTAAGTAACCACCACGCTATTTCGTCAGTAAGTAACATCTTTATTTGATATGTATTGTCTATAATTTATTTTAGGCTCACAAGATGGCGGCAAGACTGGCGAAGGCAAATATTGAGACAACTCTGATTGCTGACAGCGCCATTTTCGCTGTCATGTCCAGAGTTAATAAGGTATTTTATTACACATTCGTGATTTTCAAGTACTGCCATAATTACACACGGACCTAAAAAGCAATTTAAAGCAACGTTTCAATTCTGAATGGTGAATGGAAAATAACTACCACACCCTATATACGACATCAAGACATGTATTTGATAAGGGTCGACCGAGACAGGTTTTTCTTTCTCGGCCGAGACCGAGAATAAATTTAAATCTCGGCCGAGACCGAGAATAGATAAATTGAGCAAAAAAATGAAAATGCGCTATTTTTGCATAATACAGTATATTTAAGAATGTAATAATAATTTGTTTTAAATAGAAGTTTTTATAATCAAAATTGAATAACATGATGTTGTAGCACATAAAAAGCAATTTTTCTGCATTTTCACCCTTCAAAGAGTGTTGCCTCATCTCATAAAATTGTTTTTGGCAGTTTATTGTTTATTATGAACTAAGTTCTAAGAAAAACAGCAACGAACATACAAATCAGCGAATCGATGTGTTCTGATGAATGTGGCCAGCGAATCTAAAAAATCTTCGTACACTTACCAGCTTTCCAACGTTCATATAAAATAATACTTAATGATCTTGATATTCACTTAACTAGTTTATGTAGTTATTCTGGCTAGTAATTATAATTAATCACAACAACTAATAAAAGAACTTATTTTTTTCTACTACGAACACAATTCAAACAAACTTCCTTTACAATTGTTTGTTTATAAAAGTAGCGAAATGAACGAACGGCACGGCGCGGCGGTGGCAACAGCTGTGAGCAGCTGTGAGTACAACCCGCCTCCTGCCAGCCGACCAATCACAATCGACCGCCTCTCACGCAGTGCGTGAGAGAGCTGTCGTGACACCAAGTGACGAATTTGCGCGGTAGATTTGAATCCCATTATGCTATACCGTACCTACTTACAACGGTCTCGGTTACTGTTTAGGTAGAATTTGTAGCCGAGAATGCTGAGACCGAAATCTCGGTCGACCCTTAGTATTGGACTTAATTCCCAGCGATTCCTGACATTATTTGAAGTAGAAAATGTAAATGAAATTTTGGTCTCCGATGACATTTTTGATGTTTTTTTATTCCAACTAAAAGCAAAAAAAAATATTAGGTATTGAACAGTTAGAGTCGGGGTGAGTGACCAATGATGAAAAGTGGAAGAAATATTTTTTGTTTGGTTTTAAAAAAAAAAAATTATACTTTAAAAATCTCCGGAGTTTCAATTTCATTAGTAAGTCAAGTACGTTCCATGACCCTGTATATTTTAATTGAACATAAGTATTGTGTTCCAGGTAATGCTGGGAACCCAGACTGTGCTTGCCGGAGGAGGTCTGCGCGCAGCTGTGGGGGCACACACCGTGGCCCTGGCGGCCAAACATTATAGCGTGCCTGTTAGTATTGTCACCTTCACCTTTCCCCTTTCCTCCGCAGTTCAATGCAGATGTTTTTACATGTGTCAACCTCTCAGAAAGTGCTCTCCTCGAGAATTACTACAGTAATCTGAGGCCCTAGCACGCTCGCTCTATAACGATCGGTAGGATAACTATCGGTAACTTCTCATCGTTCCCTAGGACAACTGCACATCGCTAACGTACAAACAACAGTTGATGTCGAATATGTTAAGAACACTTAGTCATTGTGAACTGTCACTTATTCGTTGGCGATCTGTAGTCATGCTAGGGAACGATGAGAAGTTACCGATAGTTATTCTACCGATCGATATAGAGCAAGCGTGCTAGGGCCTCTGGTTCAGTTGTAAAATGCTGATGTTCGCAAATGCAATTGATTTTTGCTGATGCAGGTTATTAAAGTTTTTCATGTCATCTTTGTGGGGGTGCTGTGTTTTAGGAGGGAGGCAACAGAAATAATTACCGAACTTGAATGGAACTTTCACTCAACTCGAATTTTAAGAAATTTTTATGATTTGTTCAAATTCTGTGAAACAATCTGTCCTTAGTAAGTTGTTTATAATGTCAACTTATTTCAATTTTCCTATTAACCACTCAGGCCTCGGACATATATGAATGGGAGTGTCAATTTGAAATCCCCCCCTGCACTCCAGGTTTCTGTCTCCGAAGTTAGCAACAAAAGTCTCGTAGGAAATGTTTGTATGGCCACCTTCACTTGGAATGCTATGTTTAGACATTATAGAGGAGCGCAAAGGGACAATACAATATTGAGGAATTTTAATTACAATTTATTAATAAACTTTTGTAAAAAATCTTTCATCACTTCTTAAACAAAGATTGACAACTAGCATGACCACTAGCTAACTTGCGTCGATGGCTGATTGGATCATTCCAGATTACCCGCTATTGATTATTGGTGTTTGTGTTGCAGGTGATTATCCTGTGCCCGCTGTACAAGCTGTGTCCGCAACACCTGTGCAACTACGAGCAGGAGAACTTCAACACGCTGGCTAGTCCTGAGGGGGCACTGCCCTACGGTATCGGTTCCTTGGCCCACCGCAGCCATGCCTACTGTCCCCTATATGACTATGTGCCCCCGGATCTCGTCACTTTGTTCATCACTAACCTGTGAGCAATTATTATATACCAGGTCCATTCAGAATATAAGACAATTTATGTTGTCGATGGAGAAACAATACCGCCTAAGCGACATACAGTCTAAAAATTACTTTTTTATGAAATTCAATAGAAATGCGAATTCCGCCCACGTATGTATGTATTAGGGCTTGGGAATTTTTTCAGAACCGGGATTCTTCAATCGCACCAGGAATTTAAATGTTTTATTACTGTAAAAAAATATCTATGGTTATACCTAATTTTATTTCATTATTTTTCAGGTATTATACGTAGATTAAATTACTTTCATCATTAACTAAATTACAATAATTTAAAAGTAGGAGCACAGAAGAACAAAAATCAAATATAGGAAAAAAAACATAAAACAATAAAAAACTCAATTCAGTTCTTTGAAACTTAAAATGCAACCTTTCATGTAGTTGAAGATCAAAGTGACTAAGCAGCTTAATAACTTGTGAACCTAGATGCGGCGTTTCGTGTCGTTTGCTTCGTTCCTTTCCCAACCATTCATGATTTGGCTCGGGAATTTCTTTTTCCTCAGTGTCTTCTGTGAGGAGCTATTGTAAAAAAAAAATGTTTAGCTCGTGTGTACATGCACGCAGCCTAAGGTTTCATGATTAACCGCTTGTACACATAAGCTTGTTTTCACGATAATTTAACGTAGGTAGACGTAGGAATGACGTATGTCCCGTACCTGAGTTATTAATTTTGTGAAGATCTTTTTTTAGTTGCTTTTTTCCTACATCTCGAAAAAGCCGTTCTGATTCCAAGCTGGTAGGTGGTATTGATTTTAAATCCTCCTAGCAGTTTTCTAGATTTGCTCCTCACTACGTTTGAAAAACGAAATTTCCCAGCTCCTTTTTAATAATATTTGATATATTTCTTACTGTCCTTATTTTGAAGAGATTTTGAATTATGTCCATGATGAATAAGCTCTATCGAGCTTTTCTTGAAGAAACAGATTTAAATCGACTATCTCTATAATTTCAATGTCTAATTCCGACACAGAGAAAGACATTCTTTCTTCGTCTACTTTCGTCATGACAGCAACCATCGAGATTATTGTCGTTTTGTTCAATGATCTAAATATGAACAATGGGTCTAAATTAATTTTTGCATAATCTTGATTGCCATTGTACGTTTTTAGATTTTCACGGCCAAAAGCATTTTCGTTGTTTGTTTTTGGGGTGTTATGCAACACAACACGGCATAACACCCCAAAAAAAAAAAACAAACAACGAAAATTGATTGCCATTGTTCAAAAACTGAAACAAAGAAAATACACAAGTCTGATGTTCATTTATTCGACAAGCAAGTGACTTTTTCAATTAAAGAATAAAACCACTGTTGCTTAAATTGTTCATCATGAAAGAAATCGTTGTTTTGGCTGACAGAAGCGTTTTTTTCGTTGACAAAATGCTTCTACTGCTAGCTAATATTGAGAAGTGAAAACTCGTCTGCCTGAACAATCCCTGCCACAAAATCGTTTTGACTTGCCGCGGAAAATTGATACTCCTCAGGCACTCCATTCTATCTCCTGCCCAATTAGAATTTTGGTGGTATTGTTTATTCATCGACGATATATTATTAAGATGAGTATATTTGTTTTTTGTACAAATCTACAGTTTTATTCCATGTTAACTGTTTACATGAGATTTCGAAAAATCACCCCGTCCCCCTTTCCCACCACTAAAAGTAGAATTTTGATAACTTCTGATAAATTTTGATAACTTCTGTTTGTTTGAAATTGCTAACTTTTGTGTTTTTTTTTTTTAGCGGAGGAAACGCACCATCATACATCTACAGACTTCTGTCCGAACTCTATCACCCTGACGATTATGATCTATAAATTATTTTACATATTTATTTATAATAAAAGAATATTCAAAATTAATTGTTTATTTTAACAGACAACCTCAACATGTTACTCCTTTAACCCTAAGGACGGATTGTTTCACAGAATTTAACGATTCAACAAATTTCAAAAGTTAATATTCATGTTCTGTGAAAGTGATGAAAGTTGTGAAAATGATATTTCAAATATTATACATGTAATTATTACTCTGAAATAATTTATGTTTATATTACATACAAATGAATTTATAATGAAAAAAAAAAAAAGGTACTGTGAAACAACCGGCCCATGATGAAATATTTTTAAACTTAGTAGAAACTTTATATTCTGAGGAAGTGGGTATGGAATTATTAGGTGAGCCTCACTCTGGGTCAAAGGGCCGGTATATCAGTCTTTGCTAAGGAGCACATTCCTCGCTTAACTTAAACCGCCGAAATCGGCCGCTTAAGCCGTCGTAAGCCGCAGAATAGTTCCTTTGCTAGACGCTGTAGCGCTATTGGCGAAAACACATCTGTCAGATTTCACATTGCTTCGGTTTCGATCTGCTACGTACGGACGCAATAAATTACATTGGAGGAATAAGTTTACCTATCAACACAACATAGAATTCGAACTTTCTTCGAGTGATGACGATTTAGACATCGTTTGACGTATGGTTGTTTGATAATAACCATATAGTCCTTGATACTTACATAAATAGATTGGTTC
Source organism: Limnephilus auricula (assembly GCA_951813805.1). NCBI lineage: Eukaryota > Metazoa > Arthropoda > Insecta > Trichoptera > Limnephilidae > Limnephilus > Limnephilus auricula. The sequence goes on along the minus strand of OX638390.1, from coordinate 23,038,205 downwards.
GGCATAGAAATGACTAAAATTATCATAGACTAAACGTTTAAAATTGGTCAACTCTAGGATTATGACTGATATATGGATTGTCTGCTAAGCCATGCTAAGCTCCACATTCCGTCAAAGCCGAGCTTTAGACCAACTGATATACCTGACCAAAGAGTCGGCAAGGAGATGCTCTGTCAATATATATTATCAACATTTTGAGTTTGGTGGCAGTTTGTGGCAGAGTTTTTATCATATTTAGATATTTTCATTTTTACCATTATGAACAAATACAATTACAATTCAAGAACAAGGTTTAACCACTAAATACTAAATCATTACATATTTATAAATCAATCACTTGAAGTTAAGTAGCACAAAAGTGTGCTATAAAAGTGTTATAAATATTTATAATTTTCTTTGGATTACGGCATGCGATGAGTACTTTTGCATGGTTTTGGATTACGGTATGCGATGAGTACTTTTGCATGGTTTTGGATTACGGTATGCGATGAGTACTTTTGCATGGTTTTGGATTACGGTATGCGATGAGTACTTTTGCATGGCTTTGTTCAAAGAATTTTTGAATAATTTTTATAGTGTCAATTTTGTGAAAAATCAGGTGAAAATAAATACGCATGTTGAAAAATAATTATTTTATTTTGCAATAGAAACACATATTTGGATAGATTCACACAAAAGTTAATAAGTAAACAAAAGAATGCGAGGTAGAAATAAATAAAAGATAAAAACATCAGTTCTTATTCAAATGACCCTCGTTGTCCATTCAATTAATTTACAGCCTTAATTAAACACTTACTGTATTGGAAAATATATTGAACGGAAAAGGCAGGTCATTCATTATAATAATCATCATTCAATAAGAAATAAATACTTAATATTTAATGGAATATTTACAATGCTTGTGATCTCCATTATTCTACTTATATATAATGTGTTCTTACTTGTGTATTAAAAATATTTTATAATTATAAATTACAATCACTAATAATTATTCGATTGGATCAAAAAATTATAACGCTCAATAAAAAATGGATCTTAATTATAAAATAATACCTGTTCTAATACATAAGAATAGTTCTTTAGTATTCTATTCTATACTAAAATTTATTTTCGTAATATAATATATATTCAGACTTTTTACATAACTTTTATAATTCACATATTCTAGTTTTTTATTGTTGTGCCGGTAATGTGTGTTTATAATTAATTGTCCACTAGTTTAGTTTAACTTACACAGCACACACTCTGCTCTAGCAAATATACATATGAACAAAACAATATTTTTTTAAATATTGCATTATAGTATAGCAGAGATTAACCATCGATGGAACAAATCAGTTTTTATTAAAATAAACCTTGGTACATATTATTATGTTGAGGTTTACAACTTTAACCTGTCATTGGCCGTACATACTCCGGGTGTACCATCGATTTTGTCTCTTATGTATAAAGAAATTGTATGAAGAACAAGGTCAGAATTGCTTGGGCCATTCTCGTTCTTGACGTAACAAAATACTGGATAGCGTCTAGCCTCTCCGAATAATTCAAATTAATTCACAATGACGCGCCGGGCATCGAAGATGGCTGCCGCTTGATAATATGAACGGAGTCATTTTCGAAGTCTATATTTTTTCATTGTTTTTGATATAAATCCATTGAGGAAAGCATAGATTTGAGTGATTATTAGGAAGATCGTTTTATCTACATTATTTTGATGTAATTTTTGTAATATATCACAAAAGAAGTGTTATAAAAATTGAGTTCGTAAGAAAGGTGAGAAATGTCAAATATTTTACGTCATATTGAAAAAATATATTTTTCCTATGCTGGCTTTCAAAAGGTTAACATAGAGTCTAGTGCAATCTTATATCACTCACTTAAAGTTTTTACAAATTATATCATAGCGGTCATTCAGACATTAAAAGCACTCAAGAATATAACTGGATAATATATAAATAGTTTTCAAAAATGGTAAGCACGGAAATTGAATACAAAAAAATCTTCATATCACAAAAATATATTAAAACTTTCAGAAAACATACATACCACCTAGCACTAACTCATTTTAAATATTCTTTATACAACTTATTAATTATGTGCGTTGAAAGAAAATGAAATCGATCTAATTATAATATATTTTAAGTTCTTTTTTTAATTATTTTTAAACTTTGTTAACTTGGCGCATATTTGTCAGGCATCAAAACATTTAACCTTTGATATGTGTGAAATGAAACAGCAGGTTACAAATTGACTAATCAAATTCAACTTTACAAAAACATTAATTAGCTACCTATACATTTATATAATTCACAAACAGTCTTTTTCGTCACTTCCATCAGAGCACTCCATGAACCCGTTACAAACCCTCGTTGGAGGTAAACATTCACCAAGTGGACAGCGATGACCTCTGCATTTGTCCACGTGGCGATGGAAACTCCTGGTTTCTGAGACTTGTAGATCTCCGTTGGAGGATCTGTTGCCCCAAGTTTGCCGGTTGTGTGGGTGGTCGAATGATCTGTCATCGTAAATCTGCATAGTTGTTTGGACCCAGTTGACGTAGTTGGCTACCTTGGTGTAGACTCCCGGACGGTTGGCCCTAGCACAACCGTAGCCGTTACTGGTGACTCCGTACAAATACCACTGGTTGTCTTGTTCCTATAAACAAAAACATACAAAATATTGGTATGACTAAGCCTTAAGAGCGATTGACCAGCAGCTGAGAATAAAAGTTTAAAAATGCCTGCAACTGTACAGGGAGGTTCCAGCAAGAAAGATCGATTATTCCTCGTATGAAATTTTTAAAATTAAAAATTTTATATTGATTTATTTCATTAAAAACTTGCTTTAACATATACCTAATTCAAGTAAGCAATAAAAATGCTCAAAACGCACGATGATAAATTATTAAATATCGTGTACTTGTTAGTATTTTTTGATCTTAAGTATTTATGATTTTTCAATAATGTACAAAATAAGTGTGTAAAAAAATCTGAAATTGTGTAGTTTGTAACACCTTAAATAAATAGAAAAACTGAGGTATTTTTTGTCATAAAACACATTCTTGGATTTATTTTTTAATGATTTTAATTTGACTAAAATTTTAATTTTTGAATCTGTGTTGACTAGATTATGTATTGATTTATTTTGTAGTATGATTATATGATTTGAAATTTGTGTTGTTTAATAAAATCCATCGTTTGAAAATTGAACAAATCTGCCAACGACCAACGGTATATAACCTTAGTATATTAAAAATAAACTTGGTTTTTCAAAATTTTAAAACTGCGTGTACCAGATAAAATAACAATCTTTCAAAATCAATTTATGTTTTTTTGTAAAAAAGAGTCAATAAGTCTAGAATTTGATTTAAAAAGGACTAATTTCCGGTATTCTCTGGTAATTAAGCTAGAAAATGTATAATAATGAACAATACACTCGAGAATGTAATTGAGAATGAAACTATCGTAAGATTTTGTAGGCTATAAAGATTGCAATAAGCTGGCAATGTGGAAAGAATGTCATATCACAGGATATTAAAAATCATGACCAATTGAGCCGGATGAAAGTGCCTGAAATCTTTTGTGTAGGAGACTAAATCCCATGTTGAATGATTTACTATTGAGGTGAAACATATAGAATGGAACAATATGGTTACCTGGCACATGAGTGGTCCCCCTGAATCCCCCAGGCAGGCGTCCCTCCCTCCCCTGTCAAAGCCGGCACAGAACATGTCCTCCGTGATGCGGTATAGGGGAAGGAACAGGGTTCTCTTGCGGCATTCTCCCGTTGATATCACTGGAAGCTCTACTTCTTGGAGAGTGTCAGCTGAAAGACCGAACATATTTATGTATGTAATTTTTCATTACAGTGATTTGATCGCATGGGTAGGCAGAGAGTATGGCCCGCCACTCAAATTTCTCTTTGCACACACTCCTTGCTTCATTCACATTCATAAGTACTCTTATGTTATTCTCTCTGGTGAGACTTTTGACACGGCCTGACTCACCATGTCTTCTTCTGGCGTCCCAGACTTCTACTATTCACTTTCGTGTCATATTTCTCAATACACTCATTTCTTTCTTCATCCGTTGTACATGCTCAAACCAATCTAAGAGTCCCTTTCTTATTAATTACGCTTTTATTAGCCTTTTCCGAATCTCCACATTTTTAAAAAGATCGAAAATTAATACAAGAGTGTGGAATGTATCCGGAGCATCTCCTTTCCTCATCCTATATTCCTCTTCCTCTTCTCCTAACCTAAAATTGATTTTAATATGTAATAAAAATCCATCTTTAATCAACTTCAACGTAGGAGACTTTTTGGCTTGACATCATTTAACAATGTATATATTTATATTTTATGTATAAGCTGTTTGTCTCCTACATGGCTTTATCACACACTTGAGGCCCTTGAGGTGATTTTCTCACGAAAACGGCTCTATATAAATTATCCCAACATTGTTATAAACACCTCTCAGGATTTTTTTTTTTTATTAAGTTAAAAGAAATTTACATTTCACTTCTACGGCCTTCAGTCTACTTTCATCCTTCATCTGTCAGTTCCATGCCTCTCTGCCATACTTCAGGATTGGTATTAGTACTCCATTGTAGACAATTTTTTGTTAGCCTGCATTCAGGCCTCCATTAATGGATTTTTCTGCATTTAACCTTCTTTCATTAACCCTTTTTCCCAGCCGTTTTAATCTCTCGTAAACATACTTCCCAAATACAAAAACACTTTTGAATTTTATCCTACAAAATGAAAAATATTATTCTTACGAAAGATTCTTCCGACTTCGAACAGCTGCCCCCAACCGACCACCGTACACCGTCTATTATCATGGACTTCCGAGCCAGGCGGAGGCAGGCAGATGGGGCGCACATAGTCGCTGAACTCGACTCGGTTGGCCGTCTTCAGCAATGCAATGTCGTTAATGAAGCCGCTGTCGATGTAGCCGGGGTGCAGGATCACCGAGGAGATGGGCTGCAGCTGCTCGTAGGGCGAGGGGAAGGTGGTGCCGCGGCGGAGAGCTCCCAGCCTGGCCACCCAAAAATCTTCCTGCGCACTGGAAACAAAATAATGTACAACTAATTAATTTAACCTTTAACTATGGACGTGCGGTCTCACTATCCGCTTACAGTTTGTGAATCGCGTGCCCCTCTTCTCCACATACCCCACGCGTCTGTCTGCCGCAGTTCCTTCAGTTTTAGTGGCGAAACGACTGTCGAGAGTGAAGGTTACGTCGCCGGCTGTATTTTGCGTGAGTAATCACTTTATATTTTGATTGCGGTCTGTGGGACCGCGCGTCCACGTTTGTGTAATAAATTGAGCTAATGGTGATTTATCCCAAGCGCCACCAATCCAAGAAACTATAGTTCCTAAATGTAAGACGTGTAAACTATGCCCACCAAAGATAAAAAGAAAGACGATTTACACTTGTGAAGGCTGTAAACAGCCAATAAGCCTACAATGTTCTAAGCCATTATGCAAAGATTGCCAATAAATATGCACAAGTTGGGCCTTTGTCAAAATTTTTATGTTTTGTTTTAAGACGTTAATGTTAAGTTTTTTATATATTTTTTTCTTTATATTTTATTGTAAAATTAGTGAAACTTACTGAAAAAGTAATTTTCCTTGGATAATGTTCCTAGAAAGTGATCTCGTAAAAATGACTGAAAAGTGCCTTTGATTTTTAAATGGTTAGATTTTAGTATAAAATAAATATATTTTGATTAAAATGTCTTGTTTTATTTACATTTGGTAAAGTCCATAAATAAATAAAACAATTTTAGGTACAATACTTACTTAACTAGATAGATTCCGGCCTTTAAAGATAGCGGTCTGTGAGACCGCACTAACAAAAATGTAATGTCCATAGTTAAAGATTAAATATATTTTGTAGGAGAATGTCAAATAATACCCTGTTCAATGTAAAAACTGTTTATTGATGATTCAAGCACAAGCTGATGTAACTGGTAATTAGAATGTTTACTCTCTCTGTGGGTAGGCGCCTGATGGAAGTGCCTGAGGGATCATTCCTCCCTTGGCAACCGGAATTCTTCTTCTAATTCTGTTAGGCTGCTAATTGCAACCAATTGCTGGCCATGTATTTGGACGTTACACTAAATTTATATTAAATCACGCGCTGTGATGTTATCAAGTTTTTATTTTGTAATAATGTGAGAGTTTGAAACGAAGAAGTGTTTATTAGATTTAGAATTTAGATACAAAGAATTTCATCACAAAAACGTTTAAAGTGCAAAATGTTAAGAAAAAATTACATTAAATCAGGCACTGCAATGGTGTTTTCACCCTGGATGTTTTGTATCCCCACAAAAAACGTTTAACGTATAATGTGAAAGCTTGAATAGGAATGGTTATTAGGTTTAGTTAACGAGGTTTGTAGATAAGCATAAATCATCCACTTACTGGTAGAAGCAATGCCCTGCAGATATGAGCCACCTATCGCTGATGAGGGTGGCCCCGCACTGAAAGTCCCCCTCCTTGTAGAGCGCCGCCTGCCATGGCCAGGCGCCGGCCCCCGCGTTGCCGCCTCCCACAATCCTGGAATGGCGAGACAACACACTGTCGTGAGCGCTCAATCAAAATGTCCAACAACGCCGAGTTTGCTTATTATAAGAGGCGTCAAATGAGCTGACGGCTTGGAAGATGTGGTAACTTATGATAACTGATAGTATTTTCAGACTTGAGTTGGTTTTTTTTTAAAAATTGATATATAAATCAATTATTAGTTATGGGAAATAGGCACATTTTTTAATTTATGTGTTTGTTTATATTTGACTATATTTTCTGTAAATATGTATACCAAATAATGATAATGATTGGATAATTTGTATTTTTAGTAAAAATAACTCCAAGGATGCTTTATCGTTAGTTATCTAATTCGGTAGAATAATATTGGTTTCTCTTGTCTTACATTCAGATGAAATATATCCTTGAAAATAATGCATATTGTATTCAAAGAAGTACTCACTACACTCCGTCAATGAAAGTATCATATATGACTGTTGATTTCACTTGGTCTAATTTCCGCATCTCCAGTTCCATAATTGTAAAAGCTCCGGTAAACGAGCAACTTTTTAGGACCATTTCTTTCCGACAATATATTGCCATTATTAATGATTTATTACCTGATATGCATCAATCAATATATCTATGGATACACAGGTCCAATATGGTGTCCTTTTGTGGCGGGCCAGCGGCAGATGAAAAGTTAAATGCTTAAATGCAATTTTAACCATTATGAATAAAGAAACTGTACGTGAACAAGGTCAGAATCGCTTGCGCCAATATCATTCCAGATGTTGCTTTTAATTTCAGTAATGTAGCTTCTCGGAATTCTTTGTAATTAATTTTCTATGCTACACAGCCATAATGTGGGCAAATATCATCCGACATTCAAGAGGTTAAAGAGGATATTTTTTTAACAAAGTTTGGTTTTTTATAATAAATGCTATAAATAAAATTATAAATGTTTTAACACTTTTTCTTTTTCTTTTCAAAAAGTCACTGTTAGAGATTAAGTGTGTAAATTACCTAGCCTGCTGGCTGGCAGCTTGTGGCCTGGCCCCGCACTGCAGGTTGGAGCAGACCACCTTGGCCACCTGTCCGCGGGAGCAGCCTGACTTGCGAAAGGCCAGGCCTCCGCGACCCCCGCCGCCCCGGCTGCCGTAGTGCAGGGAGAAGTACTGCTTGTCCGTCTCGGGGGCTTCCTCGGTCACACGGTCTATGTTGTCATAGTCGCTGGAATTAAGCAAATCAAGTGACAACTATTCATTAATGTCAACAAGACGACACAATACCCTAAAATAAAGTCAGATTAGACGTCAATGAGTTGGAATCTTAACGATGTAAGTATGCAAAAACGGTTGAATTTACCCTAGCAAATACTCTAAAATAAAGTGGAAATCAAAGACGCAATTGATGAAGGCGTGTACAAAAATTTTCGGCTTGCGGCCCAGTGTATTGGACGGACCTATGATCGAAATTGCCCTAGCATGTATAGAAGGTTGATCTTTCCGCTCGGTTTATTATAATTAATTCTGATAAACGTGTTATTAAAATCTCAGATGTTTCTAACTGAATCCCTCTCGAAGTAACTAATTCATCGTCTAGAAAAATTAAATTTGGTGCTTACCGCTAATTTTTTATTATTTAGTAAAACATTTGAATGGTAAGGTACTGTTTTTATTAATCTTAATTATAAATATGTCGCATCCTAGAATATCAAAAAAGATATTATAGTAACAAATTTGTCAGAATCAATTGAAATGTGAACCTCGAGCAAATCCCCTTCATTAGACTCTTGTGGCATATTAAGTGTTGAATTTAATTTATTTTCAATCCCAGAGATTTGGGCGGTGCAAAAATAATATCAATGGAAAGTCTGCTGTCATGTTATACTGTTGTTGATGTTAACACTATCTTTGTGATGTCCATTCAAGCAATCAACAACACCTAGACTGACAAATTCTTTTGAATTACATTATAAACTACTGTGGATGAATTAAGTACATGAAAAATATCTTACATGTAAGTCATGGCCCTGCAGACTGCCCTCCCAAGGTCTGCAATTTGAAGTGTGCTTTGCGAACGAGCAATTACTTTGTCGAAATTCTGCACACACAATCTGCCCCAGCGACCTTGCTTCTGTACCATTATGTATCCTAAAATCAAATAAAACAAATGTACATATATCCGAATTAAGGTAGCATGCTATGACGAAGCAATCCATTATAAATAATTATGAAGACCTATATTCGTTATAGAACTTTTCGTGGACCATAGGAATGAATACAATCTGTTTAGTTTAACTCCACTTTACCAGATGGCATTATTTTTCAAGTATGGAAGCTTTGCTGGTTTTCATAATAGCTATATATATTATTAAATATTTTACCTTCTTTGCTGTAGGGATATGCTTTTGCATCCTTTTGCGACATGGCCACCGTAACACATTGTCTTTCATCGTCTCCCTGGGGACAATCCTTGTGGCCATCGCAGACCTTGTCCTTGTCAATACATTGGCGGGAGTTAGAACAAACGTATTGTTCAGGGGTGCACCATTCTAGGAACATAAAAATAAGTTAATAATACCTTCTAATTATCTTCCTTGTAGTTTACATCATCATATATAGTAGTTCTAGAGAGAGGTCGTAAGTAACATCATCATTCTAGCACAGTGGGTCTTAATCTTGTTGGAGGTACTGAACCCCACCAGTTTCATAAGCATATTCACCGAACAAGCGGGGCGGGTCATCACGAGTCATATGAGTCGGGGATGTGTCTTGACCTCCGCCGAACCCGCAAGACTGACTCACCGAATCCCTGGGGTTTGATCGAACCCAGATTAAGAACCACTGTTCTAGTATCTTCTGTCATTCTCGTTTTGACGTGTGACAAGGAAGAGGACGATCGTCGATGACATACGTATGACCCCTCTCTGGGACTACTTTACAATTTATGTTTTCTTCCTTTTTAGTTATCACACTAATAAGAGTACCCACCAACTTAATTTTTTAAAAAGTATCATATAAAAAAAAGTATTTCATATTTACCACAGTTATTTTCATCAGAAAAATCCCAGCAATCTAGAATCCCGTCGCATATTTTCCGGAGCAGGAATTGTGATCTCAAGTAATCGGCGCAAGTGCATTTAGCTTCGTCTTCCCCGTTGGGACAGTCCAGTAATCTATTACAGCGGGCAGTCTCTGGTAGGCATTGTCCATTGGAGCATTTCACTGTCAGGTTATTCTTGGCGCAGTCATCTGAAAGCATTACTTCATTTGAGAAAGATGTGAGAATGTCCGAAGAATAAATAAATAAACAAGTTTGATCACAATGTATTATAAAATGACTTACTTGGTTCCTTGGATTGTGGATTTTCACTCAGGGTCGGCATTGCTGGTTCGTTGTAAAATTTATTTATCTTCTTTTCCTCGTCTTTGAAATTCCCAGGTATCTTATTGAAGGTTTTGGTTAGAATTTTAAAACCAGCACTGTTGACTGCGTAATTGGACGATACAGCTTTCGTAGAAATCACAGTTTCGTCTGGGACGTTTTCATTCCCAAAAAAAGAACTGTTGTGCGAGTCAGTAATGGTCGCTATATTTGCTAGGTCTTTTAACTTATCACTTGTGATTGTATCAACTAATGATCCATTTCCTGCAGAACCCGTAGAATTTTTATTGGTTTTTATAAGTGAAATGTTTTTAAGTATGCTTAAAATATCATCATCAGTTAACACACCTACATTATTTACTTCACTTGCAACATTACCACTATTGTTTCTCGAACTCTCCGATTTTGTGAACAGCGCACTCTGCGTGAAATTTACAAAAACTGAATTGTTCTTTGGTTGAAAATCTTTGTAACTTTCGATAGGTGCTACAAAAGCTGGAGCTGTAGGTGCTACTCGAATATTAGAATTTTCTAGACCTTTTATGATCGTTTTGACCTTTTCAGCAAGTTCAATAGCTTGTGTGGATGGGTGAGTTAGAAAAAACTCAGTCGCCGTCGGTAGAACAAATGTTTTGTTGCTATTATCAAATGCTTTCTCTATCTTTTCACTAATGTTGGTTTCTTCTGATGGATGAGTTTTTGGTAAACGAAATTTTTCACTGATATCGATCTTTCTAGTGTAATCCCTTATAGGTTCGAAAAGTTTTTCAGTTTTAATTTGGTGTTGAAAATTATTTTTGGTATCATTAAATTTTTCAGTTTCATCTGTTACATTATCACTGTTATTTGGCAATGTGTGATTACTAAAGCTAATTGAGGTAACAACATCTGTTTTAACTGATGTGGTGGGTGATATTGTTGTTGTCTGTCTTATTACACTTGTAGTTTTGTTACCGTTTGTGTCATCTTTTGTGTAATTTAAAGAAGTTTTGTTAGTTTTAGTTATGTTGTTAATACTTTGAGAGTTATCTTCCGACTGCAAATTATTGATAAAGCTTTTCATTTCACTCAGAAAAGGATTGACATTTGTAAAAGCGCGACTTTCATCAGCTTGTACGGGAGCTTTGGGCCTTGGACGAAGAGGTCGACCAATTCCTGAATTCGATTTGACTGGTAGAAGGGTTGGTAGGATAACAGTAGACGTAGATTGGTGTGTGGAAGTTTCTTTTAGTAGTTCCTGCATTGTCATGTCCACAACAACTTCACTGGATCCTTGCCCATGGATTGTAAGAGGCTGATCATCATTGTCTAAATCACTTGAAGGATTCGGTATTTTTACTGGTAAGTTTTTTATGGGTTCATCGTCAATCCTTGTTTTATGTATAAAAGGGACTGCGGAATTTTCCTCGGGCTTAATAGTAGGTGAATCGTTTACTACTGATGGTCCCTCTTCTTCCAATGATTCAATCGGTTCCTTACCCGTTGCTGAATGTTTTTCCTCTAAATTGACAGCTGGTTCTACTTCCGTAGGACGTCTTAGTGAAGCTGCTAATTTATTAAAAATTGTTGAAAAGTTCTTAAACATGTTATTCATATTTTGAATTTTAGTATCATTTCTCAATGGTCTGAATGTTTTATCATCATTTTTGGTTACCACTGCTTGTAATGTTTCGTTGAATGATTTGTTGGGATCAACTCTCAGTTTTGAATGATTTTTACCAGTTTCATTCACTAACTCCCATGTCATTTGGTTTGTAAACAAGGAAGGAATTTCCTTGGTAGCATTTATTTTTGGGGGTTTTAAATTAATCAGTTCATTTTCATTAGGTTGCTTAGCTGGAATGGTTTCTGTCACATTTGGCTGAATTTTAACGTTGCTCGAAGAATTTTGTTTTCTGACAATCACTCCTCCATTTAAGTTAATGAATTCTGTGTTAGCACTTTCGGCTTCGGTGAAAGGCTTCACATTAATTGACACAGTGGAGAGTCTATCTTTGAGGGGTACATAGGTCGACACATAAGATGCATTTATTTTAGGATGAGGATTAGAATCTGAAAACATTGGTCCAATTGGCTTCACTCCATCATCATCATTTACGTCTGGGATTGATATTAATTTATTGACTGGTAATGGGTGAGGTACGGGGTATCTCTCGCCTAAATTTTGTGATTCTTTTATAGTTGCTGAAAAATGTGGACGTTTAAAACTTGTATAAACTGGAGCTCCAGAATATTCTGAATAGGGGTTCAAATTACTTTCAGGTTTATAATTGTCTATCGAATAGCTATCTCCTAAGTGCTCTATTCTAAGATTAATGGGAGATTCATAAACATTTTTATCCTCTTCTGTCGTAGTTATATCATCAGATAATTCAGCAGTACCAACTCTTTCTTCAACTTCCAAGTCAAATGGATTATTTAGATTAGCCGTACTATACGCATTCCCTGGTTGAATAGGTTTCCATGGTTCTTGATCAATATAAGAAGGAACAGCAAAGAGAGTATCCAACTTTGGAAGATCAGATTGTTTTTCATCAGCCAGAATGTCAACTTCTTTCCTATTCTTACTTTCAATATTTTCTGTTGTTTTTTCAACTATGTATTCAGTTTGTGTTTTTTGCGGCATTACTTTGATTGGTCGAGGAGTTGTACTCGAAGAAGGCATATTCCTTGGTGTGGTAGATTTAGTTTTGGGAGTAGTTTGTTTGATTGCTTCTGTGGTTGTTGCTTTACTTGTGGTTGTTTCCTTGGTCGTGGATGGTTTGGATGTCCTTGGCGGTTCCCTAGTCAAAGGTTCAATTTTTTTTTTGTTTTCTGTAATATCTGCTTCAGTTTTGGTAATTTGGAAGGAGCCCTGAATGACGGGTAATTCGTCGACATTAATCTCTGGTTCATCACTGTTTGCTGGCTGTGGTTTGACTTTAACAGTAGGGGTGGGATTGGTGGTAGGAGTCACAGCAGTTTTCCTGATAACTCCCATGCGCGTCTGGAGGACTTTTTCTTTGGTATTTGGAGGCATCATAGGGAGGGAAGCCTTGTTATCTGGTGCAACATCACTGAGCATGTCAGCTTTGAATGTGTGCTCATTATCTCTTTTGATAGAGATGGATGCTGGATCAACATTGAGCTGCCGCAGATGAGAATTCTTGGCAATTGAATTCTCTACTAAAATATTGCTGATTATTTCCTCTAGTTCTTCAATAGGCCTGCAAATAAATAAATAAAAGATAATGAAACTTACTAATATTTCTATTTTTGAAACTGATAATTGGTGGTGGAATTCCATTATAAAAATATAATAAAACAAATAATATAAAATTATTTCCACTTTAATTTATTGAGCGTAACCATTTTTAGCTTGCCTTATGCCTGCCAATTAATTGTGAAAAGTAGTTTTTTTTTGCGTTTGCTCCACAGGAGACCCCGAGGAAAATAATTTCAAAGAGAACTATTTTTAAAGGAGAGGAAGTTCTGGGCAGGAAAAATGTATGAGGGGTGAATAGGAACAGGGCCCGACTTACCCTTGGGCTTAAGTATTAGCGAAGGTTGCAAAATTTTCGGGGTTGTACCTACTACAGCTACGGGGCATAATATTTTAACCCGGCATCATGGAGGTGGAAATATGATACAAGTACGTGGGGGTTGGGTCATCATGATCCACTTATTCAACACCAGGTATTTCATTATATTTATCCTTTTTTCCTTATATAATGAATTGCACATTATTAAGGAATTAAAACATTACATTATTTCGACAATTTTTTTTTTTAACCATTTAATAAAAGTTAACAAAATTAGCTATCTCTAGCTCAATCACAATGAAAACTTTTTTTATCATTATTTTAATTTAAATGGCATTTTTAGGAACTGTGCAAACTAATTTTTGGAAAAATAACTAAAAGTTTATTAGAATCATTATGAATGCAGTCGACGCAAAAAAGGGTCGACGGGAAGGGTAATATTCACCCTTTTCAGCTTTCGACACTTTATTTTCTCAGTAGTGAGTAGAGCCCCTTGCAATGCGCCAGGGCTCTGGGTACGAATCTGTAGGTTCGCAGACGCATCCGCCGCCAAGGCCTAGACAAACTTCACCCCACGAACCCGGTCACCCATGCTAAGTCACCAGTTGTTGATTTTATGAAAGCATTTTAATTTAGGTATTCTGGGTTTCGCTAGAGAAATTGATGAAAGTTAACTTACACTTCTACCTTTCTCCTGTCGAGATAGATCCTGAAGAAGGCAGTGAGTTTTTCAGCGTTGAAGTCCACCATCTGCAGGGTGACCATAGCGTTGCCGAGGCGCGGGGCGCAGGCGCGGCGTAAAGCAGCCTCGAGCCGCGGCGTGTTTGGCGGCGCGGAGGCTAGCGACCCCGCGGCCACGGAGCGCCGCAACCGGAATCTCCCTTCGAACGCTAAGATGGCTGGAATTAAAACAATAAATTATGAGTTTATTTTTGGTTTTTGATGAATGGGGATTCAAATTTATCACCCTGGATCGATTATATTATTATTAATTTATTGTTGATACCTAAAAATCTATTGACATTAACTTGGTGAGTTAGATCATTTTATTTTATTTGGAAAACCAACAGTTATAACATTTTATAAAGTATAATAATACATGTGTAAATCATTTAACCAATAATAGGTTTCCACTGGAGTATCTTAATTTTTTAGATTAAACAAAGAAAAATAGTTACATTAGCCTATGGGGGTGGGATGGTGGGAGGGAAAGGAAAGGGATGGATCTATTCTTTATAATTAGTAGGGTGTATGTAAGTAGTTATAGTAGAGTATCGAGAGATCGCCTGTGTGACTTTAAGGAGTGAGTTAAAAATGTCAAATTGTGTATAGGTAGTATGTATTGAAAATGAATGATAAATGAAGGAGTTTTGCTTAGAATTGGTGTTGCATCGAGGGAGGTTAAAAATTTTATCTGATCTGGTTCGTTTGTTGGGAATTCGTAGTTGGATGCTATAGGTACATTAGGTAAGTTTTTTTTCTGGACAGATATACTTACACTTGGATGATGATGTTTTTAATACTTAATAATTAATAAGGGATAAACTTTCGGGTTCGCTGGACACGCTACGAATATTTTTATGAAAAAAAAAACATTTTGATTCACCTTACTTACTATAAAATACTACAATTTGCATTCGAAGCGTTAGAAAATAATACTGCATTCAAAATTACAATTAGGTTACGTAAAATGAAAATTTGCTTTCGCCGTTTGGGATGACGGCCATTTACAAAAAATTCTGTCCGTATTCCATGACATTTATTTATATTGGTATTACTGATATGATGACTATAATATATTTTTATTTTATTTTAAGTAATACGATGATTTTCTTAATAGAACCTTTTATTCTACAAAATTCTGCACTTACATATTCAGTATTAGAATAAAATAATCATCCCCGTAACAGCTTGTTATGGCTGGAAAATAAATTTCCCCTTGATATGGTTCACCATTCAACCGCCCCGCCATTTCCCGCCAAGTCAAGAGCCGCGGCAATTTACATAAATATGTAGGTACACTTCACTGTAAACCGATATACTAATCCCAGATAGGGGTCATAAGTGACGTCATTGTTCTAGTACCATCTGTCTTTTTCGTTTTCGTTGATGAAGTCCGTACGAGCTCTCGCTGGGACTAGTTTACCTTGCTTTCGGAAATTCTGCGCGGCGTGGCCTGGAGCGGCGCGCCGTATACCATCATTCTGAAGCTTATATTGTAATACCCGCTATTTTCTGATGGACACGTCCAGGACGGTTTGTCTGTGGCCAGCACTGATTTGTAGAAGAAATAAAAAAGAAAATATCGTTTCATGTAACTTACGTTCCTTGCTATCCGTCCTGAAAGCGCCCATGTAGAGCGCCAGGCCGGCCACCGCGAATACGGCGAGCGCGGCCAGCAGAGCCGCGGCGGCCAGGAGCGCCGAGCAGGAGCGCGTGCCGCGGGCGGGCGGGGCCAGCGGCTGTCCGAGCGGCGCGCCCCACGGCGGCCAGTCCGCGCTGCCGCCGCTCCCGCCGCTGCTGCCGCCGCCCCCGCCGCCTCCGCCGCCGCGCGTGTATCGGTTGGAGTAAGGGACGCCGAGCCCGCCGAAGCCGTATTCACTCTGGAACAAAAATAATGAATTATTATTCAAAATACAAATCTGTCATACAACAATCCTAGGGCGCAATACTTCAAAATAAAGTCGTAATCTTAACGACGTAAGTGAAGAAAGCGTGTACAAACATTTTGCACGCGCGGTCTGACGCGGTTTTGGACTGACCTACGGCCGAATTTGCCCTAGAAAATGGTTCTTTCTGTTAATTAATTCCGATAAACGCATAATAATCTCAGATGTTTCTGACTAAATCTTGGCAAGGTACTGTTTTTTATTAATATTAAATATAATATAATTATTTTAAAAAATTTTCATGTTTTATATGTATATCTACTAAATATTTCAAATACAAAAATCTAAAAGGTAATTAATTTGATCTAGTTTCTAAAATGGTATTTATTTTTACGACATCGAGATAATACTTGTTAAGTATACGAAATAAAAAGTGAAGTGACAGTTTTGTTGCAAATTCCTTAAATTATTTAGAATTGAATCTTCCGTCGAATCTAAAATTTTCCGTCGTTAGAAAATGTTTATGGTAAGGTTTATAATCGTGTAGGTATATTTCAATTGCAAAAATCTGAAAGGTAATTTTATCTAGTTTATAAAATGGAATTGGTTTTTAAGATATCTTTAAAAATAATTAATATAGGTATAGGACATTTAAAATAACATTTTTATTAAAAACAGTTGTATACAAAGATAAACTACCATCTTTGACTGGATAAGCAATGAATTTATCTTTCCGTGAACTATTTTTTGTCAATTTTTAATTACCAAGGTTTTCACATACTCAGTCGTTTATCAATTGAATAAAATATTCACGATGTTTTTTAGTAAGGCTGGTGTTTACTATTATATATTTACTCTACGCAAGGAAGGGGCTCTGAGGTTTCCCTCAGAGTTCAAAAGATCCTGTGCGGAAGGTCCTATCCAGAAAAAGTACCCACTAAGTTGGGTTTGAGACCCGTGTTGTGGGAGGAGACACAAGTTTAGTCTTTTCAATATTAAAATATATAATACAATATACATAACGTGAAGAAATCAAAACGGCGCTTTAAAACATTATGTAAAATTAGTATTTATATATATTGATATCCCAAAATCGCATAAGCAAACATGTAATAATGCTCTTTTCCCGCAACTTGTTAAAACGGTTAGAACAAACCAATATTCTGGTGGCTTCAACGGATCACTGTGCATGTAATAACTACCGCAAACTAATCGCATTATGCCGTTCCTGTAATCATACACATACACCAGTGATAAACAACCTGCGGATGTACATGACCATGTACATCATACACCAGTGATAAACAACCTGCGGATCGCGGACCGGATGCGGCACGACCATTTTTCACTGCCCTCCATGTTAAATAAGCAAGAACGATAAAATATACTGAGAAGCGAACCGGATTGTGCATTATTCAATACAATTAGTAATCAATATATTTTACACACATAGATATTTGCTTCTGAAAAAAATGGAATTTCTTGCTGTTAGGGTGTGCCAAATTTATAGACCACAAACCTTTTTAGTTTTGGGCATTAACATGGGTAAGTTAGTTCTGGAAATATCAAACGCATGTGTGGCAGCCTCGCGTGAAACTCTCTGAAACGTGTCCCATCTCAAACAGGATATCAGGAATTGATGAGACACCGTTCAGAAGTTTATTCAATTCAATTTATTTATTCCTTTAAAAACATTACCAAAAATTGATATTTTAATTAGTTTTTAAAGTAGGTACATTTGTGTTACAAAGTTTTACATTAATCTTACGTGGTAAGGATACTAACTACACAAGCATTAATAAAGCTTGCCTTTTAAAGGCAGCTTCACTAACGCTAAATATGTCGATATCCGAATTAATTCTATTCAACAGCAAGATTACTCTCCTGCTTTATTCGCCATCAGCAGTAGTAATTTATTGTGTTAGGACGTTTTTTTCAGCGGCAGATGGTCTTAGCTAAATCCGAGGTTTACGCTAGTCTCACACGTACTAAACGCTATACTCTTATAATATATATGGACTTGGAATTTTTCACCATATCTATGCCCAATATAGGCCAATCCAACATATAGCCATAACGCTATGCCAAGGGGGCAGCCGGCATAAATCTGACAGCTAAATCATATGGCCAGTGTACGCATCCGCGGTGATTATGAGTAACGCTTTCCACTATCCCGACCTTATACGCCCGTACAATATTTAGCCCGTATTGTATAGCGTAAGTTTGGATGTGTTTCTCAAAATATAACATTTTAATTCCGTTCTATGTCAGGATATTGTTCTCCGCCAAGGAAAATATATCCGGAATCGTACCCCGATAAAACATAACACAATAATATAATGAGTGAAGTTAGGTTGGATTAGGCATGTTATCTATTTGTTCGATTGCTCCCTTTCTTTTCTTTTCTTCATCTTTCTTGAATGTTCTCTTTTGTCATAAAAAAATGTCGTAAACTAGCCCCGCTGGTAATGGTTGTGTATAACTGACCTACACGTACTGACCGCAGCGTACCATTGACCGTGAAGAGTTCTTATAGTCTGAGAATTGAGAATCCATCGGGATTACTACGAGATTCTATTACGTAATTAATAATCTTAATTGTTCTTCTGAGAATGCAGCCGAGTTTTTATTGCTAGTTGCAATGGAAATCCCGAGATGTTTCCTGGTTCACGATATGATTAGCACATTGTTGCTCATTATTACCTAATGATTTTATTTTATTAATTAATATACGGTAAATGATTCACAAAATATTGTTCAGAAGCGGTTTTAGATTGATTTGGTTATCTGAGTATTATTGTTTGAAGCGATTGATGTTCTGCAAAATTAGTAATTTAGGCTCTGTTAGAAGGTGTAACCTTAATAATTAAACTTCTTATTGCTTCGGATTTTCTTACTCTGCGTGCTTTGTTTGCGGTTGCTTCGTTGCTTTCCTATAATTCATGGTCTGGTTCGCACATTTTTTATCCTGTTTGTTGTACGCAGCCATAAGGTTTTAAACATTCATAAAACGAGGAAATCGCAATTTTTTTAATTTTATTTATTTATTTATTTATCATAAATACAATTGTACAAAATAAGGGTAGTCCCACAAAGCTGTCATATGGCAGCTTGTCTGTAGGTTCTACAATTTATCACTCTTTATATTATACATAAGGAAATATTTGTTAATACATATTATATAGTTTTAAGGAAACATTAGGATAGATCACATAATAATATTAGATTATTTGAATTACGTCTATAAGATGTTTCAATGTACATGCCTAATAATAAGATATATAGGCAGCTACATTAAGATAGTCAATTCAACATATTTAAAGATACATGGAGTTTTCGTTAATTAACAACAATTTTATCATTTTAGGGCATAATCTGTAATTTTTTTCAAATATTAAGTTTTTATTTATTTTGTTAAAAATCACTGGTATTAGGTATTCAAGAGTACGGCTTCCATATTTATTTAATATTCGAGGAGTTTTCAGGCCCTTACCTTCTTTAAATCTTGTGGTATGTTTATGTACCATTGGGTGTTTATATGAGCTTTCCCCGCGTTATCCATAATAGTAATGAACTAAAGGAGACCTTTTATATAGTTTATATACTGACTGAATGCCTTCTTGTTTTATTCCCGGTTCCATTTAGTCCAAGACTTGGAGTCCAAGTACAAATTCACTATTATTTTATTCATTTATTTATTTGAATTAGTTTCTATGGCAAAGTTTGTATATATGATACAAGGGTTTCCTCTTCTGAGGCGGCCTGTTGTAGTTTAGGTTCCATGTCTTATCGGACTATGAGATCTCAGCGTCTGAATTCCCATAGTAAATTTATTCAGACACGATACTTCCTCGCATGATTATTCATCACATCATAACTCACATTAACCTAACCTAACCTAACCTATCCTAATCTAACCTAACCTAACCTATGGTTAAAAACCCCAATTATCAATTTTCGACGCTTTGAGACATGATGAATTATCATGTGAGGAATTAACATCCGATGAAAAGTATGTACTCAATATTCATACACTTAAAAAGTTTACACTGAACATTCTGGTCACCCTAGTTTTTATATTTTTGTATTAATTTCTAGTTATCTTTACACTCTCTTCACACTGTTTGCGAGTTTTTTATCACTATTCTCTCAGCCGTGTTTTTTGCTTTAGTTATATATTAATTTCTATTATTTTTTGTTTCATTTTGCGTAGCATTACATAATTTTGTAGCATGAAATTTAATATTTCTCTGTCCAAAAGATGTATTCAAACTGGGAATAATTTTGGCTCGTTACCTGAGTAGGTATGAATGTTGGGCAAATGGGCAGTGGAGTATTCTGATATGTTTTTTTTATAAAACATTTTTTTAATAAAGTTTTTGTACATTGAAAACTTAAAAAAATATTTGTCGGGGTTCCAATAGGAACTTTCAGAATTTAAGCAGGTACTTACTCCCTTTTTGACCTGCAAATCTCAAACTGTTGAATAATTTACGACGTTATTTCCGGTAAACTGCAATTTCGCTTAATTACGACGTATATATATATTATAAGACGCGGATAAGTGGCAGGAAGGATCCAACTACCCACAGGTAGGCATGTTATTATTTTCGTGAGAAATCGTGATAAGTTTTTTTTTGATAATGGGCAATTGAATCATTTTTATTGTATTACTCAACGTCAAAATAAGGTGTCTTTGGAATCGTGAAATTGTTGATAGTTTAAAGTATCACATAGATGGTTAAACAGCTGTCTTTTTAAAAATGATTAGGTTCGATTGAGGTCGGATAAAAGGTTGGATTTTACAAAGTTCATATAATTATTTCTGTTTGAGGTGGATGTTTTTAAACATTGCTGGTTACGTATGAAGAATAATAATGAAATGATGTGATGGTTTCTGAGGGCTAAAACTTGAATATCGGATGGAAGGTATTACCGCCCAATAAACAAAATTATGTTTTTTTTTTTAAATGAAGGAGATTAAGTTCTGGGAAGAAAAAAGGCACGAGGGGCTGGTAAGAATCTGGGGGTCAGTGTGTCCAGGAGTGACGGACGCAAGAATCCATCCCTCCCATTGTAGTTCAAGGCGGTGGGTTGAAACAGTCATGCTGGAGAGGTCCAAAGGTCTCCCTCAGCCGGTACCTCCCGACCCTACCTAACACGCAATTGGTGGGCAGTCGCATTACTACATGAACCCTGGCACCCCTTCACATCACCAAACGTAGAGAACTACTTGGGGTGACCTATGGCAAAGGTGTTGGTTATCCAATAATTGGTTACCCGCCTCTCAAATTGTGACTTCAACCGGTAAGTAATAAGAACAATAACATTTTAGACTCCAGTGAATTCAATAACGACAATGAATTCACCAGCTCTGATTATCACTACGCTTTAATTTCTTTATTTGGAGTGAATAATAATGCATATTTTTCATATTTAAATTAAAAAAACACACTTTGTAAAACACCACTTTACTTTTTGAATTAACATTCAACAGCCAACCAGGTTTTGCTTAGCTCAAGCTTCGTCAGGGCTTATTGTATCAACCATATTTTCCACTTCCGCAGCTCTATAGCTATAATAAGAAATAATAGATGCCCCGCAATCTAACCTTTGAAACAAAAATATCAGGAAATTGACTGACGTTTTATCTGCGGTAAAAGTGCATAATAATATTTTTTTAAATTATTGTATTATAAACACATAAATCAAGTCATCGTTATCATCATCAGTCATTCTTCGATTAATGATGCAAGTTGTTTTTTGTACGTGAACAAAGAGTCACAATTGTCCGGAGTTAGTGGGACTATTGCATCTATACATTTGGGGTATATTGAGATGCTGAAGGCAGTAGGAAAGGGTAGGATATATGGGAAAGAAGATGGTAGTAAAATTTCTGGCTATTCAGATCTGGAAACCAAACACGGCTAAAACCACATCAAAAACTAAAACCACTTCAAGAACCGTCAAATATTTTACGTCGTATTGAAAAAAAAAATTTTTGTATGCTGGCCTTCAACAAGTTAAATCACTATAATAAGATCTTTAATGTAAAGAACCCGTTAGACAAACTACTAAAAAGTAGTTTATCGGGACTTTTTGTCTTATATTTGTAAAGTGTATAAAATAAATAACAAAAAAAAAATCAACGTTTCGATTCTGAATTGTAGTTTTTCACCAGGGCGATATTGAGGGTACGTTAGCTTAGGTTCTCCCACCGTCCATTGATTTTCCATTTGAGACTTTAAGAGGAAACCCGGTCGCCGAGAACTTTGAACAATGGGTACTTACTCCCCCGAACACCGAGCGAAAAATAACTGCACCTTAGGCCGATAACAACTAAATAAAATCATCCAAATCGAGGTTTTGTAATCCCCATTTTTCTCCTCCAAAACTGGAACGATTTTTAAGATTTTTTTTAATAACTGTATTAGAAGAAAATACTTACTATATGTCTGTATGTTTAAAAAAAAAAAAAAAATTATACTGATTGTCTGTTGATATACAAACGAGGCGAGGCAAACTTATCAAGAAAGCAAAATGCACCGGTCTAGTAAACGATATCTATAGATATTATATTAAAAAAATATTTGCAGTTTTGTCAAAACTCAAAAGAGGTAATCGGGGGAAACGTGTGTATGGACAAAAACAGTGCGGTTTTTCTTAATCACAAAAATAATAGTAGGATGCATATAATGTACATTTTCACCAAATAGGTATTATTTGAAATCATTTTTAAAAACTTACCTTTCAAGGTATGAGATAATATGGTTCGATGGTTTAAATCCGAATTTCCTACGAAATATGCAAATATATTCAAAGCAACACGTAATACAGTATTATAATGGTATTACAGTTATGTTCCCTCGATATGGGCTGATGGGGATTTTGCTCTGTACAAGAGGGTATTAACTGAATGTAGTTTTTTGCATAAATTAAAACAATAATTTAACAAAACCTCATATTTAATGCTTTGGTGATGCCATAGTTGTACTGGAACCGGGCACTTAGAACATTTGTATCACGTAAATAAAAATAAATAAAATTAAACTCAGACCGTATGCACGTGTCGGTTTCTATTTAAAATCAGGATGGAATTGCACCGTAATAAAATAAAATGGGAGAAATGCTGGCAGCCAAAATAAAAAATAAGCGTAAATATTACAATTGCATTGGAGTAAACTACATATAATTTTATTTATTTATAAAATACATGATAATAAATTAAAACGTTTACATATATATGATAGGTTCATTAAATCACCAGGTGATTATCACCTTACCAGGCGGCTGCCTGTTTCATGATGACCAATGGAATATAGTTACTTTGTGAGGTAAACATGCAGATAAAATATATAAACATGTTGAAAATAGTAAAAATTATGATGGAAATAAAAAATAGGAAATAGAAAACAGAAGAACGAAAATAGAAAAAGAATTAGACAACAATTAGATAATAAATATTGTGGGTTAATTTATTTTGTCTTCTAAAATTTTGAATTTTAATATTTGACTGACCGTAGCGAAGTCCCCTTTTTAACTCGGACTACTCGAGCATATTCGTCTTTATGTAAATGTGTGTGTTATGTTCCGGTTCCGGTTAAAGATGGTGGCCGTTTTAACGATGCAGTAAATATATATTTTTTCCAAATGTTTTATTAATTAAGTAGGCAGGTATCTAATTACAAATGTTTCAGATCTAATTTTGGTTTAGATTTATTAAATAAGATATACACAAAACATATTTTTTTGGATGCGCGATCTACTGTTCAGAGTACTACTATAAATGAAGCTAACAAACTTTACGTAGTTATTGGTTAGGTACATACCAAGTAGTCCTTGAGTTGAAAATGATTTTCAATTCAATGCCAACAGTAATAACAATTAGCTAATGTAGATATTAAAAAAAACTACTCATAAACTTTAACAATGGTTTTATTTTAATAACAACATTTTTGATTCTATTACCCATGAAATTTACACATTGACAATAAAAAAAACATTACTCGCGATGAAATTTAAAAAAAATAGGTTTTTGTTAAGCGTGGTCCTGCCGATGCTCTTTTGCAAAAACTCTTTCTATCATGTCTTTTGCAAAAACTCTTTCTATCACGTTTACATGAAAGAGGGAGAGATTTTAATGGAGCTATCAGAGGTGTATGCCTTTAACCCTTTATCGTATCTATGGTGATCAGAGGCCCTAGCACGCTCGCTCTATAACGATCGATAGGATAACTATCGGTAACTTCACATCGTTCCCTAGCATGACTACAGATCGCCAACGAATAAGTGACAAATCACAATGACTAAGTGTCCTTAACATATTCGACATCAACTGTTATTTGTACGTTAGCAATGTTCAGTTGTCCTAGGGAACATTGAGAAGTTACCGATAGTTATCCTATCGATCGTTATAGAGCGAGCGTGCTAGGGCCTCTTTGTTTTGTTTTCGTTTGCCTTTGCTCCATAACAATAATAATATATTATGTAAAATCATTGTGCCGGTTGCCGACAGCAATGGACCAGTTCAGGCTGCGTGTTGTCTCGCGTCTTGTCTCACGGACCGGTTAATTTATGAGGAAAGTGAATGATCGACAAAGCAGGAAGCATCGTGTTCATGATGCAACACTGTTATTAGATATTATATCTGCGATTCCGGACTCATCTCATTAATAACGAAGCAACTAGAAATCTCTGCTCGATAGATAAATACGTCCAGTGGGGTAACGCTCGGGCCCAGGGCAAATCTGTCATCTTCCATCTCCATAACCCATATTCTCCAAGGTCAAAATAAATGGAATATTTACTAACGCATCCGAAAACTAAAAACGTTCTTTGAAAGGTGATAGCATTTGATTTCAAATTTTATTATTGAACGTAAATATATAATTTCCGAAATATTAAAATTTGTAATAGAAATGTAAATAAGTTTTAAAAATGGTTCACCTTACTTCTTTTAAAATCTAAAGTTACTGATAAAGAAAAAAAAGAAAAACACACATATTATATTATGCAAATGTATTGTAAATGTTATTATCACCTCACATTTTTGTGGGTTCATAAAAAAACAATTAATAAAACATCCTCGGAATTTTATACATTTTTCTCTAAATTTGATCTCATGTGTTCCCGTTTAATCACAGGAGGCCATATTTGTCCCAGCTCATGGAAATCGTATCTCTGATACGTTAACAAATATTCAATTTAATTGGATTTTATTGCAAAGCGGAAATATTTTTAGCCTCTGACAAAATACGCCAAATTTTTGAAGGGTTAAAAACGGGTTAAAACCAAATTGAATAAAAGTACTGAAAATGTCTGGAAAATGGATTCCTATTCATAAAATCATAAACGTTGGGCGGAAGATATCCTAGCATCTCCCTGGTGTAAGACAACCATTCAGAATTAAAACGTTGCTTGAATTGGCTTTAGCCATGTTTGTTGATCAGATCTGAATAGCCAGGTACTTCCCCACCTCTCTTATTCACCATTCCTCTCCTCTACCCACTACCTTCACCATTTCGTTAGTCACACATCTTTCAATACTAAGTTTTGAGATAATGGGGAAAGCAATATTCTAATGCTCACCTATTACACGTGTCTGTGTTTTAAAAAGTAAATATGCAATAAAATAACAACGTTTCAGTACATTACTATGGCATTTTGAAATATTCTACTAGTGATCCAGAAAAAATATTTTTTTTGTTTAATTTATTCACTTAGTTTTTCTGCATTATAATTGATTTGACAGTGTTTATAAGTAATTTGAGTTTTGTACCAGGAGGTTACACTTTTACGTATAACTGCATACACGATGAGATGGTCGATTTGTTTCGATCTCATATTTCAAATTTAGAAATAACAATTTTATCCTCAACTAATTTTCCACATATTTTCAGCAGCTGTCTTTTTGAAAGATTAAAATGTTTTTAACGATTTTTTTCGTAACTTCGATAGTGTCTCCGATAGCATATTTAATTCGTTATTATATTCTTCAATTATATAAAAAAATATTATTTCTGTATATTTTTTATATCAATTTTAAATTTTACTTCAACTATCAGAAGCAATCTGAAGTAAAAAGGTCTGTTTGTCCGTGCCTATTCAATCAAATTTAAAAAAAAACAATTAGAGGTTAATTATTAAATACAGTATTTCCTCATTAATTCGATCATAGCAATAATATTATGTTGTGCATTTTTTAGATCAATTTTAAAATTTACTTCAACTATCTGAAGCAATCTGAAGTAAAAAGGTCTGTTTGTCCGTGCCTATTCAATTAAATTTAAAAAAAACAACGTAGAGGTTAATTATTAAATACAGTATTCCCTCATTAATTCAATCATAGCAATAATATTATGTTAATGAAAGCGAAAAATTCTTCTTCCGTATTGCCGGCTTCTTGAAGGTAGTTAATAATTAAAGCATTTCGCAATCTTTAACAATCAAGGATTTTTTTATCGACATAGCGGTATTTTTACGGTGTGCATTTGAAGTGAACATGATTGCAATTTTTTCTCGCAAAGGTATATATAAATATATCGTAAGTATTTATATCGTGTACGTATTTGATGTAATTAATTAGGCATATCTATCATGTGTGCGTTTCTTTATATTTATTAATATTGTTTACTTCATGTTACATTAATCTGCAAAACAGCGTAACGATTGTGAACAATAAATTGCAAATAAAAAATTGTAAGCAATTGGTATTGTAAATTGAAAAAATAAAAACCTTAAACAATGGTTTTTTTTAAAAGACGTAAGAGTACTTACTAAAGAAATGTGAAGTGTGTGTGTGGATATATAGAAAGTACCTGGCTATACAGACCTAGTCACTAAACAAACGTAGCTTACGTCGTTTGAAGTAACTTTAGTTTGTCTTACTAAAGTATGGTGTACAATTTGGGAGACGAGTATGGGTACCGCCGCTCCGGGAATTGTTTATTGGATAACCAACCCCCCTGCAATAGGTCACCCCAAGTATTTCGCTAGGGCCGTAGGCCGTTTCTAGAGGGACTGGTTGAGGGAAAACTTTGGACCTCTCCAGTATGACTATCTTGACCCACCGCCTCGCACCGCAGTGGGAGGGATGGATTCATAAGTCCGTCACTCCTTGACACCATGACCCCCAGATTCCTACCCACCCACCATGCCTCGTTCCTTCCCAGAACTTCCTATCCTTCCTTTCCTAAAAAAAACCCCAACACAGCATCCCCAAAGATGACATAGGGCCTGAGGGGAGTTTTTTCCTCAGTGCCTCCTGTGTGAAGCTAATGTAAAAAAGGGCGAAATTGCAACAAAATTCTAATTTTCCAATATTTTTTACATAAAATTAACTGCAGTTTTTGATATCACTGCCCACAAGCTCTCGGTGGTAGAATTATAATGATGTGCGAAAAAAACATTTGTATAGTAAAGAACAAGTCAATTGATGCATAATCCAATGTGTAACCTTGATTTAACCAAATCACCGCACGGCCACGACACAACGGACAATTTACTTGCACATTGTCCTTGACCTAGTCTTGATGGTTTAATCGTTATCATTATACAACATTATGTAAAGAGATACAATGTTTTAACCCCTCAGGCCTCGGGCCTATTTTGTAGGAAGGTCGAAACATTTCCGCTTTGCAATAAAATTCAAATAAATGGAATATTTCTGAACGCATTCGAAAACTAAAAACTGTTTTTGAAAGGTTTTCAAATTTTATAATTCGAAGTTTATTATTTTTTTTAATATAAATTTTTTAAATGAAAATCTTACTAATATTATAAACGCGAAAGTTTGTATGGATGTATGTATGTTTACTCTTTGACGCAAAAACTACTGAATGGATTTTAATAAAACTTTACAATAATATAGCTCATACATCAGAATAACATATAGGCTATAATTTATAAAGATAGCTATTTATTTTCAATATATTGAAAATAATTATTATTGCTTAATAGAAAATGTCAAAATTTGAGAATGACATTTTGCAAAGCAATGATTTTTAAATCAAAATTCTATTTTGGAAAATATTTAAATTAGTGAATTTATTTGAAGTACTCGCCTAATACTTTAAATCGAATCAAGAATTATAGATTTTTCAAATAAATAGATTAAGAATTTTAGTACAAACATAGATGGGACCTAGGAAAAGAGAATAGATTACTCGAAATACTAATCCTACGCAGACGAAGTCGCGGGAGAAACTAGTATAAAATAGTTTTAAAAATGGCTCACCTTACGTTTTTCTAACTAAAATTACTAAATAAAAAATATACATTGATTTTGTGATATAAATTTTTTGATTTTGGGTAGTATGTTTACGAGAGATGGGAAGGCTGATAGAGATATTGAAAGAAGAGTAAATGCAGGTAACTCCATTAATGGAGGACTGAATGCCGTTGGCGCTAACAAAAAGCTGTCCAAAGAAGCGAAGCTAGCAGTCCACAATGGAGTGCTTGTACCTACCCTGATGTATGGCAGTGAGGCATGGAACTGGCAGAGGAAGGATGAAAGTAGACTGAATGCTGTTGAAATGAGATCCCTGAGGCGTATGTGTGGTAAAACCATGTATGATCGTGTGAGAAATGTGGAAATTCGAAAATAATGCAAGGCTGATGTAAGCGTAATAAGTAATATTAAGAAAGGAACCCTCAGATGGTTTGGGAATGTAGAGCGAATGAACGAAGAAAGGAGCGTAAGGAGAATATATGATGCAAGTGTGAATGGTATAAGAAGTAGGGACGTCCGAGGAAGACATGGCAGGATCAAGTGAATCAGATACTTGAGTCGGGCCATGTTAAGAGTCAAAAAAATAGATGAGTATGTATGAGACGATGTATGAATGTGAATGAGGCAAAGAGTGTGTGCCAAGACCGAGGTCTTTGGCGGTCCGTCCTCTCTGCCTACCCCTGCGGTGAAACAGCGTGATGGTTAGTTAGTTAGATTTCATCTTTAGTTTTCGACTAAATCGAGTGCGAAGTTGAAATTTTTTAGGCAAAATTTGAAAAAAAAAAATGGTCACTCGGGGGTTAAAATCAGCTGTTGATGTGTTTTGAGGCATGGACGCTGCCCCAAAAGTATTTTTTTTTATTGAAGAAAAAATCTAAATGCTCAAATTGAAAAATATATCAATTTTTTGGATTCTCTGTGAAGTAGATTCACCCAGTAGCGCTTTATACTTTTCGTGATCTAGAGGAAGGAGTAAGATTGAAAAATACAACATTATGATGTTGTCGTAGTTAAAAAAATAATTTTCAGTTACAACAACATCAATGATGTCGTATTTTTTCAATCCACTCTAGATCACTAAAAACTCATGGACCGCCACTGATTCACCAGATTCACGTTTGTAGTAGGTATCAGTTTCCAGAGAGCATGGATATAATATTTATTTAGTGGTGGTTTATGAGTTACACTATACTATAACATGTAAATATAAAAGTTCCATAGCTGTTTAGTGAATCATCTATTTGAACCGAGATAATTTTTCTAAATATAATTGTTTGTTAATAATATTAATAACAGATCCAAGTCGTGATTTGTCGGGAACACTGAATTGCCTGAGAACGAAAACCACCGTTTAATTATTGTGTGACTCATTTGTGTTATCGCGGACACATGATGTAATGGTTATTGTATAATATTTAATATACAATGGCAGGGATTATATTGATTATAGAATTATTCGCAAGATGAAGTCAATCGGTTCAGGATAAAGATTGTAATCAGGCTCTTTCAAAAATGTATGCATAATGTAAATGAAGATGGTATTGTTTATTTAATAGATAATATTATGTTCAATGAATTTTATGTTGAATCACTTTAAAGGTAAACGAAGAATTCGTGGAAGTAATATAACTTTACTTTTTCAAACACTACTTATTAGTATAAATTATTAAAGTTTTGCATTCCTAAATTAGAAAATCTGTGCGATGGATGGGAATTTCTACAGCATGGTCAACTTCAACGTCAACAATAATTTAAGAAAATAGTGAGTTTACAGAATGATGAAAAAAACAAGCATTTTTGAGATCTTATGGAATCTAGAGTAACCTTGAAGAGAAACAACAGGAAAGATAAATTTAAAAAAGCTTAAGGATATTATTACGTAAATTATAAATAGCGTCTACTACATACAAGAAATACCCAATTAAGTTAACAAGATTTGTAAAGCAGTGTTTTAGATATTATTAAATAAATTAAACATTACCTAACTAATTATATTGTGTCAATTGTGTCTCTTTGCATGCCTCTCGTGATTCCTATGTCTCTTGCCTCTCATTGTAATATGTGTTACTGAAGGAGCTTGTATAAAATTTTGTATTTTATTTTTATTACTTATTTTTATTTTTTTTATTTGTGATTTTTCTGTTTTTCGAATTGTATGTATCTGTATTTAATTGTAGGTAAATGTAGATTTTTTGTAATTGTATGTCTCTATTTGTACAATAACAGAGTTTTTATAATTGGATGTTCTCACGTAAGTGCGAACATCTGTAAAAACCCAGTATAAATAAATAAATAAACTAATTAGAAATCCAAATATGCTCAGATTTGGGTACAAAATACAACAGTATTGTTTGCAACATCTCTTTTATCAATGTAATTAATAATAATAAAAAAATCTAACCCAACCCCCCTTTCTCTCTTGTCCCCTCAAGATCGACCCCTCCTCCCCCCTTTATGTCGATCCTCCCTCCCATGTCAGTTCTATAGCTACGCACTCGAGTCCAATAAGTTCAACCATTAGCGAGGGATTGATAAAAATGGTACAATTAAAAGTTTCTCTCTTGTTAATAGGCAAAACAATTTCTCAAAGTAGCCCAATAAATGTATTTTCATATGAAGAAGTCTTGTTTGCAAGATAAGTCCTAACAGCACAATGAAGATGCAAGTGAGATGATAATTAACATCATTATTTGCGAGGGCTTATACCATTAGTCTCTCTGGGCTTCTGGCCTGACGGGTTAGATGCCGAGATGGCTATATTGGCCTACACACTCACTGCACACTCCTTCGGGTCCTGTGCATCCTGTGCAGCGTGCATCCCTGCTAATGATGCAAGAACTAAAGAGGACCTATTTTCATCGTTAGCACCGAATCTACCATATGTTAAGATATACCGTGCTATGAGGGCGAACGTTTTAACATTTTTGATCGAAATAAGGCAGGAATTTGCATATCTCTGTATTTTTACCCGATTTTTATAATAACTTGAACATATTTGAAAACTCCTAGTATCGACCATGAAACCAAGCTGAAATAATAATAAGAATTGAAGAAGATAGGGAACAGTAAATACCTAATTTTTAGATCTCCTCATCAAACATGCCTAAAGCATTTCCAGCAACGTTTCGGTATTGAATGGTGGTCTTTCACTGAGGCGAGTAGGTACTAGGTACTACTCTGTTTTCTGCACTCAGAGGCTGGGGATTGGCCCTGATGATAGTAGTATCATAACTTCATCTCCTATTAAAGTATAATATTGAATCCTTCTGAAAAATTCGACCCCCGGTTAGTCGGATGAGCTCACCCGATCGTGATCCGAATGCTCATTGGCGATTTTAGATTGGCGGACGTACCGAGAGAAAAAATGTTCTTCGTGATGTTGCAAGTCGCGATTTCTCTTTCAGTGGAAATTTATTAATGCTATCAATATTTTTCCATTTCTGCAATGAATAATGTTTTGCGATAATATATTATCGCAAAACATTACTCAGTATATACATACTTTCTTGTACCGAAGCCACGCGAGGCTAGTATTTCAAGCTAGGATGGCAAGCTACTATGCCGGCGTCCTATCCTGGCAAGATCCAGACACTATCCTGGCTTGGCACAAGCTAGAGCGGTTTACACGATGTAAGATTTTTTTCTTTTTCCCTATCATTCTAATACTGCATCCTACCTTTACGTAATTCAAGCGCTTCCCCACCTGCACACCGAGATATTCCTTGAACCTTGTAGAAGATAAATCCCTTGAGATGCCCCCAGTCCTCAGTACACCCAGTATCTCCTGATATTGGGTTTGTTGGTAGTGGTGCTTGCTCAGTGAGCAATGCTCACCTGCACCCTGTACCTTACCTAGAGCCTCCGATATGCCTCGAACCTAGCTTCCCTGCAAGGTCACTCACTGTAATCTGCCACACACCTGTGCACGCTTTATTGCAGGTACCGTACCTACCATTAAAGCAGGGTTTCAAAGCTTAGGACGGTTTGCAAGAAGGAACTGTCACTTTTTAGATTTTAACCATTTCATTAATGGATATCGTTACACCCGAAACTCCAAAAGAGTTAGTTATTCAGCTTCAGAGGAACTTTTAAAGTAGACTGTAAAATACAATGATGTTTGATGGAATTCGGTGAAAGTGAATATAGGACGCAAACAAGCAATGGAGGAACCAAATCACGTTCCACCATGGCATCTGCGAAGGGGTTCGGGCGCACAAAACAATCACAATACATATCAGTAGCCCTGAGAATAATACAGTGAGCTATCCTCGGGGTAATTACCACGAAACAATAAAAATATCTACGAATATGAAAAAAAAATCTTCACAACAAATAACACGAACTTGCTCTATGAAATCCATTTGTTACCTCCCGTTCAAAACAAAAGATCTCGATTTTTCGCTTTCTTCTATTCCAATTTTAAAACAGTTTCAAACCAAAAAGTGATGGTTAGATAGGTAGGTACTGCAGATAAATAATAAACATGCCGGTAGGAACCAAACATATTCTTAATTCAAAATCCCAGGAATGAGACCATTTCTAAATTAATTACTTTTCGCTCTGGGCCTGTTGAAGCCCAACCCATAAACTAATACTTAATAATGCATAAAATACCTACTCGTTCGACTCGTTGTGTTGTCATTTTGCTCTAATAATTGTGATGTGATTAAATTAATATTTATCCATAATTTATACCTACTATTTACTCTTGCATACGCATCAGTAATGTGGGAATTAGTTCGTGTTATTGATATCAGATCAGTAATTAAAATTATAGTTAAGCTGTTTATCACACCATTATTTTTATTAGCCAGTATATATATAAATTTATATCGGTATTGTTATTATTCTTATATACTGGTTTTTACTTGATTCGTCTACTAAAGGTCTTACTCCTATAATGGATATTGTTTTTTCAAACAAAGTATAAAATATTTAATAGAGGTTGGAAAAAAAGCTGTGCATTCTTATACCCTTATCAGAAAACGTCAACCGAAATTAACTACTGAGAATATTTTGCATTATGAAAATGTATTTCCTAGTTTGTATCTAATGTGTAATTCTTCAATACAAATTAGGTCCAAATACAGACGTATCTTAACCTTAGATTGACAAATGTATGAAAGGTATTCAACTATCGTAAACACAATACACTAGCATTATCATCCGCCTTCTAATCTATACAGAGTATAACATCACATACCTGAAGGATTTTAACAAGCGTTTCCTGAACATATTTGGTGTAAAAATATCGATGATTTTTTGATGTACGATGATTTTTTTCAATATTTTTTTTTATCACACGTCGCAACAGAGTAGTCAAGTAGCGTATTTCCTTTACTGAACACGGAAAAGGAAATACACACTCAGGTATAAATAACCTAGTGGGTCACGAAACAGCGTGCGTATCGCGTGATCCCGTTGCGACGTGTAGGTGCGTGTAGGAGTGTGATCGGTTGAATTAAGTGATTGAAAAACATGTTTTTGTTTTTAATAAAAAAATAAAATCTTCGAACTGCAAAATGACATGTACTTACTTTTGTACTCCAAATTTGCTCGGAAATCACTGGTCAAAATCCTTCGGGTATATTCGTGGTGATTGCCGATACTCCAATATATTTAAATTTGATAGTTCGGCTAAGCGTCATGTTCGATTGCAATTATTTCTGCTTTTATTTTTTAATTTTGGTTTTGAATTAAATTTATTGATAGGGAGTGGGATAAGTTTTGTTTTTTGTGTTTAAGGAGAGGAGATTTTTATTGAACCAGTTTTTTCAGTATTTGATAGGTTATTAACATCATGTTTGTATTAAATTTTTAACATACTTGCAAATAATTCATTTAAAGCCCCTGGATTAAGGCAAATCAGCTTTATAATTTCTTACCGAGCACTATGTCCGCTGGAAGAAGAACTATGTGCGCTATTCCACGGACAGGCTCCGCATAATCCGTCCTACCTACCAACTATATTATATGTCTACACTAAACTCTATTCGCGTCGTATGTTACTCGCATGTAACCAGCCTTAACTACCTTCTTCATCAAACGAGAGATACAAATCACAACAGGAATATTATATCAGAAGTCCGTAATAGTCTGATGTTCTTTGTTCGGAGAGTGAAGGTTTAGCGGCTAATTAGGATCCTTAAAATATTTTTTTTTTACTTAAGAGGAAACCCGGTAGCCGAGAAATTTAAACAATAGGTATTTTTCCAAACTTTTGCTGTCTCTATCGCTCTTACTTCCCAAAGTACTGAGCCAAAAGGACAACTTATAATGTGATAATATCTTAATAAAATCATCGAAATTGATGTTTTGTATTCCCATTTTTCATTCATTTAAATTCGAGATTATTCTTACCCCAAAAGAAAACACTCTCTAGGTAACCGTCCATTCTTTGCTTCAAAACCCTCCGAGCCGTTGGAATTATATTTAAAAATAAATAAATTAAGCAACGTTCAGATTCTGAATTGTGATTTTTACCAGGGCGATACTGAGGGTATCTTCCGCTCAGGAATCCGGAGCCTACACGGAGAAAAATTTAATTCTAAAATACGATCACTTTATTCCTAAAAACGGTTAAAAACGGGACTGAAGTTATTACGAACAAATTAACAGTGTTTCAATGTTTATTGGCGGGAAAATTTAAGAATAATTGGTTGGTATACGTACGAAATTACGTATACCAACAAAATATTCTTACAATTCCCGCCAATAAACATTGAAACCCTGTTAATTTCCCTGTATTTTAGAATTACATTTTTCTCCGTGTAATAATTTTATTATTATTAGGATCTTCATATAATTTGTACCTCACGTACAGTTGTTTTAATGCAATGGCCGGTTGTGTATCTGTTACTTCCTCTTCATCCGTATAGATTCGGAGTGAATTATCTCTCATTATCGATTGCACACCACAGCCAGCAGTCAGCACTCAGCAGGTGTGGGTAATCCTCGGGCGTTTAGCGGTGCATCGCCGCCCGCGACTCAAGACTCTTGGTACGAAAGGATACTCGCTTCACGGTCATTGCCAACTGATTCTAGCAAAAAAAAATCCTCGGGGCTTATAAGATCTCTGGGGATTCTGTGTGGAGGGTCTTTTTGTGGAAAGGAAGGAGAGGAAGTTCTGGGAAAAAAAATAATCAGGGGTGGGTAGCTTATGAATCCATCCCTCCTACTGCGGTGCAATGCGATGGGTTGAGAGAGTCCAACCAGTCTCTCCCGGTCCACGCAATAAGTGCACAAAAGCATCCGCTGCCAATAGGTAGGTAAATCGCACCCAATGATCCCGGGCACCCCTGCTAAGTCACCAAACGTAGCGAAACACTTGGGGTGACCTATAGCAGAGGTGTTGGTTATCCAATAAATGGTTCCTGGCGCGGCGGTACCAACCCCCCCTCCCAATTTGAAATAAAATCAATATTAGTTTTTTTTAACAGTAAAAATATCGCATACTTCCACTTTAACTCCGATGTCATAAGAGACCGAAAAAAGTTAAATTTAGTTTTGTGGCCAAATCTGAATAGCAAGGTACTTCCTCACTTTCCTATTGCACATGTCCTTCCCGTCCACACTACCTTAAACCTCACAATATACTCTAATTAGGGGTGCCATAGTCGCACTGGTTTCTGGGCGATTCGTAGAGTGGTTTGTGTTAACATAAAAATGCATTTGTCCTAAAATGAACAACATGGTAATTGTTACTAAATGATTGGTGTTATCCACCCTTTTCTAACATCCCTGTTATTATCTGAAGACTATGGTTACGCCTGCTACGTGTTGAATTAACGTGTGACGTCATTCTGGCAGATGGAAAATCAAAGATTGGATTTAGACTAATGATTACCAGTCAAGATCCATTCCATGGTCCATTAGACAAATAAATTATCTTCCATAAGGTTGTAAATTGATGTTTATTACGGGGCCCTCTGCTAATTTATTTCAGATTTAGATTTTTAGATAAACATAATTTTTATTTTTTAAAACTAGTTAATGCAACTTAAATAAAGAAACTGTTTCTGCCCGTGCATCCTTTCCCATTCGTCCCCGTTCCCCTTCTGCCTCCTCTTTCCTTCCCGCGTCTCCTTTCCCTCCCGCGTTCCATTTTCACCTTCCCCCTCCCCATTTCCACTGTTTCCTTCTCGCAACCCCCCTCACGCATTCCCCTTCCACCTTTTCCGCCTTCCCTTCTGCGTCGTTTCCCCTCCCGCGATACCCCCTCCTCCTTAAGTCTCCTCCCGGATTCCCCTCCCCTCTCGTCTTTTTCCCTGCCCCTGAACTCCATTAAATACACCTATTTTTCAAACAATTCTCGTTTGACCTATTTAATTTTTTTTAGCAAATTTCATAACGCCAGAGCACGTTATTCTGTAATTCGGACGGAGACAAACCCAACAAATCAAAGATCATAAAAATCGGTCCAGCCGTTCTTTAGTTATAAATGGTGTAACTAACCCGACTTTGTTTTATATATTAAGATAAAACAATATCTTTGTTTACACCACAATTAAGTACTTTTATTTTAAATGAAAAATCGCGCTATATTACAATTATTATAGGCTATGTGAATCTCTCCCCTCTCTCCTTCCACTTTCTTTAAAAAAAAGTACTTTCCATAAAACTCCTTAGGTATGACGTAGTTCCGCTCGTCCCTTACAGCTGGCCGGACAGGTTGTTAGTCTTGACCAGTATCACTTACAAATAAAACAAAACTTTTCTGACAGGATGGACCTATAAACTGTGCAAAATAAACCGCTCAATTATCCGTAATATCTCTCGTAATAAAAGCGAAGTTAATGATATCCTTGATCCCGCCCAGGAGAGTTCACCGGATTCTCGAATAAGTACCAAACAAAAAATTGCCAGGATGTGTTCACCATCCTCGTCACCATTCAAATCTCAAAAAAAAACTTTCGGGATGTACACTGCACGATCTGTTACTATATAACTGGCATCAAATCAAACACTATATCAAATGCTATCTTCGTTGATGTTAATTCAACGGCTATCAAATTGAATAAAACATTCGTCATAGGCGGGAGAACAACCGCCCACAACCAGAATGTACCCAACAATTTAAAAATTAATCCTTTATGAAAAGCGGCAAGAGGCGTCGAAGGAACACCGTCAAGACATGACTACGATCGGCAGGTGTCAATAAATAATGTATGAATTAGATATCAAACTCCTTTAATTATATTGTTCATTCCACATACAGGATAGAGACGTAAAACATACCTAAATTATTCCTCAGGTCTTTATTTCTGGTTGATTGACTCGCGATGAATCCGAGTTCATGGTCAATAATTTTCCAACACATTCAAACATGTATATTATCTTTTGTAACCCAAACACCAGAAATATTCACAAGTGTGTTGGCTATGGTTTGGCATGTTGAACTCAATCCGATTATTTGAGCGATGATTGATGATGGTATGAGTAAAAAGTTGTGAAAATGATTGTTCATCGTATCCTAGAAGCGAATTCAATATGTTACCTATGTTAGAATGTATGTATTTTGTTATTGCCGAATTCCCCTCTTTGGTCAGCCATGTTAAGGTACAATTAAGAGATGCAAATCAAATACATAACTAAAAATAAATCATGAACATAACCTCACTGTCGTAATTTTAAAATCATTGAGATTGTGAAAAGTGTGCGATGTCTTAGAAGCAGGTTATTGAAATGCCTATGTTGGTTTGCTGTGGCTGGTATTCCGATTTTGAATGATGTAAGTAAGATCTTGTAGGTGGTAATAGTTATTGGATGCCAATTATTGTAAGAATTTTTTTCAACCGAAACGTGATTTTTCCGTTGGTCACTGTTTTTTAGAAGAAGTTATCCGTTGATAATTTTGAATCCGTTTTTTATGTTCGTTGCACTTTATATAAATAAATGTATACGTGTATATTGCAGAAGCTCAGTAGATGATTGCAAAAAAATTACAAGAAGATACTAATAAAATTAATGAATATTCAGATCAATTATTAAATCAATTATTTCTAAACGTAAATAAATGTAATGCGGTAACAGTTTCACATAAAAATTACGCATAAACTTAACTCTAAATTAATATTTAAATATTATATTGAACACATCTTAAAAAAAGCCTATAAACAAATGGGCTTCATTCTACGCATCACAAAACCATCTAATAAACCTTTCACACTTGAACTACTCTAATATACGGCATATGTAAGATCTCATCTCAAATTTGCATTTATCATTTGTATTCCTCAATACAACACTGCACTCACCGAATTGAAATTATTATATATGTTACCAGAAATGTACGAAATCTAGGATTTGTTTACAACTCCTAGGAAATGTATACAAATCCGAAATTATAGGAAATGTATAAAATATTGTTTTAAAAATTATTTTATACATGCATATCCTGGGAAATGTATACATTTCCTAGGAATTGTATATAATTTCAATATCGTATTAAAAATATATAAAAAGAATGCTTTCTGTAATAAAACCCGTTGTTTTATTTGTTATATTCTTATAAAGTAAAACTTTCATTTGGTAAGTAATCAGTCTGTTATTTAAGTAATTAACATGGTTTGTGATACAAAAAAAAGTGCCCACTTTATGGCGCCTGCTCGCGTCAAGGCAAGAAAAACATCCCACTTTTCAAGTAGTTTAGCAGCTACGCTAGGTTTGTGTAACATGATTTGTGATACAAAAGAATGTGCCCCTTTATAGTTATATTATTATTAAATGTTTTAAATTTCCAATTGCTATTTATTTTTTATCCTTGTTTTCTCTTGTTGTTTGTTCTACTTAACCTGTCTTTATTTTTTATTTTTTATGCTGTACTGAATGTAAAACTTATATTTTGATTTCAAAATACCTTTGTAAAATTGTAACTACTACCTCCTACCTATGAATTGTAAGTTTCTCCTGTCCTAAAATGAGTTTTGTAACTGATAGGGATTTTTGCTCTAGCAAGAAATAAAAACAATTAAAAAAATTAATATTGAGCTTAACACCTTTAAATATAAAAAAATAATTTATTTTAATTTAAATAAATAATTTAGCAGTATATTTCCTGAATAGACTAAAATAATAATATTTCTCTCTCACACATTTAATACTTTTTCACCTCTACTAAAAACGGAATTAAAAAAGGTACACACATTTTAAAGATAGGTACCTACTAATCAAAAGCTTCTTGTTATTTAAAATCGTGAACATTAGAAGAGAAAAATTCCAGGTGATCGATTTTTAAAATTGGAATACAAAAAATTTCCAGTCTTGCGTACCAGAGATTTAATCTTAGTGAATCTAATCGATATTATAAAGCTTTGTAACTGTTTTTTGCTACCTTTAACCCCAAAACAAGGTATGTTTGCCAATAAATGACTTGGCCTAATGGCTCTCATTTTACTTGGTCCAAAACCACCCAGAAAAAAACGATAACGGTCATCAACGGTCATCAACGGTCAGCTATTTTTTATTCATCTCTATTTAACCGACCATTTGTTTATAATATAAATACAACATGTTCGCAGTTCGGTAGTTAAACAATAATTTTATCTTAGCATAGTACCTACCTTAGCATTTAGCTTTTATCAAGCACTTAAGCTTTTTGCGGGTTGTTTTGATAAGTAGGTAGTCGTTGTTTTTAACCAAATGCTTCTTGACACAACAAAAGCAAAATGCGAAGTTATTTATGACCATTTGTATATGTGCTTTAATAATGTAATGTGGGTTACAGAAGGAGTATTTAATAAAGAGCATTTCGAAGAATAAAAGGTTCGATATATCAGACAACCAAAATACACCTATCATTTCATTATTTTATTAATAAGACTATGACTGGATGAGGGATGTTAGATTTTCGTGTTTAATTTTAAGATCATTTATTGTTATTTCCTTCCCTCTTGCTTGTAGGTATATGGTAATTTTATGGCATAATTTATTCCATGTGTCTGTCTCCCATTACAACAACAATACACCGAGCTATCGTGGAGGTTATTTGTAACAACTGAAGGTTTAATGTTTAATACAGGGAGCTTTAAGCATTGCATTTGCTGTTCTTTTATAATAATATTATCTTGATGCTTCTCTTCCTTTGAATGTGCCATCTCCCAGTGCATGTCCCAGTCGTGGTGTTAAAGGTGGCCACCGCTGAACTCGAATCGCATTTGTCCTTTTTCCAGTGGGTTATCTTCGCTTAGCAAACTGCGAGATTCATCTGAGAGAGTCACGTTTTCTATGCAAGCGGAAGAGAATGAGACCAGAGATGATCGATGCACGCAAATAATATCCGAGATAAAATAGAAAATATCAAAGCCTTAATACAAACACTTAGAATCGTGGACGAAGATCTAAGACACTCTTACTGAATGGTATCAAACTGGCATCAGAACTTGCGGCGGTCTGGTAATGCATGTGTGTGACCATTGCCCGGCAGGATGCCTGAGAAAGATGGTCTAACAGTTCCGCTGGAAGTTAACATACAATTGCAGAGTTATGCTCCTGTAACGCAATAATAAAATAGATAAATACGCCCAGAGATTAGCTGGATACGTGTTCAGCTGCCATAGCGGCGGATCCATTGCTACCGTCTACCGTGGCAGATGCTTCGTAATATAAGATATTTTGGTTTCTACCGTATGATATCACGTACTTACTGCTACCGAACTACCGACTACC
Source organism: Limnephilus auricula (assembly GCA_951813805.1). Classification (NCBI taxonomy): domain Eukaryota; kingdom Metazoa; phylum Arthropoda; class Insecta; order Trichoptera; family Limnephilidae; genus Limnephilus; species Limnephilus auricula. Next base: position 22,997,258 of record OX638390.1, on the reverse strand, counting down.
GGGTATTACGGCTCATGATGCTTATCAATAATGGTAATTGAAGTTTCCTTGAGTCTGTCAATTTTCGTGGGCAAAAAGAGGTGCACGAGTGTGAGTTTTTTGTTGATTGCATAGAATGCTTCCACGCTGTCAGAAAACCTATTCACAGATTTTAAATAATTATAATTTCCACATTAAACTATTCTTCTTCGTGGTATTATTATATAATGAAATTTACAAATATAAAACTTGGAAACATAATTAATCACATATAATGCTGTGGCTTGCTTAGAAAAGGTTCAATTTTGGTTTTCCGACACTTTTTTCGATTTCGCTTTAAAATTGGGTTATCTTCCGAATTCTAAAAAAACCTTATGATTTAGATAGAGGATTTTTAGATTTTCGGTAGCCAATGTAATACCGAATGAAAACTAGTTTTTCATAAAATTAAAACTTACTTACAAAGAGCAATTTCTATAAGCCTCGTGAAATTTGTAAACTGACATTGGCCCTTTTAAAAGTAAGGCTCAGAATTATAATTAGTGAATTTTTTTTTAGTATTTAAGATAAAACCTCAGATAATACAAATGATAAAACAGTATTAACTTGGTAGGTATCACCAACTGCAATACAGATAATACATACCTAGAAATTGCCAATGTTTCAATATTATTAAAAGCTTTAATTTGCACGGTTTGTTATTTTTTTAATTTTTTTATTATGAATAGGAAGGGGACTTGACTTGACAGGACTAGAAAAGCAGATTTCTTATGCTGTGTATAAATTTGTGAGTCATGAATTATGGGAAAGAAACGAAGCAACCGCAGCAGCGTTTAGAGGCGTTTGCGGTTGCTTCGTTCATTTCCCTTAATTCGTGATTCGGCTCGCGTGTATACACACCTTAGAGTCTGCTGTTATCCAACATGATATCGATTTTGCCGGATTGATGCCGGATTTGCCTACTTAAAACACCTGCTCCATAGCGTAGTGGGATAAAATTATATACAAAGCATACAAAATTAAAATAAGCAGCAAATTTTTATAAACGCTCTTTTGAACCTTTTCCCACTTAATCGGTCTTTCCTGCCGTAGGTGATCTGTACTTAATTTTTAACTTTAGTTTATATTTAATCTGGATGATGTGAACATCGTTCACGTAACATGTTGATTGTGTATAAATAAAAGTGATGTAAACAAAATTATTTGTCTTTTTATTAAAATAAATACAATCGCAAAATGAAAACCTTTCCGAAAAAGTTTTCTTCGAAAAATTTGAATTATGTAAATTTGCGAACTATCCGTTGCAAACAGTAAATTAAAAAAAATCTTTTTGTGCCAAATATGTTTGATATTGAAATACGTATATTTTGGAAGTGAAATTAATATAATTTTTAAAAGGAAAGAGCATAAAATTTACACAACTTCATTTTGTGAGCATGTTCGTCCGTGTCCGTCTATAGTCTATACCATAAATAAACTAATTACGTCTGTACGAGCGTGAACCTTTAAAAATTGGAAACGACGCGATGATGTCTCTAGGAAATTTTCAAATTTAAAAAAATGTTCTAAACGTCATACAAGCAATTAACGGACCAGTTGTTTAAAAACAATAAAAAAATTCTATTTTTCATTTCAAATTTGAGATGTCATCACGTCTTCCATCATTTCAATTACGAAATGGGTTGTTTTAACTGCAAAATAACGTTCGTTAAATTTAAAAATTTCACATTGTGTTTTCCGCCGAATCACAATTTTGACATCTGCGCATGCGCCTCCCTTCACAACAATGCTATACATTTCACATCACATTTCCTTCAAATTTTCGTTGAAATTATTTCTGACGGAGGTTGAAACAACTCAATTTTTCGGTGAATGACGATTTTAAGGAAATTCAAACGTGGAATATCCCGAAACAACTGGCCCGTTCCCACCTAATTGGTACCTACCTATAGGATATTTTTTTATATAGCTCATTTATGCAGAACAATTTTAAAAGTGGAAATATGCAATTCATGTCATATGACCCGAGATTTTTGACGGGTACCTACTAGTAAGCGTGAGAGTCAGTGTGAAGCACTTATGCAATAAAATTTTGTTTATGGCAGAATACTCGTTGTGTCGGGCCAGAGATATGTCAGCCAACAATACTATAGACTGTTACACAATGAGGAGGGGGCCAATGACCATCAAGAATTCTGTGCATCTTTTTGCAGCTCGAATCACGAGCGCCCATCTGCGGCGCGGCCGAGAACCACCATTAAATAAGCTATGTAGGTAATAGCGAAGGTAATGCGAGAGCCATTAAAAAGCTAAGAAGCCTTACGAGGAGAAGATTACTGATATTAACGTTTAGTATAAACAATAAGTCTAGTACCATGGGAGGATTCGTTTGTATCCAATATTAAATCATATGAGAAATGAGAAGGTTTTTGTTGATATGATATAAAAACTTGAAATGAGTTGCTTGCTTGTCCACTCGCCAACATTATCTTAGGGCATGTAAGTAATTCAGTTGATTGAAGCTCGCTTTGTTTTATTTACAATCAAGTTGCTATAGAGTATAGAGGATGGAGTAAGTTTCCATTACGCCATATTTTTAACTTTGATGATAGTTTATTTTTGCTTTTGAAAAAGCGACAGATAAGCTAGCAACATTTCCTGACTACATCAGCTTTGGAAAATTTGAATAAAATATTCTGTTTTTTTATGTTTCCAGCTTTTAATCATTAAGGGTTATAGGCCACCATTTCAAATTGTGGAGAGAGGAGAGGCGAATTTGTATAAACTTTATACAATTAATATTGATGTATTATTTGTCAGGTTATGAATAACCCGACAATGTTTGAAAATCCCCCACTACCACCACATTAAGCGTTAAATGTTGCTGGTGTTATGATGGAGGACTTAGCCAGCCGAGGAATTGAACACGGGACGGCTGCATGGAATCCAAACGCTATGCCAACTCAGCCACTCACCGGTCTAAATGGGCTAATTTCATAACTATACGGCAGATTGAGTTCAGACTTAGAAGTCATGAAATGATGAACGGAGGCCAGTTTAGATTATAAGGCTTGATAGAAAACCTTATATTTTTTAGAGAGTGAAGAATAAAAAAATATATGATTTCAAGTTCCCACTTTTAAACCAGAGAAAGTATGAACTGGGGAGTCACTTTTTAAATCAGCCATTTGTATTTTTTTAAATAATAAAATAACAATTTAATACAATGTTGGGTTATCAATTTTTAATAAAAAACATGTTTTTCTTTCTGAAGTAATAATTTAGTTTGTGGTTTTTCTACATACCGACAATCCCATGAAGTATGTATTTCCAATTATTTTGGTTTCACACGTTGAACATAAAGCATGAAAAAACATAATAAGCTGGATGAAGCAGGCATTGGTATATTTAAGTCTGAATAAATTTGGAACTTCAGCGCATAATAATTTCTAACCGCAGACGGCGACCTTTGGCAGACCTTCAGTGATCCGAAATAAACAATATCCTTTTGTTATTATTGATTGGTTATTGACTTACGGCGTGCATCGCTCTTCAATCGTTAAAACCTCGACCCAAAGCGAATCAAAGTGAAAAGAAAACTGATCTAAAAAATAAGCAAATTAAATGTAACAAATTACTTTGTGTAAACCGCTATAATCCAATGTTATAATATCTACATGTTTCAAAACCGATGGTTTATTTATCAGGATAATATCTTGAATAAAAATAACAAGTATGGACAAAAAGAACGATAGACAAAAATATTAAAGAGAGGTGATTGATTACCTAAAAATATCATAAAAAACAATTAGATATATAATATTTTTTTAATTTACGCATTAGACTTTAGGTCTGGGTATAGTTTTCCCTATAGGAAAAACTAGACACTTTCACACACTTTTCCATAAAAATAATCATTTAGTAAATCCACGCTATGCAAGTGTATTACATAAGTATAATTAATACAAAACAATACAAGAACAACATGTTAACCTACCAGACTATTAAATGGGAAGATAATTCACCCACTCCAGATATTTTCATATCAGAGGGTTCGGCTCGGTGGAATCCCTAATTTGACCGAAAAATCCTACTGATCCCTCAATATAAATATTTAAAAAATCTTTCGTAATCCTACATGTATTTAAAATAACTGATTTTTACATTATTTTAGAATATATTAACATTACATTTTATATATTAAAATATTTTAAAACTAACAAAATAAAATCAGTTTACTGAAACAAAAAAAAAAAGAATATAATAAAAATAAATATAAGTATTAATATGAAAATAAATTTAAGAGATAGCTATTTTAAAAAAAAAATTGGTTATATAATATTTAATTTAGATATCTACTGTTACACCTTTTCTAATTTCTAAAATTTCGAAGTTTGCTAATTGTAAATCTGTTGTGTTTGTGTGTAAAATTTTTAACCCTTTATTTACATCAAAGGAATAATTTGTTTCTAAAATGTGGTTGGCAAATTCAGAATAATAATTACTATTCAAGCACCTTATATGTTCCTTAATTCTAATATTAAAATTTCTATAAGTCTTACCTGTAAAAAAAAAGTTACAATAGTTACAAATTAATTTACAAACCCCATAATTGTTCAAAAAACCACCCTTGTACTTGTTATTTAATACATAATTTTTTAATTTGTTATTGTATAAAAAGCTGGATGGATATTATCTTGTATGTTTTTAATGAAGAAATATAAAATAAGTGTTTAATTTATGATTTAGTTGAACAGTTCATTTAATAAGTTTATGGTTGCAGTTAGCACCTCTGTGCTTTAATAATGATTTACTATTTATTACCCGTATGAAGCATGCGTCGAACATATAATGATATGGAAAAACTAGTGCTACATACCTTTTAATATTGGTTATAAAGGGAGTAAAGGATGGGGAGGTTGTACCAAAAATTGTTTGGATTTAAACAGTGTTTAAAAAAGTATAACACCCCGTTACGGAGGGGCAATACTATCCCTTAAACGAGAGTTGCAATGTTGACACATAACTCTATAATTCACGTACCTAATCTTACAAATTGTATCCCACTCTATAATTCAGTAATCGGTAATAGACTTTTTTTAATTTGCTCTATACAGGAGGCCCTGAGGAATGCTGTCTGGTGATATTTTTAAGGAAATGAAGGATAGTAAGTTCTGGGAAGGGAAAAAGGTATAAGGGACGGGTAGGAATCTTGAGTCAGTGCGTTCTGTAGTGACGGATCCCCCCAACTGCGGTGCAAGGCGATGGGGCGAGAGAAGGCAGCTGGAACGCTCAAAGGGTATTCCGAAAACGACCTGCCCATCACGCAGCTGGTAAGCATGCGCATCCGCCTCCAAGAGTTGAATACACCTCACCCGATGAACGCTGCTAAGTCACCTAACGTACCGAACCACTTAAGTGACCTATGGCAGAGGTGTTGGTTACCCAATAAATTGTTTCGGGGCGGCGGTACCCATACCCTCCTACCAAATTAATCTGCTAAAAGAAATCGCGTTAGATATTCATTTTATAGATATTATTAAATAATAATATCCATAAAATTCTGACGAAATTACTCTCCCTTCCCTGCTCGGATATCCATTTTTTTTTTTAAATTTCCTCGCCGCAAACAAACTGCGAGTGCAGTCATAAATGGTAGAGTTTACTGGAAAAGGCTACACGGAGAAAAATGTTATTCGAAAAAACGATCATTTTAATAGTAAAAATGGATAAAAACCGGACTGAAGTTCTTACGAACCAATTAACAGGGTTTGAATGTTTATTGGCGGGAAAATGTAAGAATAATTTATTAAGAATAATTATTCTTACATGTTCCCGCCAATAAACATTGAAACCCTGTTAATTTGTTCGTTAGAACTTCAGCCCGTTTTTAACCGTTTTTACTATTAAAATGATCGTTTTTTCAAATAACATTTTTCTCCGTGTATAATAACATATTTTATGAGTTTTGTTCGATTTCCTACATACCTTATCTTTGACCGTTTTGCTGGTTTGTTTTGACCTATAAAATGAGGGTGTTTATATTGTATTATAATTTGATCGCTAAAGGCCTCTGGGTACGTTTTTAGATTTTCACGGCCAAAAGCATTGTCGTAAAACTTAGGTAGGTACTTCTTACGTTGTTCGCGCTTTACGTGCAACTGGACATAACATTTACAAAGATAAATAATTTTTTGTTAAATATATCTATATAAAGGCTATAATAATTATAAACAGCAATAAAAACACACTAAATAAGTCTTTGTCCGAGACCTTTAAAGACCATCTGCGATTTTGTGTTTATAAGATGTCCGTTTGCAAAAATAAAGTTGGAGGCTTTTTCGTTGTTTGTTTTTGGGGTGTTATGCCATGTTGTGCTACCGCCTTCTTTAGCCGACGTTTCGGACAGCGTTGCAGTGTCCATCATCAGGGCACACATCGTCGGATCTGCCAGATCTGCCCTGATGATGGACACTGCAACGCTGTCCGGCTCAAGAAGAAGGTAGCGCAACACGGCATAACACCCCAAAAACAAACAACGAAAAAGCCTCCACACTTTATTTTTGCAAACGGACATCTTACACGGAGAAAAATGAACGGTTAAAAACGGGACTGAAGTTCTTACGAACAAATTAACAGTGATTCAATGTTTATTGGCGGTAAAATACGTACGAAATTACTTTTACCAAGAAATTATTCTTAATGTTCCCGCCAATAAACATTGAAACCCTGTTAATTTGTTCGTAAAAACTTCAGTGCCGTTTTTAATCGTTTTTACTATTGAAATGATCGTTTTTTCTATTAAAATGATCGTTTTTTTCAAATAACATTTTTCTCCGTGTATAAACACAAAATCTCAGATGGTCTTTTAAGGTCTCGGACAAAGACTTATTTAGTGTGTTTTTATTGCTGTTTGTAATTATTATAGCCTTTATATAGATATATTTAACAAAAAATTATTTATCTTTGTAAATGTTATGTCCAGTTGCACGTAAAGCGCGAACAACGTAAGAAGTACCTACCTAAGTTTTACGACTGTTCGCAGAACCTATGAGTGAAGAAATCGGTCGTTGGTCTGATGTGATCGTAAAGAACCCCAGCAACGAGTCTTCGGTTGAAGATCGTGACCAATTCGGGAGAAGATTACTCTTATGCCATATAAAACTACTGAGTTACCTGTACATATCTAGGCGTGTGGAGCCTATCTGTAGGAAAGACAACATAACATGATGTAAGATTGCCTTTGCCATATTAAATTCTTGGGTATAAAACCTGGGTAATTTGATTCTTCATGATCGAATAGTATGGTTTAGTAAGGATTAACTGAAAAACGTGCTGAGTCAACATGTTGTTTTCAACATGACATCATATCGTGTGTAGTTAGGCCTCATCGTATACTAATTCTGTACTTTAAAAATAGTCAGTACTTACCAACCTCACAGCAGAGAAATATATATTGTAAAGATTTTAATTTGTGTGCAGGTACTTTCCTTCAATGCTCTAAATTCCTACAAATATTTTTCTTAGTTTTAATTAGTTAACTAAACTTTAAAAATTTCAAGAAAATTTACGAAGATCTTAATTAGATACCTACCCACATACATTTAGTACCAGTTGTTACAATTATTTACATTTACATTTACAACTTTTTAAAAAATTAATAAATTAATGTTTAAGACAAAAAAATTTTACATAGCACAAAGGGTAACAATTATCACAAGCAATAATTATTAGTCTGAAACACTCATCCATATTGAAAAAATCTCCCGAGAAAAGATACATGTGCCGACGGGACTCGTGTTAAGTGTCCGATGACACCGTGTGGACTGTAAAACTAAATTATGTGGCGAAATTACGAGTGTATAAGATTGTGTTTTTAAATCGACAAGGGAGGAAGGAAACGATAGGAATGGCCCTTACCTTGATGATGAGGTGACAGTTCCCAGCTCTTCTTTACGATCACTTTCCAATGATGATGACCCGATGGTCTTCACGACAATTATAATATATTTATATTATTGTTATTTGCGAGATTTGCGAAATGCTTGTACAAGCTTGGTCGAATTTTCAAGAACAACTGAATGTTTTTATTCAAAAAAAGGAAGTGCAAAAGTGTTCTTTTTTCAAGTGTTTTAAATCATCTTCTTTGCTTCTTGGGTAAGGGCCTTGATGTGAAAGGAAGGGAATCACAAGGAAGGAATATTTGGTAAGGAACATGGGTATAATGGATTAATGTCCTAAAGTTATTTCAACACTAAACAACTCGAACCCGTCTTTTTTTTAAATTTACCCCAACACAGTAGGCCCTGAAGAAAATAATTTTCCTCAGGGCATATGTCATCTTTGAGGATGTCGTGTGAAGGGTATTTTAAGGAAACGAAGGAGAGGAAGTTCCGGGAAGGAAAAATAATTAGAATCTATATAGGGGTCAGTATGTCTAGGAGTGATGGACGTATGAATGCATCCCTCCGGCTGCAAGACCAAGTGATCGAGAGAGACCTGCTGGAGAGGTCAGAGGTTTCCTCAAATCGGCCTCTCCCGCACGGAGAAAGATAGTATTCTAAAATACGATCATTGACTGAAGTTCTTACGAACAAATTATCAGGATTTCAATGTTTATTGGCGGGAACATGTAAGAATAATTTGTTGGTAAACGTAATTTTGTACGTATACCAACAAGTTATTCTTACATTTTCCCGCCAATACACATTGAAACACTGTTAATTTGTTCGTAAGAACTTCAGTCCCGTTTTTAACATTTTTTTTCGAATAAAATGATCGTATTTTAGAATAACATTTTTCTCCGTGCGATCCGGCCGGCAGAGTCACTTGGGGTGACCTATGGCAGAGGGTTGGTGTTCCAAAAAATGCGGTACCCATACTCGCCTCCTTAATTGGAACTTGAAAATTTATCGAATTTCAAAGTTAATATTCAAGTTTTGTGAATGTTATGAAGTACTTATTGTTGTGAGACAACAGGCCAAAGTGATTAATACGTTTTTTGGTCTGTAACGATATGTGGCCGGACAAACTCAACAATGTGAACATGACAACTCAACTCTTTTGGAAAGTCATCAAGAGTGAAAACAAAAAAAAAACTCTTTTCATTAAGCTATTAAAAAAAAGTTTTTAATGACTTTTTAAAGGGGTTTTGAAGTTCCTCTTTGTTATGTTGCCATGGAACCGTAGAAATTAATAATTAATTCCAAAAATATTTTTTATTTTTATGAGGATGCGTAATTAATTTACATATTATCTTTTAGTTATTGTGACAATACAATGCCAACTATCTGCACCCATTGCGCTGTCTGGCTTCTTCCCACAACATTAAAATTAAATTTACGTGTTTAAAACAAAGGCTCATTATTTGACGGAATTATTTAATTTATTTTCATGTTCATTAATTTAGTTTGTTCCTCAGTCGAAGCAGATAAGAATTTCCTCCGGACATATTATTACGGCACGATCAATGATTCATCGCTTCGAATTTTGTAAATTTTGGTCAATATGACGAATTAAAAAAATGTAATGGAATGACTAAAGATTTATGCTCTCAGTATCGTTCTCTTAAAAGACGATTCCGAATCGATACACTTCAAAAATAAATAAATGTGTGAATACCTCGCAAGAATCCAAACTGCTTCCATCTGGAGCCAGTGAGACTATGGCTTCCCCAATAATTGGGGTATGTTGTGAGGCTGAAGATGAGTGGAGAGGGTAAGGAAATGGGGAAGAGGAAGGTGGGAAAGTAGCAAACTAATCAGATCTGGTTACCAAATACGCCTGAACCCATTTCAAGGAACGTTTTACTTCTGAATATATTGTGAAATATCACAAATTATTCAAATTAAATTCATTTGCGCACGCCGCGCCGGCATTTGAACCCGTGACCTTCAGATTGCTTGAGTCGAGAGCAAACCCTCGACCACAGAGGATGTTAAAAATCGAAACGTTGCGTTGCTTGAAATGATTTTAGCCTTGTTTTATGATCTGATGCTTATTACTTTCCAAACTTCCTATTCCCCATTTCCTTCCCTTACCCACTCCCTTCAGTCTCAAAACATCCCAAACTGGGGATGCCATAGTTCTAAAGACTCTGGACAGTAGTGAAGCAGACGGGACTCATGTGCGGTATTCGCATAAAAAAAATCATGCTAATATTAAACAAGATAAAGATTGAACAAGATGCATGCAAGACATTAAGGTTCGTTACAGTTTTGAAATCTGTCGCCGATACTTACATGTATCTAACTTTAACGTTTTAGTATGTATGGGTGTAAACAAATTATGAATGTCTTTTAAATTTTTAATTACCCAGAATTGCTTTTGTGGTCAAAACATTGCGCCAAACTGAAATGTTATCGGTAAATAATTTACAGGACACACGATATTTCTAAGAACTCTTATCGCACGAGCCGTAGCTAAGGTAAACTCTGTGGACCAACGTTGTATAGAAGAAAAAAAGAAAAACTTCGCCATTACAATAGAGACTTAAACTGCGATTCAGTGAATTATGGAGTTTATGATAGGTTGATTTTCCATGTTAGGCCGAGTTCATAAATAAATAAATAAATATAAATGATAACAAATTACATACACAAACAATGCTGGTTTATTTAGCAGAAAACCATTTTAACCCATACGAAAATATACTGGCAAAATATAAATACTTTAAAAAACCTCCGCAAGCTTTTAGGCTGGCCTATAAACCCTTGAAAATAATTTATTTATTTATTTGTATTTCACGCCCGGCTGGGCTTTTACATGTTATTTTTTTAAATCAATATTACATTCAATTCACACAAAATTGGTTGGCTCTTTTTCACACAAAAGCAAAAAATAAAATTAAAAAGCAAATTAAATCTAAATAAGCATTAGGAACAATTCAAACAAAAGCAAAAAATAAAATTATGAAACTGAATCTAAAACAAAATCCAAAACAAAATCATAAAATAAAATTAAAGTCTCAATCAAAAACAAAATCAACAACAAAATAAAAAAAAACAAAATCAAATACGAGTTAGATAAAAGCAGGATACCCCCATGCAAGGTAGAGAAACAATAGAATAGGATAAGTACAATTCGTAGATTAAGTGAAGGAGAACTATGTGGTAAGTTCAATGAAATATTATTGATCTTTTTTCCGATAAAAATCTTACTATGAGGTGTTTATACTTAATAAATGATGTGTCAAACATATCCGCAATAATGTTAAAACTTCCTACGTTACGCCTTATACGAACGAAACACATTTGAGCATTGTATTAAAAGCAGCAAACGAGGGATGTTTCATGGTGTCAAGCGAATATTTTGTTTGTCATTCGCAAGTATAAAATTAATTTTGTTTTCTGTTCTACTTAACCTTTGAAGATCGCTACTCCACTGGTCCTAATAAAACTTCGTGAAATTTTCCCAACTTTTGAAGGAGACACATGTTTTCAAATGATGCTCATATTGTTAAGAGGGCATTACCAGAGAATACCGGAAATTAGTGATTTTTAAATCAAATTCTAGACGTATTGACTGTTTTTTACAAAAAAACATAAATTGATTTTGAAAGATTGTTATTTTATCTGGTACACGCAGATTTTAAATTTCGAAAAACTAAGTGTATTTTTAATATACTAAGGTTAAACCGTTGGTCTTTGGCAGATGTGTTATAGTCAACACAGTTTTAAAAAATAAAATTTTAGTTAAATTAAAATCATTCAAAAATAAATCCGAGAACGTGTTTTGTCACAAAAATTTTTCTATTTATTTAAGGTCTTACAAACTAAAATATTTAAATTTTTTTTCTTCGCACTTATTTTGTTTAGACATTATTAAAAAATTATAAAGACTTTGGTAAAAAAATACTTACAAGAAGTACACTATATTTAATATTTTATCATCGTGCGTTCTAAAGATTTTTATTGCTTACTTTAATGTAGGTATATATTACAGCAAGTTTTGAATTAAATAAATCGATATTTAATTTTTAATTTAAAAAAATTGATACGGGGAATAATCGATCTTTCTCATTGGAACCTCCCCATATAGTTGCAAGCATTTTAAAACTTTTATTCTCAGCTGCTGGTCAATCGCTCTTAAGGGGCAGTTGTTTTACAGAATTTGAACAATTCTTCAAATTCCAAAGATAATTTTCAAGCTTGCACGAAAACTGAAAACAAAGTGGCATTTTAACTACCCTTTGAAAAGTCATTAAAAGCTTTAAAAACATTTATTGAAAAATAGCTCATAACTTTACCCAACTTAACGTATTTATCCTATTAAAAAAAATTCTCTTTTAATGACTTTTCAAAGGAGGTGTTAAACCTCGGTGAGTTATCCGGTCACCATTTTAGTTCTGTAAAACAACTGACCCGTTTTGAAATAATAACTAATAACATAATTTGAATTAAACTTAAGGTTATAAAGTATCTATAAAGTACTGTGATTAAATCTGGGCAACTAATTTTAGCAGTGATAAACACCCACAAAAGTAAAATAATGGTTTGAATAAATACTACACCTAGCGACTAGGGTGTTATAATAAACTCTCGCTGGGTTTATAAAAGAAGCTAGGATCACAATATTACTTATTCCTCTGTGAGTTATAACTCTGGACTTGCCCAGTGAGACGTTAAGGCTTTACCATGGGAACCTTTTCATGCAGATATGGCCAACCGAGGAAGTTAGCTTAAATTAGCTTTTATTATTTCAACAAAATTATCTTTAAAGTTTTCTCAATGCTCTTCCAATGACCTACGCATAGTATCAGTAGGATATACTGCCATGGTAAGTGAAAACACAGTTTCTTCCTTCAGACTATCATGGAAGAATCTTTGTTTTTAACCTAGACAAAAAAAATCAAGATGCTTCGATTTGTATTATATTTACTCTTATTAGCTTCCTTTCGGTTTTCGCACCCAAAGGTGTGACTAATTTTTGTATTTCTGTTAAGTGGGATCATTAAAATTAAAAATTTATTGACTGTAAGTGTAAGCAATATATGTTTTATAACAAAACTTTGATGTCGTATATTGAAGATAACGAATTTAAATTTATACATATATGTATATAATATTAATTTTTTTATTTTTTTCAGAGGATAAAATAAAATTATTTTACAACATTATTTGATAATAGGGGCCTCACATTTTACCCGTACTGTGGTCCCCCTTTTATATTTTAATAAAATTCAGTATATAAATAATATGAAATAATTCATTGAAATAAATTAAAATAAAACTAAAACTGTGATGAACCATAATAAAAACAATAATAATGAAAAAAAACAAAAATATAAAAAATCCGCAAATATAATTTAAGGAACGGATGTATATAATGAAGTATGTGTTGTAATGATAATTGTGTATTAAGAGAGATACGACAATACGAACTTGGGAGCAAGCGTGTTGACATTAAAAACCATAAAATTCATGCGACAATTGTGAAAATGTTTAATAAAAGACGACTCGTTTAAAAAAGAGCAAAAATCTCGTGGGGATGTGTCAAGTAGCATTTAAAGAAACATTATGAATTTTTTCATACATATAACTTGTAAAATAACAGAAACAAACGTCTTAATAATAACGATTTATTTCCATCGAGGGAATTTCAAATAATTACCATTTCGGCGTGGGGAATGTATAGATACTATCTTAAAGAATGGCATATATTTTTTTTAAGAAGAAATCGGTAGAAATTGGCAGAGCGCTCCCTTAAGTATAGGATTTTATTCTTTTACATTATATATTTTTTGCAAAATTGCCTTTTTTGTTCTTTGATCCGACTTTTAGTTTTATATCTAGAATGTTTTTTGTTTCTCTAATTTTTTGTATCGAGTAAAACGTTGTTGAATGCATGGTATTTGTGGGGTCTTTGCCCAAAGCCTGTTTTTACGTCGGAGTTTTAAAAAAAAAATTGTACCCTTGTGTAAGAGGTATGTATATTGGTCATTTGTTGAAATTGTTTTTTGGTCAAAAATGTAGTTTAGTATTGATTTTATGTATAATAATAGTACGTCAAAATGTCGAATATTGACCTATCTTAACCATTCTATGTCTTTTAAAGTATTACCTTTAAGATATGGATAATTTATTATTCACTTCACAATGGATACAACTAAACAGGATTCATCGAGCAAAGAACTATCATAAAATTCCAATCTGGTACTAAAAAATGTTGTCTATTCCGCAGAATTTTCTCAGAGGCGCATCTTCGCTCGTAACACAAGACCCGTCTATGGCGGTTTATAAATAAATAAAAGAAGAAAAAAGAGCAATGATGAAGAGCGGGGTGCCAGCGCCCTTCCCAAGGCCGGGCGGGCCCCAACCCCGCCCTTCGTCCCCCCGCCCACCTCCCACCGCCTGATTTACAGAGGACTTATTACGTATACGGCCGGCCAATTATAGCCGTTACGTGCGATCGGATTATAGTGACATCTTTGATAGCGACCACAAAGCGCTCGCCTTGTGATCCAGCGCAATAAAAATGTCCAAGTTCTACTCCTGCCGGCATGCATAAATATGTTAGTGATATTATCTCGCTAACCTGTAAAACCTACAAGCAATTAGAGAAAAATGTGTAGCAGATTCATACTGATAAACCGATATATAATAGACATAAAGAAAATTGAGACCTTTTTTTTAGCAGAGTTCCAACTGCTCCCGTCTGGAGCCAGTGAGACTATGGCATCCCCAATTGGGGTATGTTAAGACGCTGAAGGTAAGTGGGAAAGGGAAGGAGACGAGGAAGAGGAAGGTGGGGAAGTACCTGGTTATTCAGATCTAGTCGCTAAACACGGCTAAAGCCATTTCAAGCAAGGTTTCAATTTTAAATTCACGGAGAAAAATGTTATTCGAAAATACGATCATTTTATTCGTAAAAACGGTTAAAAACGGGACTGAAGTTCTTATGAACAAATTAACAGGGTTTTAATGTTTATTGGCGAGAACATGTACCTAAGAATAATTTGTTGGTATACGTAATTTCGTACGTATACCAACAAATTATTCTTACATTTTCCCGCCAATAAACATTGAAACACTGTTAATTTGTTCGTAAGAACTTAAGTCTCGTTTTTAACAATTTTTACGAATAAAATGATCGTATTTTAGAATAACATTTTTCTCCGTGCGCATTTCGGGTCTTCGCTATTCGGCGTTATTCGCCGTAAACACATTCCCGATGCGATATTTGAAAAGTTATGCGACCCTCCCTCCGCCGTAAACTGGAGAGGGGTCATTTTCAATAAGCAGCCGCCGTGGTCAAGCAGCTGTCAGCCGTCAAGTTGACAGATCCAATACAAATAAATGGTATATCGCGGCCGCTTCCGAATTCAGCTGACCCCCTCTCCTGCCGTAGGAAGAAATCTTTTATAGCGTAGTGTGTCGGTAGAAAAGATACTGTGTTATAAGTATCTTTTGACGTGAACTTCGCGTCTGTTCCGTGCATTAAAAGCCCAGTCGGTCGGCAGGTTCTGACGTAGACTCGCACATGGGTTACCACTATGGTATACAATTTATTTCAAAAGAAATCATGCTGTCTGGACATCTTGCTGAATATTTATGTTGGTATTTGTTGATTTCTTACCGACCCGTGTGGGATTGATCTTACTGTAACCGGCAAAACTGAGGCACGTATGACGTCACGATCGTAAAATGAAAAATGTACAACAAATAAAAAATACTGGTATGTAAGTTAGAAGGTAAATAAAAAGAATTCCTTATTGTTTTGTCGAGGAAGCCAAATACCACCCTGGGATGTAGAGTCGTGATGATGGTCATGTATACTGTATAGATACTATGAACACAACTACTTGTATGTGTATTGTATCTATATTCGTAGCTTTTACAAATCAGGATTATTAAATTATCCTTACCGTGACGAATATACTGTGTGTATCTAACAATCTCATTCAGATATGATTTTTTTCAATAACTCAAATGACAACACAAATTTATCAATTTTAATACCATGTTGAAATTTTGTTAGAAGCACACCATTTTTATCTCTTTTAAAGCTTCTAAACCAATTAAATGTTGATTAATGATCACACTGTCGATAAAAAACATGTAACACCTTTGGGTGTGAAAACAGAGTCGAAATAAACTTAGGATCGAATAGAAATGTTATAAAAAACAGAAGATGAATACATGCCTCAATAGGTTATCGACCTAGAACCGAATACGTGAGCGGATTAGAGTAGGTATGTACGCTGCATTGGAGATCTAGTATGTTATGTAGGTATTATATATTATTTTTTATGTAACAAAGTTTTGGTCCAGCAACAGCATCCATAAAAGATAAAGCTTGAAGCAATCATGAAGGACTGTGTGAGGTCATCCTTCGTGTTTTCATCTGAGGCAGTGGGCATTGGGCGCTGGGCACCTGCCATCGCTGTAATTAATCAAGCAAAACCTCCGTCAGTAATAATTCGGATGACCTTGATTATATAGTTCCTGTAATGTGGAATAACCCTGACCGTATTGGTACAATACGCTCATTATAATCAATTTTATTAACCCCTTTGAAAAAAAGAAAAAAAATACGTGTATTATTTGTGTTAGATGGATATTGTACATAAGTGTTATGCAATCATTGCATAAAATTTGAAAACTTTACCCTTATTTCCGACATTTTATTATATTAACTTATATAATGAAATCCTTTATTCTCTTATTTAAATTCAAAATTATGTTTTAATAATTTAATAAAAATAATTAATTATTTAATTTAAATACTAATTTAATCACCAGATTTTATGTCCGAGTTAAATGTTCCCCACAGGAAAAACTTAACGCTTCCACACACTTTTCCACAAATAATCATCTAGTCAATATATGCTTTGTAATTGTACTATTTAAGTATAATAAATACAAAACAATACAAGAACAACACGTCAACCCACCAGAGACCAAATGGAAAATAATTCACCAACTCCAGATATTTTCATATCAGAGATTTCCGCTCGGTAGAACTGCTAACTGGACCGATAAATCCCACTGATCCCTCAATATAAATTTTTAAAAAATCTTTCGTAATCCTACATGAATTTAAAATGACTGATTTTTGAATTTTTATGTATAAATTCTTTGACAAATCTAATACGCCTAAATTTTTAATGGGGGAGCTAGGTATAATGCCAGTAGCCGAAATAATAAATGGTAATATTTTTAAAGTCCGAGAATGCCAAATTCTTTTGATCTGTACATCTGTACAAATCTGTACATTTTCTTATTTTTTCAGAAACAGATTTTTCAATATTACAGGAATTTGGAATAGATACATCAATGATATAAGTTATTTTTTAAATTTTGTCACGTAAAACTATATCATGACTAATTGTCTGTAATAATACTTAGTATTTTGTAGATTTTTCATATAATATTTAAAAATTATTATGAAGGGCTGGAGATACCTATACGTTATAGAAGGTGTTAAGGGACGTACTTGACTTACTTAAACCATTGATTCCTAACACTATTCGGAGTGAAAACTGTTGATAAAATTTTGGTCTCTTTGGGTGACTTTTTTTTCAATTCTTTTTCTTTAAAAAAAAACTGCATGTTGTAACTGGTCATTCAGCCGAGTAACCGACCAATCTCTTACCCCACCCCAAAACTATAGCTATATTTTTATATTTTTGTAGAAAAAAACCTCAAAAATGTCATTAAAGACCAAAATTTCATTACGTATTATACTACATATAATATCAGGAATCAACTTTACTAATATTATAAACGCGAAAGTTTGTATGGATGTATGTATGTTTGTTACTCTTTCACACAAAAACTACTGAATGGATTCTAATGAAACCTTACAATAATAAAGCTCATACATCAGAATAACATGTAGGTAATAATTTATAAAGCTAGCTATTAATTTTAAATATATTGAAAATAATAATTTTTGTTTAATAGAAAATGTCAAAATTTGATAATGACATTTTGCAAAACAATGATTGTTAAATCAAAATTCTATTTTGGAAAATATTTAAATTGGTGAATTTATTTGAAGTACTCGCCTAATACTTTGAATAGAATCAAGAATTATACACATTTTAAATAAATTGGCTAAGAATTTTGGTATAAACGTAGATGGGACCTAGGAAAAGAAAATAGATTACTCTAAGTACTAATCCTCGCAGACGAAGTCGCGGGAAAAAGCTTGTGGTTAATAAAGTAAGTCAAGTACAGGGCCCACTTGACTTACTTTAACCAGTGAAACCTGACATTATTATTAAATGTAAATAAAAAAAAAATGTTTACGGTGATTTATTTTATGTTTTTTTTCAATTTTTTTTTCAAAACCAAATAAATTTTTTTTTCATCCACATTTCATTACTGTTCACTCAGCTGAGTAACCGTCCAATCCCTTACCCCGAACCCTGTTTTTTATGTTTAAGTTTAAAAAAAACGTCCGCAGATATATAAAAATATAAGTATATTATATATTGCTTTAACTAAAATTAATTATTAATTTAACAAAAAACCATACTACTTACTGCATCAAGCATTCTTATACGGGTGTAGGTGCAAGTACACTGTTATAAGTTATAGCACCACTTACTTATATCTGACTTTAAATAATGTTTATCTGCCATAATCCAAAGTTTATACACTTTATAATCTATTTTAACATACCCACACGTTGGTATAAATAATAAACTGTAACGTAGATTTATTCACCTACGTATCCTGAAATACCTCTTTACCTCAGTAACATAAGCTATCATGGCACTGCTTTCAGGGTTTGATCAATTTATGAGCTTTCAAAGGATGAGAAAATTAATTACTTCTTGTAAGAGCCAACAACGAAGAAACTAGTTTACAAGATTCGAAACAAGTTTTCATAGAGATTTGTTTTTCATAACCTGCAATAACTGAGTAGCCAATACGTAATAATATTATGGTAAACTAGGTTTAGGTTATTTATAGACGTTTTCAGTAACAAAAGATTAAATAATATATCAAACTTCATTCAAGTGTAGTCAATCGTACTACGATGTAGATGTGTAAGATGGGGAGCTAACTTAACTTAACAATATCATAATTCATAAAACGCGGCATACATATTGATAGGGGTTTAGTTTAGAGTTTAAAATTTTTGTGAAAATTTTATAGTAAATGCGTTAAATAAAATGACGAAAAACATCACCATCACTAACCAAACATACGAATTTCGTTTAAAGTAGTTCGCTACGTTTGGTGACTTAGCAGGGGTGCCCGAGTTCATTTGGTGAGCTTTGTCCGGGTCTTGGTGGTGTACGCATCGGTACGCCAGCTGCGTGGCAGGCGGAACGGGAGAGACTGGTTGAGGGAAACCTTTTGATTTCTCCAGCCGGACTCTACCGGAACATTACCTTGCACCGCAGTGGGAGGGATGGATTCATGCGTTTGTCATTCCTAGAGACACCGACCCCTAGATTACTACCCACCCCTCACACCTTTTTCCTTCCCAGAACTTCCTATCTATCCTTTCCTCGAAATACCCTCAACACAGCATTCCCAAAGACGATATAGGCCCTAAGGGGAATTATTTTCCTCAGAGCCTCTTGTGTGGAGCTGACGTAAAAAAAAATTATTCCTGTGATGGTGGTGCAAAATGATCTCAAATTTGCTTTTTATTAAAGTGTTATTTTCAAAATTGAAATCACTTATCAGAAGAATTATTCAGTCGAGCCATAAAGTAAATACCTACTAGTCAGAAAAATATTTTATTTCAAAAATATTTGAAATGTTTTTTAAACTTTTGACAGATTTGTTTTCGTACTTGGTTTGTTTATGCGGTGTTCATTCGGAAGGTAAAATTCTGATCGTCTCTCTATTTATTTGTAAATAAACAAAATATATTATGAAAATTTATAATATTTGTTTTTGAAATCCAATGATTAAATATTTTATAAATTCATTCAGTTCGATAAATCCTACTATCCCGTGATTTTTAACAATTCGCGTACTTATTGTAGATTACGTCACGTAGTATTGTATTTCGAATAGATTTCCAAAAACAATATTATTTAAAAAAATATATTCGTAAGTTAATGTGAAGTTCAAGAAACTGAATAAATTCGTAGGTATAATATTCACAATACGATGGTTCGCAACCCTTACAATCGTGACCTGAATATGGATCCTAACAAAATTTCAGGAAAAAGTATAGCACTGTTGCCCTCAGACGTGTAACTCAAACAAAGAATCGTTTCTCGTACGCTTAATTTAATATTTAACACGTGTATTGTTCATACTATTGTTTTGCTCACCGCAAGAGCGCCCGCCACAATGGAATCACAAGTAATACCTACCTAAATACACAGTCCACTCAAAGCTAAACATAAAACCGAATGAGCCATAAAATCGATGTCGAAGGTTTCAAAACGAAAAGAAACTCGTAAACGTAATAATAATTCTGTTGCATGCTAATCTGAACGATTTGTTATTGTTTTTAGCCTCGGATTGACAAGGCGTGAGAATAACTGGTTGTGTGTTATCGCATGTTTCCCTAGGTTCCGCTATGTATCGGATGGCTTGTTATTGAATATCGTAAGAGCATTGCAAGTTGCACATGCACAGTCAAGGCGGTGTTAATGATCTCATTGTCTCGCGCGACAATTTGACTTGAATACGTTCGCGATAATGGCGCGGACTTCGCAGTTCGGAATCGCCGAAGGGTAACGGAAATGGGAAAAGCGTGAACGTGTTAAAGGGAACAAAGGATCATAACTTCAATTTGTAACAACCACAGATTGACATGTGGGTGGTCTGTGTTATGGTTTGTCAGAATGGCGATACATTCAATCGCATTCGATTTGAAGTATAACAGATGTACATAATGCACGCTGTTTCCAAATTTGGTATGAACATTATTTTAACCACAAATATGTAAATCTTGTCTTTGTTTGAGGTGAGACAAGTTTAAGGTGATACACCACATCGTGTAAATTCGGATTCAGGCCGATAACGACAACACTCCTCATGTAGATGGCGATAAGGTTTAAATTGCCGGTTAACATCTGCCGCCCGTTTTGTTATTTAAGAAAAAAACCATTGCAAAAAAACGTGTTTTATTTTATTTTGAGAGACTCGGGCATAAATATTGAAATGTTTTAGGATCATTTTCTAAAGAATTTAATTTCCCACAGAATAGAAAAAAATCATAACCGAAAATGGTTCGTAAATAGGAGATTTTGAATTTTAAAACAGTTTTTATAGACGTGATGCTTTATTTTTAAAAAAATACTCGATTATTTTAAAGGCAAATATGTTTTCTACTCCCCAATATCACATGATTTTGCATTACTTAGTAGTCCATCACTTGAAGTTCCTGAATATGTAGGTAAAAGTAGTCGTATCTTTTAAATACCCCCACACTCTTCATTGGATTAAGAATGTTTTTAATGTACGGCTCTGTTGTCATAAAGTACTCGGTATTGTAGATGTAGATGCTTCATTATTCTGCATCGACCAAACAATAATTTCCCTCTCGACAGATCGTTAGGTTGAATGTCGCAAGGAGATATCGAAACGTAATTGAAAATTGGTTTGTTTTTCCTCGATATTGATTCATATCCACGACTCCGTGGGATTCTACACTAGATGGGCGACTAGATGTGGTCATCCCAGCGATGTCCGCACCATTAATCACATTACCAGAGTAATTTTCCTAATAGTATCTGGCAACATGCAATTTTCTGCATTCCTGGGAAGGGAATGCATCTTGCTCGGCGTAGGTTTCTAGGAGTAGGTACTATTTGTACCAATTTGCTTTGGCGATACTGAACACCTAAGAATACAATAGATGGAGGGACAATTATATTCAACTCAACAAATGCAAAATAATTATGTATATAAAGGGATAACTTACTTCAATAGCCTTCCCGAAGAAGTAAAAAAAATAAGAGATTTAGCATTATTCCAGAAAAAGATCAAACTATTCTTAAAAAACTGTATGCAATAAAATCATGTGACCTTAATCATGTAAATCAAACCATAAAATATTGTATAATGTCTTCCTTTAATCTAGTACTTAAGATATTTTATTAATTATGGACTGAAAATTGTATATTCTTACATAACTCCTACACCAAGCTCAAGAGCCAGTTCTCTTAATTGGCGTAGAAACCAAAAAAAATGATGTTTTCACCTTTTTGATATACCTTTTTACTATATTTTTGTTTTTATTTAGTTAAACAATGATTAAAATTGTAAAATTGTTGTGTGTAAGAGGTGAAATAAATAGAAAAAAAAAAAAATAAAAAAAAAACATCATAGTTCGGATATCCCACAAAATAAGCAGATACAAAAGGAGTTTGTACTTCTTAAATATTTGCGTGAAAAACACTGTATTGCATTATTACAGCGAGTTCTGTATAAATACATGAACGGACTGGAAAAAACTTATTTTCTGTTTTTCCTGAATTCTGATCATCGTATGACATTATTGCTGTGTTGTTGGGTCTCAAGTCTCAACAACATAGTATTAAGGGCTTTCGTTCAACGACTTACTTAGGTACTTCTCTCTTCTATATCGGTCATCTTCGAACAATACATTAACAACCAACTGCATACATACCAACAATCTTTTGTAAGACTTAATAACATGTTGTTGGGAAGTATTTAACACTGAATCTGAACTAAGAATAACCAAAACAGTTTTTTCATGCAAATAATGACTCATCAACAAGAAACTGTAGCCTGAACAAGATCTGGATTATTTCACCATAAAAAACACGTCAAAAGAATAACGTTTGGTGGTACTAGGTTCTGGGAATGCAAAACTTTGCCAAACTATACTCTAATATACAGTGATGGTCAACCCGCGGCCCGCGAGCCCATTTCATGTGGCCTGCGAGCCTTTTCGTATCTCAATTGGCTATATAGGTAATATATAAATAAAGCAGTAAATAATATATAACGTTTCTGTTGTTTTCAAAAGGGTTTAGCGTAGAATTTCAGTCTTTCTTCAAAGATTTGAATCACCCGGACAAAATAATTAAAAAATTCTGCCACTTTCTTATAAAAGTCCCCAAAAGGGGCTTTAATAAATAAATAAAAACAATAAAAAATACAAAATTAGTGGTTCAAGATTAAGTTAAAAAAAAAATCACCTTCGACCTATGTTTGATGAAATTTAAAGGTATTCATAAAATAGGCATCTATCAAAAGTATTCTCGACTTAATTTTTTTTACTTTCCGAATAACAAAAATAATTAGTTGCCGAAAATCGCAAATAGGTAATTATTTTTTATATTTTATTTAATTTTTCAGAACGATAAAAATCGACAGTATTTATTGGTTTAGCCTTGGAGACATGAAATGTTCGCCCACTGCGCTTTGTTTTTTGCGTTCTGCAATTATTTTATTGAAAAAGTAATCATTTTTGAAAATACGTTTAGGTTTGCGATACCATATGTTAGATTTGCGATATGAAAATCTAACAATTTTAAGCTGTAGATATTCTTCCCCCTGCGGCCCGTGAACAAAATTGGAAATGAAAAAATTGGTCCTCAACCCAAAAAGATTGATCATGACTGTTCCAACAACTCTTCTTTAATAAATTGGGCCCCTCTTCCATAAGACAGGTAATACGCGAGGGGTTTTTGGTGCGAGAAAGTCCCACGTCCCCAATCTCATGTGCACGCATTAAGCTTTATTAAAATAATATCGCCCATCGATTTACCTGCAGGCGAGCAAACTATTAAATAACTTGGGACGAAGTTGGTCGGATGTCACGATGATTATAATTTATGCATGAGAATAAAGCTAGTGGCAGTAATAGAAGTAGCACGATAAACTGCCTCGAAGCTGGTATAGAAAGCTCTATTCGAAATGATTTCTGAGCTTTCAAATTTATTATAATTTTTTTAAACATTTAAAAATAGACAGAATCATTACGTTTAGCAAATATTGTATAAGTTCTAGTTTGACAGATTGCACAGCGATACTGAACAGTTTTCTTTATCTAATTCTGAACTCTTATTCATTCACCGAATAAATTGGGCTTTATCGTAATGTGATTGATTGATTTGGAGGAGTGACCGGTCAGTGGCTGAGTTGACATCGCGTTTGGGTTCCACCCAGGCGTCCCGCATCTTCGGCTGGCTAAGTCCTCCATTACGATACAAGCAAAATTTTCCGCTTAGTGTGGTGGTAGCGGGAGATTTTCAAATATTGTCAGGTTATTCATAACCCGGGAATATTCGTCTCGCTTTAAAAAAAAGGTGAGAGTTTATTTCTGTAAGGGTCTATGGATGTTTAAAATAATTCAATGGCTTCAATCATACAATACAATGTAAAATAAATGAAACGGCTCTTTGAAAGGCACATTGTATTTCAACTGCCATACGCAAAATGTACATTAGGTACCTACTATATATATATTTTATGAAGCTTACAAAAGTTTTTGTTAAAAAGTAAGCACCTAATTATTTTAAAACATTTTGTTTATTAGTTAATAGAAAAATGAAAACCTGCTTTATTGTTTGTGTAAATCCTTTTCTACGACGAATAGGGTTCTTACCTGAAAATAAAGAAAAATATTTTATTAGAAATCGGATACAGTGATTTTTTAAAATTGGGCAATGAATATTATGCGGAACACTAATACTTTCTCTGCAATAGGTATTTATTATTAAAATTTTATTACATTCCTTATTAAAAATCTTTACATTCATATCGTTTATTGAGACGAGTAAAGTGCACATTATAATCAATAATTGGAGCAACGGTTAACATAAATATAATTAAAATATTATTCCATCACAAGACAGACCATAAATATTCGCTCAATTTATTTTTAGTACAAAATGATTAAGACAGTTCTTTAGACAATTTGAAGTTTTAATTGAGAAAAAATAGCCATTATGGAACCATTTTGATCAGTGTTATTCCTACAAAGTGTTCGATAAATAAAATCGTATGCGTTTAAAAAGGTTTTGACAATCTGAAACCAAATCGCCACTTCAATCAAAGATTTATTTATATTTACAATTTCTCATGTTCATTAAGAGAGATCTCGACATGGTGTCACAGTCGTAAAATTTATTTACGTGTTATTAAATGCAGCTCTTTGTATAATTTTATCTGGTTTCTTGATTTTACGGAGGAGTCAATAGTACAACATGATTATATCCAACAGGTTTGTAGTTGAAATTATCATAAATTTCATTCACAGTTATATTGGTAAGCACTTCAAGTCAACGCCTCAGAGCTTTGACTAAAAATAAAAGTAGTAATATGAACGCCTGACTGAAAAAATAAATTAAACGAGTTTGATATGAATATTCTCAGAATAATTATTTATTTATACTGGGTTTTTACAGATGTTCGCACTTACATGAGAACAATCCACTTATAAAAACTCAGTTATTGTACAAATAGGGACATACAATTACAAAAAGATTAATTACAGAATATGAACTATTATTCTTTACTAGTTGATGTATTTACTAGGTAAGTTATTTAATTTAAGAATTTACTTATGTGGTATGTTATTAGAGCCTTCTTGTTGAGACATTCTTTTCCTGCGATGTCAACGTTTGGATTCAGACTGATTTTTTTGACCGGGACCATTTCCGCTCTGGAATGAAGTAGGCACACATTTACCTACTTCATTTTCAAAACAAAAAAGTTTTGAATTTTGGCCTGTTTTGAGGTTGCAACCTGCTAAATACACAGTCAAATCTCATATCATTTTCCTACAGACTCGTCGTCATATTTTTCAAAACAACACATTTAGCTATTTTGAAAATGTTATAATCCATAAATTAAAAAAAATACAAGCAGAAGAATTTCATAATTCTGCCACCATTGTTTCTCTAGTAGAGTTTGTGAAGATCGATAAAAAACAATATAGGTAAAATGAGATTTATATATACATCATAAATCTTTTTCAAAGTATTACAAAATTCATTAATTGCACTCAATAACAAATACAAAAAAACTGTTTTATTGATTAATTGCCAACTTATTATATTAACGTTTTTCATTCAGATACAGAACGACTTAAAATAATCATAATTCCGGTTGAAAAATGTTTCTATTAAAATCTACATTGTGTAACATAGCATCTCAACATAAATTAGCATAATTTTGCTTCACAAAAACCTTTTTTTCTTCTGCACGATATCTGAATTCCCGAGTTAAAAAACATCCATGGCATGTGAAGATCCACAGATCAATCATAAAGATTTTCGTGAACAATATTCGAGGTCACACGTCCTCATACAAACCACATAGACAAATACCTGTCGGTCCAGGTAGAGTTGAAGGTCTCGTACGTCAGATCAGCTGGCGATGCTGCGAATTAGTCGATTTTAACCTGAGGTCCGATTCTCAACAGAGTGGCAGGTAGAAACAATATTAGTATCTGCTATAATAATAATTATAGGTCCGTATTCCTCACGTGGAGTATTTTTACACGCTCTTTGGAAAAGGGTTTCTGATTTGTTTATTATTTAGGGGGAAATTTTTATTTATGTAAGTAGGGGAGGGGCAGACGGAGAGATTGCAAAGGGGACATAAACGCGGTAGGGGATAGCAAGAGGTAAATTTGGAAAATCCATGTTTCTCATACGGTCTGCTCACGCGTCGGAAAACCTCCGGGGTATCTAGCACGGTCGATCCATAAGGATTATATCGATAACTTTGCATCGTTCCCTAGCATGACTGCAGATCGTCTACGAATAAATAATAGTTTATAATGACTAAGTGTTCCCAAATTATTCGATTTCAACTGTTGATTGTACGCTAGCGATCTGCAGTTGTCCTAGTTACCGAAAGATATCGATACAATCCTTATCGATCGATTGTGCCAGATACATCGATTTATTCATGTACGCACCAGACGGAAAAACGTAAAATGTTTTGTATCCAAATGCACTTTATTAAAAATAATTAAGACTAAACGCTTTCTTTCTTAGAACTACCTATTACCCACTAGTTATTAATAAAAATATTTACCCTTTACGATAAGAAACAACCTGAAAATATAAGGATGCGTTTGTAACGCATACATGTATTTCAAAAATATCTAATATATTAATTATGGTCTGCGATCCCATGTCAGGCCTTTAATAGGATATTCCTATAGCTTGCTCCTGTCAGGCAAGAACCTAATAGGTAATATTAGTTCAACTCGCGCAACGGGCTCAGCCGCCCGAGTTAGGGCAGGAGTAATAGTGGAGCGATGTTACGAGGCAACGATACAAAGTTGTACATCGAGTTCTCGTATCTCGTACCTTGCACTCCGTACTAGTATATATAAGACTTATGCAAGGAGTTCTGTATTGCGGGTCACTCCAGTGTACATACACTCTCTTTCCTTGGGGGTGACTCCAAAGTACTAAGACTATATCTGGCAAATCTGTTTACACAGTGTTTTAAATAATAAATAATAAACGTTCTTTAAAAAAAAAATGTATTTTTTCCACCCCTGTGCACTGCATACACTAAAAATTACCGTAAGAATAAATAATATTGTGTTTTATTTTTCGACATCCTCGTGTGATTCTCATACAATCAACCTTTTTGAGGTTGGGAGCTATAATTTACCCTATTTTATGCAGCGATCAATCATACAAGAGTTTATGATATTAATCTTTTTTAGTTCTTCAAAACTTTTAAACCGTTAGGAATAACCGCTAAAAGCATTAATCTGGCAAAATCAGTATTCCTCACCACCGGAACATTTTCCTACATATTGTGTTACTGTATTTTTTACACGGCCTTCCATAGAAGTAAGCTGAAAAATATTTTTCAAATTTCTTTATTTTTCAATAATTAATTGTTTATACAGCTTCAAATGATTTAGAGATGTGAAAATTATGCATATGACATTAATTTTAAAACACTTTTTATTAAAATATATTAATCTTTTATTTTTAAGTGAAAAAAACCTCATACCCTTATATGTCGGAAATTATTTGGTAAATTGAATACCTACAGTTTTAGAATATTGAATGCCAGATTGTGCGAACTAAATTTTAGAATATTGAATGGCAGATTGTGCGAACTAAATTCTTACTAATCTACATCATATCGGTTGTGTACGCAACATTTTAAAATTATACAAATTTGTACGAATTTCGAAAAAAGTTATTTATTACGTTATTTACTTCTACCACCACCTCCCGAAGTTTGTACACATTACCCCCTGACACCATGTATAATTCGTGTATGTTTAGTACAAATAACGAATTGATGTCATCGTTCTTACGGTGGTGCAATTTTTCATTATTGTATTCAATTTTCAGCCGTAGCAATTTTTTTTTTGTTGGTTTTAATAATTATAAAATTATGTAAATATTTGTTAATTATATTACTTTCACAGGCTTCGGTCTGCGCTAGAATGATATAAAGTACCACATCAGATATTTAAAACAATATTTAGTTATTTTTATCGTTTTAGTCGTATAACTTCTATGGACTACCGTTCAGATAAGGAGTGCATGGGTGTATTCTCTCCCGTGACTTGAGTATACCCATTGTGACCTCCTATAAGAGTCTGGTAGGATAACTTGTAGGTCAATAAATTGAAACCACGTTTCCTTACCAGATTCCAACAGGAGGTCAGCATAGCACTACCTACTCTAAGTCCATTTAGAAAACTGAATTTCTTAACAGATTCTAATAAGAACAAATGGTTCTACCGGCTTACCTTAACTCTATGACACGACACGAAGGCTGTACCGAAGTCACCAAAGTGAATACCCCGCATTTCTAACCCGAGGCAAAATAATAATAATTTTTGCCTTCAAGTAAAAGACCCGCTTTACAGTGTACATTTTTCGGAAGTCCATTGAATTAATAAATTTAGATATTTATTGGTTGGAGGTTAACATGTTCAAGATTAGAAAAAAGTTAAACACACCTGAACATCATAAATCATATATAAATGGTATGAAAAGCGTACTTACTAAATAGCAAAATGTTTAAAAGATTTTATATTTTTGTGTTTAAAAAAAAGTTCGTACTCAGAAGCTATATATCTCGTCAGGTTGACGGTTGAATTTTTTGTCCCATGAATATTCATAAATTTTTAACAAATTTTAAAACTGGGAAACATGTTTGATGAACAGATCTGAATATCTAGGCTATCAAAGCGAGGTTGGGGATTTGTAATAGGAAATTAGTTTTTTTTTACAGAAACCGTACAGACCACGCAGGAGACCCCGAGAAAAATTATTTTCCTCGGTGCCTATGTCAACTATGAATATGCTCTGTGGAGGGTCTTTTTGAAGAGAGGAAGAAGTGAACATGAGATTTTAAAAGTCCCATATTGTATGAGGGAGGAAACACAGAGGCCGGCAAATCGTTTCACAGCCGAGCCGTTGAACAAAAGAACACGACTATCATAACTAAAAAAAAATTCTGTATTTATATCGATGCGTTCACAGATCTCGATATAAAATTATATAAAACAATCGTTGACACCAAATTATTTTGCAAAAATATGTAAATTTATTTATAGCATTAATTAGGACGTCTCTGCAACCGCCTTCCCAGAGAGCGAGTATGAAGATAATAGTTACTATCCTAACGGTAAATCCAGAATGCAATGTAGCTAAAAATTCAGAGTTATGAGTTCAATGCAAGCCCCGATCGATGCCAACAAAATGGTGCCACCTCGCCAAACTGGATGCAAAAACTAGCAACATAATAATTTCTATATGCAATTTACACTTTCCTTTCGCATTACCTTGTTACTCTACAAAATATTTGATTGAATCTGGATCAGATTTTCAATACGCGCAGATTTAGTAAACTTATTAGGTGCGAATTGATAAGAAAGCAACCTTGAAATTGCTTTGATTTGAATCTTTGGGTAGGAAATTCATGTTCCCTTTTTGCTCAATGCCAGTTTTTTATTTGACAACTCGGGCTTAAGGTAAGTTAGTTGACCTGCATTGGGGTATGGATTGGGGTTTTGTATTCAGTTTGAACCAGTTGAGTGAATAGTATTCGAGTGACAGATTTTAACTCTAACTTGTCTTTGAAATTTCTTATTCAATAAATAATTCTTCTTGAGTGGAAGATACTCGATTCTACGAGATGGAAGATTAGTAAAAAGTATCGCCATGGTGAAGGACTACCACGTAGAATCGAAACGCTGCTTGAAATGGCTTTAGCCGTGTTTAGTAACCAGATCTGAAAAGAAAAAAAAGAAAAGACACCATCATATTGTTTGTTCCACATTTTCAATTACCTATCCAATAACAAAAAAAATATTTTTAAAAAACCAGTCGGGCGAAACCAGGTGGTAATAAAACCTGTTGTGTTTGTTATCAAACCATATTTCAGTTATTAACTGAGGGTGGCGAAGTCCTGTTTTAAGTAAGTTTGTTTGTACGTTCCGTTTCCGGCTCAAGATGGTGGCTGCTTTAATAAATAGTTCAGTAAACATTATTTTTCAAATATGAAATCATAGTCTTTATTTGAACTTCCTCAGTGCCTCCCCGCTGTTGAGGTAACTGAAAAAAAAAACAGTTTGCAAATAAAACTCGCTATCCCGTGTACGTCAATGTGATGGCCTAAACACTAGACAATTTCTCAACAAACGGTTGTCATTGGCAACGCAAGCAGTGACTCGAGACTCGCCCAGCTAGTTGCCGTGGCCGGCCGTTGCCAGTTTGCTCGGTTGCCATGGTTGCTCCAGTTTTGTTGTCAGTTTTCTAGTTTTTTTTTGTTTTTTCAATTTGACTGCGACAGATGACTGCGATGATAGCTGATTGAGTAGCGCTGTGATCAAAGTTTGGTTGGAAACCATAGCAACCAGCCAGTTTTAGTTTGGTTTCAGTTGCCTCGTAAGAGGAGGCACTTATTCACATTTTTCATTAAGTAGGTATTACGATACCCGCATGCTTGAAGAAATTAAAAAAAAGAGTTGTTATTAAGATAGTGACATTTCTTTGGATGTATTGTAGGTATCCTCAAAAGTTTCATAAACTATATGGATCTATCAAGGTAGGTATTTTAGTACCTACCTCCCAAATTAATTACAATGAACCTACTTTCAAATCTTATGACATCAAACGAAAATTTGGATTTGATTTATTAAATAAGAGAAAAACAGAAACTGTGTACTTTTTTCGACGCGATAGTCTATGTAGTATATTAAATTAAAACAAACAACTTTGTTTAAACCACTAATATAATCACAATTACCAATTGTGATTATATTAGTGGTTTAAACAAAGTTATTTGTTTTAATTTAATTCAAAATGACGCCACAAAGTGATTTTGTGAAGTTTGAAGAAATATGTAGTATATGTTCACTGAACTCCTAGTTTATAAATCCAAACATCAGCTGATTCAAATTTATTTACCAATTACACATAGCTATATTAGCTACAGCTAGGTGCTAAGTGATGTCATTGACTTCTAAATAAAAGTTGAATAAAACCACATGTTAGTTTGTTTGCGCTAACGGAACACGGAAGTTCGGTGTATTAAGTAATTGTATAGTCGATTATCCCTGCATATTCCTACATCGAACCCGTTCGACTGAACTAACTTGCCGCGCGAATTCTGCGGCCACTTCGCTCTCAGGGCAATGCCTAGAAATCGTTAAGATACTGCTAATTTATTTCAACCATAGAGCTAAATTTTATTGGATTTTAATGAAAATAAACATTGAATTTAATATACTAATTTGAAAAACTTGCTTTATAATAATAATCTATTAAATACTTAAATATTTAATTATTAAATATTTAATCCGGCAGATCCGTCGATCGACGGATCTGCCGGATCTGCCCTGATGATGGACACTGCAACGCTGTCCGAAACGTCGGCTAAAGAAGGAGGTAGCACAACACGGCATAACACCCCAAAAACAAACAACGAAAATGCTTTTGGCCGTGAAAATCTAAAAACGTAACAGGTCAGTGGCTG
This sequence comes from Limnephilus auricula, assembly GCA_951813805.1. NCBI lineage: Eukaryota > Metazoa > Arthropoda > Insecta > Trichoptera > Limnephilidae > Limnephilus > Limnephilus auricula. Next base: position 22,965,402 of record OX638390.1, on the reverse strand, counting down.
TTTTGGCATCGCGTTTGGGTCCAGCCCAGGCGTCACGTGTTCAATTCCTCGGCTGGCTACGTCCCCCATCATGACAAAAGCAACATTTTCCGCATACTGTAGTGATAGTGGGAGATTTAGACAGAGACAGTTCGAAAATGCCTTTAGAAGGCGAAACAACTGTCACGTATAATCATAATTTGGTACACTAGCAGTAAATCAAAAAAACTATTTACATAAAAGTGATTTCATTTGTAGTATTTCCTTTTTTTAGTAAGTGCCCATTTCTTATCCGGACAGAATGCACCGATCGTTTCCTTATCTCGAAGTTAGCCAATGAACTTGGTTCAATTGGGTCAAGTATAATATTTTGTACTGCGCTAGGAAACAGCGCGCCGCGCGGCGTGAAAGGAATTTCATTGCCGGTAAGTGGGGCATTGCCCTTTGCGAAATAAGCCATTTTCGTAATACCGTGAGAATTACTGAATATTTAACTTTACAGAATACTAAACATTCAGAATAATCAAATTTACAGAATATTCAATTTTACAGAGTATTCAATTTTACAGAATATTCAATTTTACAGAATATTCAATTTTACGGAATATTCAATTATGCCAAATATTCAACTTTACAGAATATTCAACAATACAAAGTGTTAAACTGTACAGATCATTCAACTTTTCAGAATATTCAACATTGCAGAATATTCAGTTTTACAGATTATTCCTTTTTACAGAATATCCAACTTTACAGAAAATTAAACTTTACCCGACATTCAACCTAACAGATTATTAAACTCGCAAATATTTAATATTAAAGAATATTCAGTTTACGGACTACTAAATATTGTAGAATATTCTAATGTATCTTGTACTAAACATATCTTGTACCAGTATCATATAAATAATGTGTTTGAAACGGTCCTTATCAGCTAGCAATGATATGCCCATTAAAACATTGAATATTAAAAACATTATTCTATTTTATTTAACAAGATAGGTAATGTTCTTCGGTATTTTACATACTTTTATCTAAAATATATGAACAGGTACTTTATTCATACAAATATATTTTTAATCTGCTTTTTAATGCCAGTGATTTCTATATATTTTTTATATTATGTTTCCAACGGAAACTAAATAATAATGTAAATAAAATCCCTTATAATATGTTATTAATGATAATTTCAAGATATGTCGTTAATTATATACCTACTTCGAATAATAAGTCAAAACATTCCTGTCTATTTTTATTCCTTCAAGATTTTATACTTTTAACCTCAAAAGAGCTAAAGCTGAAAAACACGTGAAAACTCTATTAAAATTAAGTACCTACTTGTTTGTATTTGTTGGCATAAATAAGCTATGTAACAATTTCTTCACATTTTGTTATGATGAGTTTTATATCACATGTTTATTTTTGTTACTTAATTTTTTTTGAATCCTCCCATCCTTCTCCCCTCTTCCAGAATCACCATTCTCACTACCTTCACCTGATAAAATCTAATAATTTATTTACTTCTATAATTTTAAAGTTAGTTTTGATTGGTAGTAAATAGCAGATAAATAATAATTAAGTAGCAAATGTACACAAAAAAAAACTCTTCAAAATCAAATAAATAACGTACACTAAGGAGGTTTCTCACCATCCTTCCAATAGCTTATCTTCACTAATAAACTAATAACGAATGTTATTAAAAATAAAAATAAAATGCTCACAGTGGTTAGAAAACTCGGCCAACTTATATATATATAGCCACTATTCATAGGTTCGAGTACCGAATTATAAACTCCAACTTAATAAATAAATAAACCGTAAATCGAAAATATTCGTTATTAGATTAGATACGCTATTGGGAGGATGGTGAGAAACCTCCTAAAAATGCATTTTAAAAAAATTGTGCAGGTTCCACCGAGATTTGAACTCGGATCGCTGGATTCAAAGTCCAGAGTGCTAACCGTTACACCATGGAACCGTATGAAATTACGTATACGAACAAATTATTCTTACATATTCCCGCCAATAAACATTGAAACCCTGTTAATTTGTTCGTAAGAACTTCAGTCCCGTTTTTAACCGTTTTTAATATTAAAATGATCGTTTTTTCGAATAACATTTTTCTCCGTGTGGGGTCTTAAAAAGTCCGCAATGTGTGAAAGCAATGCGGTGCAGACCACTGAACACGTGGTCAACGAATGCCCGCTCCATTCATTCCCCGGTGGGATTGATGAGGTCCACATGGAAACGCTTAAGGCCCTAGACTGGCTCGCAGACCTAGATGTCCCCCCTTTGGTCCCTCACTATAAGAAAGAAGAAGAAATTCGTAAATCTGTTTTTGAGCCCAAAGTAACATGGGAGAGGGATGTTTGGAAGCCGATCTGATCTCTAAAAATAACAAAAAAACATTTAGATTCGGATGAGCTATTAAATGCTCTAATAATCGGTTGGTATAACGCCATAAAACGGATTCAAAAGAAAAAATTCTAATCAAATTTTTATTACATATTTTTTATTTGGTTATTCCTCTTGTAAAAGCCTCTTAATTTACGTACCTACACTTTTTTTCATTTCTTTGTTACATGATGTTGATTTGATTTCCTTCCCTCCTTGTTTTTTGTTGTCGTTGTTTTTGTAATTTATTGTAATATGCTATGAATAAAATAATTTTTATTATTGTTTGGAAAATATCTTCTACTTTGGTAACAACATACACACTAAATATGTAGACTAAGGACATGGTATGTTCTATTCGTAGTTAGGTAATAACTCGGTAAAGCCTTACCAAGAACGAAAATGAAAATGAATTGGGTAAATAACACCCTCGAGACTGGTCAGAGAAAGCAAAACACCACACAAATCTTCTGCTAGTGCACACTCTCGTCGACTCTATTATAACATTATACTATTTCTATTATTTCGACTCTTCAAATTTATTTATTTATTTATTGAATCTATATCATAAGGTTTACATTTTTTTGCCTTGCCTGTCTCACTAGGAACTCCTGTGTCGAGACAGACTAGTTTACAAATATTTTTTAATTATAATATAAAGTACATTTTTCAATAAAGCAAAAAAATATTTGACAAAATTATCAGGTTGGTAGGTAGTGGTAACAATAATGAGATATACGATTATATTTGGGTGAGGTGACCAATTATTGCACGACCTTTTTCGATGATCCATTGTTTGATCAGGATTTTGTATTTTTTAATATTATTCGATTGTCATGTTTTGTCAGGTAGGTTATTGTATATTTTAGAAGCAATGTATTTGAAATTTCTTTGACCAAATGTTGTGTTTGTTTTAGGTATTTGTATGAGTTCTTTGGTTTTGTGCCGCGTGTTTACAATATTTTGGGTATTTTTATAAAATGTATGTGTTTTATTTTTAAGCAGATGAGTTAAGATAGTTTTTGTGTAAATTTGTCGAATATCTAATACATGGAATTTGTTGAATATATCTACAGTACTTGTTATTATGGGAACTTTAAAAATAACTTTCATCACAATTGCCTAATATCTTGTGCATTATATTTTCTGTATAATGTTAATTTCCTTTGAGTTCTCATCGTTGGTGTGTTAAAAAAAATATTATTTTTCAACGACAATGTGCGAGACTATATTAAGCAATTTATTGGGAAAAATCTAGATTAGGCACGTAAGAAAAAAACGTGTTCTGCCGAGAACCTCGAAACGCGAACCGTGATCTCTAGATTCAAAACTATTTCACTGTGAAGCATCTCGAGATAATGTGATATGAACGATTCAATATTACAGCATGTCTATCTAAAGTGAAATGCTGACGACCTGCACGACTATATAATCGATTCGTCTGTATGAAGTAATCTATCACAGAGAGTAGACTTGGATATTATCTCGCGTAAGATTCTCATATCGGTTCCATGGTGTAACGGTTAGCACTCTGGACTTTGAATCCAGCGATCCGAGTTCAAATCTCGGTGGAACCTGCACAATTTTTTTAAAATGCATTTTTAAGGGATGTTAAGTTTATTTTAAAGGTGATGCTTGCACAACCTGAAGATTGGAATCAAGATACTTGTATTAATATGTGTAAGTTTCCACTCTAATAAAAGCTAGATTTTTTTAGAAAACCTATATTTATCTATTATTTTTGTTTATTTTTTCACATCAAATTTGCCCTCTTTTCAGTTACTAAATTTATCACACGAATCTAAATCATTTCATTATCAACGAAATCTTCTCTAACACTAGTTATCGTTTGTTTTATCTAACTAGTGGATAACTAAGTTTTTTGTGGGGTTTCTCACCATCCTCCCAATAGCTTATCTACACTAATAACGAATATTTTCGATTTACGGTTTATTTATTTATTAAGTTGGAGTTTATAATTCGGTACTCGAACCTATGAATAGTGGCTATGTATTGATTAGTTGGCCGAGTTTTCTAACCGTAATTTCATACGTATACCAACAAATTATTCTTACATTTTCCCGCCAATAAACATTGAAATATTATTAGTTAATTTGTTCGTAAGAACTTCAGTCCCGTTTAAAACCGTTTTTACTATTAAAATGATCGTTTTTACGAGTAACATTTTTCTCCGTGCGTGTATGCATAATGTGGGCACAACTATGATTATACAACAACGGCTATGGGAGCACCTTAATTTACGAAATAGATCTTAAGGAAATGGAAGTAAGCATAGTAAACTAATATCATATTTTTATTTAAACCGTCATACGGACGACCTAAAAAAACGAAATTGGCTCGCCAAATCAACATCTCCCACCGCGAGGTGTATTTCGGGAAAGAGCAGCGACACGCTTCTTGGTGTTATATTAACCTCCGTATTTGAAGTGATTACCGTGATATACGTCTTCATTTGCCGGTTCCTACGTGGTCGCATTACCATCTTGTATGTTAACCGCGACCAATTTGCCCCCTGTCCTTGTAGGGCTGTAGGGGCGCATTTCCGCGCGGGGCAGAAAGCAGAAATGCGGCTCCGAAAAACGCCGCGCGGAATGCAACCAGGCGGGCTGGGATTGTTCCCCTCGCTAGATCATTCTGCCGGCCAATGGGAGCCAATGGGAGCCAATGGGAGCCAATGGGAGCCAACCGAAGCCGGTGGCAATGGTAAAAGGAAGAAGTCTCCGATGCATGCGGCACAGAGATCTCTGGGAGCGGGTGTAATGTGTCGCATGCAACCAGTTCCAGCATATTGAAGCAGGAATTATGAGAAATGGAATCAGAATTTCTTTTCTCATTTTACAAAAAAAAATTCTGTGAATCTTGTGTGCTATCGTACTTCATTTATGTAAAACACATAATTAGCGTTGATTTAACTAAAAACTAAGGATTGATGTTACAAGTGGATAAGGATTTACTAATTCTAAACCAACTTTACAGTAGAGCAAATTGTGTTTGTTTTAATTTGTACACATTAATTTGTTCATTAAAGTTGTTGTTATTAATACTCGTATATCTACAGCTAGAGGTCCAAGCCTTTCTACAGGTACCCATTTTAATAAGCTCGTATAGTTACAATCCGCACATTTTTGATAAATATGAACGTTTTTTAAATGCTTGTATCCTTTGAGGTGATTTTTCACAAAAACGGCGCTATATAAATTAGCCAAATATTATTATTATTATCTCTTTATTGCGGTAATATGGGGCTTGAGAGTTTGGATTGGAAAAAAATTGTTGTTTTCAGACCATAGGCATTCCTTTTAGTAAATTTAATTTTTATACACAAAAATTCCAGGACATATGTTGACGGATAATCGAAAAATGTCACCATAAATATAAAATGGTAAATTTTTTGGTTAAATCATTAATATCATAATTGTAATCATAATTGGTATCAACCTTCCTACCTATTCGTTTACTTATGTTAATATTCGAGTAAAGTGAACAAAAGTTATTTATGTTTAATTGATTTGTACGTTGTGCTCGTTTATAAGCAGATTTATGGCTTAATATTAACTTAATAACCCACGTCAAAACATTATGGGATATTAGTTGTCATCATTCGTATTCCAAAAAACCAATTATTTCAATGTGGGCACCGTATAAATGTTTAAAATTGCAAGCATTTAATTAAACGGTGGCATCTTAGCCTCTTAATTACAGCATCCGTTGTTTATTTCTCAAAATATAATTACTGCACGGCACGAAATCAAAGCACCAATAAAAAATATGCAAACCACGGCACTTTGCAAACTTTGCCAGAAAACATCGTTTAATTGATTTTACCTTGTGATTTATCGAGACTTAAATACAGTGGGTGGTCTAAGACGCATGCTATAACACCTGTGAAACATCACGCCTCAAGCGCTAATATGATTGATTTTATTCCTAATGTATTTATTAATAACACATAACTAACATAACGTACAAGGATCGTGACGAATACACCTTCAATTAGGTATAGGTTTATCATAATCATTATTTTTGTAAGAAAAATAATAGATCGTTGTTTGTCGAGCATCCTTATACACGAAAATTAATAATTTTTTTTTTTTTTTTAATATTTATAAATAAAAATTTATTTAATTATACAGGAGAGTTACGTGGCAAGATCAATAACCCCGCAAAATAATAATAAAATAATAAACTATTCTCAAGGCTGTGAGAAAAACTGAAAACTGTCTTTAAATTTCAGATGTAATCTTTTTATTAATAATAACACGACTTTTTTTATTTTGAAGATACAAAGAGATAGATTTTTAGCCAAACTGCTTTACTGATTATAAAATAAGAGAGATGTTTTGAAATCGAAACAAAACAAAAAAATCATTTTTTGAACCTGACAATATTATTAAACCGAGCTTTGTTTAAAATTTGACACTTAAAAGCTTAAGAAATTGGTATTTTACGGTTGACATTGTGATGAATAAATATGTTGACTATTGACCTTATATTTTCTACGGTGACCGGACAACTCAACAATGCACAATTTCATCACCGCTTTGAATGTGATTAAAAGTGATGAAAAAAATACTTGGTTAAATAGGTTAAGTTAAGTTAGGTTACTTTTAATGACTTTTAAAATAGGCGTAGAAATGCTACTTTGTTGAGTTGTCAAGGAACCATTTTCTAAATATATATTTGTGTTTTTTAAATATAAATGTTTAATAGTTTTGTGAAACCATTTTTGTTTTGTTGTTTCAAATAATATATAATAAATTCAATTCCCTGTTTGTTCCATCCTTGCAAAAATTAAAACGTTTTTTTTTTTTAATTGCCAATTATTGCGATTTTTTCGGTACTACTCAAGTAATAAGCATTGATCGACAATCGAGGCTACAAATGTCATTTAATGAGAATGAATAATACAGGTAGGTACAAAAGAAAGAAACTGATCACATTCATTCGATGAATTAGTAACATGCAATCATTTAATAATTGCGAACAAATTTTTTCGCAATCAGATTTTGAGAAATAGGGTGGTCCGACTTATGTCATCTTACAGGTTACCAGCAACAAAGACTTCATAGGAATCTGTTCTCGTGAATTACCTACGTAATTGAATTGTTACCGAAATGTTTCGACAAGAATCTTTTGACAAATGCGACGTATGGCCGCAAGTCTCTTTATAGAGTCTTCTGGGAATTAATTCACCCTTTGAAGCGGATGTTTTCTTTGTGTGTCTCGGGATAATTGAGGGGAACTATGGGAAGATGGTTGAAGAACGACCGAAGAATGATCGAAGAATGGTTGAAGAATTGCCGAAGAAAGAATGAAGAATGTCGAGGAATAACTCGTGTTTTCTTAATTACGTTCATCCTATGAAGTATTTTGGCAGAAGGAACAGTTCTTATTATTTACGTGTCCGTCAGTGTCTCTCCGTCATTCATCTACTTTTGAGAGAATGAAATGGGATTCTGGACATGATAATAATCGTTTTTAATGGCGTCATCTACAATATACAATAAATTATTGTCTATTAATGCCAAAAGCCAAATATACGGTGGTTTTTGCACTTATTCCTATCAACAAAAATGTCCTACTGAAAACCATGTCCCGACCCGATAAGCGTGGATTATTCCGCTATCTAGTCGATTTATAACATTAATTATATATTTTAACTTTTTTCCCATTATCTCCACACACGAGGCTTTGAGGAAAGAAAAAAAAAATTAAGGGCCTATGTCATCTTTGGGGATGCTGTGTGGGGAATTTTTAGGAAAGGAAGAAGAGGAAGTTAGGATAATTAGTTGGTTAGAAGTTAGAAGAAAAGAAAGGAAATGGGTATTAGGGGTGGGTAGGAATCTGGGGGTCAGTGTGTTTAGGAGTGACCAACGTATGAATCCATCCCACTCACTGCGATGCAAGGCGATGGGATGAGTGAGTCCTGTTAAAAAGTTCAAAAGATCTTCCTTAAACTGTCTCCCCAAATCCGGCCCGCCACGCAGTTGGTGGGCTAAGAATCCGCAGCCAAGATCTAGACAAACCTCACAATCTAAACCCTGGCACCCTTGATAAGTCACCAAACGTAGCGAACCACTTGGGGTGCGCAATGAGGGGTGTTTCCCGGGGCGACGGCACCCAAAAACAGCCTCCCAAATTCAAAATTATACTTTATACCGTAAGAAAATTGCACTATGTTCACATGGCCTTTATATTATGTATAATGTACATGTCTTCCCTGTTTTAAGTCCTTATATATTTCGCATCAAGTATCAGTCACCATGAATAGACAAGGTGTATGTGGAGCAATTGACCAGCGGCTGAGAATAAAAGTTTAAAAATGCTTGCAACTGTACATGGAAGTTCCAATGAGAAAGATCGATTATTCCCCGTATAAATTTTTTAAAATTAAAATTTTAATATTGATTTATTTCATTCAAAACTTGCTTTAATATATGCCTATATTAAAGTAAGCAATAAAAATGTAAGTATTTTTTGTTCATAAATATTTATGATTTTTCAATAACGTCTAAACAAAATAAGTGTGTAAATTTTTTTTAAATATTTTAGTTTGTAAGACCTTAAATAAATAGAAAAACTGAGGTATTTTTGTCACAAAACACTTTCTCGGAATTATTTTTTAATGATTTTAATTTAACTAAAATTAAAAATTGTGTTGACTAGATTATATATTTTCGTTGTTTGTTTTTGGGGTGTTATGCGGTGTTACACCACCTCCTTCTTTAGCCGACGTTTCGGACAGCGTTGCCGTGTCCATCATCAGGGCAGATCCGGCAGATCGTCGGATCTGCCGGATCTGCCCTGATGATGATCGTCGGATCTGCCGGATCTGCCCTGATGATGGACACGGCAACGCTGTCCGAAAAACTGAGGTATTTTTGTCACAAAACACTTTCTCGGAATTATTTTTTAATGATTTTAATTTAAGTAAAATTAAAAATTGTGTTGACTAGATTATATATTTTCGTTGTTTGTTTTTGGGGTGTTATGCGGTGTTACACCACCTCCTTCTTTAGCCGACGTTTCGCACAGCGTTGCCGTGTCCATCATCAGGGCAGATCCGGCAGATCGTCGGATCTGCCCTGATGATGATCGTCGGATCTGCCGGATCTGCCCTGATGATGGACACGGCAACGCTGTCCGAAACGTCCGCTAAAGAAGGAGGTAGCGCAACACGGCATAACACCCCAAAAACAAACCACGAAAATGCTTTTAGCCGTGAAAATCTAAAAACGTATCAGATTATATATTGATTTATTTTGTTGTATGATTATATGATTTGAAAATTATGTTGTTTAATAGATTCTATTGTTTGAAAATTGAACAGATCTGCCAACGACCAACGGTATATATAACCTTAGTATTTAAAAATACAGTTAGTTTTTAAAAATTTTAAAACAGTTTAAAATTTTTTAATTTTTAAATATTTGTGTTTTTTTGTAAAAAAGAGTCAATACGTCTAGAATTTGATTTAAAAAGGACTAATTTCCGGTATTCTCTAGTAATACCCCCTTAATATAAGATGATATTGTTAAAACGTCGTTGTATATTTTTAACATACTACTAGTGATTAGTTACCTATTATCTTTGAACTGCGGCTTATTTCAAGGGCAGTACTATTACAAGCAGCCTTGATATTTTTTTTATCATTAAACCACGCATGTAGTACCTAATAGCACATCTCTAATATAAACAACAACAAGAGTACATATATTCAAGTAAACGTAAAACATAGATTCTAAACACATTATTATATAAGATAAAATGAGATATTGATGTTAATGAATAATGTATGTAGTTTCAATGTGTCGGAACAGATGTCGTTAGTGTAGGTAGTTATATGTAGTTTGAATGTGTCTCAACAGAGGTCAGTAAATTTGTACTATATGAGAGAGACAACTATCGCCCGTTCATACCCGAACGGTTACGAAGATAGACGATGTGATATCCGATCGACCGATGGACAACTTTGGTAACCGTTTCTCCTGCCGCAGATCCACTGAGAGCATACTTAGAACGGACGTTAAGTCCAGTTAAATATTCATTTTAAACAATATGATAATAAACACGACTCGTATCCTGACGAACCGAAGTATCATTGAAAATCAGTATCATCCGAGTTGCATTGTTCATCAGATAAATAACGGTACACCACAGTGGGTGTTAAATTCTATTAGATAAATAACATTTCATAAAACATGTCAAACAATGTTGAAAAGATACAAGAGTTTTTCAAAAATTAAATCATTTATTTCCGTTATTGATCAAATAAAAAATAGGTAACCGTCCTGGTCGATCGATATGAAGTTACCGACCGATTGTCGGTAACTTCTCATCGTTTCCTAGGACAACTACAGATCGCCAACGAATAAGTGACAGTTCACAATGACTAAGTGTCCTTAATATATTCGACATCAACTGTTGTTTGTACGTTTGCGATGTGCAGTTGTCCTAGGAAACGATAAGAAGTTACCGATAGTTATTCTATCGATCGTTATCGAGCAAGTGTGCTGGGGCCTCTGCCCCCTTAGCAAACTCGATTGATAAGGATCGATAGTTGTCGGTAACTTCTTATCGTTCCCTAGGACAACTGCAGATTGCTAACGTACAAACAACAGTTGATATTGAATATATTCAGGAGACATAGTCATTGTGAATTATTTATTAATTATTAATTAATTACTTATTCGTTTACAATCTGCAGTCATGTTAGGGAACGATGAGAAGTTACTGATAGTTAGCCTATCAGTCCTTATCGATCGACTGTACTAGGGAGCCTGATGTTTTGATAAGGCTAGGTAGCTAATGACGAAAATGTCACTGGAACTTGAAAAAAATTATTCCGGCCAAAAATCCAATTTTCGCGATCACATTTTGAGCGTTTTGCGGCTTCAGTCTTTTTTGTATTAGTTGAGGCTTATAAATGTTTGGAAATCTGTGCTCTAATGGAAGAATAATGATACTCTGACATGTTAGAACTGATAATGTGGATTTAACGAACTAAAAAAAGGTTTTTTGGTGTGTTATATATTATGTTTGGTGATTTTATCCACATGCTTAACTACACATGTGATACGCTAATATAATTATAGTTAGCCGAATATAATTTTTGATAGGTGTACCGTGTACCTACATAAGATAAGGCATAATAATACAATTATGAAGTATAAACTTTAAATGAATCATAATCTACTCGTTTGTAGATGGCGCTAAATTAATTATTTTAAGGTAAAACCCCTTCTTAAATTATCTGGGAGGCGACTGAAATGACACTGATAGTTCTTATGTGGATGGCATAAAGATCACTTTAAAATTCCAAATTCTTCGAATGCCACCAGTCTAATTGATGTGAAAAAACACATCGCGAAAATGCATATTTTATCATTGAAGAAGAAGATAACAATAATAATGTAATCTAATTTTTTAAAATATGAAAATGATGAACTGGGAATCGAATCCAGAACCTTACGTCTTACCGGGACATACACCTCTACCAATTGGGCCACTGCGGTATATTATGAGATTGTATGTATGTACATATATATATTGTGTATGTCCCGGTAAGACGTAAGGTTCTGGGTTCGAGTCCCAGTTGCGACCATTATCTTTTATTATTTTTCTGTGTCTTGATCATTTTCATATTTAAAAAAATTAGATTATTATTGTTATCTTCTTCTTCAATGATATATTACATTGATGGGAATAACCTTCAAAAGTTAAAAAGAGAATTTTTCTTATAAAAAATATGAATGCACATTTTATTTTATTTCGGGCATAAACATCCATTTTTTTTTCGATTACTTTTTTAAAAACTGAATATGCCACTTTATACAATAAAACCCTATCCGAAAAGGGGTTCATGTATAGGAGATTTTGCACTTGAAAGTGTTTTTTATAGATCTAATACTTTATTTTTTCTAGGCTTATACAAACACTTTAAAGGCCAAGATGTGTTATATTCATGATATTTAATTGAAGCATCAAATTTTCAAACCAAAAACACATGAAATAGTATGATTTTGCATTATTTCCAATGGCTTCATCTTAAGGGGAATTGTTTGTTTGCGCCAGTACACACGCAATATGCATATAAATTTAATATACTTTTGTCAATGTAAAAGTTAATTCTTTAAAAAAACGCATACAAATACAGTTATCGGCGATTCAATTTAGTATTATTGCATTTGAAAGAATTGAGTATGTATTTTTATTATATTGCATATAACATTTCTTATTAAGATTTTATAGCATGACCTGTGTTGAGTGTGATGGGTAAATGTATTGTGTAAATGCCCAACTAGTATTTTTACCAAAAATAATTTTATCTACTATAAACAATCAGTGGGCACCCCGGGCTGTTCGTGGGTCACCCCAAGAATGTAAAACTGAATGTATAAATTAATAAAAATCCGTAAAGTATGATTAAATTTAATACGTAGTAAAGTTAGAGTCTCAAGTTACAATATTATAATAGTGATAGTACAATATATTAAGGACATTGTGAACTGTTACCTATTCGTTTGCGATCTGCAGTTGTCCTAGGGAACGATGAGAAGTTACCGACAATCGGTCGGTAACTTCATATAGATCGACCATGCTAGCACGCCTGGTTCCACCAAAGCGTCGTTGCTACGTATTTCACCTTCATCACCGCACAAATAAAATTTACCGCCTCTAATAATGGTAGAAGGAGTTTTTCAAATAATCTTAGGTTATTTGTAATCCGAGAATGTTTCGTCTTTTGATATATAGTAAAACATTGTATATATATCTCATCTTTGCTCCTTTCACCTTGAAATATAGTAAAGTCTCTACCTTCGTGTCCTTTCATAAAAAATACATAATTCACGTTTAGCGCCTACCGAAATATTAACATAGGTACAAAGAATTAACATTTTTATCACGTATTTTTAGCTCGTGCTTGCGTACGAGAGAGAACTTCTAATAGTCAAGTCAAAACAAAGCCTTTTTTGTGTAGACGATAAGACACTTATAAAATATGTAATGTAATAACCTTCTGATAGTATTTATTAGAAGGGGGAAAAATGATACGAATGCTTTCATAATCGATAGTTTTATACTAGGTGAAGTAATCAAATTTTATTTTATTCATTTTAGTGTTTTTTTCATAATAAAATATAGCAGGTGTTCGAATTGCAATTACACCATCATTTACAATTGAAACATTGCTTGTACTACCTTGAGCGGTGTTTGGTGACCAGATCTGAATAGCCGGGTACTTCCTAACCTTCCTCTTTGCCATCTCCTTTCCCTCTCCACAACCTTCAGCCACAAAACATACACCAATTGGGGATGCCGTAGTCTCACTGGTTCCCGGCGGTTGGAACATTAAAACTACCAACATACTTAGTATTATGACCGATTAATTGAATTGTTTTTCTTAGGGCCAGTTGTTTCGCAGAATTTGAACAATTCATCAAGTATCGAAGTTAATTTTCAAGTTCTGTAAAAATTCTATTCAATTCCTGTTATAAATATATCAGTTGCTTCAATGAAGTGAAACAGCACTTAAATAGAATTTTTACAGAAATTGAAAGTTAACTTCAAAATTTGATGAATTTTTCAAATTCTGTAAAACAACGCGTCCTCTGTATTTATGGATTTACAAAATTCACCAGTTACAAACTATATATTTTACACTATAGAAAAAATATTCAATTATTGTAAGCCATAATTATTAGCCTGAAACACTCATCCACATTGAAAAAATCTACCGAGAAAAGATACTTGCCACTATCTCTTCGGATAAGACAACGGAGCTCAGTGGATAGAGCATTTTACCGGAAATCAGAAGGACACGGGTTCGAGTCTCGTCAACGGCATGTATCTTTTCTCGGGAGATTTTTTCAATGTGGATGAGTGTTTCGAGGCTAATAATTATTTCTTATAATAATTGTTACCCTTTGTGCTATGCATAAAAAATCTTGTCTTTTAACATTAGTTTATCAATTAAAAAATAATGAAAAAATATTCGTTACTCTTGTTTTCAATTTGGATACCGCATTGATACTATATGGAACCATTTATTGGATAACCGACACCTCTTCCACAGGTCATCCCAAGTGGTTTGCTACGTTTGGTGACTTAGCAGGGGTACCCGGGTTCATGGGGTGAGATTTATCTAGGTCTTGGCAACGGATGTGTTTGACCACCAAATGCGTGATAGGCAGGATCAGGAGAGACTGGTTGAGGGAAACTTTTTGACCTCTCCACCCGGAGTCTCTCGACCCATCACCTTACACCGCAGTGGGAGAGATGGATTCATACGTCTGTCATTCCTGGACACATTGAATCCCAGATTCCTATCCACCTCTTATGCCTTATTCGTTTCCAGAACTTCTCTTCTCCTTCCTTTCTATAAAAAGACCCTCAAGATCCATCCCGTCTGTCATTCCTGGACACATTGAACCCCAGATTCCTATTCACCTCTCATACTTGCACTCTCTTACACTCTCATACTCTCTTATTCCTTCCAGAACATCTCCTCTCCTTTCTTTCCATAAAAGACCCTCCACACAGCATCCCCAAAGATGTCATTGGCCCTGAAGGATTTTTTTCCTCCTGTGTGGAGCTAGCGTAAAAAAAGTCAAAGGTAGAGATTATTATTTCAATTCTCAGAAAATGTTTTATAATGCTAGGAGACGTTAGACATGTCTATCTTACAAGCAGATGCATTATGCCTATATAAATAATTTAGTATATACAGATATACGTATTAAATAATACTGTATTTCAACGTCAACTTTTTAATTGGAGATGATGTTCAGAATCTTCACCAGACTTTTTTCGTCTCAAAAAATAATTACCAAAAGATTAGATCAGCTACAAGATAAACAGATGTTAACCGGCGATGGAAATCGGCATGACGTGAGGTTTTTGACTTTGTAAAAAATGTACAACTAATAAATTATACAGTTCACAGTTTGTAATTTAAGTTGGCCCGAAGTTATAGTAATACTTTACGAATTGGGCACATTGTTAGACAAGCTAACTGAAATATTTTTTATGAACATATTATTTTTACTTTAGCTCCAAAATTTTTCACCTTAGCTCCTTAATCTGTCGATTAAGTATGCACATTGTACTTTATTTTAGGAAAATTTATTTAGAAAATCAACAAATAAGTTCTTTTACATTCCACCTACTACTGAGGTTTCTTTCAATCACGGAGGAGATACTTTTTTTGTTAGTATATAAAGTAATATCATGGAATAAAGAAGAACACAAAAAATGCGATGTTTCTTTTTTACATTGAGTCAACACAGGAGGCCCTGAGGAGAATAACTTATAAAAAAAAGGTATTTTTATGAATGAAAGATGAGAAAGTTCTGGGAAGGAAAACATTATGAGAGATGGGTAGGAATCTGGGGGTCAGTGTGTCCAGTAGTAACGGCCGTACGAATACATCTTTCCCACTGCGGTGCAAGGCGATGTTCCGAGAGTGGTGAGATCAAAAGGTCTCCCTCAATCAGCCTATCCCGATCGGGCCTGCCACGCCGTTGGTGGGCAGACTCAGTGGCTTTTACGTATATGTAAAATATGTCTTTATTTAGGTCGCCACTGCATGAATCGATTTATTTCAATATCAAAGCAGAATAGCTACATACAGCATTTATCCACGCCATATCGGCTGCGTTATACAATACCACGTACATGATTGATTGATAATATACAAGACAATGTTTAGTCTCTGAAAATTGATGGCATCAAGCGAGATGGACAAGTGCGAGCGGTTATGGTAACCGGTAACTGCCAACTGGTTTTCTAATGAAATGGCATTGTCACTAGTTTTCATAGAAAATGGACTCGATAAACTTGCAATTCCTGGGCGAACTTCGTGTCCCTAGGTGATTGATCGCCGAAATTTTTTCAGGTGTGTGTGGGTTTGTGAGGATGTGTGTCGAGGGTGTGTGCGTGATTGATATGTGTGAATGAGAGAGAGGATCTGTGTAAGTGTGTGTATCGTATCCAGTTCACTAATAAGAAAGCAAGTAATGACATTTTTGTCATTAGAAAAGTTCGTATTATATTAGAAAACGTTTGTGATTATCTACCGTGCAGATTCTACAAATCTAATTCTAAACACACTCTAGGACGATTAAATTGATTGTACCTAATACAATCTCCCTTTCCTCCCCTTACCCATCCTAACCTAAAAACCTATTTCGCAGTCTTATTGTTGTTTATCATTTGTATTGTTATTATTCTTTTAATTTCTGCTTAATAGTGTTTATTTTTTCTAGTTTGCATTCTTTTTTTTATTTTCAAATTCCTATCTGTGAACATTAATAATTGGTCTTTTTTTTGTTATCCTTTTATATATATATATTATACTGTTAAGACTGTTTATGTTTCTTAAATAAATAAATCGTTTATAAACTACCCAGTGAGATGTTGGAAGACAACGTCGTGTTATCTACATATATAAAAATGAATCCCTGTTTCCCTTGGTCACGCCATAACTTCAGAACGACTTTCCCTATTTCATTCTACTTTTTTTAAAAGTTTTTTAATACTTTGTAGAAGGTTCTTACGGAAAGAAAAATTAAGATAATTGCACAGAAAAAAGGATAATTTCAGAAAACTTAACTACTATTGTAATGCGTACGTTTGACAGTTCGCGCATTTGCTGTATTTAGAGATATTTCCTATCCTATTCATTCGACTGCGATAAAAAATTGGTGTGTTGTTGTGGACATGCCCGTGAAAGTTTCTATATAACAATATTTCTATATTAGTGAGTTCTGGAGTTTAAAATTTGCAAAAAAAATTGCAATAGGGCACACACGAGTTGTTTAAAAAATAAATGGAAGGGTGGTTCGCGGGAGGGAGAACGAAGGAGGGGGAAGGCGTAGAAGGTGGAAGGAGAATTCGTGAGGGGGGGAGTTTCGCGAGAAAGGGGTCAGTGGGAGAGGGGAGTCGAAGCGCGGGGAAGATGAAAAGGCAACGCAGGAGGGGAAGGGGACGAGGGTGGGGAAGAGGAGACGGAAGGGGAATTGGGACTAATGGGAATGGACTCGCAGGGAGAAATAATTTCTCCTCTGTGCTCGGCTGTGGAACGATTTGCCGGCCTCTGTGTTTCCTCCTTCCTATAACATGGGTCTCTTCAAGACCCACGTTCACTCCTTCCTCTCCTCAAAAAGACCCTCCTCACAGCATCTTCAAAGATGACATAGGCCCTGAGGGAAATTATTTTCCTCAGGGCCTCCTGTGTGGAGTTAATGTAAAAAAAAAAAAAAAAATTTAAGTGGCATTACAACGCATGCCGGGTATCAGCTAGTATTTTATAAATAGTAGTCATGTACACAATGTAGATATTTTGAATAGGATAAACTACGGAATAAAAGAAAAGTTCGTTTTTCTGTTCCTTTTTTGGTCGCCTGTCAAATGGAACTTCAACTGACGCAAATGCAAATGGAACTTCATGGAAGTGACTAACTTCATTCAGCAACTGTTTTAACCTTGTGTTTTGTTATATACGTGAATGGTTAACTTTCGCAGGCCATTATTAAAAATGACGAAGACTGCTTTTAAATCGTATTTATTGTAAACGGTATTTTTAAAACTAAAAGAAATAGTCGTTTGTTGATATAAATTGTTTTTGAATATTTCACGGAGTTGTAAAAACAAATTATTTTAAATGTCATAGTTTACTGGAATAAAAATATTGTTAACTAATTTTTCGAGCATTTTTCTTTCAATTGAAATTCGTGAACATTGTATTCAACTGAGTTAATGGAAAAATTTACCATTTTTACTTTAAAATGTTTTACTATGTACACTATCTGTTGTTCATTATATTTAAAAATGTTGAAAAAGCCTTTCATATATGCTGTGCAAACCATTAAGATCGATAGTCAACAAATGCACCAATACATTAGCAACCAGAATAAAAAACTTTGATCGTGAACTTGACCATGTAATTAAACATCAGGTATTTGCTGTTTCTGTTTTTAAAACCGGTTATAATCTATGAAAACGAGGAAATAGAGCAATTATTCATTTTGATGTGTATATTATATTATCATATCTTTGCAAGGATTAGGTCACCGTTATTGGATTACATATTAAACCAGGGGTCACCAATTACTTTTATTAGGGGTCTGTTTTTTAAAATAACATGACCATCGCGGTCCGGAAGGGAAAAAGCCTAACCCCCCCCCCCCCCTCCCTTCTGGCTTAACAATTGAAATAATAAACTGTACTATTTAAATATGTGTAGATACAATATCAATGAACAAATAAAACGAATGGGTTCCAGAACATTATTTTATTAAATAATATACAAATGTTATGAATAAAAAGAAGTACCTTGGAATATCCTTCCAAAGTTTGGACTAAAGTTAACTAAGGCTATTCTCATTATCTTAAGAGATGTTCATCGGTAATTCTGCTCTGGAATTTATTTTTAATGAAGTTTATCTTGAATAATGCAGTTACACGTGTGAAATATTTTGTATTGTTAACACAAGGTCCGCACAAAACAGGTCGGCGATCCGGATCCCGACCGCGGTCCGCCATTTGGTGACCAGTGTATTAAACTCACGCAATGGGAAACAGATTAACGATTTACATAAAATTCTAATCACACGAGTAAATCTATTTTTTTTTTTAATTTCGCAGTTAGTTTAAGATTAATTTCTTCTGTAATAATATATTTTTAATAGAATAACGGATTTTAATCATAAAATGCCAAATATCACCTCTAATACTTTATACGCTTACACTCAATACAATGAATCATGGCGTAATATAAAAATAGCTATTTTGTTGCATGGAAGAAAAAACATAAATAAATCTTATTATGTTACAATTACTTTTAAATTCGATACTTTTGATGAATTTTATAAATACCATGATGATAAAACAAATATACCCTTTTTTTGCTTCTTAAATTTTACGTTTGAATTTTAAACTTCCGCGTCTAAAAGTAAAGTTAATTCGGTTTAATGTAAAATTCTGTATTTTTACTTCGCTCATAACTCCGTTTTATATAATTTTCCCCAGAAAATTATTCCTTATATACACTAAATATTTTGTGTTTAATTATAAAATTTCAAAATATGTTAAAAACTCTTATAATACCCACCCACAGACTTTGCATTTGTGGTATGTTTTTGTTTACACTTTTTTTTAATATCTCCTTTTTGTATTTTCATTTTATAGTATCCTTTATTTCATAACTGTTTCATAACAAAAACTTTCAATAAAAAATATCAATACCAAAGATTTAGATATTTTCCACGTACTGTCAAAACGCACGTTAAAAACGTACTGTTAAAACACCGCACGTTAAAAAGAAAGAAAATGGCAAAGTCCGGAATATTTCAGATTATAATTTTCAATGTCCACAATTGTAATAAATATTAGAAACGTCCACGAACTTTGTGTAATTTATTATCTAATTTATCAACCATCTAAAACTAACTACCTATTATGATTTTTTCCCACGCATCAATTTGAAATCAGACTATTACTTGCAAGTAAATTTAGATGCGATTCATTACATTTCACACCTTATTAAATTGTATAAAATTCGTACCACGAAATGAAGTAACGGTTAAACCGATGTAACAGTAACTAATAATAATCAGTCACAACTCTAATGCAGAAGCTCTCAATTCACGAGATTTTTACACCAACGATAAAATTAATGACGAATTCAATTTTCTTTTACAATTTATAATATGAAAGAAGTAGCCATTACGTTAGATATATTAAGAAAATAATGTATTGATATCTTATTTTATGTTTCAAGTAAAGGATTTATTGCTAAGGTGGAAGCAGAATTTCACTGTGTTTTAATGAGAAAGAGCTAAACATTGGTCAGATATAGAATTGTTGTCCTGAATCCAAATCCAATTTGCGACGATGTGAGGACAGTTTTAACAAAAAAGTTACATACATTATAGAAATAAGCCAACATTGTGAGCCTGCAGCGCTAATGGTTCACTCATTGGCTTCGCCTGCACGGAGAAAAATGTTATCTGAAAAAACGATCATTTTAATAGTAAAAACGGTTAAAAACGGGACTGAAGTTCTTACGAACAAATCAACAGTCTTTCAATGTCTATTGGCGGGAAAATGTAAGAATAATTTGTTGGTAAACGTACGAAATTACGTATACCAACAAATTATTCTTACATGTTCCCGCCAATAAACATTGAAACCCTGTTAATTTGTTCGTAAGAACTTCAGTCCCGTTTTTAACCGTTTTTACTATTAAAATTATCGTTTTTTCGAAGAACATTTATCTCCGTGTGCACCGACAGGCATTTTTGAAAATTAAAAAAGTACAACTTGAGTATATATATAACGACCAACACAACACGGGCATGTGCCTAGTATGTAACTAACAATTTATAAAAATAAAAAAAACTTTTTGAAAATAATGTTGAGAACATTCTTATGAGTGAAAACATTACCCGCTTTCTTCGAAATCATTCCGTTGTTTATACATCTCTAAAGTAATCGCATTATTAAGATGTTTTAGAACCTCTGCTCTAATCCACAGCACTCGTAACCGTGTAGTGTCTTCTTCCAGTGTTGGCACAAATGGCTCAATTGTTGACAACACCGGATAAGAAACTTATTTACCATTATTCGTAGGTTTTTGTTCAGATTTTAGGTTACGTAATATTTCATTCTTTGTGAATGCTTGAGATGCATTTCAAGGGTGTTTAAATAACATTAAATACAATGAAACTTGCATTTGTATTTTAGTACGGAACTTGAGAGAGGACAGTGTTGATAAACATCGTGTCGTCACGCAATAATTTATCCGTTCTTCCTGAAGACATTCAACTATCCAACAAAAAAACAAGGCATCATAAATCTAAAGAACGTGGTTAAAATTTAAACACTGAATAGGAAATGCAGTTGTTCCATGGCTTATATTAACACATAATATCTATTTTTTAGGCGAATAAAAAATCCGCTATTGATGCAACTTTATTTGCAGGTAGATATTATGAATTTCCGCGAACAATGTAATATATTTTCATGTTTCTTCATACAATATAAGTTAATTAAAACGTTACACGATGAAATCATTTTAATAATCGTCAGTAATCGAATGTTTTCATAAACAGTAATTAAATCCAATGCTATTCGATAATATTTTATTATTGGTTCTATGAATATGCATTTTTCTGCATGAAGAAGCATGATCCACGATGTTATTATGTATTCTTATTGATATTGCAAGTCGCGTCGTGCAAAATATAATTTATTTGTTCCCATTCTTATGTATATAATTTCTTTCCACGGGGTCAATTTTTTGCCCCATAAACAGAAGTTGAATGACGATGCGTTAATGCCGTTTTAAATGTATTTGCTTGCTTTTTTTTAAATATTGGAATGTTAAAAAATACTGGAAAATGTTAGTTCTTAACTGTTTTATTATATTCACGGCTACCAGGATACAGTGATGGATTATGCAGAGTTTAATTATTGTTATATTTTTGATAAGTAGGTATTGGAATTTTTTGATTGTTGGAAACATTAAAATGATTTATTAATAAAATTATAAATATTTTTCGACATATTTTGTTGTTTTTAATTATTTAATTAGTTTAATACCTAATTAAATATAAAAAGGTTGTAAAATTAACATTCAACTGTTTCTTATTAGTTTCACGCCTACCACGGTATGTCTTTTACACAGAATTAGGACCAGTTGTTTCGGAAAAATTCACGTTTGGATTTCCTTTATTTCCTTCAAATCGTCATTCACCGAAAAATTCAAATCGTCATTCACAAAGAAATTTCATCGGAAATTTCATAGAAATGTTTCAAAAAATTAAAAGATTCTTTTTTTCAGTTCAAATTTGACACGCAATCATGTCTTCCTTCATATCAAATACGAAATAGGTTGTTTCAACTCCAAAATAACGTTCGATAAATTTGAAAATTTTACTCAGTGTTCCCCGCCGAATCACAATTTTGACGTCTGCGCATGCGCCTCCCATTGAACGGTAAACGTTCGAATTCGGCAGATCATATTTAAAAAATTCACATATATTTCTATGGTATTTTCGTTGAAATTTCTTCTGACGGAAGTTGAAACAACCCAATTTTTCAGTGAATGACGATTTGAAGAAAATTCACACTTAAAATTTTCCGAATCCAAAATTTTGGTCCTGTGAAATTTTCGTTGAAATTTCTTTTGACGGTGGTTGAAACAACACAATTTTTCGGTGAATGCCGATTTGAAGGAAATTCATACGTAAAATTTTCCGAAACAATTGGCCCAATTTCTATTTTGATACTGACAATAATTCGTGGATTTTCATTTTAAGCCTATGATTGGATCATTATATTTGGACCACGAAACAGGTCCACAAGGCACTTCTTGTGTTATACTTTATTACATGGAACAAAATGTGTTTTTCATTTACATCACAAAAAGTGCATTTTTATCAAGAGCAGTGTGCCACAGAGTCTCCCGTTACGAATGCAAACCGCCAAATGCATTCCAGTTGCATGTCGTATTATCGAAGTTACACTATTATTAATGCACGCCGATTGATTTTATTTGTTACACGTTTTTAACCGTCAAGCCACACAGCGCAGTTATCGCCCTAGAAATACATAAACACAATACCAAACATCTAATGCGAAGTTCGCTTTGTAACCACTCTAATGATAGACCGACGATCTTCTTCTATAACTGTTACTAAAGACATGAAAGACTTCGCTCCCAATCGACCAGAAATAAATTGGTGTTTTTTGCCATCCACACAACTTAAGTAAACAGAAAATTACGTTTTTCACAACGAAACCCATCTTTAATCGACCAGAATAAAATTAAATCAATTAGTGAAGAAAATTACCTTCGTATTCAGAAGATTTACAGCAATATAACGCTTTCACCAATCAAATTGAGTACCTAATGACTAATTAAAAAATGTACAAATACAAAAGAGAAATGTAACTAACGAACGTACAATATTCACTGAGAGATTGGAAGGATTCACGGGAAGTTAGAAGGCGAAGAAAAGTTAAATCATTATTTTAGATTAATTTTACTACGAATTCGTTTACATTATGAATACAAAAACATGCTTTGAATAAATAAAGGTTTTTACACTGTTTTCATTCAGTATAATTAAAATAAAATCGTTAATTACTTTATTTAAAATATAAGCGTGAACTTAATAAAATAAATTAGTTCAAAATCAATACCTAAAATAAAACTTAGAATGATCATCATCAAAAATATTAATTTCGGTTGTGGGTATGTCTGAGGAAAATAATTTCTATGTCATCTTTAGTGATGCTATATGGAGTTTTTTTTTAAAGGAAATGAAGGAAAGGAAGATCTGGGAAGAAATATAAAAGGAACGAGGGGTGGGCAGGAATCTAGGGATCAGTGTACAATATACACCTACCTATTCCCCCATATAATTTATACTCTCTAATATTCATTTCTTCAATAATCGCAAATTTGCTTTGTAGTGACATTTTTATTAAATGAAAATAAATAACTTTGTATACATTGAATTAAATATGGTGTATACCAAGTTATTCATTTTCATATAATATAATATTCTTTTACCAGAAAATTATGTTTATTCTATATTTGAATTTATTTTGTAATTTCTTAGGGTGAATCTTGAGTACTTAGAGTCAGTTTTCGTGTTTTTTTAAGGGTCGGTACTTTCAAACATTCGATTATTATCAATCACATATTCTATTATTATTCAACGTGATTTTTCACGTGACTGGTTCGCGCCAGTATTCTTCTCTATCTTAACTACGACGTTTTACAAATTTATGTTAATCCCTGAAATTTAACGGGAACACAAACAAAAATCCCATAAATATGCTATGTTGGGTAGATATTATAATGTTTTATCTAACGTTTACGTTTACCATACAGAGTGACTCACTTATCAATCGGCCGTAACACTGACACCGAAGTTGGCACTTATGCCAGTATACCAACACTTGGTCATGCTACCATCATCAGCGACACCTTGGCGTCGGAATCGTGTTGGACTATTGGCATCGATTGATACATTATCAACATACTATTGAAGATGCCAACAGTCATCATGGACCATTATCACAGATCTTTTCAAGGGAAAATCAATGAAGCAGCGATCAGTGATCTTTGAAGCGTGTTGTATGATAATTGAATAAATAACACTTATAATATATCTGTGACTGTATAATTGCTTAGCATTAACATCATGCTTTATGCTTGTAGGTGCAGCACATTACTTCTCTGTTTTAAAAAGTTTATTATATTATCTGTTCACTTCGATACTGGTAGCTCTGTTCTAACATTTCCTTCTTTCTCAGAATAAACAAATAAGAACTTAAATCTGAATACTGTACATTAACGGCCTTAGATAAGTCGTTTTCATTCCAAGTGATCCATAGAAATGATTCGAATGAGTTTTTTTTAATGTTCTTTTGTCAGAAGTTATTGCTCCAAAAACTTTTGGCCTTGATTTGTATAACGTGAGGTTGACTCAACAAACACAATTTTTTTAAATAATGGGTTCATCCACGATCACACACGTTATCACAATGTCTGATGTTTTAACGGTGCACCATGCTAATTTATACGCATAAATGTAAATATCCAATACATAACTTCATAAATTCGCCGCATATTTCCGAGGGGAAGAAAGATAAAAGAGTTTCTGCATGTTGTGGTTATATTCTTCGATTTCTTATATTGTGTATTTTACCGCATGCACAAAGTAAACGACAATAAGTGAATAAGCTAAGGGCGGGTCTTAGTAGGAAAAATATTTTTAAAAATCGCGACGTAAATATTATGCCAACTATATTATTTGCAGTTTTATAAACGCTTTTTCAATGTATTGGTTTTTGACAGTTTTTGGAAAATAAATAAAATAATTATTTTTAATTTCCATTTTGTAATTGAAAGTGGATATTGCATTCACAAATAAAATTATGGTTTAAGTTAGCCTTGCTTATTGTCTGGTGGTTTGTCTAGGTCTTGGCGGCGGATGATCTATATACACTGAACCCCAGATTCCTACCCAACCCTCATACCTTTTTCCTTCCTAGAACTTCCTCTCCTTCCTTTCCTTAAAAATACCCTCCACACAGCATCCCCAAAGATGACATGGGCCCTGAGGGAAATTATTTTCCTCAGGGCCTCCTGTGTGGACCTAATGTAAAAAAAAAGTTATAAAACTTCTTTTTCATTTTTTGGAAGACGCTCCTACGCTCATATTTTAAAGCAAATTTCATTTTATTTAGGTGGATACCATTCGCCGTTAACCTAATAACTAAGTTTAAATAAAAATAAAACACTCGTCTTGTAACCACGACTTTTTATTAATTTATTTCACCGACTACTAGTCCAATTTTAGGTCTGTTTCCATTAAACTATTGATAATTTCCTTTTGTCACTTTCGATAACCCATTAGTCTATAATTATCTGTTGATTTTTTTCCAAATCATTTGTATTAATTTAAATGTATCCTCAATGTTTGTAATAATTTTATCGTGTTGTCTCCCTCTATACTTATATATAAGCACACATTTTGTAGTTATTGTTAAGTATTAATTTGCACCCTGATGATGCTTGAGTAAAGCGAAACCGGTCGGTGAAATAAATTAATAAAAACTCGTGGTTTTAAACAAAACAAGAGTTTTTTTTTAAATTTAAATATGTCAAACCACAAAGTGATTGCTTTCTACAATAATAATAACTAAGTATTTTTGTTATATTTTATTTAACCACAAAAATTTTCTTTTCATTTTCAGAGTGGTTCATTTTCAAAATTATGAAAGCATTCGAATTTAAATGATTTTTCACTTTCACAACTTTGCATATACTAACATGCTAATTTTGCATTTCATGTTTTTATTGCAATGCTTCCGTTACCTTTATCGCCAAAATACATTAAATAAAGGAGGCCAGTGATATATTTGTGCTAGAAACCTTATTTCGATCAAAATACTTTGATTTAATTAAATACTTCAATACCTTATTTAAATAAGTTGCCCAATGAAACGTAATTCATATTTTGACAACTTTCAACAATGCTGTAGAAAATTGCTTAAAAAAAAACAAGAATTGTAAATTTATTAATTCTTTTTAGAAAACCTGCTCTGTGATGAAATTTGATAATTGATTGATCGGAGTGAAATATCGTTTGTTGTTACAATTATTGATGAATATTTTCAACAGATACATACACACCATGTTAAAATTGAATAACAATAATTATATTATTATTATTACATACCTGATGCAAATTTTATTCGTGCCAAAGTCAGAGAGAATAGTTTAGAGGTCTGCAGGTTGCCAGTCACTGTCAGTGTCACTGTGACATGACTGTGACCATTCTAGCATGCTAGATTAAGTTCGGTCGTGTGTGACGCCTGTCTTTATCTATAATAACACGTTTGATTGTATAATATCGCATCGTGCGGCAAGTGTTGAAGCATTACGGGACCTTCGAGGATAACGGAAATTTGACTGTGATTGTGTCCTGAAATATCAGCCAATAGGCAAAGCGATTTGAGGTTACAATTCTGCAATATTACATCGAGGTGTTTTGTGGTCAAAACTACTATTTACGGCGACGGTGATGGTTAAGATTCATAGTTGATGTACATTATAATACGTACGTGCAAATCCAACGAAAAGCCGATTATTAGGATTAGACATTTAGTGTAATAACACTAATAACTGTAAGAACTAAGCTTATAGAATAGACAAACGATTTTCTTCCAAAGTAAAAGATGAAAAGGAAAAGTAGTTTTTGAAATAGAATAATCATTCACACGCAAATCAAGAACATGCATATATTCTCACGCTGACGCATATATGCGTGCTTCATAATCTGGGATTAAAATCTATATGAATTAATCTTATTTCACATTGATTTCATCACGCAACATGGGATTCTATTTTGCTTGCCTTACCGGATAACTAATCCAATAACCGATGTGCATAAATAACGCGGGATGTTGGTTGAGTCACAGTTAAAAAAAACACCGCAAAGCCTTTTTTTAAACCTCTTATGCATTGCATACATTAAGTCGTTTCCGATCACTATGATCTGACTGCAAGATAGACCGGTTGTAGGTATATATAAACTTGTTAAAAACGACGTCTTGGAATATAAGAGGGAAAAAAGCATTTGATCAACGTAGAAGAAATACCGTTAGATGGCGACGATATCATTCAAATGACAAACTAAAATTTAAGAACTTTGTAACCTGTTCTCCTCATTATCTTCTTGTTACTTCAACTAGCTGTGACCCATATACAGGTGTCCGGGGGTAAAGTACATTAATTTGGGAAGGTGATTCTACATGATGGCAGGAGTAAAAAAGATTAATAACTTTTTCCGAAATTACAACTTTTTTTTCCAATACAAAAAGACGCAACTATTAAAAATCCTTAGTGTAAGGTACAAACTTTCCCGATAAATTTGCTGTGAGTCAGCCGGGCGTGATTGTTGCGACGTTGGATGGTTGTGATTCACCCGTATCGTAATAGCGTTTAATAATAGTGCTGGCCGCACACGCCAGACTAATTTTATCTTTTTACCAAAAAAAGTACCCCTAAAAGTTAGAATTTCTAAAAAAGTTATTTATCTTTTTTACTTATACTATCATGTAGAATCACCTCCCGACGTTAATTCTCTTTACCCCCGGACTCCCTGTATTGTTAGCCGAAACAATAAAAAATCTATCCTCGAAAAAAGTATATCGAACCATTTATTGCATGTATATAAAAACATTGTAATTCAATTACTTTATGTAAGAAATAACAAAACACAGTTTATTCAGACAAAAAATCAATATGCGGCATTGTTTGTGCTAAAAAGAAGTATCTATTAAATCACCAATACCAATGTTTGTTTGCATTATATAACGGTATACACCGTTTAATAATTAAAGCTACACCTTTTTTTATCTCAAGTCAATGACACGCGTTTGGCAATCTTTTTTCACGGCCCAAGTACGTTATTTGGTCACAAGCTACGTCGATCCGTACGAAAAGTAAAGAAAAAAACTTTACCGACGATTCACGTATTTTGCCGCAATCACTGGGCGGTGTCACCACAAAGGTAAGAGAAATGGAATTATAAAGGTTTCATTATGAATTTTAGCTAAGTGTCTCCATTTGAAGTATAAGGTACAAAGTGCCTTCAGAGAACGCAGAGCGATTCTTTTTTTTCTGATAAACGTGATAATGTTTATCATTATCTATTGATGGTTTTACCTATTAGTAAGAATGAAGGAAAATATACTTAAACCAATCGAAGCGAAAAATACATTATATAGGTATTAGAGGCATATTATGTATTTTATTAATGTAATGATTAGTTCTTTTTTTTAATAAGAAAAACTCTCTTTTTAACTTTTGAAGGTTATTACTATCAATGTAATATATAATTGAAGAAGAAGATAACAATAATAATTTATTTTTTTTAAACATGAAAATGAACAAGACACAGAAAAATAATAAAATATAATGGCTGCAACTGGGACTCGAACCCAGAAACTCACGTCTAACCGGGACATACGCCACCAATTTAGCTATTGCACCCTATTTGTCAACTTCATATTTCAAATTTGAGAATTAACAATATTATATTCGACTAATGTTTTTTTCTAAATTATTGGCAGCTACCCTTTTCATTGGGAACAAGTATTCAAAGAATGTATTTGTTAAGGTAAGTGCGGAGGGAAAGGAGATTTGGCAGAGGAAGGTGGGGAAGTACCTGGCTATTCCGATCTAGTCACTAAATAAGGTTAAAGCCATTATTAAGCAACGTTTCAATTCTGAATGGTGGTCGTACACCAGGGCGATACTTAGAGTATATTCCATCTATATATTATTTGTAATTAATTAATTGTATAATAACACAAATTAATCAAATAAAATTTATTTGCACAAGCCGGGTTCGAACCCTCTACCTTCCGAATGGGAGTCCAAAGCCTTGCCCTTGGAGTCCTGGACTACGACGGCCGTCAAGGATAGGAGTGGTTAAGGATATATACATATATTTAGTCTTTTCAAACATTTTAAATTCTAAACACTTACGCCGTTCTTCCACGTAGCTATTCACAAGCGACGCTACCGCTACCTGTCAAACAAATTTGCTAGTGTAGCACCTGGCGGCGTTTACAAACACTAATAATAGTATGGAAAACACGGACGAGCGGCGATCGCGTCGCTTGAAGGTAGCTCCATGGAAGAACGGCGTTACGCCCATCGTTCACGTAGCTATTTGCAAGCGACGCTACCACTACCTGTCATACAATTTTGCTAGTGCAGCGCCTAGCGGCGATTTCAAACACTAATAATAGTATTGAAAATACAGACAAGCGGCG
Source organism: Limnephilus auricula (assembly GCA_951813805.1). Lineage (NCBI taxonomy): Eukaryota > Metazoa > Arthropoda > Insecta > Trichoptera > Limnephilidae > Limnephilus > Limnephilus auricula. The sequence goes on along the minus strand of OX638390.1, from coordinate 22,935,639 downwards.
ATCACGTCGCTTGAACGTAGCTCCGTGGAAGAACGGCGTTAGAAGAATGAGTTTTTAAAAACAATTCTTTAAGTTTTTGAATCACTGAGCCATTGAGCAGGCAGCTAATCGTTTAGATAAACAGAACACTTTGTCTCCAAAGTAAACAAAAACCTTGTTTTCAAATATGAGTTCGAATACCAAGTAAAATATTATTATAGTAGAATACAGTTCAAACATCGGTCTCCTTTTCTTCTCACGGGTTCTGTTCTGTATAATATTGTCTGTTCACTGAAAAAGGTAAACATTTAACATTGACTTAACAACCCCGAGTAGTTCATATAATTGTTTTTTTTTTTTTTTAAATAATAATTCAATTTTAATGGTTAATATTTTTAACAAGTTTTGAGGGTTATACCCATCAGTGTAATATATCATTGAAGACAACGATAATAGTAATAAATCTAAACAAAACATAATTTTTAAATTTTTTTTATTTTTTATTAATAATTCAAAAAAGATACATAAATTACAAATACATTTTATACACTAATTAATTATATAATATATATGTTTGATGTACCCCCATAAAAAAGCAGGGCTTGTGTGTGTGGGGGGAGGGGGGAAAAATAAAAAAAAATAAAACAGAATAACACAATAAAAATAAACTAAAAAGGTAACGGTCGCAACATTCTTTTTTATTAATTCCTCACATTTTCTCTTTTACTTTTAGTAGTTTGTATTTTAATGAAATCTTTTCCTCAAAGATATTATTGATATCCTTTAAAATTTAAGTGTAAACCTTAGAAATGTGTATATATTTTATGTATCACTTTGTAAATTGAAGATGCACTTAATCAGAATTGTTTGTATTAGGTATATTGTTGCATTTTTTTTTTAAATTATGGTCCTATATTTAAATGTCGTTATTTTATTGGTCAATGACATAAACATATTATTCACTGTCATATATAAATGTATAGACTGTTTATAACGCAAATAAATAAAATAAAATAAAAACAGAAAATCGAACCCAGGATTTCTTGTCTTAATTTAATATCTTAGGAAAAATTAGTTGAAAATAATAAAGTTTTTACTAAATTTGAAATATTAAATCGACAAAAATGACGTAAAATGAATAAGTCTCAATGGCCGTGTTGGTTCAGGCGCCCTGTCCCTGTAAAACTAGAGATTCTGAATTCGATTCCCATTTGTGACCGTTACCTTTTTATTTTCTGTAGTTGTTCTGTTTCACGTTTCGTTTCCGTTTTCGTTTTGATTTATTAATTAGTATTATCTTCAATAATATATGGGATGGTCCGATGCTCTGTAGGGAACTCGCCTGCACAGCGCGGGTATAAACTGTGCGACCTAAAGTTTAAGTTTAGACTTACGGAATTCAATACTTCGTTTGTGTGAAAGCACTATGAAACCAATACACGATTTTACTTCAATGGCAAGCCAGAGATAATAATTTTAGTAGATATTTAGTTTTGATAAAAATATAATATAACTAAATACAAAAAAATAATATAAAAATAAAAAATATAAAAAGTTATGTTAATTATTTCAAAGCTCCATTGCTCATGATATAGATGACGTTGTGAGCTGAAAACATATTAAGACATATTAACTCGTTTTTTATGAAATCTTAAATGTTAGTTCGAAGTTCGTGTCTGGTGATGGAAATTTTGATATATATATTTTTTTTTTTGTTTTTCTTAAAATGAAAGACAAACATTCCCGGGTTACGAATAACCCAACAACATTTGAAAATCTCCTACTACCACCACACTAAGCGGAAGGTGTTGCTTGTATTGTGATGGAGGGCTTAGCCAGCCGAGGAATCGAACACGGAACGCCTGGGTGGGACCAAACGCGATGCACACAACCACTGACCGATAATTTATTATTTGATTATTCATGACGCCCAATCTCCCGACTGGATAGTTTTTATGGCTTTAACTGCTAATGGAATTATTATATACAATGAGATATCTGCTTTAGGTAAGAACAGTTAATATTAAAAATATTCGCTTGTATTAAAAGTTGAGGTTCAGATGATGAACAACGTGATTAAGTTTAATGAACCCCTTTTATAATATAAAATTGAAGTTTGTCGGTTCATTCCGTCTCATTTAATTATCCACAACCGTTTATTTTTTCCAAAAAAAGAACAATGAAAAATCCGACTCGGGGGTTCAGCTGTAACTAATTATGCTAGGTAGCTACTGCAGAGGTAAAAGCCCTTCACGGGTCGAAAGATAAGTTACATTTTCGAACACCATGTAAATGTAAACATAACCTCAAACTGCCTCCGCCATACAAGTTTGCCGCCAAGCGGAACGTCCCAACACACATGGGCGCTATTTCTCAAGCAATTCAAAAAGCGAATGAACCAAACAACGCAGGAAATAGTAATATTTAATAGTATTTACTTTTTTAACAACCCTCTGGGAAAATTATTAAAGTTAGCGAATAAAATAATTCATCGACGTGACGCCAAAAAACGTAGTATTACACTTTTGTATGAAATTCTTCTCGAATATCTCGTGCCAATGAATTCATTGGATTCTAATACATTTCAATAAAATAATAATTTAATCGATTTGGAACTGGAAGTCATCAATCACCACTTACTCCGGATCCAGGCGCACACGAGCAACTTTAGTTGCGGGCAACAATTGCGTCGCTGCATCAAAATCTACTGTGATATAAATATGGAGGCGACGCGACACTAGGTAGACTTTTTTGAATTTGTTTGGATTTTTAAATAGAAGCCAATTGTCGCCGCAACTAAGCTTGCTCGTCTGCATCTGGACTTATGCTTTATCATATTCATCGATTATTTAAGTAATCGAAGTGTTTCGATACAATCGTTATTAAGCCCATCACTAATTGGAATTGAACATTAAGATCGAACGACACGGATTCAAATCTTTAAGCAAGTGAAATAACACTTGAAAAGGTGTATGATTTGAAAAATATTAGTTCTCAAAGTGCAAGACTGAAAATTACCTTTTTGAGTACGTGTCTGCATTTTGCTTGTATCGAGGTAGTTGATATTGCTAGTATGGGTGTAAGTGATGGTCAATGACTCCTTGGGCGGACGCGAACCGGCTGTGCTATCCCCGACTATTCCCACCACCAACTTACTGTACTCTCTAACGCCTCGAAATCTCCAAATCACGCCGAAAAGAGGAAACGTCATTCAAATTACCATTACATTACCAAATGAGCTGCCGAGACATTGGGGAAATCAGGTCCAGATGAGATCTTTAATCTCTGAATTCCGAATCATTACTCAATGATATTACCTATGTGGAAACACACGAAGATATGAGATTCCAAATTGGTATCTCATATCTTTGATAAGTGGGTAAGAAAATACTTTTTTTATTATCACACTTTATCGTTACTGGATAATCGCTGCACTTCGTCGCGGAATATCAACTTGTTTTATTTATTTATTTTATTTTAGGGAAATTAATAGTTTACATCATGGTTTGGTTATAGATTGGCAAATTAATCAAATAAAATCCAATTATACATTAGCAAATAAAATACAAGTGTAGTGCCTTTGAGGTGATTTCTCACAAAAACGGCGCTTTACAAATTATCCAATTATTATTATTATTAAGACCCATTGACCAGCGGCTGAGAATTAAAGTTCTAAAATACTTGCAACTGTACAGAGAGGTTCCGGTGAGAAAGATCGATTATTCCCCGTATCAAATTTTTAAACTTAAAATTTAATATCGATTTATTTCATTCAAAAGTTGCTTTAATATATACCTAAATTAAGATAAGCAATAAAAATGCTCAAAATGCATGATGATAAATGATTAAATATCGTGTACTTCTTGTAAGTATTTTTAGTTTGTAATACCTTAAATAAATAGAAAAACTGAGGTATTTTCGTCACAAAACACATTCTCGGATTTATGTTTTAATGATTTTATTTTAACTAAAATTAAAATTCCGAAATGTGTCTTTACTAGATTATTTAATTTATTATTATTCTATTTGTTTTATTTTGCTGAATGATTATATGATTTGAAATTTGTGTTGAATAATACAATATTACGTTTGAAAATTTAACAAATCTGCCAATGACCAACGGTATAACCTTAGTATATTAAAAATAAACCTAGTTTTATAAAAAAATAAAAAGTGCGTTTACCATATTAAAAAACCAATCTTTCAAAATCAATTTATGTTTTTTTGTAAAAAAGAGTCAATACGTCTAGAATTTGATTTAAAAGGGACAAATTTCCGGTATTGTCTGGTTATACCCTCTTAATACAATATGTGTTTAACAATAAAACTGTTTAGGTTAGGTATTAAACATGTATAATTACATAACGAGATTAATTCTGTTTTGATACTGTTAGTAATGTTGTATACGATTTTATATAGCAACATCGTATCTGAAAATTGTCTACGTACATTCGATGAATCAATTTTGAAAAATACAGATGCATCGACATAATTACATAATAATATTATTATGAATGGTAGAAAAAGCCGAGGACGCCCAAGGAAGACGTGGCACGATCAAGTGAATCAGATACTTGAGTCGGGCCATGTCAAGAGTCAGAATAATAGAAGAGAATGTATGAGAAGATGTATGAATGTGAATGAGGCAAGGAGTGTGTGCCAAGACCGAATTGTTTCGCGGTCCGTCCTCTCGACTAAACGGCGTGATGGTTAGTTAGTTAGTTAGTTTTATTATTATGATTTATAAATCTTGTCGTATTTAAATCAACGCGATAATAAGTAATATCTCTCTCTCTGGTATACTCGTAGATCAATTACTCAACAGCACTAACATTAATTTAATGGCTGCCTAAATGGATTCTGCCTTCGATGGCCCTCTGGAGACAGGATATAATTAAATATTCTCCATAAATTCGATTTAATGAAATAACCAACTTACGCATGTGAGTATTTTTTCTCTGTACCTCTCCCATTTATGACATCGATAAAAAGTGTATTCGCCAAGATTCGTCAAAACTTTTTTTAAGAATGATTATAAGAATTTGTAGATTACTATTTATGATTGTATATTTATGTTTTTATTTTTATTTTTTACTTTTTAACTTAATGAGTTAAACCTCAAATTATAATATTTTAATTAATGAAGATAATATTAGCGAAAGTCAATCGAAAATCCGAAACAGAAAAATGATAAAAAGATACGGATACATCTGGGACTCGGCTGGCCCAGATTGCCAGAGGTCCTGGGTTCGAGTCCCATATGTATCCGTATCTTTTTCTGATTTTTCTGTTTCGGATTTTCGATTGACTTTCGCTAATATTATCTTCATAAATTAAAATAGTATATTTTTGTATTGGTATTACTGTTTATGATTGTATATTTATAGTTTTAATGAGCAATTAATACGATAATATTATGCATACTGCAAGATGAAGGCAGTAAATGATTAATAAATTCCTAACGACCTACCCAATAACTAAGGCGTAATATCATACTCATAATCTCAGTTCAACAATAATTATTCTTGTCATTCCGAGTATAATTTTATAATAATATTTCCCACACCATCAGTTCTTCTGATAATTGGATCGAATTATTTACCGCAAGGAAATAAATATTTCTTACTCAACAAAGTTTATATCATAGGATATTCGGGATTTAATAAAATATAACTAACTAACCATCACGCCGTTTCCCCGCAGGGGTAGGCAGAGAGGACGGACCGCCAAACACCTCGGTCTTGGCACACACTCTTTGCCTCATTCACATTCATACATACTCTTCTATTTTTATGACTCTTGACATGGCCCGACTCAAGTATCTGATTCACTTGATCGTGCCATGTCTTTCTCGGACGTCCCCTACTTCTTATACCATTCACACTTTCATCATATATTCTCCTTACGCTCCTTTCTTTGTTCATTCGCTCTACATGCCCAAACCATCTGAGGGTTCCATTCCTTTCTTAATTTTACTCATTACGCTTACATCAGCCTTGCATTCTTTTCAAATCTCCACATTTCTCACACGATCATACATGGTTTTACCACACATAAGCCTCGGGGATCTCATTTCAACAGCATTCAGTCTACTTTCATCCTTCCTCTGCCAGTTCCATGCCTCACTGCCATACATCAGGGTAGGTACAAGCACTCCATTGTGGACTGCTAACTTCGCTTCTTTGGACAGCTTTTTGTTAGCGCCAACGGCATTCAGTCCTCCATTAATGGAGTTACCTGCATTTACCCTCCTTTCAATGTCTCTATCAGTCTTCCCATCTCTCGTAAACATACTACCCAAATACACAAACTCATCCACCTGCTCCAAGTATTCATCATTCACAACTATCTTGCACACCGTTTTCGGACTCTCTCTTTCAAACACCATGACTTTAGACTTACTTACATTCATCATTAACTCATTCTTCATACATACTTCGTTCATTCTAGACACGAGCGACTGCAGATCTTCCATACTGTTAGAATAAAATATCATAATCAATAAATGGTCTGTCATCACTTCCGATAAAATGTACCCTCCCGAAAACAAATAACTACATATTAAATCTGTTACGACCTCAAATCTTAAAAGTGTCAGTCATAGAAACAATACGTTAAAAAATAAACACACGCCAAATTTGACCTTAATTACGCAAAAAAAAAAAAAAAAATTACATGACGGAACTAATTGATGTCTACGAGATGCATTGTACCAATATTCATTAAATAATTTTTATATTGAAGGTTAGATAAATATTTATTCAAGATTCTTCAAAAAATACTATCTAGTATCAACGAGGCCTAATAAATCATGTATCTGTAAAAAACTACACGAATTTATTTGTTTATCTCACACATCGCTTTTGGTGAGGTATTATTACATAGTGATCGATAATGGACACAGCATTCCATTAATTTCGTCCACCCAAACCTTGTTCCAGTTGATTGTCTTGTGTCGTCAGGCCTGCTGATGTTTCTTTTGGTCTGGTTTCATCACCAGGATTCTTTTAGTCTACAAATCATCATTGATTCGAGCTATGTGCACGCCCAGGACTATTCATTTGCAATATTTATATTGCTGTATTCTGTAGGTCTGGTGTAGACTGTAGAGTGCGTTTTTGGAGAGGGGTACAGAATAAGAACAATTCATCAAAGTTTTATTTTATTATCCAACTACTGTGAAAAAACCGTCCTGTAATGATAACAGAACTTGAATAGAACATCGAAGAACGTGAATTTTAACTTTGAAATTTGATAAATTGATTCTGTGAAACTATCCGTTCTTAGTTTACGTTTAAAGATTACCCGTGTCTATTAAAGAATATTTATCTAAGTACTTCTTTTTAAGGCTCATTCTAAAATGCTTTGCTTATAAAGGATTATCGTAGAATTGTTAAGAACTGTTTGTTTGTTGAAAGACACATTCACGTGGTAAAAATATAAATTATAGCAGCCACGTTTTAACCGTATTATTTATTAGCATTATAAAAAGTATTTTCCAAGAATAGATATATTTAAAAAATCATCTAAGAAATTGGTCAAAGTAACGGAAGACCTGCATTTTTCTCGCTTCTCCAATTGTTAAAATAACATAACACACGATGGCAGCTGAGTTATTATATTATAAGCTAGTCGTTAAAAATACGTTTGAAATCAGATTTTTAGCTCCTCTATTACCCATCTGTTATCTCATTTCTGCAATCTCAATCAATCCATGATTAGGTCATCACTCATGAATAGTATTCACTTTGGAGTTGTAATAATAACCATGGTACATTGTGGCAATTACTGATAACTGCGTACTATAGAATCAGAATACGAGACCTGTCTGTGAGATGATAAGACGGAGGCTGCGGTATAACAACTACCTGCCGTGTATAAGGTATATGATATCATCATGTCCAATTAGCCATCACGGCCGCGGGAAGTTAACTAGAAATAACCAAACCAATAGCCACACACACAACACACAGAAGACTTACTAGTATCGAGGTATTTACTTCAATGTATAAAACAAGTACCTACGCAAGAGCCTATTCTTTTACCATCTTGTAACCTGCCGATGAATGAATTAAATTTATCTTGATCCTTGTTCAAGATCATTGTCAATCAACAAACATCAAACCGCATATTTTTAATTTACGATCAATTGAACATCATTTCTTGATCTACGGAATTTGTTTACAAACACGTTTTATTATTCACGATCCATGTTCAATTTATCGAACAGCAGAAGTTATTATTAATCAAGGTATCTCAACAATTCAACACCATTAATAACATATGAAAAAGAAGATAGCCTCTAGTGGTCAAATTGATCAATCAGAGAATATTAAAGCTTATCACGAATAATGCTAACATTGTCTTGTCTTAGATCCGTAATATAAAAACTTTACATCAAAAGATACATAGAATAATGATTATGAATAAAACATGCATCATCTTATTACCTATACATTGTGAGGTTGAGTGACCAGAAATCATAATTCCCTCATTGAGTTCGAAGCCCCAAGAGTTAAATATTAATCTACTCTTTATTTCCATCTTCGCACTTGTAAATATTACTATTACATTTCCATTGAATCCTTCTTCATCACCAATAATGAAAGAGTTAACCAAGAATTTTTCTTTTCTATTTAACTGATACCTATAGTTCACCTGATCATCAACAAATTGGTCAACCTAAAATATTATTCTATCTTTTGAATAATTTTTATATATCATTTTAGTACTTATTATTGATCATCATGTAAATATTGAAATTATACATTTGTGCCATATTTTAAGTCAGTGGTCATCCAGTTTCACTGGTGAAAGCGCCAGTAAGAGAAATGTATTCGAAATAAATAATATATCTAAGAAACTTGAAATGTGAACCTCATTCAAGTTGCCTGAAGAAGGCAGTTTACTCCTTAGAGTGGTCGTCACCGTTGAGAGTTGATCTTACAGGCTTAGAATAAGGTTAGACCACGACTCGTATTTAACCTACAAACATTCCTATGAATAATCTGTCCCATGTAAGTGTTACGCAATTGACCGTAATTGCATCCGACATGGAAGTGAGTTTTCCGAGCAAGTGGCGATATAAAAGAAAAGTGGGTAAACTGATTGAATATGTAATGACCCATATTTACCTACATAAGTGCCTGAAAACAGACAGCTGCATTGCATTATCACCCGGACAAAACAATTTATGCAAATGTTTCCTGTCACCTAGATTCGAAAATAATGAAGATTGCCGCGACAAATATTTGCCTATACTAACAGTTGCAGGAACAAATGCGTGTGAATGGTGAAGGTTCACCAATGATTGGACTAACGGGATATATAACGATGATGAAGGTACCTCTATGTAACTATAACCAGAAATTCTGCTTAGAGCGACTGAAAGGTAGACATGCTTTTACTTTTAGTCAACGTATTGAGTCAAACATAGCCTATTTGACTTTACAGGTCATGCTTTAAAATTTAAAAAAGCTTGTTCTTACAAAAGTATCTACATATGTACTATATCAATACCTAAATGTGGATAAAATAAAAATAAAATTTAAATCGATAACAGTACCTAGGTACCTAAGTACCTAGATGCTTAAAAACCCACATGTCAGAATTTTGCTTTTCTTCATCTTTGTGTTCAAATGAATTATAAAATACTGTTGCAAATTCGGTGATTTTTCGATGACAATTACAAAAATTAACCAATCTAAAAAATTATTTTATTTTATTTTATTAATCATTAACGCCCTTGTGGGCTTATATATTTACATTTTTATGTTGCAGTTCATACAGGTGTGTTTATATAACAAAGAAAACATTAATAGGTTTTACACATGGTATATAGAAATAAATATGGTAGGTAAAAGTATAGCGTTATACAATAGAGACAGAAAAAATCAGTTTTAGAGCTGCAGATAGCATAAAATGTATGTAACAAATAATAATAATGTGGGGGTTCTTAATATATGTATAATTTCTAGGCATAGCGAAGTTGATTTAAAACAAAAATACACACTACCGACTCGCACCGCACTAAAATTAATCTTCAAAATTAATAATGCCAAGACTTTTTAGTCCTACCGGGAAAAACGGGTGCTAACACTATGCTCGTGAGTAGGATTTTTTGGATAAAACTAAGATTTAGGAAATTTTTTGTGGTGTTTTTCTTCATTATTATTTATTATGTTTATCTGTAGCTACTTCATCGTTACTACACACAAGTTTACGCGACAGATCCAAGCTATGAATAAATTAGTCACTGCCTACTTTGAACATCCATCTCACTGGCAGAATGGAAGTAGTACTAGATATATATTGCGCCTTGCGGACAATAGGTCACGGTAAGGGCACGCAACTGATTACACTGCACGCCCTAAAGGCAAACTGCAATAGATAGTTTTTTTTTATCTCCGTCTTCCTCATAAACGAAGCATATAATAGAAAGAGAGGTTACAACACAGTTCTCAGCGGCAGGAACTTACCATCCTACCTATCTGAGAACAAACATGTTTTGCGGCGAGATCAATAATAATTTTACCTTTGGGTTAATAAATTGCACGACATTTTTGGGATTTACAAACATTCATAGAATGATAATACTACTTGGTCGATACATAGAAGAGTTTAACTATTTAGTTATGTTGTATGCGTCACATATTTCTTATGCGTTAGTTGCTGACTCGGATAAACTAAATTAGGTACCATGAAAATGGTCCCCCATTTGTGAAATTTGTTCAAAGAAATTGCAATGTATTTATTTACCTTTCCAAATTACTTTATTTGTTCCTAATGAGTAATGAGGTTTGGTGAGGAAAGTCGCATGTATTTCTATTTGAACAAATCAAATGTTTATCGATCAATTGTCAGGTAAATAACACTATACTCGTGAGTAGATATTACCGTATGTTATACACTGGTTAAATATTTGTATACCTTTATGGTGACAGTGTGTACCAAGAAGGCGTGGCGTTTATACGAATTTACTAGTTGATAATCAGGACATCATGAAATAAAATAACTAAATTAGATATAAATCCTACACATAAAAAGTCACTACTTGCAAAACAGGTATTTTAGGCACTCACGATTAAAAAAACACAGTCTTCTTTAACAATTTTTCAGATTATTAGCAGCTTGTCACCTTTTTAAAAGATGACTTATCTATGCGCGCGTCTTTCATTATTGAAACAATAATATCACGTTTTAAAAAATATATAAATATGATGAAGTGAAACTCACTGGGTACGGGCCCCAGTGGGCCCCCTTCTTACAATTTAATAAAATTCATTAAAAAAATTAAAATATGAAATTAAATAAAAAGAAAACTGAAATGAAATAAAATAAAATGGTAATGTGTATTACGTATATATATGTTTTATTCTTTTACGTTATAATTTTTTTGTAATATAACTAACTAACTAACTAACCATCACGCCGTTTCCCCGCAGGGTAGGCAGAGAGGACGGACCGCCAAACAACTCGGTCTTGGCACACACTCCTTGCCTCATTCACATTCATACATCTTCTCATACATACTCTTCTATTATTCTGACTCTTGACATGGCCCGACTCAAGTATCTGATTTACTTGATCGTGCCACGTCTTCCTTGGGCGTAATATTGTTTTTTTTTAATCTTTAATCCATCTTGTGAAAGGCTTTTGTGATAATATAATATGCTTTGCAAGTGGTAAAATTGGTCACTAGATACACATTACGTCGACAGATTATATTTCATCAAATTTACCGGTACATACATTTTTTAAAAATTAAAAGTACTTGAATTGAAAATATTCATATACCTAACAAAAAAATGCTCCTCTTAACAAATTACACGATTTCATTTTTTGTCAACTTAATATATATATATTTTTTAAAGATGTATTTCCTCCGACCATTTCTGATCTGATTTAAGATCTTGCAGCATTGACCATTAAAATTTATGCTATCCAGTTCCACATGTCCGTTTCCGACTAATTAATCAATGACGGACGATCTCTTAAACACGTTTTGGGCTGTCATCATCTCAGATTGTAATATATATATGAACTTCTTCTCAAATACGTTACAAACTACAAATACCAACAAGCGAAGCCAATTTAGTCAAAGATCCATATAGGAGGAAAGGCTGTGTTGAAGCACTGAAGTTGAAGCACTCTAAACTTCCTGACAACATTTTCGGTGATACTTAGTATCACCTTTAGGTACTCTCTAAGTATTACCGAAAATTTTGTCGGCAAATTTAGATTTCTTCAACTAACGTGGTCTTTCCTTTTATTTTTAGTGGAAAATTTTTGTCTAAAATTGCTTTGTTTGTTGGTATTTGTGTAAAATGCCCAATGTGATAAAATTATGTTTATTAATTTAAAGATTCGGTTTAACTGCATGAATCCTTTGTTTTAGAAAATATTATTTTGAAGTTTTATATTAATATCAGGAAAAAATATTTAAAAAAAATATTTTTCCATATATTACGTTTAATTTGAGCAAAACGTTATGATATCCTAATAATATTTCGTCAAATTTAGGCAGTCAGAATATAACATTACATCATAATGCATAATAAATGTAACCTCAAACATTTAAATGTTAAATAAAATTTTCATTTTGACGTAAGCCACTTATTGAAATTCGTCGATGGCGCGTTTCAGTTGCCAGATTTGCAGGTTGCCATGGTTGCGCCTTACGAGCTGTCAATTTTCCAGTAATTTGCGATATATCGGAGCAGAAAAATGTCGATGGATTTCAGGAGGTTGATAAATTATTAATAATAATTTATTATTGTTATTGCGTATATATTAAGATTGATAATTGATAAATTGTTACGTTGATAATTAAAAAATAATATTTTTGTTAAACAAGTATAATTACTGAAATCGTAAAGTTGAGTTGCCCGTGAGAGAAGCTTTTTTAAATTGCCAACCAGTTTTAGTTTGGTTTCGGTTTTTCCATGAGCAAGCGGCCTTACAGTCCCACTAGCTCCGGATATCTGTGACAGATCATAATCAGATCATTTATGACAGCTTGGAAGCTCCAAACAGTTGGGAGGAGTGAGAATTGTTGTGCAGTATTCACATTTTAAATCGACAGGAAAGAGATAGATAACCTCACATATTTAATAATAATGACTTGGTTAAAATTGGGTACTAAAAATGTTTCGAATCTCAATTTATTTACAGTAACTTAAGTACAACACAGTACTTATGTACGGTAACTAAAGGCGAGGGCCTCATTTATTTAAGATTTTAATCGCTGTGCAACTATTGTCAACACCACCTCCAGTCACATGTTACTATAATAATTATTATGGGATTGTATCCTACAGGGCCGGAAAATTTCTCGTCACGACACTTGACGATTCTGTAGAAGCCACTAGCGTGACCAATGATAATAGCAAAGCCTCACACCTTTTAGCTTTAGATCATAATGTATCACTGTGCTCCCGAGAGCTCCTTTGTAACATTCTAACTTCTCTTTCTTTTACATCTGTCGTTGATGAGAACGAGAGAGAGAGACTGCAATTGGGCTGTCAGCGGTATGTTTGTTAAAGTGGTGCTTAATTTATAATGGCGTGCTTGTAGGTAGGTATACGTCTTAGCTGGAATTCATTATGTACTCGTAGATGCTACCGAAGAACTAGCTACTGATGATATAATATACTATATTATAATATACATACACTTTATAACGTCTTGTTTACCACTGCGATTGAATTACACTCATTAGGTGCTCAAATTCAATCTAATATATAAAAACTAATGTTTGTTTGTTTGTTTGTTTGTTTGTTTGTTTGTTTGTTTGTTTGTTTGTTTGTTTGTTTGTTTGTTTGTTTGTTTGTTTGTTTGTTTGTTTGTTTGTTTGTTTGTGTGTTCGTATGTTATGCGTGGCCATACCGTTCATCCGATTGCGATGAAACTTTGGGAATATGATGTGCGCATACCCGGGATGGTTTTAGTATAGTGAGCTCTGGCGTTATGGAATTATTTCCTATACTATTCATACGATTGCTATTAAAATTTCATCCGATTCCTATTAAATTTTTTTGAATTGTTGTGCTTTGTTGAAATTGTCACGCGAGTTGTTGGAAAAATGAGTGTATTTTATGGAGTTAAGCGCTAGGGAAAAAAGGCCCGGGGGAGGGGTACGCAGGAGGGTCGGATGGGGAATTAAGGAGGGGGCTTCGCGGAAGGGTAAAGAGGAAGGGGGGAAGGCGGAGAAGGTGGAAGTGGAATACCTGAGGGGGATGGGGGGGGGGTGGTTGGCGAGAAAGGGAGAGAGGAGGGGGATGCAGGGAAGATGAAGAGGGACGCGGGAGAGAAAGGCAACGTGGGTGGGGAAGAGGAAGAGGAGGCGGAAGGGGAACGGAGACGAATGGGAAATGACACCAAGAGAGAAACACTTTATTTAAGTAGCATTGCAATAGCTTGCCGGATATCAGCTAGTAAATCATAAAATGAGTCTTCAATATGTTATTTTTGCTTTAAAAAAACAATGTTTTAATTGATTATCACGTGATACTAGCAGGTAGCAGTGGCGGCCCGTGACAAAATATGCCAGCAGTGCATTTCATCAAAAAATGGTAACATCAATACGGGAAAATAAAGTAATCTACATACCTAGTACAAACATTCATTTGTATAGAAAATCCATTCGTCGCTCTTTCATTTGAGAAAATACTTCAATGACACTATTATTAAAGTCTGGTATGGAAGAAATCAAACTTTTTTCGATGCTCATCATTGACAAAGCATTGAGCCGATCTTGGGACATAGTGTTCCTCAGAAATGTTTTTACACGTTTCAGTGTAGAAAAACACCGTTCGCACTCAACGGTTGTCATTGGAATAGTACAAATTATTTTTAAAAGTTTCACTGTTTCACTAAAACACTCCACTAAGTTGCACTTGTAAAATAATTGTAAAATTGAAATTGCTCCGTCAGCATTCGCAAAATCATCTCTGGAATAAAGCACACGTAATTCGTTTCGAAGTTTCACTTTATCCAAAAAATCGTACACACTCGTAGTCACGGAAAACTCTTCCTCCGGGAAATAATTTTTGTACACAGGGAACATTTCGGTGAAAAATAATTTTGCGGCTAGCAAGTGCTGTGTAAATTTGAAACGGTCAATAATTCCGGCTGTTATAAGGTCACAAACTTCGGCACATAATGCAGAAAATGGTCGGTCTAGTCGTTTCCTTTTTGCTGGTGGCTCTACTCTATTATCCAAGGAATTCCTAACGTTTTGAATGCACTTTTCAAAGTTTTCAATGAACGATTTTACCTGGATTGTATCGATTGATCGCCCCTGCAATTGCTTGAAAAGTACTTCACAGTGCGGTAATATATCATTAAAAAAAGAAAGCCAAAAGTTGAACTCTTCATCGTTAAGATAATGTAATAGCATTTCGGCTTGATTTAGAGTATTATTATCTGTTGCCAATGAGTTCGTTATATTTTCCATGCATTGTATTAATGAAAGTCTGTGACCGAATATAGTAGAAACAGTTCGAATGTTGTAGTTCCATCGTGTTTGGGGGATAGATTCTATTTTTTTGGACACGATTTCATTTAAAATAGCAGTGCGTTTTGCTGAGCGCGAAAAAAAATTTGGAAAGCTGTGTAAATGAGCAAAAAAGTTCTTCACGTGAATATTTGTCGAAACAGCTTTCTCAAGAATCAAATTGAGTTGATGTGCATAGCAATGTGTGAAATGTGCATATGGGTAGATCTCTCTTACTTTTGCCTGGACTCCATTTAGATGTCCACTCATGACACTCGCCCCATCATAGCTTTGTGCAATAAATTTATGTTTAATATTTTCCTTATTGAATTGCTTTACTTCGTTCAAAATGACTTGGCTTAACCCCGATGCACTTTGGTCACTGGGCGATAGGTATTTCCAGAAACGTTCGTATATCACTCCTTTCATTTCGTATCGTACAATTAAAACCAGCTGGGTTGATACAGACACATCGGTGGTTTCATCAGCTTCGATCGAAAAAAAATCGGCTACCGAAATTTCTTGCAATATTTTCTGGTGACAAACGTGTAATATTGCATCCAATAAATCATTTTGAATGGTCTTAGAAACTCCTTTAAACACAGTTGCTTTTTCCAGATGATCCTTCATAGACGAATCAATTTCAGCTACAAAATCTATCAGACCGCGAAACACTCCCCTATTCGTAGAATCTTCAGCCTCATTATGCCCTCTTAAAGCAAGTTCAAATGCGCCACAAAATCTAACACAGTCTATAATTCTGGACAAAATTAATCTGTTTTGGCGAACTTTCTCATTGAATTGTTTTACAGATTCGCGAAAACCAACATCAAGTTGTAATCGTATATCAACTCGACCTAACAAACTAAATTGTAACACGTTATTTATGTGTGCTTGGGACAATGAATGTTTATTTACTTTTTCAGTAAAATGAGCAATATCACTTACACCACTCTCACTCCACGGTTTATCACCACCAAAAATTGTACACGGAAAACAAAAGAATGAATTTAAACGATCACACCCACACAGCCAAGATGCCTTCGCATAAAGTTCTTTTTTAAATGCTCTTTTTACAGTTTTTTCTTTAACCTTACAAACTTGTATTATATTCAGCAATGGTTTTGGAGGGCCCTTATTCTTCAAAAACATTTTATTCTCAAATGAACTTCGGTTATTTTTAATGAAATCGACGTTTATCACATTACCACTCATTTTATAAGATTTTTACAGAGCAAAACTCGCGAAAACCGTTACACAACGCTGTCAAAACTGAATTCATCAATCTGCCAATAGTGCCAATAGCTTGATTTCGCCAGGAGTGCTAAAATATAACATTGTTAATTAGTTACAAATTCGGTTATACTAATTCATTCCATTGGTACATTCGGTAGGTACCTACCATAATACGCATGTTTAAAGTATTGTCTCAGATCAGAATTCTTCTGCGCGCGCATGTCCGCCGCTAGTGCACGCGGTGGACATATATCTCCACTGCTCTAACACATCAATTCCCAAAGGGTTTCTCTACCTGTCTTGCTCATTTCACGGTTCCAGCGTCTAGAGACAGTTCCCATAGAAATACCACTTTATGTGGCATCGCGTCTTGGGCATAACGAATTATGCACGCGTTTACACATAGGTACCTACTACAATACTATATTGTTTTTTCGCATGCGCGGGAAGCGCGGGAATATACTAGAAAAGTCAGTTGGTAAGGATATTATAATGCATTGGCGGGAATTCTTCATGGGTGGATGTACGAATTTACACTTCTAAAGTACATCAATATTTTTTAGTAGTGCAGTGCACAAATGCACTCAAGCAGGAACCGCCTCTGGCAGGTAGGTACCTATATACAATTGAAAAATCATAATTATTCCAAGCATAAAAAATCATTAATTTTCTTTGTAAAATCATGGCTAGCGAGCAGTTGCGTATTTAACGTATACCATACATTTCGAATTATACTGAGGCAGTAAGTAGGCTGCTGTAAATACAACAAAAATATATATTTATAAAAATGGTTCGTTCCCTTATAGCTTTCGGTATGTTATCAAATAAAGTAGGTAGGTACTTTATTAGAAGTTGTTTTTTTGTTGTTGAGAATGTTTGAAAATTATTTGGATTATCAATTCATTTTACGTTTATTTGAAACCTCCACAAAGCATCCTAGCTGAGAATTAGGTAGGTATTCTTAATAATTATTGAATTATTATTTTCACTCCGTGGCAAAACGGAAAGATCCTTGGCTCGCTATCAGTGTTCAGGGCTAGCGTGAGGTCAGGGGTTCAAAACACGATGGAGTGTAATAAAATAATTATGATTCATTTGCATTTCGTTCCGGAGTACTCTCAATATCGTCATGGTTAGATACCACCGATCAAAATCGAACCGTTATTTGAAATGGCTCCCCTACTTCATTTTAAATCCACAAAGTCTTGAATTAAGATTCGAGATGCTATAGTTAATAGTTACCCTTGTTCCGAATGGTGGGACGCTTATGTTGTATAGATTTAAAAAAAGAAACACATTTCCTCTAGTTAATCACGGGTAGAAACATTGTATTCAAAGATAATTTTAATCAATTCACAAGAAGTGACTTCACATATCTGATGAATCCATTAAAAGCGACCCGTATTGTAATGACAATTCTACACGTGGCTAATCACTATCCAAGGTGACATATTTCATAATACTATTCAATAATGCTGAAATTATTAGCAAACAAATTATATGTAAGCAAGTACATTGTAAGTACATGGGTATTGCTAATGATTTTATCACGACGATCGCCATTGAAGCTTTGTAAGAGAATCGTTATCCTTAGTTTATTACCTGCCTTTGAAGTTTTTTTTTTATTTATTATACAATTTTTCCTAATAAGTAACAAAGTATTGATATTTTTATCACGATTGATTTGTTGGGACTTTTTGTCGTTCACGAAGTTATTGCTCTTGGTAGGAAGCAAATAAATAGATACGTATTATATTAATTTTTTATTTAAATAGCTAAAACCTTAAACATTAACAAGAATGAAATTAGTGTATTATGGATTGATGCAATCATCACTGATGATTCATCAGTATCTTATGGAAAAATTGAATGAGACAAAAAAATTATTTTGCATAAAGATATTACCTACACCTCCTTGCAATTATTCCAAATTTGGGTTTAGCTCTTGTGTATAAGAAAAATGTATAGCCTAAAATTTCGCATATCCCGTAAAAAGTGTCGTAGATAAAAATTTTCTCTTTTATAATTTTTTAATTTTTTAAAATCTGAATATTAAAGTGACTGTGATCATATTATAGGCCCCACGAAACCCGTATTTAAGTTAGATCACTCTATCTCCACGAGATGTCGCCAAAGTCTATTTTCGACGGGACCGCTTGTTTCATCAATCGTCATTTATTTTCGCTATCCTGTAAGATTTACTTTTTTGACTTTTTTTTTTGACACTTTCCAATGATATACGAAATGTATTTTATCGAAATGTTCTATTTCCAAAATACAAAAATCGCTTTAGCAATAAACCTGGTTCCTTTGTGTAAAACCAGGCTTGCTTTTTTATGCTCCAAAAATGTATGATTCACTTTAAGACTATAGAAATTAAATTAAAAAATATATCGACATGCAGCACAAATAAAAATGTTATAAAAACTTAGATCACAACCAATGATATACGTATTGACCTTCTGTAGGTTCTGTACAAATTCTCAATATTTAATTAAATTGTTTTTTGAATAATTGTAATTCTATAAATTGGATTTTATTAAATTTTTACAAATGTATGGATGGATATTTAGGTTAAAAAAAAAATTTTTAACAACTTTATATATAAAAAAAAACTCGATTGTACCTAAAAACTGGCTAGGCCTATGTGGGATTTTTTTGATATCAAATGAATATTATTATATTATACATATATTTTTTGTTTAATTGCACTATCTTTTATTTATATAATTGTATTGTTCTTTCTTTTTATTCACTGTTAATTAAAAAAGCTTATTTTGTAATAATGTATATCTGTAAATTAAATTCAAGTGACACAAAAAATATTAATAAAATTTTGTTTGTAAAAAGGACTAAGTAGCCATATGTAAGTTGAATAGATTTTCAATAATTTATGCATATAATAATTTACCACGAGTTCTTAAGGCCATTTAAATATGGACAATAGGACGAGATATAAAATGTTAATAATACCCTTCGTCTTGTACAATATGTAATTTATTAACTATGCACATAAATCAGGCATAATAAGAGATACACTTTAATAACATATTACCTAGTTGCATCGGTTTGCAAATAAGATACTCTCAAAGCCTTTAAGGGGATATTTGTTAAAGCTTGCAATGTGCGTCAGATTTTTTTTACATAAATCAAAGCCTTTAAGGATTTCATATCACATTACGTGCAGTAAATATGAAATACTAACGATAATATCATGTAGGTATAACTCTATAAAATCACGGGCAATCCTTGTAGTTTAATAAATTTAAAAAATAATATATTTATATTGTTCAACGATCTGTTTTTGTTTGTTCTGAAAAAACTCACATTTGAAATAATGATACCTATTTATTTTTACAATATAAATAATTATACAAAGACATGCTAGCGGTTTGAAGAAGTCCAGTAGTTGCGAAATGTACCAATAAATTGTAACGAAATAATTAAATTTGATGTTGTGCAATAACACACCTACGTAATTTTTTAATATTGGGTTAAATTACTTTTTGACAGGCTATAAATATACTAAAATTAAACAAATAACTTTGTATTAATATAACTTTGTACAAAGTTATTTGTTTAATTTTATTCAAAATGACGCTACAAAGTGATTTTGCGAAGTTTGAAGACATATAAGACCGGTCAGTGGTTGTGTGGGCATCGCGTTTGGCTCCCACCCAGTCCTCCATCACAACACAAGCAATATTTTCCGCTTAGTGTGGTGGTAGTAGGAGATTTTCAAATGTTGTTGGGTTATTCGTAACCCGGAAATGTTTGTCTTTCTTTAAAAAAAAAAAAAAAATATATATATATATATAAATATACTTTTGATGTTTTTTGTGACGTTTGATGATTTTCACATAAAGTTACCGGGTCTCACTCCTGTATACAGGGTACTAAGGGACGTATTTGACTTGCATATAAATGTAGTTAGTAAATTGAAATTCTGGTCTCCGGTGTTTTTTTTTTGTGTTTTTATTTCCAACTTAAAACGAAGAAAATCAGTAGCTGTTAAACAGGTAGGATCAGGATGAATATTGGTGATCAAGTGAAGGATCGGCTGAGTGATCAGAGACGACATGTCGAAGAATTTGTTTGGTTTTGTAAAAAAAAATACTACTTTCAAATAGTTACCGGAGACAAAAATTTCATTAACATTTTATAACTACAAATAATGTCAGAAACCACTAGTTAAAATAAGTCAAAAGGATATACAACACATAGGTAATTAATATTATAGCACCTACTCAAATAATATCTAGGCTCCACCATTCCTTAACATGACACATTATTTTTTTAAATTTATTCATTGAAAAAAAGTTATTACAAATTATTTATTTTTGTATAATACCTGTTTAGAGGTATAATAGCTAGTGAGGTGTTTATATAGAGAACTTTTATTATTGGTTTACATTAATCTATAGTGATTTAAACCTTTAATATAAAAATAAACAAATGTATCTTATTGCGTTGCTGCTGTTAGACGTGTTATGTTTATGATTCTTGTATATGTTTTTCTTTACATTACAGTTTTTTTTAATGAAATTTCTTCTTCTTGACTTGATCCAGTTTTATAAATGTTTTTTAAAGATGATTGTTAATTTTGTGTTTTGATTACAACGGAAATAATATTATACAATTTTGATCCTAGGTATTGTGCCTTTGTTCAAAAGTAGTACTCATATTCAACTGAATCATTTCAAATAAAACCAATGTAATAACACCCCCCCATACACACAAGCCCTGCTTATTTATGGAGGTACATCAAATACATATATTATGTAATTAATCACTGTAAAAAAATATGTATTTGTATTTTATGTATCCCTTTGTAATCAATAAAAAAAATTATATATATACTAGCTTCTGCCCGCGACTTTGTCTGCGAATTGGTACTTCGAGTAGAATATTTTCTTTTCCCATGTCAAATCTATGTTTATACCAAAATTCTTAACCTATTTATTTAAAATATCTATAATTCTTGATTCGATTCAAAGTACCTGGTACTTAAATTATTATTCGATTAAAGTGAGTTCTTCAAATAAATTACTAATTTAAATATTTTCTAAAATAGAATTTTGATTCAACAATAATTTTCAAATTTTGACATTTTCTATTAAACAATAATTATTATTGTTTGTAATATATGGAAAATAGCTAGCTTTATAAATTATAGCCTATATGTTAATCTGATGTGTGAGCTATATTATAGTAAAGTTTCATTCAAATTAATTCAGTAGTTTTTGCGTGAAAGAGTAACAAACACACATACATCCATACAAACTTTCGCGTTGATAATATTAGTATATATAATTGTAGTACAAGCAATCATATCATCCAAAAAACCCTAATTACTTTTTAAATTTAACAACTGCATTCAAAGCTTTGCAAGGCGATAAAAAACGCTGCGATCCGAAGCATATCTTTTCAAGTGTTCGTAGACCTGCGATTTGCGGAAACCTCTCAAATAATATATTACATAATGCTGTGATTTATGTATTCTGCTGCCAAGTGATGTGATTTTCCATGGTTTTTTCACGGTTCCGAAGATCCGTTGCTGTAAGTGCGTTACAGTCACTGCGGTCACAACAACAATAATAATCTTATGTGTGATGGCGGCGTAGGAAGGCCACACAGAAGTGCCAAAAACTGTCTGTAATAATTCAAACCACATTAAAACACTAAATGGTAGATCTAGCTTCTGTCGAAGGTAATTCAGGTGTAATTATTATGATTTTTGAGTCACTGGCTTGTTAAAATCTCAGATTAAGAAGTGGCTTAGATCTTGTGAACTGTAAACGAGTAATTATTTAGAGACGTAGATACCACAGTGTAATGAAGACATACGATAATTGTTCTGGAGGAATAAATAGTACCTATAAATATTCACGATCATTATTTATGTGATTCTGAGCCTTGGGAGAGCTTCGAGTTAATGTTGTTTTTCAAAGCCTTCGCATAAAAAAAAACTTAAACACGAGGCTCTCCACAAAGCATTACACAAACATAACATACCTATCTGATCTATATTCATGACCAGTTACGAATATATATTTGAAACTACCAATAATATCTTTTGTTTAATTATCTACTACGAAAAGGCAGAAGAAACTATTTTTAACCACTATTACAATATTTAAGAAAGAAAATGAACTATATTTTTGGGGTATTATGCCGTGTTGGGCTACCTCTTTCTTTAGTTAAACGTAACGTTACGTAATGTAACGCTTTCCGAAACGTTGGCTCCCCCGTAATCCCAAATACCCCAAAAATAAATTGCTATAATACTTTTGGCCGTGAAAATCTAAAATCATAAGAAGAGGAATATTATTTTGTGATTTAATTCCAGTTAAATTATATCATTCGAACTCGAGTAGTTATATAAGTACATATCTTGAGGGAAATAATTTTTAAGTGGAAAACCAGTTCACGAGTCATAATTTGTTAATTTTTTTCCTAGCTATTTAAAAACATGGGAAAATCCAATCTGATAAATCTGATATAAATATATATGAGAATTGCTTTTTTTGAAGTAAAACTTCTTTACGCACGCTTGACTTGGGGAGTAAGCTGGCGAATGCGTGACGAGAGCGTTACGAAAAGTGTGATTGGGCAAGGCGAACTATAATAAATTTAAATAAATATTTGTATAAAATTAACATATGTATACGTATATACATGTATATATTATACATATAAACACATATATATATATATATATATACATACGTATAGATGGAGCTAAGAAGTTTTACTTCAGTGGTGTGGTCAAAAGCACACTCGTTTTTTTCATTTAAGTTTATGGTAGAATTCGAAATAGATATTCCTTACTTGCCTAAGCTGTAAAGCCTTTTATAATGCAATGTTAAATAAATTTTAAAATTGCTCTACCAAATCAAACCAAAAAAATAAAGAAAATGAGTATGTTTAAAACAAAAGTCAAAACATGGCTGAGAGATCAAAGTAATAATTAACTTACAAACATTATGAAGACGATGTAAAGACAATTCAAAACTAAATACAAAAGTTTTAAAAAACTACAGGCCGCCTCAGAACAGGAAACCCTAGTGAGGAGGACTGCGAAAAAAGACAATTTAATTTTTTTATATTTATTTATTTTATAGAAGCATACAGTACATTGATTACAGTGTGATGAAAGAGTTAACAGATATTAAGTAATATTTCATGGTGGGTACCTTTGATATGTTTCTTTGTAATGTCTTGGGTAGAATGTATAATTAGTAACTACCGGGTGATGTGCGTAGTGTGTGATTTATATTATACTTTATACTTACATAATGTACAAACTTTGCTATTGAAACAAATAAAAAATAAATAAAAAAAACTGTAATTAAACAAGAGAAAAAAAAAGTTTTCCCCTCTGAGCGATGAAATGTAATTGCGGCAATTATGTAGTTTACATTAGACAGTGTCCGGAACCTTGTAGTACAAGAGGAAAACTAGTGAATCTACTTCATATTTTAAGTCGATTTTGTAGAAAGCACTTTTTTGATTTGAGCTTTCGTTTTCGAGTAAATCCAATCCAAAGATATATTTTTTAAGGTAAATTTTGAATAAAATCGTTCTCTAGGGGGTCAAAATTAGTCGTTTAACGTATTTTAAAACGCATCGAAAAAAATAATTGCCGAAGAATTAAAAAAAATTCGGGACGCTCATAAACATGGAATATTTTTGGGTCTTGTATGTAGATTCACCAGTTTCCGCTTTCCACTACAAGTTTGCGGAAACCATCAATAACTAGGCTAATGGTTATGTACCATTTTTATAATCAATTGTCATGGTTTACCTAAATCCTAAATAAATGTGTTTACTTACTAGTACTTAATTTGACTAATCAAATTAGTTCTTAAGGAACGTGACTTCATGCCTACATTTGATTAAGTACTCAATGGGCAAACGTAAAATAAAACAAATCTACCTAAATACGAGTTTTTTTCAAACCTTGTAATAAACCAATGTTGTTTTTACATTAAAAATCATCAAATTTATCCAATGAAAACTTAAACAGTCAATATATGACAATTAATCGAAAAGTCCATACATTATATTTTAAATAGAGGCAAGCAAAAAAAGTACGCAATGCCAGCGAATAAAAACGATTTTTTATGCATTATATAAATCGTTGTATCTTTCTATCATAGTAATAAATATGATATAAACGAAGATAGAAAGAGAAAAAACGCTTTATATTAAAATCTAAAAACTCCAAAAGAAGTAAAATGTACACATTGATAAAAACAAAGTTTCGGATCGCAATTTGAAAAAAAATTATGAAACTTTGTGAATTTCTTATTAATTATTTTTACATGGACCGAAAAAAAAGTGAGGCAGCAATAATAAAATACATTCGTCTAATAAAATAGGTATGTTTTATTTTTATATTGTTTTAATTAGCAGTAATATGAGATAGAAAAAACGTAAGGAAAGCCATTTTTAAAACTTTTTATGCTTGAATGCAATGCACAGTTTAATATTTAAAAAATTACATATTTTTTTCAATTTATAAAATTTGAAAGCGTATTTTATCACATTTCAAAATCAGTTTTTAGTTTGTTAATGCGTTCATAAATATTTCATTTAATGTAAAGCGGATATATTTTGACCCTCTGACAAAATATAAAATATTCCATTTATTTGGATTTTAGTGCAAAGCGGAAATATTTTGACCCTCTGACATAATACGAGGCCTGAGGGGTTAAAAAATTTTGAACCGCAAAAAACTAATATAAAAAGAACTACCTATTACTTATAAGTTATAAGTAAATTAATAAGGAAACTAGCACGCCGCCATGTCTAGAGGTACGGCGCTGTTGTCCGTATTGTTGGTTCATCTATATATCTATCTTTGTATTTTCTCGTACAACCGCAGCGGTGTTGTTGACCTCCGGTGCTCTCGAATACCGCGGAACCGATACTTTAGATTTGATTTCAGCGTGGATCATAAAAAAACGAGATGGCAGGAGTCTTCCTAGAGATTAATTTGCGTTCTTCCAGCTAGAAGAAAAAAAGTGGTCATATTTTAAGAAGACATCAATGGTCCGTGCCGAATCGTAGGTATTCTGTGATTACATTCAAGATTGATTATGCTGGTTCGATATTGACTTTTCAGATCAAATCAATTCGCAAATCACGGAGGACTCACTCTATATTACTTACGGCAATTTCGTTTTAAATGTAAGTACATTCGTAACTTCGAAATACTTGCATGGTTTAATTATAAATAAAAACTAGCGTGTTCCCGGCATGCGTTAAAATGCCACTTGAATAAAGATATCGTTTCTTCCTGCGTGTCCTTTCCCATTAGTCCCCGTTCCCTTCCACTTTCCTCGCCTTTCCCCCCATCCCCTTGTCCGCTTCCACAAGTCCCGCGAAACCTCCCCCCTCCCCCCGAGCATGGTGACATTGGCCAAGCCCACACGGAGAAAAATGTTATTCGAAAATACGATCATTTTATTCGTAAAACGGTTAAAAACGGGACTGAAGTTCTTACGAACAAATTAACAGGGTTTCAATGTTTATTAACGGGAAAATGTAAGAATAATTTGTTGGTATACGTAAATTTCGTACGTATTACCAACAAATTATTCTTAAATTTTCCCTTAATAAACATTGAAACCCTGTTAATTTGTTCGTAAGAACTTCAGTCCCGTTTTTAACCGTTTTACGAATAAAATGATCGTATTTTTTAATAACATTTTTCTCCGTGCACATTATATTAATTATGAGAGTACAGCGCACGTGTGGGACTAGCATTAATGATTTTTTTAAAAATCAGTTTATAGGTAGAATAGATACTTACTTAGATCGTGAATTGTGAAGATTTAATATGTTTATCCACGTACAACAACAGATACGTGACGTATTTACTTTGCTGAAATAACCATTAATACAGTGCTGTCTCTGAGGAATGTTCTTGTTTTCCGCAGTATTTTCTTGGTACCAAAATATTCCTTTGCAAAGCTTGGCAAGCGTCCAAAGGCACTTTTAAACTACGTAAATGATTAACTTTACGATTTCTGAACTAACTAAGAATTAATTAACAAACGTCTGTTATGTAATACAAAATGCAACATTGACCTTATTATACCCATTGAAAACTATCGATCGTTGACCTCTGGTGTTAATTACTCAATTTAAAAAAAAAATCCTAAATGTTGTGAAAAATTGGGATAAGCCAGGAAAAATTGTAAATTAAATAAGGGAAGATAATACTTCTTTGACAATAACTCCACACAGAAGGCCCTGAGTTAAATAATTTTAGTCAGGGACTATGTCATCTTTTAAATTAAAGGATTGCGAGGAAGCTCTGAAGAGAAAAAGGGTATAAGGGGGAGCTAGGATTTCAGGAGGCGGTGTGTCCAGGAGTGACAGACGTATGAATCTATTACTCCCACTGCGGTGCAAGGCGATGGGTCGAAGAAATCCGACTGGAGTGGTTAAAGGTCTCCCTCAACTAGTTTCTCCCGATCCGGCCCGCCACGCGGAAGGTGGGAAAACGCATCCGCCAGAATACTGAACAAACATCACCCGATGAACCCGGGCACCCCTGCTAAGTCACCAATACCGGCATATATAATAAACTTATACCAGCATATTATATTATGTTGATTCATTAATCACCAGCTACTAATATTAATATATCGCAGTACCTACCTCAGTGAGATTTATTACTAAAAAATATGTAAATCACCGATTCTCAAAAGTTTTTGTAGGTCAACGGAACCGTTATGTTTTGGGTTCGGAGAAACTGTTTCTCCGTAACTATATTTTTTACCGCCAGATTAATAGTCGTAGGATGGCTCCTGTTTGACGGCATTTTTGGGTCTATCTACATAAACCCTCTTAATTATTAACTATAAAACTACTTGAATATTGATGAATATTTGAATACGAAGAGAAATACGGCTAAATTAGGAGCAAGAGTTCGAAATGTTAATGTCATTATATCTATAATTAATAAATACCCGAAACATCAGAATTTTAGTTGATGACAGGATACCGAAAGACATGATACATTACTGAATTGGTGTTCCAGTAGAAGTGACAAGCGACATAGGCAGACAGAAGAAACGCGCGCGGCGGACTGTCTGCGAGGAAAATATTATATTATAGGCATTATAGGCATTTATCACTTGTCTGAATTCTTCACACAATCAGTTCCAATTTTAAAGATTACACTTAAATTTTAAAAAATCATAATAAATTGGAGTTCAATGAACCAGATTTCAACAGGACTAACTAAAGCACAGCACAGATAACCGAAATTAGTATGTTAAATAGGTAGGTACATTATCACTCACCAGATTTCTTGACGCAGTCAGTTCAATTTTGAAAATGACACTAACTTCATAATAAATTCGAGTTTATTGAACCAGAGTTACATTCATTCACTACGTTACGTTTATGATCAGGACGCGCCGGGTTAGCAGTCGAATGGAACGGGTTCGAATCCAAACTATGTTTCGGACCCAAACCAAAATACACCATAATACTAGTCGAAGATTTTTCTTTAGGTTTTACTAAAATTATTAAAATTTTCGGTAAAAAAACGATTAAATTAATTTGAAAAAAGTTTACACAATTTGATTTTAATGTATCTGGTGACAAGCCAGAAACTGTCTTTCTGCCACCTGCATCGTATAGATTCTCTACGTAGGTGCACTGATAATAATAATAATTGTCAGTTTGACCTAAATTCCAAAACCAAGTTCAATTTTGGTTCTTACTTTTTATCTATAAAATAACATTATTGTTAGTTCTGAGAACCAACCACTTCATTTAATAGGCTTTACCTATTTACTTCGTGAGTCCATTTATTGCAATATGACTAATGCCAGATATTATATAGATAGGTATATCATGTAATTTACTTTAAAGTTATTTCTAAGAACCCAATCTTATATTATAATGTACCTAACCATTTTTTTTATTTAACCGCTTAACCTATATATTTAATAAGCACTTCATAATCGCAGATTCACTTCTTAGCGTCATTTCAATTAAAAAAAATTAAAAGAATTTATTTTCTCCCCTTTCATGGATGGCGCGCGTATAATTATTTTACGGATAAACGATTTTTACAAGTTATGTTTTGAAATATTAAGAAAAAATAATAGTTTGCGCACGTAAACAAGTAATATGAGTATGAATACATAGTTTTTTCAATTAAAAAACTCAAATCATTCAAGAAAGGCTAACAAATACAATATTGCATCGGTGATTTAATCCAATATTGTGTTTGTTAGCCTTTCTTGAAAGATTTGAGTTTTTTAATTGACAAAACTTTTTTTAAATATTTATATTGCTTGTGTACGTACGCAAACAATTATTATTCTTAATATTTTAATGCATAAGTTTTTAAAATCGTTTATCCGTAAAAAAATTATACGCGCGCCATCTCTGAAAGAGTAGAATTTGAAGTCTTTTGACAATCACCTAAAATTAATACATATTACTTTGTATACACCACTTTTAATTTAATCAACATTTTCCTTCGTCAGGATAAAATGAAATTTTTTAATTTCATGGTCAACACTTGATAATTTTGATTAAATGAGTGGCTTATAGTAATTTGTTATCATTTAATATATATTTAGTGTTAAATAAATTCTGCAAATGAAAAAATAATTACGAACAAAATGTTAAAAGTGTCAATTTTCAGCAATTTTCGATAGCCTTCAATTAGCCACAAACTGCACTTACAATGGCATTGACTAGGGGCCTGTGTTGTTAACAATGGTAAATAAATAAGCATTATTTAAGAATAGTAGGCATTATTTTAATAAGAAAGACCTCACAACTTAGGGGACACTAGCACCTACAAAACATCCTGCCCGAAAACGCTTCTTCCGCAGCGATACTGGTGAATACTTCCGTCATCTAACTGATTTCGAACATAATATTTTTTTCACTTTATGCCATCTCCAAAATGGTTTAGAAATGATCATTTGGACTTCGCACAAAATCACCCTCATTACAACGCTAAAAATATTTTCCAATTTAACTCTTTTTTAAGTCATGACACTTGCACTCTACTCACTGTACAGTACTTAGCTACATAAGAAGATTTTTTAATCAAGTAATTCACCATTCAAGAATTATACACATTCTATTTTTTTTCAAATAATAAAAAATTTAAAATATGACATATTGCTCATGTTTTAAAATTGTACTTTTAGGCGCTCCGCTGACGAGGCAACTGAAAACAAACTAAAACCAGCTGGTTTCAATGTCGTGATTGGTCAAAAAGCTTGTTTAACCATAGACGAAGAACAATCAGCTGACAGCTGGTAACTAGCAGCGGCCGGCCAGGGCAATCAGCAGTGCAAGTCACGAGTCACCGCTTGCGTTACTATTGACAACGGGGTTTTGTGTGATTGTGAAATGTGCGGGCCATCACATTGTCGTACAAAGACAGTTGCCAGTTTGCAGTTTTCAGTTGCCTCAGTGAGCGGATCGCCTTAAAGAGTTGCTAAGCGTCCAAACGCTATTTACTTGGATATCGCATTTGAAACTCTCACGGGCATAATTTCGAATATGTACCCACACGTGAGAAGTTATTTAAAAAGCATTTAAAGGTAGGTACTGCGTAGAAAACTCGATCTTAACGGGAATAAAAATTAACCTACATTTTTAAGAGAGGTTATTTTAAATTTTTTGGAATAACTAAATAAATAAAAAAACTCAAATTATTATATTCAATCATTCAAAACAATATTAGTATGGTATAGTTATATATGACCGGAGGGGACAAGATCGAAAGGTTACGGTCCTGGGTTCAATTTCTAGATGCGACGGAATCTTTTTTTAATTTTAAAAAAAAATGTTTATTTTAAATTATCGCGTGAGAGTCGCTATTATTGTCTTTAATGATTAAATTATTTTAATGAATTTAATTTTAAGAGAACGTAAAAAACGAAATATAGTTCGTGAAATAAATATTTTAACTTAAAGAACCGTGGTAGAGTATCGAGTCCCACAACTTAGGTAATATTGTATTATTTGTGTTAAACTTTTCTATATTCACTTAGTTGGAATGATTTTATTTTAGCAGTAAAGATAAGCGATCGTGAATCATTCGGCCTTCGTTTCTTTATAATGAGTTAATCCATGGACACTGCTTGTTCACGATACTGCATACAATTTGTGAAAAATTCTGGCAACTGTTCGTCTTTTGACTGGAAAACCTACATTCATTAACTCGAAGGCCAGGCCACTTCCTCCGGGCCGAGGAACCATGAGGAAGTCGCTTATTTATTATTCTTAGTAACCAAAACTCTTCAGTGATCTTGAAAAAAAGTTTGTTAAAATAAAACGAGTTTATATTTCAAATTTGCTATCATGCTCCAATCCAAAAATAAGCTCTTTATTTTATTATTCTTCAGCGGGATTCGCCGCATTTTTTGTAACATCCGTCAATCTTCGTAATCAGCCAGTAACAGTATCTAAAAGTGCAGCTCTGTTTGTTAACCTACTCTCAAAATACCCAAAATCTTGATTAACCTGTTTGATTCCTGAGTGCGGTGTTCACAGATTGAAAATCTGTTCTCACATACAACACGTGAGTGAAAAACTCATAAACAACACGTGAGTAGATAGGATAAGTATGTTTTGCAGGTATCTTAGTAAAGTCTGCTTGAAACTTGAAACTAATTTCAATGATAAGAAACTCGCAGAATCCCGTTCACAAACGAGTGGCTAGTTTCTTATATTTTTGTAAGCAAAAAGAAACGGCGCACATGTTGAACGAGTCACCAGTAGTCGTCTTTCTACATCATCACATCCTAACCTCATCAAAAAGTAACAAATCTCTTATTTCTGTCCTCTTCTTAAACGACTTTACCGGGTGCCGATATGTTTATAGTCTTCGAGGTTCTACACAGACAGGAGAGCTATGTTCTACCTTGTCTCTAAAATAAATCAATTTAATAAACCATATCAGTATAGTATTGCGCTGCGGTGGGCTTTGAACTCGCAATTTCCTTACTCCATTGTTCAGGAAGCATGTACAGTATTTCTGTATTTAGTTTGTATAACGGTGTTTAAGGGTCAGAAACGGCTGCGCTTGGCTGCAATCTAATAAACCAATAACAATAATCCTTATTCGGTATGATTGAAATAGGTAATTCAATTTAAAACAGGAAGATAATAAGGAAGGGCAGAGATCACCGCCAGCCAATAAGAAGAACATAACTTATAGCTGACAAATATTCTCGGAGAGGAGCATTAAAATAAATAATGATTTATCTCAAATAGGATTACTGCTCGTAAAGGTTGGTATTCATTTAATATTTAATTTGTGAGCGTTCCTTTTGAATGGGTATTTAATGTTTCATAACCAACTTAGTTATATATAATAACTATAAAATATTGCGGATGGACGAATTAATTCATAATAAAAGAAACACATACATTTGTTATAGACCACTTCAATTTTATTCACACTGACTACTATTTAAGAACGCTCCCTTCATCATGAGAATATTAAAACTTACCATTAAGTGAATCAACTTGAGTCGGGCCATGTCAAGAGTCAGAAAAATAGAAGAGTATCTATGTATGAGAAGATGTGTGAATGAGGCAAGGAGTATGTGCCAAGACCGAGTTGTTTGGCGGTCCGTCCTCTCTGCCTACCCCTGCAGGGAAACGGCGTGATAGCTGGTTAGTTAGTTAGTTAGTTAGTTACCTACGATAAAAAATATTGACAGATACATATCTGTAAAATGTATCGCATTATATCGTAGGTTACTCATAATATTCTCACGGTGTAGGAAGGTTTCTTCCAAAACCGTTCGGGAAAAAAATTATAGTGTTCTATAACACATGTATGTGTTTTTTATTGTAAACTAGTTTGTCCCAGCGTCCTCGTTCCTGCCCACGTTCCCTTCCCGCCTTCCCTTTCCCTCCACTTCTACCTTCCTCGTCTTGCACCCTCCCATGTCTCCCCCTTCTTCGCTCGTTTCCCTTCTGTGTTCCTCTTTCACATTCCCCTCTTCCTTGTCCCCTTCATGTATTTAAGATTATAGCGAGCCACAAAGTTAACGCTTTTTACAAAATCTTATTCGTCTGGGTTTTCGTTGAATTCTTAGTATCTATATTATTCTATTAGTAAACCTATATACTTTCACAAACTTTGATTATCCATGTTTCCACATACAGTGAACAAACGATCTCGGAAAAGTCTAATATTTGCACACACAACAAATAAACACACGCCAAAACATCTGAAAGAGCCCACTAACAATATTTTCAACCACATTCAACGACCAAGGAAACATCAACACCACTTACATTGAAATGCTTCATCTGCCTTATTCGGAAAACCGGCACATTTTGAGGTTAGTGGATGCTAAATACAACACAATAATATATAAGATTTACAATACAAGACTGAGATTGGGTCACCTCCTTCGCAGTTCGCAGTGACCCGATATTCGCAGAAATTCCGACTCTTTCTTGAAATCACTTTCCTGCTAACCCATAACACCTACACTCACTTGATTTGGAATGAACCGACTTTCTTGCCTGTACGTCTCTATTTCTTTTATTTCCCACAGTCGTACTATTTAAGGGGAACCGCTGCTCGGCCCTTTTCATAAAAATTTTAATTTTGAATTTGAGGCCAAAATACAGAAACGAACTGAAAAATTATTTGTTTTTTATCAAAAGGTATAGCAAATATATAGTACGGCTTTGTGCTACTTTATTGATTCATGTTTTAAATTATAAAATATAAGTCATTAAAGAATTCATTTATTAAAACCAATTATTTTACTTATTTAGTATCAAAGTATGATAAAACCTAATATAATCAATTAACATTATTACAGAAAGCATTTTGATGAGCATAAATTTATATTACAAAGGACCGGTTTACGCTGGAACGCAAATTTGACGTACATAAATTTGAAAATACGACCCAAAACACGCCTCTTTCACGATGTTTAATTTTTTTATTTTATTTTTCATTATATTTAAATGGCACATCGAGCAAGATTATTTTTTTTACATTTATCATTAAATTTGTCAATGTTTCCCCTATAATCGTGGAAATATGAATTCTTTAATGGCCTATAATTTATAATTTTTCATATTACATTTACATATTTTAAACAAAGTTACTAGATATTTATTGTACCTTTCGAATAAAAAAAGAATTATTCAGTTTGGTTAGTAAGTATTTTGGCCTAATATCCAAAAATAAGTTTTGTGTGAAAGAGGCCGCGCAGCCGTGTTGCCCTTAAGGACAAGGTAAGAGTTGTAATAAATCTAAAAAAATTGATTTCTTTATTTTGTTTAACTATTAGATATGACATGCTTTATCCCAAATAAGTTGGCTTTAATCGGGAGTTCAGGACACCTCCTGAACAATTATCGTAAATTCAAGTTGGTCAACCTAGACTACCTTGAGGCTCTGAAGGACTATATGGAATTCACTGAAGCCATCGACTAGCGTTAGGTAAATATTCGGGAGGTGCCTAGAAGCAATGAGTTCCCTTGCTCAGTTAGTTGAGATCAGAAAAGGGTAATGTTTATCTTTCACAAAATTCATGACGTGACTGTTTCTGTCACCATTTACTGTGTATCTCTATAAAAACAAGTGTTTGCACTCAATGCTATTTCGATTACTTAAAACACGATTTACATGTTAAGAAAAGTATGAACATGCAAAAACTTATTTGCTTTGTGCTTTGTAAGTAAGTAGGAACGTGTTCG
This sequence comes from Limnephilus auricula, assembly GCA_951813805.1. Lineage (NCBI taxonomy): Eukaryota > Metazoa > Arthropoda > Insecta > Trichoptera > Limnephilidae > Limnephilus > Limnephilus auricula. Next base: position 22,901,192 of record OX638390.1, on the reverse strand, counting down.
TCAAAAATCGATTGATCAAAATCATTATCTATTTCATCAATTTGAAAATTTTTGTAATGGTTCTTTTTGCTTAGCAAGATTTACGATAAGAGAAAAGTAAAAAGATTTCAAAATATCCACATCGTGTTGGTATATATAAAATAAAACACAAACAAATTATCTTCTACGAACATCCACAAATAGTAACCCCGCCATTGAAACCAGTCTGCCCACGCTTGAATACAGATTGGAATTAAAAACGTATCGAGTGTCCGAGCTTGAACTTGATGCTGGTTGTGTTGTGTCCATGACAATGACCCATTAATGGTGGGATTAGAGGAGGTGTCTGAGAGCAGCCGGTGACCGGTGACTACTGCAGAGTCCTCATGACCCAGTCCGCCCACAGTCGACATTACTGAACGACTGAACATCGAATAGACTCGCCCCCGCCCCCGCCCACAATAGCGTTTGTTTATGTTAATATTGATAATTATTGTAAAATCACAATTATTAGTTTTGCCGACAAATGCAACATTTACCGAAAGGGTTGCATGGAAGCCTGAAATGGAAGCGTTTAGATAGAAACGTTGCTATTTTTTCACTTTACCACCTCACCTTGGTAACCTAACTTAACCTAAAAACTGTTTGTCATTTAAGAAACTGAACGTTTAAGTTTACTACTTTGCCACAGGTGTCGTCAAAAGCCTATCTAATATCGTAAAAACCTATAAAGTGTGAAATATATTATAACGTTCATATATTTCGTTCAAATTCAAGACTTTTTTATTATGTCTGCACCCTGTCAGTTGATTTTATTTTTAGCCCCGCGAAAACCCTTATATGAGTGAATGCATTTCATATCTTGTTTGTACGAATTTTAAGATTATAAAATAAATATCATTCAAAATTTCATTTTGCCGCAGATATAAATTGCTTTAAGACATTGGAGGAGGGTTCAAAACCTAACATTCCATAAATAATACACAAAGCGCGTATGTGATTTAAAGTCACTTATAATGATTCCACGAATTTAAATATATTTATGAACCCTTAAAAAGGCCAACCAATTTATTATTGATCGTTGTTCGGGCCCACATTATATTCAGAGGTTCGTTAGATGCAAAAACGCCAAAATAAAGAATGCACGCAACCCAAATCTTCGGGATAAATCATAAATATGCAAACGCAGACCTGCTTAATGTTATTTGTTTCTTATGTATCTGACGGTGCTAACTTATTATGAAGGTAATATTGAAAGGAGTCGAAGTCGAAGCATCTTCCTCTGGCGTGCTGCATTCTCCCAAAACGAAAGGTGATCTGTACTTGGATTAAACCGGTATATTAAATGCGACAGACCCGGGATAAGAAGTAGAGCGATGGCGGTCAAGGACACGTACAGTAACTGTAGTTTCGAGAGACTACATTTTTGTATAATAAGAGGAACTATCCGCTTACCGACTTGGCCCACGAGGGCAAATGGTAATGCTCACGGAATAATAATACCTTATTCTATAAAATTTGTCTGGCGACCGAGCGAAGTGGGCCAAAACGAAAGATTTATTCGTTGATAGGCGCGGCTTTGAATCTGATTATGAGGCTAGTGACGCGGAGAATTAGTGCTCCTTCGACCGAATAACAATGATGCTGTCTTTTATTCACGGTTAATTATTGGACTTGATAACCAACTGTACATTTTAAATTTGTTTAACATCAAACCATCAATCATTCCGTTCTTCAAATCGATCATGATGACTTTCGTATTAATATTTTGTTTAAAAAAATATACAAGAATGTTTGTACATCACTCACATCTTAACCCCGAAATACGTTGTACATCCGTGAGTCTAGCAAGTAAAGGTAATACTATATCATTGTGAATTCGTTTTTTTACGAGATTACATGTTCTTATTATGGGCACAGTTACTCTGACAAGAGCTTGTCCCAACAAACTTCAGGCTGAGATATTATTTGCTCTGAGATCTGAGACGATGATAATGTACAAAACGAAGATAATCAAGCATGTAACGGTGCTGTCAAAGATGGCAGTCTTTGATAATCGCATTCCCCCCTTTCCCGTGCTGTCACGTGAGACACTCATCGGAAGCTCACCATTTGTGGGCTTTTGTTTTAATAGTATATTGTTTGGTTATAGGCATCCAGTGGCGGATTTTTTTTTATTTTTATTTTTTATTATTTAATCTATACATATATTATAATTACATGTTATTTTTTTCAATGCCTGTCTCACTAGGGTAAACCTGTGTCGAGACAGACGTAGAGTTACATAAATTGTATACAAACATGGTTATTTGAATATGAAGGTTAATTACATTTTAGGTTCAATACAATAAAAGGCAGTTGATTGGAAGTGTGAATTAATTCTCTAAAGAGTTTGATCTTACAAATCACAGGAGAGGTTATTATACATATATTACATACATATATTAAAATGATATTACAGTAAAATGAATTGGAAATGGAATAAATTGATAGAAATATACATGATATTACATACATATATTAAAATGATATTATTGTAAAATGAATTGGAAATGGAATAAATGGATAGAAATATATATTAAAATGATAATTATGTTAGTTTATTTGACGGGATTCTATTGTTTTTTATTTTATTTATTTTTTATTAGGTCGTACGTAATTGGGTATTTTTTCTAAGTGCAATTGGTTTTACATATGTTTGCTATAGTGAGACGTCCTTTACTTGCAAGCCATTTTTTTATTTCGCTTTTGAATTTGGTCATCGTTTCTGTTTGTTTGTTTTTGATTTACAAGAGGACTCTGAAGCCCGTAGAAGTAGGGCCCCGCACTTACAAAGGATCCCTAAATTCGATACAAAAATAGCATTGAGTTGCTTAAAAAATCTTTTAAAATAGGCGTCAACACTGTCAATTGACTATTAGACGTCGTTTAATATCTGAGATTTTCGATGGTTCCATATAGATGCAATATATGAGTACGTAGCACCTTCAACCCCACGAAAAAGGCGCCAAAAAAATATGCCACACCACAAGTTCCTCCACTCATGTATTTTTAAATGGGTATGAAGTTGGATATTAGATATATTTATCTAAATTTCGGTAGCCATTCTTCTTATTGTGGGGTTCCGCAAATTATTATGCTTTTAAGGCCCGTGATAACAAAATCCAGCTCTGCACTTAATATTTAATCACACGCGTTACCAGCAGAGTAGCCTTAGTAAGATTTATTATAAATTGATATTACTTCTTCTCATCTGACAGTTGTTATTGAGTTGGATAACAACTTCATTATATAGAAGTGAAGATAAATACTGGAGACATGATTTACAGCGAGAGTTTCCGATGTCAAAGTGGTTATTCATTTAGACCTCCTTTGCAACGACCGATGCAACGCAGAAACCCCAAATTGTTATGCTTTTAAAACATCGAAGAGTAGGGTTTATTAGTTCACCCAAGGAGTTAATGTCATTCCTGTCACGAGTGTAAGAAAATTCACTTTTAATAGAGTTAAAGAACCACTCATTATTTATGGCATTATAATGAATAAATGATATAAAAAAAACAAGTTGAGTTTTTATTTTGCCCTTTTTTACCGCTTGGGCACATAAGCTTGTTTTCACAACAATTTAACGTAGATAGGCATAAGAATGACTTATGTCCCGTACCTGAGTTATTATCCGTAAATATGTAGTCCAAATTAAGTCAAAACTATCAAAAGCATAACTATAAAAATCACGTAGGCACTTTTAGTATTTAATTATTATTTTTAATTGATAAACTAATGTTTGACAAGATTTTTATGCATAGCAAAGGGTAACAATTATTGCTTATAATAATTGTTACTTTTAGTATCTTTGGAATGCTTTAACATTTTCACACATAACAATTTTTTAATACTCGGCAAATATTTTATACATTAGGTTTTAGTTGGCATACAGTACAACAATGTTACGGTCCTTCCTCTGTCCTGAGAGAATATTTCGGTCAGCTTTAATGACACTGAAACAAACTCTACATTCATCTACATCAAATGTAACGAAGCAAATTCTATTGAGCGCAAATTCATACATGAGCACCGTACAACATGTAATTTCTCTCTAATCATGCTAAAGTTTAAATAGTGTTAATTTTGCAGTGCCTGCTCAATGATACTCGTATACAATGCCTGCTCTTGTTTGCTCATGCATTCACCGTTTACTTAACATACACAGTATGTTGGTACCGGCTGCTACAAGATATAGCATTTGACACAGTTTCCGTAGCCTTTGCTGTAGCGGGGTCACCACTGTTGACTCTCCTCAATAAATAATCAATGGAGGATGAGCTGTTCATTCGATGAATGAGAAATGGGAACTACTTTTGTGCTTTTGAGTTCCCCACTGCATGCCATCGCAACAAGCTACGACCATTTAATGCAGAATTAACTTTAATCCAATCGAATCAATGTAGATTTCTTTCCAATATGAAAGAGAAATGAAATATAATCCTTCATGTTGCATGTTAAAGAAACGCGTAAGGAAATGAATCAGTCGGAACTAGTATTATGTTTGTACAGGGATAACTTGCGGTTTACAATAAAGCGCGATTGAAAAGTTTGTGGCATCGAGCACAATTTTTGATTGATCGCTGACCAGGAAAAACTTTGACGTTTTTGAAATAAATAATAATTTATTTTATTTCATATTTTGATTTTTATGATAATAATCAAATAATTACCCGCTCCCAACGCTTCTGGCTGTATATTTCTATCTATACTTATTTGTCTATGCTTATTTGTGTACGTTTATGTATTAATTTTCAGGATAGGTACTTTGTATCCCGAATAAGAAGGAACCTTGTAGGTTCCATCGTAGAGAATGTTTATTGAAATTGTATAAAATACATATTTTCATTTAATCAAATGAACATTTTTATTTCTTCAACAATCGCAAATTCACTTTGTGGCGTCATTATAATTAAATGAAAATAAAACACTTTAATCAAAATTATGAACATGCTCCGATAAAATGGTAATTTTTATTTTATCCTGACGAAGAAACCATTGGTTTCGCAACAGGTTGATAATTTTGATTAAATAAGAGGTGTATATAAAGTCATTTGTTTTAACGTTTATATTTATAAAAAAAAAATTACACAAAAGTTATTTTTTTCAATTTTAGTTTATTATTTAGATAATTACATAAGTTGAGAATTTTTCGACCACCATCCTAGGCACACGCCAGTGTTGTGGTGGTCGGGTGACTTCATTGTATATACCCATGTATGATTATTTATAGCTTTAAAACAGAAATGATATCTCTTTTAAAAAAGTAATGTGTCTTCGTGTTCACACTTTATCGAGTTAAACACTACTTTCTGGAACAATCACGTCTTCAACGGGATAGTGTTCTTAACAATAAAACTATATACAAGCAATTAAATAAACATATGTGTGTAAAATCTGCGTGGAAAAATAGGACAACTAACATTCAAACATACTAACAAGCACGTCTGTTCCGCAGGGGTAGTCAGAGAGCATGAAACGCAACACACCTCTGCCCCGGCACAAACCGAGGTAAACTTTGTGTGTATTTTCTACCGTTTTAATAAAATGAATTCATATTCTCTGCGCACATTCTCACGCGTTACTCGCTTATAATACTTAAAGAAACACCCTCAGTGTACAGCGATCATACATGTGCCATCGCAAGTGAACCTTCGCTTTGAACCTGCATAATATGTCATTAACCTGTCGCTCGTACGTACATAGGTGCGTATTCTCTCTTATCTGGACTCTGTTGCATTTAAATACTTTTTAAATGCAACATTCTCGTTTGCTTCGTGCTGGTACCGATAAGGCTTTCGTGCGAGTATTGTTATAAAAAGCTCAGTCAACAGTATGAAGCTTAGTAGGCGACATTCACACATACCTACCTGTTAGCTCTTTATTGTAGTGGTAAAAATAACAAGTATTTTGATGTGGTTTGTTATTCGCAATGACTTGATCATTTGGGACATCTTGGTACCGCAAATACAATCGTCGTGGCAAACAAAAATAAGGTAGCAATCTAAAGTTCTGTTGGTCATTTGTAATTGATTAAATTTGTGTGATAAGTAAACGTAATCAAATTTACCGAAATTAAATACTTAAGTGTACTATTAGATTCCAGACTGAAATTATCTCTAAATTCAATAAATGTGTTACAAAATCGCCAAAAAGTTTCATTACTCAGAAGAAGAATCCTGTAAAACTATGTAGTATGCCTTTATTTTTGTTGATATTAATTATTATAGCAGTAGTATTTTTTTATTGGCAGAAGTAAAGTGAATTTGAAATTTTTAGAAAATTATCAGTTTTGCAAAACAACGCCATGAGACGAAACATTTATTCAAAAATTTTAAATATTTTAACCTTTAACGCATTGTCTTTAACCAAAGTGAGTATTTCGAAATGTTATTGATTTTCGTGTCAAAATAACTCTCTATAACTATAAGTCACTTTAACTCTCAAGAATGTTCTGAATTTATGCGAAAACTTAATAAACATCAACACAAACACATTCAAGAAAACAAAATCAGAGAACTCATGACTATATGGAGAGGTAAAGATCTTCCAAGTACTACAGGCCAATATAAAATAAGAGATGAAGGTGCTTCAATTAATAAAAAGGTAACGAAATGTGTGAAGTTTCATTACCAATTATTTTAGTTAAGATATGTATGTATCTTTGATTATTTTTAATTATGTTATGATTAAAAATGAATTGACTTATTGTTTTTTTTTCATTCTCTTCTTCAAGTGTATCAATTATACATTTAGGTACCTACAACCCTATCGAGATGTAAAGCGCTGAACCTATTTCAGTTTCAAATTTAAGGTTTGTGAAAATAGAAAATCTTTTAAGTACATGTGACAATAATAATAATATTATTATTATTTTTTCAAATATTATTGTAAGGCCCAGTTCTTTCGCAGAAATTGGCGTATGACAAAGTCACCAAATAGCCATTTGTTTTTTTAGATTTAAAAGGTTCTCGTTTATAATCTACTTTTAACGAAAATAATTCAATAAAACATGTCAAACGTCAAAAAACAAAATGACGGCCAATTGAGGACAGGGTTGCATTTGAATTTTTGTGAAACAAGCCGTCTTTGGAGATAGTGATAGGTAAAAAATTTAAATTCATACTAAAATAAAAATAAACCATTTTCTTAAAATGTCGGTAATAAGAGTTACGTAGTTCTAAAAGCACGTAACTTCCATAATAACCATCCGCTAAAGGCAATGGCCTCTCGCCGGCCACTCCGCGCAGAGAGTTGATGTACAAGATCTCGCATCTTGCCATCGATATATGGGAAACTTCCAAAGCAGGGAGATGGGTAGCCTATTAAAGGCAACTGAACAGCCTGAACACGCCGTTCCTGCGATAGTCCAGCTTAGCCTTATATCAGCTAGTTGCTAGGAGATGGAATGAAGACTATATTGCAGTGGTGTAGAACCAACCGTTTTGTGGGCTTATTTTCGAATGAATGCTCCAGGTGCAAAAATATTCCATTCAACTACATGAAACTTTAACAAATCACCATGTCGCAGTCGACTTACGATATATTATGGATAAGTTTTTTTTTAAATAAATTGTGATGAATATATCAAATTGAAACCTTTCTAAAAAATCACATTTATTTGGACATATGTTAGATGGATTGTGATTTTTTTTACCTATGTGATGATTTACGCAATTGACTCATGAGGTAGCAGTTTCAATTTTTTTTTGAGTTTTTTTCCTTAATTTTTTCAGTTTTCTTCAAACATTATAGTAGTAGGCGTAGTCCAGCGGTAGAGCGTTTGACTGCCATTCCGAAGGTCGCGGGTTCGAACCCAGCGTGCGCAAATAAATTTTATTTAATTGATTTGTGTAATTTCACAATTAATTATTTAAAATAATATATAGTATGTTTGCGGCACGTTCCAGAGTGGAATATATTCTTAGTATCGCCCTGGTGTAAGACCACCATTCAGAATTGAAACGTTGCTTGAAATGGCTTTAGCCGTGTTTAGTAACTAGATCTGAATAGCCAGGTACTTCCCCACCTTCCTCTTCCTCATCTCCTTCCCTTTACCACTTACCCTCAGCCTCATAACATACCCCAATTGGGGATGCCATAGTCTCACTGGCTCCAGACGGGAGCAGTTGGGACTCTTGTGAGGTATTATTCTCTATAAAAAATAAAAAAAATATGCCTGGTATCTTGAAATTGCCCAATTCAATAAATCATGCCATGTCATTGCCATACCATTCTAATTTACGTTATTATATGGCCAATGTAATTACATATTAGTTTAACATAATATGTGCATGCTACACTAATTATGCATTTATCTACATAGGGGAAATAACTTTAATACTATTTAAAAAAAAAGATTTATTATAAAAATGTTGACAACCGCTATGGATAGTGGTCCTTCCACTTATAAAGCCTTGATCTTGGGAGTGGAGATTCTCTGTGTACGGAGCTACCGCTTATCTACCAGCGCAGAATGACAGCAGCGCAGGTGGGAATATATGGAATGAGGAGGTTTTACATTATTTGAATCCACCAGTATTACTGATCAATTCAACATGGCCTAATGAGCGGGGGTATTATTGTACAATGTCTCACAAATATTTGCGATGAGGTAAAATGTATTTTTGAGAGCTAATTGGGAAATAAACAAAAATCAGAGAGCTTATTATTTAATAATATTTAGCTCTTTTAGTTTTAAAATGGAAATAATATTATTATCATCTGACATAATCAGGCAATTCATATCATTTGTTGGGATCAGTAACACCGTAAAATTATTTTTACTTTCCACTGAGATAAGGTTAAGGTTCAATATTCAAGGTTCGAATGCGGCTCATTAGATCTGATGCGGTATTGCATTTATTTATAAATATTGTCATGCATTTTAGTGCGTATATTTAAAAGAGATACCTACCTAATGTTCCTTGTGTTTCAATGTAACTAAGTAGGCATTAAATAAAAATAAAAATCACATGAGTTAACCTTTTGCTATCGAAGAAATTCAATAACAACTGATTACTTACATAGGTTAGTTCATGAACCATTAGTAAAAATGATAACTAAACGATTAGTATATTAATGATACTTAATCATTAGTATATCAAATTACTTGAACTCATACTGCCCTTTGATTTCGGTGAACTCATAACCAGTACCTTGTGCCTACCTAATGATTATTAGGATACATCGATAGACGATTAGTTTGATGAATACTTATAGATTAGATACCTGAGTTGAACATTCAGAAACGAGTTCTACCGGAGTTCACCGAAACTAATCTCCTGTGATTGGTTTCTCCTATACCGAAGCATGTTAAGGATCAGAGCTGGGACGAGTTATTTATGCGCCTGGAGCACTCATCCAATAACAAGCCCCAAGAAATGATGCTAATATTCGGAAATGAATTGAATTGTTGTAATATTATCACGTATTTATTTAACTTCAGCCCGAAATTGGCGTCCTTCAGAGAAGACCCTGAGACAGTGTTCTGGACACCTACTCCGGCACTGGTAAAGATATCAAAGTCGTTACTCCATACTCCGTACCTACATTGTTATATTTATAATCTATCTACAGAACACATACATTGCACATACAGGTCATGCTGAGGCTATTGAAAATTGTAAACTGGCGCATGCAACTGAACGATATTCAACACGGGAGCTACATTCTTCCGAAGTGAATATATTAGTTCTATTGCGGCTTATTCTATAGACCAAAGCCTCCACTATTATGTAGGGCTTAGAAAACATAGAAGGCTTGAGCCAATCTACAGTAAATATGTTTATTATTTGGAATATACCTACCTCAAAGAAATCGTGAAGCGTAAATTCTAAGATTTTAATATCGGTTATTATGTTTAATTTGGGTATGCATTTTGATAGCAGTGGGTAAATGTCATCATCGTCAAGTAAGAACTGATTTATTAATGGTATTCTTGAGATAAAATAAACATTCAAAACTCCACCAAAACATGTTTCTTTAATGAATGGAATCTTAAATCGATTAATTAGTTTCGGGTATAGGGTATAGGTAGGTCGTAAAATTGAAATAAAACCACCCAAAAGTATCGACTTTTTAACGAAGCGGGGTTAACGACTCATTCAAACTCATCGATACTTTAATTTAAAACCCGTTAATAATTTATAATTTCTCTAACTTTATTTATTACGACATCAAAACCGATAAAAATAATTTACTACTTATTTTATAATAGTAGTCTATAGACTATTTAAACAACATAATTAAATTATTTCGTATTTTTTAGATGCTTCTGTTATGTAAAATTTTACTGATATTTTCGCATTTGAATACATACAAGAAATTACAAATATTTTACGATTTAAAAAAATACATTTGTTTATTAAAATACATACAGTACATTATAATACAAGTGATTAGGTAAATAAAATTAAATCATTGCATGGTTATAGTACTATCACTTTTACGTAAGTCCATGGAATTTCTCCTGAGATTTGAACGGTTCTCAAAACATAACTAATGAATGTATCAGTAATAAAAATAAAAGGAAGACAGTGCATGGAGACATAAAGAGAAAAGTTGAAATAAACAATTATATGCCCACGAATTGTTAGTAAAAAGTTTATTGAAAAATTAGGTACAAAGAGTTTTAAAATTAATAATATCACTGGGTATGTGTCATGATTGCACGAGTAATTGGTGAGTTATTTGCTGCATTGGTGAGATGGCTCTTGTATGCGTTGTATGCCTCGTAAGCCTTATTGGAATATTTAAACCGATGGCGGATAGCAATTTTGAACTTTCTATTTTATTATTTAGCAGATTATGTGTAAACTACAGATCTGACAATGTACCTCTTTTTTTTGTAAAGTTAAGATATTATTTGTAGTTTTGATGTATTTCTTACGTAAATGCTTCAAAAATGTATTCTGAATAGTTTATGTATACTTATATTGAAGATTCCATATTGTTGAAGCGTACTCCAGTAGGCTCCTGACCAATGAACACAACAACATTTCTTGACACTTTTAAACACTTTACTTATTCTTAATAGGAAACCTAGCGTCCTGTTCGATGTGTTTATCAAAAATTAATTTGCCCCTAAGTAAATACCTAAATCTTTACATGCAGATGTAGTTTGTGAAGGTTTGTTGTTCAAGTTGCATGAATAGATTTTTATTTATTTCTAATGAACGTAATCTTGAATGAGACTTTGATATTTTTAAGGATAATGTGTTTGATTCACTGCAGCATGCGCACAAATGATCAAGATCGCTTTTTAATTCCGTAGAATCGTAAAAAAATTGTATAAGTATAATCGTGCCTACGCTTTGACGGGTTTCAAAAGACATTAAACTAAAATCTAAAGACCGATTTCATTTCGTTTCCAAAACATGCATAATAAATTAACTCGAAAACAAATGCTCCGATCAAAAATATTATGCCTCAAACTGTGACGTAGATTCACCGTAGATTCTTGCTTGTAGTACTAGTTTACAGACACCGTGGATGATATATATCATATAAACAAATATACAATTTGATTTTAATGATTTGCCCAACTTTAGTTTATCTACTGATTTTAAGTCCGGAAAAAATATAATAATTTGAACTAGCCTAATAAAGAATAAAAGTTATTCTGATTTCAAATAAATATATTCAAGATGTCAGGCGACGGCGTAAATACATATGAAGAGGTACTAATTTTAATACATTAGTAAGCAGAAGATGAACAAGAAAATCAAACAGCGTAAAAAAAAGCGATTTTCTCGATATGGTTTTATGTATCATTGAATGTAAAAGTCGCAGACGATATCAACAACTGTTGTTTCACATAATTTTTTCATTGTAATTCCTCTTCGTCCGTCTCGGGAGGTATTTAACAAGGCAAGACTATGCGAACCTGGAAGCGGGGTTCATTCACCCCCTGTATTCAATTAGCCGGTGGGGATTCAGTTAGGCGAAACCGCGCGTCACTACTGGAGCGACCGTCGCATCGTCTGGAGAGATGACTGTATCGTATATCATACTGTATACCGTCATGTACTAACCTAACCCTTAACACGAAACCTTAGGATTAGATTACAGAGAAGTAGAGGCTGCACGTGTACAAGCGTATAACAATGAAATAATTGAATGAGAACTCTTTATTTATTCAAAGGATATTAAAGAAGGTAGGTAAGTACCTACCAAACAAACAAAAAAACTTTTGTGTTGGGTACTTTTGTTTTTTGTAATTTCAATCGTCCACTTGATTAGTCAGACATCTCCAAATGACTTAAATATACAGTTATTTTTCTTTTATTTTTCCATCTTCTACAATTAAGTTAATAAATTAGTTAAATAGTTCGAGTTCGAACTCGTGCCGTGTAAAAATATCAAATATTTAAGGCGATAGAAAATAAACATGTGAGGACAATCAAAATATTACATAATAAAAACATTAAAAAAAGTCATATCCTATGCATACCACTACACGATTCAATTGCCTTGGTATGTGCATAATATTAACATAATTTTGTGGTGCATAGCTGTCAAATTTGAATAAAATTTAAATTAAATATTTTGACATTATTATGGTATTAAAAATGATTACGAAAACTGTTTACAGAATGAACCATGTGAGAAAAACTGTGCATAGAATATGAAGCATGTGAGAAAAACGCGTTAAAATTCAATTTTCTGGCATAAAATAATTAATGTTAGCCATAAATATATTCTTATAATGAACGAAATATATTTTTCCTACTTTGTCCATAAATGGAATTGTTATTTTTCATTTCGTTATTTTTTTAAACAGTTTTTATCGACTTTCTCAGAATGTACTCAGTCTCACATAGTTCATATTCTATATGCATCGACGAATATTCGAATAGTCTCTATTTTACATATTAAATATGCTATAAAACAAGACCGGGAGATTTAACGGATCAGTGCATTGGTATGACATTTTGAAATACCCTACTAGTGGCCCAGAAAACATCAATATTTTATTTAATTCATTAGAAGTTTTTATGCAATATAATTAATTTTGTGATATTTTTGAGTAATCCGAGTATTGTACCAATTAGAAGGTACCCTTTTATATATAACTGAATAGTTAACCCAAATTTGGATTTTTCGGTGAAGTATTTTAAAACTTTATAAAAAAACCCAAATCATGCGATATTTGTTTTATCTTTATCGATAGTATGAAAGTTTTATATCGAGTCGTGATTAAAATGGGGAAATGAAAATGACTATTACATCGGAATCATACCGCAGAAAAGTTTATTGCTGAGATCGGATTTTGAACTTTTGTCAATTATGTGGTTGGCAAAAATAATGTGTTTGATAGCTTCAATATCTCAGTGGTTTAGAGATAAAATATGGGTTGCCTTATTCTCAGAGTCCTACCTTAATCACTTCAAAATCAGTACAGCTTGACACGATTAACTTTACAGTCGGTGTATACAAACAATCTTTAGATTTCAAAACTTTCTCGTTATTTAGTTGCTTCCTCCTTTGGCCGACTCAAAGTTAACTGTATCAAGCTGAAGTCCTCAAACTATATCCAATGCTACATATTCTTTGTAAGAGCCCCACCGTTTATTCATCGTTGCCCCAAACACGTGATATTAACATTATGATGCTTTACATTTTACATTAACATTTAGTGAGCTGAAAGATCAAAAGATCTTGCTTTCGTTTTTCGTTGCTTCCTTTTTAATCTTTCTTTGTGTTGTGAATACTAAACTGGCAGGACTCTTTTTGTTTATTTTATACGTCCTTTAAGTTTAAGTGGGCGGCATTGTTGAACATTTATTTTCTCTTTGTTTCGCTTCTTCAACATGTTTTCGTTTTAATTGTGAATTAGGTGGTCAAAAGGGGTACATTTATTCAGAGATATTCATGTTGAATCATTTTGATCAAAATACATTGTGTAAGTATGTAATTGCATTCATTATTCAATTGGAAAACAAATTTACAGCGATGTAGGACTGCGCGCCACAATATTATACAGACCTAATATATGCAATACATAAATTGTGTTTTATATAATAAACTATTACAAGCTTATAAAACATGATCAAAGGGATACAATCCTTCCCTCTAATAAAGGCCTTTCCATGCCAGATTTGGGTGTTGGGTGATAATTTTAATAGTAAAAACGGTTAAAAACGGGACTGAAGTTCTTACAAACAAATTAACAGGGTTTCAATGTTTATTGGCGGGAAAATGTAAGAATAATTTGTTGGTATACGTACGAAATTACGTATACCAACAAATTATTCTTACTTGTTCCCACCCATAAACATTGAAACACTGTTAATTTGTTCGTAAGAACTTCAGTCCCATTTTAGTATTAAAATGATCGTTTTTTTCGAATAACATTTTTCCCCGTGTAAGAGTGTGTATAATAACTTCTGCTCCAGAGATCTTTTTTTAAATGTTCTAGCACTTTGTTATATTCCTGATTTTATACTGCTTTACGGTTGCAAGCTTAACTACCTACCAGACCTACAAATGAATTGTGATTACGTATTTGAGTAAGTAAATAAAATCCAACAAATGATATTTATCCAAACTGCAATCTAAATTCAGTTTAACACGTTATTTATTCCCCAGCTTTTTTTATAATTATTTCTGGCTTTTACCCTTCAAGGGTTTTCTAGGCCATCATTTAAAATTATGGAGAAGTGAAAGTCGAATTTAAATATTAATTTTATTTATTCCCCAGTTAATAGGTCAAAATACTATGAAGTTTGTAAACCTCTCATATTTTATCAATTAAGAAGATAATAATTTTCACAATTATTCTGGTACAAACTTAAAGCAGCCAATAAAAAATGAGAAATAATTAAGGAAATTTTGTTAATTGTTAAATTTGAAATATGAGATCGACAAAAATGACAAGATTTATTTAGGTCTGAGTAGCACAATTGGTAGGATCTGGGTTCAATTTCCAGTTGCTACCGTTAAATTTTTGTTTATCTGTGTCTTTGTCTATTTCATGTTCCATTGAGAGTTATTATTGTCTACAATAATAACTTTAACCTCTTGATGAAGACATGAAATTAATTGTATCTGTGTAGTTTTTAACACTACAACAATTAGATTATACGTTCTTGTGTAACAGCGTGATGGGTTCTCACAAGATTATGGCGAACTTAACTGTTATCATTTCCTCTCCTTTATCGTTTTTGTTCATAATGCTTGGCTCTGCGGACTAAAAACCGCATTTTTTCCACGCTCCGAAAATAACGGTAAAGAATGCGGCGCGTCATTGTATATAGGAGCATTGCGCAACTTGTTAAATTGGTAACCCTCACGGCTAATTCACGATGGTTAATTCGTAAACACCGGTTACGTACGGTGACAATGAAAACTGTGCAGACAAAGAAGCACGTAATACGTAACATTATTTCTAAGATGCAAAAATACAATGAAGTTCTAACTCTAACAATGCAGAAGTTTTTCAGTGTCATAGATCAACCCATACGCATCTCAAATCGACACGCGAAAAGATAATAAATCTTTTTTCCACCGTTCTTCATTAACAAAGTATATTATCTAGAGTCCACAAACGTTGATGTTTTTTTTAAATCAGCTATATTTTATAATTATTTGGATGAAGGCCTCCTCAAGCATATGTTCACACAAACGAAGTATTGAATTCCGTAAGTCTAAACTTATACTTTAGGGCGCACAGTTTTTACCGCGCCGTGCAAGCGGGTTTCCTACAGAGCATCGGACCATCCAAAACCAATTGACGAAATCCATTGACGGCCGGCGTAGTCCAGCGGTAGGGCGTTGGACTCCCATTCCGAAGGTCGCGTATAAAATAAATGTTATTAAATTAATTGATATTAATTATTTAAAATAATATATAGTATATTTGTTCCAGTGTCGAAGATACTCTTAGTATCGCCCTGATATAAGACCACCATTCATAATTGAAACGTTGCTTGAAATGGCTTTAGCCGTATTTATTGACTTGATCTGAATAGCCAGGTACTTCCCCACCTTCCTCTTCAACGTCTCCTTCCCTTCCCCACTTACCTTCAGCCTCATAACATACCCCAATTGGGGATGCCATAGTCTCACTGGCTCCAGCCGGGAGCAGTTGGGACTCTTGTGAAGTTTCACTATAAAAAAAATTATAAAAAAAAATGTTACCCTATTCTCTGTGTTGGTTTTGAGTGAGATTTATTCCATGCCACACATAAGAGTTTTTGTATTCGACGTTCAAAAGAGATAAAACGAAAAGCTGCACTTCCTTGAATATTATTAATATATATTTGTTTAAATACAGAATAAAATTTACTAATGTAAATGTAATTTGATAACCATCAGAGCCCTTTGAGCCCCATCAGAGTGATTTTTTTCACAAAAATGGTGCTATACAAATCATACGAATATTATTATTAAATGAGAAACTAGACTACCAGTTCAGATTCAATGCGCTTTCTCCTATTTCCGAGAAAATGCTTAATAAAATATGTTTTTTAAATATGTGTGAGGCTGCTATATATTTTTTCTTTAATAATAGTTAACCTTCGTGCATATGAGTAAATTAAAATCACAAAAAAGTAGTGTTTCATGCATTATTTGCAGATAATATTCGGCTGATTGGTTTGGTGTGTATAAAAACAGAATGAATCATAGAATTACCTCTTCACTTGTATCACCGACCTCTGAGTGTTGTTTATTTTATACCTGTCTTCTTTCCTATGGGCAAGTGCCTGAATAAACACAAAGGTAACTAATTACCTCATAATTGAGTAATTATTTGACCGCTCATAGAAAACTGACGATTAATCATAATTCGTAATACTCACTTGCCTATGATGAACTCTAGCAATTCCATTATATCGCTGTTTTAACATGTTTTTGTGGTTGTTAGTTACCGTGGTAAAACATCAAAATTATTTCACATTAACCACTCTTTATTTCCGCATCTATTTGCCTACTTGTTATCACATTATTTGGTTTGAATTAAAAAGTATAAAAACAATCATAAGCATAATTAAATCCTTCCCTCCGGCATTGTCGTCAAGTAGCCATCATCAGGAGCATTTTTGTTGTTTATTTTTGCAATTATGGACACTGTAACGTTGTCCGAAACGTAGGCAAAGAAGGAGTTAGCGCAACACGACATAAAAT
Organism: Limnephilus auricula; assembly: GCA_951813805.1. Lineage (NCBI taxonomy): Eukaryota > Metazoa > Arthropoda > Insecta > Trichoptera > Limnephilidae > Limnephilus > Limnephilus auricula. Next base: position 22,884,041 of record OX638390.1, on the reverse strand, counting down.
TCCAAAAATAAACAACAAAAATACTTTTGATCGTGAAAATCTTAAATCATATTTTACCATCAGGAGCAATTAATATTTAATAGTTAACTATGTATTTTAATGAAAAAAATAATTTAAAAATAATATAAACAGAATTAAATTGAATATCTCCATCAGGCCAATCACTAGAACTAACTCAGAGATTTACTCAGTTAGTGAATAAATCATTCATTTAAACTGCTACAATCTGGTGTTGAATCGAATGTACAGTTCCCATTGAATTTAGTTATGACGATACTTATCTAAATACTCTTGTAAGACTGATAGATATCTTATAGTCAGTTAATTGGAAAAAAGATACTTATTTTCTTGACGACCAACATCAACTTGCTTCTAATTTGAACAAATTTGATGAGCACCTAGTTATGTAAGTGTATATATGAAAATGGAAGAAGTGAGATTCTTGAGATATCTATGTATATAATAATGCAAGAAGAAGAATAAGAAAAGGACGCATGCGATGATATGTCTGTTTGAAGCAGACGAACGAATCAATAATAATGGGACGGCTCGTGACTTATGGGTATGCTAGAATGCTAATATTAAAAAATGACATTACTGATGTTGTAGCCGAAAGAGATTATTTTTATTTCGAAAATCGGATTTTTGTATGAAGATTTTCAGGATATTTCAGTGTGGCCGTGTACACACAGATTTCCAGAATCTCTTCAATCTTCAAAAACCGATATTTCGATTTTTTTATTTTTTTAAATGTTATTATTCCAGCATTCCAGCAGTTGTTAGTAGTTGAGCATTTTACACGATAATTTTTTTCGTTTTGGTTGTCTTTTTATATTATAGATTCGAACTGAAAATGGGACGTGTTATACCTATATCGGTACCGATTTTCGTACTTTTTAAGATGGCGGACAGTATTTGACACCTTTCATATTTAAAACCTTGATGAAATAAAACTGTAGATAATAGGTACCTATATGTGTTTATTACTAATTATGAACTTGTATTAGATTAGGTAGATACTATTCGGTATTATGAATTTCGCATGTATTTTTGATGATTTTTTAACAGATGCTTTCAAGTGATCTTTGGTTATGTTCGAGATGTTGCCATTTTTTTAACGTTTTGGTAAAATATTATTTTTTTTTCCCAGAATATTATTTTTTCTCTAATGGCAACTATCTGCATAAAATTGGAAGTATGATAATAATGATCGTTAACGCAAATATTGTTCACGTGGGTTCCGATATAGTTTTGAAAAGCGTCCAATAAGTTGAATCGCGTCATGTCAAGAGTCTGAAAAATCGAAGAGTTAATGGATGATGATTGTATGAACGTCGATATTGCAAGGAATGGCATTCCACAATCTCTGCCCAACCTGCAGATAATTGTCCTGATAGCGATGGGCATCTCAAGATGAATGGCCGGAGAGCCTTTTTCATACAACACCTCATTTTTTATTTGAGGTCAAAAAGCTTAACAAAAATGAATAAAAAAAATTTAAATCAAACGATATAACAAATATTAAGAACGGTGGGATTTGATTTATTTGTGTTTTTAATTATATAATGTAGGCCAATAAATAACTGTGCCTTACTTACCATACATAATGTTGCCTTACCTACTATATAAATGTGAAATAAAAATTATTAGTAATCGTAGAAAAGGCATTTTAAAGAGCTTATAAACAATTTAATTGCGAATGCTCTACGTTACCCAATTTTTTATCGTGTTTAAATTTAAAATTCCGCCCCCAACAAATGCTTAATTTACTTATGCTTCATTTTTAATTTTAAATTTTATTTTATAATTATAAAAGGTTGGGTAAAACAATTTTTTAAATAACTATCATTAATTAACAAAAAATTGTCGTGTTTACCTTAATTTTTTTTGATGAGCTGTTTTTTTTTATTTGATACTACAATAAATAAAACAGCTTAAATTTTTAGTAGATATTTACTGTACCTTTTGATTTTTGATTAAAAAAATATAAATATCTAAATTTAAGTTTTGCATGAAAAATAGCCCGCAGGCGTTCCTCCTTAATAAGAAGGCATACATAAATGCTTTCACGACAGACAATCTGCTTAGAAATGCTAAAAGGCTAAAAACATAGTAAAAAGGTACAGGGAAATTGGTAATATCACTCACTTACCACTCACCCTTTGTAAATTTATGGGCGTTAGATATTCGACACCTGTTTATAAAGATAAGCCTGTGCTATGTATGGACGATCGTCCTCTTTATAGCTCCACTAAATCAAAAGGCAAACGCGCTACTCAACGAACATTGGATTCATTACCCCCAAGACAAGAACAACATTCGCTGAACATCAATATTCTGGTTCGTCGCCTCTCAAATGCTCAACGCAATGAAGACCGACGTCAGGTCGTCCAGTAGTTTGTCCCAATTTGCTGTTGGTGTTCAGAGATATTTTAAAGGGGACGATTTTTTTAAAGAGTGTATTATAGCTCCTAAAAACAGAATTTATCTCACTTCTTTATTATTATTTCGTATTTTATTTATTTTTTTTAATTGTAGATACTTATAATTTTTTATTGTGATGATTATTTTATCGTACGATATGAGTTGATTTGTGTTATTCTTGACCTATGTATCTATATAACAATTATCGGTACCACAATATGACCTTTGCCTAATTTGGTGACCGAGAAAATATAATTATTGTATAACGGGGAAATTATCAATGAATAAAGGGGAAAAAGCGAGCTGTGTTTAATTTGGCAACCGATAAAATATAATAATTGCGTAAAGAGAAAATTATCAATGAATTAGAGAAAAAAATATTATGGGACATACCTGAGGCCTCAAGGTGCCAGATCTGGCATGAGGGATGGAGGGTTGCTGGTAGTAGCTGTTGGAGGTGAGGGTATGTCTATACTTGCTATGACCGTAGACGCTCTCCATAGTTGTCGTTTTATTGTCACTCTTCACTTAACACTTAACCCGAGTACATTACCGTTCAAACAAGTTCACACACTTTCAAAAGGTTCCCATAATATAACGAGTTCAAATACGTAAAATTTTGTTTTTAAAGTAAACTTTTGATTAGTAATAAAACTTCACTAAATTATCCATTATGCGTCACAAGCAACTTTCACAGTTAAAAATAACATTAGTAAATTTTGTGGTTGACTGTTTTAATTGTTTCTGCGAAACCTTTACATTGTAAACAAGCTCTTTTCTTAAACAAAGTCATTTAAAGTTTTAGTAATTATAATTTGTATTTATAAAATAAAATATTTTTTTTAAGACCACGTGCGATTATAACAATATTTGTTAAAATAAAAATACCAAAATGAAGAGGCAATTCGCATCGGGACGTAACGTCCGTACTTCCGATCGCCCGATTATACTGAGAAAGATTTCAACGCAGTGGTAAACCAGCAACTCAGCTGCGGTACCGAGCGCTTCAAGCTCGACAGTGATCCACCGCGGCACTTCACTAAAAAGCCTTTAAATCAAGCCTTAATACAGAATACCGCAAAGAGTTATAATGACGTAAAGAGTTTTACCTTTTGGTGAGGTGTGTTTATTTTATATGATAGCGTTAATTAACCGGTTCTTCGCGATCGTAACGTCAAGTGTTTCATAACTTGGAATGCCAGTTACGCGTAACACCAATGTCAATGTCACCTTGTTCTACTAACCGCCACTTATTTAAGATCCCTCAAAGGATTCGAGGAACAGATAAGGATTTATATTAATTGGATTCATATTTTATTCTTCTGGTCATTTTTAAAAATCGTACCTATACAAAATATCTTGCGCGATCGGTGGTCTCCATCTGTTGTGCCAACAATGGATTTTTTGCAAGACTTTATTGCAGTCTTAGTCTTACTGTGTTGCGGTTTTCGTTTAATGTAATTTTGAATAACAATAACAGACATCATTCATTTATGGCGTAAAAAATGAACGCTGTATTGCTTGCTGCAATTTTCTGTTTTAAATAATTGGACGCAATATTTGTATCACACTGATTCCTTAAAACAACAATTCATCCTAACGATCACGCTCTTTTAAATGAGGTTGGCTAACCTTAAATCATTGTTGAATTTTATAGTATTATTAAAGCACGTAAAATAATGTATAGATACACAACACACAAAAGTGTTCTTTAAACTCGATATGAAAGTATGAAATTTAAAAAATTTAAATCAATTGTGAGTTACTTTCGGGGAAAATTAATTGAATAGAAAAGCTTTGGATAGTAAATATCAAGATCCATTGTATTTTTTCAAAACCGCATAAATATTTTCTGATAAGCACTATCGATATGTTTTTTTTTTCAAGAGGTTTTCTCAGTGTCAATGTTTTTGGAAGGAAACAACTCTACTAATAGCTCTATAAATTAATGGCGCAATGGACCTCTTAGCCCAATCTTGTATCGAAATTTTCCATAGGTCTTAGATATTTCTCTCATGAGCTAAATACATACTTGTTGCTGACCAACAAAACATATACATACAGTTGTTATTTTTTTTTTCATTAATTAATTTACGAGTACTGGAACCACACCAAGAAAGCTACTCGAAAGCCAATAATATCCATCAAATATCTCGCATACACATGAAAAAAATACAAATAAAATTCTAACCACGAACCGTTTAATGCATAGTACATCCTAGCGACTGACCTCCGCGAGTTCAAATCGAGTCATTGTTGACAAATTAGGTATAAGAAACATTATTCTTCTTTTTGATGAAAATACATCGCGGCAAGCTCTAAAAAACAACGCGAAAGGTATAGTGTCACGAAACACGTGCGCTACGCTCAGAGGCTCGAGCGCGAATGAGCGCGGAAGCTCCGGACAAGCAAGGGTTAGATTCACAACATAACAACATTAGCTAGTAAAAAGAAATTCCTCACGCAAAAGTGTCAAAGTAGTGCTGTTGTAAATCTTGACAAGTGTTCGTTAAAATGTTCCTTTTCACATATTTATTATATCAGTAAATTTTGACACTCCGTTTAACGTAAGGCTGGTGGGGAATATTCGTTTCAGATTCATCAATAATTGTTTTACGACATTAAAAAGAAATGCAGGTAACTTAATATTTAGGTACGTATTTAAAAATAATATTCAGATATAGGTACAAATTCATAATACGTAATTTTTTATGGCGCGCAGGAAGCAGCCGTATAAATATTTTTGTTATCAATGATCTCTATCGTAATTACCGTCTTGAAAATCATAGTTTATGTTCCACTTTGTGAAAAAAAATTATGTTTTCAATATTGTGTAATTTGTGCAACTTAAGATATGTTTTCATTTTTGTTCAGGTGGACGGTTACAGCATACAGTGGCGAGGTATTTCAAGACTAAACAAGACAATGGAAACGTAGTTAACGCTTTGTTTTTATTATTATTTGAACTTGGACTTGAGGCGATTTGAAGATTGCGCTAGCCAAGCCATGCTGAACAAATCAAGTAATAATGCTTTTGACTATGTAATATTGGCCACAAGTAAAAAGACAATTCCTTAACTACTACGTTTACTTCTTCGAAAAATACTGCTAGACCACTTTTGAAAGATGCATGGTAAAGCTAGTTAAACAAGAGCCAGAATTCAACAATAAAAATCTTTGAAATATACTGTTCAATGAAAAGGTGTAAAAAAATTTAAAAGCACCACTTACGTGGTATTAGAAATAAAATGCCCTTTTTGATGAGTGGGTTGAAGCTAAATGTAACAAAATGCTAGTTTAGTCGATGCCCCTTTCTGATTATGGAATCACAGCCCGCAGCGGTGGTGTTTTAATGGTCGACCAGGTATGATTAAACGCTCCTAATTGGATTCCTTTCATCTTCTCCTGTTTCTTTTTCCCCTCCCCTTTCTTCTTTACAGGAACAGTTTTATCCTTTCACGGAACCCGTCAAGAATCAGTTGAATCTACAACTTATCATTTCACGTTAGAAGGCCAATGATTGGCTCGAATCGTGGAAGTCAATTGGATTCCAGGAAGATTCTCATGTTATGCAAGCACGAATTTTTCGTGCCAACCTAAATCGAAATAAGGAAGATACGAATCATAAGAAATACTAATTTGGACTTTTGAAAATTACTGACCCTTGTCAGAACTTTTCTCTTTAATATTAGATAATAGTAATAAAAATGAAAAAAACCACACCTTTTGTGTTCGAATAGGGTAAGACTATGTTTTTGGTTGAAACCAACCGCTTTCGGACAGACCGTGCCTTCGTCAGAATGAATGTTTACCGTCTTACTCATAATCACAAAATAAGATAATACTGCGATAATATGAACGGGTTAAGCGAAATTGTTACTCATAATGTTTCGACATTTGCGCGCATGCGTATTGCTAAACCTGGCGGTGATACGACGGTATTAGCAGCTGTCAAAATTTAACCCACCCGAAGACCAGGATTATGGCAGTATTGCGGCCGTATTAACTTCCGAAATGGTTTTGACTGGAGCTTTGGCTAATTATTAAGCGTATTCGAGCACCACGGGCACGGAAAATGTATAAAAAGCGGTACGACCCATTTGCGGCACGGACGGAAGGTGATTTTAGATATAAATGTAGGTTTACCAAAGTAAATATGAGACGTTTGATAGATATATTTGGTATTAAAACCTTTTCAACCTCATCCCAATTCTTATTAAGCATACGCCTTTTCGTCTCCACAGTTGTAATGATAACGTTGTCCATTTTCAGTATATTGACAAACAAACATAACTTAATTAAACCAATCCAAACATAAACAGCAAACTAATCTCGTTGAATATTTTGACATATGAATAAAAGTGAAGTTGGCAACATGCCGCGAAATGCCAAAATAACCGCGTTTTTCAGGTTTGGAACGGAGTGTTGCTACCGTAAAAAAATCATAACCAATTTATGATTACTCTCCCCTGTATAGCTAATACGACGCTGTATCATCGTATTAGAGAATCATTATGAGTAAGACGGTAAGTGTCCATAACAGGTGGTTTATTAATATAATCATAACACCAATTCTAATATAAAATATATTCTTATGAAAATATTATTTTTAATTCAAATATGAAAATGAACAAGACACAGAAAAATAATAGACTCGAACCCAGATCTCATGTCTTACCAGGACGGGCGCTCTAACCAATTCAGTCATTGCGATGTATCACGAGACTGTCGAATTTGTGAACTTCATATTTAAAATTTCAGAATTAACAATATTATCTTCGACTAATGTTTTTTTCCATATTATTGGCAGCTACCTTTTTTATTGGAAACAAGTATTCAAAGAATGTATTTGTTACCTAGATAGTGTCTCGGACAAATATATCCGATTTTATTTTTATAGAACTTTTTTTTTTATAGAATTGACTTTTTATAAAAGTCTAAATGTCTTTTCTGTGTCTTGTTCATTTTTCATATTTTAATTTAGATTATTATTGTTGTCTTCTTCTTCAATGATATATTACATTGATGGGAATAACCTTCAAAAGTTAAAAATAGAGTTTTTCTTATAAAAAAAAAACAATATTATTTATTTTTAATTTTAACTTAATGAGTTAAACCTCTTTTTTTTACGCACCAGATTTTCAGGTCCGGATTTAGTTTTTCCCATGGGAAAAACTAAACCCTTTCATACACTTTTCCATATAAATGATCATTTAGTAAATCCACATTATGCAAGTGTATTATATAAGTATAATTAATACAAAACAATACAAGAACAACATGTTAATTTACCAAACTATTAAATGGGAATATAATTCACCTACTCCAGATATTTTCATATCAGAGGGTTCGGCTCGGTGTAATTCCTAATTTGACCAAAAAATCCTACTGATTCGTCAATATAAATATTTTAATTAATGAAGACAATATTTGCGAAACTCAATCGAAAACCTGAAACCGAAAAATCAGAAAAATACACGGTCACATCTGGGACATATCTGGGACACCTGGTCCCAAATAAGATGTCTTTTTCAGATTTTTTTGTTTCAAATTTTTGGTTGAGTTTCGCTTATATTGTCTTCATTAATTAAAATAATATTATTCTTATGAATAATATTGACGGGTTTGTAATTGCTCTATATTGATAATTATTCTCACCAAGAAATGAAAAGGGTGTTAAATGAGGCTAACAGAGGTTAGTCTAGTTTCCAAAATAAAATTATTTGTAAATATCTCGGTAGGTAGGTTAAATACTTTGAGTTAAATTTAGGATCGCAACAAGATAGATCACCCGATTAAAATTTGGGTGGCACGTACCTTTATTAGGTAGGATCTACTCATTTGCTATTATCCGAGTGGCTGTGTATTTTTTTAAGTACATATATTAATTCGTAGGGTCAATTTACTAATAAAGCAAACCAATTAAGTCAAGGCTACAAAGGGGAGGCCACAGCTAACGTCCAGCGAGAATATATTATTGACTTGTGATTAGAACCTTCAGATTCACACCGCAATGCTAGACAGCACAATACTCATATTAATTAATTCATTTTATTTATTTACTAAAAACCAACATGCTAAAAGTAAATTTAATAATTGCGTAGTTTCGAAGAATAGACTAAGCATTTTACACGTAGGCAATATTGAATAAGGACACAATATGGTTCCCTTCAATAAAATATCTAATCTATTTGCGCGAGGCGATACAATGACACTGTTTAGGCATTCATTTAGCGGGTTAAACTCAAATGTCCAATAGACCTTAATTGTTGGTAAAATATGACAACCTTCCCAAACACATTAGTTTATTTATACTCGATATCTGGAAATGGATAGTACAAGCAGAAAACTGGTGATTCTACAAGTAAACAAAAAAAAAAAATATTCTGGCTCATCACCTCAAAAAAGATGCAGGGGCAAACACATTACGCAATCACAAAACCAAAGCCAAGCAAATAGATATATTAAATATAAGGTAATTCTAATTTGTAATTAATTACAAATTAGAATTATAATTAATTAATTATAATTAGTAATTAATTAATTATAATTAATTATTAATTATACCTTTAATAATTAATTTAATAATTAATTAGGGTAATTCTTCCTTTGGATAAAAAAGCTCTGAATTTTTAACAGTAAAGTTTTGCAGTAATCAAACTCCCACACAGTATCAAACGAATTCAATAAAAAAATAATTACATTAAGGACATCAAATCATGGTTTAAGGCACTATCGGAAAAAATAAAGCTATTTATTTTTAAAATATTGGACTAATGGTGACTAAAACGTAGTAAAAGCCATTTCCAGAAAGGTTTCAAGGCTTATTGATGGTAGGTATTTTACAAGAGCGATTTTGATAACCATCACGCCGTTTCCCCGCAGGGGTAGGCAGAGAGGACGGACCGCCAAACAACTCGGTCTTGGCACACACTCCTTGCCTCATTCACTTTCATACATCTTCTCATATGTTGCTATGGTAGTTATTATAATACATTTTTTTTGCTTTATATAATATATAAATAGTTTGAAATAGCTGAACAAACCACGTAGAAGAATTAAGTTATATGCTCATATTTAGTTTTTTTCTGGAAACGTCTGAGTAGTGTGTTTTAAAAATGTCTTTAAATTTAGTTTGTCACAGATTAGGTTAGGTACTTAACATTGAAGTTTTCACTGAAAGAGCGGGGTTTTTGTCACGTTTATCTAAATCTAGAGCCAATTCGAAATCAAAACTATGTCATAAGTAATTTTTAAAAAATCAACCCTTAGTTTTAAATATTGTTTTTGTAAAAAAAAACTACCTTCATCTTCAGGGTTTACTCAAAACGTTTAAGTTAAAACGTAAGTACACCCTGGAGAAGTAAGCATTGCTTACGAAACACGTTGGTTTTTTAAACAGTAAAAATGTTTTTGTTTTTTTAAAGAAAGACAAATATTCCTAGGTTACGAATAACCTGACAATATTTGAAAATCTCCTACTACCACCACAGTAAGCGGAAGATATTTCTTGTGTTGTGATGGAGGACTTAGCCAGCCGAGGGATCGAACACGGGACGCCTGGCTGGGACCCAAACGCGATGCCCACTCAACCACTGACCAACTGGTTTAAACCAAGTGTTGATTATTTTGTCATTCAAATGATGCCGACATAAGTTTGCTCTGTTAAGACAAGTTTAAGTACACCCTCTTTCAAATTCCACAAAAAATTATTCCCATATCCATTATTTTATTCACCTTGTAAAGAGTGTACCTAAAAGGTCATTCCAAATTGAACTTTAAATGAATTCTGATTTATTTTCTATTCTTACTTTCTCTCGTAGATATGGAAATGCCATATCATAATGGAAATTCTTAGACGTAGTACGTAATGTAACATATGTATTGGGTTATATTATAACCTTCTACAATTCACTCTTGTTTTTCTTTATCGTGACACCACTTGGTCCCATCAAATTTATGGCTTTAAAGTGTCACACACGTTCTTCTGTGACACTATTATTCTCTTTATTCAAAGATGGCTTCCATTGGAGGCCAATCAGTGTTCTGTTTAATGTGAAATACTCTTTTTGTTATTCTGTGCTCCCTTTGTCCTCAGATGTAACACGTTTGAATCTGACGTGCATGTACCACAGTTGAATCATTACAATAGAACCCGTGTTGATAAAAAGCAAGGAACAATCAAGGTACACAAATAGTTACGTGTTCCTAACACAGATTTAGTGCAAAAAAAAACTTGTTAAGTTTAGCTCAGGTATATTCAAGTCAATAATAAGGTAATTCATTGAGAACTATGTGTAGTAGATACATAGTATGAACACGGAGAAAATGTTATTCGAAAAAACGATAATTTTAGTAGTAAAAACGGTTAAAAACGGGACTGAAGTTCTTACGAACAAATTAACAGTGTTTCAATGTTTACTGGCGGGAAAATGTAAGAATAACTTGTCGGTATACGTACGAAATTACATATACCAACAAATTATTCTTACATGTTCCCGCCAATAAATATTGAAACACTGTTAATTTGTTCGTAAGAACTTCAGTCCCGTTTTTAACCGTGTTTACTCTTAAAATGATCGTTTTTTCGAATTACATTTTTTTCCGTGAAGGGTATTGGAAAAGGAAATGAAACAAAAATAAATACAAATCTTTAAACAAAATACGATTACATCTGATATTGTTTGGTAACTTATATAAATAAAAATGATTAAATCAACAATAAAACGTAAAAAGCTAGCAAAATAAATTAAAAATATAAATAAATATTAAAACATTAATAGTGAAATATGCATGTGTGCCTCGATTAGGAGATTGCAATGTTTAAAAAAGCTTTTCAACTTATTTAATCCAAAAAGGAAAAGCCTTCACAAACACCGTAAGTATTACACATAACTCTTTTACAATATAAAATGTAAATTATATAAAAAGATATGACGAAAATAGCATGCAATTTGTCTAAGTAACCTTAAAGACAAATATGGATCTCTCTTACATAGGTAGAGTAAAATATATATAATCTAATGTAATAATATAGTAATATTGTATCTACACACAATTTTTAGATACTGATTGTATAAAGACAGAGGTTTTATAGAGGGTGAAAATAAATAAAAAAAAATTATCACGAGTTTGCCAAATTCTGTTTTTATACCCTGTTAAATAACGAGGAGAAAACAAACTTTTTAAATATTCTCGTAAAGCATGAACAGTATCTGATGCGTGTTTTGTGTAATTTGTATGTCGAAGGACCTTGAAATGTGTGTGTGACCACTGCACAAGTAGAAAAATATTCACATATAAAGGAGAGCATAAAAGGACTTACTGAAACTGTGGCACTTTCTTCTCTTTGCTGGTTTAACATGCACTTTATTTTGTTGCGGTATGTTTCTTCTTAGAGCGGTAGATGCGGAATAGGAATGCGGATGCTGAGATGCTTGCGCGGTGATGGTCGATGATTGACTGATTGTGGGTAATAGGAAAAAAGTGTTATGGCTATAAGGAAGGGTAGGAAGGAAATGTGACAATGCCAACTACAAGTATAGCACTTCATGTATGTGTATAGGTTCGTATAGATGTATGTATGTAAGTGTAGCTGTTTTAATGCCCAACCAGTATCTATAATTTAAAAGTCATTATTTTAAGTAAGTCCCGTTGTATATGACATGGTCCATCCTATTGATGTGTTAAAAAGCAGCACGTCTAATTTAATAAAAATATCATCACGGCATAATAACCCAAAACTAAATCACGATAATAGTTTTGGCTGCTATATTTGTAAATGATTACAAAGATCTAACGAATTTATTTGCAACCAAGTTGAAATCTCAAATAAGCATATCCGATTTTTATTTATTTTTATGCTTATTGCGACCATTACCTTTTTATTATATTTATTTTTTTGTGTAATGTTCTGTTTCATGTTTTGTTTAGATTTATTAGTATTATCTTCTTCCTCAATGCTATTAAATTGATGGGAAGATCCTTCAAAAGCTATTAAAAAAGTTGGTATAATTTTTTTTTATAAAATATCTTTTAAAAATTATAAAAACATTGATAATATTAAGGCCTTCTAAAAAAATCGCTACAACGCAATATTACAATAATTAGAAATGGTCCATAAATTATATTAAATTTAACACTGAACATAATTTATTATGAATATAAATTATTGAATATATTTTTTTATATTGCTTTCTAGAAGGTAAAAGCTATGTAGGTATGTTTTTAATTTTTGATGCGTTTCAACTTGCGGCAATAAATGACTTAATCAGTAAACTTCGGAGCGGCATTGATGGAGGAAATTATATATTATCTATACTAGTTGACCTTCAAAAAGCCTTTGATACAGTAAGCCATGATATACTTCTCAAGAAACTTGAGAAAATTGGTGTAGTTGGTCCTGCTCTTAATCTATTCAAATCATATCTTAGCAATAGAAAGCAATTCGTTAGCATTAACAATCATAATAGCAAGCATCTTCCAATAAACTATGGAGTTCCGCAAGGATCCATACTAGGACCATTACTGTTCCAAATTTACATCAATGATATTTCGCAATTAGACATAAATGGTGAAATTTTTCTGTATGCGGATGACACTGCAATATTCAACTGGAGTAAAGACCTAAACATCTTACTAGAAAATGCACAAAGTGACCTAGAAAAAATTTGCAGTTGGCTCCAATCAAATATCCTAACAATGAACATAAAAAAAAACAGGATACATGGTTTTAAGCTCAACCCGTAAGATAATTCCTCCTCACGTACCCTTAAAAATTGAAAAGGATGATTTGCAAATCCCGATAAAGGAAAAATATCTTGGGCTGTGCATCGATAAGCATCTAACTTTTAAAAACCATATCCAAGATAAAAATAAAATCACACCCTTAATCAACGTTTTTAGCCGATTATCTTATCTATTACCAATTAAATTTAAAAAAAATTATATTATAGTCTCGTACACTCACATTTAAATTACTTAATTGAAATCTGGGGAAATGCGTATGAAACATACATTAACGAATTACAGATAATTCAAAATAAACTAATCAAAAAACTATTTCACTACGAATCCAAAACATCAACAAAAAAACTATATTTGGAAACCAAACTGTTAACATTAAGAAAACTATATGAATACAATATATGTCTCCTTATATACAAAATAAATAATAAACTCATTCATACAAACACAGAATTCATAAAAACGTCCCAAGTACACAAACATTTTACACGACAACACGATAACATAAATTTAAACACTATTCATACTAACTACGGTAAGCAATCTATCAGTTATGAGGGGGGCAATTTATATAATTGCCTTCCAGTTGATATTAAAAACGAAAAAAGTGTCTGTAAATTTTAAAAAAAATTATTCATTTTTATTTACAAAAAACAATGTAGTGAAAATGAATAATATTGAAAGTGAATGAATAGTATTGTAATATATTGTATGATAATATGTTGTATGATAATATAATGTTATGCAAATTCTAGTTAAGTAAGTGAAAATGTTATTTTCTTTTTTCTGGAATAAAAAAAACTAAAAATAAACTTAACGTAAACATTCACTGTCAAACATGTATAATTTATCGGAAAATATTATTTGAGAAAAAAGTGCTGCTAACTCAATTTACGTAAATAATTACAAAATTATAAAAACACACCGACATAGCTTCTTCTTTCGAGAACATGTTTGTGTTTTTAAATTACAATTTCGTGAATATTTGGATGCAGAAAAATGTTTTCTCCCGAAACCCCTTTACGAGCGATTTCTGTAGGTGATGGTGTAGGTAGATGAGAGTTTACGGCAGTTATTCCATTCGCACGTTTCGCATTCTCATGCCATGAGATACAATACATTGTATCGTAAGTGTGTGTTATCTTATTTAGAGCGGGACAGAATGACAGACAATGAAATACGTAAACGTTCTGAGTGTGGTGTAAAGTCTAGCCTCTTAAATAACCATAGTAATTATTTAATACAAATTAGAGAAACTTTGAATTGGGGACAGGGTTTAATAGTTAAATATTTAATAAAATTCGATCGATCGTCAAGCCATCATAATTATTGTAAAAATTTAATTCATGGTTGCGATCATTTTTTTTTAATTATTCAACGACTTTTTTGGCAAATTTTGTAGCACAACTTATTGAATAGATTTTCTTGAGTTTTTTCCATTAATTTGCTATCAAATATATCCCAAAAAACATAACTACCTATAATGTCGAACAAACTAACCACACAATCCATATATAAATAATTATAAAATATATACAAGAAATTTAATTACTTATAATACAAATATTTGACGACAAACCTAATATAAACACTCTATAATTTTCCAAGAGAACATATTATTTTTATAATTTTTTGTCTCTGGTTACCACATAGATTATAGAAACAAGGGAAATGAATAAAAAGTAAAACTAGTGTAAGTACGATACCGCACTCATATTCAGTGTCGCCAACCTTATTCATTCATACTTCTGCAAAACCACACCAACACCCAGCGTCGCCTCGCCTTTATTTCTACTTACTCATTAAAAGCATAACTATGATTGGCACCGTTGCTTTGAGAGTGCGTACTGTGTAGTCTTAGCTCAGCAACAGTCACTACGCTTAAACACCTTATCTCCCTTTGTTCTACATATTATCTATGGGTAACTAGTTACTTTGTGTAGGAATATTATATCATAAAGTGGAATCCCTAATCCTCAGATCACGAGAATTGTTCCTCTCCCCTGTGAATGGTATCCATGATCCTCTGATAGGCGGCGCTGCCCATGTCCTTGAGGCCGGAGAGCCAGCCGGGGGCGGGCCCGGCGCTCTCCTCATCCAGGGCGGGGGCGGCACCCTCCAGAGATCGTCCAAAGAAGTAATCATCGTAGGTCGTGTCGTAGTCGGGCTGGATGGGGTTGAACTTGGCGTAGTAGATGGCGGCCAGGGCGGAGTAGAGAAGCAGGGCGGCTGTCGCGAGCTGGAATTGATGACAAGGGAAATATTAAAATGTTGGTCCTGCTACTGCTAAAAACACATTTCTGTTTCTTGTTTCTTGTCATTTATGATAAAAAGAGAGATTTATCAACCAATTTAACATAGTTATTAATGCAAAGGCACCAAGTCGTATAACCACTGGAGCGACAGAGCCATTTAAAACTTTTTCCTTGGACTGCTAAAGGAAATTTTTCCGCCCAAATTAAAAAAATCATACCTCCGAATTTGAATATGGAGACATACAAACTGATTGTAGTTCTATATAGCCAATGAATTCACCTATCTTTTGTTTATTATCGCATATTCGTAGGATTTATAAAAAAATATTATTAAATCGTTAACTTAAACCATTTTAAAGAACCTACAGAATATTTATTTCGTTATATTTTGAATGGACAATATATTATATAATCGTTTTAAGAAAAAAAATTGCCACATTTTGACAACAATCCGTAGTTGTGGAAATAGTGCCATATTGTGGCAAAAAGCGCTCCAGTGGATAAAGGATGACTTGCTGCACAATCAAAAACACGTTCAAATGATATGGCATAGCTTTTGCAACTATGAAAACAACAACAACTACTACACACACTTCACAAATTCTTTAATAATATTTTTTACATTCCAAAAGGTAAGCATTTGAAAAATACAATAATTGGAAGTGATCTAATTAATATTTCCCAAAGGTATTAAACTATTGTCAGAGTTTTTTTTGTAACGGATGGGTTTGTTTGTCTGATTTTATGATCACCATTACAAGGAGGCTTGTTTTTATTTTATCATTCTCTTCTAGAAATATTCTGAAGGTATATTAATTTAATGCTAATATTTTGGTGAATGTTGTTGTTCAAACAGTTCAAATATTTCCATCGGTGAAAGGTCTAAGTAAGTTAGTAGTAGATGAATATGATTTTAAAGTCTACAAAGCCCGAAAGACGAGTACGAAGATACATTTATGTGATAATTAATCCTAGTTACTAAGTCAATAAACATGAAAAACCTTACTTTTATTAATATTACAGATTTTATTACACCAATTTCGGTCGATTTTATCGGTTTCGTTTATATTGCACAATATTTGCGGAAATTAATGTCAATTTGTTAATAGTTAATACACTTTATGTTGAGAAAACAGAAAGGTTATTAAAGATTAAAACCAAACATTAACTACGGTTTAATTTATTTCCATTGAAATTCATTTAAAAATAAATAATGTTTTAATTAATAAAGACAATATAAGCGAAACTCAAAATAATTCTGAAACACAAAAAAATCAGAAAAAAATCGGGTCCCAGAAAAAAAATCGGGTCTCATCTGGGACTCGCAGATGTGACCCGATTTTTTCTGATTTTTCTGTTTCAGATTTACTTATATTGAGTTTCGCTAATAATGTCTTCAATAATTAAAATGTTACAATTTGAGTTTTACCTATTAAATTAAAAATAAAAATAAATAATGTGGTTAATAAATATTATATTAAAGTAAATTTTACTTTTATTTTTCCGAATGTTTGGTTAACTAAAACTTGCAAAGCGATGGTAAAAATGATTTATTTCATAGTTGTATATTGCGCAGTGTTGAATTCACCTTTATTAAAACATTTTGAATGAATGTTCATGACTTCGTTGTTAATAAATTGATTTTCACAGAGTTCAGAATTTGAATTGAAAAATGTAATCATTTTATATATCCACCTATCTTATTTATTTGTTAATCTTAAAATGCTGACCAAAGTAAAAAAAATGTTATTTCATAATGTTACATCTCAACGTTTAACGCAACTTTTAGAATCATGTTGTGTTTTATGTTCGATTAATTGCACGTTCAATACGAGCATTTTCGTCATAAATAATGTTGATAGCTATTGCGCTGCGTGTGTGCCATAAATATTTGCGCCCATCTCAGGCCCTAGAGCAAGCGCGCGGTGAAAATTCACGTAACGTAATAAAAATTAGCTCGCTACAGAGTACTGGAGGAAAATCGTAAAATTTAATGGTTATCGACCTTCTCCACTAATCTACTACCGACATCTCTTAGATGCATCGAGCACTAAAATGCTCCCAAGATATAAAACGAAAAGGCTGATTTTCACATATACCTATGCAAAGTACGCGGATGTAACAATATTTTAAAGTAAAATTTCAGGGCATTTGACAGGTAAATATTGTTTTTACGATATTTATTGACATAATATTTGAATACATATACATCAACGCATTGTTAATGATTGTTATCCCGAGCCATATGAGATGAGGATAGTATTTCAATCCAGGATAGCAAGCTACTACGCCGCGTACTAATTTGGCAAGATCCTAACTTACTCTCCTGGCTTGGCACAAGCTAGAGCGGTTTACAAGATGCTAAGAAATTTTAAGCCATTATCATTGCAGTGAATAAAGAACACGTCCGTCGAGAAAACGACACTATAATATTTTAATTAATGAAGATAATATTAGCGAAACTTAATTGAAAATCTGAAACAGAAAAATCAGGAAAAGATACGGATACATCTGCTTTCCAGGCCTCAGATTTTCGATTGTGTTTCGCTAATATTATCTTCATTAATTAAAATATTATAATTTGAGGTTAAAAAGTTTAAAAATAAAACACTCCACTAGCCGATCGTTTCGTTAACTTTTAAGTTTATAAGTTTCGCCTGCCACACCGAAATAAATACAATGTCAGGATCTAAGAGTATGGATATTAGAGAGACGGCATGTGAAATGTGCCCGCGCGCTCCAAGTGTGCCTTTTCGAGAATTTTACTCAAACGGCTTACGTTGGCTGCTGGTTTTTGGACGTTTAATACGTTCCGACAGCAGCCATTTTACATGGTGACAGCCAATGTCAGCCATGTGGGTAAATTCTCGAAAAGGCACACTTGGAGCGCGCGGGCACACTTCACATGCCGTCTCTATAATATCCATACTCTTAGGTCAGGATAGTAATTTCGGTGGTGGGAGAGGGGCGCTACTAGCTCAAAAATTAGAACGCCATCCTATTAAACTATCCTATTGCCTTCCTCACTAGCTTACTAGGTTACTAGCAAATAATAGCACTATGAAAATTTTAACAATGGGAAAATATTTAATTATAATATATTTTAAGTTCACGTACGAAGAGTTATTTATTCATTTTTGAATCTGATTAAAATACAAAGCACCTGCATTGATAATTTTATAGGATGATTTTACTGCGCTTTATGTAAGAAATATTCATGATTTTGATATTTTTGGATAAAGGAGAATGTTTTTACGTAATGAATTTTTATGGCCCATTTCTTTATCTTGTCGGATGATGTTCAGGGATATGTTATGTTTCAAGCCAGTCAAAAAGGAGACCTTTTTTTATTTTTTTAAAGGTAGAAGGTGCTTTATTACGGAAAACGAATTCTTTATTCTTACATTTAAAAACAAATCTTTGGTTTCATATTTCGGAAAGCACCAGAAGTTTTAAAAGTTATTTAATTTTTACTGGAAACCTACCATCAGTAAATTCGATACAACGTTTTTTTTTTTACTTCATAGATTCATAAGTACCTACGGGTTTAGTACCTTCCATCTACATACTTGGAGTCGAAATAAAAAAAATATTTAGGTAGGTGTCATCATACATGTTAAGTTAAGTAAAATACTAACATTAACTAAATTTTACATTGAAAAAACTTGGAAAGAACACTTTTCAATTTCCGCGAAATACCAATGGTGGGTTCCGAATTTTTTTTTTTACTTTCCAGATAATGTACCGATCTAATAATTTATTTATTATACAAACATCTCAAATAGGTCAAAGTTTTATTTTAATAATTTAACTTTTATCAGATATAAAGATACTTTCGTTTTACTGTTCATATAAAATAATATTTATTAATTACAACGCATTTAATAATCAGTATGATCACATGTTATTACAAATTTAAATCATATTGATGAATTTTATAACATAAAAGAATTAAAAATGTACACCTAATACACAATAACATTATAAACCACACATATTATAAACAATCGTAACTCTTAATATTTGCCGATTCATTTTTCATTACCGACTTTATATATTGTATTAAAAATTATATCTTCATCTTATTGAATTTTTTATTATAAAATAGGGGCGTCAGCATGGGTAAGCCACCAAGTGAGGCCAAAATTATCAAATTATATTGTAAATTGTTAATTATTTTACCAAATAAATAATAAATGGATTGCCGACTTTTTGAGGGAGAGGCCGATTCAGACGGTTGCTGATGGTTACACCTCTTCCTCGCACTCGATAAATGCTGGCGTCCCACAGGGATCAGTTCAGTCTCCGACTTTGTTTTGACATGTGCACCAATTCATTGCTACGCGGATGACAGTGCAGTCCATGATAGCCTTTTGTTTGACAAGCCCCCAAAGGGTGCACAAATTCCAACGGCTCGGAGGGCTTTGAAGCAAAGAATGGACGGTTACCTCGAGAGTGTTTTCTCTTGGGGTAAGAATAATCTCGTCGAATTCAATGTTTCAAAGACCCAATCATGTCTGATTACGCCTAAAAGGGATCGAAATGACAATCTAGTCTCCTTCAACGGTAGCATTCTTCCGAACAGGTCCTCCATTGATATTCTCGGTGTAACTTTAAGTGATCAGCTCAGGTAAGGGGGCTCCATCGAGGCCAGAGTTAAGTTGGCCTCTCATAAACTGGGCGTACTGTATAGGGCCCGCAGATACTTTAATAGTGCACAACTGCTAACCCTGTACAAATCGCAAGTACGCCCCACGGTTGAATTTGGCAGCCATCTCTGGTCAGGAGCCCCAATGTACCTGAAAAAAACTCTCGACTCTGTGCAGAAACAGGCGGTCCGCTTGATAGATTCTCCCGTCTTAACAAACGATTGCAATCTTTAGAGCACAGGCGTCGGCTGTGAATGCTATCCTTGTTCTACCGGTATTTCAACGGAAGATGCTCCGGTGCATAGTCGGGAAACACGCCAAACGCGCGCCCAACATATGTACACGGTTGACATTTGTCACATGAGAGCGGGACGCTTCTACGATTCGTTCTTGTGTTCAACAGCGCGGCTGTGGAACGATTTGCCAGCCTCTGTATCTCCTCCTTCACACAACATGGGTCTCTTCAAGACCCACGTTCACTCCTTCATCTCCTCAAAAAGACCCTCCTCACAGAATGTTCAAAAATGACATAGGCCCTGAGGGAATATATTTTCCTCAAGGCCTCCTGTGTGGAGTTAATGTAAAAAAAAAATCGTAATGAAACTAATTTCTACAAAAGGTTTCTTATAGAACCATGCGTTGATATAATTTGCATGAATTTTTTTTCAGTTTTTTACCGCACACGAAAAAGTGATCGTTTGAGATCGTTGACTTTTGAACCGCGGACAGGTGTACGAAAAGGTATCAATATATAAGAAATTCATATCCTTGAACTCGAGAAGATACGATGAAATAACCAGTAATGAAATTAAACTCTTCGTTTTGTGCAAAATAAACTACGGTGTCGTATTTTTATTAGCAACGGCTTATCTTGATTAAATCTGATCTTTAATTCATTAGTAAATCAATAAAAAAGCATCGGAAATGATAAAGTTAATTTAATTTAGCATTTTCTGTAGTGTCAATGACCATAACTGATATATTTTTCTAATGAATGAACTCATTTACAGTTCAATAAAGTTTCGATTGCAAGGTGAGTGCGTGCACCTTTTGAGGTTGAGATGGTAAATAAAAAAATCAGTTTTGAAAACATCTCCATTAAAAAGGGCCTTCGTCGTGGAAAAATACACAAACCTGTTTAATGAGTTATGATTTCACCTCCATTTTTCGATAATTTAATAAAATTAAGTTATATTCAATGCCATTACTAATTAAGTTAGTAGGGACCAGCTATTCTACCCTGCTTCGCCCGAGCATAAATATATTTTTTACAAATCTTTTATTCTCACCTATAAAACTTGATATAAATAATATGGTATGTCTTATTTATTAGTTACGTGGATAATTTGGAGGTCCATATCTCTTGATGTAAGTACCTTTCTTAAGAGGGTATTACCAGAGAATACCGGAAATTAGTCATTTTTAAATCAAATTCTAGATGTATTGTCTCTTTTTTATAAAAAACATAAATTTATTTTGAAACATTGTTATTTTATCTGGTACACGCAGTTTTAAAATTTAAAAAACTAAGTATATTTGCAAGATACTAAGGTTATACCATTGGTATTTGGCAGATTTATTCAATTTTCAAACGATAGATTCTATTAAACAACACAAATTTCAAATCATATAATCCATATGACAAAATAAATCAATACATAATCTATTCAACACAGTTAAAAAAAAATATTTTAGTTAAATTAAAATTATTTAAAAATAAATCCGAGAACTTGTTTTGTGACAAAAATACCTCAGTTTTTCTATTTATTTAAGGTATTACAAACTAAAATATTTCAAATTTTTTTTACAAATTTATTTTGTTTAAACATTATTGAAAAATCATAAATACTTATGATCCAAAAATACTTACAAGAAGTACACGATATTTAATAATTTATCATCGTGCGTTTTGAGCATTTTTATTGCTTACTTGAATGTAGGTATATATTAAAGCAAGTTTTGAATGAAATAAAAAGATATTAAATTTTTAATTTTAAATCTTGATACGGTGAATAATCGATCTTTCTCATTGGAACCTCCCTGTACAGTTGAAAGCATTTTTAAACTTTTATTCTCAGCCGCTGGTCAATCACGCTTAATGATATTGTGAGATAAAAATATCCTAAAATTTCTCACAGTAAAATAAGAAAATTTCATAATATCAGATTTTATAATGGCTGCTTTAGAATATTATTCCATTTTGCAGTATTTATTTTTCGTCGCAATTAAAAAAAGAAAAAACATTTTTATTGCTGGCTTTAAAATTCTCATGGAGCTTATGTCACCGATCATCAAAAAAATACGATACTAAGTTGTTATGGTGACATCTTTTTTGAGACACTGAAATACCAGATCAGATCGTAATGGAATCCAAAAACATGCAAATGTTTGTTCGTGAGATTTACGAGGGTCAAAAGTCTGAAGAAATAATCGGTTTTTTGTTTGCTAATCGAGTTTTGAAGGCGACCACCAAGCGTGAAATATGCCACTGTTGTCTGGTGTTGCCACTACTGATAGAATACCACGTTTTCCACATTAATGATACATTTTCTTGCCATTTGACAAAAACAAGATTAAAAAAATGTGCCTTTGTAACCTTGAACCCATTATTAATGCACGAAATATTGTATTTTACTTTGTTGTGGACTTTTTTAGATATGAAATTATTATATTTTTAATATTTGGAATAACTTAATGAGTAAAATGAAAATGTAATATTTAATCATTCAAAACAATATTAGCGACTCTCAAAGCGAAATTTTGAAACAGATAATCAGAAAAAGATACGGTGGCATCTTAGAATTGAACCCAGGATCTTAGCCTCGAAGGGGATCTGCTCTAACCACCAAATTAATTCGACTATTATTATAATATAAGGTTTTGCTCATTAAGTTATTAAAAAAAAATCTGTGCTGCCAGAAAAGTCAATAGATGTATCACATTAACCGCTTGGGCACATAATAATAGGAATGACATATGCCCCGCACCTGAGTTATTAAAATTAAAAAAAACCATATATTTATCCAATACACTATCTAGATTGCATTTAGTTTGGGAAGAATCTTGCAATTATACATAACGATGACATTCAATAAAAATATTCGTTTATTGTTGGTGGTTCTTAGTCGAAGTGTGAAACAGTTAAATATTATCATCGGAGGGGATGGGGAAGATTAGCTCAGTAGTTAGAGCAGAGCCTCGGTGAGGCTACAGTCCTGGGTTTCTAGGTGCGACCGTATCTTTTTCTGGAGTTTTCCGTTTCAAATTTTCGTTTGAAAGTCGCTAATATCTTCAATGATTGAAGATTACTTTATTAAATACTACCCACGTAATATTTTTTGATTCTGATTCCGCGCACGCTTGCTTACAAAATTAGAACAAAATCGATTGGTTTCCCCTGAAGTCACACACGAATGGTTCCACAAAAAAACTATCTGCCCAATGT
This sequence comes from Limnephilus auricula, assembly GCA_951813805.1. NCBI lineage: Eukaryota > Metazoa > Arthropoda > Insecta > Trichoptera > Limnephilidae > Limnephilus > Limnephilus auricula. Next base: position 22,860,522 of record OX638390.1, on the reverse strand, counting down.
CAGTAATAAATAATAACTTTTGATAAATAAAATTTCTTTATTTACCTGCTTGATGAATGTCGTCCTCGTGAAATATAGTGCAAGTCGACAGAAGGAAGGATTTCTTTGTAAGATGAACAAAGATTTATTTAAAAGGTTCAAACGTATAATTATTATAAACTTTGTTGTGTGAGGATTCTTGCGTTAGTGTTTTATTTTTATGTGATACTTCACAAGAACATCTCTGTATGTAGAATTTAAAGACAGGGTAACTATATCATCACCCGGTTGGGCAGCAATGTGAAGGGGTTGAGGTAGGGGCTGTAAGAAGGGTATTGTTTGCGGGTCTTGAAGAGGTCCGGATTATAGTTAAAGAGGAAAAATACATGTCGGTAGCTCGTCCCACATATGTACTAACACAAAACGAGTCGAATAAACGACCTGTTCTCATGATGCCAACATCAACTACTCTGAACGGGTGTTTCACGCAAGGTGCCCCGGGGAACAATGCTAGCTCCTTAGAGCTTAAAACCATTGCATGCATTATAAATTTAAAGTAAATATACCGTTAAATTTTAAATCACTGTCAACAAATTTTATCTGTAACAATTAGGTCAGTGAGGTAGTGTTTAGAGCTAGTTCCCGGCAAACTCCTTTTGTAAGAATACTTAGCACCTCGAGTGTTGAACTAAATAAATAATATGGGTGACGATTGAAAAATCACGATTCGCCAGTTTACGAAATAAGTACGCTTTATTTCTACTCTGAATCAATGCCCCCAAACCGTTATATAAGACCATTACTTACGGTAAGTAGTGTGTTAATTTATGATCGATTTATAAGTATTAAACAATCAGCCGAGAAAAACGGAACGTAATTGGCGCGACCGGAATTTGAACTACGAGATCTTTCGCTAAACGCTTCAATTACCTAGCGAGGCAACCTCTATTGCAGTGTATTGCTAGTAGCTTCCGTTTTGTATTGTATAGTTAGTTGGTCGATATTGTTTTTGCGATAAAGTCGGGTATGTAAAATTACTGCCAGTAACAAATATCAAAATTAATTATTTTACATTCAAATGAGTAAAAGTTCATTTTAGAAATCACCAATCTGAGTGTCTGGGTTTTAATTCTTAATCGTAAAAGGCCGGCTTGCACCAAAAGTTAAATTTGGTTTAAATATCAATTTAAACACATAATTTGATTTAAGTCGACTTGGCGTCTTGCACCACAATATTTAAATCGTTAAACGCGTTTAAAGAACTGTCAAAGTTAAATACCCAAAATTGGCTGTTTAGCTGAGTTAAATACGTTTAGCAAAGAAGTACTGTCATTTTTTTAAGGTTAGGATTTGAATTCTGACGATGACGAAGAAAATAGATTTTATAAGTAGATATAAAAATTGTGTTTACTAAGTATAATCAGGGAAGTAAAAACAAGAACAAATTTATTTGATATACTATTAGGTTTTCTGTAGTTCTATGAACATTTTTATTATTTGCGTTGGATAATTCGGCCCAAGATTCTTGCTTCACAACAGTTTTCTAGCTTTCTAAAATTGATTTTGATTGGTTTTGATATTGTTATTCTCATTTTGATGTTTTTTGAGAAATAAAAAAAAATTCATAAGAAATAAATAGTTAATGTGATAATACAAATAATAAATATACATTGCTTTCAAAAACTAAAATTGTTCGTCCTTCGAAAAGTTAAGAGCTCTCGCTCGGGATTTATTTATTTGGGAACTCATTTTCTGGATCAAAATAAAATAATACATTATGTAACCAAAACACAACCTCAAAATATGTTGACATTCACAACGACCATAAATGAACCAATCAGCAAAGACCATATCATAAATAAACCAATCACGCAACGACTTTAGAAGTAAAATGAAACGCCGTAACTGTTTTACCGACGCGTTAAAGACGTTTAAATAAATGGCCACTCCAATTGCGTGGTGCAAGATGCAACTAAACGCATTTAAGTTAAACGTATTTAGCGTTTTAAATTCGTTTAGTTAATTGCAATTTAAGATAAAATTACCGATAGTTGGTGCAAGTCGCCCTAAAAGGAATTATAGATTTTAAATTTTTATCTTTCTTGATTTATTTTTTCTTTTCATTACATTATTACTACTGCTATAATGTCTTTGTACTATATTATGGTGTACTTAAACTATTACAAACCTAATGTATATTAAAACTTTATCTAAAACATGCGAGCAGCACAGGTTCTCAACGATGTTCCCAAAACATCACTATTTAACCGTTTACATTACAGTTACTAATTATTATACATTCCACCACCATGTTTTACATTAGGAAATTTTTAGCATTACTTAAAATCTGTTTACCAGTACGAGCGTATAAATAAATAAATTGGCAAGAACCAGGATATTTTGTATTCATATCATGGTTGATGAGTGTTTACACATTACTTATATAAATAATTCCTGCAGATTATCCATTTCGAGAATTAAGTAATTTTGATTATGTTACCTGAAAAGCGCTCCAAAATTTGAAGGATCCTTCTGTGATGATGAATTCATAGTATCCGTCCCAAGGGTCAGAGTACCTGGACTGTTTCGTGACTTCGGTTGGTCCTTCCGTAACTGCGACTGGAGCGGGCGGCGGAGGTGGGGGTGATTCATCATGGTCATGATGATAATCAAGCACATCCTCATATACAACTCCTGGGTCCAACCCTCGTCCTGAATATTGACTGCTTTCATTGGAGGACTGCCGAATAACCGTTTGATTGAGACTGATCTTTTGACCGATTCTGTTTCCTGCGATCCTGGTATTGTTTCGCATAATCCTCCTGTTTAGTTTGGTTGAGTTTCTCGCTAAGAATTCCGACTTCTTTTGGTTGACTATCTTGAGAACGTCCGTCAAAGTCCTCATGAGGGTGAGCAACAGCTGAGGGGGGGAGAAGTAAGGTTCCTTCAATGTGGGGAATGAAGCAGTTGGTGGATGAGAATCTTCTTCGTCGTCGTAGTAGTCTTTCGCGCTGTATCTGTAAAGTAGGTACGAATAATAATTTATTACACATTAATATCGTTTGATGAGTCTGGGTTTTGGTTTTCTTAATGAAATGACGTTCGAGTGTAAACAAAATAATAAAACATTATCCCCCTTACTTATAATCGTAGAGATATAACTATTACGCGTCGTATTACGTCGTAACAGTGAAAAACTTGGCTTATTATCACTGCGTATGTATGGTTAAAACGGCTTTAAACCAGGTTTAAGGCCAACTTTACAAAACCAAAGATGAGACGGCGGATACCGCAATTATAAGTGAGGGGGAATGGGGGGGGGTCTTTTTAGGGAAAGTAAGGATAGGAAGATCTGGGGAGGAAAATGTTTGAAGGGTTGGTAGGAATCTGGGGGTCAGTGTATCCTGGAGTGACGGATGTGTGAATCCATCTTTCCTACTACGGTGCAAGGTGGGTCGAGAGAGTCCTGCTGGAGGTAAAAATGTCTCCCTCTACCGGTCACTTCAAACCCGGCAAGCTACACAGTAGGTGAGCAAACGCATCGGCACGGCACCCCTGCTAAGTACCTAAACGTAGCGAACCACTTGGGAACCACACCATATTCAAATTGCTTGCAAAGGATCCGTTGTTAAATAAGGAGTAAAAATTGTGTTTCACGAGGGAGTTTTTTTAATTTTGCCATGAAAAGCTATGAAAATGACCTCTTCTCAAGTTTGGCCTATTGACGTGTCCCGGCTGTGCACTGGTAAATAAATCGATGGCGATAGTTGGATCAATTTTCTTTTATAGTCATAGAAAAAATCAGATATTTTCAGTCATAGAAAAAAAGACAACATTCTCAACATTATTACATATTATGGTGATATACATTTTAGACACTTTAAAATCTTGTGACGTTTTATTTGGGTACATATTTAAAATTTTCATACAGGTACATTTACGTTATAAAGATTCTATATAATATGGTGACAATAAAGGATTATTTACCTTGTCATTGGTGGCCGACGAGGAACAGGGTTAGCTGTGGCAATGGGGTAGGGAGACATGGTGACAGACTGTTCTGATGGCGCACTCCGCGCTGAAATCGGCGACTGAAGTAGCAGTACAAAGCTCAGCATCATTAAATCGCTGCGTTTCAAAAGCATGATTCCTTTAGCCATGTTCATTTTTATCTAAAACGAAAGAATTCAAATTAACTTTTTTATGTCAATACCGCACAAGAGTCCCATCTGAGCCGGTGAGACTATAATACATAACAAACCCATTTGGGGTATGTTGAGAGGCTGAAGGAGAAAGAAGGAGATGGGGAAGAGGGAGGTGGGGAAGTACCTGGCTATAAAGCTATTTAAAACAACCTTTCAATTCTGAAATTATCGTCTTACACCAGGGCGATACTAAGAGTATCTTCCACTCTGGAACCTGCCGCAAATATACTTAAATTATTTTTAATTAGTTCAATTGTTTTTAATTGTGAAATAACTTAATAAAATAAAATAATTTGCGCACGCCGGGATTGAATCCGTGAATATTAGATTGCCCTCGACCACGGAGGCCGTCAAACTATACTTAAAACAATCTTATCATAATTAAGAAAAAAATCAATTCACAGCATACCTTTTTATATATTCTTCTCACTGAACAAATAAACGCCTAAATTTCAGAGAGTCGACATTGTAGAAAACACTTGCATAGAAAATTGTCACCTTGTTTACAAACTTTAAATAATGTTAATAACTGCAGCAGTAGAACCACACTTTCTTAACTTCACATTAACAAGCAAATGTGTTATTTAAATCACACTTTTATTTCGTATCAACAGAGATATAACATTTCGTAAATCATTTTATTTCAAAGCGAGTTCAAATTACTGTTGCATTTGTATACGCGGGTTTTTGTTTTTGTTCACCAGGTTCTGAAATACGTCTGTCATTCTAGCAAAGCGTCTCGCTGAAGATTTGTGAGGAAACTGTCCTGACCTGGAGGTGTCAGAAGAGACGGATGGGATGGACGTCCCATGTGACTTTAGGCGCTTAATGAGAAGAGTCCACACCTCGAGAAGCGCTAACTAATCACAATTGACCGGGAGGTTCTACTACTTGAGGCGAGTACGGGTTACGCTTTTACGTCTTGAAGCGCCCTAGTTTTACGATCATATTAAAAGCACATATAGTTATAATTATAATCTAAGCTTCTCAGGGTTGTCAAAATACATTTACATGAAAAAATATATATTCCATATTTAAGAATATTTTCAAGTAGATACATTTTAGCAAATCATTTTAAAGAGCGCAAATTTGAATGTGATGGTTAGAAATAGTTTGGAATACTTTCCAACAGTTCCCACTTAGTCCTACAATACAGTAGGTACACCGCTAGACAAATTAGTATCTTTTTTAATTGATTTTATTGTACTTTTTTGTGATATAAAGAATATGGGTTACGTTTATGTATACATATTTTAACGTATATGTTTATGTAAATATTATATTTAAGGTCATCATTGGTCATGTACACGTATATCAGAAAAGAGGTGCTCTTTTGCCTGATAAGGGAGCCACGATTCTTACTTAGTGTATCTATTATTTTTTTTGTATTTAAATTATTTATTTGCAACAGGGAAACATACAACAAAATAAATCTATATAAAAGCTGGGTCCGTGAACCAATGATAAAGTAGAACAATAAAGAAATTTGATGAATATAAAAACTAATCCAATGTAAATTATGATTATGATCGTATGTTTACGTATTGTGAATTTCTTGTGTATTTTTTATTAAGTATTTGCTTTGATTTTGTGACAGATACATTGATATGTTCTGTGGTTATACCTCAAAAGCGTTTCCAGTTTTTGACGATCATGTACCGTCCAAAAATAAATACTATATCTTCACGTGCACATTTATACGAAATACAGGTCCAGATATAATTTCTGTATGGAATCGGTATAAAAATAAATATCGTGTGAAGCTGGTAACTTTTTTGTAACAGGTTTTCTTCAGAAGTCATTCATTTTCAAACACATAGTTTGATCTCAGTTTGTAGCAATTGCGTGAGGAAACGAACCCTAATCCATAATCCCATGAAGACGTAAAAAACTTGTCATCACTTTGGTATGGTGAAAAGTTTACGCAAATAAGCGTGGGTGAGAAATCACTCAGCTTTATAACAATTGATCACAATCTTTATTAACTTGTTAACAATTTGTACATGTAATTTGTGTAATGTTATAAGTGACGATAATATAGTGGCCTTTTGGCAGAGGGGTGTTTGGAAACAGACTATCTAACCTGAATCACATAGAATCAATGAAATTATAAAATTATAAAACCCGTCACATTTATACTAATCGAACAACAAAATATAGCTCGATATTGTTTTCAGTAATAGAGCTAATAATGTAATTCATATGAAAGAAAAGCCATTCAAAGAATATTTAGTTATGTCCACTGGAAACTCAGTAAAATTGAACGCATTGTCTTTGCGATGTATCTTAAATCTATTCATTCATCTAAACATAGAATCACTTGTTATATCTGCAAAAATATATATATTTTAGTAGTAAAAATATCTTGTCGAATTGTTTGAAAAATGTGACATCCTGTTTGACAGTTCGCAAACTTTAGGAAGAACCGTTATTCTGTCTGAAGGAAGTGCCCCATATAGCGCCGCATTCGGATAACGGGCGCCCGTTGGCGAGCGTCGCGCGTCGTGACGCCTCACTTAGCCGCGCTGCCTTATTTATATAGCCTAGTTACGGTTACCATTGCCACTGCCATTGACGTCTTAATTATTTGATTTTTTCGAATATCGATCACGAATGCATTTTGCTCTGGCAAAAAGTGTGTTTTTTTCGTGTGTTCGTGCTTCAAATGTTAATGCCATTTTTATAAATGTGTTATCCCACTGTTAGTGAATTAAACCAAAAAAATATTAAAGAAGCCTTGTCAATGAACTTTTTTTCTTATTTTAAAGATTATCAGATCAATTAATTAATGATAAGGATTTATTGCAAATTGTTGAGGTGGGTAAAAAATGAAAACTAAATCATTCCTTACTTTTATTTTCATCAATGGAATCGCTACTAAGAAAAAATGTATCTAAATATCAAAATAGTGCATAATTATAATACATGTTTGATTATCACTTTTTACGACGTTTTAGTAAATATTTAAAGTCTGCACGAGTAAGTAATAATTATTATTCGTCTCGGTCCCTAAAACATTCATAACGGGTTACACTCTAGATTAGGCCGTGAATTGGAAAAGCACTCTTCACCTTTATTTTACATTACCGATGACCGCAATCGAAATCAATTGGATGTGTCCACAATAAAAAGGTCTAACATAAAACGTAACATATCGTAATGTGAGTAAAGTCCTATTCCAAAGATATGTAACGCCATTAAACTAGGTCTAACGAGTCGTGATCAAACAGACGCCGAGTCGAGAATCCGATTGTGTCCGGTAGCTGGGAGTACCGCTACTCGTTATTAGGGTAAGTTAACTTGACGAGTGAAAGAAGTCTGTCACAGAAGGCTCCTCGTTGCGACATTACTTCGGAAGCTTTTCCAGTGGACGCTTCGATAGTGCGTGATTTTTTCACTTGCCGAAAAATCGACAAAATTCATTTCTTAATTTACAAAAATGTACTTATCCTTTCGCAACCCTAAAGTGAAAGTTTACACGGCCGAATTAATTGTTTTGGTTTTGTTTTTGGGGGTGATTAAATATGGCGCAGCAGCCTCTGTGAAAGCGTTTAAGCCTGATGTATATATTGTGACTCCGGACCCTGCCCCCGAATACGAGGGGAGAAATTTCCAACCATTTTTACCAACTCCTCTACCTGATGAAGAGCCACGAAAACCGGCAAGATATGATGCATCCCCCATTGTTAATTACGGCAGAAGAACAACAACGACAACAGGATCTCCAGACATAATAATAGCGGAATTCAGAGATGGGAAGAACGGAACTGGAAGCGAGAAAATGCTCTCTGTTAAAGAAATGTTAACTAGAGAAATGATTCCAGGACGTTTTTATGTAACTCCCGTTGAATATACAACTTCAACAAATGCTCCTTCGACAACTGCTAAAGAAAACGTCATGGATGTTAAAGATGTTTGGGATATTATAAAGCACAATCAGGATTTGGAAACTACCCCTAAACCAAGAACAACTGCGGAACCCAAGATTAAGCCAGTGATCCCAGTGAAGGCAAGAAAACCAATTCTTCCATACCTTCCAGCAGACAGCAAGGAATATACGGTGGTGGAAAGTGTCAAATCGGTTTCCGCGGACAGCGACGCATGGATGGACGCCGAACCTGAACCTCAAAAACTGACAAAGTGAGTAACATTTTATTCCTGATTAAATTTATTTATGGAAAACATTACTTCTTTCACTTCGTCTTCACTATTTTTTACTAATAGCGTCTCATACTGTACAGGAACCACTGCAGATAGTACATCCCTGTACAAATTGCAAGTTCACCCCACGGTTTAATTTGGCAACCGCCCCTGGTATGGAGACCTAAAATACCTGAAAAATACCGCTGTTGCCTCTATGCAGAAACGGGCGGTTCATTTGATAGATTCTCCTATCTTAACATACGGATTGCAATTATGTACACAGTTGACGTTTGTCTCATGAGAACGAGTTATTTCTACGGTTCGTTTTTGAGTTCAACAGCTCGGCTGTGGAACGATTTGCCGGCGTCTGTGTTTCCTCCACCCTCATCATGGGTTTCTTACAAACACTCACTTCTTCACTCCTTCCTTTCCACAAAAACATCCTCGAGACAGCATCCCTAAAGATGACTTAGGCCCTGAGAGTAAATTATTTTTCGCAAGGTCTCCTGTAGATTTAATGCTAAAAAATAAATAAACTACTGAAAAATATTTTTAAAAAACTTTTTATGACAATTATATTAATATTTAAAAGCTATTTATATAAAGGACGTTGCGCTGAACGTATTTTGATTTTGCTAAGAAATTTTAGACTGAAAATTTGAAACTAAACTAAATTCAAGAATCTCATAGATAACATAATGTGGTTGATTTTGGGGTGTCTTGCCTTGGGGTTCCTTAAGAAAATATACGAGAAGAACACCTAAGTCCTTATCATTTTATTTTCTTTTAATCTTTTTCTGTTTGATTTTTCTTAGTAACTTTTAAAAAATGTATTTAACTTTGAATTTTTAGAAATTTCTACTAATGAAAATTGGAACAGGTATTAAATATTATGTCATCAAATCAACATGTCTGGCACGAGTTTCTGAAAAACAGCTGTATGGTGAATTTACCGTAATGTTTGCATAATGTATATCAATATGGAACAGATACCTAGGTACAAATTATTTTACAAACAAATGTTTAGTTGATATTCTTATAATTTCAGAAAACCACCACAACCAGCCGACATAACAATAGACGAACCTCGCGCAATCAGGGGAGGCTCTAACTACGCTGATTCTAGTCTCCCAGCGAGGGTGAGCTACTACCCGGCCTACCGCAGACCAGATACGGGGTTTTCCAATGTCGATAACTCTGGTAGCAACTACCGCTTGGCCACAGGAGAGGCTGAAGACAGATACAACCCAGCGCAACCTTACCTCCCTCCGCGCAAACCGGATGATGTTAAAAAGCCTTCAATGCCTCCTCCACCCGTGCCTATGCCACCCCCTCCCCCACCTCCCCAACCGCAACCTTATATGAATGCTCCTTCCATTAATTACGATTCAATTCCTTCGTATTCACCTCCTGATGATTCTAAATCCCCGCCATCTGGTCCGCCGAGTGATAATTCGTATAGTTATCCGTCACCTGATGATAGCGGACCCCCACCGTCATTCGATTCGTCCGACGATCATCATCATCATCACGATGACTTTAAATTTGAATCTCCACCAGACACTCATGACTCGGACAACTATCCGCAATTGATTTATGAGGATCACCACCCACACCATGACGATCATGATCACGATCATATAGTTTACCATCATCATCATCACCCAACAACTCCCCCTCCTCCACCGCCGACCACCGCAGCTCCAGAAGTAGAAGACACCCGTGTCACCAATCGTTTCAGTTACTATTACTTAGGCAAAAAACTTTGGTATCTCCCGTTATATTTCAGCGTGTACTTTATTGTTTACGTCGGGGCTTTGATCATAAAGTCGATAGCTAGGCACAAGATTACGTATCCACAGCATTTCAAGACGAAGAGATCGCTGGGATTCAACATTTCAGAAGATGATCTTCACAATTTGACAAGATTAACATGTAACGCGTTATTCAATGCAGCTGAAAAATATTTGATGAAATCGTGACGCTAAAACAGAATTATCAAATAATAATCTTTAAAATTTTAATATGTTATCATCCAGGCATTTTCTAAGAATCTGATTTATAATATTTTGGCAATGTTGTAACTCAGTATTTAGAAGATTGCTTATTTGGATAACATTTATGTAATAATCTTTTTGTAATGTACATTTTGCGATAGTTTAAGCTCTCCTTATAGTGAGAAAATATATGTGGTTTAAAATCTTTTTTTAAAACTTAACGTATCATGATAAATTATTTCTGATTTTCTAAATCAAAACACATTCCAACAATTTGATTTAGTTTTTAAAAATTTAATTTAATAATATTATTAAGTTCTGCAAAACAGCTGTAACAAAAATAAAAACCAAAATACTTGTAGAACTTAATAATATAATTATTAAATTAAATTTAAATTTAATTTTAAAAAATTAAATTGAGATCTACGAATTAAACACAAAACAATAAATAACTTGGTTTAGATTATATTGAAAATCATAAAATTATAGTATTTATGTAACTAATTTAATTAATTGTGAGAAATATAAAAGTTATTTTGAATAAGAAACATTTATTTTTATTTCCATATTTTTATAAAATAAATCCTTCATGTAATATTTCAAAATTCGTTAAAATTCAATGGTACTTAATACTTCGTCCTTGTTTTTTTCTTCAGTATTTGTTATCCTATCCTTTAACACTTGTTCCCGTACGACGTTTAGGAGATACATTTGGTGACAGGACAACTCAACAATGTGCAACTTCATCACCTTCTTTGAAAAGTGATGAAAAAATAAAATTAATGAAGACAACTAGCGAAACTCAATCGAAAATCTGAAACAGAAAAATCATAAGATGATACGGTCACATCTGGGACTTGAACCCAGAACCTTTGGATCTCTGGGCCGTGACTCTATTAACTGAGCTAACGTGTTCCTATCCGATTCGGTCATATTTAACTGTATCATACTTCGACTGAGAACTACCAATTATCATCTTAATTTTCTCAACGCATATTGTTATTGGCTGCTATCTTTATGTATGACAACTTAGCTCAATTGGTAGAGTCGCGGCCGGAAAGCCGAAGGTCCTTGGTTCGAGTCATAGATGTGATAGTAACTTTATCTATAATATTGTCTTCATTAATTAAAATATTACAATTTGAGGTATAACTCATTAAGTTAAAAGTAAAAATAAAAATAAAATTGTTAAATAAGTTACGTTAGGCTAGGGGGGCTATTTTTTCATAATTTTAATGACTTTTTAAAAGAGGTGTTGAGATGCCACTTTGTCGAATTGTCGCGGAACCATGGTGCATTTTACACGAATTTTTCAAAAAGCATTTTACGAATAAAACAATTTTAATTAACCGTTAGAATACTTTATTATGATAAATATTCAATTCAATAGATATAATAAATATTCAATAATGTCAAATCACACGAACATGTCGTCAGATATTTTACAACACACATAATATATTCATAAAAAATATTAAAATATTCTTAATTATAATATAATACATCATTTTAATACAACCAAAGCCACTAAAACTAAAGCCCAATAAATTCAGAAATGTAATAATGCTTATATTATTTTTTGTCAATTGTATCGTCATATTATTCCTGATTTAATAAATTTACAAGAAATACTAACAAGATATTTTCGAGTTCAAAAATGGGTGAGGGATTTTTAATTTCAATGATAAATTATTTAATTTACTCACAAAATAAATCAAAACACATACAAATTAAGTGACTGTTTGAAAAATTTATTCCTCAAATAATTTACTCGTGGGCTGCAGAATACCTATTTTAAGAGAGAACTCAAATGCCATCCTGTCAAATATTATGACCCTTTTAAAAACACATAAATTTAAATAAATACGTATACAGGATGTTAAGGAACGTACTTGACTTACTTTAACGAGTGATTCCTGACATTATTTAGAGTAAAAAATGCAAACGAAATTTTGGTCTTTTCGATGACGTATTTTTTTTTCAATATTTTTTCTTCATAATCAAATAAAAAACTTTATATTTTATGTTTTTATAAAAAATATAAAAAAATAACATCAAAAATTTTTATTTACATTTTCTACTTCAAATAATGTCAGGAGTCACAGTAAGTTAAGTACGTCCCTTAACAACCTGTATGTATCACCGATACTTTTTTAAGATACCTATTTTTTAAGTTGCATTAATCTTGTACAATTTATTTTTTTAAATCTATTGTTTTTTGTACAACTTTTACGTATCATAAAATCACATTAATTGAATGTAACTTTGTATTCACTACTATTTTAGGGTAAAACCAACACATTTAGAAAAAAAAAACTCAGAATTACTGTACAGCACTATCGTAATTGTTGTTTTTATCTATAAAAAAGTAGTGTTTACAAATTTAAGACCATTTTAAGGAGTTCCATCACAAATTAACCAATTAAAAAGGTAGTTAGATATTACAAATAAGTAAAATAAAACATTATTTTATCACAACGTCCCCCTTAAATCAACAAACATTCATCCTTTTTGTCACATTAAGGTTTTGCAAAACAACATATCGTCGCAAGAAAGCAATACTGACTATTTACGAAAATACTTTTTAAATACCATTTTGAAGGATTTTTTTCTGGGTCGATCTGTGGGTCCCGTGACTCTACAATGATAAATAAGAACTGTACGACGTTAGAAAAACTAGCCGTTTTGTCAAAAATACGTTTTAACTGATGAACATACCTCAAAAGCATGTGTTTTTTTACATTTGGCGGTAACGATAAAATTCAATTTTAAAAAGAAACGACAAAATCACCTACACGGAAACATTACACGTTCGGTTGGTGCTTACAGCATTTTCAAAGATTGTATTTAAGTATTCGCGGCGGTTACTAAATTCTATTTTATTTTTTTGATAACACTTGTCGTTTACTACAACTTGTCAGCACTTTTTAGAATAAATTAGTGTGTTTACAACAATTATAAATGGCGTGCTTTATTGTTATTTGTACGTTACGGTGTTGTAAACCAAACGAATTTAGCCCAAAAAAATAACGACACACATTTACAGCTATTCAAAATCTTAATATTGATATGCTTTGGCGCTTACAGCAATTTATGCAGCTGAAAATAAAGTTGATTTTCAGTATTCATACATTTAGCAGCAGTGTTTACAACATTTTTGGTGTAGGCGCCAAAAACATTGTCCTTCTTCACTTATAAAAGATTTAAATATTGACATTTGATAGATCATATTTTTTCAGCTAAGCATTTTAAAAATGGCATTTCTGTAACCACTGGTTTAAAAGTTATGAATTTTTTTCTAAAATGTGAAAAGTTTTTTGGCTCTAGTGAACAATTTGGTTTTTGGCTGTTACAGCAGTATTGCTTTCTTGCGAAGATATCAGTTCATACTGTGGTCAACCACACCAATCTCGGTAGGAAAAGTATATACATGATATATTTTTATTCACATAATAGATTAAATTACTTATATTGTTTATATTTAATAATAATTATTTATTTATCACTGGTAGTAAAATCGTCATTGATTTATAAATATTAATACTTGTATTTAACAGAAAGATCAAATCAATATCGGAAATGTGATTGGTAGAAAAAGTCGGAGACGCCCGAGAAAGATAGGGCATGATCAAGTGAACCAAATGTTTCAATGGGTCCAAGTCAACAGTCAGATTAACAGAAGGTACGTATGAATGTAAATACAGCAAAGAGTGTGTGCCAATGTGCTAAGACCGAGTTGTTCAGCGGTCCTTCCTTTCTGCCCACACCCGCGAGCAAAAATGGCGTTATGGTTAGTTAGTTCAAATCAATTTTGTTTTAAATGAAATTCCAGGAAAAGCCTCGCAGAAATGTAATGGAAGATTGTATCATAAGATTAGGAACTGTAAATATTTTGAGGAGCCTAAGTAGTGATATAATCAAACGAAGATTTTGTATTTATAAAAGTAAGTTTTCAATATAAGTTTATTTATTAAAGCAATTCTCAAATTACCACATACAATGCTAACCTTAAAGTTTTTCTCAAAGCATTGGCTACAACTGGGTTGTCAATGTCGTTAAAAAATCTATAATATCAATAAGTATTTTTTTATTCCTATACTCTGCAAAAGGTATGGTACAGCCTTTTAGTAGAACAACGATCACAATTCGCTTTTAAGCTAGGGGGGTTTCTCAATATCCTCCTAACAGCTTATCCATACTATAACGAATATTAAAAAAAAATTAAAATAAAATACTCGCATTAGGTCAGATACGTTTTTAGATTTTCACGGCCAAAAGCATTTTCGTTGATGTTTTTGGGGTGTTATGCCGTGTTGTGCTACAAAATCACATTCAAATTCACATCGACGGATCTGCCGGATCTGCCCTGATGATGGACACTGCAACGCTGTCCGAAACGTCGGCTAAGGAAGGAGGTAGCACAACACGGCATAACACCCCAAAAACAAACAACGAAAATACTCGCATTAGTTATAAAACTCGACCAACTTATCCATAGGTTCGAATACCGGATAATAAACTCCAACTTAATAAATAATTAAACCGTAAATCAAAATTAAACTTTGTCTTATGGAAAAGCTATCAAGAGGATGGTGAGAATCCCCTAGGTATAATACATTAATATGAAACTAATTATTATTGCCATCTTTATAAATACACCTTTCAGAAAATATATTTTCGTACCACTTTCAAATCGATGCTTGTTTGTCAATTTATTGACAAACAACAGACGTTTAGCAACCTTTCGTAGGAATAATAAATGTGTATACGCAACTTAAAACAATTGAGATAATATTTTTTAATACTGTGTAGAAGTTTTTTTTTTCTAAAAATCTCATATTACTGTATGTTTTTCATTTTTCACTATTTTTGTTGTTTTTCTCTTGTACGACTTTATTGCCATCTACCCGCTCCAGTTCAAATCCAGCACCACTAACTACTCGTTGCACGATGTTGGAACTAGGTGGCGCTTCTGTGTCCTGGTATGTCGGATTGTCCAAACCATACCCATTACTGCCCTCTAGCGTCAGCTGTGTGCGGCTTGTCTCTCTTGCAAACACCGTTTTATCATCTCGCTCGTCGCCAATTTGATAAATATTACTACCAATCTTGGAAGGAGCGTTTTCGGAGTATAGATTTGTCTTCTTGTCTTTCAACCGCAGTTTTTCGTTGCCATTAACCAGGGTCACGTCTGGGATGTCAATTTTCTTTAGTTTGTTGGGCTTCTTGCAGATGTCGTTGGCTTCTCTTCTCGGTCGTTTCATGAGATACAGTTTGTTGAATAGGAAGTACACGCAGCCCGTTATGACAGCTGCGCAGGCGAAAATTTGATAAGTAGGCCTCGTGCCAAACGCCTTCATGAGGTAGCCACCCACTAGACTTCCTGCGCCTTTTCCTGAAATATATAAAATAATATAAGTACATTAAATTTTGTGGGGGATATGGGAATAGAAATATTATATTGTCATAGAGAGCAATTCCCGTAAAGTAGTCAGTCACTAGGTACATCATGATATAGCTGGAGGAGCAAAAAAGATAAATAATAATATTTGAAATTAACAAGCGATTATATAGATTGAAAAAGAATGAAAGCACAAACACAAAAGTTTACCTAATAAATAATAAGATAATTTCAATGTTACAAAAAGACGTCCAGGGGTGCTGGCATGGTCGATCGATATGAAGTTACCGACCGATTGTCGGTAACTTCTCATCGTTCCCTAGACCAACTGCAGATCGCAAACGTACAAACGACCGTTGATATCGAATATTAAGGATATAAGGATATTAAGGACAAATATTAAGGACACTTAGTCATTGTAAACTGTCACCTATTCGTTTGCGATCTGCAGTTGTCCTAGGGAACGATAAGAAGTTACCGACAATCGATCGGTAACTTCATATCGATCGACCAAGCTAGCACACCAGGTAAACCTGGCATAAATAATAGGATCATAGGTGGACGTGGAAGGCACCGCGATATTACAAAACTGCCGTCAATTCTACAATGTTGTGTCTGGAGATGAATTAGATTGAAGTGAAAGTATATAGGTTTGATAATTATGTTAAAAATGTCTTGCATGTGTGATATTATGGATGTAAGTGGTGTGTGTGAGATGTTTGCACGTGGTGTGTGAACTATGAATGTAGTGGGATTTACCATGGTTGAATGTGATGTTTGTACTGTTATCGAATTTGGTGTATGTACCTATAATATATATATGGTTGAATGTAATGTGTGTTGTGTACTATGATGGAAGGTGATGGGATATGCCATGGTTGAATGTTGGGTTTATACTATGGTTGAATGTGGTGGGTGTACTATGATGTTAGGTGGGGTGTACATTGAATTTTGTATTTGTAAGATGTTTACAAGGGGTATTTGTACTATGGATGAATAAGCGTTTAACACGGTTGAAAGTGCTATTTATACTTTGGTTGAATGTGGTGGCTTTGCTATGAGTATTGATGAGATCTGCATTGAATTTGGCATGTGAAAGATGGTTACAGGTAGTATGTGTACTATGGTTAAAGGTGGGTGTGTACCAAGGTTGTGAGCGGTATATGTGAGATAGTTGCAAGTGGTGTGTGTACTTAGGTTAAATGTGATGTGTGCACTATGGTGGTAAGTGGTATGTGTAAGTTGATTGCAAGTTGGATGTGTAGGTACTGTAGTTGCAGGTGTTATGTACTATAGCTGAATTTGGTGTGTACAATAGTTTGTGTGCAATATGGTTAAATGTGGTGTATGTACTAACCCACTCCGTAGTAGATGCCCCCCAGCAGGCCCTGGATGCTGGTATCGGTGGTAGTGGTGGAGAGGCGCGCCGCGTAGGTCACGGCGGCTGTGAAGGCTAACGAGGAGGTCACGCCCTCTAGCGCCTCAAAGATCAGGCACATCCACGGGTTATAGATCAGGGAATAACCTGCAAACAAAGAAAAACAATTAAAAAAATAAACAAGGAGTTTCTTTCAAAATCTGTATTGGAATGAAAGATTATTTATATTTCTTCAAACTTCACAAAATCACTTTGTGGCGTCATTTTTAATTGACGATGAATTTTGATTGATTTTGAATTTTGGAAATTCGAAAAAGTGTTAATAATAAATTAAATATTACTATATAACCAAATATTTTTTTAAAATAGCCATCTCTTAAATTTATTTTCTTATTAATATTTATATTTAAAATAATTATATTTTTGTTGTTTAAACATCTTGATTATCTTTTGATAACGTAATTTTTTCATATTCTTAAATATTTTTTATATTTAATTTTAAATAATTGTTTTTTTACGATATTTTTTAGTAATTAATCACCTCTCTCTATAATATGTTTGTCCATAGTTCTTATTAGTCTATACTTGTTTGTTTCTTTTGTTATTTAATCTTATTACTACCCTGACGAAGAAACCATCGGTTTCGAAACATGTAGGTAGTTGTGATTAGATATATATTAGTGGTTGATACAAAGTTATTTGTTTCATTTGATTATTTATATATTTACTTAAAATATGTAACTTTAAACTTTTATTCATATTTATTGATTTAAAACTGCACATTCCTAATCGGTTCGAACTGGCTTTGACGGTAGACAACGCTACTGGCTGTTACCATAAACTTTTCAGTGCTGGCCGGTGTGTTGTCACCAACGCCATATTTATGTACCTACATATTATTTAGTTTTAGCGGAAAATCAAAAACGGCATATTATTTTAGATCGTTATAGGAAATGGATTCATCAACATAAAGATAAATAATAACGTAATAAATATTAACGTATTAAAAGTATCAATTGTTCCGACGAAAAAACCTTGAATATTCGATATTATTGAGATTTTTAGTAATTCTATTATTACCTAATTCTTAGCTTGAAGTTCTGTTCACAACATATTTTTATTTAGCTCTGGAGGCCCTGAAAAAAACCCCTCAGGGCTTGCTTGTCATCTTTTTAGCCTATGTCATCTTTGGGAGTGCTGCGTTAATGGTCTATTTAGGAAAAGGAAGGAGAGGAAGCTCTGGGGAAGAAAAGGGTATGAGGAGTGGGTATGATTCTGGCGGTCAATGTGTCCAGGAGTGACTGACGTGTGAATCCACTACTCTCACAAGGCGATGGGTCGAGAGAGTTCGGCTGAAAAGGTGTAGGCTAAGTCTCCCTCAACCAATCTCTCCCTATCCAGCCGTCACGCGGTAGTTGGGCAAAAAGGATTCTTCACTAAGACCTAGACAAATTTCACGTACAAAGTACCCTTGCTAAGAGTCACCAAACGTAGCGAACCACCTAGGCAGACATATGGCAGGGTTATCCAATAAATGATTTCCAGAGTGGCGATACCCATATCCGCCTCCCAAACTAAAATGTTTAGAAGAGTGATTTAGTGGTTATAATACATATTTTTTAAATTACTACTTAACACTAAAACGCACTGTTTTCAGGACTTTCAAAGTAACTAAACGCTTTAACTGCTACTAAATAACGCTATTAATCACTGGCCTCGTGAAAACCAGCCGTAAGAGATTTTATTTGTATCATTTTTATAATGTGTTACCATTCAAACGCGCCTGCGGCTAATCTCATGCCTACTTTGGCATCCATCAAAATTACCACGGTACCAGCAATTATTATGCTAGTTCTACCATTTATTATGTACCGCATTATGCGGTTGAAAATTGATAGATTTATAATATTTGTGACCATAAATTGTGAAGGGATTTCGGAATCTCACAACTCAAGGTTGCCTAACTGGATGGCGATTTAGTTCCCCTGGCTTTTACACTGGTTCTTACGCCCTTCGTTCACGGAGCTACTTACAAGCGACATATCGAAGCTACCCGCTACCTGTCATCCTATTTGGTAGTGCTGCTCGTAGCGGTTTTTACACTTTTACTAATAATAGTATGGAAGGTACAGTCGAGTAGCTCCATGGAAGACCGGCGTTACTGTTGCGAGATGTCAAATAAAAAAATACATCCCTTCGTGTGAAATATGGTTCAGAAAATGAAATTTTAGCTTTGAATTAGAACTGTTATAAATTTGAAATTTAGAACTGATATTATGAAGAATACACACAAGCTATAAGGTAGGTAACTACTTCCCTGTCAAATAATATTTTCATAAACTTGATTAAATTATTATCTTTTTCAATTTAAAAATGTATTTTTCAATATTGGAATTTTAATATCCCGTGATTTTTCCCGTAATAATTTTTTTGGGATTATTGGTAACTACAGAACTATTTTAATAGTATTAATGCAATCAATAAAACATATAACACCTAAATTATTAATTAAAACATAATTTTGTTCAAAGATTGCTCTTTCATATTTTCACGTCCTTATCGTGTTTTTTTTCAGTGTTGATAATCAATTCGTTGTTACAAAAAAAAATAGGAGTGTAGAAAAGCGCTAAAAGGTATATTATCAATTAAGGTTGCAATTTTTAACAATGTCCTATTTATTTTATACTAGCGAGTGAATATGAATATGAAATAATTTCATAAGGCTAGAGCTCACATTCAGTATATACAGAAGCCTTCACGGGGATGTACATGACAAATCCACCAAAGTTTCATTGCAATCGGATAAATGCTTTAGGTACCGCATAAGGGACAAACAAAGAAACATTAATTTTTTATAAAGATTGATTCAAATTCTTACCCAGCAATCGAACGGCGTAAAATATGAAACCAATAAACAAGACATTGGCGTGTCCTATTTTATGTATGATGGGGCCGGACATGACCAGCAGGGGGATGCCCGCAATGCCGCCCACAGTGATGGTTACGCCCATGAGACTCCTGGAACCGCCCAAGTCCTGCAGCAGCCAGAACAGGAAACTCTCGATGTAGCCCCAAATGGACCCTGGAAAGCAATACATATTCATTTATAATCATTAGGTTATTCATCGATTAATTACACCCGTAATACCACCAACAAAAATTATTAACTATCCAAACTAGATATAGATTGATAGTGGATGAATAACAAAACTCCTTTCTACAGAAAATATCCAGGTCGGTCGTAGACTGCCCGCACGGAGAAAAATGTTATTCTAAAATACGATCATTTTATTTGTAAAAACGGTTAAAAACGGGACTGAAGTTCTTACGAACAAATTAACAGTGTTTCAATGTTAATTGGCTTGTAAATGTAAGAATAAACATTGAAACCCTTTTTGTTGGTAAGAACTTCGGTCCCGTTTTTAACCGTTTTTAGAATAAATGATGGTATTTTAGAATAATGATCGTATTTTAGAATAACATTTTATTATTAACGATTATGCGATAAAAGACAAAAGGTAGGTGAATTCGTTGGCTATATAATCAGTTTGTATGACTCCATATTCAAATTCGGAGGTATGATTTTTTTAATGTGGGAGGAAAAATTTCCTTTAGCAATTTGAGAAAAAGTTTTAAATTGCTGTGTCGCTCCAGTGGTTAGTCAAAGTCATCTTAGTATGGGTATGCTTCGCCAAAGACATCTTAGTACGGGCCCAGTCAAAGTCATCTTAATACGGGCTCAGTCAAAGACATTTTAGTACGGGCTTAGTCAAAGTCATCTTAGTACTGGCTCAGTCAAAGTCATCTTAGTACGGCTAGGTCAAAGTCATCTTAGTACGGGTGTAGTCAAAGCCATCTTAGTATATTAGTAAAAATCATCTTATTACGGGCTTAGTAAATGTCATCTTAGTACGGGCTTAGTCAAAGTCATCTTAGTAGGGGCTTAGTCAAAGTCATCTTAGTACGGACTTTGTCAAAGTCATCTTAGTACGGACGTAGTCTAGTCATCTTAGTACGCGCTTAGTCAAAGTCATCTTAATACGGGCTATTAGGTTTTGAAAGACGTTTACGTCTGTTAAAAAATAAATTAAAAATTATCAAATATCCAAAAAGAAAAAAAAATTGTAAAAATTTTGGAAAATCCCTTTTCATAAATAAGCGGACAAATCACCAGAGAGATCCATTTCTAAGTTTGCATAAATTATTATTTAAACGATTATGAACCACGAAAAGAACCACACTTATTTGAAAATCGTCAAAATGTGTATTTGAATTTTCGTTGCGACATACAGCTGTAATCTTACTACGGATGTAAGCTTGTAAACCTCGTCAATACAATCAAAGAAACAACAACGTGCACTGACAATGAAAATGCTCATCAAACATACTAATTTCGGATGTTGGTGAATGGGTAATGAGAAACATATCTGCATAATGCACAATATTATTGAAGTTCAATGAACTTTTAATTTTTAAAATTGATACTACTATTGGAATTCCAAATCAGATAAGTTATTAAGTAGGCACCAAACTAAGTTTATACTAATTAATAATTCTTTAAGTATTCGAAATGCGTATTTGTTTTGTTCTAATGTTTGACAGAAGATACAACGCACGTGGTCAAACGGGATTGGTTTATTTATGGTCCAGTGACATGAGTGACATAATGACGTCCCTGGACGCCCTGGACCTAGTCATATATATATTCTTTGAATAGCTATCCTTTTTATAAGCGGTGCTACATTTTTGTTCGATTAGTGTGAATACATATATTTTTGTAATGTCATCGGATAAATGTCTTAATTTTTCAAGTTTACTAACATTCGATAGGTAAATTTCTGATGAATGGCAAAACCCTCGGGGAACCCTATTTTTTATAAATACTTTCAGCTTCACAAATCCCACAATTATAATATCCCGTGATTTAATCCTTAGTTTATTTTTGCCCTGTGACGGGAATCAAACCCGACTCAATGTCAAATACGTATACCATAACGCTACAAAGTACCCAATTCTCCAATCGAGGCCGCTCGCAATCGCCGTCGAAAGTATATACATTGGTCGACTTTGTTATTCTCGAGTCTCGTCGAAAGTACGTACTTAGACGCCAAACGTCATTCCACTCGAACAATGACTGGATCGAACCAGTCGACACCGTCTTGTCTTCGAAAAATATTGTCAAAATCTAGTAGGTATATTGTATCCCAGCCTAAGATCGTATACCGCACGCTCTTGAAAGAACAGGCTTCGTATATTTTGACAGAATTGTTTTAAGATTTTATTTTATAATTATTGATTTACTGGTTATTTCGGCTGCAATGTATAATGTATAATGTAGACGCTTTGAGACCGACAAAAATATTTTGCTAGAGAGTAGATTCTTTCGAGTACTTCATCAGTAATTTTAGGGTTAACAAAGCCATACTACTTCAGCTGGTAGTCACTGTGTCTCCGTTCATAACACACTCCTCCCGTTTTTCAGCTCTAGGTGTCAAAAGTAAGGTGACCACCAAATTTATTATTGAAAACGTCGATAGTTTTCTTATGAAAATTAACTTATTAGCATTAAAACGTCAGGATAATTTGTTCGCTTTTCGGAATAATTCATATAGGTCCTGTAGAAATCGTTGTTATTTTACTATTACAGTAAGAAATGTGATATAAACGGTGTTAGCAAGAGAAAACACCATTTTTTAAATTATAGGAGTTAACCACAAAAGAAGTCAAATGTAAAACTTTGAGATTTTTTCATTAATTATTTTTACATGGGACGAAAAAAAATGAGGTGATATAACGTTTATAATACTAATAAAATATGAATGTGTGTTTTTATTTCCATCAGTAATTTTAGTTAGAAATAACGTAAGATGAAACATTTTAAAACTTTTTTATGTTCGCATTCAAAATTTTTAAATTTTAAAAATTATATGTTTATTTCGATTTATAAAATTTGAAAGCGTATTTTTTGATAAAATATTGTCGAGGTCTAAGGGGTTAAAGTAGTATTGAATTTTTTTCTACGAGTGGTTTACGGCCATTTTTGGTTTTGAGTTATATACCCCGCCTGTAATTTCGTACATTTCGTTCATAAAGTAAATGACGTGGTGATGGATGATTTATTTTAAATTCACATTATAGAAACTCCAAAAACATTAGAGACAAAAAATATCCCTAGGGCTGCCAATATATTCATCTCTAGATCCCTTTGACATTCAAGGATACATATAAATAAAACATTCGACAAAGTTCTTCGAGACGATGCGACGGGTATTTTTTTACTCGCGGATGGCGCATATGAATAACCATGAATCGCTATTGGAGAATTGGCACACGAAGTTCGAACAGTCGTTAGTCGATTTCAAACTTTGTCTTTCAGAGGACTTGTACCTTACCACGAAACAGTTCGTCACCCTTCGATGCAAATTTTTCGCGTAGGCACAAACCCTTGTTCTATGGGAGTGTATCGGGGCTATATAATCTTTGGAAGACAAAGAAACCGCAGTATGCAAGTGCATTGAATCAAAACAAACCTTTTAAAATTAATTGAAATTCTCAAACACGGTTCTGCAGAAACCTATATTTTATAATGATTTTTGTACCATATTCATCATTTAGGCAAATCATTTTAAAGAGGGTTCGTTTGAAGTTGTTTGTGAACACTGACACCACCACATAAAACTAATTTTGAAAAAATTTCGAACAAGTTTTTAACATCCGTCCGCAGTCCCCTCTTACCCCTCAAATGCGCAAAGATAGAGGAATCGCGATTCAATTCGAAAATGGTTTATATTTTTTTATGTTTCGTACTTTCAATATTTACTAGATATTATGCTATTCACATGAGAATGTATGGCGAGCGATATGCTGAAATAGGCCAAGCCCAAAAACGCTTGTCGTGTTATAGCGTAATCTGACACCCACTTAAAACGTATTAGGGACATTGTGATATGTTCAGTTTGGGGTACAAATACGTAAGGGTTAAACTATGATTTAGTCTTTGTGTACGTGTGTATTGTGTATCTATGAATTGCAGTAATCCATTTGCTTGATAATCATAGAGAGTTTTGTGAACCAATCAGAGCTGAATCACCAACTTAAATTAGTTCTCCAGTTTCTCGAAAGTAAATCAGTATCCAACTTCAATATCAATCTCTATAAAATATTTTTTAATTAATCTGTGAAATGTGCTGAAGTAATAAATTTATGTTCAAAGCTCAACCTAAACCTTTATCTAAAATGTATGTCACAATTTAATTCCATAGTAATGGTGAATTTTGTACAAAAATAAGCAAAACCATTGGTTTAAGTAAGATTTTTGACTTAGTTCTCTTTCCAAATGAGTAATAATAAATAAGAATTGCTCAATTATAAGTCACTAATTAATACCGGGCATGCGTTGCAATGGTACTTAAATAAAGCAACTCTTGCTCCCTGCGAGTCCTTTCCCATTCGTCCCCTTTCCCCTTCCGCCTCCTCTTCTCCTTCCCCGCCTTCCTCCTCCACTCTCCCGCAGTCCCCCTTCTCCGCCTTCCCCCCCTCCCTCGTCCCACCTCCCGCAAACCCCCTCTCCATAATTCTCCACCGCCTTTCCCGGAATTCCTCCCCCCCGCATTTTTTCCCTGCCGCTAAACTCCAAAAAATACACTATTATTATTGTCCTTTACTATAACAGCACTGCTATTGTCTATTAGTATTGTCCTTTACTATAACTTTCACAAATTCGCCATCCTGGGGGGTGGGAGTGGCTAGAGAAATTCTAAGAAAAACCGGTTTCGTTCGAATTATTTACAAAAATAACCGGATTCTAAAAAATTGCTCTTAAATTGGTCTTTTTTTTTAGTTTATGATTTTGTATAAGCTAGATTATCTGAAAAAATGAGCTAAGAAGCTAAACCCCTTTTTGGATCTGTCGGCCTCATTTTGGAGCTAAATCAAGCTCTAAAGGAGCTGAGTTGGCAACATTCGTTGAGAGCAGTGATATCATTTTTTTGTTTCAGTTACTAGTTGTAGTATGTTGACAAGTAGGTTCAGTGGGTTAGCAATAGATGGCAGGAGTCATAAAGCTTTCACTAATTTCCGTCAGTTGGCGGGGGATAGAGTTGTTCCTAGGAATGCATATAATCGGTTGTGTAGAGCTCTGCACTCTCAGATTTACATTCAAATCAGTTGAAGCAAGTCGCATAAGCTCAGCATAAGTCATTATTATATTGTGTAAATAAACAGTTTGTAAATTTGTAAGACGAACCAAGGATTTATTGAGAAGTCCCCAACAGTGTGATTGAATGTAAATGAAGCAAAACTAGTTAAAAGTTTGAATACGATAATGCTTTTAACAAAAAAAAGTTTTATTTGATTATCCCAAAGCTAACTGGATAGGACAATGATAATTATTTCCGGTTTTTCATAATTTTTCATTTCCGATGGGGAACATGCGTAATACATATTGTATTATGTAAACAAATATAAAATAACATACCAAGCACAAAGCAAGCGACAAACAGGGCGACAATCTCGGCATTTTTAAGCACTGAAACCACGTCTTTGATGAGGTTCGTAGCCGGGGATTTGAACTCCAAGTTGATGGTCATCATCAGTATTCCGCTGACCACCTTCAGCACTGCGTACAGGTAAAATGCCGGCCTGTCAGAAAAAACGCCAAGAAAATATTTTTGAATTGTAAAATAAAAACACAGAGAAATTTAATACACTGACAGAAATATACACGCACACTCCATAACACTGTAAGGAACACCATTTATTTGACTATTTCAATAAATGGGATATTTTCAAAAACTGTAGGTAGGATGTTTGGAAAATATAATGTTTATTTTTCTGATTCTGATCATCGTACTAAAAATGTGTAATTTTTAATCATAATTAATTTTCACACCGATTAAAAAAACATTTCAAAATAAAACATTAGGGGTATTTCACCAATATCTTGATATCTTTTCCACAGTATATTTTCGATTTATGAAATCCGAGTTAACTATTCTCTAAAAATGTACTCAAACCTATGACTAGTGGCTGCATATCGCATAAGTTAACCGAGTTTTAATCTATTGTGAGTATTTATTTGTTTATTTATTGATATACATTACCCTATGGATAAGCTATCAAGAGAATTGTGAAATAGCCGCTCAATCTTATAACCCAATGCTACAAAAATGCTTTCAATAAAGTTTCTTTGAAAATAAAATTTGATGAACTTTTTGATTGCTTCTAAATCAACACTTTTCCACGTCGATAAACGTATCCGAATCACTTGCTATTTTGAAGGGCTTAATGTATTTGAATTGTATCCAAGGAGTTCGATATTATTTTTTCACGTTGGCATTGATTTGTTGTTAGCAGTGTGAGTATCTTTAAAATGATTACCTGAAATCCGTGTATCCTTTATCCCTACTGGCATAGTCAATTAGCAGCCCTGAGAGAGGAGATGAAATCATTCCTCCAATACTTCCATAGATCCTCTGCAGTCCATAGTCCGCCTCGTGCTCCCTGAGGATGGCTATCACGGCCCCCTCGAACATTGCGAAGGCCGTTCCTCCAATTATTCCAATGAAAACACGAACCTGTGGAAATAATACTACTTGAATATATAGTTATCAACAGGGGTAGGTCGATAGGCCATTCCCTTCACATCGAATGAAAAAAAATGTAACTAATGTATTGTAATGCACTACGTAAAACAAATAAAGCCATGTATTTATTGAGAAACAATTGTTTATAAACACTGTTTCAGATACTAAATCTACGTGTTTCTGAAACCAATTAATATGTTTCTAAAACAGTCAAAGCTGTTGCGGTAAACGCCAGGTGTTTCCGACAATGTTTCTGTGTTTCTTGGCGATGGAGAACACAGAAACAAATCAGTTTCGAAACAAAAGTTGCTGAGTGTGGACGCCTCTTTTACTTGTATAAAACCGCTTGGACACATAAGCTTGTTTTCACGATAATTTAACGTAGGTAGACATAGGAATGACGTATGTCCCATACCTGAGTTATTACATGGCGATAATGCGGGACGACGAAACGCTTTTAAAATATTTGAGACAAAGCGAAACATGTCGAAAGCTTTGGAAATCCCAAAACAAGACATTGAAATTAAAATGCGCATATTGCGGTCGTAGTTTGCGAGAGGGAGGAAGAATATTTCGTCTTCGAAAACTACAGGAGTTGGGACTGCAGATGCTGAATAATCAAAATGGAAATTTTGATGATCTAAAATTACTGTTAAGTGTGATGACAAGCAGTTGTGGTTCAGTTACAAATAACTGATGTGGACGGAAAGATCTCCAAAGCATTGTCTCTCTTTTAGAAATTGTGTATCCGAAACAAACTTACTTAAAAAGGGAATAAGCTAAAACAGTTTTTTTTGCATCTTTTATGTAGGATGTCCACTTGGCATTTTTCTTCAAATCGAAAATTTATCGCTGAATTTAAAAATGATTTAAATAAACCTTCACTAATTTTACTTGAACTATAATTAGAAGGGACACATCGTAGGTTCTGTAAAAGAGGTATATAAAATGCCAAATAGGCGAATAGGTGTTTTAATATTAGCTTTAACTTATTAATTTTAATTAGCTATTGTTAACTTTTTAACCTTAGTTGCCGTAATGTGTGAGAAAAAATCACAACACAATAAAACGATCTCATGCACCACGTAACCAAACAAATTTTAAGATGACTGACAAATTATTTATTAACAGGTATTAATCACGTTTGAAATTATGATGCACATAAATTATATGTGACGACCGAGACCTAGAAAGAAATATATTAGGCCCGACAATATTGTCGTAATATCGGTAATGGAGAAATCTCATTATCAATAAGATACGGCAATTAATAGGTTGACAAGAATAAGCAATAGGTTGACGGCAATTTTGCACAATCTTTATCGACAATACGGATCTTGACGAAAATACCTGCCGGCAAGAAATTGTCGTAAAAAGTTTCTCGTTTTTCAGAGCCTTGAATTTGATCAATGCAATTATGTATAAACATTTGCTGGTGATAGGTTGTAATCTTCCATGCACGCGAGATAAATATCGCAAAACGAAGAATAGAGAAACTATGTAAATATTATGTAAAATAGGTACTCGTGCTACCACAATCCTGCTTCCTGGAATATAAAACAGGAATAGGCACTTACTCGTAACTTAACAATGGTAAACATTTCCGCTTAAGGCTCTGAAGTTCCAATTATAGGTCGTTACAGTATCTTATTGTCGCGAACTTGATATTAGGAATAATTGATAATTATTGAATAAGTGGTGTTACCGGCGGCAAAGAAATTTTAGCAGTAATGCCCGAGCCACATGTATTTCAAACCAG
Source organism: Limnephilus auricula (assembly GCA_951813805.1). Taxonomy (NCBI): domain Eukaryota; kingdom Metazoa; phylum Arthropoda; class Insecta; order Trichoptera; family Limnephilidae; genus Limnephilus; species Limnephilus auricula. The sequence goes on along the minus strand of OX638390.1, from coordinate 22,832,076 downwards.
GTCAGCAAACTAGTAATCTAGCAAGCTAGTTACTAGCTACATGTAATCAGAACTTCTAGCTACATGTAAACAGAACTAGCTTAGGTTTTAATCTAGTAAACTAGTGAGGAAGTCAATTAGCATCAACTAGCATCTAGGATAGTTTAACAGGATGGGGTTCTATTATTTGAGCTAGTGGACCCCCCACCCCCGAAGTCACTCTCCTGGCTTTGTGCTTAGCTTAGTGTGGCCGGCGAAGCTAGTAAATGATAGGCTAGTATAGTGTGTTTTCCTGAAAAGTGTCACTGAAATGAATGTAAACCGATCTAGCTTGTGCCAAGCTAGTTGAGTAAGCCAGGATCTTACCAGGATAGCACGCCGGCATAGTAGCCTGCCATCTTGGCTTAAAATAATAGCCTAGTGTTGCTTGGATATAACGTAGAAGTAAACTGCAGCACTATGCAATTGTAAATGTTCTCCAAAATCCCCTGGAAAGAATCTCAGACCTGTGATCTCCAGAAAGAAACCATTCATCTGTTCTGAATGCAATTACTTATGCTATCCATAATGACCCTGGTAAAAATTACATCTTTGCGATTCTTTCAAGGATAAAGAAACCATCCCGTCACTACGAATGCAATTACTAATGTTTTCAAAAGCTGTCTTGACAGAATCACCATTCCATTGTAAGAATATTATGTACTAAATACACAATTTGGCTGTCCTAAAACGGGAATCCTTCCCAGTTGGACAGACAAAGGATCATTCTGTATTTTATTGTTTGTAATATATATATATATGTGTGTGATTTCCAACTTAATTTACACGTATGAAATATATTAGGTATAATAAGTATATAATAAGTTCTTTATAGGTCAAATTTAAAGAAAATCAGTCGCTAGGTATCGGTATTAATAATGCGTCGAAGCATAAATTCGGCTCCAAAAGTTTTTCTAACCTTTAGTTGGCGAAAAAGTAGATTTAAAAAAAAAATCATCAAAATGCTCAGATCAAAAAAAAAACAGAAGTTTTTTATTGTTCACCGCCTACTGAATTTTACGGACATTCTAAAATTAATTCAGGAAAGTATCTATAGACCTTAGGAAAGTATCTATAGTCAACAGAAGCCTAGATAGTGTTCATATAGAAATTAATAATAGTTGAATGATTGGTATTTTTTTATTGCGCCGTTTTGTGAAAAATATTATCAAGGTCGATGTGTTAGGTTTTAGGTTTTATCTGCGCCTTGGCAATTCGGAGCCCTGTATCACGGACCTGAGTAGGAAATATCTAAAATTAGTGATGTAATTAATATCGTTAGGTAAATTAAGTATATTTAGTACTAACCGCCATGTAAGACCAGAAGGTGAGCGCTGGATCCAGTTCCACTTCCTCCTTGAGGTTTGAGCACAGACCTTGACGAGGGGTGGAAGCAAGGCACTGGGGGATGCAGGACGATGCGGAGAGCTTCTTTACTTCTGCAGACGGGGTACTAACTACCCCTTCGACATGATTTTTCCCGAATACCAGTTCCACGGAGATCTCTCGTTCTTGCTAGAAAAAGAAGTTTAAAAAAATAACAGAGACGTAAAAGAACATTGAGGAAGAGTTAAGTACAGCGAAAAAATATATATACCAATTTATATTCAAACATAACATATTCTAACCTAACCTAAACTACCATAAGCTAACCTAAACCATTATTTTACAAACCTATGATGATACCATTTTTATATGATGCGGATCAATATACGTTCTATGTTCTAACGTCCTCGTTTTTTGTTTTTGTACGTTCTAGAATTCCGGTAATTAATTTAGTTTAATATAACGCTAAATAGCCAATGGAAAGCTAAATATTCACAAAATAAAGCGAAAGGTAACAAAGAACTAAGCAGAATCTAATAAATTAACCTAAGGATAATTGACAATAATATTTAAAAACAACAAAACACACTTAATGGAATTAAATTTGTATTATAGTTTAATTTGTAGAACTCCATTTTAATTTAAAGTTTTTTTTTTTAATAATACCAAATATTAAAAAAATGGTTTTGGAATGAGAAACAGCTGATGCCTAGCGTATTAATAATAACCTCAAAGATTTTAGATTTTTCACAGCCACAAGTATTTTTGTTATTTGTTTTTGGGGTGTTATGCCGTGTTGCGCTACCTCCCTCTTTAGCCAACGTTTCGGACAACGTTACAGTGTCCATTATCACAATCAACACATCTGCCCTGATGACGGACACTGTAACGTTGTCCGAAACGTTGGCTAAAGAACGAGATAGCACAACAAGTCATAACACCCTAAAAACAAAAAACTAAAATAAAAGATTATTTTTTTTGAACAAATTTAAAAAAAATGCTATTTTTAATTTTTATAAACACGATTGCCTAATTTGTTTTTTATAGGCTATGATTATCAAGCGAAAACAATTAATTGCTCTCAGTGATAACTCCTTACAAGGTCACAGCTTTTCTTTTGTATAATAACATTAATTCGAGTGGCGAAATTGGAGTTCAGGTCTTAATGGATGTATTTGTTATCTATTGCTAAGGTTGTATAATTTACAAGAAGCCTTTTTTGTAACGCCATGAATTCTTACCGCGAAGTCAACGATATTTGAACGAAAATATTTAAAAAAAAAACACCTTAATTTGATTTAATTAAAAACTATTTTCTGGAATACTTATTTTCCCTTTCTAAGATGAATACCGTGTATGTAATGAAAAGTGCTTTTGCTATTTTTAGTACCAAGATCGGAATTGCCAGGTAGGTAATTTCCAAACGTCATCTTTCCATCCGGAAGAAGATAGGTAGTGAACCTTATTATTTATTTCCAATTCAATTTGGCGCAGTCAAATACCACGAAATCTAAATCTTCGGGACAAAAACAAGCGAATATTTTATGCAGAAATCGTAATACTTAGCATAATATATCGGGAATCAATTTATAATGTCATATTTGACGTAATCGTAGGACCGGTTATGTAAAATGAATTTATAAAGATATTGTCGTGTTGCTATCCCCCAGATTTTTTAGGAAGAACTTTGTAAAAAAAACTTACCTCTGAGTAAAAGTCTAAACAAGTTGCTTTTGACAGCTTTATCTCGAGTTGTTCCTTTTTCGTCATGCTCGACAACCGCTTCTTGGCTTCATCTTCCGACAGTCTTTCAATCCCAAATGTCTTCAGGCGCCGATCTTCATTCTTCAACGAGAGAGGGATTATTTTATCCGTCGATTCCTTCGACAATGGAATCACTTTGGCCATGAAATTGAACTGTTTCTCGATATCTGAAAGTTTATCTGTTTCATTAGAAAGAACAGTGCTTCCGAAAGCGCACATGATTTCGGTTGAGTTTTCGTCGGTAGGTTCACAGTTCAATCCGTACATCCCATAAGTTGGGAAGAACAAGGCCGTGTAAGATATTCTGCGAACTGAAGTTCTGTATCGTTCACTGTCATGAATAATCCTTTTGCTGTTTTGGTCCAGAAGAGACGAGTCTCCTGGAAGGTCTTCAGGAGTCAAGGTGTACCTGAACACTTCGGTTGACTCTTCCTTTGGACTTCGGACTTGAACAAAATAGCTCTCAGCGTTGGTCAAGTTCATGGAACTATTTCCTGACGGCCACTCGCAGACCACTCCGCAAATCTCTAACCTGCGAACAAAACACAGTCTTTTAGGAGAGGTTTATTTTCATGATTTCTTTTAGATACGGGAAAATTATTTATGTATCAATTGATGATTTTATAGCAAAAACTCTTAATTATGATTAAGAATGTAAAGTTGATGAAGAAAAAATATATGTCAAAGTGTTACCCCACCAAAAGCGAAGTCCAGAAATATTCCATGAATGCGTGAAAAATGATAAATTGTTTGTGTCAATATAGGTCATGCGAGTAGTTTATAAATATATATAATAGTAGTATGTACAATATTAAAATCGAATGAACTAGCTCATTAATAAAATAAGACATATTATGTCAAATATTGCACTTTATGAAAATCTGTACCAAAACAAACACGTCCTTTTCATCCTGAATCCAGTTGAAAAGACGACCTACATATATATCGAAAATGGAAGAAAAATGCATCGTATAAATCGCCCATAAGTTACTTAAAGAGTGAACGTGAAACACCGATTCATTTTACGTGCCTACATTTATTTCATATGGCTGTAGTTGTACGTTTAAGTAGGTAATTAATGGCATTCTTCGAAAAATCAATTATGCTTTTAAAATAAACCATACATTATTTTATTGTGTCAATAACAAGTGTCAACTTATAAATCACATATATCTTTGTTTATCGCTATTGTGAAAATATTATTCATCAGACAATAGTTTACAATATTAAGAATTCTCACAGCCTAGATGGCCAGTCACCAGTCAATAGTCAGATTCAGTCGCGGTTCAATCAACATCTGCAGCAGTCATCGTTAACGAAACCACATTAACCATTTAATCAGAAGGTAAATACACAAAACTGAAGCTATAAGTGTCATCCCTGAGGCGTTTGTGTGGTAAATCCATGACCGTGTTAAACATGTGGAGATCCGGAAAGAAGGCGTAAGGGATAATATTAAAGTAGGAACATCATACATATACATACATTGTGAAGAAAATTTGTGAAAAATATGTATTAACCTATTAAGCATCGATGCTTTTTCTATTTTGGATAAAAATATGTTTTCTGGATGACTTTTAGAGACTCCAATTCCTTTAACACACTTTAAATTACACTGCAGTGTATTCTATGAATGTGGAGATGTTAATGGTCTGCCTATACATTTTTATAAGAGTGTGAGATGCATACCAGTAATTACATTAGACGCATCAGTCTCAATCGAAATGAACGTATGTTACCAAGTGTTTCGAATTTTTTTTTTGACCAGTTATATATGTTTGTACTTCTCCTTCCTAATCCACTGATTTTTTTAACTGGGCGCGTAGCGAAGTCCTGTTTTAAGTCGACCGTTTTGCATGTCGTTTGTCTGCAAATTTTTTTGTGCCTTTTGAAAAAGACATGATGGAGAAAACCAAAATTTCAGATAGGTGTTTTTCATTAATTTGCGCTAATAATAAATATCTTATTAATGAGAAATGTCTTATAGATAAAAAATAAATTTTAGAAAAATCAGTGACGTCTAAATTAATGGATTCAATGTCATTTACTTGTTTCGTGAAAAAGCCCAGGTTATCGTTTTTTATGCGACCCGTTATTTTCCTCTAGTGATCCATCGTGGATCGTGATCCATTATTTGATAAACGCTTTGGCCTAATTTGCGAATTGCATATTAGTTATTATGACGTCAGCCCGTTCAATGACTATCACACCAATTGGTTATTTTAATGAGCTCTTTCTGCGACTCCAATAGTAATTACGACGTCGTGTATAGGCGTGTTTATCTCATATTAATCGGGCTGCTCCCCTGTAGGTCTAAATATTTTTTAGCGCGGACTCCAAACTATCACATAAGTTTCGGTTAAATATCAATATACACATATTTTTTAATAATTTCGTTCGTTATGCAAAAGTACTGGCTTATTTAATGAACATATTGAACTAATGAAGCTCTTTGAAATGAAGGAAGTCGTATATGCGAACTATAGCTTAATAATGCATCTAGGACGCAATCAATTTATTCCGTTCGATTTTTGGGAAAGGAAAATGGTTGAAATATGAATATTTTTATTCTTTTTTATTGAAAGAATAGTAAATACATATCAAAAAACAAGTCCTGCTAAGCCAATTGAATTGGCTTGTCAACAGGTGCTTATAGTTTAGTTACATATTGAGCCACCTCGGAACAGGCTCAGCCTAGTGAGGTGGCATATACCTAAAAGAATGTACATAACATGTATTTTTTGGTTAATAAATAATAATAAAAAATAAAAAAAACATATACATTTTTACAGTTTTAATTTACATCTTATATTTTTGAAATTTTGGTCTCCGGTGACTTTTTTCATGTCAATTTTTTTTTTTTTTCAAAATTTTTTTTGTTCAAAATCAAACAAAAAAAAAATTCTTTCACATGACCTTATTGGTCACTTAGCCGAGTTACCGCCCCACCACTTACCCCGCCCCCAACTACCCAACACCTACTATTTTTTATGTTTTTGTAGAAAAAAAAAAAAAAAAAAAAACATCAAAAATGTCACCGGAGACCAAAATTTTATTTACATTTTTTACTCCAAATAATGTCAGGAATCACTGGTTAAAGTAACTCAAGTACGTACCTTAACACGCTGTATATAAATATTAATATTTTTTGTCCGACATCCAATTTTTCACCATATATTTAACCTTATTCATAGAATTACATTGCTTTATAGTGTTAGGTAATAAATAAATATCTTCGGTTGTATTCAAACGTTCTCTGTCCGTACTTATTATTAAATTTCGGAACTATTAACCCGTCGTTGCGCGTGAATCTAGTGCTGTATTTATGTTCTAATTTCTCTTTATGCTGCGGGGTAAATATTTGCTGAATTATAATTTTGTGTTATAACAGGTAAAATTTTGGCACTCTGAAACAGCAACGGTGTGTTATGTATCTGTTTGAAAATATTAGGGACGACTAATAAATTTACAATTGCGTTTTGGACAACAGGGATTTGTTTCAGATTGGTTATAGTAGTATTTACCCATATTGTTAATCCATATCTTATATTAGATTCTGCCAGTGACATATAAATTATTTTAAGTGTTTCAATTGATAGGAAAAAATGTATGTGTTCATTCTGCCAGCAATTGATCCGAGTCTTTTACAGTTTTTTTTTAATGTCCCATTTAAAAAATCAATCTACTGTAACACCAAGATACACATTTTCCGTAACTAATTTTAAGCTTTCACAATTTACAATTAGTTTGAATATTTTTATGGATGTAATTAAAATTATGAGAAATAATATTAGGATTAAATTGAAATTTGGCATTTGGTGATCTTATATGCATACTCAGTTTTTTTTAGCATTTATTAATTGTCCTGCATTATGTGATAAAGACATGATTAACTAATTAACTAATTTAGGGTCAAAGAATGTTATGTTAGGGATAAAAATGTTATTCGAAAAAACGATCATTTTAATAGTAAAAACGGTTGAAAACGGGGCTGAAGTTCTTACGAACAAATTAACTGGGTTTCAATGTTTATTGGCGGGAACAAATTATTCTTACATTTTCCCGCCAATATGTTCATAAGAACTTCAGTCCCGTTTTTAACCGTTTTTAATATTGAAATGATCGTTTTTTCGAATCACATTTTTCTCCGTGTGCGGACAGCTAATTCACATTTAGGTTAGTATTTTAATTCAACATTACCAATTTATTAATATTTTTACGTAATTGCTTGGCGGTTGAAATTTCGTAGTAACACATCATAGAAAATACCTTTAGTGTTGCCAGCTTATATATATTAACCTATTAACCTGACTGTGCCAAAGCACATATTTTTACGGAAAATCATCCAAATGTTGTCTGGATCCTCGTACTAGACATTGCCCATATTAGAATTTTCCAGGAAAAAAAATTAATCAATCTTGTAAAATTATTCACCGTATGTCAACATGAATTCCAATAAAACATTTTTTATATCATAACAACCATGCAGATACTGTATGACATTGTTTAATCAGATGTTCTTGTGTTATTGATTAAAATACCTACAGTGTAAAATTAATAATTTATTTTTATTATGGATTCCAAATAACAAGGAAATAGTTTTTTTTTTATATTCGAGAATGAAAAAATATGTTTATTCCGGAGCGGTTTCGTATGAACCCTTTTTTCTTCATGCCATCAGTTATAACTAACTGAAAAGAATTTTTCATGTTCAGGGAGTATCAGGACGTACCCTATAAACCCGCGGAAACGGCACGGCGACGGTAATGCCTCGCGCCATCTCATTTTTTTAATACGAGTGAGTAATAACATGTAATAACATTCGTATAAAATAAATCAGATGGCGCGAATCATTACCTTCGTTGAGCCGTTTCCGTGTGTCGTCACGGTAATAATAAAGACTCAAATCTTATTTCGAGTAAAAAATGTAGGTGGGATTTTAATCTCCGGTGAATTGTTTTTTTTCGATTGTAAACAAATCTATCCTTGTGTAAAAACTTTTATACTTTTTACTGGTCACTCAGCAGAGTAACCGCTCATACCCCGTTCGACCTGAACCGTCCAATACCTTTGAGAATTTGAAAAAAAATTGATTTGGTGAAAAAAAATCATTAGATTTCATTTTATTTCTTATTGCCTATACTTGAAATAATTGATTTCGGTTTGTAAACTATCTAATTTTATGCCTTTCTTAGTGAGATCAGAATATGTTGTTCCACCCTAGCAACATTATAAAAAACCGTGAGCATTCTATAATTATTATGGTGATCTGCAAAATCGGGATATTTTAATTAAATTAAACATACAAATTTACGAATAACTAAAGAAAAAAGATAAAGATTCCAACTAAAACAAATCAGAAACTTAAGAGGGTATTATTACCAGAGAATACCGGAAATTGGTCCTTTTTAAATCAAATTCTAGACGTATTGACTCTTTTTTATAAAAAAACATAAATTGATTTTGAAAGATTGTTATTTTATCTGGTACACGCAGTTTTAAAATTTTTAAAAACTAAGTGTATTTTTAATATACTAAGGTTATACCGTTGGTTGTTGGCAGATTTGTTCAATTTTCAAACGATAGATTCTATTAAACAACACAAATTTCAAATCATATAATCATGCAACTAAATAAATTAATACATAATCTAGTCAACACAGTTTTCCGAATTTTCATTTAAGTTAAATTAAAATCATAAAAAAATAAATCCGAGACCGTGCTTTGTGACAAAAATAACCTTAGTTTTTCTATTTATTTAAGGTCTTACAAACTAAAATATTTCAAACTTTTTTAACGCACTAATTTTGTTTAGACATTATTGAAAAATCATAAATACTTATGATCGAAAAATATTTACAAGAAGTATATTTATAATATTGAATAATTTATCATAATGCGTTTTGAGATTTTTTTTGCTTACTTGAATGTAGGTATACCTACATATATAAAGCAAGTTTTGAATGAAATAAATCGATATAAATTTCTTATTTTTAAAAATTTGATACGGGGAATAATCGATCTTTCTCATTCCCTGTAAAGTTTCAAGCATTTTAAAACATTTATTCTCAGCTGCTGGTCAATCGCTCTTAATAATAATTTGTATACATTTAAATAATAGGACACGTGAAAATTTTAATTTTTTATAATTTAAGACGCTAAAGTAATAAATGAGTTTATTAAAGCATTTCAAATAATATACATAAGTAATTCTACGGCTTGTTTCTAAAAGGACCAATGATATTTTTTCAAATTTCACGTAGCCTATGTAAAATTTGCTGTTTTTACAAACATTTATTTTTATTTTTGAGAATGGTCAAAGGGTCAGAAAGGCGAACCCGCAAAAATATACATCGAAAAACTCACCTTCCCCCTTCACGGTATCCCCTTCAAATCCCGCTATGCTAATTTAATAACGCCAGAGCTCACCGGTATATAAAAACCTTCGCGGGCATGTTCACAACAACTCACCAAATTTGCATCGCAATCAGATGAATAGTATAGGAAATAATTTCATAAAGCCAGAGCTCTATAACCATCCCGGGTATGCACACATCATGTCCCCAAAGTTTCATCGCAATCGGATGAATGGTATGGCAGACATAACAAACGAACAAACAAATGAACATTCATTTTTATATATTAGATTGGTGACCAGCAGCAAAATTTCTACAGTTATATCAAGGTCATTCTATAACCATGTATTATGTATTATGCAAAGGGTATACCTGTTTTCTTTATATTTTTGTCAATAAATTATCTCCGTAATATATTTTTAAAAATCCTCAGAAAAGCATAAAAATATCATTGGCAATAAATTAGAGTATGATGGCTGTTTTGAGTGCTAAGTAGTTTGATATTAGTTGAATGGCTCTAATTAAAGATGTGGCATAAATTGTGATTTAGAATATGATTGCAGTTAATTGAAATTTGTCTAAATTTGGATAAATGCAACGATATATAAATATGATATAGTAAATGGAGACTGGTTTTGGATTCAGAGGTCGCGGTTTCAAAACCAGTCGACGGAAAAAAACAACAATTATTCTGTTGGTATTGGCGGTTACGTAAGAATTAAAATATATATATATTAATAAAAATCCCAAACCGATCCTGAATGCAAATATCGCCTTGGTGCGAAACAACGCTTCAAATGGCTGTGTTTCATGATCACATTAAAATAGCCAGGAAGGTACTAACTATATAATCTCCCCATTCCCCACCCCATTTTCTTCTCCTCCCAATATTTTCAAATCTTATATATTATATAAATCTTATATACAATATCTTCCCCGCCCCATTTTCTTCTCCTCCCAATATTTTCAAAATCAGAGATGCCATAATATTTTGTAATTGACTCTGGGCAGTTGTTAACAGCGGTAAAACTAAAAAAAAAATGTATGCCGCTCCGCTCCTACCATTACCTACGATCATGTTGTGGGGTTTGACTAGGTCTTTTAGTTAACATGTTTGCCCTGTATACTGCGGAGTGGGTAAGAGATTGGTTGAGGGAGACTTAACTTGGACCGCTCCAGCGAGACTTTCTCGACTCATCGCCTTGCATCGCAGTGGGAGGGGTGAATTTATGCATACATTGACCTTTCCATCCCTCATACCTTTTTTGTTCCCAGAGCTTCCTCTTCTTCCTTTCCCTTTAAAAGACCAGTTACACAGAATCCCCAATGCTGACATAGGCCTTGAGGGAAATTCTTTTCCTCATGGACTCCTGTGTATAGTTAATGTAAAAAAATAATAAAAAAATAAAACACAAAAAGTTTACGTTAAGCACAAATAGTTATAAATAAAACTCTTAGGCGCTCCGCCCACTGAGGCAACTGAAAACCAACTAAAACCGTCTGTTTCTCTGTCTTGATTGGTCAAAAAGCTTGGTTAACCATAGAAGAAGAACAATCAGCTGACAGTTGGCAACTATCAATGGCCGCCCAGGGCAACCAGTAGAGCAAGTCGCAAGTCACCACTTGCGTTACCATTGACAACGGGGTTTTGTGTGATAGTGTATGTGCGGGCCATCACATTGTCATACAAAGACAGTTGGCAGTTGAGAGTTTTTAGTTGCCTGAGTGGGCGGAGGCGCTTAGTGCCTCCGCTGACGACGCAACTGAAACCAAACTAAAACTGGCTGGTTGCTATGGTTTCCAACCAAACTTCTATGACAGCGCTACACAATTTTACGATTTCAGTTATTATCTCAGCTTGTTTAACCATAGACGAATAACAATCAGCTGTCATCGTAGCAACTAGCACGCCGAGTTTCGAGTCACTGTTTGCGTTGCCATTGATAACGGGATTTTAACAAATTGTGTAGTGTGCGGACCATCACATTGACATACAGGGGATAGTGAGTTTAGTTGCAAACTGTTTTTTTTTCAGTTGCCTCGTCAGCGGAGGCACTAACTCAATTATGTAACACTCATATTTGCAAAGCTTTTAGATTCTAGACGTATAAAAGGAAAATCCATTATGTAGGTACCTAACTACGTATTGCTTAGTGGGTAGGTAAGTATCAAATCAATGTTTTCCCAAATTGATAACTTGTATCCATTCAGGTGGTTCAACCATAATTAAACAAAATACTAACTATCATCAGCAAAGTTTACCAAAACAATTTTTGCTAAATCAATTATTATTCACGAATAAATTGAATGAACAGTCGTGGTTTTAAGAAAAATGAATTGAATCATCTAAATACGATGCGCACTTAAATATTTTTTCATTTAGTAATTATGTTGGTATTTATGATAAGAATGATTATTATTTGCTACAGAACCATTATTTTCCTGCTGTTTAATTGTTCGTATTAAATATTTGCACACCGTGAAGAAACGTGTCCTAGCTGTGCAATTACGCAAGTAATTTCTGATTAGAAGAGTATCCACACTCATATTATTTTTCATGAATCACCGTACACCAATATTCCGAGATATCGAAAAATTTTATCTCTTAGATAAATTGAATTTAACGCGTTGTAATGTATCAAATATTTGAAATGGTGGAAACTTTTTTATGTGATACCGGACAAGATTTTTTTATGTGATTAACTGTTCCCAACCATCCAAGATGGGGAAGAGGAAAGTCGAAAATACCTGGCTATTCTGATCTGGTCACAAAACACGGCTAGTGCCATTTCAAGGAACGTTTTATGTTGAATGGTGGTCTTACTCCAGGGAGATACTGTGAGTACCTTGCACCCTGGAACGTGTCGCAAATATGCATTATATTATTTTAAATGATTAAATTGTGAATTAATACAAATCAATCAAATAAGATTTCCTTGCGCACGCCATTATTTGAACCCGCTACCTTCGGATTGCAAGTCGAAAGCCTTTCTCCTCGATCACTAGCTACCGTAGTTTTACATAACTAAGTTCATAACTAAGTGAAGATACAATTTCTTAGTGTGTTTCGTTTTTTCTCTACTAATTTAGTCGCAACATAATTATTACAAATAAAATTATAAAATTTAAGACATTTTTCACTACTAAATCTAAAGTAGCAAAAACGTTTGAAAGGTCTTGAAAATACTCAAACGAACCGCCGATTAATTTTGTAGAATGTATAAAAACTATTAAGCATTAAATCTGTTTGTTCGGAAACTTGTTGCAGCAAAATCTCTTGAAAAATAGTGGGTTCTGATGGCACCATTAAGAGGAAACATGGTCGCCGAACAAAACGTATACCAGGTATTTTAGCAAACTGTTGCTGTCACTGATACCCCTGAAAACGGACCGAAAGAGATAACTGAACCTCAACTGATATTTACCTAAATAAAATCATCAAAATCGAGGTTTTGTGTTCCCTATTCCACCAAAACTAGACCGATTTTTATGATTTGCTTTACCACGTCAGTGTATGTATTACAAGAAAATATTCTATGACTTTTTAAAAATACGATGTCTAGTTTGTATACTGAACGTCTGTTGATGGCGTTCAAACCAAGCGGTTTTGAATGATTTTTGGAGGGTCCCAACTCCTATAAATAACTCCTTATCAAAAAAGCAAAACGTGTCAACACGCTAGTGGTCAATATCTAAATGACATTCAAAAAAATTGCTTTCGTGTCAAAACCCAGAGAAGAAATTAGAGAATTTATTTATATGGACAAAACGCCGTCTGGTTTGCTCTTAAATTTCAGAATTCCTAGCAATAACACCTTTCCATAAAAAAAATAAGAATACTGTTTGTTAAAAATATGTATAAAATGGTATTGATCCTCGGGCGAAGCCGGGTAGTATTAGTATGTACATTAACATATTGACATTTATTTATTTATTTATTTATTTTATAGAAACAAACAGTACATTGATTACAGTGTGATGACAGAGTTTACAGATATTAAGTAATATTTCATTGTGGGTACCTTTGATATGTTTCTTTGTAATGTCTTGAGTGGAATGTATAATTAGTAACTACCGGGTGATGTGCGTAGTGTGTGAGTGTGTGTGTATGTGTGAGAAGTGGTGATCTGTGAAGGGATATGTATGCGCATTAAACAGTTATATCATTGACATGATGCTCCTTTTAAATTTGGGCAGCGAATCTGAGAAAATGTCAATATTAGAGTTTAGGCAAACATTATTGAATGTATGAAGAGCACGGTTAATCGGCGAATTAGTTGCTGCATTTGTTTTGTAATTTAGAGTGTGGAATAGTGCTGTATGGCGTGTACGTCTTACAGGTATATTAAAATTAATTAAGGATAGAAGTTCAGTACAGTCGATTTTGTTATTTAAAATTCTGTGCATAAATGTTAAATCAGCTAGTGCCCGCCTTTGTTGCAAAGTTTGAATTGTAAATTCAAAGTTATTGTTGAATTTGAAAGTAAGATATTTTATAAATTTGTTTTGAATATGTTCTATGCTATCTATGTATATTTTATACTGTGGGTTCCATATTGGCGATGCGTATTCCAGTGTACTTCTGACTAATGCAAAATATAGCATTATTATTGTCTGCGGGTTACTGAAAACTTTACTTATACGAAGAACAAAGCCAAGCATTTTATATGATCTATGAACGATTGAGTCTATATGCTTATTAAATATAAGTTTGCTATCAAGATAAACGCCAAGATCTTTACAATCCGTTTTAGAGATGACAGGTTCGTTGTGAAGTGAATAAGAGTACCTAATTATATGTTTGTTTCTGGTAAAAGTCATAGTGTGACATTTAGAAACATTGATGTCTAAACAGTTAACTTTACAATATTTGCAAAGCCTTTCTAGGTCACTTTGTAAAGCTTCACAGTCAGAGAGAGAATGCACAACTTTGAATATTTTCATGTCGTCAGCGTACAGCTTATATTCGGAATTTTGAAAGCATGAACCAATGTCGTTTATATAAATGTTGAACAAGAGCGGACCTAGGTGGGAACCTTGCGGGACACCAGATATTACCTCTAAAGACTTTGAGAAGACGCCGTTGATTAAGATTACCTGATTGCGATTACTAATGTAGGACTTAATCCATCTAAACAGGTCGCCATGTATACCAAGTAGAATGAGTTTTTTCAAAAGAATTGAGTGTATCACGCGGTCAAAGGCCTTAGAGAAGTCTGTGTACATAACATCAACCTGCTCCTTATCGTCCATCTTGCTATGCAAGAAGTTCACGAAAAGGGTGAGGTTGGATGTTGAAGACCTACCTTTCATAAATCCGTGCTGATTCGGTGTAATCGATGTGGAAATAACCGAGTATAATTGATCAAAGACGATTTTTTCAAGAACTTTGCTTAGAATAGGAAGTTGGGAAATTGGACGGTAGTTTTTAACATCATGTTTATCACCAGTCTTGAAGATTGGTGTAATGACGGCTGATTTCCATTTGAGAGGAAACGATCCTTCTGTTAGTGATTTTTTATAGATTGCACAAACTGGAACACAGATATATTTACTGCAGTTGCGTATAAAAATTCCGGGTAGTCTGTCGATTCCTGGCCCTTTTTTAATGTCTATGCTTGAGAGGTATTTTAAGGTGATTTCTTCGTTTATTCTGATAGAAGATATTAACGTGTTGTTAAAAGGATCCTCCTTATTATTGGCATCAAGAGTTGGAATTTCATTTGTAAAGACAGATGAGAAGTAATCAGCAAACAGGTTTGTAACTTCTTTACTATCGTGCGCTGTTGCGGACTGATAGGTCATGTGTTCCGGTATAGTGGGAGATTTTCTTTGCGTCTTAACGTAACCCCATATTTTTTTAACATTATTTTGTATGTCGGATTCCAATTGAGTAATATAGGATTTATGAGTTAGACTAGAAATCTTCTTTTGTCTTTTGCGAAGTAATGCAAAAGATTGATAATCCAATGGATTCTTAAAGCGTTTCCAGGCACGAAAAAACTTTAATTTTTCTTTTGTTATATTTATTAAAGCCGCCGAATACCATGTTGGAAATTTAGTTGATTTAATTACTTTCGTAGGAACCAGATCATTTATTAGGGCATCAATGATTTCATAAAAATGGTGTACCGCAATGTCAACGTCTTGTGCATTAACGACAGAAGACCAATCACTATTTCTGAGAGCGTCATTGACTACTTCATAGTTAACTTTATTAAACGATTTGACTATCTGAGGTTTTAGGATGGCAGCAGGGACGGGAATATTGAGTTCAACTATAATAGATTTATGGTGTGCATCTTCGATTACTAGTGGAGAGTCGGCAGCGGAAACAATGACTGTTGTGTTACAGAGCACAAGATCGAGAATTCGTCCATGAGTATTAGAAATTGAATTATACTGTTTTAAGTTGGAGAACGAAAGGCAACTAAGGAGGGTAGAGGCACAGAGGTCGGTACTACGTGGCTGAAGCGAAGAGTTCCAGCTCACGTTTGGCATATTGTAGTCACCTATTATAAGAAAAATGTCATTTGGAAACTCAGTAGTTAAGTCGGATATGGCAGTTGTATGACTATTGATGATAGAGAAACGCTGCGCACTAGATAATTTAGGACTAACCCCCGGTAAGTAAGAGCAACAAATGTGAATATTCGAAATGTGATTTTTCGAATTTCTTATTAATAGTGAGATCCAGATATCCTCGGCTTCTGAAGTCCACGATTTTTGAGATCGAACTTTATAGTATTTTTTTATGCCTATAGCAACGCCTCCTCCTTTGGTTTTACCCGTTAGAGAAGTATCTCTGTCATTTCTGTATACGCTATACCGGCAATCAAACAGCTCGTCATCGGATATGCTGTCAACTAACCACGTCTCGCTAATTAAGATTATGTCGAATTCGTTAATCAGGACATTTTCATAGAATTCTCTGGTTTTAGATCGGAGGCCTCGTGCAATTTGATAAAAAATTATGAAAGTATCATGCATTTTGTAAGTGAAAAATTATTATCCAATTTTGATTTGAAGTAAATAGAAAAATAAGTTAAAAATAGAGCTTTAGTCGGGATGAAGATATTATGATAAATACTCAGCAGCCGAAAGTCCACTGCATAAGACATTTCTGTTGACTATGAAGAATAATTTTTATTTTGATACTTTCATATCTAATTTGGGAGGCGAGTGTGTGTACCGCCACCCGGGGAACCATTTATTGGATAACCAACACCTTTGCCAAACGACACCCCATGTGTTTCGCTACGTTTGGTGACTTAGCAGAGGTGGACGGGTTCGTGTGGTGAGGTTTGTACGGGCCTTAGCGGCGGATGCGTCTACCCACCAATTGCATGTCAGGCCGGATGGGGAGAGATTTTTTAATGGAGTCCATTTGACTTTGACCTCTCTCTCTCTCTCGAAACATCGCTTTGCACTTTGAGATGGATAGATTATGATTCTTACGTCCATCGCTCCTGGACACACTGACCCCCAGATACCTTTTCTACCCACCCCTCATGCCTTTTCCTTTCCAGAACTTAATCTCCTTCCTTTCCTAGAACGACCTTCCACACAGCATCCCAAAAGATGATATAGCCCCCAAGGGGAATTATTTTCGTGTGAAAGTAATGTAAAAAAGTCATACATAGATTTTTATTAGAATATATACCTTCTTCCATTAATATAAGTTCTCTCACCTCATATCCACATCAAAAGCGTACGGATGTATCGGGTCGCAGGAAAACTGTGCGGCCGACACGTTGAGTGAGTGGGCGGGACAGCCCAGCACCAGGTCGGCCCTGGGCGGGTAAGTCACCGTCACCCGCCCAACAGGCACCAGCAGTAGCAGCAGGGCTGCCGCGCCGCCCATAGCCGAGAACATCGAAAGAAGGAGCTGTAGGAAAAAGATAAGGTTAAATATTTTTTTCATTGTGGTAATTTTTACCATATTATCTATCTATCACATGGAGGGTAAGCGTATATCAGAACACATGGCCCCATAGCAACGTAGATCGATAAGGATTGTATCGATAACTTTCGGTAACTTCTCATAGTTTCCTTGCTTGACTGCAGATCGCCAACGAATAAAAAATAAGAATGTAAAAACATAAAGATAGCATCCAATAAAAATATGCGTTAAGAAAATGAAGATAATGTTGGTAGTTTCAGTTCAAGTGTGATACAGTTAAATATTACCGAATCGGATACACGGAGAAAAATGCTATTCTAAAATACGATTATTTTATTCGTAAAAACGGTTAAAACGGGACTGAAGATCTTACGAACAAATTAACAGTGTTTCAATATTCCCGCCAATAAACATTGAAACCCTGTTAATTTGTTCGTAAGAACTTCAGTCCCGTTTTTAACCGTTTTTACGAATAAAATGATCGTATTCTAGAATAACATTCTTCTCCGTGTAGGGACACATTAGCTCACTTGTATCAACAACAACAAGCGGCGGCCCGCAAAGCCGAAGGTCCTGGGATCGAGTCCCAGATGTGACCATTGATTTTTCTGTTTCAGATTTTCGATTGAATTTCGCTAATATTTTCTTCTTTGATTAAAATATCACAATTTGAGTTCTCATTAAGTTAAACAAAAATAAAATTAAAAATTCTTTGAAAACATAAACACAATAGTAGTTTCGCATTTTCTGCTCTCTAAAAGGCTAGTTTAACACTATAATTTGGCGTGGAAAACTTACCTGATTATTATTTAATTAAAATCTTCATTAAACAAATGTATCTACGCTCATCGTGGTCTGGAAAATTATGTCACGGCAAAACTCTGGGGACACTATTTCAAAAACGCATCAGGTACACCTCAATAACGCATTTTGAGGTTTACACCAAAATCAGTGGGGCTCTTTTGTAGGGTAATATAGTTAATGACTAATAAATATACGCGAGTGTCAATGGGCCTGGTAATAGAAAACGCCTCATTTGCAATTAATGTACAATGTATTTAAATTAATAATTTATTATCAGTAACACAAAGTTATTATAGATAATTTATTAAAAATACTTACATTTGAAAGCCGAAGGTCCTGGGTTCGAGTCCCAGATGCGACCAGATCTTTTCTGATTTTTTTATTCAAATTTTCGATTGAGTTTCGCTAATATTATCTTCATTAATTAAAAGGATTTTTTATTTTATTTTAAACTACTTTCAACTTTATCGAGAAAAGAAACCAGAAAGAGAAATGTTTGAAGAGGTTCCAGATCGCGATTAGTTCGACAAAATCACATGATGAAGTTCCAACGAATCATGCGCTCATCAAAACCTCTATATACTTATCCTAAAATGAATGGATTCTGCATTTATTTGAGTACTTTATTCAACCAACTTAGAAAAGATTGAAGTATGTCTACGTTTTTTTTTAATATTATTTTTTTATCAAACAATGTATCACAAAAGTTAAAATTAATGTAAAACTCATTATAGTACTGGTGTTATAAAAAGGTGAGTTAAACGAATCACTTAGAAATATTTTAGATATAATTTAGAAATATTAGATATTAGAAAAGGTGTTAATATTAAGTCAAATATATTTATTGTATTTTCGTTAGTATGTATTTTATTAAAAACCAGAAAAAAAATGTAAACAATCCTATATTGAATATTTTTCACTTAACCATTACGACCATGTAATTCTCTAATTAACTCCCCACTCCTTCCCACGGTTCTTCTTTATATTCAAAGTTGGTCATGTATACGAAAGAAAAAAAAATCCAACAAGAAAGGACAAGCTCTTGATGAAATAGTCACGATTCTTAATTTTTTTGGTACATAACTTATTATGGTGCCAAAAATCGTAGGTAATTTGTTTCTGCCCTAAGGAAACGCTGTTATGTTGAAAGGTTTACTAAGTCTTAAAAAATACATTCCCGTACTAACATCAATTGAATTTAATGCGTCCCATCGCCGCGGTGTGTTAATCAAATCTCACATAAAAATGCAGTTATGAAAACACCTCAACAAAAGAATTACGTCAGTGTGGCATCCTGTCCTTTATCCAACAGGGTACAATAATGTTTGTGATTTCCGTGAATTCCGGCATTCACCGATTGCGCAAATAATCTAAATTATTCAAATAATCCGGATAATCAGACGAACCTGTGAGACCCATCGGATTAGTAAATGGATCAGACCATTGGCGGACACAATTATAAGTGAGGTAGGTTTGTTTGTCCGGACATACCGAATATTACTTCCGGACGACTGCCGCGCCGATTGGACGAGGTAAATTACGGGAAAAAAACTCGTCTAATCCATTCATATCATCATTCCTCACCGATCGATTAATTGGCTGAACTTGGCCAATTAATCAATGAATAACGGAGATAATAACTCTCAAATACTCCGTAGTATAAAACGACGAAAATACCGGGCATCGAGCAAAATTTGAAAGATAAAATCCATATAAATTGAATATTTCTGAACGTTTCTGAACATATCTGAAACCTGAAAACAATTCGAGGCCTCAAATTACGCTTTCAAATTATTGGAGATTAACTAATAAGTTTTGAAATATAATATTTTTTAAAACAAAAAGTTTTTAAAATGCCAAACCTTACGTTTTTTCTGACTAAAATTATCTACTGATGACAACGAAAAAAATATATACACCAAATTTGTTTTAGACAAATGATACACGTTATTATCATCTTAATTTTTTCCCGTTTCATGTAAAAATAATTTTAAAAAAATTTCAGTATGTTTAATAATTTTTTCAATTTGCTGTCGGAAACTTTGGTTTCATAAAGTTGTACATTTTAATATTTGCGTGATGAACTTTTAGATTTGAATATAGCGTTTTGTGTTTTATCTTTCTCACTGTAGTGTATTGACAAGTAGATTCAGTGATTTAGCGATAGATGACAGTAGACATAAAGCTTTCACTAGTTTCCGTCAGATGGCGGGAGGTTAGAGTTGTTCCTAGGAGTCGATGTAGTCGGCTGTGTAGCGCTCTGCGGACTCAGATTTACCTACCAGTCAGTTGAAGTTGGTCGCTTTAGCGCAGGTCTATTATTATTGTAATTAGTAAATAAACAGTTTGTATCAAGAAGCAGGATTTATTGAGAAGTTCCCAACACAGTATTTTTGCTTGTGAATTAATTAAACATTACAAACACAGTTTAGAAGTCTCCCCATGACAGTAAGGGAGACGAATATTTTTATGAGACCTATATGAGCTGTTCCCGAAAGCGAAAATATTAGCCCGAGGGGTTAATGATATTAACATTTGTATTTTCAAGGTAACTTTTGAATAGACTCATGGGATTGATAATTTATTATCCATTCCACTAATAAAACACATATTTAACCCACCAATTAAAAAATCATATTTCTCTCAGATATTAAAAATATCATAGCCATTTTTTGTTTTATAAATTATTTCGTAATCTAACTAGCTAGGGCTTATAATTTATAACAATACCCTATAATGTGTCTAACTTTTTTATTTTATTTTTTTTATAGAGAAACCTCACAAGAGTCCCAACTGCTCCCTTCTGGAGCCAGTGAGACTATCCCCAATTGGAGTATGTTGTGAGGCTGAAGGTAAGTGGGGAAGGGAAGGAGATGGGGAAGAGGAAGGTGGGAAAGTACCTGGCTATTCAGAACTAGTCACTAAACACGGCTAAAGCCATTATTAAGCAACGTTTCAATTCTGAATGGTGGTCTTATACCAGGGCGATACTGAGAGTATCTTCCACTCTGGAACGTGCCGCAAATATAACATATATTATTTTTATTAATTAATTGTGAAATAACACAAATTAATCAAATAAAATGTATTTGCGCACGCTGGGTTCGAACCCGCGACCTTCCGAATGGAAGTCAAGTGTCTTACCACTCGACCACGGACGGTCGTCAACTAACTAGCACCGCGGATCATTTGGCCTTATACTATTACCCTCTGGGTAATTAGCACTGAATATTGATATAGGTTCGATATCGGTAAATTGACATCGTTCCCAAGCAGATAAATAACGAACAAACAACACTTCACAACGACTAAGTATTCTAAATTTATTTGAGATAAATAACGGACAAACAATACTTCACAACGGCCAAGTATTCTTAATTTATTTGACGTAAACTGTTGTTTGTCCGTTGTTTAAGATTCAATCATATAAAACCATTATGACGTTAATAGGAGCATTAAAGTTACTTCAATAATTTTTACAACAATTACCTATACGACAATTTTAAAAGCATAAAATATACAATATAGTTTTTACACAGATAAGATCATTTTGTGTCATGTTATAATCGCTAGAAGGACAATAAAAATAATCACGTTGTTTTAATTGGTAACAAAGTCTGATTTTGTTTTATCCATCTTAAACAAAACATATTTTTTGTTATGCACCTAATGACTGTGTCAGACTATGCTAATAAAAAAATGCTGTATGATGTGTGACTCTTCGCTAATCAATGCGAATTACTTATGTACAATGTTACTCGTATGAAAACAAGATCAGAACCCCCTTGCACGCTTGATTGATAGGATAACTATCCGTAACTTCTCATCGTTCCCTAGGACAACTGCAGTCATGCTAGGGAACGATGAGAAGTAACCGAAAGTTATCCTATCAATTGTTATCTATCGTAGGGGGCCAGAGGCCCTAGCACGCTCGCTCTTAACGATCGATAGGATAACTATTGGTAACTTCTCATCGTTCCCTAGGACAACTGCACATCGCTAACGTACAAACAACAGTTGATGTCGAATATGTTAAGAACACTTAGTCATTGTGAACTGTCACTTATTCGTTGGCGATCTGTAGTCATGCTAGGGAACGATGTGAAGTTACCGATATTTATCCTATCTATCGTTATAGAGCGAGCGTGCTAGGGCCTCTGGGCCCCTAGCCCACTCGATCTTCACTCTGATGTCAAGAGATTTTTACTCTTTTTTATGTCATTCAATATTTTCTCAACACTCGATTTTTACTTATAATATTTTTTATATCTACATATTTAGCGCACTCCCTCTATCATTCGTATTTACATATATCGTTTTCAAATCATCTTCATTAATCTTCTTCTTCATTTTAAACACTTATAACTCGAAGGTATGGATAGACCGGTCAGTAGCCGAGTTGACATCGCATTTCGGTCCTCTCCCAGGCGTCGTATATTCAGTTCCTCGGCTGGCGAAGTCCCTAATCACGACACAAGCAAAATGTTTTTTGTTCAAACACCTGTTTGACATACACATCTATTTCTTTTAAAACAATAACAACTCCTAACGGAGCCTTAAGGTAAAAAAAATCTGGTCAAATTACCCATATCCTAAGGCTAAGGGATCAAATAAGTTTCTATTATCAAAAGTAGGACCCAATCAGGGTGACAGGGGAACACTTACTTTGAAGTTGCCGATCTTATCAGCCACCATGCCGGCCAGTGGGGGCATCACGATGGCCACGACGGGGGTCACGGCGGACATGATGGCCGTCTCCTCCACGTTGATACCCAACTCCCGCATGTGGATGGTCAGATACGGGTACAGAACGAACAGAGCTGCGAAAGAGAAAATCATTTATAACATATTTAAACCAGTCAGTTTAGATTCACGTGGATTGATATTACAAGACAAATAAATAAAGATTTGAGATTGGGATTTAACGGGGTCACTTGGGGTAACTATAACGGATGGTCAGACAGAGCTGCCAAACAGAAAATCATTATGACATCTTTAAACCAGTCTGTTTAGATTCAGATCATAAGATAAGGATTTTACAAATCTCATAAGAAAGATTTGAAATTGGGATTAAACGGTGTCACTTGGGGTAACTATAACGCATGGTCAGACGGGGATACAGAACGGAGAGAGATTCGAAATAGAAAGTCATTTCTAGCATCTTTAAATCTGTCAGTTTAGATTCTGATATTAAGATTAATAAATTAAGAGTAGATATTAATAAAAAAATCGCAGATTGTATGAATAAGAGTTTTTTTCTGATTCCGTGCATGCAATGCGAGCGCTTTTTCTATTCCGTTACATTTTGGGTTACCATGAAATAGGTATCTATTGTTAGCAGTGTGCACTGTTAAAAAAACTGCTCTTGGCTTTGTCTTAGAACGGTTAACTTTATGACATTTTATTCTGAAAAAAAATATTTTGAAAAATCTGAATTACTAGTACATACCTATCTTTTATTTTGATATCAAGTGTTCGAAAATTCCTTGGATGTGATGCGACTAAATGAAGAAAAGTGCAGAAGCATTTTCTTTCTTTTTTTATGTATGTACATTTTTTTTTATTTCAGCTTGTACATAAAAGGCTTCTAAGAACGTCTTATATAATAACTAGCTGATACCTGGTATGCGTTGAAATACCACTTATATAAATATATTGTTTCTCCCTTCGTGTCATTTCCCATTCGTCCCCGTTCCCCTTCCGCCTCCTCTTCCTTTTACATTACCGCTTCCCCTTCTCTTCGCGTGCTCCCCCTCCCCTCTTACGCTCGCCCCTTTCTCGCAACCCCCCCTAACGAATTCCGCTTCCACCTTCTCCGCCTTCCCTTCTCCCTCGTTCCCCCTCCCGCGAAGCCCCCCTCCTTAATTCTCCCGCTTAGCCTTCCCTCCAGCCTTTTTTTCCTGCCGCTTAACTCCATAAAATACACCCATTTTGCCAACAACTCGCGTGACCTATTTATTTTTTTTATTAAAATTTCATAATGCTAGAGCTCACCAGTATATAAATATTCATGAGCATGTACTAAACAATTTTTAAAAAATTATAGCAGTCGGATGAAATGTTAATCGCAATTGCATGAATATCATAGGAAATAATTTCGTAACGCCAGAGCTCACTATCCTATAACCATTTCGGGTATGCGCACATCATATTCCCAAAGTTTCATCGCAATCGGATAAACGGTATAGCTGGGAATAACAAACAAACACACAAACAAATAAACATTAATTTTCAAATTTCGCAATGCCGGAGCTCACCAGTATATATATATATAGAAATATTCACGGGCATGTTAAAAACAATTCAAAAAACATTAATAGCAATCGGATGAAATTTTAATTAAAATCGTATGAATAGTACTATAGGAAATAATTTCATAACTCCAGAGCTCACTATAACCATATTCTATAACTCACTATAACCATATCCTATAACCATCCCGGGTTTGCGCTCATTATATTCCCAAAGTATCATCGCAATGGGGTGGACGGTATGGCCAGGCATAACAAACGAACATACAAACATTATTTTTTATATATCAGAAATTATAACGAATAAACTGTAAATTATGATCATATGATATTTACTCAGACCACCAAGGGCCTATATATTATGTGCAATATGTATAATGGAAGTTGCTCGTCGTAAGGGTCATGGTTATCCGGAGTATAAACTTTATTAAAAAATATATATTTTTCCGATCGATGTGTTAAAAATAAATTTACGATAATATTTTAATAATAAATAAATAATTTTCATCTTGCAAATTCTCTGTACCCCACGCTACTCTCATATATTTGAAAAAAGAGGCAAGAGTTGACGACCGTCATAAAATAATTACTCCGGTGATAAACTAGTTTTATTTTCAAGCATAAAAAATTATTGGACTAGTTCTTTAATGATCACTTGTGCAAAGTATCGCTCGGCTCAGGAACGACGAAAAAAGACGAACTTGCATAGTTTAGATTTGGATGGTAGCTAACAGGATGTAAATGACTGAAATAAAAATATAATATTTAAATATTTCAAACTTACTCGATGCATGTACGAAGAATAATATCTTCAATGGAAGCAGCTCCTTCTGCTTAAAGTCTTTCGTAATCCTCCCAAAAAATGCCTTAATGAACCTCATCTTGAAGACTTGTTTCTCTCTATATTTCCCTTGTTAATTATAAATATTAATTTTGTGTTTGGCGTTTCTGGTCTGGTTTCTCAGATGAGTGATCGGTGATTTCTTTATCCTGGCTTCATCGTCATCCAAGGGTCCGTTTCTGGTCTCTTCAAACTGAAACAAAGAAATACGTATGTTAATACCTTTAATAATCAATAATAGTTATTTCATTTATTTTTTAATTCTTTTTGATTATGTTCAACCATAATATTTATAATTTTTCCAGAAAATAATTATTAAGTTATATATTATTATTTGAATGGTATTTTTATAATCGTTAGCTATGTTATTATGTTAGCGTAATAAATATTAATTCCAGATCTAATTACGCATTATAATTTTGTTCACTTATATATTATTATTTAAACATAGATGCACATTATGCGTAGCATTAGCTAGCTAAACTACTGATAAGAATAATTAGGTCTGCTTTACAGTCAATATTTACCTGCGACCTAACACATACCAGCTCATGTCTTGACAGTCTTTACTTTCCATTAAAATCAGAAGGCATTGGACAGTTAGGGTCGGGTTGAGAAGAGACCAGTGACGAGATGTGGAAGATTTTTTTTATTGATTTTAATATTTTACAAAAAAAAAAAAAAAACACCTCAAAAAAGTTTCCCGAGACTAAAAATTTCATTTACATTTTTTACTCCAAATAATGTCAAGAATCACTGATTAAAGAACCCCCCTTTACACCAATGCAAAAACATGTGCAATGAAGTCCTTGATCTTAATGGAAAAGGTCAACGGCTTCGTGAAGTAATCCGAAAAAGTATGAGTTCGAAAATAAACAAGTACATTTGTACAGGCAAACCATTTTAAAGAGGACACGTTTGAATATATTTGTGCACAGGGATAAAGGTTCAAAAAAGTTTTTCAAACTAGTTTGGAATGCCACCCGCAGTCCCCTCTTACCCCGCAATTGCCCAAAGATAGTGAGTGTATAGCGATGTTGTGACCGGTTTTTTTTTTGTTTCATTCTTCTACTTCCTAACAAAAAAAAAAAAAAATTGTTTTCCCTTTTTATTTTTATTTGTAATTGTTGTTTGAGTTTTGGTCTTGAAAAGGTTGTAACATGTAACAAATAATTTAAACAATTCACATTTTTCATGTAGGTACCTACCTATGTAGATTGTATTATCTTAAAATTAATGAAGTAACACAAAATTGTCAAACAACACAAATTAATTTAATTTTATTTATTTATTTATTTTATACACTTTACAAATATAAGACAAAAAGTCCCGATAAACTGCTTTTTAGCAGTTTGTCTAACGGGTTCTTTACATTAAAGATCTTATTATAGTAATTTAATAGTTACATTTTTACAATTTACATTTTGTTTATACAGAAATATAGATAAATGAAAAATTATAAAAACATAAATAACAATTTTAAAGTCTTTAGAATAATAGATATGTCATTGTAAGCTAATACAAATTAATTCTTTCCGTAAGCCAAGTCTTCAGTAAATTCACCAATTTTTTGTTT
Organism: Limnephilus auricula; assembly: GCA_951813805.1. NCBI lineage: Eukaryota > Metazoa > Arthropoda > Insecta > Trichoptera > Limnephilidae > Limnephilus > Limnephilus auricula. Next base: position 22,805,237 of record OX638390.1, on the reverse strand, counting down.
TGTTTTTAATTTCTGCAGGTAACATATTTAAACAACTGGGAATCATGTAATTTAACGTTCTTTGTCCATATTTTTTGTATGATTAAATAACAAATTTTCGCGCACGCCGAGATTTGAACCGGCGACCTTCGAATTCGAGGCCTATCCATCCACCACAGAGGCTGCCAAACATCATATCAGATGTCGTAATGCCCAGACTAGCAAATTAATTAGGCAAACAAAAAGTCAAAGCAACAAGCAATATTTATATGCGCCGCAAGTGCATCTAATTTAATGTATTTTGTGAATCCAAAATAACACATACCTATTAAATGGCAAAAATAGAACTCAAGGTTAATGTAGGTAGGTACAAATACTATATGCGAGAAGCGTATAAATAAAAAACTGGAACTCAAATTATTGAGCGATTATTTATAAAAAATGTACATTTCATTGTTATTTTTTAACCTTCGTAAGGTTGCGTGAAATCTTTATTTTATTGTTTACCTGTTTTATGTAGGTATGACATTTAATAACGGTCACTAAAACTTTTTTTGCGTAGCGACAAAAATTTTCATGTGCGTTTTTTGAAATTATTTATGAATTTTTAATATGTTTATTTAGATAAATAAGATTTAGTAAATACATTACCCGCCTCACGAGACGATGTCTGCTCTCAGACTGGTAAAAAAAATTTATTTAATTTCTAAAAAAACGAGAAATGTCTTTTTCAAAGTTTGGTGTACTTTAAAGAGGACACGGCCCTCATGAAAAGGAAATGCATTTTGACCATAATTGGGTATGGTATTTATCTGTTGCTACCATCACCAAATATGTTTAGATTCTAGAAATATACCATAAAAATAATAATGACTAATAAAGCAATGAATGCAATCAATAAATTAATATTAAATATTTATGATGAAGAATTAGATTATGGTAATTAAAAAATCTTCTAAAAATATACGTACGCTATACAGATACGTGCGATACGCCTGGATCAGCTCTGCTGCACTTACACTCGACAAACGTAGGCAGACTTCACAAATTAACGGAGAAAAAAAATAGGAAGCGCCATAATGTCCACCTCGACTGTCGGAAGCACACTCAACTTGCAAGTCGGCAAAATACGTGCACGATGGTGGGGCACCGAGTCAAACGTACGGTGAGTATCTAGGTGTCACTGTCATTGCTTGTAGTGTTGCAATGATCACTATTGTCTTCATAAGCCATCCTCTTCACGGTGGTTTCCTCCCAAATTGGACTATTAATATATGTGCACCTCTACCTAGAACCGCACACATTGAATAGTTGCAGAATCATGACAATAATTCTGGTCATGCTTCTTGCTACACTTTCCGTTGAGTTATAAGGCGTGTTTGTACAACTTATTTTAGCCACTGCACTGAATAACAAACTGTGACCATGTAACAAATATGCACACGTGACCTTTCCCTTGGACTGAGTCAGGGAACCGGGAAATGGTAAGGGGTCACTCAAAAGCTTAGCCTCAAGGTCAAATAATCATCCAATATTTTTTATAGGGATGCTCAAGGTTTGATACTCCTAACTGATAAACATTGTGTACTCCTCTAGGTCACACTAATTGACATCAAACACGTAGTAACTCGTGATAAATATTTACGATAATTATCATGTATGTTATGAATAAAGATACAAAACAAATTTGAATATATTACGAGTTAAAATTTGTGAAAATGAGTTAAAATCACGTCCATAGTAATGAACAAATTATTTTTGAAAATAATACATTTTAGGTAGTCCAAAGCTTCTAGTTGGGAATAATGATTCAATGTACCCAACGATTTTAAATTGAATTTACTTCCTATATTTACAGGTGTTTATTTAGGAAACATGTTGATTTCTGGGTATTATTATAATACAGTTGTATATAATTATGTATACTGAGCATGTCCATTAAAGCTTTACATACATTGAGTTCTTTTAATAACCCTTCAGTAATAATTAGCATTATTTTACTAGTGACCTCATCATGTACCCAAAACATTTAAAGGTTCATTACTAGGAAGCATTAAAATGGTTGTTTTTTAACAAATTCAACCTATTCTTAAATTTTTATCTGTTTGGAGCTAGTGATACTATGAATTCCCGTTTTTGAGGAATGCTGTGAGGCTGGAGAAAGTAGTAAGTAGGAGAAGTGGGAAGAAGTTGAAGATTAGAAATTACCTATGTGGCTTTTTAGATCTAGTAACTAAATATCTGTCCCAGATGTGACCGTATCTCTTTCTGATTTGTCTGTTTCTAATTTTCGATTGAGTTTCGCTAATATATCTTCAGTAATTTATAGGATAAAATAACATAGGATAAAGTTTATTTTCGAATTACGATTTACGGTTTATTTATTTATTCGGTACTTGAACCTATGTATGTATAGTGGCTATATTTTTAATAAGTTGGCCAATTTTTTTTAACTATTGCGAGTATTTTATTTTTATTTTTAATAATATTCGTTATAGTATGGATAAGCTATTAGGAGGATGGTGAGAAATCCCCTTTAAATGATTTCCAGTAATATTTCGACATTGAAAGGTGGTTTCTCACAAACGAAATGGAAAATAAAATGAAATTTTTGGAATGTGTTAAAAAGTCCATTTGAATTTATTTTATTTTTTCTGCACATTTCAAGAACCAAGGAGATGAGTTTCCCGCTGTCATGAAGGTCGTCTGTTTTTTTTTTCATTTAATTAGGTTTAGGTTATGTATGCCGGATGACAAAAACATTAATAATCTGCATGCCAAAACTAATCAGATTGCACTGATTCAAAACGAACCATTTTCCGATTGCACACCGTAATATTCCATTGTTCCTGCTCGGATAAATTGTACCAACAAAGAGTTTGGCATTGAAATATCGGAACAAGCTTCAATGGGTCACAACGTCACGGCGGAAACTGATCATTCATTACCTCCATTGTTCCTGGCAGATCCGCCAAACATTTCAAAACGCTTGCAGTTCCATAATGTCTATCAGGCCAGAAGTAGGCGACAAATCAATTCGATCTCACCCATAATTTAGTAAGTAACTGATGCATAACACCTCAAAAAATAAATGAATAACTCTCGCAAGGAATTTGTTTGGAGAAATCAAGAGTTTCAATATTCTTACATCACGAAGAAAAAAGACTGCACTGATGTACTTACATAACTATGAAAATAATATTCTCGTCAACGCTTACATACTTTTCTTTAAATTCGAAACTTTGTAATGGGATAATGAACAAAATTTTGTACTCGTATTATTGAAATATGTGACTAATTATCAAATTTCACGTATTGGAAAGTTTCACTACTTGGACAATTGCAGCAGATCAACTAGGATTTGAGCTCAATTTTCTTCCGCCAACCAAGCGATTGCTCTAACCACTGAACTATCGCGACAAGGAAGTCCGTCGTGATTCTTACAATTTCATTAAAAATAATTATTGACCGTGTATGAACATTTTTTTTAATAAAGAAAGTCAAAATTCCCGGATTAGTATAATCTGACAATATTTTTATTTGAATTACTAGCTTCTGCCTGAGACTTCGTCGGCGCAGGATTAGTACTTCGATTAGCCTATTTTCTTATCGTAGGTCCCATCTATGTTTATATCAAAATTCTTAACCTATTTATTTAAAATATGTATAATTATTGATTCCATTCAAGGGTGAGTACTTCAAATAAATTCACTAATTTAAATATTTTCTAAAATAGAATTTTGATTTTACAGTCATTGCTTTCAAAATGTCTTTCTCAAATTTTGACATTTTCGATTAAACAATAATTATTATTTGTAATACACGGAAAATAGCAAGCTTTGGGTATAAATTATAGCATATATATATTATTATATATGAGCTATATGGTTTTTTCGTGAAAGGGTAACAAACATACATACATCCATACAAACTTTCGCGTTTATAATATTAGTAAGATTGTACTATATAGTCATTCATCTATTTACAGTACAAGATTTCTTATTTCAACATTAAAATGTTTTAAGGTTTTTCAAAGAGTAAATATTTATATATATATCTACAGTTTTAGAGATTTCATGCAATAGCACCATTCCCTTTGTCGTGCTATGCCTTGCTAAAATCTGTTCTGCTGTGTAATATGACAAACATGTCATGGTAACGATTACGGCTGAAGTTTTCAGGCACGTATAAACTAAAGCATTCTAAGAGGAACGAGGTATAAACTATGTAGAGTCATGCACTATATTTAAAATGATGCTTGTGCAATGATGGAGGACCTAGCTAATTAACCAGAGAAATTAAAACCACGAAGGATGTCGGTAAACGGATGCTTTTGTCCACTCAGCCACTAACTACCTGGTCATTATTTCAAGAACTTAGACTATGACTTTTAGTAAATACCATTCATTAAATAAAAATTTAAAAAATACCATTCATGTTTCGTTCTTGTTCGGTTCACAGGTTAACTGGTTCCGGAAATAACCGTCGGGTTTAATACACAAATTATATGTTTTTTTTTCAGATTTGATAAACATAACATAATCAAACGATAATATTAATGATTTTACAAAATCGCAATCATTTGAACAATTTCAATGGCAAAAATAAGCACTTTTCATTTTTTGTAGTATAAGAATAATTTGTATTGTAGATATCAAATCAAAACTTTAATATTTATTTTCAACAGATATTCAAATAAATATTTCAGAATCGTATATACAGTCATAATGGTGTTGTGTTTGCGAATATGTTATCTATAACTCTTTTGTAATATGATGAAAAAAACTGGTCTTAAAAACTTTTCCTAACCTAGTTTTCTTCATCACCTTTCATGACTTCAATTTTTAAAAGAGTTTTGATTTGTCCGCTTTTTTATATCTATCTTTATATATAAAAATGAATCCCTGTTGCCCTAGGTCACGCCATAACTTAAGAACGACATAACCAATTTCATTCATCTTTTTTTAAAGTTTTCATATACCTTGTAGAAGGTTCTTACGGAAAGAAAAATTAAGAAAGTTGCGCAAAAAATTGACTATTCGAGTCTTCGTTTGACAGTTTTTTTGTGCTTTCATATATTTAGAGATATTTCCTATAATGTTTTCATATACCTTTTAGAAGGTTCTTACGGAAAGAAAAATTAAGAAAGTTGCGCAGAAAATTGACTATTCTAATATTTCAGAATCGTAATGCAGTCATAATGGTGTTGTGTTTATGAATATTTTATCATGTTATTATTGGTTCCATGACAAATCAACTCTTTAAAGTAAAGTGATGAAAAAAACTGGTCTTAAAAACTTTTCCTAACCTAGTTTTCTTCATCACTTTTCATGACTTCAATTTTTAAAAGAGTTTTGATTTGTCCGCTTTTTTATATCTATCTATATATATAAAAATGAATCCCTGTTTCCCTAGGTCACGCCATAACTTAAGAACAACTTTAACTATTTCATTCATCTTTTTTTTAAAGTTTTCATATACTTTGTAGAAGGTTCTTACCGAAAGAAAAATTAAGAAAGTTGCGCAGAAAATTGACTATTCGATTCTTCGTTTGAGAGTTTTTTGTGCTTTCATATATTTAGAGATATTTCCTATAATATTGATCCGATTGTGATGAAAAGTTGGTGAGTTGTTGTGGACATGCCCGTGAAGGTTTCTACATAGCAATATTTCTATATTGGTGAGTTCTGAAACTATGAAATTTGCAAAAAAAAATTGCAATAGGGTGCGCGAGTTGTTTTAAAAATGAGTGTATTTTATGGAGTTTACCGGCAGTGAAAAAAGGCAAGAGGAGGAGGGGAATCCGGGAGGGTCGGAGGGGAATGAAGGAGGGGTGGTTCGTGAGAGGGGGACGAGAAAGGGGGGAAAGCGGAGAAGGTGGAAGGGGAATTCTTGAGGAGGGAGTTTAGTAAAAAAAAGGCGGAAGGGGGGAGGGGTTTTTTACAGGAGGGAGGGGGAAGGCAGATAAGCAGAGGGAGAGGTGAGAGAGAACGCAGGGAAGGTGAAAAGTTCCATAAGTTTCTGACAGATGGCGGTGTGAGTTAATTTATATATAATTAACACAACACTTAGTTATCTAGGTTAGGTAACCGTCCAACAGATGGCGTTGTGTTTCGTTAGTCACAGCAAGACGTGGGCGAGTCAGCTGGTATAATTATAATTGTGGGGCAATTAAGCACTTCAGTAAATCTTATCAGAAAATTATCAGTAGGATTTTTATACAATGGCTAAGAAGATGCAATTACGTACAATGGAGTGGTGTGGAATCAACTAGTCCGTGGTCAATATGTAGTCCGTCATGAGTGGGCCTATCGCCCTCCAAGGGATAACATTTACTTTTGAGACACCTATATAGCCAGACTACATCGACTAGATCATCGTCCGCACTAAAGCAAGAATAACAGTAAAATATGGTACCAGAATTAAACTGAAAATATTATTATTATAAGATTATATTAATTGAGAGAATCATGGTCTGATTCTGAAGCCAATTATATTATGGTGGGATAATTATTGCCATTTTTAGTGCAATTTGTGAATGTTAAGACATAATTCCAAAAAAACGTCCATCGATAATGATGTCAAATTTCGTAGAATCATTCTAGAGTATAATGAACACATTTTTATGCAGCGTTGACATAAAAAGCAAATAATTGTTAGGCCGTTGATGATACAAGATTCAGCCTCTATTGACATTAAAGTATCTATGATAAGCAAAAAAATAACCAAACGCTCCGTCACGCGTAGCATAGCAAATATAGCATCAAGCACAAATATCAATGTTTACGGTCTACATTTTAGAAAATATTTATAGGTTATCGTTTAACCTCGATTATTTTCAGAAAAAAAATATATTTTTGAAATCATAGTACCTACATTATTTATGGCGAGTGATGGATTAAATAGGCTCGTCAAAACCTAGAACCTTTTTTATACCGTAAAACCTACACTCCAAAACGCCCTTGTTCTAGTTGCACCTACTTCCATTTTAAAGATTTGTAGGTTCTTCATCTTAAGTGAATGAGCGTAGCGAAAACCTGTTTTAACTCAGACCACTCGGGCGATTGGCATTTCGTCTTTCTCTACATTTTTTTGTAGCCCCCTAGCACACTCGATCGATAAGGATTGTATCGATAACTTTCGGTAACTTCTCATCGTTCCCTAGGACAACCGATGATCGCTAACGTACAAACAACAGTTGATATCGAATATATTAAGGACACTTAGTCATTGTGAACTGTCACTTATTCTTTGGCAATCTGCAGTCATGCTAGGGAACGATGAGAAGTTACCGATAGTTATCCTGTCAATCCTTATCGATCGAGTGTGTAAGGGGCCCGTTTCGGTTAAATATGGTATCCCTATAACCTGTCGTGCGCCGCAGTAGCCGATATTCTCTGCACATAGCAGTTATTCTGGGGGAAATACTTACGGCAAATTATATACTACGTTTAAAAAATGTATAAAATCATTATCTATTAAAACGACACAATTTACAAAAACGCGAGGTCTAATGTTCACAGAACTATTAGTCGATAGATCATGCACCGGTACCTAACACAGGATTTATCGACCGTCCAAGTTACTGACACTCGATATTGTCAGTAATTTGTTTTCGTTCCCGAGCACGACTGCAGATCACCAACTAACAAATAACAGTTCATGTCAAATTGTTCGTTAGCGACCTGCAATCGTGCTCGGGAGCGATGACAAGTTACCGACATTTTCGATCAAATCTATATCGATCGATTAAAAAAGTCATGGTTTTTCAAGATGATAATGAAACACACACTAATTTAATTTGAACTATAACCATTTTATTATTTATTATAAAATATGTATTTTTTAATTTTTAAAACTGCTACCGTCTGGAGCCAGTGAGGCTATGGTATCCCCTATTGGGGCATGTTGTGAGGCTAAAGGTAAGTGGGGAAGGGAATGAGATGGGGAAAAGGAAGGTCGGGAAGTACCTGGCTATTATCGGGAAGTATCTAGTCACTAAACACGGATAAAGCCATTTCGATCAAGATTTCAATTCTGAGTGGTGATCTTACATCTGGGCGATACTGAGAGTATCTTCCACTCTGGAACGTGCCGCTAATATAGTATATATTATTTTTTTATTTATTTATTTATTATTCATTTTCAACGCCCTGATGGGCTTTTACATAATAAGTGTATAATACAGTGATATATATGTAATACAATGTTTAAATAAGAAAGATAAACTCATAGCAATGAACATTGTAAAAATGGTAGGTATAAAGGTAAGTGAAAATATTACATTATAAGAAAAGAGAAAAAATAAAAATAACTTAAACTGAAACCAGTTTTTAAATTGCAGATAGCATAAAAATAATAATATAGTGTAGGTTAATATGAGTAATTGGTATAGGAAAAAGTTCACAAAATAGATAAACAAAAGAGAGTAACAAGATAGATAAATAGAAAGAATACAAAAATATATGCAACAGCTCCTACATTATAAAAATATGCTACATAAAAATATCATGAAGGTATCTCTTAAATAACAGTAAATCAAATTAAACATTACGATATTTGAGGTGAATTTATGTATTTCCAAGTGTGTGAAAGCGAATGTATGTATGTGGATGAAAAGTATGTATGTGGTAGTTTGTCCCGGAATTATTGTTGCAGAATAGAATTGTGAAATAACACAAATTAATCAATTAAAATTTATTTGCGCACGCGCGCCGGGTTCGAACCCGCGACCTTCGTAATGGTAGTCCTAAACCTTGCCCCTGGACTACGCGGCGGTCGTAGTATGTATGATTCAAACAAGAATCTACTGCTCATAAATTTAAATTGACTTGAAATAAACTTTAACAAATCAATTTAACCGCTTGGACACATTAGCTTGTTTTCACGATAATTTAACGTAGGTAGACATAGGAATGACGTATGTCCCGTACCTGAATTATTAAAATCAAAAACCTTAATTCCTAAAAACATAATCAAATAGTCTTTTAACACTGAGTATTTATGTAACTCTAAATGGCTTATGGGTAGAGTGGCGTAATATTAAAAATGACAATAATTTGCATATTTTTTTACTTAACTGGTGGTGGGGAAAAAGAGTCAGGAGATGAATAAATAAACTGGTATACGCCATATTATCACATATTTTCACAAGTGACGAGTGGAAACATACGTCTTGTCCACTCTGCTTAGCAGTGGTGCGCTGTCCATAAACGTTTGTAAGGTTTTTGTGCTCCAAGAAGAAAAAACCATATATATTAAGAAAAATATATGATGTTTTGTGTAGGGCATCTTCTTGAGTGAGCTCGGGCCCAGCGCTCACTCCGGAGTGGCGCTGCCACTCCCGAGTGAGATATAAATTATTAAACGACACCCGCTCTGTTGTCCATGCGATTTGATAACTCGTCCATGTACACATTGAACAGATTGGGGACATACACCCTCTATACCTCCTGATCGGAAGTATATCGGCTGGGAGTACGTACTTGCACACCGTACAACGTTTTTCTGTTCGGAAGTGCCATCTGGATAGTTTGTTAACAAAGTTGTTTAGAAAATATGAAAAAAGAACAATTAAAAAACTATAAGTACATATTGTGTAGGTACTCGGATAATTTGTAGCCCTGTTCCAGTTAAATAAAGAGCGCTGGTTGTCATGTTGAATTTTTGGATTCTTGGAATCTGTGAATTCACATCACATCTCTCAATAGATACTAGGAAAAGGAAACCATACTTTAACAAATTATCTCATGTTTTACGAATGCATGGCCCCGATATTTTTATTTTATGTTTTTATATTTGTTCATTTATTCGTGCTCCATTTTGACTTTTACATTTTATTTATGTTTTTAAGGGGATATCCAACGGTGATTTTTCCATACAAACGTATTCCCTATTTATCTATCTGGATTTTAACCCTAGAGAAAATATTGTTTTTACATAAAATAGATATCAACTACTAGCATGTCGGTACGGTATGTTTTTTTTAATAAGTTACTTTTTATAGATGTTACCTTGCAAAAATAAATAAAATTGACTGGTTTAAACGCCGTCAAAATACGTTCAACATACAAACTAGACAATGTTTTTTTTTTTTTAAAGCAATACGTACAGACATAGAATAGTTTTTTTCTTGTGTAGTTGGTAATAAAAAAAATTGAAAATCAGTCCACTTTTGGAGGAGAAAAGTGGGGAATACAAAACCTCGATTTGAGTTAGTTATTAGTAGCCCGAGGTGCGTTGTCCCTTTCGCTCAATATCCGGTGGAGTAACAGCAATAGTGACAGCAACAATTTAGTAAAATCTATTTTTCAAATTTCTCCACCACCGGGTTTCATCTTAATAAAGATTTAATAACACATATTCATAACTGATTCAAACTTGAATCCATTTCCAATGCATATTTATAATATTGATCAATAAGACATGCACTCCACTGTCAGTTAGTAGGTAGTTAGTCGTAAAAGTGGTTTTTCTAAGAAAGAAGACTTCAACATTTCTCAGACCCGGATCTTTCAAAAATTTGTTATTTGTGACCCCCTAAATGGATGAATCAGTACCTACATATGTACTGTCAAACGATTGTCTACCATATTTATGACATCAAAGAACGTGCACTTCTTTATACTTTTAGATCATTAAACATTAGCAGTTTATTACCGTCAACGTCTTTATAAAGTATTCGCCTCAGAAATATTGAGGATAATACTGTTGCGTGTTTACAGCATACCATTATATTATAATAATCTCCCCCTCCTCTTCTCTTGTCTATTATCTTCAAATTATATGAATTATATCACTTCCACGTCACATTACTGTACCTAACTGTAATCTCTAAACAAATCTTGAAACAATTCTAAACCTACTCGTTTTTCCTTCTAAACCGCGTTTTCCACTGTTAATCCACATACTCCATGAATTCTATTGATAAAATTTGGAATATTTTTAAAGCTACTGTCGTGAAATATCAGTTAAAGGTCGCATAAAAATCAAGAAAATTACTAAAACATAACTTAAACTATTCCTCGAAATACTTAGATCGTCTACTTAAGTACTCGTAGATTGACACAGGTGAAGTTTGCTTTTGTTTCAAGAAAGTACCCAAATGTGGTATTCCAATTATAAAAAAAATTGTTGGTTTTTTCGTACCTTATGCGCAGCAAAACCGTTCATCTGATTGCGGCGAAACTTTATGATGTGCGCATACCCCGGGATGGTTAAAGGATAGTGAGCTCAGGCGTTATGAAATTATTTCCGGTACTATTCGTACGATTGCGATCAAAATTTCATCCGATTGCTATTAATTTTTTTTAATTGTTGTAAACATGCCCGTGAATACTTCTATATCTATATACTGGTGAGCTCTGGCATTATAAAATTTGCATAAAAAAATTAAATAGGTCACGCGAATTGTTGGACAAATGAGTGTATTCCGTGGAGTAAGGCGGCAGGGAAAAGGGCTGGGGAGAGGTATGCGGGAGGGGCGGTTAAGGAATTAAGGAGGGGGGCTTCGCGGGAGGGGGCACGAGGGAGATGGCGAAGGAGAGGAGTGGGAGAGGAGAGGGGGAACGGGGGAAGGTTAATGGGGAACGTGGGAGGGGAAGGGGACGAGGGAGGGAAAGAGGAAGAGGAGTCGGAAGGTGAACGGGGACGAAGGGAGAAGCAATTTATTTATTTTATTGGCATTGCAACACATGCCGGGTATCAGCTAGTATGTAATAAGAAGAATAATCAATGAACTATTTTTAAATCCATTGTTTTTCATTTAACAAATCAACATTAACGAAGCCGCCGACTGAAATGTTAAATAATATGTCTATCAATGCAAGAGGTCACAAATTGACAAATTGATACATAGGGTGCGTACCTACTACATAATGAGCATATAGGTACCGATTAGCGAATTGCGAGTCAGACTGTACGACCAATTTTGTAATTGAAAGAGCATCGTGTCATCCTTTACAGGACAATATTAGTGATGCCCTTTGCCTTATCAGATCCAATTTAATCATACGTCACGGCTGAGTGCGTCGCTGAATACAAGTCAACCGATCCACTCTTCCGTTGCCGAATATACTAGAATCAGAATACCAAGTGTCCAAGGAACCTGTAAGGGACCCACGATTAATATTAATTAGTATTCGTGGCGCACCCTAAATTTCATTTCGAACGGTCGATGAGCATCTTGCGTGATTAAATAATGGTCCGGGAAAGATTTTCAACGTTTTAATACTGAAGTAAAACTTTGTACTTTTACTTTATACTTTTACTGCTGTAAAAATGTGTTTTAACAAAGTGTAACTATGAGAGTTGTAATTTAAATAAGACCTTTCAACCCTCAAGCCCCCGGCATACCAATCAAGAAACAATTGAATTTCAAAATCATTAATCATTTTGTAATTTTTCGAATTTTTCTTTCATACTTTGAAACATTTTTTTTTATAACTCATTAAAATTATTGTTCATTACTGTCGTTAACAGACATATACCTAATATACATCTTAAAAAATAGCCCACCCGGTCACGGCTAAAAGAATTAAGCAATATATATATTTTTTTAATATGTATTTAATTTATTGCAAGGGGTCAAGGTTCAAGGAACCTTGGCTAGGGAAAAAACAGATTGGAAACAAATGGCAGTGCACTTTTATGAAGTTTAATAAATAATAATCTATATTTAGGAACTTGGGGATTTTTCGTAAATCTTTTATTTCTATTCATCTTAATATTTACACGAATGCATGCTTTTAACGCATCTATAAATAATTTTTGGGGTTTATTATTTTTTTAAATTAGATACTTTTACTAGTTTATTAATTGTTATCTAGTAAATATGTAGAGGGCTTTATATAAAGTATTAAGTATTTGGAAATTTCTCATACAAGGTATTTACAATAAGATAATATCAAATTATATTAAGTTTTAGGTATATTAAAAAGTGTTTAGTGAATTCAATATTTTTAATAACCAAATCCGTTTTACTATTTAGTTTTTTCGTCACCTAATTGGTTACTCCCTCCCTCTAGTCCTCTCCTAATAGTTAATTTTACAGTTGTATTTATGTCTATAAGTACTTGGATGTCATTTTAATTTTTAGTATACTTTGTATCCTGATGAAGGAATCATTGGTTACGAAGCATGTTGATGTGTAGGTATCATTAAAAAGTTCGTTAAAAAACACAAATATTTTTTAAATGATCATTTGCTTCGCATTTATCAAAAATTATCACTACCGTAAAGTTAACGAAAAATAAACACAATTTTTGAACTGTTCAAAAATTAAGCAGAAAAACCAATTTCCTTAAGTTTACTTAAGACAATTAAAAATACATGGAAGAGGCTCTTTGAAACAAAGAACGGGCATAAATCGTATTACAATAAGTTAACTCTCGACTTTAAATGTACAGTAAGAACTGAACGATGAAACTTTCTTCCTATAGACAATATGGAGACATATTACAAGTGGTTATGCATAGTAACAACAATAATGCTTAACTAGCTGAATGACTGTGGCTCATCACCAAAATGGACTCATGTGCATGGTCCGTCTTTGTTGCTTTAAGTGAGGTCGTTTGAAATAACAAATAATATTAATTTAATGTATTCCAGTAGAGAGCATTGTGAGTCATCTCAAATTGATTTGAATTTACTAATTTTATTACCTACCACTTAAATAACTACCACAAAAAAGTACATCTTCCAAATCATTACTATAAATGAGAAAATCTGTTTTCCGAAGCAGTTATAAAGTTCTCGAACAATGAACATCAAAAAAATCTTCAAAAATCTAAAATCATAAAAAAATAAAAAATCATCAATAATCTAAAATCATATCTGATGAACATCAGTATCATGAAATTTGTATAGCCTTTTTTGACTACAACTTCTCGATGAACGCAACGAAATTTAAAATTAACTCTAATAATATCCACGTACCTAATAAAATACGCCATATTGGATTATCTATATTTTCAATTCAATTCTCTTGTGTTGTTTTGACAGGTATTAAACCTAGTTCATATGAATCAAAGATTTATAACTTTAATCAAATTGATCTGACATACCATCCGATGTTGCCATGCCAATCAATAGGTAAACTAGACGTCCATTAAAATAATCTACCTGACATACTTATGCCATGTTTTTCCACTGACGAATTTACAAAAGTCGTAAATACAATTTAGTTTCAGTACGTTATATGTATATTATAATCACAGTGATTTTATAACGTTAAGTTTAAGCGGATTAGACTAAATATAATGGGCTATGCTTTAATTAATCGTTCACCGTGCATCCTGACTAAAACACAACATTCACATACGGATGTTTGTGTCGCATTTGTTACACACAATGTTCAATACATAAAAGCAATAAATAAACGTGCATGTAGATTGTGCACATTGAATTTTATAAAATCTTGGTTGATGTATGTTTGTCTTTTTGTATTTGCGTGAAGAAATCATCAATGAGGCATGCTCAGACTTTATCTTGCTGCAATGTTTTTCGGAGGTACGTACACAATATACATAGCCTAAATATGTGTTTGCATCAACTCTAATTATGCGACCTGTACGAACCTTGGAGGTAGGTACCGTCTTATACCTGGGTCTTGCATACCACTACAAACAGAGTTTCAAAAACCAAACTACTATGCGAACTTGCCGATGAACTGATAAACAAATTTATATCAAATAATTTTTTTCGTATTTTCATGAATAATTTTTTTCATATTTTCACGAAAAAAATTATTAATAAAGTAACAATTAAATATCATACTACCTACTCTAGACCTACTCTAAAAATTCATATATTAGAATACAGATGTAAAAATAAATGATTTTACTTTTAAACTCTAGATTGTTTTGAACTCCAGCACCTTATAAACCTACACATACCCACAAGAACAACACGATACAACACTGGTATATTGCAGTATGCATATGCTCAACCATATTGCTTATTCCCCGATACAGCAGTTTCACACTATGGGAAACAAATACTTTTTTTACAGAGAAACCTCACAAGATTCCCAACTGCTCCCTTCTGAAGCCAGTGAGACTATGGCATCCCCAATGGGAGTATGTAGTGAGGCTGAAGGTAAGTGGGGAAGGGAAGGAGATGGGGAAGAGGAAGGTGGGAAAGTACCTGGCTATTCAGATCTAGTCACTGAACACGGCTAAAGCCATTATTGAGCAACGTTTCAATTCTGAATGGTGGTCTTACACCAGGGCGATACTGGGAGTATCTTCCACTCTGGAACGTGCCGCAAATATAACATATATTATTTTTATTAATTAATTGTGAAATAACACAAATTAATCAAATAAAATTTATTTGCGCACGCCGCGTTCGAACCCGCGACCTTCCGAATGTGAGTTAAGTGTTTTACCACTCGACCACTTAAGTAAGTGATATTAACATGTTTAATGTTAACTTGGTGAATTTCCTCGATCGATTATAAAAAAAAACTATTCTAACCATCTTCTTAAACCTTGGTTGTTTCTTTGAAAAACTATCTGATCACTGTATTTTTCTAATTTCTGTTACTTGTATTTTTATTTCATGTACTTGTGTATTACTTTCTCAACTTCGAAACTATTTCTCATGTTACTGTTATACTGCCTGTATTTATATAAAACCCCTTTGGGCGAAATCATAAAAAATCATAAAGCATAAATTTGTAATTATTACAATTACAAATTACTATGATCTGTTTACCCAATTTTTATTAAAAAATAAAATTTTACATTTCCTAATCTGTCATTAACTTCGGACGGAAATATTTTATTAACTTTTTTCTCACCTGCCATAGAACAAACAGGTCACATCTAGTGAGGTAGGTAATGTATAGCATATAATTAAATTTTACGATATATTACATGAAACTGTAAAAAATATTTCAATAAACGCCGATTTATCGGTACTTATTAAATCTGAACTGAATTTACTATTTATTACCCTGCACGACTCTGAAATACGAATTGGAAAATATTCACAAAAACCAAAACAGCGATTAATCCATCTGTCTATTTATATAAACAAGATTGTATAAAAGGTTTATATAAAAGGATGTCTGAGGCGGACCGGCAGGATTTTGTTTTAATACAAATCTACAGTTTTATTCCGAGTTTTATGAAATTTTGTACAATAAACATGTTAACGAGGGGAAGGTCACTGTCTAAACGTCTGATTTTGAAGAACTCGGTATAAAGCCAGGGCAACGCTCGGTACTTAAGCCGCGGCATTCCGAATTTCCTCCGATTTCGTCCATATTTTTCTTAAGCATTTGAAATTTTGAAGGTCTTAAAAACAAATTTATGTTATTCAAAGATAGTATCTTTACGTTCCTCACATAGATAGTATTCAAAATCCCTCGATAGAAATAAATCGCAAAATATGCTCCGAAAATTATTATTTGAGTTTCTGTTGTTTTACAAGTTGTATTTTCGCAAAGATTCACAATGTTTCTTTAAATGCTACTTATTACAACCCCCACAAGATTTTTGCTCTATTTTAAACGAGTGTTTTATTAAACATCTTCACAATTTTTGCTTCAATATTATCGTTTTTAATATAAGCGCGCCTCCTCTAACATTCGTATTATCGTATCTCTCCTTCTTCTTTTCGAACGGGAATAACCCAGCATTAAGCTAGTTAAGATATAAAATTCACCCGGTATTTATATGATTGTCGTTGAATCTCTAATCTGTAAAATATAAAATCAGGTTATACATGTCTATCCGCCGTTGAATGTTCGTGCAAAATCCGTTATGATGTATGGGGCGTTTCCACAAAGCGGCACTCAGTCATTATTTGTCTTGTTATTCAAATTATTCTCATTGAAGAGCCTTCATAATTGCTATGGAGACGTATTTTGCCTAGAATATTCCCAGAAAGAGCGTGGATCACAAACTTGCAAACTGCATATCAAACAAGTACAGAGTAGAGAAGGAAAAAACACATTCACATAAGCTTACCCAAAATATCCTAACCTGAGATAACCTCACCTAACTTTATATATTTTTTTTATATTTATATAATTTCTCACCGTACATGTTATTATATAAATTTTTTTACACAAAAAAATAACCTCACTAGAACTAAAAGCCTGTATTGAGGTTAACATTTATACATTTGAGTTAAAATTATTATGTTTCTATAAAAAAGTATTTTTTAGTTCATATATTTATTGTGTATGACTATCACAACACGGGCATTCGCCTAGTATGGGAGTTTAAAAAATTGTCAAAAACGGTAAAATTTAAATATTTATTAAATAAATAAAAAAAATCATTTGTTAAACCACCACATACAAAACACAAAAATATTACATAGAGAAAGAAAGAGATAAAATATTACATTAGTGGCCAGATGTGTAGAATGAATTGTAACAATATATTAATTAGACCATAAATAAATCGATGCCCACCATGAAGCAAAGTGTATGTTCAAAACAACTAGGGTGACACTTTGATTTTTGCAAATAGAACTCAAATAAAATCTTATTATTTATTTAAGTATTTACAAAAAGTTATTATTAAAAATATATATTATTTTTTAAATTAAATTAAATTATTTTTTAATGTTCTGTTATGTCACTGTTCCGTTTTATTCTGTTACCCGAGATTATAATAGGTACCTAATGCTAATATTATGGTCCTGCCGTTGAGAGTGGCATTGTAACCTATATTTATGTATAATGCACCGTTTATGAGGGAGAGGTTACTAGTTAGTGAAACTATCAGCGGTACACCTTAAAATATTTTTCTTCCTCAGCGTTATCAAGTGTTTTTTTTCCTCAAATTTTATAGACGATTTCTGTTTCTCTTTCTCGGGGATGTTTAAATTCCAATGGTTCCAATTCTGAGACGTGATATGTGTCGAGCATAGTCACACTTTAGTAGAGATATTATGACGGTAATATTATCATCTAAAATATATCACGTAACCTATTACTTTTTCTGGCTTCTAGTCCTACGCCATAAGAAATTATTTTTGCACCCTGATTACTGTTTGAAAATCGGTAATGAGTAATGACTGACAGGCGGAATGTAAGATGGCGAGCGATATGCTGAAATAGGTCAAGTCAAAAATCACTGGCTAATGTATAGCGTAGTCTGACACAGGTATTATCCTGGCTGTCATATTTTGACACATAACAGGTATTTTATGTAGTTGTGGTGTGCGATTTAATAATGTTTAGGAAAACCACATCAAATCAAATAAATCTGTCGATCAATACCATAATATTTATGTTTTAGGTACATATTACAGTTCTTTTATATTTACGGCCGTTCATCTACTATTATACTTTATTTAAAAAAAATCATAACGTTTTCTTTATTATCTATTGTAATGCTATTTCAAAGAGTTATTGACACTATTTTTATGGTGGGTTTTTAACAGAAACAAAAAAAAACAACTTTGCAATAAAAAGATGTCTCGAGCACGCCGAATGACGTATGCTGAATAAAAACTTATGTTGTGCAGTCCGTCATTTATTTTGTTTGGAGGCTTATAAACTTAAAAGTATCTAAGATAATAACATACAATCATTTAGATACAGGATATAAAAAAAACATTGACATGCGATTCCTGTTTAGAGTACAAAATGTAATGTCGTTTTAGTCACCCGTGAACACAGACAAAAATATTTCTTACGCGTTCTCAACACTCGCCCCCTGCATATTTTCCATTTGTCCAATGCTGCGGGAGCGGGACGAAGTCACGTGGCTCACACAGTGGCGACACATTAAAGTTTTCATTAGATAAAAAATATCACCCGGCTGTATTTTTAATCCAAATGTGTTCGAAACTTTTTTTACATTACCTCCACATATGAGGCCCTGAGGATAACAATTTCCCTCAGGACCTATGTCATCTTTGGGGATGCTGTGTGGAGAGTCTTTTTTAGGGAAAGGAAGGAGAGGAAGTTCAGGGAAAAAAGGTATGAGAGGAAAAATAATGGAATCTGGGGATAAATGTGTCCAGGAGTGATAGACGAATGAATCCACCCCTCGCACTGCGGTACAAGGTGATGGATCGAGAAAGTCCGGCTGACGAATTTAAAAAGTCTCCCCCAACCTGTCTCACCCGATTCGCATGTGCCGCCAAGGCCTAGACAAACCTCACCCCTTGAACCGGGGCACCCCTGCTAAGTCACCAAACGTAGCGAACCACTTGGGGTGACCTATAGCAGGGTTGTTGGTTATCCAATAAATGGCTCCAATAGCGATGGTACCCATACCCGCCTCCCAAATTATAAAAGAATAAATACCTTCGTTTTGTTAAACCGCACCAGTTCCATACCAAAGCAAAACTTTGAAGAAAAGTTAAGGAAAATAATACGTATATAACCTACACGAATCTGACCTAACCTAAACTAACCTAACCTAACCCATCATGTTTTCATTTTTTGATTAGTGACGGTTCTCTTTCATCCGCTTACCTGCTACAACCTATATCAGCTATGTTCGTGTTTCTTGCATGAGAAGGCTGAAGTTCTCATTGTTTTTATTGTATCGCATAGCGAATAAGCGACACATTCAAGTCAGTATTTTTAAATTCAATTTTGGGGACATAAAACACCATTCTGTAGTAAATTAGGAAAAACTTTTTTCTCCCACTTGATGTTGATATTTGACTCGTAGTTTTACTGTAAAAAAATATTGACAACAATACAAATTGCAGTGTGCAATTTTGTTTCACAAATTGTACTCCATTAATACTTAAATATTTCAATCTTTGAATAAATAACTAATGCTATTTTAATTGTTGATTCCTAGTCAGCTGGAATTCTACGAGTACTAATGATTTTTTTTCAATCTTATTTCTGTTTGGGAATGGACGGGTACGGGTACCGCCGCCCAGAAATTATTTATTGGTTAACCAACACATAATATTTAAATGTCGTTATTTTATTGGTCAATGACATAAACATATTATTCACTGTCATATATAAATGTATAGACTGTTTATAACGCAAATAAATAAATAAAAAAAATAAATAAATAACCACACAGGTCACCCCAAGTGTTTCGCCTAGTTTGGTGACTTAGAAGTTGACTTAGAAGTTGACTTCAAAATTGACTTAGAAGTTGACTTTGGTGACTTAGAAGGGATAGAACATTTATTATGCCTTCTGGTATCTTAAACAAGTCGTGGCGACTACTACGGCTGAAGGATGGGCTATCAATAGAGTTTTGAATTGTATGAAAACTAAGGAATTATTGTAAAATTTGCAGAACTTCTGGTTTCTAGACTAAATCAGTTCGTTAGCTAGCTTACTTCAGCCTAGTTCTTAGAATGTGTAATATATCATAAGAAGTAGTCTATGATCACTTTATATGGGCCATTCTGGTGATATGGTGTGCCGTATGTGCCGATGTGCTGAAAGAACTCGAGAAGAAAGACAAAACATAGCTTCCTAGTAGTAAGGACGTGAGTCCTTAACTATATTTAACTTAAAGTACGAAATAATTATAAACAGTCACTGTGATCTCAAGAACCTTCAAGGCTTTTAATCTACTTAAATAGTACTAGAGATACCAGCCCTAATACTCATAAATAGATAGGACTTCAGAGATACTTTATGTACATAATGACATCGAACATGGCTATCATTGCTTATGGGTTACAACCTACAACCCCAGCTCGGGTGAGTTGTGATAAATATTTTGTCAATCAAAGGTTTAGATCACAATTGGATCAATGACGATACCGAGATCTTTAATGCTATTAACTCTCTTGACGTATAATGTTTGCTCATGTGTTGCAATCAAAAACTATTGGCTACAAGTACACATCGGATAAATTCATAAATATTGATTTTTGTTTTGATGCAGGACAGAGAGGTTTTGAATACGTCAAAAAGGTCTGTTCAGGTATTATTACAAATGAGGGGACTTCTTTAGACTGCATTAAGGTCAAATAAGAACTGGGTAATAAGTACTGATTCCAAAGGCCAAATCTATACATCCTACACATAGATGGCATCAACCAGAAATATGTCATGGCTTTGGACTTTTCAATATCTATCCATTTGAATAGGTTTACAACTAAAGAAACGATGAACCTACAGAAAAAATAAATTCCACCTACGACCTACGACTAATGGCAAATAATCTAGTGTCTGGTAGGTTCCGATACGTTTTAAAAATAATTGCCATGTTGACTCTGGACTGCGCGACGCGTCAGATAATAATTTTGATAGAATACATTTTAATGATGGCGACATCCTGGGCAACAAAAATTTGTAAAAAAATGAATAGAGATGAATATCATGAAATGACATCACACTTGTGTGTGTAGGTATCTACATATATGTACAACGTTTCATTTTACTAAAATCTCAGGTGGGTGGACACCTAAATTTAAAAAAACAAATGTGAAAGGTCTAACTAACTTACTATTCTCGTTTTTCGGTTAAGAGTTAGGTTTTTTTTTCGTGGTTGAAGAGTGTGAGTAATAGAGGTACATAATAAGCGAATATTAATATGGTTGATGATCCCATCAGAATAAATGATGCATTCTAAATAAGGTGTCATGAATCAGTTGTATGCTACATCATTATGTTGATTTGTGAGTGTTACGAGTTGGTTTGGTGTGTTAGTTTGGTCCCCTCCTCGAAAACTGTAGTCGAAAGTCGAACAAAGAACAGATACAAACCCAGTACCTTGGTGAACACCGGCGAACCTCGTCAAATGAATTGATGCTTAAGTGAGTTAGACATCAATGAATGAATGTAATATCCCACCAATCGGTAATTTTAATGGTTTAACTGTTTAGTGTGACAGATTTTTTGTTAGTTATTTGAATTGTTTAATTTGAGGTGGTTGTTCAAAATACGAGTTTTTATTGAATTGGCCTGGACACTTTTAACATTTGAATGTTGAGACTTAATAATTAACCTTTTAATATCGTAAAGTTGTTGATATTTTACCAACAAAGAATGCGTTAGTTCACGATAACATTATTAATGATTGCTGTTTCGGTATATTATGAATAGTTCATAGATTTTCCGAAGACGAAACCATAGATTAAATAATTTAAAAAAACATCTTCCATACGCTTAAAACGGGGCTAATACCTTTTAAAGCGACGCGCAAGAAAGCGGTTTGTTCACAGGCCATGCATAGTTTTGGGAAAAATGACAACTTATCAGGGCCTTTACTTTTTTCTACCTGGATGTCTACTTCATAAATCTAGAATATCTAGATACTAGATTAATGTCAGGTGAATCCAATTGAAGTTCAAATTCAAGTGAATCTAAAATGTTGAAGCTCATTGTGCGAGTACATAATTTACTTTGTTTGTTATAATTTTTATAACTATGTAATCTAAAATAAATATCGGTCAATGGTTGACTTGACATCGCGTCTGGTCCCCAACCAGGCGTACTGAGTTCAATATTCCTTGGCTGGCTAAGTTGTCCGTCTTTCTGTGACGGTAGTAGGAGATTTATTTTAATTTTTATTTTACTTATTCAATAAGCTAGCTGGAGCTAGCTGGGGGTGCGATGCCAACTCGCTAATCGTGTTAATTCGTTCGTAAGAAGTTTAATCCCGTTTTTAACCGTATTTACGAATAAATTGACCGTATTTTAGAATAAATTCGCAAAACATTTTTCTCCGTGTTGCCGCTCCATTCATTCACGGCGGGATTGATGATGTTCCAGAGGATGACGCCTGAGACCCTATACTTGTGGCTCCCCACCAAACGAAAGAAGAAGACATTTTAATAGCAACCAAAGCTTTTTCTATTTTATTTTTATTTTTTATATGTCTATGTTGGAGAAACTGGCCGGTCTCTTAATACTAGATTGAAAGAACACATGCGATATTTTAAAAATAATAATAAAATACATTTACAATTTGCCAAACATCTCCTAGATAAAAATCACTCACTTAATAAACCAATTCCGTTACACGTACAAAATAAAGGCCGCTAATTAATCTTTTAGAACAGTTGGAAATTAACAAAAAAATCTAATAATCCGAAAGCCATTTTGATAAATCAATTTCATTGCCGGCAACCCGGGCGTTTAATTAACAAACTTTAAAACGTTAAATGAACAAACAAATATTCGTTCGCCACTATTAGACATGTTCAAGCCTAGTGCAAATATGAGTGCATTAAGAAATACTTAATTATATAATTAAAATAACCCCCTGAGTCATAAATTAGGAATAACTAACATAACGACCTTCAGTCAAATTTAAACAATATAGTAATTGGGGAAACTTTACTTAGGTAATAACCATTAATAATTTCTAACATTTTGCTCAGAAATCAATAAGGGTGTTAGTAATTGAAATAAAAATACCTGTCTAGAAATAGTATAAATGTAGCGTCTGTAAGTGGGCTCCCCACAGTTTGATTATGCCTTCAGAAGGCGAAACAACTGTCACGCGTAATAATAATTACATAGCAGAACTTGTTTAAAAATTAAGTGTTTTTATAAATTAAATAATAATATTGTTAAATAAATAAAAAAAAATAAGCATACAGAAACATTACACCTTTAAATTTTTATAAATACCAACATTTTTGTAAATACCAACCAGGAATTATTAGATTACTGGTCAAATAAAATTATTCACGCAAAACAATTCAATTATCTCAACCAAACGTATGTTGACAAACTTTCGTCAAACTAATGGTTGAGTATTGGAGAGTTGAGCGCAGAAATAGAAGGATTAAGCTTGCAATTCAAGATAGAGTCATTAATACTAAAAATTATAGGAAGCATATATAATCAAAGATACAAATCAAATTGATAATTTATGTACAAAATGTATTGCTTTTCCGGAAACTATAGAACATATTATATCGGGATGTTCTGTATTAGCGCCGTCCGAGTATACATTTAGGCACAATCAGGTTTTAAAAATAATTCACCAAAGTTTGGTAATTAAGCATAACTTGATTGACTGCCATAATATAAGAAAATATACAGATTTGGAAAATGAGATTGAAAGAATTAGGCATTCTCAGACTATAAAAATATTACCATTTATTATTTTGGCTACTGACATTATAATTTAGGCGTACTAGATTTGTCAAAGAATTTTAGGACCCCCAAAAACTCATATTAAACACAAACTGTTCAGATCAGTATAACAAAACAAACTGTTCAGATCAGTATACAAACAAGACAATTTATTTTTAAGTAAAACGTACAGTTAGTAAAAAAAACTTGTAAATCGGTCCGGTTTTGGAGGAGAAAAATGGGGAATAAAAAAATCTCGATTTTGATGATTTTAATTGAGTATTATCAGCCTGAGGTGCAGTTGTCCTTTCGCTCGGTATTCGGGGGTGTAAGAGCGACAGTGACAGCAACAGTTTGGTAGAATACGTATTATTCAAATTTCTCGCCGACCAGGTTTCCTCTTAAAATATTAGGTCCTTACATATGAAATTGGCGTTTTGTATGGGAGGAACATAAAGTTATTTATTTAATCAAAGTATGTACCATTGCTATCTATGCACTTTTGCCATCTCATAGGTAGTTCATCGATCCCTTTACTAAAAAAACCATTCGGACGGGAATCAATAAAATCTTTGAAGGCGGTTTCGACTGCCCCATCGGAGTTGAATTTTTTCCCTTGCAAGAAGTTATCCAAATTTCGAAAAAAATGGTAATCTGTTGGGGCAAGGTCCGGAGAGCACGGTGGATGTCTTAGACATTCCAATTGAAGCTCCTTTAATTTAGTAGCCGTCTGTTGGCAGTGTGTGGTCTAGCGTTATCATGAAGCAACAGTGGCCTAGAGCAACTAACCAGCCTCGGTTGTTTAGCAGCTAGCTTTTCCATCATGGTTTGCAGTTGCTGACAATAGACATCTGCCGTAATCGTCTGGCCAGATTTAAGAAAGCTGTAGTGAACGACACCAGCACTAGTCCACCAAACGCTCACAAGTAACTTTTTTGGATTCAATTTTCGTTTGGGGCATGGTTTGGCAGGGTTCAGCCATTGCGATGAGCGCTTCCGATTATCGTACAGGATCCACTTTTCATCACAGGTGCCGGTTGAGTGATGCAACGCAGCAGTCAACGCGCGTTTGTTGATTTGCTTCACTCAATTCGTGAGGTACCCACGTTTCAAGCTTTTTCACCTTCCCAATTTGCTTCAAGTGGATTAAAACAGTTTTATCATTAACACCGCAGCCTGCAGCTAACTCGGACGTGGTTTGCAATGGATCCGCTTCCACAATAGCTTTCAATTCTTCATTATCAACATTGGTCTCCGGCCGTCCACGGGGCTTGTTCTGCAGGTCGAAATTTTCAGAACGAAAACGTTGGAGCCAAAAATGCACTGTAAAACGTTTTCTTTTGCGGCACCGTCGCCATACACATCATTAATCCTTCGAGCCGTTTCTGCAGCACTGGTGCCACGGTGGAACTCGTACTCGTAAATGACGCGATATTTCAAGTTTTCCATTTTGTAAACTAAGTGACGCAAAGAAAAAAAACAATTAAGGAAAAAACAAATGAATTATAATTTTCGAAACACAAATACATGAGTAAATAGCTGTATAAATTTGAATTTGGAATTCTTAACCAAATAGAAGATATTTAAGATCAAAGTTGCCAGTACGGCAAAACGCCAATTTCATATGGAGGACCTAATATAAAATTTAGGCCATTTCATAAATAAGTCAATTTTTCGTGATGTTGGATGTAAATTTGGCAATTATTTGTGAGATGATTAATGTATTATAGTACCTACATTATTATTATTTTTAAATTCTTCATACTTAAAATTTGGTTTTGTATTCCAAAATGTCGCACAGACATTCCGCTTATATAATCCGCTGACTCGGAACTAACAATAGATTTGTCTGAGCATATCTTAAAAAGTTGTTAGCGAGGAAGGTAACTACTAGCAAGAAAAACGTGTCATTAACCTGAGAACTGTGGATGCTGCAAGATTTACGGCACGAGAAGTGTTGACATCAAAGTTATGTTGCCATCGGCTATTATAATAAACCCACTGACTTTAAGGGCCTATTTTTTAACGTTTCGGATCCATTAAACAGAATGATGAAAAAACATAACTTTGAAGAAAAGTGTTAAAAAAACTGATTTAACCTCACCTATTATTTTAATACTGAATCTAATATTGACATTTTTTTTTAATTTTACGTATTGGAGGTATTTGAACTATGAACTGTGTAGGGGAGACCGGAATTATTAGACTATAGATCGTGGCAGGCTCATCAGTATTACCTCGTCCGGTTCTTGACTGGGGGTGCTCTGAGTCCTTTCCTTCTTGGCCGGAACTTGGCCTGGAACTTGGCCTGGAACTTGGCCGGTGCGGATTGCAGCTGAAGTTCGGCAGATAGACTTTCCTTCTTAGCCGGAACTTGGCTTGGAACCTGGCCGGTGCGGATTGCAGCTGAAGTTCGGCAGATAGACTTCTTGTCGCTGACAATGCATTCTATCAACTTTTCACAAACCCACACACCCACTCGCATTTTTCTAAAATTGGCTACATCCATACAGAACTTAGGACCGGCAATTGGCCAGTCCAAAAGATGTCCCGAAATTTGAAAATAGATGTATTAATGTAAAAAAATACTTGGTTTTTATTACAGGTTGATTTTTACTTATCGTAATCAAGATCGTGTAGTGTATGCTGAATATCGGTAGAAGACAATTTTTTGACGGATCAGTGGTCTTTTGGAAATAATGCTTTCAATTTTAAAAATAGCAACTTAGGCTAGTCGACTCAGTGGCGCTGGGGTTACTTGACTAACCGAGTCGAATTACTCCAGATCCCATTGTTTATTTTAAAATTTTTGTAACTTTTTTTTTTTAACTACTAATTGATCTCTCTTTTAATCTATCAATATAATAATGTTTACATTTTTTTACTATGAGCTCTAAATAGAAGCATTTTTAATAAATCTAGGTGGGAGGTTTTTTTAAGTTATTTCCTTTTAAAATTATAATTTTCCATCATTTTCGCGTAGCATAAGTACCCTTACAATTATTATCGAATAAATATTTTTGTAAATAAATTTTTAAACAAATGTTGTTATGTAAAGAATATGGGTTACATATATACACAGATATTACATTGGCCAGGTATACCGAAATCCGATGTATACCGATTATCACAAAATGTTTTCAAAGTTTTGACTACATTTACCTACCTAACTTTATCATTTTATTTTAGAATGAGTCAACTAACCCAAAACTATGTGTAGAATGGCCAACTTGGGTTGGTTGACCCAACGTGAATTGGTTAACCAAACATTCCATTTTCTGTGAACACAATTCTTCCCTATAGGCAGATGATTTAATGTTTTTATGATACGGTCACATAATCAAATGTGGAAGTTATATTATTGGATTAACAGTCCGCGTTTAAGAGGCTTAAATGTTTTTTTTTTTTTAAATCACTAAGTCAAAAGTGAGTCAACTAGGCCCGGTCTCCCCTACTGCATGTAGACAAAATGACCAAAGTTCAGAGAAAACATCTTAAGATGACCTTAGGTTTTACGACACGACTAAATCAATCAATCTGTAATCTAAAACCACTTAAATTTTCAACTTATTTTACTTAAAAATTGTAAGTAGTTGCTAACATAATATTTTCGTATTGATGTCGAGAAATCTGATTTGCTATAAATTTCAAAATTAATACTGTAAATTTCAAATGCAATTCAAAAACATGTTTGTGTGCTTTGTGATGTCAATATTCCGTTTTATCAGATGTCGACGATCTTAAACGGAAAAGTGTTAAGTGTTGTACGGACGGAGGATGTCTTTGAAATATTTCTAATATGCAATTCGTTATATTCCTACCTATTTTAATTTGAGACAACAAAATATCTACATAAGTAATATATGTAATTATGCAGTATTTCAACTAACGCGACGTCTAAGTATTATACTTCTAGATATGACGGCTGGCAATCCCGCATCTCATCCCGGATTTCAGCAAGACTTGATCCCGCGGATTTGCAAGATTTTAAACAAAATTTACAAAAAAACATGATGTTTTGATTTGCATGCAAAATTACAAACTGATGACGATGACTGCCTACTATTTTTATTGCTCTTCCGCCCAGTCAATCTAAGCATTATGACCAGGGCTTGCAGTCCCGCAACCAGCAATCCTGCGGGTTTTCAGAAATATTTCATATCGTGGATTTGCGGGATTTCGGGTTTGAAAAAAAAAAGAATTTACCGTTAAAATATACCATTTTGATTTACACGCAAAATTGCACAACAATTACTATCACAATATACTTTTTGTATTGAGCTCCTTTCGGGAAGGAAGAAAAACTGTTATTGAGATCAATAGATGTAACAACCATCAAAGATGAAGATATTTTAAGTGCAGATGAGCAGATCCTGATCTGGGTTCGAGTCCCAGTTTCGACCATTATGTTTTATTATTTTTCTGTGTCTTGTTCATTTTCATATTTAATTTAGATTATTATTGTTGTCTTCTTCTTCGATGATGTAAGTAATGTTCAATATTTTTAGCAACGAAAGAGGATTTAACTAGATGAAAACAAAAAATATATAATTTAAAAAATATAGAAGAGAATAGAGTATCTCAAGCTCGGAAACTTAAAGACCTGCAATATATTTTGAAAAAAAAATAATGTCAATTTTTGAGAACGGAGTAGGAGAGGGAGATATCTTATAGCTTCTTGATGACTGTCTTATCATATGTTTGTGCACAAAAAAATACCAAAGATGATTGATACCGACTAATAAAAAAATATTATATAATTATATATAATTAGTATAACCTCAAATTGTAATATTTAAATAATGAAGACAATATAACCGACACTCCATCGAAAAATGAAACAGAAACATCAGAAAAAATACGGTCACATCTAAGAAATGAAATATGACTGCATCTTTTTTCTGTTTCAGATATTCGATTGATGGCCGCTAATATTGTCTTCATTAAATTAAAAATTATTAATTATTGGTTGCTTTATTTCAATTTAACAACCCTTTGTAAAAAATCTTGCAAATCCCGCAGGATACCACGGGATTTCTAAATTCTATCCCGCAGAAATGAAAAATTGCGGCATTTGCAAACCCTGTTTATGAATAATCACTTCTAATTTTTGGTAATGCGCAATACAAGTTATTGCTTTCACTTCGCTGAAGCTCGGTTCATCTGAAGCCTGCACGAAAACCAATGACCTAGACCCAGTGATAGACCAAGATGTAAATGTTTTGAGTTTGTGAATAACGGCTTCGTTTTATTTATACTCGGCCACCCATGTAATAAATAATAATAAACAAACTTCGGCTATTTTCACACAACTGAAAAAATGTCGCGAAGGTTGTCAAGCTGTTAGGTTTATTGACCGGCGTCCTTTTTATTTGTTCTTTCTGGCATAATAAATTCAATGAAAACGGTGATTACAGCACGATTTTTACTGAAGAAAAAGCTTTCGGATTTTAAATAAGAGGAATGATAATGCTATAATATTATTAATTTACGCGGCGATGAATGCAAAACTGAAGTTCAGTGTCTCTAGGAGTGACGGACGTATATGTATGAATTTGCAAGGCTATGTTCCGAGAGGGTCCTGTTGGAGAAGTCAAAGGGTCTCCCTCAACCGATCCGGAATGTCACGCAGCTGATGGGCAGATGCATCCACCGCCAAGACCTGGAAAAACCTCACCCCATGAACCCGGGCACCCCTGCTATGTCACCAAACCACTCGGGGCGACCATATGGCAGAGGTGTTAGAGGTTTGCCAATAGATATTTCCCGGGGCGGCGGTACCCAAGCCTGTTCATTTTAATGTACTTAGCAGAATTAAACAATAATTTTTTTTTAATTTTTGTTATTGCTATTAGCATACATTTTTTTACATGTTATAATACAATGTTGCAAATGAATATAAATTAATATGTAATATATACTTAACATTTATCTGAATCAACGAATTCCTAAGCTATCTATAAATATATCAAGAATTTCAAAAGAAGGTTGTATTTTTTAAATATTTCAAACACGAAAGTTTTTTCTCTCTATTTAGCACAAGAAATAAAGAATGCTGTACTACGAGAAATCATAATTTAACCACAGTGTTACACGAAGCGCATAAAAAGATTATGCGGAAAATCTTTAGGCAGATCTTAAATATGTACCTTTCAACAACTTATTTGTCTGGCGAGAGAGACAATGAGAGAAAACGTTTCAAACAATAAGAGGGTCATAGTCATTTGTAGCACCGTAAATGCACGTGGATTACCGTAAACTTTGATCAGAAATAATTATTCATTTTAAGAGCCATTGACCAGCGGCTGAGAATAAAAGTTTAAAAATGCTTGCAGGGAGGTTCCAATGAAAAAGATAGATTATTCCCCGTATCAAATTTTATAAATTAAAAATTTAATATCGATATATTTCATTCAAAACTTGCTTTAATATGTACCTACAA
The DNA here is from genome assembly GCA_951813805.1 of Limnephilus auricula. Taxonomy (NCBI): domain Eukaryota; kingdom Metazoa; phylum Arthropoda; class Insecta; order Trichoptera; family Limnephilidae; genus Limnephilus; species Limnephilus auricula. The sequence continues at coordinate 22,774,827 of OX638390.1, read as the reverse complement.
TCAAGTAAGCAATAAAAATGCTCAAAACGCACGATGATAAATTATTAAATATCGTGTGCTTCTGGAAAGTACTTTTTGATCATATGTATTTATGATTTTTCAATAATGTCTAAACAAAAAATCTGAAATATTTTAGTTAGTAGGAACAATAAATAGAAAAACTGAGGTATTTTCGTCACAAAATACGTTCTCGGATTTATTTTTTAATAATTTTAATTTAACTAAAATTAAAATTCTGAAAACTGTCTTTACTAGATTATGTATTGATTTATTTTGCTGTATGATTATATGATTTGAAATTTGTGTTGTATAATACAATATTTCGTTTGAAAATTGAACAATCTGCCAACAACCAATGGTATAACCTTAGTATATTAAAAATTATCTTAGTTTTTCAAAATGTTTAAACTGCGTTTACCAGGTAAAATAACAATCTTTCATAATTAATTTATGTTTGTTTGGAAAAAAGAGTCAATACGTCTAGAATTTGATTTAAAGGGGACTAATTTCCGGTATTCTCTGGTAATACCCTCATAAGTCTTTTTATTAAAATATTAGTCATTTATGTACTAAATTACAGCATTTTTATATGTTATACCTGCTATTGTTTTGGATTTGAGTTGAAGACGCTCGACGGAATTAAGCATCAAATTGGTTATGCAATGATTTGATGAAGTTTAAAACCTGTTTATTCAGATGTTCATTAGGAAACCAGATGCCTAAAATAATTATTTTTACCTTCGACTCGTGACCTATGCATTTTTCGTATCATAGCGATTGGAGTTAGCAGAGGTAATTGATATATTCGGCTTGAGCAAGCACAATGCAAAGTAATCATTTATTCAAATTAGATAACCTTTTCGTGCATCTAGTACTTATAATATTTTTATTATTAAAATTAATGTTATGCACGGAGAAAAATGTTATTCTAAAATAAGATAATTTTATTCGTAAAAATAGTTAAACACGGGACTGAAGTTCTTACGAACAAATTAACAGTGTTTCAATGTTTTTTGGCGGGAAAATGTAAGAATAATTTGTTGGTATACCTACGTACGAAATTACGTATACAAACAAATTATTCTTACATGTTCCCGCCAATAAACATTGAAACCCTGTTAATTTGTTCGTAAGAACTTCAGTCCCGTTTTTAACCGTTTTTACAAATAAAGTGATCGTATTTTAGAATAACATTTCTAAATATTTGAATTACTAGCTTATTTGTTTTTTGTTTAACTCAATTTAATTTATTTTTTTTAAATATAAACTAAATCAAATTTAACAGTGATGTATTATAAAATTTTATTTACTGTAAAAAAAATAATAAAAACGTATATTCCTACACGAGGAAAATCATAGCGGAATACTTTGTTAGGAACTTAATTTTTATGTCGCCTTGTATCGAGAGGTACATCATTTTGCCGACAAGTTCTCCAAAAGTCTCCCATGCAGAATAAATATTTGCCAACGAAGTAATATGATAATTTATATTCTAAATAATGATCTCACGGTATAAATTTATAAAGATTTCCATGATATTTGAATCGTTAAATTTGAATCAAATATGATTTGAATCATTTTTGTACCTATTTTGTACCGCTATTATTTAATAACAAAATTTTATGACATGCCTATTATTAGTTTAGAATTTTAATACCTTATTAATATATCCGCAGGAGCGGTATTTGGCTTATATATATGCGCCATATTAAATGTCTACAATTGCTTTTCGGGTAAAAAAAGGCCAATTATCTCTTGATTCGGCAAATTTAAAAAAAAAATATTTGTAGCTCCTACATTTGTTATTTTGGACTTAAAACGAAGTTATTAAAATGCTTTACCTTTTATGACCAACCACAGATGTCGCGAAACTGAACTTCGTAGACTATTTTAGAACGATGTTAAAAATATTTTTTTTCAATATTTGTTTTCGCTCAGAATTTCTCAAAAAATCAGCTGTTCACGGTAACTGACTCCGCTCACGAGGCAACTGAAAAAAAACAGTATACAACTAAACTCGCTATCCTCTGTACGTAAATATGATTGTCCGCACACTACACAACTTCTCAAAAACCCGTTGTCCATGGCAACGCAGGCAGTGACTCGCGACTCGACATGCCAGTTGCTTGACATTACAGCTGATTGTTCTTCGTTTATGGTTAAACAAGTTGAGATAATTATTGAAATCGTAAAATTGAGTAGAAAGTTTGGTTGGAAATCATAGCAACAAGCCAGTTTTAGTTTGGTTTCAGTCTCTTCAGTGAGCGGATCACCTTAAAAATTGTGATTTTCCCATCGATATGTACCTTTCATTATCAAGTATACCAAAGATAACTTACAGAAATTGAAAATATTCTATGTTGACTCGAATAAGTACCTCTAACGCAACTAATAAGCACGCAAAATCCGCGCGGTTATAAACCTTTTTTTAAATATTCTTTTATTAATCCTACAAATATGAGATAAACGGTAAAATACAGAATATTGGCTATTTAGCACTTTAATAAGTTTTTATCTCTCCATGTTAAAATTCGAAGGTATGATTTTTTTAATGTTTTAAAAAGTAATTTTAATTTAAAAAATCGTCTGGAAATCTCAAGCAACCGAGACATAATGGAAATAAGTATAATTTTTTATTTTCCCATTATGTAATTACTTAAATACTTAATTAAAAATGCAGCTTGTCTGTGGATTAAAAGAATGGTTTAACATTTTAATATTGCCTGCGAATTATACATAAATATTTAATATTTATCTAAATTCTTTTATATTCTCCGGCATTTATACTCCGACAAAATTCCTTAATTTTTTGTACAAATTAGAATAAAATTTAAAACATCCTGTTTAATCAGATGTTCATTGAGAAACCAGATGCATAAAATAATATGTTTACATGTGACCCGTGACCTTGAATGTGAATTTAAAAAAAATACCGTACAAGAATCCCACTGCTCTCAACTTTCCGGACTAAGGAATCTCAATATGGTGTGTTATGAGGCTGGAAGGAGTTTGGGAAGACTAATTTTAAGGAAGGGAAGTTCCTGGATATTCAGATCAGGTAAAGCGATTTCAAGCAAGGTTTCGATCCTAAATGGTGGCCTATCGCCAGGGCGATAGAAATGCACGTAAATATCTATCAGTTGTATTTATTGCAATTTTTTGTATTTCTTGGGCATTAACTATGTAACAATTTCTAGACATTTTGTTTTGAAGAGTTTTAATTTTCAAAACAAAAAGTATTTATTGCACTCCATCTACATATTATATAAAAATTAAACCCTGTTTCCCTGGGTCACGCCATAACTTCAGAACTACTTTACGTATTTCATTCATCTTTTTTTTTTTAAGTTTTCTAATACTTTGTAGAAAGTTCTTACGGAAAGAAAAATTAAGAAATTGGATAATTTCAGAAAACTTAACGACTATTTTAACTTCGTAAGTTTGACAGTTAGCGCGTTTGATATATTTCCTACACCATTCATCCGATTGAGATAAAAATTTGGTGAGTTGTTGTAGACATGCCCGTGAAGGTTTCTATTTAGGAATATTTCAATATTGGTGAGTTCTGGAGTTATGAAATTTGCAATACGGCACGCGCGAGTTGTTTGAAAAATGAGTGTATATAATGGAGTTTTGTGGAAGGGAAAAAAGGCGGGAGGGGGAGGGGAATTCGAGAGGGGCAGTAGGGGAATGAATGAGGGGTGGTTCGCGCGAGGGAGGACGAGGGAGGGGGAAGGCGGAGAAGGTGAAAAGGAAACGCGGGATGGGACGGGAACGAGGTTGGGGAAGAGGTGGCGAAAGGGTGACGGTGACGAATGGGAAAGGACACGCAGGGAGAAACAATTTCTTTATTTAAGTGGCATTTCAATGCATGCCGGATATCAGCTATTAATTTTATAAAAATTCAATGTAATAACAATAAAATTCAATGCACATAACTCGATTCACAATTCAACGAAGACTTCCAAATAAAATTTTAAAATAATCTAAGTATTCGTTATTTTTTATTGACTGAATTACGAGTAGTTTACATCGGTTCCATGTCTAATCGGACTATGAGATCGCGTCTGAATTCCCGTAGTAAATTTATTCAGACACGATACTTCCTCACATGATAATTCATCACATCATAACACAAATTAATCTAACCTAACCTAACCTAACCTAACCTAACCTAACCTAACCAAACCTAACCTAACCTAACTTTACCTAACCTAAGGTTAAAAACCCCAATTATCAGTTTTCGACGCTTCGAGACATGATCATGTGAGGAATTAACATCCGATGAAAAGTTTGTATTCAATATTCATACACTTAAAAAGTTTCCACTGAACATTCTGGTCACCGTTTACATCGACGAGTCAGCTTCCCAATATTGCAAATTACGTAACTCGGTAGCACGAGGTACATTTTACAAATAAATCACTGTTCCAAATTGACAAATAAAAAAAGAGAAAGTTTAATGTCAAATCGCTTGTAGAATACAAAATGCGAGATTCCCACTGATTGCTGTTCTATACTAAATACTTAGAAACAAAAAGATTTCGTCGTGCTAATCTGATTGACATGCATGAACTACAAGAGTCATGCCACTGAGAGCTCTTTTATGACCTCTCTTTCTGTTGCATTGACAGTTTATGTGAAAGAAGGAGATATTACCCAATACTCTTCGGTGAAAAGCGACAATTATTTTACTTTGATTGCGAAATTTAACAAAATGAATATTGTCGCTTGTTTTTCAGCTGCCTGCGGTCTGAATGAATGCTTTTGTCTTTGCGTATTATTTTTGATTTGTGGTTTTGAATGTTGATAGCAACCGCAAGGAACGTTTGCCAAACTGAGTGTTATTTATTTACCTGTCTGATTAATTTGTGAACTGGTAAAATGAAACTTTTCCTAACGTTTCGCGTGAGTAGAACACAATTTAGTGTTAAATTGCTATCTGTATGCCTTATTATTTAATTTATGTCTCATTATTATTACATTATTCATTTCGGAGGCGGGAATGGGTACCACCGCCCCCGGAACCATTTATTGGATAACCAAAACCTCTGTCATAGGTCACGCCAAGTGGTTCGCTACGTTTGGTGACTTAGCAGGGGTGCCCGGATTTATGAACATCTTACAATTTATTTATTTATTTGTTTATTTATACTGGGTTTTTACGGTTGTTCGCACTTACGTGAGAACATCCAGTTATAAAAACTCAGTTATTGTACAAATAGAGACAATTACAAAAAATTACAAAAAATGGGGTGAGGTTTGTCTAGGTCTTGGCAGAGGATGATCTGGACACACTGAACCCCAGATTCCTACCCAACCCTTATACCATTTTCCTTCCCAGAACTTCCTTTCCTTAAAAACAATAACCACACAGCATCCCCAAAGATGACATAAGCTCTGAGGGAAAATATTTTACTCAGGGCCTCCTGTGTGGAGCTAATCTGAAAAAAAAGTATATATATATATAATTATAGTATTTTTTTATCTGAATACCGCATGAGTCTCAAATGTTCCCAACCGCCTGGGGCCAGTGAGACTATGGAATCCTCAATTGGGGTATGTTGTGATGCTGAAGGGGAAGAACATCGGGTAGAGGACGGTGGAGAAGTGCCTGGCTATTCAGATCTGGTCACCAAATGCAGCTAAAAGCCATTTCAAGTAATGTTTCAATTCTTAATGGTGGTCTTACACCAAACATATACTCACACGACACTGCAGGGAGAAAAATGTTATTCTAAAATACGATAATTTTATTCGTAAAAACGGTTATAAACGGAACTGAAGTTCTTACAAACAAATTAACAGGGTTTCAATGTTTATTGGCGGTAACACGTAAGAATAATTTGTTGGTATACGTAATTTCGTACATATACCAACAAATTATTCTTACATTTTCCCACCAATACCCATTGAAATCCTGTAAAATTGTTCGCAAGAACTTCAGTCTCGTTATTAACCGTTTTTACGAATAAAATGATCGTATTTTAGAATACCATTTTTCTCCCTGTGAGAGTATCTTCCACTCCGGAAAACCTAATATTATTTAAAATGATAAAATTGTGAACCAAACACAAATAAATCAAATAAAATTTACTTGTTCGTGCTGGGATTTGAACCCACGACCTTCGGATTGCTAGCCGAGACCACGGAGGCCGGCAAAAAATTATATATTTAATTTGAAACTGTAATGGCGCTACTCCACAATTTAGAGAGTAGAATTGATTTCCCACTGAGATGGATGGGTAGGCGCAAAAATTATTAAAATTATGATAAACTAGCTTCTGCCCGCGACTTCGTCTGGATAGGATTAGCACTTCGAGTAATCTATTTCTTTTCCTAGGTCCCATCTACGTTTATACCAAAATTCTTAACCTATTTATTTAAAATATCTATAATTCTTGATTGGATTCAAAGTATTAGGCGAGTACTTCAAATAAATTCACTAATTAAAATATTTTCTAAGAATTCATAATTTTTGTTAAAAATCTACATAAATATTTTGAGATCTATAAAAAACTTTGCATACAGATTATTATATCCACATTAGTTATTTTCAAAACTTTATGAATGAATATTCATTATTAAATAAGTTTAACATAACATACAATAAGAAGCAACTATTAATAATAAAACAAGTTTTACGTAACATAATATAAATTATTATTCTGACTAATAATCATAATATAAATTATTAATTATGTCAAGAGTCAGAATAATAGAAGAGTATGTATGAGAAGATGTATGAATGTGAATGAGGCAAGGAGTGTGTGCCAAGACCGAGTTGTTTGGCGGTCTGTCCTCTCTGCCTACCCCTGCGGGGAAACGGCGTGATGGTTAGTTAGTTAGTTAGTTAGTTAATATAAATTAACACAACAATATAAATTAATATTAATTAACTAGTCTACGCGCGTCCAATGTATAGTAAAATATGCGTTTACATATATTTCTATTTGCATATATAACTAGCTTCTGCCCACGACTTCGTCTGCATAGGATTAGCACTTCGAGTAATCTATTTCTTTTCCTAGGTCCCATCTACGTTTATACCAAAATTCTTAACCTATTTATTTAAAATATCTATAATTCTTGATTGGATTCAAAGTATTAGGCGAGTACTTCAAATAAGTTCACTAATTAAAATATTTTCTAAAATAGAATTTTGGTTTAACAATCAATGTTTTGCATAATGTCATTCTCAAATTTTGACATTTTCTTTTAAACAATAATTATTATTTTCAATACATTGAAAATAAATAGCTAGCTTTATGAATTATAGCCTATATGTTATTCTGATGTATGAGCTATATTATTGTAAAGTTTTATTAAAATCCATTCAGTAAATTTTGCGTGAAAGAGTAACAAACATACATACATCCATACAAACTTTCGCCTTTATAATATTAGTAAGATAAGATTGTCGTCGCGATGGATCCCCAACAGAACAAGGGGCAGAAGATGTGTGTATGTTTATATATATATATTGGAGTCCTCCCTATTACCATAAAAAATTCTCAATTGTTTGCAATGGACTTGCCAGCCCACAAAAGATTGAACCCGCGACACCGGGTGCACTACTGATCGATTAACTCGATCCACAAGCTTCAATGTCATCAGAACGGCATGATGCATTAAACCCGTATTTTTTATATTTGATTTGTAAATGCAATAAAACAGGTTTTGCCCATCGCCAAATGCTTATTATCAATAATTGATACGGGTTATCGCGCGAGACCAAGGTGAATTTCAAAAGCCTTCAACCTTGTTTCTCAAAGAAATCAAGAAGAAGAAGATTGATGGTAAATGCAAAAAAAAATGTTTTCAATATGGACCGGTCGGTATATAGGAATATATGTCGATAAATTCGATTTCTAGGAAAATTTGAAGGTCCTATGACAAAAAAGAACAGTAACAAAATAGAACAGTGACAAAAAAGCTGTGATGAAAAAGAACTGCGACAAAACAGAACGGTAACAGTAACAAAACGCATATGCTAATTTTATTAGCATTAATACGGCGTTATGGCAATTATGAGAATTTGATCTAAAAATATGTAAGTAATTGCTTTATTATTATGTATTTTTTTCTACCTTTCTTTTCTTTCTCTGTATTATATACTATGTTTTATATTTTATTTTTCTTGTTATTGTTTCTGTTATTTCCCTAGTAGCATCTCCACCTAGTAACAACTAAACCTTAATTTACACATGATGTGAACATTGTAAATTGAAGTGTTAACCTACTAATGGCAATTTCATTAATGTAATAAATGTTAACAATCTCTGTTTTATATTTATTGTTTTAAACTGTTTTTATTTATTGTTTAACAATAATTAAATAAAATATATTAATTAACGAAGATAATATTAGCGAAAATCAATCGAAAATCTGAAACAGAAAAATTAGGAAAAGATACGGATACATCTGGGACTCGAACGCAGGACCTTCGGCCTCCCTGGCCAATATTTTCTTTATTAATTAAAATATTATAGTTTGAGGTTTAACTCATTAAGTTAAAAATAAAAATAAAATATAACTGAGTTGGAACTGGATCATCTTCTGTTTTGTCCGGCTACCTAGTTCAGTAGGCCGGGTTTTAGTCCTTGCCTCGGCCAAGGAAACTGGTCCAAGCGCACACTTAACCTTATCTTAAAGTTGAGCTGCGGGCACTGAACAGTCTGAACACGGCATAACACCCCAAAAATAAATAACAAAAATACTTTTGTAAGTGAAAATCTAAAATCATATCAGTCTGAACACAGTTGACCCCGGGCGATCTATGTTTGACGTACGTAGTAACGGAAAATCCATTTCAAAGAGCTTTTTGTTGCCTTTATTGGACATGGCAACAGTGTCCAGAAACAGAAAGAATGTCACCACATGACCATAAAAGACTTCCAATGTCCCTATTTGGGAATGCTGTGAGGTACAACGATTTGGGGGCACTAAAAATATATCAAAATCCATTTCCAGCAATTTATCTATTCTGAAAGTGTGTGAGGAGAGAATGGATCTGCCATGGACGGAGGCCGAACAATCAGCGCAAGTCAGGGACGTATGATATTCAGATCGATGCAGTGGGTCCCCGACCCGAATAGGACAAGGGAAGAAGATTATGATGATGAATGATGATGATGATGATGATGATGAAATGTGGTATCTTAAGTATCAAGGCTATACTGAGAATATTTTCCAATTTGGTTAATCTCATGTGGGCTCAGTTGTTCTTTTTACAGCATTCCTAATAATTATCTGGGTCCTTAATTTCAATGTTTAAAAAAGATTTTGTTATCGATGCGTATATACTGGACCGGACATGCAACTAAAACACAACCTTTGAAAAGTCATTAAAAGTGATGAAAAAAATATATTAAAAATTGGTTAGGTAGGTTATGGGATATTTTTCTTTTTTTTATGGCGTTTAAAGACTTTTTAAAGGGTTGGAGTGTCGAATTGTCATTCAACCGTATATACAGCTTCAAAATAAAATACATTTTTATGATTAGTACTATCCCTGGCTTTTAAAGTTTTATGCGATAATACAGTATTTTGTATGTCAAGAACAAGTATTTTCTATATAACCTGTTCATGTAATTTTTTCAATTTGGGAGGCGGATTGGATAACCAACAACTTTGTCATAGGTCATCCCAAGTGGTTCGCTACGTTTTTACGTTCGTGGCGGGCCGGATCGAGAGACACTGGTTGAGGGGGGCCTTTTGTCTTTTCCAGCCGGACCCTCTGGACCTATTGCCTTGCACCGCAGTTGGAGGGATAAATCATACGTATGTCTTTCCTAGACACACTGACCCCCAGATCCTACCCAACCCTCGTACCTTTTCTCTCCTTCCTTTCCATAAAAATTCCCTCTACATTGCATCCCCTACACGGGAAAATTTTTATTCTAAAATACGATCATTTTATTCGTAAAAACGATTAAAAACGGGACTGAAGTTCTTACGAACAAATTAACAGGGTTTCAATGTTTATTGGCGGGAATGTGTAAGAATAATTGGTTGTTTTTAACCGTTTTTACGAATAAAATGATCGTATTTTAGAATAACATTTTTCTCCGTGTAAGATGACACAGGTCGTGAGGAAAATTATTTTCCTCCAGTGTGGTGCTAAAGCCAACCAAAAAACATATTGACAGCAGATATTATTTTCATGTTCTTTTTTAGTACTATATACAGGCAAGATACGAAATACGGATGTATATTTCCTCCACTGAAGTGAACGGAAGTATGTACCAATATGTCTACTTAACACTTGCGCAATTCCCCCTTGGGGAAAACGTACCGATAGGATAGCTACACTTCGATACCTACTTCTTAATGTTTTTAAATTATATCACACCTCCTCAAACCCAACTGGCTTCGTATGCCTATGTTGAATTAGATAAAACAATTACTTTGTTTATATGTAACCATGATTTATTTATTGTTATATTCATCGTGGCTAGATGAAATCCTGATATCTAAAATTTGTATGAAAATGTATTAAAGCGAATCGATACTAGGCAGCCAAAGATGTCGTCTGTGGAAGCCAGTGGATACATGACGATTTCCTGCGGGTAGCCAGTACCACTAACTAAAATTTACCGTGTGGTTATTGATTGTGTGCCTGGACAAAGTTGCTAATATATATTTTTTTTTAGCCAAGCTTTACATCTGCTCTTAAGAATGCGCCTTTTTGAGTCACATACAGGTATATAAATACATACAGACTGAGGGGAAGGATCAACAACTCAATTTAATAGTAATTAATAATTAAGTTTGTTTATAATTCAGACCATTCTACCCTTTTTGAGTAAATAGGTAGTTTACATGGAATATATGTATATATACATTATGTATATGCAATTACAACTATGGTTTGTGCATTTGACTGAAAATATACGTTCTTTCATTTTGACACGCCTGAGAGTCGTGTGAAGGTTAACGTATAAACCTAACTGAAATATTATATACCTTCTGCCTACCTAGATAGCTGCAGTTACCTTATAATTAGTGTATATTCGCCGATAATTAAATAATAAGGTCAGCACTATTATAAAACCAATGAAAACTTAAAACAGAGTGCTTAGCCAATAATGAAATTAAACCGATGATTATTTGCCGCTGATTGAATACTTGAAACTTGCAATTTATACTCTGGTTGGTGGTTTTGACTTTCTAAGTTGAAAATACGAGCTCACGATTAAACGAAAATCATGCAAATGAGCATCCACACTTCTAAAAATAAGGCAACATTTAACAAACAGGTTGATGATTAGTTACTGCTTACTTAATTACTACAGCTGATAGAATATTAAATTGGTTGTAGGCAAGAAATTTAAGAGTTTGTTGAGTTTGACCTCTTCAGCTAAAATTGGAAGTCTTTGTTCATAAAAAATTTGGTCATCGGATTGACGTATTCGTTTAAAATAACGGGTTTCCCCAAGGACGTCAATCGGACCTCTCGCAATTTGGACGAAAGCTGATACGGATTCAATCATTCGGGGGTTACTAATTAAAATGCATTATATATTTTAAGCAATACATTTATCTTAGAAAAGGCGAATTACCTACATCAAAAACCAAAATTCTTAATTTATGACACTAGTGGATGGATGACATAGCTGTTTTTTCTGTAATTTTTTTTATTTTTTTAGATGGGCGAAAGTTACTATTTTGCAACCTTATTATATAACATTCAATAGTTGTACAAAATATTTGAAAAATATGACATAGTTGTTTTAAGTAGTTCTGGAAAGTATATTTTTATTTTAGAAGAAAATTGGTGATTTTTTTACTATGAAGAGAAGTGAAATATTAATTTAAGTACAACCTTTTTATTCCCTTTTCGGAGTATCGGTAAATCCTCCCCTGCCTGAACTGACATAAATATTTTCGAGTTAAAAAATGCAATGAGCGTTGTAAAACAACAGCTATGCCAGCAGACGACAGACGAGTTAAAACGTTTATATTATTTAATTGCTAACCTGAGGAGACCGCCATTGTCTTGGCACGTACATCGCCAAGAACCCAAGGACATTTTGTGTGTGTAATCTTCGCTTCCCCAATCCACCCATAATAATAAATGGACACGTTCTCAGTACACGAATTCAATTAAAAAATTCTTCTTAAATCTACATTGAAAACAGATTTATGCATTTAGTTAGCGGTTGCTTCAGAGGCTCTCTTCAGAAACACTAATTTAGCTCTCTAATCTAACTGGAAACGGCTGGAGATTTTCTTTATTTTTTATATTGATGAGTCATGCAAACAAAAGTAAAAAATTCCTACTGCCTGACAACAGGATAATATGCAGTAATCGCTAGGAAAACAAATAATGCTACGTCTACCTGAACACTGAAGAGGAAAACCGATAGAAGCGTAATTTGGGCGTGTCAGAGTGAGCGAAGTAATCTCATTATTTTCTTAGTTCCGGTAAAACTGATCAAATATTTGAAAATATCAACATTATTTCATGAGCATAAATCAAGTTATATGGCCTGTCTGAGATCTCACAGTCAAAAGGTCATATATGTAAAATCACTTCCAGGGTTTTTCTGTTCAGTGTACCTGAAAGAGTTTTTACAGTGTTTTTTAGTAAAAATAAATTAAGAAAAAAATAGCGATAATTAACTTTTTTTTCTTCATATTGACAAATATATTTTCTACAACAAAGTTTCATTTTCTTTGAAGACATGTTCGTTTTTAATCGTAAATTCGGCGGAGTGACAGCCGTCTTATCATGCGTTTTCTTTGTCATAATGCCACTGTAGCCAGTTGGAACCGTTTCGGAACTCGCGTGTTTTAAAATCAATAATTTTTTAATGAAAATATTAAAATTACACTTTTAGTATTAGTATAGCAATGATCAGAATCAAAAAAAATCTTCCACACACTTTTAACTATATTCACAGTATATGAAAATACCCCATTATTAAATAATGGAAAAGGTTACGCAGGTACCTACGTGAGATTTTGATAGATTTATTAAACTGAATTTTATAATAATTGTCAGACATCTGCATTTTTAAGATTGTCCCATAACTACGTCTACGTATGAAATCAAATGTCATTTCTGGAATATTCGAACTAAGAATTCATAATTTTTGTTAAAAATCTACATAAATATTTTAAGATCTATGAAAAACTTTGCATACAGATTATAATATCCACATTAGTTATTTTCAAAACTTTATTAAATAAGTTTCATTATTAACAAAAGATATAATAAGTAGCAACTATTAATAATAAAACAAGTTTTACGTAACATAATATAATTAACACAACAATATAAATTAATATTAATTAACTAGTCTACGTGCGTCCAATGTATAGTAAAATATGCGTTTACATATATTTCTATTTGTATGTAAACTAGCTTCTCCCCGCGACTTCGTCTGCATAGGATTAGCACTTCGAGTAATTTATTTCTTTTCCTAGGTCCCATCTACGTTTATACCAAAATTCTTTACCTATTTATTTAAAATATCTATAATTCTTGATTAGATTCAAAGTATTAGGCGAGTACTTCAAATAAATTCACTAATTTAAATATTTTCTAAAATAGAATTTTGGTTTAACAATCAATGTTTTGCATAATGTCATTCTCAAATTTTGATATTTTCTTTTAAACAATAATTATTATTTTCAATATATTGAAAATAAATAGCTAGCTTTATGAATTATAGCCTATATGTTATTCTGATGTATGATTATTGTAAAGTTTTATTAAAATCCATTCAGTAAATTTTGCGTGAAAGAGTAACAAACATACATACATCCATACAAACTTTCGCCTTTATAATATTAATAAGATATTCGTAATTTCTGATCATTATACGATGCGTGGTGCAAATCCAATGTGTTTTATTAGAATTATTAGTTATCGCTTGTTACAATCGGGCAAATTATCGAACAGTAAAACTTCTTAACAATGGCATACCGAGCGGAAAGAAAAACGTATTTCTCAAATAATATTATGAACTAGTCTCATAAAGATATTTGCAAAATCATAACAAGCAGCCAGCGGGTAATTATCGGATGGAGTTAGGTAGGTACCCACAACCCAAGTATTATTTCTGTATGACGAAGGTAAAAAATAGATGTTACAAACTAAATTTCTGGCGCAGATTAATTGCATTTTCCACGTATAAAGATTTTCGTAATTACAACTTCAAAGAGTCGCTGTGATGATGGTAGTACTAAAATATATGTAACCATGTAGGTACACAAAATGACCATTTCTGTACAAGCCATCACTCCTTTCATTTTTCTTAGAGGGCCTAATTTTTTTTCAAAGCCGTTCGCGTTCATGTCCTTTGTATAGTATGAAATCTTGTGAAAACCAATACAAGGTTCCGTAATTATATTATAAAATATTATATAAATATATAATTATAATAACTACGGCGGTATTTGTTAATTGAGTGACGGGTATTCCGCCACTGTATTGGGTCATTTTTCTAATATCAAATCGCAATAAATCAATAAAGTATTAATAAATTAAGAACCAAAAACGTTTTGTATGTTTTATGAAGAAAATCAACAATGATATAATATTTTACCTTTGTTAGAAGTCATTTTGACTTTAAGTCTGGAACCCAGATTATAATATCCATGTACATTGTACAAGGCTATTGAAAGAATACAAAAGAAAATTCTTACGTTTTCTAAGTTTTAAAACACATTACAACAATTTTATTGAAACACGACACTATATGATATGAATATGCCTGAATTGTCAGACAGAATGATTTTCACTGTCTTGGTATTTCTGAACAAAATTTTAAATTATTTACCTAGTTTATAATCTAGAATTGCTTGCATAGGCTTTCAGATTCCACGGCGTAATAGTCGCGGTTAAAGTCAATGCAGAAATTCTGCAACTAATATAATAATACATATTAATCTTTGCTCGGAATACTAATGGAGGAAAATAATTATAACAAATCCGTGCACATCTTCAATTTGTCACTAAACAAACAGAAAACGTTCTTGCTGAGACAGTTCAGTTATGTATAGTTTATTACGAAATATGAATATTAATAAATAGTTTTTACAGTTTAAAAATTCAATTCTTTCAAGAAAGGCATACAAATACAATGTTGTATCAGTGATTCAATACAATGTTGTATTTGTATGACTTTTAATGCATCTTAACACCTTACAACAAAAAATCCAAAAAAAATTTTTTTTCTAAAATACATAATTAAATTACACTTTGTCAAATAATAGTAGAAAATATAAAACCGGAACTAAAAGAAATGTAGGCTGGCAACACCAATTTTACTGTCAAAATGACAATAAATTGATAATGACACTGTTTGGGTAGAATACTGTAAGTAATATTTTAAAAAACATTTTTTTAAATATAAATATTTTCAGTTTTATTTTAATAATAACAATTTTAATTAGCTTTGTATAAATATTTTCAAATTCGGATACATGTTTTAAATATGATTTTTATTTTATTTACGTAGATAAACAATTTGTGTTAGCTATCATAGTTATTTTTTTTCGCAGTTAATTCAGAAAGTACCATCAGGCGAATTGTCAAGGAGAGAGAAACAAATGAGAGGTAAATTCGAAACTCCAGGCAAAATAAAAGGGTCGCACTACTTTTCGTGTTTGAAATTATAAGTTTTCTTCCAATTTCCCTTAAGGGGGTTTCTCACCATCCTCCCAATAGCTTATCTACTACACTAATAACGAATATTATTAAAAATAAAATGCTCGCAGTGGTTAGAAAACTCGGCCAACGTATCCAATATATAGCCACTATTCATAGGTTCGAGTACCGAATTATAAACTCCAACTTAATAAATAAATAAACCGTAAATCGAAAATATTCGTTATTAGTGTAGATAAGCTATTGGGAGGATGGTGAGAAACCCCCTAAGCCTTAAATAAAAGGACTGTGTTTTTTTTTATGTTTTGAAATGCCACAACGCTTTGATTAAAAATATTTTTTGTGAGTTTTTTTTTATGTTTTAAATTTAAATATTGCAATTTTTAAAATTATTTTTATTATATTTTAAAAATCAAAAATCCAATAGGTAATTTTATCAGGTATTAGAAATGGTACTTGTTTTTACGGTATCTTCAAAAAGAAGAAATATATAGAAATATAAAATTCAAGTACTTATATTTGAAAAATTAAAAATTCAAAAGGTAATTTTATCAGGTATTTGAAATGGTACTTGTTTTTACGGTATCTTCAAAAAGAAGAATATATAGCACATTCAAAATGCCCTTGGAAATTTCAAGTTTATTCAACAGATAAATAAACCTCTATGGCTGGATAAATAACGTATGTATCTTTCCATGAACTATTTTATGTCAGTTTCTATTTTATTTTTCTATTCTTATATTTGTTTACTATTAATTTGACATTTATCTGTTGTTTATTTATTTGTTGTTTATCAATTATATAAAATTTTCACCATTTATTAGTAAGAGTGAATGTGTTTATGGCTGTTAAGTATCAGTTTAGATTATTTTAGTTTATTTAAGGTTTTGACATAAACCGTTGTTTATTAATAATTGTATAAAAATTAAACCACTTTATTGGTGGGCATGAGGCTGACGATATTTACCGAGAACAAAATAAAATATTTTTGTTTTTTTTTTTTTAATATGTTTATTCAGTTTTAATTTTACAATATTTTATTTTACAAATCTTACGAAACTGATCAATCAGTTTGATTGTAAGAAATCTCTCATTTTTTTCTAATTATTTAATACAGTATACTTTTCAGTTTTACATAGTAAATACTAAATATAATAATACTTAATATTAAAATACTAATTATTACGACAAACTAATTTTTACATTGTTTATGAATTGCGTTGTAGTAAAAATATTTTACACAGTACCTACAAACATACGGTGAGAAAAAAATAGAAAGGAACTATATTATTTGATTTCATATTCTTCGGAGGTAGAAAGATTTTACTTTTGTTTTGATTTTTGAATAAGATGTCTCATTTTTGATATTTTCAGGTAATGCGTTAAATATTTCCGGAATTTTATGACTTTTTGTTCTATCTCCGTATACATTTTGAGATTTATTGATAATAAACATTTGTGCTTCTCTATGCCTAGTAGGGTAGTTGTGGTTTACAGGTTTTTTGAATTCTGTACTCCAGAATTCATCTAGCGTTAATTGGTAATTTACCTTACTGTGTATGGAGAGGACATTACACAAAGAGAACATTTTTTTATAGAGAACATTGTTAAATTTGGTAGTTTTCATATTAGGCGCTTTTAGTATTCCCGCGGAAATGGAACGGTGACAGCAATGGCTCGCACCATCTCATTTCGGAGAGGCAAGAAAATTATAACTTTTTTGCATCTCCCTCAGTTGTCTTAAATAAATTAGATGCCGCGAGCCGTTACCGCCGCCGTGCCGTTTACGCGGGAATTATAAAATCAGCCATTCGAATTCGTCGTGAAAGATTTAGTGAAAAAATAAGAGTCAGTTTGGTGACTCAACAAGGAAACATCACATAAGTGCCTACGTACATTGAAAACGTATATGTTACCCAACGGTGCATTTAAAGGTTAATCTCGTATATACCATAATCACATTTCACAATGCGTTTTAATTATGAAGCTAACATTGTATTATTGTTATTTGATGCATTTGTGACCTTCATTTGGTATCCTTTCAGATAATAAAAATAAAGTTGGTATTTTATTATGTTTCCGATATAGTCATTGGCTCAGGTCATTTGAGTAGAACGCTTGGCTGATATTCTAACTGGTTCATATACTATGTTCGTATCCCAAGTCCCAAGGCGAGTATCAACATACTTCATTTCGATTATTTATTAAGAGTGATTGACCAACGGCTGAGAATAAAAGTTTAAAAATGCTTGCAACGGTACAGGGAGGTTCCAATAAGAAAGATCAATTAATCCCCATATCAAATTTTTGAAATAAAAAATTTTATATCGATTTATTTCATTCAAAACTTGCTTTAATATATACCTACATTTAAGTAAGCAATAAAAATGCTCAAAACGCACGATGATAAATTATTAAATTTAGTGTACTTGTAAGTATGTTTTGATCATAAGTATTTATGATTTTTTAATAATGTCTAAACAAAATACGTGTTTAAAAAAATTATATATTTTAGTTTGTAAGACCTTAAATAAATAGAAAAACGTTCTCGGATTGATTTTTTAATGATTTTAATTTAAGTAAAATTTAAAATTTTAAAACTGTGTTGATTAGATTATGTATTGATTTATTTTTTGCATGATTATATGGTTTGAAATTTTTGTAACTTGTGTAACGTAAAACCTTAGTATATTAAAAATACACTTAGTTTTTCAAAATTTTAAAACTGCGTATACCAGATAAAATAACAATCTTACAAAATAAATTTATGTTTTTTTGTAAAAAAGAGTCAATACGTCTATAATTTGATTTAAAAATGACTAATTTCCGGTATTCTCTGGTAATACCCTCTTAAATACAACATCATTCGGTTTTATGATATAATAGATACAACAGGACAAATATTAAACAAAAAAGTGATAGAACAAAACAGTGAAGAACCATAACCTAACTTCACTATAATATATACTACTAGCTATTAAAGGTTACGCGGGTTTTTGCTGCTAGGCCTTGCGAATGGCGCGGAGCGATACGATAGTGGCTTTGTAACAAACTTCACGTATGAAAATATCTTTGCATAAGACGCGGCGTCAGACCTTAAATTTCGACCATACAGACCCTAGGATTACTTATCAGATATATATTTTATGCCTTCACGGAGAAAAATATTATTCGAAAAAAACTATCATTTTAATAGTAAAAACGGTTAAAAACGGGACTGAAGTTCTTACGAACAAATTAACAGTGTTTCAATGTTTATTGGCGGGAACATGTAAGAATAATTGGTTGGTATACCTACGTACGAAATTACGTATAGCAACAAATTATTCTTACATGTTCCCGCCATTAAACATTGAAACCCTGTTAATTTGTTCGTGAGAACTTCAATCCCGTTTTTACTATTAAAATGATCGTTTTTTCGAATAACATTTTTCTCCGTGTTTGTAATCACATATGATTACAAAGGCATAGAAATTTAAATGTTAGATTATGCCAAGTTTCAAAAAAAGTATCTACTAACTTTGTTAGTATTTCAGTTTAACCGTTTTCTATAATTATTCGGTTTTCTATGTTTGTTTTGCTTATTTCATACCAATCAACTCAAATAAACCGTTGTATTTTTTATTTGAAAAAAAAATCGTGGTAACAGAAATAGAAAACGCGCATTGAATATAAAATAGTGTTTTTTTTTCTCATGAATAAAGCACTAAAACACACCTTCACGTAGAAAGATGTTGCAATTAGAAATTTGAAGGTGTGTCGCTTACTGATAAGCTTAGTAATCAATAATGACATATCTATTATATGTGTAAATATATCTTAATTTATATATCTACGTTGGTGTAGTATGTAGACACAATATGATTATTATTTTATTGTAAATAGAGTTCACATCTTTTATTCTGTCATTGTATTGTGAAACTTATTTTTTGTTCATATTATTTATTCTCAACACAACAAAGCCGGATTCACAAATGCCTGAGCCTCATAACGATTTTTTATAACGAGTAACGAAGTTCGGTACCAACCTACCTAGGTATTTTTCGTATTTTTTCCTAACATTATGTTATGTAAGTATAAAAGTGTGTTATTTTTTAAAAGTATATTACTCGTACATTTACCAAAGGAAGGGAATTTCTTAAGCTGGGCTCAATCGTGATCTTTTCTATGATCTATTTCATAGATCTACGAAATAGATCAGTGTGCATGGGCTTTTCTATGGAATACAAAGCTAAAGACGAGTCAGCTTCAACTTTCCTTCTATAAATTGACTATAGATTCTCATAGAATAGATCAGGTGTGCTAGCATGGTCGATCGATATGAAGTTACCGACCGATTGTCGGTAACTTCTCATCGTTCCCTAGGACAACTGCAGATCGCAAACGAATAGGTGACAGTTCACAATGACTAAGTGTCCTTAATATATTCGATATCAACTGTCGTTTGTACGTTCGCAATCTGCAGTTGTCCTAGGGAACGATGAAAAGTTACCGACAATCGGTCGGTAACTTCATATCGATCGACCATGCTAGCACACCAGGGCCCCTAGCACACTCGATCGATAAAGATTGATAGGATAACTTTCGGTAACTTCTCATCGTTCCCTACGACAACAACATACAAACAACAGTTGGTGCCGAATATATTAAGGACATTTAGTCAATGTGAACTGTCACTTATTCGTTTGCGATCTGCAGTCATGCTAGGGAACGATGAGAAGTTACCGATAGTTAGCCTATCAATCCTTATCGATCGAGCGTGCTAGGGGGTCAGGACGGAACGCGCAAGATTATAGGGATATTGGTGGTTTGAGATAATTGTAATTTTGAAGGGATGTAAGTAAAAACAAAATACTGCTGTTGGAAAGTATTAAATCATAGAGTGAGATGACACGACTGTAATTAATTATAATTTGGTATTAACATATCGGATAAAAAATAGGAAAAAAAATCAGTAGTTTACCTGACTATTCCAACCACCGTGTACCTACTTATCGTCACCTTATTTGGATAGGGTTCTAACTTCACTTTACAATGGTAAGGACTTTGACATCTAAGAACATGTTCTTATGTGCCAAAGTCATTTCCATCGTAAGACGTACTTAGAACCCTATCCAACCAAGGTGACGTTATGTAAGTGCTAAATAAAATTTTATAAAGAGGAATGATAAGAAATAAGTTAATATTGTGCTTAAGATGAAGCTATATGCCAAATTACTATTTAGATGTATCTTTACTACGAATCGGTTTACATTATGAATATGAAAAAATATACATTTAAGCTTTTCCTAAATTCTCTATTTAAAGGAATTAAAATAAAATTATTAATTACGTTGCAAGAAATATAAGCGTAAAATACTAAATAATTTGTTTTTTCATTGCATAAATATGAAGTTATATAAGAAACAACTTTAAAAAAATACCCCTTTATGGATAAGATTATTTTTATTATAAGCAATAATTATTAGCCTGAAACACCATAATGAAAAAACCTCCCGAGAAAAGATACATGCCGCCGACTGGTGTCTTTTCTCGGGAGGGTTTTTCAATGTGGATGAGTGTTTCAGGCTAATAATTATTGCTTATAATAATTGTTACCCTTTGTGCTATGCATAAAATCTTGTCTTAAACATTAGTTTATTAATTAAAAATAATCAAGATTATTTTTGACTCGATCCATTGACTAACTTTTTTTCATCCTTGTAAAATTATTCATAAAAAAAAATAACAACTTTGGCGCTACTTTCCTCGTGCAGATAATACCAAAAACACGCGGAGTCAGAGGTAAGAAGTCAAATATTTCTTGTGTTTATATATTTATCTTAATACAACAACAGTTTTAACTCAGGCGTTTGATATGAAAACCGCAGGATGTTTTAACATGGTTTTATCGCCTTATCACACCATTAGCTCGCGATATGAATGCCGTTTCCACTACGCGACGGTAAACATTAAATCGCACCCCCGGAAATACAATGGCACAACTCAAAAAACGTCTTTTTTCAGGAGAGCAGTTTGAATATTTCTTTTTAGTGTATTAAATCAGTTTATTAACAAATAAAAAAACATTCTTTTACGAAATTTGGGTAACCGTTATGCAATTTCATTGCATTTCCGAGTTTTTAATATTTATCCCATTTTGAAGGTATTTAAGGCAAATTTCGATTTTGTGCCGTTATTGTTGCGGAAATCTTTTTAATTTTTCAACTTATGCCCCAAAGCAGCATTATAAATCAGTCATAATCTTGTTTAAAACAGAGACATTTTAATTTTTAAACTTTGTTTTAATAGGCAATAATAACAAATAAAATATAAAAAACTAAAAAAGAATTCTTCTACCTCTTACACAGTACAGAGTGGTTCGAAAAAAAATCGATTATAATCAGTTGTAGCTGTTTAAGCATCTGCAATAGTGAAGACCGTTAGATTTGTATAAAACCTATGATGGATACACAATACACGATGGTTATAAAAAATAAAATTCCTATCAACATCATCAGCTGTTACTAAATTAGCATCACCAATAGTGGAAACCTTTAAATTTGTATAAAAATGATGATAATGGCTTGGAATGAGTGCTTCGCAAAGTGAAATTAGGTGATTGATTTTAGCTGAAGGAATAACTGGTGGGAGAAGGTATGCTGGGGACAGAATTAAAGACTGATCGGTCAGTGGTTGAGTGTGCATCGCGTTTGGGTATCACCCAGGCGTTGCGTGTTTGATTTCTTGGCTGGCTAAGTCCTCCATCACAACACAAGCAACATCTTCCGCTTGGTGTGGATGTAGTAGGATATTTTAGATGTTGTTGGATTATTCGTAACCCGGAAATGTTTGTCTTTCTTTATAAAAAAATGAAGAAAAAGATTGTTAGGTAATCTCCGTCAAAATGGTTTTACAAAATACCATAAATGGGCTTAACTTAGTTACTTTTAATTTTTTCATATTTCACCATATAACAGTTTCATTATTTTAATTGATATTTAAATTCTTATCCACCAGGTTTGACAGATTTTTCAGTAAAATAATTTTTCTGAAATCTATTACTTAACCCCATACAGATGCTCTTTTTTGCCAATTGAAAAACAGGAACCCATTGAGGTGGTATAAAAATTGATCCTAATTTAAGTGTCTTTTTTTGTTTCTTAACAACAGAAAGCATCGCATCAATCATTTTGAGTGTTAGAAACTTGAGACTGATGCTTGGAATGACACAATAAATAAATAAACTCACTATGTACTTATTTTAATTTTGGCCAAAACAATTGACCGCATAAAATATCAACTCTCTTCCGGTACAATAGTTTTTTAGGAATTCGAGAATGCACGAACCGATTTCGTAACTTCCACGTGTTTCCAACCCTTCATGCCACATGTAAAGTTAAATGATGAATTTTTCTTTTATAGTAAAAACTATTAACTTCACCACAAGGGGTTAGTAAAACGATTTGTAGGTCGAAGCTAGCTGTGATGCAATTTCCCGCAATTGCACTTGCTTATTCGTTGCACTTCGCGTAAGTAAAATAATCTTAACAAAATAAAAATATAAAATGCATATTACATAAAATGTACAATTATCCGTGAGGTGGAGAAGGACAAGTTATTCACAAAAAATATAATCATTTAAAATAATTATTGATGTTTGGTAAAATACCTTGTTATCTAGTCGTATTTGTATATTTTGTGTCATTTGTACCATTCTTTTGTATTTGTACATTTGGAGGCGGGAATGGGTACTGCCGCCCAGGGAACTATTTATCGAACTCTTCCATAGGTCACCCACAGAGGTTCGCTTCGTTTGGTGACTTAGCAGGTGTGCCCGGGTCCATGGGGTGAGGTTTGTCTAGGTCTTTGCCATGGATGATCTGGACACACTGAACCCCAGATTCCTACTCAACCCTCATATATTTTTCCTTCCCAGAACTTCCACTCCTTACTTTCGTTAAAAATACCCTCCACACTGCATCTCCAAAGATGACAAAGGTCCTGAGCGAAATTATTTTTCCTCAGGGCCTCCTGCGTGGGAGGTACTGTAATAAAATAAAAAATTCTCACAATCCTGGCAGCGGCTGGATATCATAATGTATTATTTAATGTCTTTTGTAACTGAAAACACCACAAAAATAGCCTTTTGTCTTAATAAAACGCTTAACCGTCCAGAACAACTGCACTGCCGGAAAGCTAGTCGAACTTATTTATGAATTAGGACCATAGAAATCCAAAAACATTCGCAAAAATAGCGGCACAACTCGACGCTGATGTGAAGTTAGCTCACTTGTGCCCAGTTATATTTATTATGTTCCGCGAAAACAATGGCACAATGATCATTGTGCCACTATTTTTGAATGAATTTGAGTAAAAAATGAAAATATCACAATGACATTTTCGCTTTTAAAGCCTCTAAAATATTTTTAAGAATTATGCCGTTTTTTTCTAGGATAAAAAATACATCCAGGAACATTTCTGTATACTTAACTCAAAAATGCCGTTTTTGGACTTGTGCCACTGTATTCGCTCAGGTGCGAAATAATGAGTGTGATGCATGCATTTAATTTATGACAATATTTTTTCTACTGAGAATACGTAAAAGCTTAAATTATTTCTTAAATGCTTAAGCTTTATTAATTAATTTTGACAACCTCATGGATTCAGCTTGTGGCATCAAACGTATTGTTTTTTCACGATTAACCTTTGAAAACCGATGACATACGTTGTTTTTGAGAATTGTAAACCAATCTCTAGTTATTACAATCTTTACTTTATTAACCGTTGTCCATTGATAGTAAAATCCAAATTATAAAATATTATTTGAATTCAGTTATAAAAAGAAAATTTGATGTTGGTGCATAGCTGGTCTCTTTTTTTAATGATTTGGCTGTTCAAGCGTCAATAAAGAACACTTTCTGGTATTTATTTACGTAAAGTATTAAAATGTTTATATTTAGAAAAATCGATCAGGTATGCGATTTAAAATACACGATTGAATTTTTTTAAATATACCGAATGCCCTTACATCCTTCCTGAAACAATTCGTCATGTAAGAGGCTCCTTGGCACTAATTGCAATATTTTACACTTTTATACAACTTAGAGCTTGTAGTTTAATACACCATTTCAATTTAATTTTGATAGCCAATTACTAATCGATTGCCCATTACAGCAATTAGATAGTTATCTTCTCGGTTATCGTCATTATTTAACAGTTATTAATATAGCGATGAATCGGAACTGGTAATATATTTCATTAGTCAATTGAAAATAACACACGCGTTTTGTAATGCTAACTTAAAACAAACTTATTAGGTAAGTCTAAGTCTAAATATCTATATCTAATAATTGAAGATAATATTATAAACAACTCTCAAGTAAAAAATGCAAAACAGAAAAAATCTGAAAAAGATTCAATCGCATCAAGGAATTGAACCCAGAACCTCAGCGTTGTCGGGGCTTTTGTTCTACCACTGAGCTAATCCAAACCTATCCCTTTCGGTCATATTTAAATGTACCTACCATACATCGCCTAATAATTACCAACATTATCTTTACGTCACGTTATTTGTGAAATTTTTATTAGCACATCCAGTTGTGAAGCTATTTCAAGATCATATGTACAAATAAAAAATAACAATAAATAACCATTCTCAAAACAATGTAAGTAGGTAAGTTAAGCATAATGTTATATAGGTACATTATATAGTTTTATAAAATGAAATACCTGCTTTTGATCATTGTTAGCTTAATAAAGATTTTCGGTCACTTTGTCTAACTTTATGGGCCGAAGGTTTGCAAGAGAAATGCAATGTCAGTCCACAATCAGATCAATGCAAATTTTATATTTATACATAAGCTGAATGTTTCTTCTTTCAGAGTTCACTCTCGCATTCTTCGGCGGAATTTAACAATGCGTGTATATATAACTTACTGGTGTTTTTAAAACACACTGTGATTGCTACTGCTATATTACAAAAATAAAATAAAATATTACTAAATATTGCCGTTGAAAGTGTTTATTATTGAACTAAATCTTTAGGTACTTACTTCGTGTATCCAATTTTTCGTCGGCACAAAAACCTTTTAAAATAAAACAACTTCTAACACGATATTACAAAACATTTGAAATCAGTCCGACAAAAACTTATTCGAACACGAATAGAAAATACAGTATGCATGTAATTACTAATATGTTTTTAAAAAAAAATTAATTTAAATAATTGAATTTTGAATAAAGAACATGAAACCAGTCAAATTAATCACAGATTTTTAAGTTTTCGAACTTGAAATGTTAAATTTTTTCGAACTCCGGTTTGAATTGTTTTTAAATTTGAATTGCGCGCGTAACCATGAGCCGTTGATAGCTTACCGGCCGAGTGCTAACTGCTTACTAGGTGGTTAGGTACTAGTGGCTAACAGCACGCAGCATTCGGTGAAGAGTGAAGACCCATTGTGTGACACTAGGGGCCGATTCGCGAACTTACGGACTGAATTCGATTAGGCATTACGGAATGGATTTATAAATGAATTAGTGCAATAGGTATATATCCTTATATATATATAATAGGTATATAGGATATAAGCACCCCCGCATTTTTTAATTTTTTTTTTTATTAGTTTCAATAGCAAAGTTTGTAACATTATTTAGGTATAAAGTATAATATGTATAAGTATAATTTTTTTGCCTTTTTTCACAGTCCTCTTCACTAGAGTTTCCTGTTCAGGGTTTTCTGTTCTGATTTGAAACAAAGTTATGGATTGGGGAGGTTGGGGGTAGTTCTTACTGAGGTGATTTTTTCTTATTTTAATCCAGGACATGAAAAAAGTGGGGGTGGCCAGTGAAATTGTGAAAAATTATTTTTGACCTCCCTGAATATTTTTATAGATTTAGAGGGGGGAGGGGGCGAATTTCCTCAACCATTAATAGGTACCCAGATTTCTTCATGGTAATTTTTTAAATTTCTTCATTTAAATGTTAAAGAAAGTCTAATACTTGAAGAAGTGCCTATCTCCGTTAGATACATATTACTAATGATTAATCGGCTCATTTTTATTAATAAAAATAATGTTATTTTGATCATTTTTAATTACCATCTCAAAAAAGAAAAATACACATTCTTGAAGTGATTTCTCACAAAAACGGCGCTCTACAAATTATCCAATTTTTTTACGCACCAGACTTTTAGGTTCGGGTTTAGTTTTCCCCATAGGAAAAACTAAACCCTTTCACACACTTTTCCATAAAAAAGATCATCTAGTAAATCCACGCTATGCAAGTGTATTATATAGGTATAATTAATACAAAACAATACAAGAATAACATGTTAACCTACCAGACTATTAAATGGGAAAATAGTTTGCCGACTCCAGATATTTTCACATCAGAGGGTTCGGCTCGGTGGAATTAAAATTCCAATTAAAATTAGAATTCCTAAATAATAGTAAAAAGACCCTTATCTTCTTTGTAAATATGGGTCCTCTTCAACGGTAACCGGACAACTCAACACAGTGTCAAATCTAGGTCATCCCAAATGGGTTTTGCGAGCAGGGTGCCCGGGTTCATAGGGTGAGGTTTGTCCGGATCTTGGCGGCGGATGCGTCTGCCCACCAACTGCGTGGCAGGCCGCATCGAGAGAGACTGGTTGAGGGAGACATTTTGACCTCTCCAGCAGGACTCTCGGAATATCGCTTCCGAGGGATAGATTCATACGACCATCACTCCTGGACACACTGTCCCCCATTTCATCAAATTTATATCACTTTTCAAAGACGTGTTGATTTGCCATGGAACCATTTGACTCTCACACCTATTTCAATAGGTTCAGTAAGAAAAAATGGAGTTGAAATGAGGCCTGATACTGAAACTTGGTACCTACTTAACTAAGTTATTTCTAAAATTGTTTCTGATTTTTAAATATTTTTCGAGAATTAGACATTAAAAAAACTTTATCAAATTGATAACTTATATTCGGCTGAAACAATATAATTTTGGTGTATTTTTTAAAATCTTAGTCTCTTAACTAAACAGTCGAGAGCGAGAGCTCGTATGTACGTTATCAACGATCGTCCTCTGCCTTTTTAGATGTATTGTATCAAAATGAATGAGACAGAATATACTAGAATCATGGCGTCATGTACAACCTCTCGCTAGGACTAGTATACTAATTGTGATAATGTGGAAAACCATTTAAGTTCTTGTTAAAATTTCGCTAGTGCTTCATGCGGGTAAATTTTAACAATTTTTGAAAAATTTTGATCTTCAACAATTTGAAGAAAACATATTGCAATTAGGTACACATTTAAAATAAAGAATTATTATTATAATAAAAAAAATTTGGTAACTACCTACTTTAATGCTTGTCTGATAATATAAGTAGTCCCAATTTTAAACTTGAATAATTTTGTGCATTAAGGTAGATTCAGACTGGACGACGTACGTACGCATCGCTACGCCAAACAATGCTTAGCAACTCATACATTTTCTATGAAAATGGCCACAGACATCGCACGTCGCGATGCATGTGGCCAATGTGATTCTAAAACATAAATTTTCATTGAAATCTATGGTTGCTAAGTAGCCCAGATATTGTAAGGCGTAGCGATGCATACGTACGTCGACCCAGTCTGAATCTACCATTATGCAGGGGTGTTTCACATCACATACACACCAACAAGCGAAATTGGTATGTTAATTTAATTAAGTACTTTATGTTCACTTTCTTCAAATTTGTTGTGAACTACTATTTTTTTTTATTGTTTAAATCGTCTAATCAACTATCAATAAATAAATAAAAACACAAAAAAAGAATAATATAAAACATATTTTATTGTTACAAGATTATAGCACAAATTCCAGTTCTTTTTAAAAGAGATCACAATATAATATAGAATATTAAGTATATCGGTAGGTAAGTAGGTAGGGTGTGCAGTTCATAATGAGTCATCTGTCGTAAGCCTGCCGGCTAGCGGGTGACAGCTAGAGGTTAAAAAAAATAAAGTGCAATTTTAACCCTTATGTATACAGAAACTGTACAAGGACAAGGTCAGAATCGCTTGCGCCAATATCATTCCAGACTTTGCTTTTTATTAGAGAACTCTAGCTCCTCTGAATGCTCTGATATTAATAATTTACTATGAAATACGGCCATAACCACTAACTGTCAACCGACATTCAAGAGGTTAAAGCCGGACTTCTTTATTTGGGGTAAGCACATTTACACCTCCTATGAACTTCACCCTCCAGAGGCCCTAGCACACTTGCTCTATATCGATCGGTAGGATAACTATCGGTAACTTCTTATCGTTCCCTAGGACAACTGCACATCGCTAACGTACAAACAACAGTTGATGTCGAATATGTTAAGGACACTTAGTGACACTTGTGAACTGTCACTTATTCGTTGGCGATCTGTAGTCATGCTAGGGAACGATGAGAAGTTACCGATAGTTATCCTACCGATCGATATAGAGCAAGCGTGCTAGGGCCTCTGGTGTGTAGGTACAAAATGTTTAATCTAATATCTTGAAAAAGTATTCCACTTCTAGCAGGCCGTCTTCAGGTAAATCGCTGCAGTGAACTCCATTTTGGAGTCTGGTCTTCCCAAATCTGGCCCGCAGAGTATGGGGCCGGAGCTGGCGGGCTATATCCTGAAATTATATTAAACAGTTCAATAAATTATACATAGTGCTTTGTGCGCTGCAATGTAATGCAATCTACAGGAAATCAAATGTCACCTATTTTGACATTAGACCTTTCGACAGACAAGCAAATGAAATTGATTTGCTTCTGTTAAAGAAAATGTCAAATATTTGAAGAAGTTTCATCAATTTCACCGGAAGTGAGGGAAAAACCACCCTAGATAGGTTTGACGGCCGTCAGTAGTCGAGTAGTAAGACACTTGACTCCCAATTGGAAGGACGCGGGTTCGAACCCGGCGTGCGCAAATAAATTTTGTTTGATTAATTTGTGTTATTTCACAATTAATTAATAAAAATAATATATACTATATTTGTGGCACGTTCCAGAGTGGAAGATACTCTCAGTATCGCCCTGGTGTAAGACCACCATTCAGAATTGAAACGTTGCTTAATAATGGCTTTAACCGTGTTTAATGACTAGATCTGGTGTGCTAGCACGGTCCCTCGATATGAAGTTACCGACCGATTGTCGGTAACTTCACATCGTTCCCTTGGACAACTGCAGATCTCAAACGTACAAAAGACAGTTGATATCGAATATATTAAGGACACTACTTAGTCATTGTGAACTGTCACCTATTCGTTTGCGATCTGCAGTTGTCGTAGGGAGCGATGAGAAGTTATCGATAGTTATCCTACCGATCGTTATAGAGCAAGCGTGCTAGGGCCTCTGAATAGCCAGGTCCTTCCTTACCTTCCTCATTCCCATCTCCATTCCTTCCCCACCTTCAGCCTCACAACATACCCCAATTGGGGATGCCATACTTTCACTGGCTCCAGACGGGAGCAGTTAAGACTCTTGTGAGGTATTCACTATAAAAAAAAATATATAAAAAAATCTCTCCAAAGTCTCCGTGTGTCACAATGCTACTTCTTCAACAAATAGCAAAGGTCCCAACAAGTCTAACGCGGAGCAAATTTTGGGATAATTGTGAATTTTGAAAATAATTATTATTCCATATTTTTTATTTACAACCATGGATGAAAAAATTTAAATCATTGACGTAGAAAAAGGTTTTTTCAAAAATTTTGAAGAACTAAAATAAGTAGGTACTTACAGCAAAATTTCTTGTAATTTTTTTTTTCAGAAGTCAATCCTTGTGAATTGGTAGATAACAAGTTCCCAATGTCGAAAAGGTTGTCATATTCTGTTAGAACTATTAATATCTAGCTGAATCATTTTGATTTTTTTTTCTAAACAGTTTGTAACGAGTCATCTGTGGTAAGCCCGCCGGCGGGCGGGTGCAGCTGAGTGGTTAAAAAATAAAATGCGATTTTAATCCTTATGTATACAGAAAATGTACAAGGACAAGTTCAGAATCGCTTGCGCCAATATCATTCCAGACTTTGCTTTATTAGAGCACTCCAGCTCCTCGGAATGCTTGGATATTAATTTTCTATGAAATACAGCCTTAACCTCGTAACTGTCATCCGACATTCAAGAGGTTAAATGATTTATAAGTTCTGTTTTACAGAAGTAGAAGAAGTCTCAAGAATATCCTAAAAACAACTAGACGCATAAGATTTTAAAAAAACACTGAAAACAAGGATCTGAAAAAGCAGTTAAAAGGGGCTTTCTTCATCACAGCTCTGGATAGATAATGAAGCATGTATTTTTTTTATTTATTGTTATCAAGTTTCATTTGTAAAACTCCAATTTAATTTAAAGTTTTTTACAATATTGTTGTTCAGTTTATAAAAAAAACAGTTTGCTGTATACTTATTATTATGAGTGAGAGCTGTTTCGCCTTCTCAAGGCTTTGCGAAATAATATAACTGTCATGCGTAATAACAATCACACAGCAGAACTTGTTTACAAATAAAAAAATTATTACAAATTAAATAATACTACCATGCAACGAAACAATAAACAAATGAATATACAAAAGAAAAACTTAAATAATCTAAAAATTAATAAATGAAGCATGTGGTCAGATTAAAAAAAAAATAATTACCATAAATGCAAATCCATCTCTGAACAAGTCGTATTTCACAAATTAGAAGGACATTAAATATTGACAGTTATGCTATTATCTTTTTGAACCACTCACGTAAATAAATGGAAAAATCTTTTATAATAAAAGGTGAAAGATTCCTATTGAATTCAGCTTTAAAAACAGGAACCCATAAGATGATGTACTCACCGGATCTGCGGGGCCGACAAGTTTCCTGAATTCCACAGGAGTATTGACTTCAGGAGGGCCAACTATTTCCAGGGCCACACAAGGACCAGACGTCAGCTCCACAATCATTCCCTGAAACAAATTCATTATTTTTGCAGCTTAACAAAAGAAAATAACCATCGAAGATCAATGACAAACAGACTTCGTAAAACTAGAAAGCAATAAAAATACTCTTAATTTATATACACCCGATTCAATTTGAACATTGATTACAAGTTACTACATAGTTAATGTGGTTTAATTTGAGAGACTTATGAAATACTAGATTCAATTAGAGTAGATCTTAATTTAAAAAAAATTAATTAATTGTAAAAAAATTAGAAACACCAGTTTAATTTAATAATTAAAACTGGTGTTTAATTAAATTTGATCTAAAACAACAACAAAAAATGACACAACATTTCAAACTGGTTGTGTTCATGATGGAATAAAAATACTGTTAATAACCTCCTTGGGCACAACTGACTGCTAAACAATCTAAAGCATATTCAAAATCTACAGTGCAAACCAAAATGTGAATCTATTAACCTGTCCCTGTGCCGTAACGCGCCAACGCGTTCGGTACAAATTTTCAATTTTTTTTTAAGGGGATTTTAACAATCTAAAAATTATAAATGAAGCATGTGGTCAGATTAAAAAAAAATAATTACCGTGAATGCAAATCCATCTACGAACAAGTTGTATTTCACAAATTAGAAGGACTTTAAATATTGACAGTTATACTATTATCTTTTTGAATTTGAACCATTCACATAAATAAATGGAAAAATGTCTTATAATAAAAGGTGAAAGATCCTATTTAATTATTATTTTTTTTTTGTTTTATAGTGAATATCTCGCGAGAGTCCCAACTGCTCCCGTCTGGAGCCAGTGAGATGGTATGGCATCCCCAATTGGGGTGTGTTGTGAGGCTGAAGGTAAGTGGGTAAGGGAAGGATATGGGGAAGAGGAAGGTGGGGAAGTACCTGGCTATTCAGATCTAGTCACTAAACACAAGTCACTAACATTTCAATTCTGAATGGTGGTCTTACACCAGGGCGATACTGAGAGTATCTTCCACTCTGGAACGTGCCGCAAATATACCTTTTTTATTAATTAATTGTGAAATAATACAAATTAATCAATTAAAATTTATTTGCGCACGCCGGGTTCGAACCCGCGAATTTTGGAATGGGAGTCCTTAGGCCTTACTACTGGAGTACGCCGTCATGTATAAAGAAACTATATGAAGGACAATGTCAGAATCGCTTGCGCCAATATCGTTCTTGACGTAACAGTTAATTTGATTAATCTAGCTCCTCTGAATATTTTTCATAGTTTTTCCAAATACGCCTGGCACGTGACAGGTTAAAGAGTTTATGTAATTGTTATTACCAGTAACCGAAAATAACATAACAGTAACAAAAGAGAACCAGATAAAGGAAAAGGTTAGGTCAGTTTAGGTTTGTTGTTTGATAATTTTCTTCACTTTTTTTCAGTGTTCTGTTTGTCATGGAACCGTTATTACCATATAGTCTGGCACCACTCCTTTATAAACTTCATAAAACTCCGCGGCATTAGCATTCTCCATGTAGACCATCTTCAGAGCGGTGATAAGATACCCCTCCTGGGCAATGGCCGACAGGACACTTCCCAGCCTTCCCTCCCTCAGGATGTGGGGTTTGACTATGCAGCAGGTGCAATTGCTAAACACGGCGTTCGCAGGAGGTCCCATGGACTTCATTTTACCAGTGGGAAAGAAATATGACAGGTCCTGTAAGCAACCAAACAATATACATTCAATGGGGTATTTTCACAAACTATGAATACCGTTAAAAATGTGAGGAAGATTTTAAAGTTTATTTTTCTGATTATGGTTCGTATTAAAAATATGTAATTTTATTATTTTCATTAATAATTATTGATTTGAAAACGATCTAAAATCGCACATTCGTAAGCGGTTCCGACTGATATTTTTTCAAATTGCAGTCAGAAACTTTGGTTTCTTAAAGGTGTACATATTAATTATTTTGTGGTTAAGTTGTAGATTTGAATATAAAGCGTGATATTTTCTCTTTCTAATACCATTTAGATCATATTTCTCACCATGATGGTAAGGGCGACACAATGATATGAGTTGTTCCCAAAAGCGAGCCAATTAGTCTGAGTGGTTAACATGCATTGTTTATGAGGGAGAGGTTACAATGAATATTCCAGTGGTATAGGCAAAACACTGAAAGATATATGGAAGGGTCTATAGGCATAGATAAAATTAAAACTATTTTGCAAACTGAAAACTCAAAAGCTGACCGTTTAAACAAATCCTTCCATGTGATTGGAATATAGGATTAATCATAAAGTTAATATTGAAATGATGAATATTTCAGAGAAGACTGATGCCAAGGTGTTCGCGTTCAACTATTGATATGTTTACCTTGCTGTGTCATAAACAAATCTGCTTACGTAAATATTTAAGTAATAAAATATTGTTGAATCTGATTCTGCCCCTGAGAGCTCCATTGTAACCTCATTTCTGTTACATTTGTTATCAATGAGAAAGAGGGAGAAGTTACAACAGATCTATCATCATTATAACTATAACTTCTTTAAGAATTGCAAAACTACTTAGTGGCATAATTTTTTTAAACAAACAATAACATTATAACTAAATAAAAACAAATAGTTTTGTGTACACCACTTATATAATACCAATTATCGACATGTTTCAAAACCAAAGTTTTCTTCATCAGGATTTATTTATTTATTTGTTATAATAACATTACATTTACATTTTTTTGTCATTTTGACTGTCCATCTAGGTAGACCTCCCGTTCTAGGACAGTCAAATTGATTAAAAGGTATCATATATATTAGGTAGGTACATGATGATTCATATAAACATTAAATAAAGTTAAGATTCACAATTTCCAATCAATTAAGTATCCAATATACAATCAAATCAATTTAGTATATAATATTAAAAAAAAGTGTATTTGAAGTGAATATACAGAAAACAGTAAAAGAAAAGAAAATAAAAAATATGAGTGTGCTTTAGACCAGACGACTGAAGTAAATACTTCTTTAGCTCCGTATATATATTTATATGTAGAAAATATATACATATTTAAATTTTTTACAAATATTTATTATCATTTGCCTCGCCCGATCAAGCCATGCACATCGATGTCCGCTCCCCTCCGCGTTTGGCGCGTCACTGGTAACTGGTATTTCAAAATACTGACTGAAATATTTCATGCACTGGCTATCAGAGGAAGAGAGAAAGAGAATGTGCGCGCGCACTGCTCTTTCTTTTCAATTTCCG
The DNA here is from genome assembly GCA_951813805.1 of Limnephilus auricula. Lineage (NCBI taxonomy): Eukaryota > Metazoa > Arthropoda > Insecta > Trichoptera > Limnephilidae > Limnephilus > Limnephilus auricula. The sequence goes on along the minus strand of OX638390.1, from coordinate 22,740,036 downwards.
TTACACATTCGCTAGCTTACCCCCTAAGTCAAGGTTCCTCGGCTGGCTAAGTCCTCCATCACAACACAAGCAACATCTTCCGCTTAGTGTGGCGGTAGTAGGAGATTTTCAAATATTGTTTGGTTGTTCGTAACCCGAAAATGTTTGTCTTTCTTTAAAAAAAAAAAAAATTTTTTAAATTAAAAAAAAAAATTTAATTAAATTAAATTAAAATGAATCAGATAGCATTTTTAATAATATTATTGACTCTGTCCTGCCTAAAATTGGTTACCATTTTGTTATTTTTTGGATACAAGAAAAACAGTATACAGAAAAAGAGTAAAAGGATAATAATAACATTGACGAATCCTGACGACGAAACCTTTGGTTTCGAAACATGTCGATAATTGTTATTATATTATAAGTATATATATTATAAGTGGTGTACACAAAGTTATTTGTTTTCATTTAATTTAAAATGACGCCACAAAGTGAATTCGTGAAATTGATTGAAGAAGTAATAACATTATATTTACAATATTCTGTACATATGTATTCATACATACTTTTAAAACTTCTGTAGCACTGGTTGAACCATAAACAGCATTCTGCACTTTATCGATTCCATATTTACTTCTCAGGGAACCAGGTTCAGCCAGCGTAGGGTCCTTGTCCCCAATCTGCTGGCTCCATTTGCTGAGAGCATTTTCGCTGACAAGCTCCATAGCGATAACTGGACCGCTTGACAAATTTTCTACTATTCCACTGAAACAATGTTATTGTTTGTAAATATATAATGTTATAATCATGCAGCTAAATACTAACGGGAAATACTGATTTATTTTGAGTCTCAAACAAGGAATATAGCCATTGACTGTCTTCCAGCTTCAACCAAAATGCACAGAGTATCAAAGCGATAGAGCCAATAAAAGTTGTGCTTTATAGTTTCATATAAATAATAATTCATGACCAATCTCCTTTGTTTATATTATCTATGAGGCCACCAGTAAAAAACGAATTTGTGCAATTGTTTCATGGTTCCTGTTTTGTCTGACAAGTTTTCAGATCTTTATATATAAACTGGCAGTTTATCGTCGTTTGGTTTCCAATATAAAATGATTCTGTAATCCAATTTAAATTAGTAACCGAAGTAATTTTTTGTAATGTGTGTCTAAATTTATAAAAAGAGACAACCATTTATGAATGAGACAGTATGATTGGGCATATCTTTATATATAAAAATCTCACGTCACAATGTTCGTCCAAGGTAAACTCCGAAACCGATTTTAATGAAATTTGGCTTACTGTTTGTGATTTGGTCCATCTAAAAAGATAGGATAGTTTTTATCTTTATTATTGACCTCAACATTTATTATTGAAAATTAAATGTTTTTTATGGGACAATTGAAATTATTTGTAAGTGTTTCTGACAGATGGCGGTGTGAGTTAATTTATTGACATAACACTTGGCTATCTAGGTTAGGTAACCATCCAGTAGATGGCGTTGTGTTTCGTTAGCCACAGCAACGCGAGGGCGGGTCAGCTAGTGTTATTAAAAAAATTGACTGCTGTGTTACACATCTTTACCTTCTTACCTTCCGAGATTGTAACTTGTATTCTAGTACAAATAATAACCAGTTTATATTCTATCCATAAGAATTGCATACCCATAAATTACTTGGTGTTTGTCTCATCACACGAAACGAGCAATCAGCACATCTTTTATGAATATTCTATTCTAATATTTACTTGTAAGATATGATCTTATGTATACTTTGTATACAATATTCCAATGACCGCCATACTGGGGAATACTTGTTATTTGAATTAATTATGAGCTCTTTAATAATAGTTCCAATAACTTGCTACAGATGACTAGGTATATATAAACTGAATGAAATAGCTCAGTTATGAAAATTAAATATTAAATAATTTTCTATGAGAACAACACTAAATAATAACCACTTATATTCAAAAAATAAGAAAAAATACAGATTTAGGAAATGAGATTAAAAGAATTTGGCATTCTCAGACTATAAAAATGTTACCATTTATTATTTTGGCTACTGGCATTATACCTAGCTCTCATAAAATATTTAGGCGTATTAGATTTGTCAATGCAAAAATCAGTCATTTTAAATACATGTAGGATTATGAAAGATTTTTTTAAATATTTATATTGAGGGATCAGTAGGATTTATCGGTCCAATTAGAAGTTCCACCGAGCCGAACCCTCTGATATGAAAATATCTGGAGATTATATAATACACTTGCACAGTGTGGATTTACTAGATGATCATTTGTGGAAAAGTGTGTGAAAGGGTTTAGTTTTTCCTGTGGGGGAAATTTAACCTGGACATAAAGTCTGGTGACAATAATTTAACAGGGTTAAATAAAATACCAGTGAAATCACAGCCGACATGGTTTTTTCTGAATTAACCGCTTGGACACATAAGCTTGTTTTCATGATAATTTAACGTGGGTAGACATGGGAATGACGTATGTCCCGTACCTGAGTTATTAATATTGTGATAGTGACAAGTATCAATATGTAATGAGGAATTTGAAATGAATACATAACGAGTGTAAGGATAAAATAATATAATAGAAGTTAAAAGTGGAAGTCGGGGTTGCCCGAGGAAGACACGACACAATCGAGTGAATCAAAGAATTGATTCGGGTCATGTCTAGTCAGAATAACAGAAGGTTATGTGTGAGACAATTTACATGAATGAAGCAAGAATTGTGTGGCAGTCTATCCTATCTGCCTAAACAAAACGATTATCTGACGAAACAGCGTGATGGTTTTTATTTATTATTTTTATTAAAAAACATAAAGGCAGATATTACAATAATTTCTCAAAATTAACAACAACAAAAAATTACAGCTTATCTGCAGGTTCTACTATTTATTTAAAATTGAATAAACACAATATTATCTAAAAGTGTAGAATGCACAAGTTTGGAAGACATTGAGGTGCGGTTTAGTTAGTTAAATAGTTACATACTGAATATCTGGGTCTTCCTTCAAGTTTTCAAAGGCCAAAGAGACGGTATCTTTGGTCAACTGTACCATCCTCATTTGCATTATCCTAAACTTATTTTGCTCAATGGCTTGTATTATTTCTCCCACTTTAATACTTGAAAGTGGTTTGATCATAGCAAATGTCCTGAAAACAATAACAAATTCATTAATCCAGATCACTGTCGTCAATAAATTAATCTTACTATAATATTATAAATGCAAAAGTTTGTATGGATGTATGTGTGTTTGTTACTATTTCACGCAAAAACTACTGAATGGATTTAAATGGAACTTTACAATAATAGGTCAGAATAACATATAGGCTTTATAAAGCTAGCTATTTTTTAATATATATTAAATAATAATTATTGTTTAATAGAAAATGTCAAAATTTAAGAATGACATTTTGCGAAACCATCAAATTTCATTTTAATCAAAATTATTTTAGAAAATTTGTGAATTTATTTGAAGTACTCGCCTAATACTTTTAATCAAATCAAGAATTATAAATATTTAAAATGAATAGGTTAAGAATTTTGGTACAAACATCAATAGGACCTAGGAAAAGAAAATAGGCTAATAGAAGTACTAATCCTGCGCAGACAAAGTCGCGGGCAAGAAGCGGGCAAGAAGGGCGGGAAGCTTGTCAGATATGTTTATGAAATTTGAACAAATTTAGACACATATTGTGATTTAAAATAAGAATCTGAATGATGGACCATAACAAGAATAATAGAATAGTGTGTACGCGGAAATGTTTGCATAAGCAAAAAGTGTTGCCTAAGGCAGAGGTGTGTGGCCATTCCATCGTACCTCTTAATTGTTAGTTAGATAAAACGCTGATGGATAATGAAATAAATCAAACCAACTATGAACTAAACTATGAAGCAAAGTAGATTTTAACTATCTCCCTGAAACTTTATACTATAATGTAATGGAAGCTATGCAGTTTCCATGCGCATCAAAACAATAATTACGAAGTACAAATAAGCTTCTGTTCAAAGGAACGATGGGATAGACGATAGATAAAATAATAAGCTCAGTAATTAATGTAGATGTTAAAAAATATTTGTTGAACAGACAAAAATTACCTTTCAGTGGACTTGTCCAGTTTTTTCCTTGTGTCTTCACATGCAAAATCGTTGATATTTATCTGACGACCAAACACTCTCACAGACCCTCCGATATAGAAGTCTTTCAAAGTCACATCTTCTATGGGAGTTCGTTTCAAGAAGGTTCTCTTCAGTTTGATGTCAAATAAGCTGATGGAGTTATCATGGGGAAAGAAGTGTACGAGGAATTGCTTAGCGGTGGACAGCTCAGGGTCCAACCACTCGCCAACAAATGTATACTTTTCTTTACCACTAGTATCGTCCTGTAAAAATAAAGAGTTAATAAAAAGTTCATTTTACATGTCTCTTTAATAATTTTGAAATTACTTTTGTGCTGAGACACAAAATGAACCAAATGACCGCAAATAATCGAGGATTTTTACGATAACATAAAGGCAATATAAAGACTAATTGATATTATAATGTATGAAACCCAAGCCAGATTATAAATAGATTCGTAAATAATGCGAATGTTATATGATCTGTATTTATCTAGTTATATTCTCAATAATTTAAGACCAAACCGGCGTTATCACTCAACTTACCATAATCTCGTTGATTTGGGCAAATCGAACATACTTGTTTGGCGGTTACTAGGTTACGATCTGTCAAACTGAGCAGGGTAGGAAACATAAGATTGTTTTAGAAACGGCCGATAAAGAAGGGAATCTGGAAAACTCGCGCTTATTTTTAATATTGTTTAAATATTTTTCTGAAAAGGCATTATTAAAATAATATAATCTTTAGGGTGAATTGCCTATTTCAAAAAAAATAAATATATATATATATATATAAATAGGTACCTACTACTTCAGTTATAATTCAAATCTATTATAGGTTTTGCGGTTATTATGAACAAAAGTTCCATAAAAGTTAGCATTTCCTAAAACTAAACCTAAAATTAGGTATTATAAATATTAAATGAAAACTAATCACTTCGTATACACAACTCATTTAATTAAATAATCAATATGCGGTGTAAGGTGGAAACCATTGGTTTCGGAACATGTTGATAATCTTGATTATATAGTGGTGTACCATTGCATTACCCCGCCCCCGACTGTCCTACACCTACTACTTTTTTATGTTTTTATAAAACAAAAAAAAATCACCAAAAATATCACCGGAGACCAAAATTTCATTTACATTTTTTATTCCAAATAATGTCAGGAATCACTGGTTAAAGTAAGTCAAATACGTACCTTAACACCCTGTATATTTCAATTTACTTGCACACTAAACATTTCTTAATATTATTGTTTATTACCTAACTAACGCATATTATTCTTAAGTACATTTTAATTTTGTTTAGGTACTAATCTAAATATTTAACAGTTTTTTTTTCTCAAATAGGTGGTATATTAATTCTATTTTCTGTTTTCGGGCTAACGGGAAGGAGATTGCATATGTGTATATCCTAATGGCATATGTTTCTTTTACCACTTTCTGTATAATTTATTATGTTGCCTTGTGTATCCCTAAATCCGTTTGGTTTTCTTAGATTAATATGCATATGTTAATCATTCAGTTTTCTGATTTTCAGTACCTAAGTTCGTGTCTTGGTATACTTTTTTGGTGGAGGTATCTGGGTTATAGTTTAAAAGTTGTTTGTAACTTTATTCTGTATTATTTGTAAGTCGTTAGTCGTCAAGAACTGGATTAAATTAAATTATAGTCCCCTCGTTACTAGTTCCGGTAGATATATGTGATATTCTACCAAATAGCATTTTAGCTGTGATAAGGAGGAGGGATCACCATTCAGGATAGAAATGGCTTTAGCCATGTTTGATGACCCTATCCGAATAGTCAGATACTTTCCAATATCTGGGCCAGTTTGGGATCTTGTAACTTAATCACATACAATTAAATTAAAAAAGGGCGGAATTACCGAGCGCAATAGCGCAGTGGTGTACGGACCCCCCAGGTGTCCTCGGGATCATTCAGGGGGTCCGTGGAAAATTAAAATTGGTTTTTGGGTCTCTGAACAATGCCACGGGGTCCACGCAAGGTTTAAAATAAAATTTATAAAATTATTACACATTTTATTAATATGGAAATTATAACCAATAACAATTAATAAATTATTAGCTGTTTTTACGTCCTAAGTAAAGTATATAGACAGACAGGTGCATATAAATAATAATAATATTGCATAATAACAGGCATCACGGTGAGTCAATTCAAAACAAATAAATAATGTGATTGTATAACTCCATATTATTACTGTCAATGTCGCTGTTAACCCCTCCACCCTTCCATTTTTTCATTTATGTAGTTTTTCACCCGGAGTCCGTGGGCAAATTTTGACTGTGAAAAGGGGTCCGAGGGCCAAAAGAGTTTGGGAACCACTGCAATAGCGTATGTAAAAATAAATATGTTGTGCTGACGTCGCCACCTACAATATCAAGGCTGACCAGGGTACAGGTCTGGGCGCGCGACCGGCAAATTACAAAGTCAATGCTGTCGCTAAGTAAACTTCACTGTATAAAATAGTCTAATCACTCTGTTTATTTAATATACTGTCGCTAAAACAATACAAAAATAAGCAATTTCAACGAGTATCAACAACAATCGCCGCCATTTGCAAAGGGCCGTTGCTCGGTGGTACTGGCTTATAGCAAGTGACATTTCAAAATTCGTCGTGCGCCAAGGCCTGTGGATGGATACTAACTGCAGTCGGCCTTGTTACTTGTTACACTTGCTACATAATGTAGGTACGTCATCTATAGATAATATAATAATTGTATTATTTGGTCGATGGCCCACTGGGTAGGACGCGATGCGACGCTCGAATAACAGTCGGATTGAGTTCGATACACACATCGAATACCTACCGACTTAATCTATTATACTCTCTATAGGTATTCAACTGCAATAATTTATGCTCGGTCTAAAGGTCTAAGAAATATAATTTAAGTTTATTATTTGGGTTAAAAAATAAACGTTTCCTCCAAGGTTAATAATTTCTTCAACAAAATAATAGAAGGTGAAATATTCTGAGAACTCTTCGAAATTATCCATAAGAATGAATCTTAAAAAATATATTAAAACTAAAACTCATAAAATCTGAAAATTATTCAACATGGTGCAATGATTTGAGCCTTCACTTTTTTCCAATGATTTTTAAATTGAGGTCGTATGCGGAAAAACAAAATTATCCCAAAATCATCATTCGGAGAAAATGGTACCTACCTACTTATACTTTGTATAGGTTAGTTGTTGTGAATAGGCCTTCATCGAACCGGCTTGTAGATGTACCTACATATATATATATTATGATACATTATTTTAATAATATTTGAAATTGATTAAATTAATGAACAATTAAATTAAAACGTTTCTCACATAAAAATGACAAATAAATAATGTTTTGCTTTTATTTATTATTAATTTTCTGTAAAAATTTAATATAATATCGATAAAGGAATTTTAAAACGCTGTAAAGGACAATTATTCCGAAAAAATTTCTCCATTTTTTTCTCTTTCGATGAGTGTTGTCGAAATGTTTCTAGGAGAATAAGTGCGTCTTTTACGACTTGCACTTTAAAGGGGAATATATTTTCTGAAACATTAAAAATAAATTACATACTGTCATGAAAATTTTTTACAAAAACTACTAAGTATTTTTAAATTCATAAATGGTCATTGAAGAAGAAGATAACAATAACAATCCATTTTTTAAAATTTAAATATATTTATTAATAGGGTGTAATAGCAAAATTGGTTAATGCGTATGTCCCGGTTAGAGGTGAGGTTCTGGGTTCGAGCAACACGTCCTAGAATCAGTTCGAGTCCCAGTTGCAGCCATTATATTTTATTATTGTTCTGTGTGTTGTTTATTTTCATAATAAAAAAATGGATTATTATTGTTATCTTCTTCTTCAATGATATATTACATTGATGGTAATAACCTTCAAAAGTTAAAAAGAGAGTTTTTCTTATTAAAAAAAAATCATAAATGGTCTATCAAAACAGGAAATATAATTATTATTTGAAAAAGGATACAACTTTATTATCGAAGTAGAACACCATGTTTGAAAACGGGTGGAAGCCTTGCAAACGGATAGGTAGCAGCCTGGATAGGTCTGTTTGCGATCCTTGCAACCCGAAAATGAACAAAAATTGGAACAAAAAACATCAACGCGTGGTCAAGAACGAAAAGCGGAAAACAAAACTTCATGGGGTACAAGAAACATTCCACCCTGAGACCACATTTAGTTGGTTGAGAGATAATAAACTATAATATGTAATAACCTGTAAATAATAACATTTAATTAATAATCTCCCGATCTGCAGACAAGTCAGATAACTTACCTGCTTACTTTTTTACTTTCACGAGGACGTGAAACTCAATAAAGTTAAATTAAAAATGTAGAATCGGGAGCGAACTCCATATTCATATTGCAAACTTAAAAACAATAAAAGTATCAGGAATAATATTAGGAGATCGGCAATTTATATAATCACCAATTGCAGAAAGATCAACGTAACCTTTTGTGATCTTCAGGAGATTGCAGGTGTACAGGCTTTAGAGGTGCAATAAAAAGATCTTAGCTAACTTACATAATCGAGAAGAGTTCACAATCCAAGAGGGCATTCTTTGCTTTTTTCCATGTAATAATTCCAACAACCTTGATTTTAAGAGTCCACGTTGCTGTAAGTTGGTTTAACGGAGCAAAACGGCAAAGTATCAAAAGACGTTTGCGTATCTGGGACCGAAATTATACAATAAAATCCCCCCAGACTTAAATATTAAAAATTGCAAAATGTCCTGCATTGGTTCAATAATAACTAAATGGTTGATTGGCTTGGGTAGGGAGGAGTCTGAAAAACTATTATATAATGTGACTTAAAACGATACATGGTTACCTATGAATGGCACATTTAGTAAAAACTTAGTACATAGGTATTAATTAAAAAAAAAATAATAATTTAAATTGCATTTGGCACTTTACACACTTTGGTTCCTTAGAACAGGCAATCTGCCTAGCTAGGAACTAATATCGACCCAAAACAACGTAATAAGACTTGGATTCATTTAAAATATATTCTCTTATTATGTAATATTATTTCTGTTATTTTGGCTTTAAATGTATCAAATGTAAATAAATAAATAAGTAAATAAAATAAATTGGTTGAGTTCCACTTTGATATTACGCGGAGAAAAATGTTATTCGAAAAAACTATCATTTTAACAGTAAAAACGGTTAAAAACGTGACTGAAGTTCTTACGAACAAATTAACAGGGTTTAACGTTAATTGGCGGGAACATGTAAGAATAATTTGTTGGTATACGTAATTTCGTACGTATACCAAATTATTATTACATTTTCCCTCCAATAAACATTGAAACACTGTAAAAAAGAACTTTAGTCCCGTTTTTAACCATTTTTACTATTAAAATTATCGTTTTTTCGAATAACATTTTTCTCCGTGTAATATGTGAAATTTTTACTGTCTCAATAATTTATTAATCAAGATAAATATTGATAGGATAACTTTCGGTAACTTCTCATCGTTCCCTAGGACAACTGCAGATTGCTAACGTACAAACAACAGTAGATGTCGAATATATTAAGGACACTTAGTCGTTGTGAACTGTCACTCATTCGTTGGCGATGTGCAGTCATTATAGGGAACGATGAGAAGTTACCGACAATCGGTCGGTAACTTCATTACGACTGACCATGCTAGCACCCGGACCAAAATAATTAAACTATATACAGTCGATCCCGCTTATTTGTTATACCGGTTTATCGGGACAGCCGGTCCTCTGGGACAAAACCCAAGAAACAGAAACCAAATAAAGAAACTAATAATATTTTACTTCGGTTATCTGGGACACCATTCCGTTTAATTGGGACAAGTTCCGATCAAGTCAATGCAAAACGTGACAAAAGTGTCTCAGTGCGGGCGTACGGCGTGCGCCGCGGGTGCGAGGAGAGGGGTGTCAATTTTTCGGGATTTGGTTACAAGTAATTAATAATGTGAAAAAAAACAACTTTTTAGAGAAAAGATAAAAGATAATTTTGAAGCAGTATTATGGAGATGTCTAAATTAATCATATTTATTTTAATAATGATTATCTAATAATGATTATTCTAATAATATTTAATATTTATTTTAATAGTGATTAATCAATGAACGCAATACATAAACATAGATGGTGGTCTCCCTTCATATTCCTGCTTAAAAATGTGTTTTTTCACTTTCCTGTAATTTTTTTAGCACCTTACCATTACCCAGCGATGATATTTGTACCTTTTTTAAAAATGACTACCGCACAAGAATCCCAACTGCTCCTGTTTGGAGCCATTGAGACTATGGCATCCCCAATTGGGGTATGTTGTGAGGCTGAAGGTAGTGGGGAGGGGAGGGAGATGGAGAAGAGGGTGGGGAAGTTCCTGGCTATTCAAATCTGGTCTACAAACACGGTTAAAGTCATTTCATGTAACGTTTCAATTCTGAATGGTGGTCTTACATAATGGCTATACTGAGTGTATCTTCCACTCTGGAACGTGTCGCAAATATACTATACATTATTACAGTCTCATGCACAGTCATCAAATTTACATCTCCAATAACCGATATCTTATGGGTTGTGAAATTACTTCAATGTCATATTATTATTATGCAAGTAAGTATTGTTTACACTACCTACTATTCAAGTAGTGGTAGATATTAGGTACCAACCGCTGGTATTAATTATAATGAACCATCACTTCAAGGGCCTTGTAAATTGTATGATTAACGGCCAATGAAATTGGGTTATTTGCTAAGGGCCTTACACTCGTAAAAAAACCAATAATACCTAGGTAAGTAGTACTGTTTAATTATTAAAATCGTCTTCGCCAAGAAACTCGGTGGGGTTATTTACATTAATTTACAACCCAAATAACACAAATAAAATTATTTGGGTTAATCCATGCGATATGCATAAAACGAATGCCAGATTTGACGGTCGGTATTGCGTATTCGGTACTTAGTAAAACAAAATGTTTGAAGTTAGAAGAAGGCGGTTAAAAACTGTTAATTTACATTCAACCATGGTAATTATTGCATTTGGTGAAATAATTAACAACAGATATGAGCAGTTGACCCCTTCCTTATATCCATTCACATGCATGCTTTAAAAAATGCAATATTGCAAGTGTGCGTGCAATGCAAAGGCGTTTGAAAACTACTTGACTTTCCTAATTAAAAGGTTAAACACCGTTAATTAACAATTCAACCACGGTACTTACTGCATTTTGTGAAATAATTAACAACAAATATGAGCAGTTGACCCCTTCCGTATATCCATTCACATGCATACTTAAAAATTGCAAGTACTGCAAGTGTGCAATGCAAAAACGTTTGAAAACAACTTGACTTTTCTTATTAAAAAGTTAGTTATCTTAGGTAGGTGCCAATTGAGTCGTCATAGAGATTTAGATTTAGGTAGGTACATGAAATCTATATTTTTCTACTTTTTGTATTGACTTCATTGCCGACGTCCTCCACATTATAACAAAACTGGTAACAAAGTTCAAAAGCAACCTAACATTTTGATGTAATTACGCATTAAGTGTTTACGTAGTTCTAATTCTAAATAGTCAAGTAAACGGCTGCCAAAGATATACTCTTATATTCATTAAAAATATTTATTCTTTGCGCCCATTAGAACTTAGAACTGCACCTTCTAAAGCCAAACCAGTCCAATCGCGTGATAGATTTTGAACGAACTTGGACAAAGAGGCCCGCATCGTGAATGAAATAAACAAACATTAGAAATATTAAAATAAATTTGAGAGCAGTGTGAAATTTCTGTGTATTGTTTGTAAAGGGGCCAATGTCAGTTTTTCAAATTTACTCGTTTTAGCAAGTTTTAATTATTAGAAGTCCAGAAAAATCCTTACTCGAATTCAAAAGGTTCTTTTAGAATTCGAAAGATAACCCGATTTTGAGGAAATTTTTTTTTAAAAATGTATCGAAAAACGGACATTGACTCTTTTAGAAGCTTTTTTTTCGGGATAGGTTTTTAAATTTGTAAAAAATTTAAATACAAGTACATTATGTGAATAGTGCATATTTATACCGACCTACTTAAGCTAAACTAAAGCAAAAACCGCAAAAATTACATATTAGGATTGAAATAAGAAGAAAATAAATGTGCCAAGCTAACTGACTTTTCAAAGGAGTGATGAAGTTGCACATTGTTGAGTTGTCCGGTCATCGAAATCAGCTATTTTAAATTTATATTTCAAAATCTTCGAGCAAACCTTGCCACGTGGAAAGCAAGAAAGGTTTAATCTAATAAATCTGAAACAAGTTTCATTAAAACGATATAAATAGGGATAAATCTTTCTAGCAAGAAGAAAGTAAATACCTAATGTTAATAATTTCTTGCTTGTGAAGTAATGTGAAGCATTATCAGAAATAAGCTTCGTATTCTGGTTTATTGTTAGTTTTAAGACTTTTGACCGTGAACAATAAAACATCATAATGATAACTCGACCCACCGCCATGATTCCAAGAATCCAAGAATCGTGCAATTTCAACACCACTTTAAAAATGATTAAAAATTATGAAAAAAATTTTTTTTTTTGCATTATCTCCACACAGGAGGCCCTGAGGAAAATAATTTCCCTCAGGGCCTATGTCATCTATGAAGATGCTGTGTAAAGGGTCTATTTGAGGAGAGGAAGGAGTGAACATGGATCTTGAGGAGACCCGTGTTGTAGGAATGAGGAAACACAGAGGCCAACAAATCGTTACACAGCGGAGCTGTTGAACTTAATAACGAGTCGTAGAAGCGACCCGTTATCATATGACAAATGTCAACCATGTACATACGTTGGGCGCGAGTTTAGCGATTCTGAGTTGTTCAGTCACCAAATAAAGATGGCGGTGCTCGACCTCAATGGCAGGAAAAGTTTAGTGCAGTAGGTCAAGAATTGAAGAAATTCGGCCCTGTCTCGGCGGGAAGTGGGGAGAACCACCGACCAACACATTGCGTCACAAATACATTAAAGGCTATTGCATAAAACTGTGATGTCAGATGTTGCCATCGCCTTCTCGCCGCACCGCTCAGGGCAAACGAGAAAGAGACGGGAACACCGTCGAGCGGCGAGTGTGTCTCCACGCAACAGAGACTGGAACTCCTTCGGCAGTCGTGTTTCTTGAATCCAACTGGAAATATCGTTTTTCTTCACTTTTCAGCTCAAATATTTATGTGCCTATACAGTCAAAACATAATTCGTTGAACGAAGGTCGTGCTTTATGCAAACAAAGTGGAGTGACAACACAAAGGAATACTGCTGATTGTTTTTAAAGGGATTAATTACTATCATTGATTTGGTAAGTTCCAAAGTACATTTATTTTTATTAAATGATTTAATATTTAGCAGACTGGTAAGGAATGTGTAGGTACTCTAGATTTTCATACAATCTCTGAGAAAATAATCGATTAATTGCGGGAAATTGGGTAATCCCCACAAAAATTTTAGTACTTACGTGCTTTTTTTATAAAATACTAAGTCTCCCCGGAGTTACCCGAGCTTTACACAGAGTTTTTAGAATTATAGACAGTGACCTTCCTCTTGTTTTTCATGTAAATTGTGCAAAGTTTCATCAGTCTCGGAATAAAACTGTAGATTTGTAAACAAATCAAACCCTTGAATCCAGCCACAGATACCTACTATTGTTTGTATATAAAAACAGATAGATTATAGATTATTACGCCAGACACATGCATTTCATAATATTTACCATGAGTTGCAATAAATGCAATCACAATTTTATGATTTTAAATCACTGTGCAGTTAAAAAACTACATTTCGTATTTTCGGTCGATTATAATAATCGTCATTACGTAGTGCCTAACTAGGTACAGCGGTTTGTAACATAGGTACATTTTTAATAAATCTTTCGTAATAATTTCCTATCTCGTCCACAGAGAATACGCTACATCATTATGGGTTGCATTATTTTCTTTCACAGATGTTTTGGAAAAGATAGAGAAAGGTAAAAAAAAACATGATGTTATTTTGAGCCAATATATCAGGTACCTACCTTACCTACCTACGAACAAACCTTTTTACAAAGAAAGTACAATCGCGATTCGAACGAAAACATTGATATTAAACTAACAAGTTTCCACCTTTTTATTGTTTATTTATGTGTGTGCTCAAATGACAGGAAAGACAATTAGAAAAATCTCATTCAAGAATAAAATGTTTATTTTCATTGTTTGTTTCCATAAATGGAAATATATGAAACTCACAAAAAACTACTTTTAAAAAGTCTCCAAAAATGTGTAATGCAGTCGGCAAATTAGGGAAAATACTAAGATTATTAATAATAAAAAAATCTGCAACAATATGCAGTGTGGCGATATTTTGAATATAAAAAAAAAATTGTAAATGATATAGTTATAATAGAGGCGTGTTAAAACAAATACGGCCATCTCCACCATTGATCTAAAATGAGTTAGATAATAAATGGCGATTGATAGAGAAACAAAAATACTATTGACAGCTGCAAAGATTTAGATCTCATAACTTTTTAAATAAATATAGTTGGTTCTACAACAATCACGGCAAGAATGAAAACTGCAGTATTTTTACGATTCAATCAGATAGACAGATCAAGAGCGGAAATATCAATCTATTCATTGAAAATAACAAAAAAAAAATTACCAATTAATTGCAGTACTTACCTAAATAAACACAAGTGTATAACTTATGGAAACAATTAATAACAAAAATTATGCTTTATTATTAATTACTCAAAATGAAAATAATTGGAAAATGCCCAAGCCTCATTATGATGTTGCAGTTTTATCACAAGATGCATTTAAGGGTTAATAACATGTCGACCTACAAGTTAATTGGCATTGTGCAAAACAACAATATTCCAAAACCCTGAATCTAAATTGTCACCAATTAGGTTGATGTTATTGACTAGTCGCTTCAGCCTCCTTGAAACAAGTTTACCTTCGCCATACACTTTCATGGTTATACATGGATACTTACACAAACAAACTCGGGTATTGCACAGAACAGGTCAGGTGTGGGTTTTGTCAGTCCTCGTGGTTGAACATTGAACGGATGATTAATCATGATGTTTTACCTATATTATGTTAATTTCTTACTCCAAGAGACCAATTGACTTAATAAATAATAATTCAGACGCAGGTAGGGACATCGAAATCTTTCGGAGAGTTGTCAAAAAGGTACCTAACTAGAATAAAAACGAGTGCTTCTGGTAAGCAAGGTTGAAATGTCCAGTTTCGCAGGTCGAGTTAAATATGCATATTGTGGTAGGTCGGTAACTAAGTACCTAGTAAAAAATAAAATCAAACAAGTTTATCTTTTTAGTAAAAAAAAATTCAATTTGGGAGGCGGGTATAGGTACCGCTGCCCTGGAACCACCTATTGGATAAACAATACCTCTGCCTTAGGTCACCCCAAGTGGTTCGCTACGTTTGATGACTTAGCACTAGTTTCCGAGTTTTTGGGGTTAGGTTTGTCCAGATCTTGACGGACACGTGGCAGGCCGGATCGGGAGAGACTGGTTGAGGGAGACCTTTTGACCTCTCCAGCAGAACTCTCTCGGAACATCACCTTGCACCGCAGTGGGAGGGTAGATTCATAAGTCCGTCACTCCTGGACAAACTGACCCCCCGATTCCGACCCACCTTATAGGTAGGAATCTTTTTCCTTTCCAGAATTTCCTCTCCCTCATTTCCTAAAAAGAGCCTTCCCACAGCATCCTCAAAGATGACTTAGGCTCTGAAAGAAATTATTTTCCTCAGGGTCTCCTATGTGGAGCTATCATAAAAATCTTTATTATAGATATACCTACATATTCTTTTTATTGTTAAGTTAATAAAAGATTCACCACATTTTTATCTATTTTAAAAGCATATCCATGCCCATATGAAGAGCAAAAGTGATCAATCTTTTACATAGATGAAAACAATATTTATTTATTTGTTAATTTTAATTTAAAGTTTTTGTAATATTATTATTTATTTTCTTTAATATTACAAAAACCCAAACACCCGTTATTTGTTATTATTATTTGTTTTGTTATTAATCACCTTTAAATTAAGTTCTTCCTTCTTTAGTCAACATTATGGACATCGTTACAGTGTCCATCATCAGGGCAGGTGATGGACACTGTAACTCTGTCCGAAACATTGGCTAAAAAAGGAGGAACTTAATTTAAAGGCGATTAATAATAAAACAAATAATAATAACAAATAAGGGGTGTTTGGGTTTTTGTAATATAACTTTTAACCTCATTCCGAGTTTATGGCTAGAATACTGAAATAACAAGCAGCATCTGGAATGATATTGGCCCTCACCTTGTAAAGGGTTAAAATTGCATTTTATTTTTTAACCTCTCATCTGTTAAAAAAACCAATAAATCAGTTTTCAGAAACATCATTTGGAAGCGTTTTCTTTTAAAATAAAACCTATGCAAAATATCCATCAAAACGCTAAAAAAACGCGTCATAGGCAAAAATTTTGCTAGGTTCAAAGTCAAATATTTAGAAAACTTCTGGTATTTTAAACCTTTAAAATGCATAAAAAATCGCTGTGCTCCGAAGGTCACAAATTTTCTATAATTAACCTTTAATTGGCCGTTTGCCCTCCGATAGGCCAGCGGTGAAAATTAAAATTATTTTTTATTTTTAAAGCGCATTATTTGTTTACGACTTTCTATTACAAAATAATATTATTAGTAATAACAGTTGTATAAACTACCAAAATCTGAAATAATTGTCACTGTAAACTTCTAAAATGCGACACAAAAAAATTCTGAAGTGACGTTTTTATTTTTTTTTTTTTAAAACCTGGCCTTCCAAAGGTGGTTGAACAATTAAATTCTGTCTTTTTGAATATGTATGTAAAAAGCTTGTAGGCCACAAGTAACTCATCACCGGACATCAGGTTTTCGTCAATAAGTTTTGGGTTTAAAAGTATTGTAATAATGACAATAAAATAAGTTTGTTTTAATTCCACTTTATTATATATCTTTAACCAATCGGTTTCGTTCCAAATGGACCTTCATCAGGGGTGAATAACATACATGATAATATGTAGGATACATTAAAAGTATTATTTATCACTTTGCCAGATGCTAAATGTAAAATGAACGCCCCACACAAACTTTATATTCTCATAATATATGTGGACTTGGCCTGTTTCACCGTATCGCTTTTCTATTCCTATTATTATTGATATCCCTATCATCGCGGATGAAATAACACAATATGTATACAATGTACAAAATTCTTTTAATAAATAAATAAAATTATTATTCCAAATGTATGGCGAGCGATACGGTGAAATGGGCCAAATCCACATACATATATCTTGAGAGTATAGCGCTCGTGTGAGACTAACTTGAGACTTCAGAAATGGCTAAAGTGATATCAGATTATCATAAATATGATATTTTTGGATTTAAACTTTTATAATGGCCATGTAAATTGGTTAAGATTAATACTTGAACATCAGAAGATTGTTTTAAGCACTCGGGTCCAGAATAGGATCAGGACATTTGGAGAGCCCGAAAGCAGAGAATCTTTTCTGTAATATCACATTAAATTAACAAATGGAACTATTTGTACATTTTCCAGGTAGCAGAGCAGACCCTTGGGATGGTGGTGCAATCCGGAGCTCCGGGAACGTGAGGTTCCAGATTTCTCAATGATGCTGCAATGAAACCGGATGTACATCTCGTTAAAAATGATGGCTGCAGCGTCTTTATGGGTCATGTTCGTATGGATAGCCCTGTTTATTTTGTTAAGTCCTTTGACGGTATTCTTCGTTGTCTGTCTCCCTCAATTACCTCTGTTACTGGTGCGAAGGATATGCTACATTCCCTTTGATTATATCTAGATCATAAATTCAATTAAATTCACTTCAAGTGCCTACCTGAATCATTAAATAATAAAACTGCAATAATTTACAAAAATTCCATATTATTTAAATAACTCATTTAATTTGATTTGTAACAAAATATAAATAACATTGTACATCCCCCAATAATTAAAAATTGTTTTAATGTGCGACTATTGCATTTAAAAGATATTAATTTGCATTAAATACTTACATATTATTGTCCTCTAGCTTTGCAATTCCAAGATCAACCATTAATTTAAAAGGAAAAAGTAATAAACACAAAATTGTTCTGATAATCGCAAAATACTCAGTTTTAATTAACAACCTAAAATTATTATTATGTAATTTGAATAACCAATCATTTGCCTTTATGTACTACCTCGTGTGAAAAGTGCAATAGTCTGCATTATATAGTGAAAAGATAATCCGAATACATTGTAAAATTAAAAAGTTCGATAATAATTGAGTAGCAAATAAGTTTATGTACAAATATGAATTATTTTAAGAAATACAATTATTATCTTTTTAATTCTAGGAAGATTATTTATTGAATTGTATGATATTATACAATTTATCGTAATTTTATAATAGACCTCTAGTTTTATTAAAAAATGGATTCAATATTTTTTTTGTATGATTTTAGTAAATAAATGATTATAAATAAAAAATAAATAAAAATTTCTTTCAGCAAATTTTCAATAAATGTTTAATTTTCCAAAATAGTAGAGTGGGCCCCAAAGGATAATCTGGATCTGGATCGATGCAGTGTAAATTTCTGATTTTAAAGAATACACGGTGTGTCAAAATCCATAGTACAAGTGGAAAAATACATCACATAGATAACCCAAAAAAAAAATGTTATCGTTCAGAGCATTTTTTTCCTATTGTTTCGGCAACCAAGGGTTAAAAAAAAACTTTTGGAGCCGGGTCTGTGCTCCGACGTATTTAAAGAAATATTAAACAGCTGGTATTAACTCCCTAGCAAACTATTTTTTTCAAATTTGACATAAAAATTCCAAACTTGGACTCGATTTACTAGAAAACGAAAGCTCAAATCACAAAAGGTTGTACCACAAAAATTGACCCCATATGTGATTTCAATTCACCAGTTTCTCGCTTGTACCACAAATTTCCGGACACCGTGTATAAATGATACATATAAAAGTTGTTAGAACGCATAAAGTGTGCAATGCATTATAATTAGATTTCTTTTAATTTTTTTAAGCGCATTAATAATTGTATTGATTAAATAATTTTGAACTATGGTTAGTTAAAATTAGTATTAAAATCTGGAAAGAATTCCATTGGGACAGGTTCAATATCCAGCTGTTTGGGAAGAACAACCATATTAGCGGGTAGTCTTTTTGGTACTAGTTTAATAACTGTGGTTTCTGTCGGTACATCGCTTTTATTTTCCAGCTTACGAACAGCACCTGAAATATCATAAGATCATTGTTATTATCTCAGAATCGAAAAATATCTCAAATGTTGGGCCAATGATCCTAGGATGTTGAAGATAAATTTATTAACAAAACATGATGGCAGAAATATCAGGGTTGAGCAGCAAAAAGAATTGTTATAATGATTAAGCAAAAGTATAATACACTAGTCCCAGCATTCTAGTTTCTTCTGTCTTTTTCGTTTTCAAACATGACGTGTAAGAAGGAAGAGGACAATCGTCGATGGACTAGTTTACGTATCTGTTGTGTAAGTTTAAATGTAAAATAAGTGAGTGGGCATCGCGTTTGGGTCCCACCCGGGCGTCGTGTGTTCGATTCCTCGGCTGACTAAGTCCTCCCTCACAACACAAGCAACATCTTCCGCTCACTGTGGTGGCAGTAGGAGTTTCAAATATGGTCAGGTTATTCGTAACCTGGGAATATTAGTCTTTCTTTTTTTTTTTTTTTAAAGTGAACTCCAGAACAATGAACGGAGTGTCACTTAAAAGACATAACAACATATATATATAATACATTTACCTTTAGGAGGGCCGTTGGTATCTTCATATTCCTTTAATTCCTTCTTGTGCATTCTCAGTTTGTGATCTCGAAGGTTAGAATTGTCCACAAAGGTTTTTGGACACCAGAGGCATACGTAAGGCCTGTTCCCCGTATGCCTGTGCATGTGGCACTGAAATTAAAAAATAAATACACTCAAGTTAAATAAAAGCTGAAGTGATTATGATGCACAGGTTTCAGCAGAGAGTGGAATAGTAATTAATAATATATACTAAGAAACTAAATAGTAAATATGTACTAAGAAACCAGCGGGTTAAGTCGAGGATTAAAAGAGGTGGCCAATTTAATGAGATAACATGTTGTAACCATTGACCAATTATACTTGGTCGAAGGTTGTAACATATTAATTTCCGTACGCGTTATAATAAGAGTCAAATTAAGTACTTGATATATTTGATATGATAATAGTGGGAACACAGGGTTTTTGACGGGAATAGTTGGTAATGCGACAAAAAGTGCTGGGATTGCGGAACAGAAGCTATCATGGCGGCAGACGTGAATATTTTCTTTTGGGTGACAGATGTTGTTTTGAGGGAAGTTGGGAGTTATTGCGAATTAAAACGGGCGTGTTTGAGTTGTTTTTGGAAATAAATGGTTGGGAGTCGACTGCGGAAGGATTGACCACGAAATTGCCAAATGGGAGCGATTTTTACCGCGTTATACGCGAGGATGTTGGTTTTTTGTTTGAGAACACGTGCCGTGAATTTCAAATGAGGTTGGTCGAGGATTGTTTGATGATCGCCCACCATAATCTACGAGGATGGATTACTTTTTGTTTAACCGCGTTGTCCGCGTGGATTTATGTTAACACTCAAAGAAGTTAGCTGATTAACTTCTTAGTTACTGCTTCCGAAGACCTGAGGGCTGGTGGCCGTCAGTCTACATGAATTGCGGAGGACTTTGTCACGCGAGGGGATCGAGAGCTCAGGGGGAAACCGTCAACGGAGAGAGGCCACTCTATGCTCGATGTGAGGACCTGGCTTGGAGCCGCTAGTGGGACCTTGACAGACCTGGAGTGTTGTCCCGGACAATTGCAGAAGGCAGCCATCGTCGGAACTCGAATCGTACCGGTGTTAGTAATTAAGGAAACTCTCTCATCTCTCGACCCTATTCGAAACTATAATTTTTAAAGGTATTTAAAATATTATCACGTAATTATTATTATATTACTTCCTATGCACGTAATGCACAAAGAAACTGAGTAATGGCTATGAACTTAAATTATACATTTTTCACATAAAATTTTTTTTTATTTTAAAACGATTGAATGGAGCCTGTAGTGTATCTCTACCTGTAGAATTTGTAGCATATTCCCAAGAAGACCCTGAGAGAATGGAGTTTATATTATATGTTGAGCACCATCACTTAAAATACTGGTTACAATGTATTCATAAATACAATTTATAAATTTCCTTTATAAACAGTACTCATAGACCAACTGGCTCCGTACAAACTCATGGGTTTATAAAACAGGGACGTTAAAGATAGATAGTGAGGCCTATAGTCAAAAAATAATTTTCAAACATAAAAATTGGAAACTTACAGATAAAGCCTTTTTCCTTTTGTAGGCTTTTTGGCAAAAACCACACTTGTATCTAAAGATATCTTCATGGACCTTCAAGTGACAGCGGAGCGTGGCTTTGGAGTTCAAAATAGATGGACACTGAGGACACTTGTAAGAGGTGTCACTGTGGCAGTCGTTGTGCACTCTCAAACAGTGTTTAGTCTTAAATCTGAAAATGAAAACATGCCAAAAATGTTATATTGGGCATAGTCATAGAATAAAGAAGAAAACTAGAAGCGCCTTCCATACAAATTTTAATGGAAACAAATGATCCATTTAGCCCAATAGCGCTCCGTCTCACTTATACTCGCCTGATATTGTAGATCTCCATCCTTTTAAATTTTGTAAACAGTTTTGTACAGGAAATTTAAGCTTCGATTAGGAAAGTATTTGGATCTATGAGTACTGTTATGTACGCTTGTATTTATAAATACATGTTATCTCATTAAATTGGCCACCTCTTCTAAACACTCTTAAAAGGCATTTCTTGTGTTATTCTTTATTCTATGGGTATAATATATGAAAGAAAGAAATACTTCAGGTGGGTGTAAAATACAGACAAATAAAAAATACTTAAGGTGGGCATAAACAATAGACAAATGCAATGGTTAATGAGTAAGAAACCAATGTGTGCCAAGACAGAATAGAGAACAGGAGTAAGTCAACATTCACAATTTTGCTATGAAATTTTTTGATATACAAACTTTTTGGGGCATTTGGTGCATGCGTAATCCCTTTCGTCGGTGTGGGTAGATTTGTGGTAGGAAAGTCTGGACGCCGTTTGAAATGTACGTCCGCAGATGTGACATACAAATGACACTAATTTCTTGTGCACAATATCAACGTGAGATTTAAGTTGAATCTTATTCACACATCTGAAAAAAAAAACTATGTATTACTCCCTAAATAATATTCGCTAATTAGATAAGATAAATTATATACTGCAATATAATGTAGGTAATGTAATACGAGGTGTGACTATTAAATAACGAGACTGACGCTGCTGCAGAAGAAGTATGCGCGCGCCAAAAGCCAGCGACCAACAGCGGTTTAGCATGAAGCCTTATCTTTCGAATGCAGTACCTCTTGCTTCTGAATACAAATCCGTATAGCCGTAGCCTTCGTTTGCATTAGAGTTGTTTTTTTAGTTTTGCCGGAAAAATTATTAGTTTTATAATAGAGCAATGAATTGTTGTGTGTGAATTTCAGATAATACTTGGAAAAATCGCAACTAAAACTTATAATTAATTGAAAGTAGTATAATATGACAATGAATGTTTATTGGGTGCACATGTTTTTGAGTGGGTTAAGCGTTTTCAAGAAAATTCACGCCCGGGTCGCCCTTTCAAGTCAAAAATGGATGACAATATCGAAAAAATCGGTAATCTGGTTTGATCTAACCGTCGGGTAGGTATTCGTGCAGTTGCTGAAACTGTAGGAATCGACAAAGAATGCTTATGGCAAATTTTACATAACAAATTTTATCATGCAAAAAGTGTGTGCCAAAATGGTGCCTAAAATTCTCAAGTTTTAACAATGTTTGTACTGACACTTTATAATGGCTTATGTACTGCCTAATTTGCCGGATCTTGGGCCGTGCGAGTTCTATCTGTTCCCTAAGGTGAAATCTGCATTAAAAGGAACAATATTTGAGTCCGTTGAAGCTGTGAAAGAGAAAGCAAGCGTCTTGAAGGAGCCAAAAGAAAAAGACTTCCACCACTGTTTCGAACAATGGAAGATTCGCTTGGAGCATTGTAGGGATAGAGGAGGGGTGTATATTGAAGGCGGCAATAAGTAAACATATATACAAAATCTAAATAAAATGTTTTACAGCATCTATCTCGTTATTTAATAGCCACACCTCGTATGTAACCATATAGCATGATAGTCAATTATTAGTGTTTATAAAGGTTACGATATTGGAAAAATACTCGATAATGATTTTATCGTTCCTCACATTCCTGATGTAAGTAGAATAATGGTACTACATCGCGGGGTAATTACAACAAAATCAGCTTTTTCTAGTTACACACAAAACTATACCTAATTATAATATACTTACTTGGTTTCACACAATTCGCATTTGTGTATTGCTCTTATTTCAATGGGAAGATGTGTTTCTTTGTGTTTATCGAGATTGCAACGTCTTTTAAATTCCTTTGGACATTTGTCACATCTATACATAGTTCTAGTAGTATGAAGGGCTCTCTTGTGCGTCTTGAATGCTCTCAATGTCGGGAACAGAATATTGCAAGGAATACACCTTAAAGAAATAGTTATTACATTATTAACAATCGTTAATCGTCTATACGAAATACAAAACAAATACATACATATACATAAATTATATTAAAAAAAAAAAAAAAGATAAAAAATAAACATGGAAAATAGCATCACTGGCTACAGGAGTATTGTGCCATCTCCATGTTGTGTAACCCTAATGAATATTCAAAACCCTTTACTCTCAATTCAATATCGCTTGATGAGATTTGATTTTTTAAATGAGGTGTGACATATGTGCTTCTGAAAACATTGACATTGCGTCGTGACAATTTCCTCGGCAACGGGACAAATTTGTACTCTGTCCTGTTTGAGGATACAGAACAGAGTACCAATATGAAGGACAGAGTACCGAGATACGGGACAGAGTGTCGAGATAAGGGACAGAGTATCGAGATAAGGGACAGAGTATCAAGAAACGGCACAGAGTATCGAGAAAATTATTTACTAATTAATACAGTTTGGAGAAAAGGGAGAACGCTGTTGTCCATGACAACACAATAGAAAGTGTGCCAAATTAAAATATAAAGTTTGATCATGTTTACGCCACAGCCAACTTAATTTTTGTCACTGTAATTGGATTCATTGTTTTCACAATAAACAAAATAATAAAAGAAAGGGGACATTATAAGTTATTTGTAAAAAATGTTGTTTAACCGCTTGGGCACATAAGCTTGTTTCACGATAATTTAACGTAGGTAGACATAGGAATGACGTATGCCCCGTACCTGAGTTATTAATCATTTCCTTTTGTCACTATAAAGCTGGGGCCTAAACATAAGTTTCCCTATAATATTTAAAATAGTGAATTACTTTGAAAAAGCAAGTTTGCAAACCAGACCTGTTATCAGATTCCGGAGAGGTATGATTTCGTATATGGCGGATGACAGTAGTTTTACTGGTCAGGTATTCTCCGCAGGTGCACAAGATCTTCAAGTTGGTGGAATGGTCATCCTTTGTGTGACTTTGCAAATGGTCCAAACGCTTAAACTCTTTAGGACACAGGTGACATTTATACCTTTAACAAATTAATAAAAATTAAATTATATTTTTTGTAAATTTATATAAAGTTCACAGTGCAGTACAATTGTATTAGTGTGAGTACGTGTGAGAGGGAAGAGCCACTTGCAATACTTTTTTTTCCGGTTTAGTCAAAAATTCTAAGACATTCTGAGGTAAAGGAACTTTGTGGGGAATTTGAACATATATTGAGGGTATTTTACAACCCAGCCATGGCAACCTTCCTTCGGTAGCCATATGGGTCAAAATTCTAATTGTGGGGAGCGTGAATGCGTTGTTTTATTGTTTAAAAATGGATTCTCATAGGATAACTATCATAGGATCCAAGATTGTAAAAACAATCATAGATATTATATCGACCCAGGAAAGGATAAATGACTAAAGCTCCATGCAGCTGGAAAGGAAGAGTGACTAAAGCGCCGTAAGATGGATGGAGGTGGATGGCGCTTTAGTCATTTATCCTTTCCAGCGTCGATATGAACCAAAATATTGCTTTATAATTTTGCTAAATAAAGTTTGCTAGTTGCAAACATAAGTACAAATGTAAATGTCAACTTTAAAAAGAAGACGGAAATATCAATGTTACTATTTCAGAAAAAAGTTAGTGTGGAATTTTATCAAATATAAGTATAAGATAAACAGAGACCCAAAATTTTTATGTAGTTACGCCACGAATTTAAAAAAAAAATTATTTATTTATTTTATTATTAAAATAACTATAAATTTTTATTTTTTAAAGTAACATTATCGTAATCTTAGTAGAAACATCTATCCACATGATTTTTTCAAGTCATTATAAAATGCATGCAGAGGGGATCATTGCATTGGTGTTTTTTTTAAACTTACATATATAATAAACTTTTAAATAATATAAACTTAATTAAACTTAAATAATTTTTTTAAATACTAATTAAAGGTGTCGACCGTAAAAAAGTGTCGAACCGCTAAAAAAAAAGTCACAACTGTGATTGCCCTCATTATAAACACGTCACCTCTCCGAGTATAAAACAATAGATGAATGAAATTACCATTGTTTTTTGCATGATTTAAGCAGGATAAGGGGCAAACAGGGATCACACCTGATAATATTATATTCTATGATCTATTTCAAAGAATCTATGCAATATACCATTGGGGACAGGCTTTTCTATGGAATAGAAACCCAAAGTTTTATTTGTTTATTTTATTTGGTACAATAACTTGATAAAGTGGGCCTCACTGGGTGGCTTTTCCTGGCTGATGACCCCATTTTACAATACAAAATTCAGTAATATGAAGTAATAAATATTAATAAAATTCATACAGGAGGTAAAGAAAAAATAATAATTTATATCGGCATATATTATGAAGTACGATTGATAATGATGTGTGTTTTATAATGGTATTGTGGATTATGTGTATATTGTCGCTTACATTATAACACCGCGTATCTCATTTTACACAGGTTCAGGAGGAACAAAAAACTGTTTTAGCACACCTTTGAAAAAATAGGGTCAATCAATATTTAGGGATCAGTTCTCTATCTGTTCTCGATCACCTCTACAAATATTATATCAATCTTTTGACACAGTGCCTTACCTGACAGTACTATACTTATGTACTGTCATATTGGTAAACGATAATTGTTGCATTTCATTATTATGTACCTTCAAATAAAATATTTATCAGCGGCTGAGGCCAATTTCAATGTTTAGAACCAACTATATGTACCTATCTATTAATTAGTTTATTAATATATATTTATTTCTACATTAAATTCAATTTGTAATTTTTGTTTTTCATTCATGTAGATTGTAAGTCAATTATTGGAAACAATAATTAAAACATTATAATTTCTAACTTTTTTTAACTAAGAGGCTTTACTCCTCAACTCAAACACGAGAAATTTTTTCTCCGTTGAGTTGAGTAGTTTGTTAAAAAAAAAATCTATTTGTAAACAGCTTTTAAGAACCAACTGTATTTATTTTTCTAAATCTTATGTATATGTATTTTAAATAATAAAAAAAAAAAAAAAAAAAAAGTTATTTGGAGAAGTCATTTTTTTTTCATTATAAACATATTGTTAGGTATTTTAAATGACATCTACGGTGTAACACACAAAAAGGGCTGAGAAATAATGAGATACGCTTGATTCTTATGCGAGAAATATATAATATTCTATCATTGAAGAAGAAGATAACAATAATAATCTAATTTTTTAAAATACGAAAATGAACAAGACACACAAAAATAATTAAAGATAACGGTCGCAACTGGGACTCGAACCCAGAACCTTCTTTTAATTTTGTTTTCTTCATTGTTTTAATCAAATTGACCAGCTCAGGTACGGGGGCTCCATCGAGGCCAGAGTTAAGTTGGCCTCTCAGAAACTGGGCGTTCTGTACAGGGCCCGCAGATACTTTAATTGTACTCAACTGCTAACCCTGTACAAATCTCAAGTGCGCCCCACCGTTGAATTTGGCAGCCATCTCTGGTCTGGAGCCCCGATGTACCTGAAAAACACCCTCGACTCTGTGCAGAAACGGGCGGTCCGCTTGATAGATTCTCCTGTCTTAACAAACGGATTGCAATCTTTAGAGCACAGGCGTCGGGTGGGAATGCTATCCTTGTTCTACCGGTATTTCAATGGAAGATGCTCCGAGGAGCTAGCGTCATTGATCCCCTCGGCACCGGTGCACAGTCGGGAAACACGCCAAACGCGCGCCCAACATATGTACACAGTTGACATTTGTCACATGAGAACGGGACGCTTCTACGACTCGTTTTTGTGTTCAACAGCTCGGCTGTGGAACGATTAGCCGGCCTCTGTGTTTCCTCCTTCCTATAACATGGGTCTCTTCAAGACCCACGTTCACTCCTTCCTCTCCTCAAAAAGACCCTCCTCACAGCATCTTCAAAGATGACATAGGCCCTGAGGGAAATTATTTTCCTCAGGGTCTCCTGTGTGGAGTTAATGTAAAAAAAAATGAACGATTGTTGTATTTATGGTGTCTTTATTTTATCTTTATTTTTTTTATTGTTGTATTGCCTGGTATTTATTTATTTAGGAAAATCAACAGATTATTTACATCTATTACAATAAACTTAATAATAAAAATAAAATCCAATAACAGATTTTCACATAACTTAAAATTGTAATATTAATAATAATAAAAGTTTAAAAAAAACAGTGTTTATGGTGTCTTTATCCAAAGCTTGCATTTAATGTTGGAGTTTTTATGTTTAACAGGTCTATTAAGCCTTGTTCTGACTAGGAGAGTATTTTAGTCGAGTAGCAAATATATTAGTAACTAAACGTGTCCGAACACCACAATTTTAGTAGAGTAGGCCAGTCAGGTCTTTAGTAGATTGAATCCATTTGGTTCTATTTTTTCGGCGAGTAGAGTCCCCCTCCACGCGTCCCTGCACATTGACATGCGCAGTTCATTCGTAGACGCAGAGAATGTCGTCCCGTTGTAGCAAAAATGCTACTGTAAAATTCTTTATTTTTGCGGCTATAAATCTATTTTCGTGACCATAGTTTATTTATTTTCATCTCACTAATTTTTTCTTCCACCTCTTCTAAAATAAGCATTATAATCAGCTTAATTAGCGTATCTACTTTATTGCGTTGCTAATGAACTCTACTTGACAGCAGTGCGAACTTTTTTTTTGTGAGTCAAGTAGCAAGTTACTCGCCACTCGACTTAGTACTTGTCAGAACAAGGCATTAGTGATGTTTGTATTTGAATGGACTTCAACTTTCATTGTATAAATTAACTACAGACTCTTATAGGATCAGGTCATAACGCAGCATTAGCAAAATTGATAAAAAAAAAAACAAAACTGATCTTATTATATTACTGACATAAAATCTTACTTGAAGAATGTGTAGTCAGTTAGGCCCCTTCTTGTTTTATATTCATATTTCCGAGTAACTTTATTTTTCTTGATTTCCTTTTGTTTAATTTCGGTGTCCAAACTTTTGATTTTTTTTGGTTTAGAGTTCGGCTCAAAGTCAGGATCCTTCTCCTTTTTTACTGCACCATATTTTTTCACTTTTTTAACAGCTGAAAGTATAAATAAAATCCAATAAAAATTTTTGTTGATGGCATCATTTTTCACTCCAAAGAGATGAAAAAAAAATTATGACATCAGAGCTCTCAAAGAATGGCAGTACCCAAATATCACAAACTTTGTAATTTTTACATAAACTCTACCTTAGGAGGCCCTGAAGGACATTATTTTCCTCAAAACGTCATCTTTGGGGATGCTGTGTGGAGGTCTTTTTAAGAATGGGGTTTAGACATCTAATAGCATGTTTATATTATGAAAATTTTTGTTTGAGAAATTTTATATTATATTCTCTGGGTTTGTAAGTTTTTTTTTTAACGGTTGGGTGTCACCCTCCTCCGCCGCCTCCCCCATAGCTACGCCACTGGACATACCTCACTTGTGAACCCGGGCACCCCTAATAAGTCATCAAACGTGGTGAACCACTTGGGGTGGCAGAATTGTTGGTTATCCAATGAATGGTTTCCCATACCCACTTTCCAAAATGTAATTAATTGAATCAATCTATATTACTTACAAAAAACATAATTTTAGCAGAAAAGGGTGTTTCTCATAATATCTATTACGGAGAAATGAATATTTAGAATGAATTCCAGGGATCTATTATAAAAATTCAAACAGTGCATCGCTGTGATATATAAATGGTTTTTTGAGGATTACCCTTAGTAAAGATTTTTGAGCTTTTGCTAATTTGTCCAAAACCGTTTTTGTACACCCACCCCAACCTAAGGATGCATAGTCTATAGCATAGTGAGTGTACTTTTTCACGTAAGATATTTCTGATTGTTAAAAACATGTACGTAAGCTTTCTAACCTTTGTGATGACTAGATCTATGTGTCCGTACCATCTAAGATATTTGTCAAATATAACACCCAGGTATTTTATACTGTCCACGCATCCTAATTTATAGCAATTACAGGTAGTTGAGTCAGTGCATTTGTGTATAAAAAATATTATATGCTTCCTTGGGTTGGCCCGTTTCTGTCGCACTAAAGCGTATAATTTTGTTTTTTCCGAATTAAGAGTCAATAGATTATCGTCTAACCAAAGTTTTAGCTGTTTTATTCCATCTTCTGCTTTTCAGTGTACGTCATTCCATGTTTTTCCTTCCAATATAGTATTTTATCCCTTTCTGACCGGCTTCATACGACCGTGAGTTTGATTTGAAAAAAATCCTGACAGAAAATAAATCTGTTTTTGGGAACGGAACCGGAGTCGATCGAACATGCGGGAGTTGCTTATGTAGGGTACCTTTAAGCGCGCGTTTTTCGAGCAGTAAGTCGCCTACCCCTATGGGATCATAAATTATGAGCTTTACTAGTGTGGTCCATCAAATTTCGGACATTTTTTCTCGGTTGGAAAGGGTTATGCGAGATGGTATCGAAGGCTTTGGCAAGATCTAGGAAGAGAGAGATGGATTTATGTCCCCGGTCAATATTATTGGACATAATATCCGCAAGCTTAGCAATAGCATTTTCTGTTCCTAGACTTGGTCGAAAGCCGAACTGGTTAATCGATAAGATCTTATGACTTTCTAGGTAGAAACTCAGACGATTTTTTACGATTTTCTCAATTGTGTGATAATATATGTTGGGTGATAATATCTAATTGGGTGATAATATCTAAATGGGTGGTAATATATGTGTTGGGAACAGGAAACGTCTTCCTAGTTATTCCTTCTCAGTGTTTCTGTGTGCTTCCGGAACAAATGCCCCACTATTTTCCTGGTCATTGTTCCAAGTTCAAATCCTTCCAGCATGGTGATGTGGTTTAAAGGATGGGGAGAGATAGGTACTGGGTAAAATGCATCCAGGTAGGAACCAGGCATATTATCATTTCAAAACCAAACAAGGTGGTTAATTCATAGAAAAAGTTGGTAAACTTTTACCTACACTACCATTTTTAATAGCGATGGGAATGATCGAAACTTTTATATAATCGATTTTTTTAAATCGAGACATCACAATAATCGAATGATTAATCGATTTTTTGCTCGGAGTTTGGGAGCAATAGCTACGGTCAGGGGCAGGATTTTTGTCTGTGAGGGGGGGGGGGGTAGGAAGCCGAAAATTATCATGGTGCATCATGTATGGCAACGCTTATTTTTTGTTGTAATTTTATTTGTTGTTTTTTGGTATGCATTTCACAAAATAACAATTATTGTTAAGCTACTTAGTTTAGCCCGTTGGTAAAAATTTCCATTAAAAATATTTATGTATGTTTAATAATATGTCAATAATTATAATTATATGACATTTTTGTTCAAAAAAATCTCTAAATAACATGTTTAAATAATGCAACATTAGTAAGTAAGTACTGCAACAACATTTCAATCACCGTTTTTCTTTCCTGGCAATGGCAAATTGGCAAATTCCTTTTTGTTTGATAGCAACATTAGTGTTATTCCTTTTTTTCACAAATTTCAAATATGTGGGCATTTCACAACAATAAAATTACTAATAAGATATTTAGTTTAGCCGGTAGGTACAAATTTCCATTAATAATATTGACAGTGTGTCTGTGTTTAACACGAAGATAATAATTTTATGTCGTTTTTGTTAAAAAAAATAACCTCTAAATAACATGTAGGTTATGGACACCTTTTCGTATGCAATTATTAACAAATTATCATTAAATATATAAATATTATCATTAAATATATAAATAAAGTTTTCTTACTATAGAAATCGTTTCATTTTTATTACAAACTAAGAAACACCTGTTAATTTCAAATAAATTAAATATATTTGGATATGTCCGTATGAAAACATATTACTTGCTGATTTTGGTAGAGTATTATTTACTGCCCTGAAGAAACTACGGTTTTAGCGAAACCCGGTCGGCATTAAATATAAAAATGGTATATACTAAGTTATTGTTTTATTTTAAATTAAATATACAATACCCAAATAAATGATACATAACCTCATAATAAACATTTGTAAATTGTTGAAAGCTATCACCATCGCAATCTTTTACGTATAAACTATACTGAAAACGTAAATCGTTACCTAAAAGTATTCATTCATAATTTAAAATTCACACATCAGGTTGTTTATAACATGTACCTATAAAATATTTCGTTTGTCAAGCAAAATCACTTTCGATGACGTTTCAAGACTATGCATTCGAATTCTGACATCGAGAAGCGAGAATCGATTCCAAGTTCGATGACGTTTAAAACCGATTGTCTCGGACTGTGCATTCAAATGGATTCTGACATCGAGAAGCGAGAATCGATTTCAAGTTCGATGACGTTTCAAACCGATTGTCTCGGCCGTGCATTCGAAAGAATTTTGACATCGAGAAGCGAGAATCGATTCTAAGTTCGATGACGTTTCAAACCGATTGTCTCGGACTGTGCATTCGAATGAATTTGACATCGAGAAGCGAGAATCGATTTTTCTATGGAAATGAATCGAAATCATTCGATGGTAAAAAAGATCGAGTAAATCATCGATTATTCATCCATTGTGCCCATCGCTAGTTTTTAATACATATATTTTTTAAAACGAACCTTTGATGACAATAATATAAATTACTATTTGCATTTACGATTAGGGAAAATAGTGCTATTTAATATTATGTTTGTAGATATTAATATATAATCGTAAAATCTTTCATATTAGACAAAACACTGTGGAAGATGATCGATGTGAGGTTCGGTAGGTAGGTACGGCCAACCTAAAAAATCATCTTCCACAATGTTATGCCAAACATGAAAGATTTTTAGCATATATTAATATCTACATACGAATATAATATTATATTATTGTAGAAAGCAATCACTTTGTGGTTTTGACATATGTAATAAAAATAAAACACTTGTTTTGTTATAAAACCACGAGTTTTTATTAATTTCTTTTACCGACCGGTTTCACTTTGCTCAAGAATCATCAGGGTACAAATTAATACTGAGTATTTTTATTAAACATAATATTAAATAGCACTGTAAATGCAAATAGTCGTTTCTTAATGTCATTAAGTTGAATCAAAGCTTTGTTTTCTTTTTTAAACGCATTTTAAAAAACGGTAGGTAAAAGCTTACCGAAAAATTCATGACATAGAATTCCAGGTTTAAAAATTTGAAATAATGTATTTTATTATAAACTTACTTCTTGCCAGAGGACATTCATCAGAAGCATCACTCTCTATAACCACTTCATCCTTAAAATCATCCAGCATGTCTGCATCGTGATCAGACGTGGAGTTCTCAATCATAGGGTTGTCAATCATGGAGTCATCAAACTTTATATCTTTTTGCTCCAGGAGAGATTTTAAAGCTAATTGTGCAGCGAAACATTTGAATGCAAATTGCTGAAATGCTTCTATAGTGAATTTGCATTGTTCACACACACTTAATGGCAAAGAGTCCTCGGCACTTATCTGGAAAAATAAATAAAATAAGTATCCCCAAAATGTCAATAGGTAAATATTGGATATAGATGGAAACGGTTGTCAATATATATAAAGAAAGACAAACATTCCCGGGTTACGAATAACCTGACAATATTTGAAAATTTCCTACTACCACCACAGTAAGCGGAAGATGTCGCTTGAGTCGTGATGGAGGACTTGAGCTAGCCGAGGATTCGAACACGCGGCGCCCGGGTGGAACCCAAACGCGATGCACGCTCAGCCACTGAGAGGACCGAGTGAGAAATTAAATATAACACCACCTTTATAGATAAATATGTATTAATCGAATCCCGCAACTGTGCATTATCATCCAGCAGTGAATGCATTTTGAAATTGGAGATTTCCGCGCAAAGGCGGCAATATTGTGCTATATCTATCATCTTCTTACTCCGCAATGTTTCTCACCATAAATAAACCATTTCTCACTGACAGTCATTTGACAGATGACGTTTTGGCATTTTATTGTGTCTATGGAATTAGTGATGAGATGACATAATCTGAAAAAGTTGTTAATCGATATAATATATTCGGTTCCGAATAGAATGAATCGCCCCGATATCCGGACGTTATTGGTTTATTTATGATCCGGACTCCGGACGCTTTCACACTAGGCCCTTTTCCTGATTTGTGTGCTAGCTAATGCGGCATTTACGCAGGGTACACGCAATAGGCCACTTGCACGGATCTCATAATGACTTGGAAAAAATCGTGTGGATAGATTTTTCTACTAAGCTTATGAAAATGATAATGAATTTTTTTAGAAATTGATAGTTTTTTTTCTTTTTAAATAAATAAATCCGTTTTTTGGGCTCGTGACGTCACTAAATTAAAATGTCCCGTCCCCGATTTTATTCAAATAATTTTGTAAAATTCCACACTGATATTTTTTTGTTATATAGCAACACTTTGATTTCCGGCAATTTTTGCAATTTGACACATTTGACATTTCATGACGTATTTGTCCGAAGGTAAAAATATTTCCGCTTTCCAATAAAATCCAAATAAATAGAATAATTGTGGATGTATCCGAAAACTAAAAACTGTTTTTGAAAGGTGATTAAATACGCTTTCAAATTTTACTACTACGAATAACCCCGTAAATTTTAAACTATAAAAATTTTTAATGCACACTTCAAAAAGTTTTCAAAATGGATCACCTTACGTTTTTTTCGAGGTTGAATTACTGGTTACGAAAAAAACTAAAACTTACACATATTTTCTTAGACAAATGAATTATAAACCTTATAGCCACCTCACTTTTTAGTCGTTTCATGTAAAAAATAATCATAAAAAATTCACAAAGTTTCAACATTTTTTTTCAAATCGCGGTCGGAAACTTTGATCTCTTGAAGGTGTACATTTCAATCATTTCGTGGTTAATTTTTAAATTTGAATATATAGCGTGTTGTATTTTCTTTCCAATACCGTTTATATCATACTGCTCACTACGGTAGTAAGGGAGAAACAACGATTTCTATGAGACATATATGCGCTGGGTCAAATTGATTTTACTCCAAACTTAATTATATACGAAATTATTGCAATCAATAGCTGAAATAGGATAGGATTTGTTCAGAGTCAGTCTGACAATGTGCAGAAATTATATACATGTATGATGGCTACTTTTCTAAGTATTAATAACTAAAATTCATATTGAAGCACTCGGTTTGACACACAAATGAACCTCTGCATAACCTCTGTTTAACGTTTTGACAGATCTGATGTTATGAATGAACATCGTGCAAGCCGTTGCCGTTCCGAAGCGGCGTTTTAGGGCAATAACGGTGATGGTGCTGATTTTAACAAAATCAAATTTTATAATATATTATGTATTATAATCATATTTTACAAGTACATTTTTATAAGTATAATTTAAATCACAACATTTGAATAATATCAAACAAGAGGCACAAGAACAAGTTATATGTTTAAGAACAATAATGTTCAGCTGTTCCAAATAATCTCACTGCAAAAACAAAAACCAACCTAGGTAAGAGGTATATACTAAATGCTATAGGTTTAGACCAACTAAATAAATTTGATGTGAACATTCTTCATACTTGTTTACATGTTTCATATTGTTGATAAACCTTTCCCTTTAATTAATTTTAATAATTATTTTAAATTTGGTTTATGTAAAATATTTGGATTTGGATTTTTTTTACACCACACAGGAAGCCCATAGTAAAAAAATTCCCTCAGGGCATATGTCATCTTTGGGGATGCTGCGTGGGGGATCTTTTAAGGGAAACGACGGAGTGGAAGTTCTGGGAAGGAAAAAGGTATGAGGAGTGGGTAGGAATCTGGGGTCAATGTGTCCAGGAGTGACGAATAATGTGCGAATCCATCCCTCCTACTGCGACGCAGGGTCATGGGTCAAATGAGTTTGGTTGGAGAGATTAGATCTCCCTAAACAATTCTCTCCCGATCCAGCTCGCAAAGCAACCGCATTCACCGTCAAGACCCAGACAAACCTCACCCCGTAAATCTGGGCACCCCTGCTAAGTCACCAAACGTAGCGAACCACTTGGAATGACCTATGGCAGGGGTGTTGGTTATCCAATAAATAGTTCCCGGGGCGGCGGTACCCATACCCACCTCTCAAATTGTAAAAGTCATATATAATGATTAATGATCAATAAGAGGTTCAAGGAAAAAATATATATGAGTTGTAATATTTTTGGTATGCTTCGTTATTCTCCTCTGCCATGCGTTTGGAATTCGTCAGTTTTTTTTTAAATGATTTTCGGCTAACTAATTATTGTTTTTTCGCACCCATAAAATTATGTCCCGTCCTTCCGGTTTATAAAAAATGGTCCGATTTTTCGGATTGAAATTTTCAAAAAATCGCCAGGGATTCAAAATACGATTAAAAAAAAAAAAAAAAATACAGAATGTCTTAGAATATTTTCCTAAACCGGAAAAAAAATTAAAAAAATGTGGTGCAAGTGGCCTATTGGTTTATTTATGGGGTACATCCAGTGTATTAGTTTAACAATACCTCAAACATTACCATAAACATGGGACAGGGCCGCAACGTTCGTTGTTTTCCATGGGCCACGGAAAGCAAAAATATTGTGGTCCTGACCTAACTATCCACAAAGTGTGTACACATTTTCGTCGGAGGAGACGCGGCTTAAGGCTGCGTGTACATACGTATAACAAAACGCGAAACGAACCACAATGAAGCAACAGCAAACGGCGCAATAGCCATTTGCAGTTACTTACTTCGTTTCTTTCTCATAATTCGTGGTTCGTTTCGCGTTTTGTTACATGCGCAGCCTTAGAATGGCCTTAGATTCGTAGAAAATGTATTTAACAAATTAGGTAGCTCATTGAGGGAATAGAGCGACGATTGGCTAGAAAGTCGTGACTTAGCCAGAAGTATATTTTCCTCTGGAAAAATTGAATTTATAGCAATACAAGTGGGTCAAGCGACTCTGAATGCATTTGCAATGATTTATTTATAAATAATATTATACATATTGTTATATTAAAACTAATATTCGGAATAAAAGGAAAAATCCCAGGAATATTTGTAGTGTCACTTAATAATTTAATTTTCATTATATTTTTATAGTAGGTAAGACAATATTATATTTTTAAATACAATCATGAAGTCACAAAAAATGACATTGCCTCTAAAATCAAAAATAAGGGCCTGTACTGCCGCAGTAAGTAAAAACACATTGTCTTCCTAAAGACCGTCAAGGTGCCCTAAAGGAAGATTCTAGTTTTACTTATATTATATTGTTTTATTTATATCGACATTGGAAAGGGAAAATGGCTAGCGCAATACAGCTGACATTAAAGATGAACCTACCAATTAAGCTACAATATTGTATGTTTGTTCTTGTTTTCATGAAATCAAGTATTCTAATTTCCCAGAACATGTGGGAAACTTTAGAAAATTTATTATTATTTAACTTTATTGTATTACTAGCTTCTGCCCGCGACTTCGTCTGCGTAAGATTAGTACTTCGAGTAATATATTTTCTTTTCCTAGGTCCCATCTACATTTATACCAAAAATTCTTAACCTCTTTATATAAAATATGTTTAAAATTCTTGATTCGATTCAAAGTATTAGGCGAGTACTTCAAATAAATTCACTAATTTAAATATTTTCTAAAATAGAACTTTGATTTAACAATCATTGTTTTGCAAAATGTCATTCTCAAAATTTTAAAATTTTCTATTAAACAATAATTATTATTTTCAATATATTGAAAATAAATAGCTAGCTTTATAAATTATAGCCTATATGTTATTCTGATGTATGAGCTATATTATTGTAAAGTTTCATTAAAATCCATTCAGTCAATTTTGCTTGAAAGAGTAACAAACATACATACATCCATACAAACTTTCGCGTTTATAATATTAGTAAGATTACTGTTATAATATTATAATTACAATATAATAACAATATTAAAAAATCATTTATCTTTACATTATAATTATAGTATTGTTTTATTTATTGTTTCTTCACATGCATGTAGTGGTGTTAAGGTTATTACTAAACTAAATAAAAATGCTTGTAGAGTTGCTTAGAAATTTATTTACAAATAAGTCAAGACTTATAATTTAATTTGATATTTAACGAGAAGATGGGAAGCGAACACAGCAGTACTTCGCGATATGTTGAATCGTTGATCAGCAAAAATCAATTTCAACCAGCTGTAGTGTCGTCAGGGCGCTACAGGGTTCGCCCAGTCGGCCGCAAGGATAATTTATATTGATTTTCAGGAACCGTACAGTATGAATTTCTGATTTTAAAGAATAATCTGATTATAAAGAACTCATAGAACAAGGGGGAAACTGGTGAATCTACATCACAAAGAGAACCCAAAAAACTTCAATTTTTTGCAGCAGTTAGATTTTTTTCAGCCACTAGGGTTAATGGTTATCTCCCTTTGTTCGTATTGTTGATAGACAAAACATAAAAAAGAAACATTATTTTTTTTTAATTTTTCAAAGTTTGGTTTCGTCATGGAACCATTTGTCAATTTTTTTTTCTTCTTTAATTGCAGAGACTTTGAAGGAATTGGCCCCCACGCCCCACACCTTACGGAAGGAAGGCTTACAAAACGCCGTGAAACGGATCCTTAAAGTGAAGGGATTGATCTTTGAGCTGATTGCTAATAACAGAAAACTTCAGATATGTCTTTTGGTTGGCCCTTAATTAACCAACATAATTTCTTTGTGATTTTTCAGAAATGGATTGAAACTATGAAAACAATATTTTCAAATCTAGACAAGCGATAACCTAACATAACCTACCTTACTTATCTATGATATTATATTTTAAAAGACAATTATTTTTATTCTATGCCTGTTTGAAATGTGTAACATTATTTTATTCTTATTGCATGTGTATAATTACATCATGATTACCTAATCTTCTGTATGTTGATTTTCACAAAATAAAATATAAAGCTGGCGACAAACGCGAATTTCACATCAAAAGATACTTTATAACACAATAGCGCTCGCCATACAATTCCGTACAGACCCGCTACTTGTAAAAAGATGATGTGTTATAAGCGCGGTTCGGGTCTTCGCTATTCGGCATTTTTCACCCTGCCCCCGATGCTATATTTGAAAAGTTATGCGACCCCCCCCCTCCGCCGTAAACAGAAGAGGGGGTCATTTTCAATAAGCAGCCGCCATGCTCAAGCAGCTGTCAGCCATCAAGTTGACAGATCCAATACAAATAAATGATATTTCGCGACCGCTTCCGAATTCAACTGACCCTCTCTCCTGCCGTTGGAAGAAATCTTTTATAACGTAGTGTGTCAGTAGAAAAGATACTGTGTTATAAGTATCTTTTGATGTGAACTTCGCGTCTGTCCCGTGCATAAATTAAATAAAAAACTTCAAGTTTGTTGACTGTAGGTTATGTTGGTGTTAATAATTTTAATGATTTCCTCATTTTCGTGTTTTGTAGCCATATTTAGATGTCGATTTTAAACTTTTTTAATCTCCATCGTGTTTTTAATTTCATTTGGAAGTGCACGATATTATGGTTTTTTTAGCCAAATTATTCTGGCCTATTTAATTTTGGGATATAGAGTAGATTAGTAGGTATGTAAGATAGATGGTAGGTTTTCATCCTTGTTGTGTTGATGTGTTGGTCAGTATGGTACTCATTTTTTCCTTTAAATTTGAGTAGAGCATTATTTGAGCAGAGCAGGTTGACTAGCAAATAATAGTAGTTCTTTCTTCAATCTTTGCAAAATTATAGTGGTTTACACAAAGTAATTTGTTTCATTTAATAGTAGTTATGTTCACTGTTGACCCTTCTTCTTCTCATGCCCTCCGTCCGTTCAACGGGCGTTGGCTATCATGCTGGCTATGCGGACTTTGTTTACTGCGGTCCGGAACAGCTCTACAGTAGACTGGCCAAACCACTGTCTCAAGTTTTTCAGCCACGATGTCCTCCTTTTTCCAGGGCCCCGTCTTCTGGCAATCTTTCCCTGCATTATGAGATGCAAG
Source organism: Limnephilus auricula (assembly GCA_951813805.1). NCBI lineage: Eukaryota > Metazoa > Arthropoda > Insecta > Trichoptera > Limnephilidae > Limnephilus > Limnephilus auricula. Next base: position 22,700,170 of record OX638390.1, on the reverse strand, counting down.
ATCTCTTACTTCTCCGGATGTCTCATCACATGTCCTAGATGTTGACCCACAGACCATAAATTATTTGAGTTTTTATCAAGTGTTTTTCACATAATATTATAATTGATTAAAAATAATACATACAACATTCTGGAGCCAGTAGGATATGGCATCCCCAATTAGGGTACGTTGTGAGGCTGAAGGGAGTAGGCAAGGGAAAGAGATGTATGGGAAGTACCTGGCTATTCAAATCTTGTCACCAAATACGGCTAGTCATGTATTTTTTTGTGAATACCGCACAAGAGTTCCAACTGCTGGCAACCGCCTGGAGTCAGTGAGACTATGACATCCCCGATTGGGATGTGTTATGAGACTGAAAGTAGTGGTGAGAAGGAGATGGGGAGGAGGAAGGTGGGGATGTACCTAGCTATTCAAATCTAGTCACCAAGCGGCTAAAGCCATTTTAAGAAACATTTCAATTCTGAATAGTGGTCTTACATTAGGATATTGAGAGTATCTTCCACTCCAAATATACCTTATATTATTTTAAAATAATTAAATTGTGAAATAACAAGAATTTATAAAATTTACTTTACGCACCGGAATTGGAACTCGCGACCTCTGGATCGCTAGTTGAGAGCCTTACCCCTCGACCACGGAGGGTGTTCATTCGCAATATTCCGATTCTGAGTGGAGAAATTTAACCAGGGCAATGCTGAGAGTATATACTGCTCTGAATAAATACTTTAAATTCGAACAATTATCTTCCTTTATTCCTTTTTCTACAGAACTAAAGATCGCGCCGGTGTATGTCAAGGTTTGACAGTGGCTTTAGCAATAGCCCTTTAGGATCAGAATCTTAAAAGGTCATTCGAGCAAAGTTTACTAACCAGATCTAAATAGCCAGGCATGTAAACATAGCAACTGCTCCCAAGTCTCGAGAGCCAGTAGGATTATGGCATCCCCTATTCGTATTAGGGTATGTTCTGAGGATAAAGGATGTGGAGGAGATAATAATAACAGGAATTTTGGGAAAAATCTGGCTTTTTGGTTCTGGCCACCAAACATTGCTAAAGCCATTGCTCTGAATGGTGGTCTTTCACCAGGATTTATCAGGAGAGTATCTCCTACTCCAATGAAAGAAGGGTAGGTATGTGGAAAAAATAAAACATATTATATTCTTGGTAACTTAAATATTGTTTTATTTTTATCCATAAAAATATTTCATACAAAACTAAAATCAATAATAGACGTGTCTTCACACTAAATGGCAAAAGAGAACACATGACATATTCTTTTACGAAACAAATATTACAACACCTATTTTCACAGTAATAATAAAAATAAATTTTTTGCAACATAATAAGCTAACATAAAAAGCATTAATCGCGTAAATAATATAAAGAAATAATTGATTTACAGGAAGTGTGAATCAAGCACGTTTCACCTTTACAGTGTATATCTATTGCATCAGCGGCAAGTGTTGACAAAATGTACATTTTACATGATTTAGTAATTGATAGGGTTAATGGTAAAATCTATGTGGATTCATTGGCTTTCCACTATAGTAAGCAGTTCATATGTTTCGATATTAATATTTGCAAATATATTAACCCTTAAGGTCTGACCAACTACAATTAGCAGTGCAGTTAAATTATGACAATAACTACAGATGTACTGCAATACACACGTGTAGAGCTAGGTTTTAAAAGTTTTGAACGCATTTTTTTACAGTCCATGAAAATTCCAAATTAAAAAGTTCATATTGTAGAAGCCTGTCAATTATTTCAAATAATATAATTGATTTGAGATATTTACAAAATATTACCCGGCTTCTAGGGGTTAATTCAATTGAATGGCTGAATCGAAAACTGAACGCCCGGAAATCTCTCAACTGTTTAACTTTGTCAAATCGGTATTGAAAACAACTTGTAATCAATGTTTTCACAAAAAAAATTAGCAGCATTGTATTTTGAGCTACTACAATATTTCAATGCTCCTTTAGAAATGTTTATTTACAAGAAAATTAACATAAATTATTTCTAGAGATGAAGCTATAAATTTAAGTTTAAAGCTAAATTATTGATAAAATAATTTTTAACCAAAGAATAGTATTTTTTTCCATATATTTTCTAATCAACGGTTTCAACTGAAATAATATTTACTGTAAAGTAAATTAATAAATCACATGTTTTTATTAGTGTACCAATATTTACTAAGTATAATTCAGGTACTTCCCAACCTTCCTCTTCCCCATCTCCTTCCCTTCCCCACTTACCTTCAGCCTCGCAACATACCCCAATTGGGAATGCCATAATCTCACTGGCTCCAGAAGGGAGCAGTTTAGACTCTTTTGAGGTATTCTCTAAAAAAAATTACGTTAAAGCAACAGATGGAACCTTGTAATTCCAAAGGGTCGAAATGTCACATGAGGACATTTCGACGTGTATTAAGCTTAATAGTAATCTTTCCAGGGATATTTTTTTTTGTTCTTTGCAGTTTTTAATCTGGAAGGAATATATATAGAATGATAATATAGAAGGATTCATGCAATATTTATTAACATATAGTTTACATCTAAAGTAATCATATAAAAGAAGAAAAACATTCAGGAATTCAAATTGTAATAACTATCAATTGAGAATTACCGTGTTAAAAAACTCTAAGACCTCGGCCAGAGTAAACAGGCGGGAGCTTGCGCGGTGGCGGTAGTACGTAAAATTGCCCATACCATTCGCTTGTCGCGCTTGGTGTGGCCCCACCCGGCTTTTACATACAATTGATATTTCGCACCCACTGTCACTACCGTGCAAGCCCCTCACTCAGGCCGAGGCCTAATGTCAAATTGCACATTATTTTATATAATAAACAAAAAAATAGAGCATTGAAGAAGAAGATAACAATAATAATCTAATTTATAATAAAAAATAGAGATTTCTACAAAGCAAAATAGAGAAATAAAATTATAAGAAAAGATACAAACATTGATGTCAAATTGACATCTACATCTTAAACCCTTCGGAAATTTTTCTATCATTTAGTATTTTTGTGCCCTGAGCCAACGGCACAAACTGAGACATACACATAAAGGTCTTTCTATCTCTTTTCATATTACGGTGAAATATATGATTTGCAGTGTTAGAAAGAGAGAAAACCATGCTTTCTCTTTGCATTGAAAAGTTTACGATGGTCACTCCAATATAACTTTAAATTATTCTATAAAACGGTAAAACCGCCAACCAGTTTGGCATTTTTAAACTAATTATTTTTATGTAAAATGAAAAAAAAGTGAAGTGGCAATAAAATTTATTAAAGGGCCTGTCCAACTTAATGACTTTTTTAGTTTCATATAAAGTGGCAAATAAAATGGTTAAAAAAGTTATTAATTTTTACAAAAACAGCGAATCTATTAGAAATTGAATGTCAACTGGAAATATTTATAAATAAATCATGAATCTGAAGAGTGGTTGTATGTGAGTTGAGGACAAAATCTTGATATACCCGAAGGGTTAAATGTATTATTGTTTGTCCTCACATAAATATTCAAAGAACATAAAAACAAGTTATGTATGGGTTCTATTTAATTTACGAAAAAATATCTACCTAGTTAGGTATAAAATAAAATTATTATAAATATGCGAGATACCTGTTTGAAAAAATCATAGCATTTACCAGTGTACAAAAGGATGTATGTAATGTACAACGTGGTACAATTATTATTGGTATAACTGTTCTCAGCCCCCAAAAGCTCGTCTCCCCAAAATAAAAATTATAATATTTTCTGCATTATTTACCAATTTCAATCCTAAAATCGACTTATACCGTTAATAATAAACTGGTATGGAAATCAAACAAATTTATTTACAGTGATGATTTTTTGAACTTATCCGCTGGTTTATACAGCGCTTAGTCAAGTAGCTTTTTCCTCGGTGCATTTGAATAAAAATATATATTTTACAATTTTGTTATTCGGCGTTACATCCTCTCTGCACACCCCATAGGGGACACTTAGTTATATTTTGTGTATGAAGGTATGCCGTATTTTCCTTAAACTGACTGCATATCGTATGTAAGTATGCTGGGGGCCAACTGTCGGGGGATCAAGTTTTATGAAACCCTAGCTTATAAATCAAAAGTGAGACAGTATTTCGTTGCATTAGTTAGAAAATAATTATCACTAATATAATTACAAAAATAGGAAAAAAAACATGGACTGGTAGATCATAAATTCATTAAGGAAAATTATTCAACCATTGCAGCTCTGTACACAAATTTAAATACATGTCCACTAACCAGCTGCTTTGTAGCTGGGAATTTTAGCGTAAACATATTCAATTACTGAATTTATACGTCGGTGAGGTTCTGATAAAGACTAAGTCTATTTATTCAGCCTGAAGACATCATTGAGGGGATCGTAGGGCGTTCTGGAAGTGGTGGAACGGTACTGGAAAGTAGGCTGATCATCGGCACGCAGAATTACGACACCTGTGGAACAAAAATACATTAGTCGAATGAATGGAAATATAAAAATATTTTTATTATTCTAGTTAAAATGATTTCTTGAGTTGGAGAAAGATATCCAATTACGTTTTTGAAATAATTTAGTAATCCACTATTCTACTGGACTTGTTAATTCTATTCCCGGTTAATGTGTTGCTCCAATGACAGTGTTAAATAGTAAATTATTGTCCGTGTTTGTAAAAATAATTTCCCAATAAATGATTATTATAAATAGGTTGAGTTATTTCAAACACCCGTCACTTTTGATGATCGTGGAATTGACAATCTACGCCATTTAGATTTTTCGACATTTAAAATGTTCCCATTATATGTTGATTTTCGGTTTGTTTCAGCTTTTGATCAAACTGCTTAGAAGTATAACAACGTGATAGTTGTTGGGTTTGATCATAATTTAAGAGAGAATCTGAATTTGAGCAAAAGTCGAAACAGATCAAGAATCAGAATTTCCACCATTCTTCTCTTCTCACCAAGCAGTTGATGGGCACACCATGGGGACGCCGCCAAGACCCGGACATACCTCAACCCATGAACCCGGGCACCCCTGCTAAGTCACTAAATGTATAAAACCATTTGAAGTGACCCATGGCAGAGATGCTTGTAATCCAATGTTCCTACGGCGGCAGTACCCTTACCGGCCTCCCAAATTGAGAAAGTAAGACTACCGAAATCCAAGATTAGAAATAAATAGAATAGAATAAACATAATAGAATAATAAATAGAATAAAGTTCAGAGGTGGCAGGAATATAATCTTTTTAAATCATTTTCTTAAAAGAAAGAATAAAATTAATTATTAATTAATAATTAGAATTTGGAAAAATAAACATAAATGAAAATTAATAAGAGAAATAGAAAAGAAAAAATGGACAAGAAATTAAATTATTTGAAAAGAAAAAAATATATATTTTTTTTTACATGTGTGTTGCAATTATATTGTAGAAGTTATAATATTATATAAGAACAGGCTCAGCCTAGTGAGGTGGCATATACCTAAAAAAAAATTGCACATAAATGTATTTTTTCGTTAATAAATAATGTAAAAAAAAAATATATTTCATTACTTACCATTTTTGCGCATAAATATTGAGTTAAGACCAAAGATTTTAAAGGTTTTATTAATACAGGGCTATTAGGGAGGGGATGACGCTAAAATACGGGATAAACCTACGCATGGCCTGAGTGCTTTCAAAGAAGAAAAAAATCATCTAGAATATTGTAAAAGAATAAAAAAATACAGCACTCTCACTAATCAGCTCTAAAACCGGGCAAGTGTCCAATTAGTAAAAGTGACGGATTATACAGACCCAGTTCCCTCAGGGTGACGGCGACATCGGATGGTATGCCGTCAGTGCGGCGGTTGACAAATGCCACGGCGTACGAGTAGTAAGTCTGGTACACAGGCGTGATGGTACGAGACCAGATCACAATTCCGCGGTGCTAGAAAAGATGTAACAAATACTATAAATAAAGTAAAAGAAAAAAGGTTATGTTTGCTTACTCACAATTTATTGATTAGCTTCATTTGTGTTTTGGATATTTGGATGGTATATGTGGAATGCTGATTCTATGCCCCAAACAACTATTTGTATCGGCTAATGATAATCAGCCGGTGATATGGGATCCCATAGTTGGGGTACATTGTGATGCCAAAGTGTGTGGAGAAGGGAAGAAGGTCAGGAAGAGGAAGGCGGGGAAGTTCTTGGCTATTCAGATCTGGTCACATGATGGTGTAAAATGCGACAATGTCAGATGTTATGATGGTAAACGTTATTATCTTATTCCAGGCTAGTCCTAGTGAGGTTAAAAATGTAAACAGCAACACCATGTGAAAACACAATAAATAAATTACCTACTACAAAATCAATAATCATATTGTATAAAAATATTTTAGGCTTTAGGTTGTATTTCACCATCCTCTCGAACTCTTGATAAGCTGTCTAAAGCACTATTCACAAGCGCCCAGAGTTTGGCCTGCGAGTTGCACCACACTTCGTTCCAAATCGATGGCAGAAATGTTTTTATTTTTTTTAAGAAAGACAAACATTCCCGGGTTACGTATATCCCAACAACATTTGAAAATCTCCTACTACCACCACACTAAGCGGAAGATGTTGCTTGTGTTGTGGAGGACTTAGCCAGCCGATGATTCGAACATGGAATGCCTGGGTGGGACCCAAACGCGATGCCCACTCTACCACTGACCGGTCAACGTACGTGCATTTGCAATCAATCCGCAGGCCAAATGCTCACATCACTCGCCAGTTCGTATCAGCCCGTTGAGTAAATACAGGGTTTGAAGTGAGAGCTTCTCCAAATTCGGTATAAATGACTCAAAAAATAAAAAGGCAAAAACCATGCATTTGGTAACACTGAATGGTAGATATATTAATTCTTGAAAAAAATCACTCTGTAAAAAGGCATAAACAAACAAAAAAATCATCGGCATCAGATGTCCTTGACTTTTTTTGTTTGTTTATGGCTTTTTACAGACTGATTTTATTCAAGAATTAATATATCTACCATTCAGTGTTACCAGATGCATGGTTTTTATCTTTTTGTTTTTGGCTCATGGTTTTCTATGGTTTTCTCAAAAAACTTGTTTCTCAGTGGTCGCCAAAAGTTGTTACTTTTGAGTGAGATTTGATCTTTTTTGCACAACGTCTCTTTATCTAAGAACTGTCTTTATCAATAAATAATATGAACTAGCTTTTGCCCGTTGCAGGCAACTAACTGGTTAAAGCACTAAGCGATTTGACGTTTGAATGTGGATGAAGCAAGAAGTGTGTTTACATTAAGGGCTCTGGGAGTTAACCACTCAATTTTGTACACCTGCTTCTGAGCCACTTCGGTCGCCCTGTTCAAGGCATTCAGTAGGGGCCTTTTCTCGAAAAAAGGGGCCCAAGGAGTTTGCTGCTCAAATTTTCACAAATTCCTTCAGATTGTGTAGGTTAATAAGCGTAGTTTGATACGTAATACCCATATCCTGTTCCAAAGAAGAATCCTACCACTGAGCCACCTCCGTCGCCAGCACTCTAAAAATGGCCCAGGGAGCTTAAAATTCAGTACACCTGCTTTATTTAATTTTATTTGGAAAGCCAACAGCGCTTTATCTTGCGAAAAGGAGTTTACTGCTCAATTTTTTCACTAAGCCCTTCGGGTTGTGTAAGTGGAGACGCATAGTTTGATACCCATATACCTATATAATGTTCCAAAGAAGACTCCTACCCATGAGCCACCTCGGTTGCCGACATTCTAAAAACGTCCCAGGGAGCTTACCGCTCAATTAAATACACCCACTATATTTAATTTTATTTGAAAAGCCAAAAGTTCATTATCTTGCAAAAATAGGCCTAGGAGTTTACTGCTCAATTTTTTCACTAAACTCTTCAGATTGCGTACGTAGAGATGCATATTTTAATACCCAACTCGGGTTCTTTGCGGTTAAAATTTTTAAATGTGTAAAGAAAAACTTACAACCCCTACCTGCAGTACCAACGCAGTTGTGCACTATTCTTAAAATTATTGTATCGGCAAACAAACATTAAAATAAAAGTATTTTTATTATGTATAGCGAGTTTCCGGCGAGCGTTGCAATGCCACTTAAATAAATAAATTGTTTCTAACCTATATGAAATACACTCAATTTTCATACAACTTCCCGTTCCACCTATTGCAAATTTATTGTACAAATTTCATAATGCCAGAGCTCACCATTATATAAAGAAACCTTCGCGGGCGTGCACACAATAAACCAAAGTTTAATCGCAATCGGATGAATAGTATAGTAAATAATTTCATTAAGCCAGAGCTCACTATTATATATAGAAACCGTCCCGGGCATGCATACATCAAATCTTACATCAAATCCCCAAAGTTTCATCGCAATCGGTGAATAGTATAGTAAATAATTTCATAACGCCAAAAAAAAACGCTACCCATACCCGCATGGCGGGTATGGGTAGCGCTGCTTCGGGAACCATTTAATGGATAACCCACATCCCTGCCATAGGTCAACCCCAGTGGTTCACTACGTTTGGTGACTTAGCAGGGGTGCCCGGGTTCAAGGGGTGAAGTTTGTCTGGGTCTGTCTGTCTCCAACCGGACCTTCTTGACCCATCGCCTTGCACCACAGTTAAAGGAATGGATTCATATGTTCTTCACTCCTGGACACACTGACCCCCAGATTTCTGCCCACCCTTCTTATTTTTTTCCTTCCCTTCTTTCTTTCCTTAAAACTTCAGAACTTCCTCTCCTTCCTTTCCTTAAAAATACCATCCACACAGCATCCCCAAAGATGACATAGGCCCTCATGGAAATTATTTTCCTCAGGGCCTCCCTTGTGGAGCTAATGTAAAACCAAAATATAATTATTAGTGATCAGTTCCCACCCTTTACGTTACTGACACACAAGCTCATCATTATTTGTACACATTTGCTCATAAATGAGCATGCTCGGTTTCAGAATAATTAATAGGTGTAAAATGATAAAATGAAATGACAATCTAGTCTCCTTCAACGGTAGCATTCTTCCGAACAGGTCCTCCATTGATATGCTCGGTGTAACTCTAAATGACCAGCTCAGATATGGGGGCTCCATCGAGGCCAGGGTTCAGTTGGCCTCTCAGAAACTGGGCATACGGTACAGGGCCCGCAGATACTTTAATAATACACAATTGCTAACCCTATACAAATCGCAAGTGCGCCCCATGATTGAATTTGGCAGCCACCTCTGGTTTGGAGCCCCAAAGTACCTTAAAAACACCCTTGATTCTGTACAGGGCATTGAATGGGATGCACCACTTTCCCAACGGCTGTGTGAGGAGTTGTTGTTTAACCTCCTTATCCGCATATGTCAGGACTAATTTTTTGTGTAAAAAGAAAGCTACATTTTTTAAAAAATGATTCTAGACACTCCAATGTCCCTGCACGCATGATTTAATTTATTTATTAAACACATTCATAATTAATTAACCAATCAGTAAATACATAACAAAGAAGAAAAATGTACGGATACTTACAAAAGTAAAAGTAGTAGTTGGCGCAAAAGTCATCACCCTATCGGAAAATGCCATAATTTTTGCAAATGGCGGCAAATGTCAGTTTTGCTTTGACATTTGTAAAGTAAACAAATTCAAAATATACATCAGTAAGAAATTAATCGCTATACACCTCCAGAATGCGGAAAAAATGTTTTTTTGATTGACGCCAGCCAATGCAAATCACCAATTCTCTCGTTTGGTGAGTTGCCCTAGCCGACAAGATTGCCCGATTTAACCATTCCAGAATCACGAATCTATGTCAATAAGCCTCAGAATTTGAAGCCCTCAAATAGAATATCCCTTAAGAATGCGAGAACCTATTGACGGAAGAGTGATGGAAAATGACATAAATAAGGCCCGTAAATTAATCAAATAAATACAATCCAAAAGCAGAATTACAATTTTTTATTCATAAAAAAATTTCAACAAAGGAACATCGGGTGACTTACAGCCAAAGAACATCACTCCTAGTATTCAGAGGTGCCCTAGCTTTTCCAAGTGACCAGTGACTACTGTGGTAGCTAGGACACTCGTTTTTTTATTAAAGAGAGAATCGCCAGTAGCCCTATACTCTCTGAATTAATGATACAAAAATCGAAAAAAAGTTCAAGGATAAGTTCAGCAAGATGTACAATAATGTTTTTAGTTAGTTGTTAGTAAGTTGTTAGTAATTTGTTAGTAAGTTAGTCACCCCCATGCATGTTAGTAGTTTAAAACAGTAGTGTAGATCTTACTAAGAACTCGTCTGAATTAAAAATTAAACCGAACCACTTTAAGTGGTTGCCCGCCGGAAACTTAAAACTAACTTAAAAATAAACCTGAAAATTCAATGTTTTGGTCACTGGTCCGGACCACTCACTGGCTTTAGGGAACTTTCCCGCCAGAAACTTAAAACTAACTTAAAAATAAACCTGAAAATTCAATGTTTGGTCACTGGTCCGGACCACTCACTGGCTTTAGGGAACTTGCCCGCCAGAAACTTAAAACTAACTTAAAAATAAACCTGAAAATTCAATGTTTTGGTCACTGGTCCGAACCACTCACTGGCTTTAGGGAACTTGCCCGCCAGAAACTTAAAACTAACTTAGAAATAAACCTGAAAATTCAATGTTTTGGTCACTGGTCCGGACCACTCACTGGCTTTAGGGAACTTGCCCGCCAGAAACTTAAAACTAACTTAAAAATAAACCTGAAAATTCAATGTTTTGGTCACTGGTCCGGACCACTCACTGGCTTTAGGGAACTTGCCCGCCAGAAACTTAAAACTAACTTAAAAATAAACCTGAAAATTCAATGTTTTGGTCACTGGTCCGGACCACTCACTGGCTTTAGGGAACTTTCCCGCCAGAAACTTAAAACTATCTTAGAAATAAACCTGAAAATTCAATGTTTTGGTCACTGGTCCGGACCACTCACTGGCTTTAGGGAACTTGCCCGCCAGAAACTTAAAACTAACTTAAAAATAAACCTGAAAATTCAATGTTTTGGTCACTGGTCCGGACCACTCACTGGCTTTAGGGAACTTGCCCGCCAGAAACATAAAACTAACTTAAAAATAAACCTGAAAATTCAATGTTTTAGTCACTGGTCCGGACCTCTCACTGGCTTTAGGGAACTTTCCCGCCAGAAACTTAAAACTAACTTAAAAATAAACCTGAAAATTCAATGTTTTGGTCACTGGTCCGGACCACTCACTGGCTTTAGGGAACTTGCCCGCCAGAAACTTAAAACTAACTTAGAAATAAACCTGAAAATTCAATGTTTTGGTCACTGGTCCGGACCACTCACTGGCTTTAGGGAACTTGCCCGCCAGAAACATAAAACTAACTTAAAAATAAACCTGAAAATTCAATGTTTTGGTCACTGGTCCGGACCACTCACTGGCTCTATGGAACTTGCCCGCCAGAAACTTAAAACTAACTTAAAAATATAACTGAAAATTCAATGTTTTGGTCACTGGTCCGGACCACTCACTGGCTTTAGGGAACTTGCCCGCCAGAAACTTAAAACTAACTTAGAAATAAACCTGAAAATTCAATGTTTTGGTCACTGGTCCGGACCACTCACTGGCTTTAGGGAACTTGCCCGCCAGAAACTTAAAACTAACTTAAAAATAAACCTGAAAATTCAATGTTTTGGTCACTGGTCCGGACCACTCACTGGCTTTAGGGAACTTTCCCGCCAGAAACTTAAAACTAACTTAAAAATAAACCTGAAAATTCAATGTTTGGTCACTGGTCCGGACCACTCACTGGCTTTAGGGAACTTGCCCGCCAGAAACTTAAAACTAACTTAAAAATAAACCTGAAAATTCAATGTTTTGGTCACTGGTCCGAACCACTCACTGGCTTTAGGGAACTTGCCCGCCAGAAACTTAAAACTAACTTAGAAATAAACCTGAAAATTCAATGTTTTGGTCACTGGTCCGGACCACTCACTGGCTTTAGGGAACTTGCCCGCCAGAAACTTAAAACTAACTTAAAAATAAACCTGAAAATTCAATGTTTTGGTCACTGGTCCGGACCACTCACTGGCTTTAGGGAACTTGCCCGCCAGAAACTTAAAACTAACTTAAAAATAAACCTGAAAATTCAATGTTTTGGTCACTGGTCCGGACCACTCACTGGCTTTAGGGAACTTTCCCGCCAGAAACTTAAAACTATCTTAGAAATAAACCTGAAAATTCAATGTTTTGGTCACTGGTCCGGACCACTCACTGGCTTTAGGGAACTTGCCCGCCAGAAACTTAAAACTAACTTAAAAATAAACCTGAAAATTCAATGTTTGGTCACTGGTCCGGACCACTCACTGGCTTTAGGGAACTTGCCCGCCAGAAACTTAAAACTAACTTAAAAATAAACCTGAAAATTCAATGTTTTGGTCACTGGTCCGAACCACTCACTGGCTTTAGGGAACTTGCCCGCCAGAAACATAAAACTAACTTAAAAATAAACCTGAAAATTCAATGTTTTGGTCACTGGTCCGGACCACTCACTGGCTTTAGGGAACTTGCCCGCCAGAAACATAAAACTAACTTAAAAATAAACCTGAAAATTCAATGTTTTAGTCACTGGTCCGGACCTCTCACTGGCTTTAGGGAACTTTCCCGCCAGAAACTTAAAACTAACTTAAAAATAAACCTGAAAATTCAATGTTTTGGTCACTGGTCCGGACCACTCACTGGCTTTAGGGAACTTGCCCGCCAGAAACTTAAAACTAACTTAGAAATAAACCTGAAAATTCAATGTTTTGGTCACTGGTCCGGACCACTCACTGGCTTTAGGGAACTTGCCCGCCAGAAACATAAAACTAACTTAAAAATAAACCTGAAAATTCAATGTTTTGGTCACTGGTCCGGACCACTCACTGGCTCTATGGAACTTGCCCGCCAGAAACTTAAAACTAACTTAAAAATATAACTGAAAATTCAATGTTTTGGTCACTGGTCCGGACCACTCACTGGCTTTAGGGAACTTGCCCGCCAGAAACTTAAAACTAACTTAGAAATAAACCTGAAAATTCAATGTTTTGGTCACTGGTCCGGACCACTCACTGGCTTTAGGGAACTTGCCCGCCAGAAACTTAAAACTAACTTAAAAATAAACCTGAAAATTCAATGTTTTGGTCACTGGTCCGGACCACTCACTGGCTTTAGGGAACTTTCCCGCCAGAAACTTAAAACTAACTTAAAAATAAACCTGAAAATTCAATGTTTTGGTCACTGGTCCGGACCACTCACTGGCTTTAGGGAACTTGCCCGCCAGAAACTTAAAACTAACTTAGAAATAAACCTGAAAATTCAATGTTTTGGTCACTGGTCCGGACCACTCACTGGCTTTAGGGAACTTGCCCGCCAGAAACTTAAAACTAACTTAAAAATAAACCTGAAAATTCAATGTTTTGGACACTGGTCCGGACCACTCACTGGCTTTAGGGAACTTTCCCGCCAGAAACTTAAAACTAACTTAAAAATAAACCTGAAAATTCAATGTTTTGGTCACTGGTCCGGACCACTCACTGGCTTTAGGGAACTTGCCCGCCAGAAACTTAAAACTAACTTAGAAATAAACCTGAAAATTCAATGTTTTGGTCACTGGTCCGGACCACTCACTGGCTTTAGGGAACTTGCCCGCCAGAAACTTAAAACTAACTTAAAAATAAACCTGAAAATTCAATGTTTTGGTCACTGGTCCGGACCACTCACTGGCTTTAGGGAACTTTCCCGCCAGAAACTTAAAACTAACTTAAAAATAAACCTGAAAATTCAATGTTTTGGTCACTGGTCCGGACCACTCACTGGCTTTAGGGAACTTGCCCGCCAGAAACTTAAAACTAACTTAGAAATAAACCTGAAAATTCAATGTTTTGGTCACTGGTCCGGACCACTCACTGGCTTTAGGGAACTTGCCCGCCAGAAACTTAAAACTAACTTAGAAATAAACCTGAAAATTCAATGTTTTAGTCACTGGTCCGGACCACTCACTGGCTTTAGGGAACTTGCCCGCCAGAAACTTAAAACTAACTTAGAAATAAACCTGAAAATTCAATGTTTTGGTCACTGGTCCGGACCACTCACTGGCTTTAGGGAACTTGCCCGCCAGAAACTTAAAACTAACTTAGAAATAAACCTGAAAATTCAATGTTTTGGTCACTGGTCCGGACCACTCACTGGCTTTAGGGAACTTTCCCGCCAGAAACTTAAAACTAACTTAAAAATAAACCTGAAAATTCAATGTTTTGGTCACTGGTCCGGACCACTCACTGGCTTTAGGGAACTTGCCCGCCAGAAACTTAAAACTAACTTAGAAATAAACCTGAAAATTCAATGTTTTGATCACTGGTCCGGACCACTCACTGGCTTTAGGGAACTTGCCCGCCAGAAACTTAAAACTAACTTAAAAATATACCTGAAAATTCAATGTTTTGGTCACTGGTCCGGACCACTCACTGGCTTTAGGGAACTTGCCCGCCAGAAACTTAAAACTAACTTAAAAATATACCTGAAAATTCAATGTTTTGGTCACTGGTCCGGACCACTCACTGGCTTTAGGGAACTTTCCCGCCAGAAACTTAAAACTAACTTAAAAATAAACCTGAAAATTCAATGTTTTGGTCACTGGTCCGGACCACTCACTGGCTTTAGGGAACTTGCCCGCCAGAAACTTAAAACTAACTTAGAAATAAACCTGAAAATTCAATGTTTTGGTCACTGGTCCGGACCACTCACTGGCTTTAGGGAACTTGCCCGCCAGAAACTTAAAACTAACTTAAAAATAAACCTGAAAATTCAATGTTTTGGTCACTGGTCCGGACCACTCACTGGCTTTAGGGAACTTGTCCGCCAGAAAATTATAAAGTTCAAAATAGAAAGATCATACCACGGAGCAGTTCTGTAGATGGTCTAGCTCACCAGTCATCCAGTCCTCCGGTTCATCAGGCCCACAGCGCTACTCCACGACGCATTCTGAAAAGCAAAATGCAGTGTTAAATCTTGAAGGCAAAAAAAAAAATTGCCCTCACCACTAGTAACTAGATTTAAATAAAACTATTGCTAACAATTTAGTTAGGCACCTTTTGCCACATCACTACCTATATATTGAAACACTTTTCTTCCAATTTTTTTTTTGTTTCTGGCCATTACATTAACGTTTTTAGCCTATTACGGCCAGATTTAAGAAGATGTATCTTTATATATTTATATAAAGTATATTTATATATAAACATACATTCTGCTATCATATCCAAGTCTCTTCATCAGATCGACATTACCGCGTCCATCTGAAAGACTTGAATTTACATAGTAATAAGCAATATATTTACTAAATTTGTGTTTGATTACAGCCAGGTATTTAAATTTTTGAAAAACGTTTATTTAAAAATATTAAAATAATCAGAACTTCTTTCATATTTAATGTAAAGCGTTCAATTAAATATATAATTTCATTTTGCGGACAATTGTTTTTTCAATTTGTTGTTTCGACGATTTACTAGCTACGTATTGAATATAAAAACGAATATTGAATATAAAGCTCAAAGTTGACTCTGGTTCTAATCAACCCGGCACGCGGCGATGCACAAATAAAGTTTATTAAATTGGTAAGGAATTTTTTTTGGAGACCCATTATTAAGAATTGAAACGTTGCTTGAAATGGGATTAGCTACATAGATAGGTAACGTTTCGACAAAATCATACATTAAATCCTCTTAAAAGGAAAATAAATTATATAAACGTATAAATAAATAAAGTAACATGCCTTTGATAATAAATAATTATTATTATTTAAAAAAATCGCTAACTATCTATACTAAGGGACAGGGTAGACAAGACGGATCGCCAAACAACTCATTCTTGAGACACACTCCTTGCTTCATTCACTTCATACATCGTCTCATACCCCATCTGTAATTCTGACTCTTGAAATAGCCCAGCCAAATATTTCATTCACTTGATCGTTTCATGTCTTCCTCGGGCATCCCCGATTTCTTCTGCCATTCACTTTCGCGTCATATATTCTCCTTACACCGCTTATTCTATGTGTTCATTTGATCTAATGTGCCCAAATCATCCAAGCGTCTCTAATCTTACTCATCAACCTTGTATTCTTTGCGAATCTCTAAATTTTCACAAACCGATCATCCATTTAATTCAAAATCTGAGTTGAGTATGCAGTTACGTGTTGTGTCAAATGGGGTTACATAGCCTTCCCATGGGTATCTTTGCCTAGTCCATTTTCTTTTCATAAAACTGTTCACAGAGGACTTATTTTAAAGAATACATCAAAATTTCATGTATCGTATGACGAAGGGTTCTTCTCTGGTAATGATGAATACTTTAAACAGTTCCTAATTTCAGATAACATCAGTTTGCCACCATTTTAGTGAACGTTGGCATTTCAAAGCAGATAACGATTTCTCAAAAAATTACATTGTATCTAAAAAAAACTATGTAAGGTAAGCTTATAATATTCTGTCAGGTTTCTTATTGATATCTTGGGAATAATTTAAGCATGTATTTAATTCAATTTGGTAGGATTTGAAGGTGCATAAGTCACCAGGCAATTTAGTAGTTTTTCATGTTTTGGGGGTTACTTTGCCTACGGTAGGGTTGTCAGAAATATATATAGTTATATTAATATATAATCAAGTATTATTTTAAGTTTTCTTATCTACAACTTTAATTACTATTTTACTTATAAATTGAGAGTAACAATTAGTGAGGTTGCAGAAATCCACCGCACGCATGCAATTTAAAAAAAAAACCATACGATTTTAACTTAATTCTACTGGAAACAACTATTTAAGTCGAGGGAGAAAACACGTACAAAATAGGTTGTTAGGTTCTAGTTTGGGTTCTCCTATCTACAACTTTAATTACTATTTTACTTATAAATTGAAAGTAACAATTAGTGAGGTTGCAGAAATCCACCTCACGCATGCAATTTAAAAAAAACCACAGATTTTAACTTAATTACTACTGGAAACAACTATTTAAGTCAAGGGAGAAAACACGCACAAAATAGGTTGTTAGGTTCTAGTTTGGGTTCTTTAAATAAGTTATGCGTAGCAGTGGCGGTATGTGACTTTTTGTAGAAGGGATGCTGAACTATCGATAAGTATATAGGTATACTTATATACTACTATTGAAAATACCTAAAAATCTATAGATTAGCACCATGAACAGTATGTAATTCCTTAAAAAATAGTATAATTAGCTCTAAAAATCCTTAGCGCTCCGAAACATCAATTATTACAAAACCAAAATTTCAAATTATGAATTATATATGTAATCAAAGGATTAAACAAAAATGTTTCAATGTTATTCAAACAAAACTGTCAAAAATTAATAAAAAAAACGTGTATAAAAAACAATCAACCCTAAAGTAAAAATAAAAATAAAAATACATTATGTAAAAATAAAAAGTAAAAATACATTATGCTATTCTTTGCCTTATTCCCATACATATTAAAGTCGTTTTTTGTTTACTGTCTATCTTTCAAAGAAATATGCGAGCAGAAGTGAACACGCATGCGCAAACTCTGAAATATTTGTAGTTATCTGGATACTGGGCGAAATATCGCATCCAAACAACTGGATCATGTGTCGCTTCGTTATGTGTTTGTTTTGTTGAACACAGCGAGTCTCTGAGGACGATGTTGCTGGGTATGTATGTGTTTACGCATTGTTAGAAGAAACAAAATAAATTAGAAAAAAAAAAAAAAAAATGCTTCATGGCTATCTGGGTTAATCGGCATTTAGGAAGACCGCCATAAGCGAGCATGCAGGGTGAACAACGCGCGCGATTGGCACTCTCAAGAGGTAGCGAATACAGCGATCTCGCATGTTCAAACGCATTCTCATTTTAACAAAGAGTTGCAAACTGATTTTATTCAGTTGCCCGGTGAGCGGAAGCACATAGTTTGAGGAAAACAAAAGATGAAAGAATAATAATATCATGCCAAAAATATACATATGCTAAAACCCTAACTGATGAAATAAATATTTTAAAAAAAACTGAACAATGAATTATGGCTAAAATACATAAAATAATAATAAAATGACTAAAACCAAATCTTTCTTATGGTAAAGATGAAAAACTCGTTTTCTTAGTAAGAGTGAGGGAGAGATAAGAAAATTATAAATTCTTTCCTTTAGAGGAAGTAAACATACGTACTACGTACATTGTTTGTCTCACAATTATTTAGAATGTAAGAAAGAGCTGCAGCATAATTGTGATAAGGAACATACGTTTGTTGCCTTTTTGCACTGTTGCCGTGTCGTAACAGTGGTAATTATAAAAGCGCTTATTGAGGATTGCAACTCATTAACACAATGTTTTCATTGTTATATGTTTTGATTTACGGCTGAAAGATGTCTATATCGAACCAATCCTGATTGAAAATAAATAAAATAAAAAATTATATAGGTATATTAAATTATTCAAATTCCACCAAACCTGCTAACCTACCTAATATGCGTAGATTCATGGTAATAATGATATTCTTATTTGTATGAAATCGTCTCTCGCCCTTTGTTATGTTAAGTCAGGTCTCAAGCGACCAAATGTTTTCAAAACATCAGAACAAAACAAAAACATTGGGTCGGGGCCACAACGTTTTTTGTTATCCATTAGAAAACAAAAACGTGTGACCCTGCCCCCAATGTTTGATGTTTGCACAAACATTTAGTTCGAGGTTTGCGATAATATTGTCACTGGAAAACCGACTTTATAGTATCAGGAATACCAATGTACCAAATGTCAAAGAATATTGACAAAAAATTGCATAAACTTCAATATATAATCAATATGGCGATCAACATGGTGATCAATATGGTGACAAGAAGCAAATTTTCATTTTTATGTAATTATAATTTAAACTAAGTATTTATTTTCCATAGCTCAGACTGATAACTGAATCCAAGAGTTTTTCAAAAAAATATTATAATAGCAACTATATTCGTATTAGCATATTACTATTCATCCAGCCATTCTATAAAATTACCAAATAATGTAAGTAATGCTTACTAAAATGTCACCATATTTCTAATTAGTTTATCCAGCGGAACGACAGAGCAATTAAAATATTTTTTCTCAGATTGATAGGAAATTTTTCCGCCCACTTTAAAAAATCATACCTCCGAATTTGAATATGCAGACGTACAAACTGATTATAGTTATATGTAGCCAATGAATTCCCCTATCTTTTGTCTATTATCACATATTTGTAGGATTTATAAAAAAATATTATTAAATCTTTAACATTAAAACATTTTAAAGAATCTAGAGAATATTTATTTTGTTATATTTTTAATGTACAATATACAAAATAGTCACTTTAATAAAAAAAAAAAATTTTAAAAAAATTGCCAACAACAAGGCAATCTGCGGTTTTGGAAATAGTGCCATAATGTGGCAAAAAGCGCTCGAGTGGTTAAGCAAAGCTAAGACTTCAGATTTGGTTAGAGGTAGTTTCAAATAAAGGAATTAATATTCATCCCAATGTTGACGTTGGTTTGAAAAAGTTTGTATTACTGCGATTAGTATCCGATCCAAAAGGTTTCAGAGTTTCTCATAAATTTTGGCCTTATATTAAGATTAATTAAAGATGAATCATACATTTTGTTTTTGATTTTAAACAGAAATTATTTCTGTTATACTGTCGGTGATACTGCAAATCCGAATAACTAACTTTTACTATACCACATAAGTTCTCAGTGTAGCAAAAAGAGATCTCATGTGACATCAAACTACTTGCTTATTGGCACATATTGGTCCAATCGGTGTGTAGTTTCGTCCAAAAAGCACCGAGCTACATCTTATGATGCATAAATGCGGAATTACGCCTCGCCAAAAGTTACTACTAATACTGCATATGTAATTTCAAACACTATTAATTTTGACATATTTTATGAACTTTCGCGAGTTTTGTTAAATATAGGTGTACAAGGAATAAAGATACAAAGAGCTATTTCAATTAGAGGCGCTATTGCTTACTAAAATATTATAAAAAAATGTTCAACTATTAGAATGCAATAAGCGGCGTCCATAGACCGGATACGCTAGTTAACTGACGATCGGCGTTAAACAGGTTATTGGAGGTATAAAAATTTGACCTATTTTTTCCCCTTTGTACCTCATCTAAATATAATACATCAATCTAAGAATATTCATACCAAAAAGAAACAATCAGTCCCGTATTATAACATTAACAGCTTACACTCGGCAGGTCTACAATTGTAACATCAAGCAAATTGAAAATTGCAGCTATTAGAGTAATACAGAGTTCACAAAATAAAATGAAATGAACAAAAGTCGCATTCAACACTTTGATCGACTGTTAATTGTCACGTTCTGGGTTTTCTATGTCAGATTCCAAAATCTTATTTTTAAAACTATTGCTTTTGAATTGTTTATACTCATTATGATTACGCGGTGGAATGATGATGTTTATACACAATTTAATTAGATCAGAATATTTCTGTGATGATATTGGTAACAAGTCTGCGTAATTGTTTTGTTTGTTATTAAACCATCAATTTCTTCCACTAAAACATTGTCAACAATGTACCGCAGCAATGGACTTGCATCTGCCTGCACTGTTTTTGTACGACAACTCTATTTACAGGTTTAGGGCTCCCAAGCATAAATTTTAAAAATAATCAATATGGCGGTCAGCCTAAATGACAAGTAAATTTTCATTTTTTTGTAATTTAAATTAAGTATTTCCCGTAGCGAACACCGATGTAACAATCCAAGTGTTATTTCAAAAAAATATTAATATAGTATCTATAATCTATAAGCATATCCAGCGGTTCTAAAAATTACCAAATAATGAAAGTAGTGCTTACTAAAGGGTCACTATATTTATATTGTTTTTAATATTAAAATTTGTGAAAATGTAAGATTATAAGGACGGGTTGTTTTTCACAGAATTAGAACAATTATTAATCACACTTCAAAGTTAATATTCAAGTTCTGTTTATCCACTCGAACGCTTTTTGCCACAATATGGCACTATTTCCAATACCACGGATTGCTTTGTTGCCAAAATATGGCAAATATTCTCCAGATTCTTTAAAAAGTTTTAAAGTTAACGATTATATAATTTTTTTTTTTAAATCTTTAGAATATGTGATAATAGACAAAAGATAGGCAGTTTGTATGTCTACATACTTAAATTCGGAGGAATGATTTTTTTTAGTGGGCGGAAAAATTTCCTTTAGTCATCCGAGAAAAAGTTTTAAATTGCTCTGTGGCTCCAGTGTTTATATGTTGATGGTGAGTTTTGAGATAATGAGGACCACAATACTGGAATGTTTACCATAAATCATATATTATATGTACTTGTCTGTGTTTTACACATTAAATACGTAATAAAATAACATGGGGAGGCATAATGGTCGGGTACATTAGTATGGATATTTTGAAATACTCTCTAGTGACTCAGAACACATCAACATTTTGTTAAAATCACTACAAGTTTTTAATCGATTTGGTGGTGTTTACGAGTAATCTATTATATTAGTATTGTATTAGAAAGACAGGACACTTTTACATATAACTGCACACTCAACTCAAATTTGGATTTTTCAGAGATGTCTGACTAAACAACTCGACGATCTATTACCCTTGTAGTACTGTAGTAATTAAAGACACCTCACATAAACTAATGTATACACCTCATACAAATGTAAGTATTAAGTGTTTGCGAGCAGTTGGGAATCTCGTGCGGTATTCACATCGGACTAATAAAAACCATAACTACCTTGAAAAAAAAACGATCTTCCCACCCCACCTACCTCAGTAAGATTTTAAATAAGAACATGTTGAAAAAATATTACAGGAAAACAATAGGAATTTCAAAAAGGAAATTGTCACTTACCAAGTCCGCAGACGCGTTGGCGAGTCCCTTGAATTCCTGGAGCTGGAGCTGGTGCGCGGTTAAGAGATGAAATGCGAAGCTCAACCTGAAAGACAAAAATAGATGTTATTATAACGTAAAATCAACAAAAATAAAATTAATGAAAATGAAAGGCGAGGTAAACCCCACAGGCTAATTTGTTCGGTTTTCGGAACTATAGGTAATAGCATATAACTCATATAGGTTTCATATAAATCGTTGTCTCCCTTTCTCATCATTGTTAGAAATATAATCTAAACAGTGATAGAAAGAGAAAACACCATGCTTCATATTCAAATCTAAAGGTTAACTGCAAAAATAATTAAAATGTACACCTGTATTAAACCAATGTTTCGAAAAAAAGCGAACAAATTAGCCCAAGGGGTTAACAAAACTTATTGCATCAAGACATTTATTAAGATGAAACTTTGGTGATTTCTATATATAATTGTGAGCTCTGGCATTATGAAAGTTATATACAAAATTTACTATAGGTTGCGCGCGATTGTTTTAAAAATGTGTGTATCTTATATAGCGGCAGGGTGCGAAGGAGGGAAGGGGAGGGGGTAGGGGAGGGGGAACCGGGAGGGGGAGGAAAACGAAGGAGGGGGTGAATAGCAGGGGGTGAATTTGAAAAATCCTTACTTCTTACAACTGTATGTGGCCTGCTCACGCGTCGAAAAAACAATAAATGTTATGCATCCAAAAGCACTTCAATAAACAGAATGAAAATTCAAACAATTTCTTTCTTTGAGTGGCATTGCAAAGCATGCCGGGTCCTCACTACTATCTTATATATCGACCGTTCAGTTGATTAGTCACACATCTCCAAATACTAAGTTTTGAGATAATGAGGAAAGTAATATTCCAATGCTCGCCATAAATCAAATATTATTTACATAACAGTCTGGTACATTAGTATGACATTTTACAATTTCCTACCAGTAACCCATAAACCATCAATTTTATTATCATTGAAGAAGAAGATAATAATCTAAATTAAAATATGAAAATGAACAAGACACAGAAAAATAATAAAACATAATGTCGCAACTGGGACTCGAACCTAGACTCGTCTTACCGGGACGGAGCTCCACCGATTCAGCCATTGCGCCCGATTATAAAACCACCATAATTGTTTACAATTTAATATAGATTATAATTGTTATCTTCTTCTACAATGATATATTACATTGATGGGAATAACCTTCAAAAGTTAAAAAGATAGTTTTTGTTATAAAAAAATGATCATCAATTTTTTGTTTATTTCATTGAGTTTTTGTGCATTATAATTGATTTAATGGTATGTATAAGCAACCTGAGTATTGTGTCAGACAGAAGATACACTTTTACATATAACTGCATACTTTATTTGAATTTTGATTTTTCAGAGATGTCTGACTTATCAACTTGATATACCGTCCTCCGTTGAAAAACTGCTATAAAAACAATAAGAATTGAAAAACGAAATGATCAAAATGAAATAACATACCAAATCCACAGAGGCATTGGCGACCCCATCAAGTCCCCCGGAGTGCCGGCAACCAAGTCCTCCGAAGTCCTGGTGCAGGATGCAGATCACTTCAACCTGAAAATCACCAAAACAGTTGTTATTATAATGATAAAGCAACAGATTACTAAACCCTCTGGCTAATTTGTTCGCGTTTCAGAACAACTCATACAGGTTTCATAATCATAAATCCTCGTGTCTCCCTTACTATCATAGTTAGAAATATGATCTAAACGGTATTGGAAATAGAAAACACAATGCTATGTATTAAAAACTAAAAGTTAACCACAAATAATTAAAATGTACACCTTTATACTATACATATAAAACCATAGTTTCCAACCGCAATTGGAAAAAAAAAAAAATTTGTCAATTTAAAAAAAATTATTATTACATGGAAAGACAAAAAAGTGAGGTGATGATAACATTTATAATACATTTGTGTAATAAAATATATATGTGTTTTTTATTTTATTTTTCTTTACCAGTAATTTTAGTAAGAAAAAACGTAAGGAGAGCCATTTTTTAAGTTTTTTAAAGATTGCATTTGCATTGATATTTCTAATAATAAAATTTGTAGAGCTTTCAAAAACAGTTGTTAGTTTTCACATTTACAAATTTATTTTGATTTTAAAGCAATAATAATAAAAATAATAATTGGACAATTTGTAGAGTGCCGTTTTTGTGAAAAAAAAACCTCAAGGGAGCTGGCGCAAAGCGCAAATATTCTGACCTACTGGACAGATAATGTTCGAGGCCTGACAGGTTAAAACGAATGAAAACGGGATGCTAGGAGCCAAAGGAATACATGAGTCAAAAATTTCTATATTATTTCCTAATATACAATTTGATCAAAGAAACATCACCATCTCAATAACAATTCTTTTTTCAAACTTTCTTTATCGAGTTGAAACAGGTATTTGCAACACTCAGTCAATTTAATAAAATGAGTAATACATCTTCACCAATTTTTTATTCATAGGTTGATAAACTGCAACAAAAAAAACTTTATTTAAATTAAATTTCTTACCAATCTCAGAAGAGTCCACATATGTTTCTCGGAAGTGCAAGTTGGCCATTTCCCTTTGAGTGCAGGAGAACTAGAAGAGAAGGCATTAGACAACCATTCAACCTGAAAACAGACTAAAAGAGATGTTATTATAATGAAATGATAATGGGAACAAACACAAAAAATATATAAAATTCAAGGAATACAAATAAAATACATAAAATTCAAAGTATAGTAAATAAAATACATAAAAATCAAAGTACAGTAAATAAAATACATAAAATTCAAAGCATGGCAGAAAACACTAAATGCAAAGAATTCCAACTAGAATTCAACTCCACTAGATGGCTTAAACAAGACGGCTTAGAGCTAAACGTGCTTAAAGTTAAACCGACTTACGATCCAAAACAGACTTACGAGTTAAGACAAACTTAAGATTAAAACGCACCAAAGATTAAAACTCTTAAGATTAAAACGCACCTAAGATTAGACGCACTTAAGATTAAAATGCACCTAAGATTAAAGCTCTAAGATTAAAATGCACCTAAGATTAAAACTCTAAGATTAAAGGCACCTAAGATTAAAACGCACCTATGATTAAAACTCTAAGATTAAAAGGAACCTAATATTAAAACTCACTTAAGTTTAAAACGCACCTAAGATTAAAACTCACTTAAGATTAAAACGCACCTAAGATTAAAACTCACTTAAGATTAAAACGCACCTAAGATTAAACGCACTTAAGTTTAAACCCACCTAAGATTAATCGCACCTAAGATTAAAACGCACCTATGATTAAAACTCTAAGATTAAAAGGAACCTAATATTAAAACTCACTTAAGATTAAAAAGCACTTAAGATTAAAACATACCTAAGATTAAACACACTTAAGATTAAAACGCACCTAAGATTAAAACTCACTTAAGATTAAAACGCACCTAAGATTAAACGCACTTAAGTTTAAACCCACCTAAGATTAATCGCACCTAAGATTAAAACGCACCTATGATTAAAACTCTAAGATTAAAAGGAACCTAATATTAAAACTCACTTAAGATTAAAACGCACCTAAGATTAAAACATACCTAAGATTAAACGCACTTAAGATTAAAAGGCACCTAAGATTAAAAGGCACCTAAGATTAAAAGGCACCTAAGATTAAAACGCACCTAAGATTAAAAGGCACCTAAGATTAAAACGCACCTAAGATTAAAACGCACTTAAGATTAAAACGCACCTAAGATTAAAAGGCACTTAAGATTAGAATGCACTTAAGATTAAAACGCACCTAAGATTAAAACGCACCTAAGATTAAAACTCACCTAAGATTAAAACGCACCAAGATTAAAACGCACCTAAGATTAAACGCACTTAAGATTAAAACGCACCTAAGATTAAAACGCATTTAAGATTAAAAGGCACCTAAGATTAAAACGCACCTTAGATTAAAACGCACTTAAGATTAAAACGCACCTAAGATTAAAAGGCACTTAAGATTAGAATGCACTTAAGATTAAAACGCACCTAAGATTAAAACGCACCTAAGATTAAAACTCACCTAAGATTAAAACGCACCAAGATTAAAACGCACCTAAGATTAAACGCACTTAAGATTAAAAGGCACCTAAGATTAAAAGGCACCTAAGATTAAAAGGCACCTAAGATTAAAACGCACCTAAGATTAAAAGGCACCTAAGATTAAAACGCACCTAAGATTAAAACGCACTTAAGATTAAAACGCACCTAAGATTAAAAGGCACTTAAGATTAGAATGCACTTAAGATTAAAACGCACCTAAGATTAAAACTCACCTAAGATTAAAACGCACCAAGATTAAAACGCACCTAAGATTAAACGCACTTAAGATTAAAACGCACCTAAGATTAAAACGCATTTAAGATTAAACCGCACCTAAGATTAAATGCACTTAAGATTAAAATTAAAACGCACCTATGATTAAAACTCTAAGATTAAAAGCCACCTATGATTAAACACACTTAAGATTAAAACGCACCTAAGATTAAAACGCACTTAAGATTAAACCGCCCTAAGGTTAAAACATTCCTAAGATTAAACGCACTTAAGATTAAATCGCCTAAGATTAAAACGCACCTAAGATAAAACGCACCTAAGATAAAACGCACCTAAGATAAAACGCACCTAAGATAAAACGCACATAGATTAAAATACACCTAAGATCAAAAGCACTTAAGATTAAAACGCAACTATGATTAAAACACACCTAAGATTAAACATACTTAAGATTAATACACGCTTAAGATTAAAACGCACTTAAGATTAAAACGGACTTAAATCTAAAAGTGCTTAAAGATAAACAGGTTAAAGCTAAAACGGGCTTAAAGCTAAAACAGCAAACATTTTAAAACTGCATATTAGTTTATGAATACATTCAGTCAGGGGGGCCCCCCCTCGTTAATGGTGATCAACAAAATACAATAGAAAATATACATAATAAATATAATTTCACTTCCCAACAAGCCAGACGGTAGGTGGTACGCCAGCGAAGCATCTGTAGTTATTCAGCAGGTTTTGGTCCAGCGATACATCTGCTGAACCAAATTACAGCTTGATGATGTCACATTCTTCGTTGATAGAAAACCCGACACCTAGAAAAATAAATAATGCAATTAGTTCAAAAAACCTGCAATGATAGATACATAATTTGAATACATGAATATGTTTTTTTTTCTATCTACTATGCCCCCCCCCACCCCTCCCCCATCATATCCCACCCTCTTCACAACTCCCCTTAACACCCCACATGATAAAAAATAAAAACCATTACTACCTTGAAAAAAATTCATAAAAATAAAATTTTGGTAAGTCTGCAGGTATTGGAACGCACGTACATACATATATGAAAAATAGATACACTTTTAAAAATAAAAAAAATAATAAGAACTAGGTACCCAACATGTCCTTTTCCTGCATGGGTAGGCAGATAGGATAGATCGCCCCACAACTCTTATCTTAGCGCACACTTATTGTTTCATACATATTCATACATCGCACAGCGAATTGATTAGAAAAAGCTAGCTACACAAAATTCATAGAAAGATTGTTGCTTTAAAAAGATGCATGTAGATGATAATTCCAAAAAATCACAATGGCTCTTTGATGCTTAGGGTTAGTTGTTTCACAGAATTTGAAGAATTCATCAAGTTTCTGTGTTAGTTCTTAAGTTCTGTTAAACTTTTATTTGTGTTCTGTTATTATGTAATTATGGGCCAGTTGCTTCACAGAATTGGAATACTCACAGAATTTCAAAATTAAGTTTAAATTTGACAAATTGTTCAAAATCTGTGAAACAACTAGTCCTTAGATTAGGCTTGCCTAAAAATGCATGCCAATTTCAGAGAAATATAGTAACATTTAACTACATACTAATTTAAAACAAATATGTACCTAGGCTAAGCATAATTATAAGCAAATTTTTGATCAATAATTATGACAACTTACTAGAATGGTAGATACTTTCATATCGCCCCGGTGAAAGACAACCATTCAAATACGAAACATTGCTTGTAAAGGCTTTAACCCTTTTGCACCATGATTATTTTAGTGGATGACCCGAAGTTGATCCCCTGACAGTTTATTCCCCGAAAGTTTATTCCCTGTCAGACTTTTTTGATTGTCTGAATTTTTCACACAATCAGTTCCAATCTTGTAAATGACACTTAAATTCAAAGCAAATCCATTGTAGAAATGAAATTGAGCTACAGACAGATGATAGTAAGTAGACTTATTTGATTGTCTGAATTTAACACACCATCAGTTCCAATATTAAAAATTAGACCAATTCAAAGCAAATCGGAGTTGTACAAATGAAATCGAGTTACAGACAGACAGTAAGTAGACTTAATTATTGATTGTCTGAATTTTACACACCATCAGTTCCAATATTGAAATTGAGACAAATTCAAAGCCAATCCGAGTTGTACAAATGAAATCGAGTTACAGACAGACAGTAAGTAGACTTAATTATTGGTCGTCTGAATTTAGCACACCATCAGTTCCAATATTGAAAAGGAGACAAATTCGAAGCAAACCCGAGTTGTAGAAATAAAATCGAGTTACAGACAGATAGACAGTAAGTAGATTATTGATCGTCTGAATTTTTCACACAATCAGTTCCAATCTTGAAAATGACACTTAAATTCAAAGTAAATCCGAGTTGTAGAAATGAAATCGAGTAACAGGCAGACAGTAAGTAGACTTAATTGATCGTCTGAATTTAGCACCCCATCAGTTCCAATATTGAAAATGATATTTTTAAATTCAAAGCAAATCCGTTGTAGAAATGAAATTGAGCTACAGACAGATACATAGTAAGTAGACTTAATTGATCAACTGAATTTTACACACCATCAGTTCCAATATTGAAAATAAGACATTCAAAGCAAATCCGAGTTGTAGAAATGAAATCGAGTTACAGACAGACAGTAAGTAGAGTTAATTATTGATCGTCTGAATTTTTCACACCATCAGTTCCAATATTTAAAATGACACTTAAATTCAAAGTAAATCCGAGGTGTAGAAATGAAATCGAGTTACAGACAGAAAGTTAGTATACTTAATTATTGATCGTCTGAATTTTTCACATCATCAGTTGTATAATGTTTAAATTAATATCTTTAGAAAATGATCGTAAAACATTTAAATACTTGTAACTGAGCTTTGCAAAATTAAAAAAACAAAAAGCTTGTTCTTGAATTAATTAACAGGAATTTAAGTGTTATTGCTAGCGGCCTAATCCAGTATTCTATATGATGTGGTGCATCACCTTAATACACTAAAGTACTTTAATCATAGTGCGATTTGAATATATGTATATTTCAGATTTTTTCCTCACTTTCTATAAATAAGCTAATAAAAATTGTCAGTTTTCATTTACGTATTAAAAAAAAAAACACCAAAAATTTTCTAATAACTCTACCAATTGCTATCAAGCATCAAATCACTACCAGTTTTTAATTCGGGTCTGACAGGTGACTACACCTGAGTAGCGAAGTACCTACTTTTAAAACTCCTGTTTCTCCATCTCCTTCCTCTCCCCCCCACCTTCAACATCACGACATACCACATACCTAGCCAATTAGGGTACGAAAACAATTATTGAGAATTACAAAGTTCCACTGGCTCTGAACGGTTGGGACTCTTGTGCAGTATTCACATTTATAAAAAACAGTGCTCTGGATATTTTTTCTCTTTCACCAATACACAGTGATATTTTAATAGCATCAATATTTGCAAACTACCACAAACAAAATATGGCGCATTTAAAAAAAAGCATGTCCTTCCCTTATTAAAAAATTACCTAAAAACTGATAAAACAGAAGGAGAAAATTATGTGTTCATATGCATATCGTCGCTTGAGTGCTTAATTATCTTAACTACCATTAGCAAATTTTACAGGAGGAGGTTTTCTTTAATTATTTCAATTAAATATTAGATAATGTTTAAGACCCATTGACCAGCTGCTGAGAATTAAAGTTCCAAATGCTTGCAACTGTACAGGGAGCTTCCGATGAGAAAGATCGATTATTCCCCGTATCAAATTTCTTAAACTAAAAATTTAATTTCTTCACACTTCGCAGAATTACTTTGTGGCGTCACTTTTAATTAAATGAAACAAATAACTTTTTTAATCGATATATAGTATACGCAGAGTGTAACTTATGGAAACTATAACAAAAATTATGCTTTATAAATATAAAAGAACTAAAAGACATTTTTTGCGTATTACCCAAAATAAAAATAATTGGAGATTTCCTTCTGTCTTGTCTGATTTGTTTCAAGACGCCTCATATAATGTAAATAAAATTAATTTACCCAATTACGTTATCCACTGGAGCGACAGAGCAACTAAAATATTTTTTCTCAGATATAAAGGAAATTTTTCCAACCACATTAAAAAAAATCATATCTCCGAATTTGAATATGGAGATATACAAACTGATTATAGTTCTATGTAGCCAATGAATTCCCCTATCTTTTGTCTATTATCACATATTTGTAGGATTTATAAAAAAAATATAATTAAATCTTTAACCCTAAAACATTTTAAAGAATCTAGAGAATATTTATATTGTTATATTTTCAATGTACAATATATTATATAATCGTTTTAATACAAAAAAATATTTGAAAATTTGCCACATTTTGGCAACAAAGCAATCCGAGGTTTTGGAAATAGTGCCATAATGTGGCAAAAAGCGCTTGAGTGGTTTATGCTAACATGCTTTTGAACAAATACTATAAAAAAACACTCTTAACGCAATCACAGCACCAGATGTATAAACCAATCGACACTACAATCTATATTTTTTACGTGAATATCGCACAAGAGTCCAAACTGCTCCCGTCTGGAGCCAGTGAGACTATAATATCCCATATTAAGGGTTTGCTGTGAGGCTGAAGGTAGATGGGAGGGGATTTATTTGCACACGCCTTGTTTTGAACCCGTGACATTCGGATTGGTAATCGAAAGCCTTACCCCTCGACCACAGAGGCAGTAAACTAAACTGCTTACTATGACAGAACAAAGACAATTCATCTACCTAGCTCCTAAAATCTTCAACCATCTCTATGATAACCTAAAAACCCAATCCAAACTCCATATTTTGAAAACACAAATGACACTACGGATTCTCACATCTGCAATGCATTTCAAATCACAATACTCATACACTTTACAATCTAACCACCTAATCTCCCTGCATACATTTCCCACATTACATAAACAATTTAATGACAATTTAATTTTTTGACTTTGGAAATTCCTTTACTTTTATACTCTTTTTTATTTTCTCTCTTCTTCTTCTTTTATATCTTTTCTTTACTCAATTCTGTTTCACGTATAATGTATGATATACATATATAAAAAAATTAAATATTATAATTTTCATTATCCTACACATTTTAAAAATATATGTTGAATTGTTTTTCGCTGCTCCACCTTTTTTACACGAGCATTGCTCAAAAAAAAGGTGAAACACGATATTTAAAAAAATGTATTAAAAAAAATATATATACAATGTATAATAACTGTATTTGTAAAAAAAAAAAAAAATAAATAAAAAAAAAAATATAATATATTAATGACAGAGTTACATTACATTCAGATAACTGGACTATCTGTGGTGGTCCTACCTTGAATCCTACGGGCATCATCTGGTAGGGCTGACAGGAGCACGTGGCACGGTTGGGGCCTGGTGACCATCACAGCCCCCCTGGCTGCCAATCATGGCACCCCCATGATAGGGCGAGGAGGCAATATCCTCTTATCTGGAAAAATAATTATTCTTATTAGTCAATCATAAGGTTTATAGACACATGGTCCAAAATGTCCAACTCCAGAAACACAAAATTAATTATTTTTTAAAAATACACCAAACTTTAACACGGTACTTTCATTAAATATAACAACTCGTCACTCATGGCCTAACTCGAGTATCTGATTCACACGATCGTGCCATGACTTCCTCGGGCGTCCTCGACTTCTACAACTCACATGTGCATCGTATATTCTCCTTACACTCCTTTCTCGTTCATTCGCTCGACATGCCCAACCCATCTGAGTGTCATTTCTTAATCTTTTCATCACGCTTACAGCCTTCATTCTTAAAAACAATTCAGCTCTATGTGGCCTACTCACAGGTGTGTACGCACCAGACGGAAAAACAAAAAATATTGTGTATCCAAAAAGACTTCAATAAACAGAAAAAACACAAAAATTCTCCTTGAGTGGATAGCATGCCGGGTACTTGTTCTAGTTTTAGATAAAAAAAACTTAAGATAAAATTTTATAACTCTGTTTCATTCAATGCATAAACTTTTAATGCATAAATTATAGAAATAACACTTTGTTTCAAATTAATTAACACAAGAAACAACTATGTATGTCGGGAGAGTCGGAAAAACCATGCATTTAAATAATGATTACTTGGAAAAACTTTTATAAGCAGTGTTTGCCGCCATATTTAACTTTTTATGGAACTTTCTCCGGAAGACAATGTGATGATAAAATCAATCTTCTAAAATAAATGATAAATAAAAAGATGAAATTTGGACAAAATCACATCTGAAAGCCATAATACGCTTATAGTGATTTATTTTTGGGGTATTACGCCGTGTTGCACTAGCTTTTTTAGACAATTTTAATAAGATTAATTAGATATGTACAAGGAAACCCGGGAGGGCGGAGGGGAACTCGGGAGGGGGAAGGAAACTCGGGAGGGGGATTCGCGGGAGGAGGATTCGCGGGACGGGGGAAGGGCAGAACAGGCAACCTATAAATAAAGCTAACCCTGCCGAGCTAGATCTTTACAAGGCATAAAAATACTTGCACTAATTCAATAAAAAATATAAAATAAATAAATATGTGATAAGCGATACCATTTATTAACAAAAGGGAGACTTATATTTTTTTCTAACTAAAATTAGTGAAAACGAAAAAAACCACCTATACACAATATGTAGGTATTAGGCAATTGTATTCAAAACGTAATTGTGACCTCACTTTTTGTCTTTTTATACATACATAGAGGAAAGACGCCATTTACCGGGTACTTTTTTTTGATCAGCCATAAAAGGAAGAAAATGATTGAATTTTCTAAAAATGAGTTTGTAGGTGTATAACTGTATTCATCTTTTATCAAGTACGTGCAATGAAAATAATTTAGCGGCCGTTCTTAAAAACATAGATGGAAAAATATGTGAAAGGAGATATATTGTCTTTGAAAAAAAGAGGTCCTTATATCGGGTACCATGCCTGCCTTTTATCGGGTACCCGGTGATAGGATGCCTACCATTTATCGGGTACCCGGTAATACGGCTAAAAAAATATTACAGGTACTTTGAAAAAATATTAATACACAGTAAATTATGTTATAAAAAAGCTCTTTCTTTTTGTACTGTGGGTTAAGTTCAACCGTTAAGGCAAATATCACATATATATGAAATCGAAATTCTCGTTACCGGAGCTTTCTAAGCGAGCACATTTTTTACATGCAATGCATTTAATCTATTTTTTTCGTCTGAAATCAGATGAATATGCTTTGTTACAGTAAACGCACGCTGCATCTTCTTCATCGGTAATTGAATCATCGTCGGTATCCATGAAAATAACGGTCATCATTGCTCTAGCCACTGCTAGAATCTGATGTGTCCTCTTTATCTTTGCTTCCGTTTCATCTTCGTTGTATTTTCATTTTTTTCATAATGCATTTACCTTCAACCAAATTTACTTTACTGATGCTTTCTTATATAAGCTTAGTTATACACTCATTTAAATTGTTTTTGTGCGGGGATCCACTTTTGCTAAAACCATTGATGGCTACTTCAACAGTTGCACTACATTGGTATGCTTGCCCCATAAGACTTGCGACTTGTAATGAAGTCACCATCCTTCCAACATTATTCCCGAACTCCCGACCTGCTTTCAAATATCCCATCGTCTTGTTTTGAACAGCTTCTATAGCTCTTTTCATATCTGAAGGATCCCATTTTTTACGTGTTGAAGTTGCCATCTAAAACAAATGTTAGCTGAATAGATGAAGCCTTTTATCGGGTACCCGAAGTTGGCCATTACCGGGTACCCGGTATTGCGGATGACATGAATCTGAAACAACGTAATGATGAAGAAACGTAACCGAGCGATGAAATGTCCAAAGAGTGCATGTCGTGTGAACTTTGCCACATGGGTTAACAGTAAATATAATAATAATCCTACAAACACTTACCCTTGTTATCAAAAAATGCCTTGTTAAAACTGCCTTGATAAAGTATTTATCTGATTTTTTGCAAAAATGCCTGTCACTTCATGAACGTTCGAGAGACAGTTGTCAATCTTCGCCTTATAATAATGGATGGTAAAATCTTTGTTTTACCGTCCGATTAGTTTGCGTAGTTGGCCCCAGTTTCGACATAAGGGGGTACCCGAAATTGGGCAACTACCCGGCAAATGGCGTCTTTACTCTACACACACACCCACATGTAGGCAATTGTATTAAAAACGTTAATTGTGACCTCACTTTTGTCTTTTTATATACACACGAATTAAAAACGTAATCGTGACCTCACTTTTTTGTCTTTTTATACATACACACACACCCACATGTATAGGCAATTGAATAAAAAACGTATCTGTGACCTAACTTTTCTGTCTTTTTACACACACGCACATCCACATGTATTAGGCAATTGAATTAATCACGTTTTTGTCTTTTTATACATATACACACACACACACACACACCCCCATGTATTAGGCAATTGAATTAAAAACGTAATTGGGACCTCACTTTTTGTCTTTTTACACACACACGAGTTAAAAACGTAATCGTGACATCACTTTTTTGTCTTTTTATACATACACACACACCCACATGTATTAGGCAATTGAATAAAAAACGTAATTGTGACCTAACTTTTTTGTCTTTTTATACACACACATACACCCACATGTATTAGGCGAATTGTGACCGCCCTTTTTTGTCATTTTATACACACACATGACATTAGGCGCAATTGAATTAAAAACGTAATTGTCACCTCACTTTTTTGTCATTTTATACACACACATACACCTACATGACTTAGGCGCAATTGAATTAAAAACGTAATTGTCACCTCACTTTTTTGGCATTTTATATACAAACATATTGTGTTTGGCAATTCTATTGAAAAAGTAACTGTGACCTGACTTTTTGTCATCTCATATAAAACTAAAATAAAAACTTCACAAGTTTGCTAATTTTTTCTCTTAATTTCATTTTTGGAACACATTTTAATTATTCTGTGGCTAAAAAGCCCTATTCACCATCCGATTTGCAAAACTACTTTGCATGCAAATTAATCTACATTGCTAGGTTTCTGAAAATTGAATCGTGAATAAGCAAAACTGCCCGCCGAATTATTCTTATTCCATTTGTCGGGCCGTCGCAATAATAATAATTCGGTTGGCGGTTCGACATGCCGTCCTGCAAGCAGTTCTGCAAATTGGATGGTGAGTAGGTCATACAACTTCTAGATTAATAAAATAACGTGTTTTCTCTTTCCAACTTGTACATACAAAAGGGCAAAACTCTTCTATTAATAGGTTATCAGTTCTTAGTTTGGGTAAACTAAATAATTCATGCGCATTTAGATTGAAACGAAACACCACAAATGTTAAATTCATACAAATATCTATTCACACGTATATCAAATATCTAATCCGGACAAGTGCTAATTTTATTTATTTTCGATTTAATCCATAAAATATTGATTTTAATATTTCATGATTTTAGAGGCATCTTGGACATTATTTGCGAGTAAATGTAAATATTTAAAAAAATAATTTTTCTACATTTTTTTATAGAAATTCGATGTAATATAAAAGTAAAAAATATATATTTTTAAGAAAGAATTTTGATGGGTGTAAATTTAAATTGAAAATTACCTAATTATATCGGAAAGAAAACTTGTCCTAAGATTTCCACCCAAAGAAACGCATTTTTAACGATTTTTTATTTTACACCGAGGATATGGCAGGATTTTTTAAAATAATTATAAATAACTCACAATAAAATTTCAAAGTTGCTTTTGAAATGATTTCTTTAATTACTTATACACCTATACGTCATCATTTAAAAGCAAAACTAATTGAAGTAGCACCTGTCCTGACTAGACTTATGATATACCTTTAGATTACAAAAATAATTTTTCACTTTGGTTGGGTATTTTGCCCTCAAATCCACGTTTAGTATAAAACCGGCCGGAATTTAAAAACCACGTTTCAGGGATATAGAAATCCATGTTTTACAGGGATGGTCCGATGCTCTGTAGGGAACCCGTTTGCACAGCGCGGGTATAAACTGTGCGACCAGTTTAAGTTTAGACTTATGGAATTCAATACATAATTCGTTTGTGTGCAAGCATTATGAAACCATACAGGATAAAAATAAGTAACACGTTTGTCGTTAATCGAGAATATACATAAGAAAATAATGGTACCTAACTAAAAAAATCTGTAATGCTTTATTAAAAGCAACAATTTTATTATTTGCCTTCGAACATAAATATATTTTTTTGAAATATCAAATTTTTCAAATAAAATGTAATAAAAATTATGAGAGAATAATTGTGAGTTCTTTTTTAAAGCAAACTTGCATATTTGTATCATGGCACCCCAGGCCTCTCCTATATAATATTTGTTGTTAATTTATCAAAAAAAAAAACAAATTTAAAACTAAACTGAAAGTGGGGCAGCGTGAACCTACCAGCAACAGATACAGCCGCAGATCACCAGATAGACAACGACAAGATGAGGTGAAATAATTACGTAATTAATTAATGTAATTGTGAAATTATTGCGCGATCATTTAATATCGTGTTTTAATTTACATATTCATTCAATGTTCCACGAGGCGCCGCTTTCAGGCACAGATTATGGAAATTACACTTTATTGTAGTTCATGCGTATTTATATTGAAACAAAACTTCGCAAATGTCAAATTCATACAACAAAAATAAAATTATGGCTGTCAAGGGATCGTAAATTTTTTTTTAAACAACCATTCTTACAGTATTTGAGTTGAAACGTAGCGCATTTTTCCAAAATATGTGTGCCTGTTAAAAGTATGGCAGCTTATTTACCGCAGACGACAAAAAACCCAGAATCGTCTTAGCGAAGAAGGCTTGTACACAAATATGCGATTGCGACCCCGCTGTACTGGACGGACCTACGAATTTGCCCTAACAAATACTATAAACTCTAAAATAACGTGGCAATCTGAACGAATCTGAAAGAAGGCGTGTACACAAATATACGACGCGCGGCCTGGCGTAACAGACGGATGTACGGTAGAATTCGCCCTAGCAGGCCTGGGAATTTGATCTTTCCGCGGGGTTCATTCAATCAATTCCAATGAATGTATTAGTAAAATCTCAGATGTTTCTAAACGAATCCCTCCGAAAGTTATTAATTCATCGTCTACAAAAATAAAATCTAGTGCTCCCCGCTAAATTTATAATTGAAAAACGGGTTATAAAATATTCTAACCTTTTTATGTAAAATATTTTATTGGTAAGGTACGGTTTTTATTAACCTTAAAAATAAATAATATTATATTATAATTATATCCGTGGGTAGCGGTTTGAAAAACAAAAGCCATTATGGTTACGAATTAATCGGAATTAATTAAAATGTCAGCCTTGAGCAAACTCCCATTGTTGGGGTATTGTGCCGCCACTTAGTTTCCTATTACAAAATCAAATTTTTGTAGAAAATCACCGATGAATCACAGAAATCACCTAAAACCACCAAATTATTCCTAACAGTACTATTAATTAATAATGGTTATAAAATCAGCATAATTTTAGCCATGTACATGAATTATTCAACGACGTAGTTTAAAAAAACGTTTGAAGTATTTGTAGTTATTAGCCGATTGCACGAATTAATCATGAAGTTTATAAAAAAAACATAAACTCACCCGCGCTCCAGGGGCAAACTTGTCTTCACCCATCTTCACCCGGCGGGAGGCGAGCAGCGACTGTGAGCGTGTCAAGGCCAAGTCAACGGTGGCTCGCGGAAACGTAGCCCCCCCCCACCTGACCACTCCAACTAGCGATGAGTAGTGAGTAGGTTTCGCAGTGCTCATTGCTACCAATTGCTTGGTTGTTTATTTATGGCTTCATTGGCTAAGTTCAGGGGGGGCCGACTCCGGCCAAAATGTTGGTCATAATTCGTAATTGGTTTGTGTCGTAGGTACATATTTGTATTCTTGTTTGAGAGGTTTTATTGTAACTGTAACATATCTCAAAATTACATAGTTTTAAAATACTCCTTAATTGAGGTCTGCTTTTGTGCAACTTGCTATTGTCTTGTGTTTCCGTTTAATTGACATTTTTAATTACACACTAGTATCACTTCAAAACAACAGGCAAATACGTACGCACGTGCACACGAGATAAGTGTTGAGGTCAGTGATGGTATGTCTGGGGAAATTTCCCTAGATGTAGGGGAGAAATTTTTTTTTTAGGGAAAAGGGAAATCAGCACAAAATCTGGGGAAATTTTGAACTCTGGCAATTTTTTTTACATATGACAATATTACTGCTATTGCTTGTCGCTAATTATTTTTTTGGAATTCCCACGAATCTTATGTATTGTTACGTACACGCATCCTAAATACTTCTTAAAAAATTCAAATCGCTCCAGTCTAAGACTTGGCGCCTGTGAGTATGCTGTACCCCACTGTAAAACTAGGTTGGCCCAAAGGCATATTAGTTTTATTGCTCCAAAAATGCATAATTCATTACGTGCAACATTTAAAGCCCCCACATGTCAAAATCTTAAATCTTATAAAAAATATATCAAAACTTGGCTAAAAAACACTGAAACAGATATCTTTTTCTTATAAGATTAAACAAAACCATTAATTATGTTTATCATCAGACAACTTTTAAAGTAGAAATATTATATTGCTTGCTATGTTTTTGTTTTTTTTTTTTTTATTTTAATTACGCCTTTAACATTAATTCTTCATAAAATTTTACAAATGCAATAATAACAACAAATGCTGCTATTTTGCTCTATGTTTTAAGGCACTTTTACTCTTTTACTTTTATTTACTCTTTTTATACCTAAAAATAAACTAAATTCTTAAATCTCCTATTAACCATAAAATTCTCCCAGGTCCAATTCAGGTCTCCCGGCCAAGGGGAATCATTAAATATAGGGGAACAATTAAAAATATTGTCCCTGAATATAGAGGGAACATCTCTCTCAAAGGTTGACTTTTTATTAAAAATACTCACCGACAAAAACATCGATATTCTGCTTCTTCAAGAGACGCATGTCGCAGAAAACGACTCACCACGCTTGGATATCCCCGGCTATCTCCTAGCTGCAGTGAGGGGACACCCAAAACACGGTCTTGCGACTTACATTAGGCCGGAACTGCAGAATATTACCCGAAAAATCACTGATGGATTTCACGCGATCGGAATTCAGGTTGGAAAACTTGCTGTATTCAATATCTACAAACCTCCCAATGAAGTATGGCAATCACCAGCACTCCCTGCACACAATCATCCGGCGGTTTACGTGGGAGATTTCAACAGCCACCATTTTCTTTGGGGCTACCCGACGGCC
The DNA here is from genome assembly GCA_951813805.1 of Limnephilus auricula. Taxonomy (NCBI): domain Eukaryota; kingdom Metazoa; phylum Arthropoda; class Insecta; order Trichoptera; family Limnephilidae; genus Limnephilus; species Limnephilus auricula. The sequence continues at coordinate 22,660,553 of OX638390.1, read as the reverse complement.
GATAAAGCTGGAGAGCAAATCACTGATTGGGCATCAGCACAAGATTGCCAACTTATTTACGATGCTAAGCAAAAGGGGACATTCTTCTCTGCTCGATGGCGTCGTGAATACACGCCTGATTTGTGTTTTGTCTCTAAAGCGCCAGATGGAAAACCTATGAGGGCTTCGAGAACTGTACTGAATAATTTCCCACATAGCCAACATAGGCCAGTCATGCTAAACATTGGTATACAGATTCCGTACGTCTCCACTAATCCGATGCCGCGGTGGAATTTAAGACGAGCAAAATGGCGAGAGTTCTCGGAATATGTTGACAGGGTTGTGGATAACATACCACCGAAGCCGAATTCTTACGACCGATTTTCAAACCTTTTGTTTGTAGCTGCGAAGAAATTTATTCCTAGAGGCTACAGAAAAGTGTACATACCAACATGGAGCTCGGAAAGTGAACGCCTTCTAGCTGAATACGAGAGGACCAACGACCCAGACATTGCTTCTGACCTTCTCCAGTCTCTGGATGACGGGCGCATGAAAAGGTGGAACGAACTGATGGAAGAAATGAGTTTCGAACACTCGAGCAGAAAAGCGTGGCAAACACTCAGGCGACTCGGAGCTGCAAACCAGCCAATTAAAACAACCCCTAAAGTGTCGCCAAATGCTGTTGCTCAACAACTACTCCGCAATTCGAAAACGACATCAAGATCCAATATAAGCCACCAGATCAAAAAATCTCTGAAGGCGGCGCGGCTAAAATGGCCGGTAAACCCTGACACTGTGGTCGCCGTAACAGCTGATGATATACACATCGCCCTCAATTCAACTAAAGCGGGGAAAGCAGCTGGATGCGATGGAGTCCTTCCCGACTTTCTGAAACATGCTGGACCACGGACAAAACTATGGATCGCAAAACTATATACTGAAATTTTTAAAACTGGAGAAATTCCAAATACCTGGAAAAAAACTAAAGTTATTGCGATCCTCAAACCCAATAAACCACCAGAGGATCCAAACAGCTACCGACCCATCTCGCTTTTAAGTACCATGTACAAACTCCTAGAGCGAGTGGTGCTCCGCAGGCTTACTCCAATTCTGGAGAAAGTGGTTCCACAAGAACAAGCTGGCTTCAGACCAGACCGTAACTGCTGCGACCAGGTGCTAGCTCTGACAACGCACATCGAATCTGGTTTCCAGAAACGGCTTAAGACTGCAGCAGCGTTCATTGATCTCTCTGCGGCCTACGACACGGTGTGGCACAAAGGCCTCCTTGTCAAGCTCTACGACACCATAGAGGATGGCAATATAGTACGACTTATTGAGCAACTGCTAACTGGCCGTACTTTCAGGGTTTTTCTAGGGGGACTAAAAAGCAAAAAAATACCCCTAAACAATGGCCTTGCCCAAGGCTCAGTGCTGGCCCCATCTCTTTTTAACATCTACACGAGAGATCTTCCTCACACTGAAGGCAGAAAATTTGCCTACGCAGATGACATCACCGTCGCAGCCCAAGCCAAAACCCTTAAAGCAGCAGAAGAGATCCTTAATTCTGACCTTAAGGCTATGGAAGAATATTTCCTCAATTGGCGACTAAAGCCAAATGGGTCGAAAACAGTTGTGACAGCTTTCCATCTTAGCAACTCGCAGGCAAACGCCAAACTCTGTGTTCAGTTTGATGGAAAAAATATTTACCATGACCCCTTTCCCCGCTACCTTGGAGTTACTTTGGACAGGAGCCTGAACTACCGGCAACACATGGAAACAGTTGGCAAAAAAACCAGGACAAGACTAAACATAGTCAGTAAGCTAGCTGGAACTAGTTGGGGATGCGACGCTAATACGCTCAGAACGGCATCCATTGCCCTGGTTTTCTCAACAGCTGAATACTGTGCTCCAGTATGGGCCAGAAGCGCCCACACTTCCATGGTCGACGTTCAGCTTAATGCCACAATGCGAACCATCAGCGGGACCTTAAAATCTACTCCTCTCCCTTGGCTCCCCGTACTTGCAAATATAACCCCGCCAAGCATCAGGCGAGAGATTGCAACACTGAGGGAATACAAGAAGGCGCTGCGAAAAAGCGCAATCCCTTTGCACGACGATGTCGTCTCCCACCCGGCATGCCGCTTGAAGTCCCGAAAACCCTTCTGGACGGAAGGAGAAAGACTCCTCCAATCACCCCTCAACCCTGAAGACAGGTGGAAACTTGAGTGGCAATCGGCCAATGTGGAAAATGCCCATCTCGTACAAGACCCCACTGAGAGACAGCCTGGGTTCTCATTGCCTCGCAAACTCTGGTCCGCCATCAATAGAATAAGGTGCTCCCATAGCCGTTGTGCCCATATGATGCATAGATGGGGCCTTAAAGAGTCGGCGATGTGCGAATGCGGTGCGGTGCAGACCACCATACATGTGGTCAACGAATGCCCGCTCCATTCATTCCCCGGCGGGATTGATGAGGTCCACAGGGCGACGCCTGAGGCCCTGGACTGGCTCGCAGACCTAGATGTCCCCCTCTGACCCCCCCACCATACGAAAGAAGAAAGACCATAAAATTATAATAAATTCAATATTATACCCACGCTCAGGCATTTGCCTTTGTGGGATTTTTTTGTTCATACAATATTATATTTAAGTATGTTATATACCTTTTATTATTTATGTACCTGATTGTATCAAAAATTTTTCAATAAAAAAAAAAAAATAAATAAATAAATAAAAAATAAATCAAGCAATGTTGTTTTTAACACTGACAACTCAAAATGATATTTTGTATGATGGTAATGATATTGACGGCCGTCCGTGGTCGAATGGTAAAGACTCTTCGGGTTTGAACCCGGCGTGCGCAAATAAATTTTATTTGATTCATTTGTGTTATTTCACAATTAATTAATAAAAATAATATATACTATATTTGCGGCACGTTCCAGAGTAAAAGATACTCTCAGTATCGCCCTGGTGTAAGACCACCATTTAGAATTAAAACTTTGCTTAATAATGGCTTTGGCCGTGTTTAGTGACTAGATCTGAATAGCCAGGTACTTCCCCACCTTCCTCTCCCCCATCTCCTTCCCTTCCCCACTTACCTTCAGCCTTACAACATTGGGGATACCATAGTCTCACTGGCTCCAGACGGACAAAAAAGACTTACCAAAAAAAATTAGGTTTCAAGTTACGTTTTTTTAGAAATTTTCTTCAGTTTCGGTGATTGCGGTTGATTTTCATTTTGCAAAGTGATTTTAATTAGGAATGCCGTTTCTAATTAGCAAAAAGTGTTTTATTTGGAAAAGCACAGTATTTTAAGCCCCCCCGTTGCAAAATGCCTTTGTAGTTGAATTTTGAAAAAAAAAACATTAGTTACTTCGTTTCTTTCCCATAAGTCGTGGTTCGTTTCGCATTTTGTTACATGCGTAGCCTTTGTAGAAAATGTATTCCACAAGTTAGCTCATCGAGGGAATAGAGCAGCAATTAGCTAGAAAGTCATGACCTAGCCAGAAGTCCATTTTCCACTGGAAAATTTCAATTTACAGCAATACAAGTGACTCTGAATGCATTTGCAATGATTTATTTATATGTTAGTAATATTATACCAAAATTATTATATTAAAAGTAATATTCGGAATAAAAGGGAAAATCCCAGGAATATTTGTAGTGTCACTTTTAATAACTTAATATTCATTATATTTTTATAGTAGGTTAGACAATAATATATTTTTTAAATATAATCATAAACTCACAAAAAATGACATTGCCTCTAAAATCTACGATAAGGGCCTGTACTGCCGCGGTGAGTAAAAACACATTGTCTTCCTAGAGATCCTCAAGGACGACTGTATTTCTAGTTACCACTGTTATTGTTTTATTTATATCGATGTTGGAAAGGAAAAATGGCTAAAGCAACATACAGCTGACCTCAAAAATGAACCTACATAATAAGTTATATTGTCTGTTTTGTTCTTGTTTTCATAAAATCAAGTTTTTTAGTTTCCCAGAACTTGTGGGAAACTCTAGAAAACTTGATTTAATTAACACAAGAACAAACAAAGAATATAGCTTATTGTGTAGGTTTATCTTTAATGTCACAGCTGTAGCCATTTTTCCTTTCCAGTGTCGATATTTATTGTTTTAACCGCTTGGGCACATAAGCTTGTTTTCACGACAATTTAACGTAGGTAGACATAGGAATGATGTATGCCCCCGTACCTGAGTTATTAATATTATTATTTATAATAATTATAGTATTGTTTTATTTATTGTTTCTTCACATGCATGCATGTATAGGTGTTAAGGTTATCACTAAATCAAATAAAACCACTTATAAATTTACTTACAAATTTATTTATCAATAATTTAAGATTTACATTTTAATTTGATATTTAACAAGAAGGTGGGTAGCGAACACGGCAGCACTTCACGAGATGTTGAATCGCTGACAATCAGGATCAGAATAAATCAATTTCAACCAGCTCGACTTGTCACTGTTGTGTCGTAAGGGCGCTGCAGTGTTCGCTTGCCACTGTCCTTTAAGATCCCAGTGGGCCCCAAGGATAAATTTAATTGATATACCGGAACCTTACAGTATAAATTTCTGATTTTAAAGAATACAGAAGCCAGGTCAACGATTCAACATATTTTCCCCAAGGTTTCAACTTATTTTGAAAGTCATTAAACAGCTGATATTAACTCCCTTTTTTACCCTAAATGTTTCCCGCTTGCACTACAAGTTTTCACATACCGTGTATAAATGATAGGTACATTTAACGAGTCATCTGTCGTAAGCTCGCCGGCCGTCGGGTGACAGCCGAGAGGTTAAAAAATCAAATGCGATTTTAACCCTTATGTATTCAGAAACTGTATAAGAACAAGGTCAGAATCGCTTGCGCCAATATCATTCCAGACTTTGCTTTTTATTAGAGCACTCTAGCTTCTCGAAATGCTCTGATATTAATTTTCTATAAAATACGGCTTTATTAACTGTCATCCGACATTCAAGAGGTTAAGTTGTTAGAAGTGGAATGAATGTCAAGGATGAAATAGCGCAACACACTAATACAATTATTATACAATAATAATCAAACTTAATAATCCGAGGTATTAGGGAATTCTGAAACACCCAAAAACAATAAAACAATGTGTAAAACCGTTATATTTACAATTAAACACATTGATAATAAATTTAACTATCTCATTATAATTAGGTTTGTTTTAAATTTTTTTCAAGCGCATTAATAATTTTGTATTGATTAAGTCATTTTGAATTATGGTTGGTTAAAATTAGTATTAAAATCTGGAAAGAATTCCATTGGGAGAGGTTCGATATCCAACTGTTTGGGAAGAACAACAATATTAGCAGGTAGTCTTTTTGGTACGAGTTTAATAACTGTGGTTTCTGTCGGTACATCGCTTTTATTTTCCAGCTTACGAACAGCACCTGAAATATTATAATATCATTATTATTATCTCAGAGTCGAAAAATATCTCAAATGTTGGGCCTCAAAAGTTTCTAGGATGTTAAAGATAAATTTAATAACAAAACATGATGGCTATAATAAAAGCTTTGAGCAGCAAAAATAATTTCAGTTTTTCATAATCATTAGGCAAAAGTATAATATACTAGTCCCAGCATTCTGGTATCTTCTGCCTTTTCTCGATTTCATACATGACGAAGAGGACGATTATCGATGACATACGTAGCTAATGCAATAACTAATCCGGGCTCTCGCTGAGATTAGTTTATGTATCCATCCCTCCAACTGTGGTGAAAGGCGATGGGTCGAGAGAGTCCGGCTCAGAGATCAAAAAGTCTCCTTCAATCAGTATCTCTCGATTCGGTCCACCATGCAGCAGGTGGGATGCATCCGTCGCAAAGACCCGGACTAATCTTACCCCATAAACTCGGCACCATTGCCAAGTCTCCAAACGTAGTGAACCACTTAGGATGACCTATAACTGAGGCATTTACCTTTAGGAGGGCCGTGGGTTTCTTCATATTCCTTTAATTCCTTCTTGTGCATTCTCAGTTTGTGATCTCGCAAGTTAGAATTGTCCACAAAGGTTTTTGGACACCAGAGGCATACGTAAGGCCTGTTCCCCGTATGCCTGTGCATGTGGCACTGAAATTAAAAAATAAATACACTCAAGTCAGAAAAAGCAGAAGTGATTTATAACTGGCTAATGATGCACAGGTATCCTGGGTTTTTTTTTTCAATTATTTCTGGCTTTTATTTTCATTTTCACCCTTCAAGGGTGTTTTAGGCCATCATTTAAAATTATGAAGAAATGAAAGGTGAATTTAAATAATAATTTTATTTAAATGGGCAAATTTCAAAATTATAATGAACATTGGAGTCGAGTTCAGACTTAGAAGAGATGAGATATTGAATGGAGGGGAGACAATTTTTGATAAGGCTTGATAGAAGAGAGGATATTTGTTTAGAGAGGGACAACCAAAACATATGTTATCTAAAATTCCCACTTCTAGACCACAGAATGTACAATCTGGGGAGTCAAGGAAGGGCATTTTAAAAAGGTAGAAGGAACAGAACAATGTCCGATTCTCATTCGAATAAGTGAGGAAATTTCTTTTTTGGAAAAATGGGGGAATTGTTGAAACCACGGTTTTGATGGGATAGTCCTTTGAATTGAGGCATAACTCCCTTGGATTAACCAGCAATGTGCCAATACTCTGCCCAAATATTGCAGGATCTATCTTTGATGATAGAAAATATGTCAGATAGGGGAATGTGGTTTACAAGGGTAACAACAGGGTTGGATATATCCTGGGTTCAGCAACATTTCTTAAACTCGAGGTTTAAAAGAGATGGCCAATTTAATGAGATAACATGTATTCATTATGTCAGTCAAGCATACACATCAGTACACATAGATCCACTGGCTCTGTGGATGGTGATTACATAAAGGGCTGTTGAAGAAAGATCAGAAAAATGATCGGGCCCATAATCGAAAAAGTATTTTCATAAAAAATAGAAACTTACAGTTAAAGCCTTTTTCCTTTTGTATACTTTTTGGCAAAAACCACACTTGTATCTGAAGATATCTTCATGGACTTTCATGTGACAGCGAAGGGTGGCTTTGGAGTTCAAGAGAGATGGACACTGCGGACACTTGTACGAGGTGCCGCTGTGGCAGTCGTAGTGCACTTTCAAACGGTGTTTTGTCTTAAACCTGAAAATAAAACATGCCAAAATTGGGTATAATATATTAAAAAAAATAAGTGAAAATATAGACAAATAAAAAATACTTCAGGTGGGTATAAACAATAGACAAAGGAAATGGTTATTGATGGCTGATCAGACGGTTAATTTTTCATTAATTTCTGTATTTCATTCCACCCATTTCACTCGGAGTGACACGTCTATAGAAATAAGCGTTCACTCATCCCTTCCCACTACAGCATTGCCGAGCGAGGTCGTGTGGGTCGGAATTCGTTTGATTTGTAATAATTTGATTGAGGAATTGACTAAAGAGAAGTAAAGAAAACTTGTCCGTGAATTTTAAGGAGAAACATGTTGGGAGCTTCAGATGCATCGATTTTTGATTGACACTATTAAATAATAATAAAAAAACGGTCTTATAAACCTTTTTATTTTTTATCACATAATAACACGATTTGATTTAACCTTTTTAATAGGAACATTAACCTACAGATTAACAATCTTACGTAGTATATTTTAAAAATATATATACAAATTATGTTAGAACCCATCATGTTCATATCACTCATAAATAATTCATAAGGCCTCCACCTTATTCCGTCAGTAGATCAGAATATTTCCGCTTTGCAATAAAATCCAAATAAATGGAATATTTGTGAATGTATCCAAAAATTAAAAATTATTTTTTTAAATTTTATTATTAGAAATATTCGTGTAATTTTTTAAATGTAAAAATTTGAATGCACTTATAAAAGGCTCACCTTACGTTTCATAAAGATGTACATTTTAATTATTTCGTGCTTTACTTTTAGGTATTTAGAAGTTCTCGCTTAACGGAATGAAAAGAAGATGGAACATTCGCTCAAGTAAACCTTAGTGAAAGTGAACGTCTGATTACGCCTTGAGTAAGAAAACAATGTGTACCAGGACAGAATACAGAAAGTGCATAAGTAAGGCAATATTAACAAATTGTCGTGAAATATTTTAATATACAAACTTTTTTGGGCATTTGGTGCAGGCGTAATCCCTTTCGTCGTTGTGCGTAGATTTGTGGTAAGAAAGACTGGACGCCGTTTGAAAAGTACGTCCGCAGATGTGACACACAAATGACACTATTTTCTTGTGTACAACGTCAACATGAGATTTAAGTTGACTCTTATTCACAAATCTGAAAAAAAAGTTCATGTACTACTCCCGATAATTAAACAAGGTAAATCTGCCACCAAATAGGCTCATTCTAGAAAGGTAATTGACATACCAAAAAAAATTATTTGTATGTATACTTGGTTAATAAAAATTTAATTTTGTAGATATTATTATTTGTTTTGATATTACAGTGAAACCCTCTTAAGAAGTTTTCCAAGGGACCAGAAAAAAAACACTTCTTAGGCGGGAAAACCTTATAAGTGGGAAAAATTAGGCCATTTGGTCTTCAAGGGACCGAAAAAACCAAACTTCTTAAGCAGGAAAACCTCTTAAGCGAGAACTTCTTAAGAGGGTTTCACTGTATTTCACCTAAGTACATTATCAGTCTTTATTTTTGCTATTGGATAAATGCTTATCTTCTGGAGCAATTTAGGTCCAAATTTGGACCGCTTTCATTTTTCTGCTATCGATATCGGTCCAAAATTGGACCACATTTATCGAACCTATAAATATGCGATAAACGGTGAAATCTAGGTGGATTCATTAGCCTTAAACTGCAGTAATTAAATATAATGGCCATATCAAAAAATGAACACCAATCGCTCGGGTGGTTATAATGATTTTATTTTTCCCGCATTCCTAATGTATGTAAAATAATGGTGTTAAAATAACTATGTATATCGCAGGGTAATTAATACAACTTAATATAAGCACCTTCACAAGTTACACAGAAGATTATACCTTTATTTCGTCACAAACACGTCATAATAACATACATATAATACGTTGGTTTATTAAACCCTTTTAAATAAAACACATGTGTTGCTAAGTTTTTTAACAAAGAACCGACATTTATGTTATTCTTTCTATTTCCTTTTTATCTTCTAACAAACCAACTGACAAATCTTAATATATAAAACAAAGTCGGGTTAGTTACACCATTTATAACTCAAGAACGGCTGGACCGATTTTTATGATCTTTGATTTGTTGGATTTGTCTCCGTCCTGATTAACAGAATAACTATTAAAACACCGGGAAAAATAATTATGAAGAAAATAAATTTTTTCATACATTTTGTATGGAACGGCTTTTCAAATAATGTGCGTTGGTCGACATAATTTGAATCAATTCGAACAGCTAATAAATTAAACACAACATTTATTGATTCTGAGGCGGTACGAAGTTTGCCGGGTCAGCTAGTTTATAATAAAATAAAGCACTGATAAAAACAAATGAATATTGACTTTTAAATTCTAATTGACAGTAGACAATTCAAAATTAAAGGGAACATTTCCTTTACATATATAATGTTGAATACGTGGGCGAGGAAATAAAGATATGCTTTTTGTGTAACTAGAAAATCTGATTTAGGAGTTGACTAGTTGTAGTAATTACCTCTCGACATTATACTTACTTGGTTTCACACAATTCACATTTATGTATTGCTCTTATTTCAATGGGAAGATGTGATACTTTGTGTTTATCGAGATGGCCAAGTCTTTTAAATTCCTTTGGACATTCGTCGCACGTATACATAGTGCTAGAAGGATGAAGGGCTCTCTTGTGCGTCTTGAATGCTCTCAATGTCGGGAACAGAATATCACAAGGGACACACCTTAAAGAAACAGCCATTACAAGTTAAAAACGGTCAATGCAAAATAAATAGATATACATACATGGTTACTACATTTTTAAAAAAAACTGATAATAATGTAATAATATATTATATTCAAACATGGAAAATAGCAATGGCGGTTCTTTACAATGGGACAGTCCCCACCAGTTATACTCGAAACCAACTAAAAGAAATAACAGTCTTCACAAAATTAATGAATTCTTTAAACATAAAAGCAATTATACACTAGTTACCTAGCATGCATATACCAGTAACCTATGTGTTTTAATCCTCTGTTATTAAGTACATATACCTTTTTTATATATTAGATTTTAACACACTTTGTGCGGGAACGGTATTTCTACCTTTTACGCCGGTCCTACTTGAATTCTTGGAAAGGCGTTGCTGTCAAATATTTTTATATGATTATTATACACCAATGTCTTTGTAAGGATCCCAACTATTCCCTATTCCCAAATTATAAATTTTATATTATATTCTCCGGGTAGTGAGATTACAATACAGTAGGTAGTAGGTACACACAAAAATTGTCAGTCTCCGCCATCAAAGAAGTGCTCGAGCCGCCACTGGACGGCACCCTAACGAATATTCAAGAAAACCAATTCTATATCGCTTGATTGATTTGTTAAATGAGATGTGACGAATGTGTCCCGTTTCTGAAAATGGGAATTTTTGCATCACAATGCTTTCCTCGGCAACGGGACATAGTACAGAGAAACGGAACAGAGTAAAAAGATACGAATCAGAATACAAGATACAGGGCAGAGGACCGAGATATGGGAAAGAATACCGAGAATCAGAACAGAGTAATGAAAAATAGGACAGAATACCTAGAAACAAGACAGAGTACAATGATACAGAACATAGTACCAAAATACAGGACAGAGTCCTGAGATACGGGACAGAGTACGGAGATACAAGGCAGAGTATCGAGACACGGCACAGAGTATCAAGAAACGAGGCGGTTCCATTCAAAACAGGACATTAGTTCAATGTAAAAAATGTTATTTAATCATTTTCTCACTGCAAATCCTTGGCCGAAACATAAACTTCCCTACGATATTTAAAATAGTGAATTACTTTGAAAACACAAGTTTGCAAACTAGACCTGTTATCAGATTCCGGAGCGGTGTGATTTCGTATATGACGGATGACATTAGTTCTACTGGTCAGGTATTCTCCGCAGGTGCACAAGATCTTCAAGCTGGTGAAATGGTCGTCCTTTGTGTGACTTTCCAAATGGTTCAAACGCCGAAACTCTTCAGGACACAGGTGACATTTATACCTTCAACAAATTATTATAAATTAAACAATATTATTGATAAATTAATATAAAGTTCACAGTGCAGTAAAACTGTGTTAACTCTCAGACTATCCACAAATATTTCAACCAGCGACTCCTGAGCAAATTTGCAATAAAAACGTCTGATGATATTTTTTTTTCAATTAAAAACAAATAATATATTTTTCTATCACATGACGCCATTGCTACACGTCGCGACAGAATCACGTGATACACAGATACGGGAATACGTGATACGCGCCGTCTCATTTGTTACCGAGCTGGAACACGTGCTAAGTATGCTGGAAAAATATCTTTTTGGTTTTAAATTGAAAAAAAATATCATTGGACATCTACATTTCTTACTCCAAATATGCTTAGTCCGTTTTTTGTGAAAAATCACCTCAAGGGTGCTGATATAATATCTATGTACCTAACACATGTTAATATGGTTTGAAAAGTCAAAATCGTGATTCCCCTCATTACAAACACATCACCTCACCTCATTATAAAAACAATTGTTTGCTGAATGAAATCATAGTTTTTTTTTTTTTTTTTATCACATCTGATCTATCCTATGATCTATTTCATAGAATCTATGCAATAGCGGTTGTCAACCTTTTTGAGCCTGCGTAGCCCTTTACTGTTCTTACAAATTGGTTGTACCCCGTACCCTGTATCTATCTTGTGTATTTGGGTAATGGAAGATAAGTTGCATTTGTAATTTTTGAATACTCTCATTATTACGTGAATTTAACAATCAAGTCACACAAATACAATTAATGCAATTTTATACTGAGTGTAACACGACTTCGTGCACTTTTAACCTGTGATTCTACATGCGAAATTGAACAAATTTTGTTACACCTTTTTTTTATTTCGACGAAAAAAAAAATTGTAAAAAAAAAGTTTCTCATGTATTAATAGTTAAAACGAAAGCCCGATTTCTTGTTACACCTGTACAGTCAATCATGCATTGTTAACATACAGTTAATGTGGCCCTTGAAAATTTTGGCCCCTTACAAAATTTGGCTCAATTTGTGAACGGTTTTTAATATTTTTAGAGCTACAGCTGCTATTGTGGAATATTCCTTCGAAACTAGGAGCCAGAAACCTACCAGAGATATTTTTGAGCCCAAAAGTAGTTGATACCTCGAAAATATTCTCCACTTCTTTCATTTCTAAGTTTCCTGAATTTTTACATCATCTCTAAAAGAGTTTCGGATCCATTGCATTTCTTTACTGATTTTTGGGAAATATTCCTGAAATGTTATTTTTAGAGATGATGCCAAATGTTGATTGATATTGATTTTAAAATTTTCGTCAATTTCAAAATGTGGAGGCATTCAATACTTCAATTGTTTTAAATGGAAAATATCCAGAAATCTATCTGAACTCCAATAGCAAATACCTACTGTGATGGTGTCTCCTTGAAGAGACAAATTTAATTTATTATTTTGTTGAAATATGTCAGCCATGTATGCAAAATTCTGCAGCCTTGTGGGATCATGCTTTTTGAAGAGTTGGTTTTAAAAAAAACCTGAACTTTGTGTTGAAGTTCAAATAGTCGCTGCAGTACTTCGCCGCGTGATTGCCATCGAACTTCCGCGTGAAGGAGGAGGTTGACATGTAAGCTTGACATGTGTTCGCATAGCAATTTAACATTTCTACAATTCTTAGGCCTTGCTTTTATGAAATTTACAATTTTTACCGATTCATCGAGCACTAATTTCATTTGAAAAAATTCAGATTTTCAAAAGTTGACCTGAGTTTTAAAACCACAATATTGCGTACCACAGGTTGAAAACCGCTGCAATAGACCAACGAGAACAAACTTTTCTATGGAATAAAAACCCAAAGTTGAATGGATTTTAATTTCCATTCTGTAAATTGATATACATAATTATATTGCTGAATTAAAATCTTACTTGAAGTATGTGTAGTCAGTTAGGCCCCTTTTTGTTTTATATTCATATTTCCGAGTAACTTTATTTTTCTTGGTTTTCTTTTGTTTAAACTCGGAGTCCAAACTTTTGTTTTTTTTTGGTTTAGAGATCGGCTCAAAGTCAGGATCCTTCTCCTTTTTTATTGCACCATATTCTCTCAGTTTTTTAACAGCTGAAAATATAAAATTCAATAAGAATTCTTCAGATGGCCTCATTTTTCACACAAAAGAGATGAAAACAAAATTATGACATCAGAACTCTCGAAGAAAGGCAGTACCCACAAATCAAAAACTTTAATTGAAGCAATTCATATGGAATGAATACTTATAAACAGGGTTGGGCAGTATTTGAATTACTTGTAATTGAAATACGTATTTGGTATATGTATTTCAATTACTAAAAATGTATTTTGTAATTGGTATTTCAAACACCTGATGCTGAGGTATTTTTTAATTAATAGTATTTTGTAATCAGGGAGAGTGATCAAGACATCAAAAATGGAGTTAGAGTTAGTCAGCTAGAAAGTCTACAAAAGAAAAGAGCTTACCATTCTTGAAAGCTATTAAAACACAAAAAAAAAATGTTCATTCAATTTAACACAGATTTGTGCTCATCAGGATCTGCAGAAAGACTGTTTTCTTTAGCAGGTTTTATTTATTCCCCGAGAAGGGGCGTCTTATGATATATTTAAAAATCTAGTGTTCATAAAAAGGAAAATCTTATTTTACTGATAAATAGGCTGGTCTGGATTAGTTCTATTTACATTACCTAATACCTGGGTCCCTTACCACAAAACATTACAAGTCTACAAAATGGAGCGGCAATGAGATGTGTCTTTTGAGCAATACAATTGTTCAATTTTTGCACGTCTCTGCTTCTCTCTGTTCAATTTTGCTTCTATGGAAACGCACCCTTAGATAAGGGCACTTACAACAAATCATTGCAATCAAAGGTTCTGAAAGTATTTTGTAATTTGTATTTTAAATAAAAATGGTTAAAATCTTCCCCCCCTCCCAAATATGTTTTGTATAAAATCCCTAGGTTAAGAATATTTTTCACCAGTCTGAAGATGGCTTTGACAAGCTGAAACCGGTTACGGTCAATAAATTAAAAGTGGAAAAAGTTTTAAATTTGTTTTATTATACTAGGTTAAAATACCGTATTAAATACCGTACACGACTTGAAAGTATTTTGTATTTTAAATACATGCAAAAAAGTATTTTGTAATTTGTATATCAATTAAAGCAAACATGTATTTTGCCCAGCCCTGCTTATAAAAACATAATGCCAACAGGTAAGGTTATTCCTAGAATAAGGCCTTAAGAAATTCTTCCACTTTTTTTATGTCTAAAAGAATGGTCATAAAAAAAATGTAATTAAAAAGTGGAAGAAAGTTATAAAGTGTTAATCTGTAAAAACAAGCATACTAAAATGGAATTGCACCATTAACTAAAGATATAAAATTATAAATAATACATAAACTTACCTTGGTAAAGTTGCATAAGCCCGCTTCACGGAAAATATGGAATATTCCTTTTTAAATAATAGACAATCAAATATAACATTTGTCAGAAGTACCAACCTTATAAAATAAATTCTTGTCAAAATAAAAACAAACGTACCTAATTCAAATTATTCCCGGTACTACTGGTACTGGGTTGAGCTTCAAACTGCAGAAGCTGCTTGTCATCATCATATGGATTATATGTACTTTTGAGGGGCTTTTTAGATATGCATCCCAGGTTTTGAACGGTTTATATGACAAGCAGGGTTTGTCTAACGAGTGTGTGTAATTATTCTAATACCTTTCTTTGCGTGTTCTTCTGTTATAAATACAAGTTCAAACTTGTCAACAATGCATTCACTTCATAACATAAATAAATTATTGTTTTATATGGCAATAATAATTTCCTATGATTGGCAACATTGATTGTCTATGAAATCTTACTAATATTATAAATGAAAAGTTTGTATGGATGCATGTGTGTTTGTTACTCTTTCACGTAAAAACTACTAAATGGATTTTAATTAAACTTTACAATAATATAGCTCATACGTCAGAATAACATATAAGCGTTATAAATCTAGCTATTTCAATATATTATAAATAATTATTATTGTTTAATAAAAAATGTCAAAATTTGAAAAAGACATTTTGCAAAACAATCAAATTTCATTTAAATCAAAATTCTATTTTAGAAAATTAGTGAATTTATTTGAAGTACTCGCCTAATACTTTGAATCGAATCAAGAATTATAGATATTTTAAATAAATAGGTTAAGAATTTTGGTATAAAGTATATGGGACCTAGGAAAAGAAAATAGGCTAATAGAAGTACTAATCCTGCGCAGACAAAGTCGCAGGTAGAAGCTTGTGTAATATAAATAAGAATATGTCATTGTACGATTCATATATTGCGTAAGTGAATTCATTTCAATAAAAATAAAATGTAAAATGCATACTTTTTGCTTTTTTTCATCTGCCCCGAAATAAATACTGACTTTTCGTAATAATAAAGCTAAATGGATCCTTACATTTAGAAACTATGATATATAAAATTTGTTACTTAACCGCTTGGGCACATAAGCTTGTTTTCACAACAATTTAACGTAGGTAGACACAGGAATGACGTATGCCCCGAAGTTAATAAATTAAAATGTATAATTTTAATAACTATCATTATCAAGCGATCATTATTATAATAGAATATTTTTATTACTACATTTAGAAACCATGTTATATTATATTTTAAATTTAATAACTTATAATTTAAGTTATCAAACATTTATGAATTACCAATCTGTAAACTTCACTCGCCATAGCAAAGGGACGTCCCTACCATGGTGGATGAAATAACACAAAAATCTATACAATGTACAATAATAAATAAATAAATCTAACTGTTTGAATAAGAAATATTCCATATTAACCGTGTAGCACAGTAAAATAAGTTAATCTTACTTCTTGCCAGGGGATGTTCATCAGACGCATCACTCTCCGTAACCACTTCATCCTTGAAATCATCCAGCATGTCTGCATCGTGGTCAGACATAGCGTTCTCAAGCATAGGGTCGTCAATCATTGGGTCATTAATCATCGAGTGATCAAACTTTATGTCTTTTTGCTCCAAGAGAGATTGTAACGCTAATTGGGCAGCGAAACATTTGAATGCAAATTGCTGAAAAGCTTCCACAGTAAATTTGCATTGTTCACATACACTCGATGGCAAAGAGTCCTCGGCATTTATCTGAAAAAAAATTTTTTTTTAAAGTATTCCCAAAATGTTAATATTCTTGCACCCACTGAGGACTGAGTGAGAAATTAAACATAACCCACCTTTATAGATAAATATGTATTAATGGAATCCCACAACTGCGCATTATTATCTCGCATTGAATGCATTTTGAAATCGGAAATTTCCGCGCAAAGGCGGCAATATTGTGTTAAATCTACCATCTTCTTGTTCCACAAATCCTACTGTGCAAAAAAAGCTTTCACTTTCCTAGCGATGGAAAAGCGGTCCGACTTGTGAAATACTAATATTATTCGTCCGTATTCACGTCGTGTCATGATAAAATCAAAATAAACATTTATTTACAACAATAGTGGCTGTAATAATAAATTATCAAAATAAAATATTTCGTTTCTACTGACAGATGACGTTTAGCATTATAATGTGTCTATGGAATATGATAAAAATGCGATGTGTTTAGGGATGCGCATAATCGGAAAATGTTGGTAATCGATATATTCGATTCCGAATGGAATGAATCGCTCCGATGCCATAGCGATATCCGATCAAAGGATGCTAGCACACTACGCCCGGCAACAGCGAAAACAGCCGTACGTCGTGGCCTTTTCATGCGTCGAAAAACCTTCTGATTATTCGTCTACGCCCCAGAGGAAGGAACAAAAAATATTCCCGTGTATCCAAAAGCACTACTATATAGAGTTAAAACGCTGACCCGACAATTGGCCCGCCTACAGTTGACCCCCTGACAGTCAGCGCCGGATCTGCCATATGTTCAAAAACGTGCAAAAAACGCCAACGCCAACTCCGAAGGGGCGCCGTGATAAAATAAATATTGTTTTAAAATTTAATTGAAATATTCCCCGAATCGTTTAAAAATTACTCTAATACGGAATGATTAGTATGCGCTAGCAACACTCACCTTCCATATGCGTGAACCTAATGTTAAAATATAACGAAATACGAATTTGCGTTACTCCAAGGAATTTTTTTCCAAATACAATATATTTCATACGAACGTAAGACCTATTTTTCCTTCTTGTCTCTTACGACCATTGTATCGTTCGAAATTCAACAAACATTGTGATTGGTTCATTGATCGCTACCCGTAAGGATTTCCCTTCGTTGTTCGTTGGCGTTCGCCTCGTTATTGGTTTATTTATGTTCGCCGCAATTCGCGCGCGATTTGGCACCATACAGCTCTGTCAAGTCAAGGTAAGAATTTTAGGTTATAATTCGATTTATATTAATGCATTTAAAGATAAAAAGGAATCCAATTAAACAAACTGATCAGAATATTATTATTTCTGAACTTAAACTGCCTCCTGTTTTATATTATATTTTGTTATGATGTTCTTATTTTGTCCAGTGTCATAGCTACCGCCTGGTCACTTGGAAAAGTTACTTTTGATTCTTGTTGGCTGGATATTAATTTATTTTATATGTATATCTATATATATGTATATAATTTTTTTATCAGAATTAAAAAAAAATGTTGGGGGGGGGGCGCCATCGGTACTTCCTGCACAGGGCGCCAGATTTCGTAGAACCGGCGCTGCTGACAGTTGACCCGTCGAATAGTCGATTCCTCTTTCAATTGTAATTGATAAAAGTCGCAATAAACTACTTTTTAGTAGTGTTCCAAGTTCCAAATATTTAAGCTATTTTCCTATATATTCGGTGTTTAACACTACTTATACTATCATGCGTTTGGTAAAATGCATCCTGAATAATTGAAGCCCAAAAATACCAAAGAAAAGCAAGAATGTAATACAAACACCCCCCCCCCCCCCCCCCCCGATGGATAATTTAAGATTTTTTCAGGAAAACTCACTTTTGGACCTAGTAAACGTACGCGTGGGGAATTTGCCAATTTGCTCTCCCCGGTTCGGGGATTTTGAACATTCGTTGCGGGTATTTTGGAACATGAGCATTGGCAACCCTGGGCATTCTATCCCTGTCCAATGGGTTCAAAAATTCCGTACAACCATAAATAAACCACTTCGTACAACTAAACAGTGTTTTACACAAGTACAAAAGATAAAATTAATAGTCTTCTAAAATCCACAAGTCTTGGCAATTTTTGTAGGATATTATGCTGAATGCATGAAAAAATATATATTTGTAAGCCAAGATTACATTTAGTTGATTTCATATCAATTTGTATCAACTTCTTTATATCTTAAGAGAACCAGAAATACTTTCCACGTCAAAACACCATTAAATTCAATTCTATGTCACATTGACTAAAAAAATGAGACGTCAAATAAGGTCCAGGGCGTAAAAGATGTTTCTATGTATCCATTCCATTGCTAATATGATTTATGATTTTTAGTCTGTCAAGTTGAATCCATTATTTAGTGAATAAATTAAAATTTTATAAAGAAAGCGTATTTTTATTTCATATTTTATTAAAATGCTGACTGGTTTATCAAAATCGTGTCAAACTTACCCCGTCTTCTCCAAATAGACGGCTGTAAGTGTAGGTGGCAAGCGGCCCGATACAAGTACCAAAAATACCTAACTGCAGTTAACCCGAGGTTTGATACCGGGAGTAACTAAATATCAGCAAACATTTTTATTGGGCATGGAGTGGGAGTGGGTCGGAATAAATAAATACATTATTATTGTAAATATTGTGTTTTATTAAAAAATATTCATTTATTATTGACTTTCTGTACCATTGATTGCAAACAATAATAAAACCGTCAGCAGAATTAAAGTGTTATCTATAGTATTATTGTCCTGGCGCCCGTACGGTCTAAATTTAAAAACCCAACTTCGAGAACATCTCGACGTCGGGCCGTATTGAACCCGTATGAAAACCATTGGTGTACATTAAGTTTCCGGCGAAGCTACTGAGGTGATTATTATTGGTACTGATATTTTTAAATATCATAGAAATGAATATTATTTTTAAGTATTGAAATCTGGATCACAGGTAATTGGAAGGGTTTGAATGTCTATCTTAGGCATCACAATAGTTCGGCGGGGTAATGTGGGTTTTATGAAATAATTCTGTATGACTGTTTTTTCAATGGAACTGTCATTCTTGCTCACCGCACCTGAAAATATGAATATATTATTATAATGACTATAGCAAAACAGTTTGTAATGTGGTTGATGCTTATAATTA
Organism: Limnephilus auricula; assembly: GCA_951813805.1. NCBI lineage: Eukaryota > Metazoa > Arthropoda > Insecta > Trichoptera > Limnephilidae > Limnephilus > Limnephilus auricula. The sequence continues at coordinate 22,640,986 of OX638390.1, read as the reverse complement.
ACCTTTTATGTGCAATCTTCGTGTACATATTCATTACTATCATACTTTTCTTTAAAAAGATTATGTATAATATAGGCTAACCAGAGCGCTACAGTGTGGTTAAAGAAAGTATATAATTTGGAATGGTCGTGAGTACGTACCACACAAGTAAAGGGTGGTCCAACAATAAGGCACAATGTTAATTGTGAGTCACACCTTATGTAATGTCAAGTTTTTTGTCCAACTTTATTTAACATTTCTTTGTTTCAGTCTTGAGAGGTACACAATTGAGCAGCGCTTTAAGATTGTTGAAGCGTTTTATGAAAATGGGCATTCAAATCAAAATGCATTTTGTGATTTTTTTGGTCAGCATAATCGACCAAATATGTCCAGAATTGTCCATTTGGGCAAATGAGAATCCACGAGTGATTGTTGAAAAGCCGATGCATCTACAAAGAGTGACTGTTTGGTGTGGTTTGTGGGCTGGCGGCGTCATCGGGCCATACTTCTTCGAAAATGTGGTCGGCCAAGCAGTTACCGTGAATGGTGTTCGCTATCGCAAGATGATAACGGACTTTTTGTGGCCAGAAATTGAGGATATGGAGCTGGACGATATGTGGTTCCAACAGGACGTTGCCACTTGCCACACAGCCAAAGAAACAATGACTCTTTTGCGCGAGAAATTCAATGGCTGTGTTATCTCACGTCGTGGCAATGTCAATTGGCCGCCACGATCTTGTGATTTGACACTGTTGGACTTCTGTCTTTGGGGATATTTAAAAGAAAAAGTGTACATCAATAAGCCAAGAACAATTCAAGAGCTAAAGGATGAGATAATTTTGCACACTAACGACATTGAACCTCAATTATGCGTCAGCGTCATTGAAAATATGGACCATCGAATAGATGTACGCCACCGAAGCCGTGGCGAGCATTTGGCTGATATTTTATTTCACACATAATTGTCACAGATCTTTCTATCATAATAAAAAAAAATTAAGATAATTCTCTGAAAACTTTTAGTATTATCTACAATTAACATCATGCGTTATGGTTGGACCACCTTTTATAATTAATTAAAACAAAAACATTTTAAAAAAATACAGTCAATCTATTCCTTCTCTTATCTTGTCCAAGACATTTTATTTGAAATTTCGGTGAGAAAATATAAAACAATGTAATATCTTTACCAGTAGAGGGACCATGTATCGCTTCATATTCTTTCAACACTTTCTTGTGCATTTTCCGCTTGTGGTCTCGCATGTTAGAATTGTCCACAAAAGTTCTAGGGCACCACATACAAGTGTAAGGCATGTTGCCAGTGTGCCGATTAATGTGACACTGAAAGAAAGGTCAAACTATTACATTTCAAAAGTGTTTATATAAATTACACAACTATTATCGTGGATAATTTTTAGGGTATTTTGCGATATTCCGCTTCATCCTCCTTCGTACAGCGTCGCAGTGTCCTATGATGATGCCCACTTTAAGGCTCTCCGAAATTTAGACTGAAGGAGGAGGAAGAATAACACAGTGTCGATGGCTGTGATAAACAACTGTCAACAAAAAATTCACACCAGCTGAAAGGACCACTTCTCTGATGCAGCGCTTGGCGTACTGACTGGAAAAAGGTAGTTGCTATACATGGTTCTACCGCCAGAACCCGGTACTGCAAAAACTAAGCCCCACAACATCAGTTCGGCTTCTTTTGAATACCCCTTCGTACAACCAATTTGATTTTAACAATAACTGTGGTTGATAAATCTTGCCTTCTCCTTACTTGTCCCATATTTTATTATTTACTTACTTACATGATTTTATATAATTGAGCTAGAATTCCCTCACCAAACACAAGAGCCTTGTCTCTTTACGGTGAGGAAAGGCTATTCTTATTTTCCTTCATAACACTGTACAAACATGTAAAAATTGTATATACAGTGGTGCCTCACACAACGAACTTAATTCGTTCCAGGAGCAAGTTCGTTATGCGAAAAGTTCGTTATGTGAAACGCGTTTTCCCATAACAATACATGTTAAAAAAAATAATTCGTTCTGTAGCATAAAATATGGTAAGATGACATGTTGTTGAGGCCAAACTCTTTGACGAGGTCACACTGTTTTACCCCACATTCACTCCTTCTAATTATTTCCTGTTTCATTTCAAGAGAAATCACCTTCCTGCTTTTTTTAGAACCCATCATATAAAAAAAATGTTGAGTTTATCTTAAAAGGACGACTGCCGTGATACGTGTGCGATTTAATTCGTAATGAAGAACGATTGCTGCGATACGTGCGTAAGTTAAGCGTACTACGCAGTGACTAACGAGTCTAACGACTGCCTGCGCGGGAGGATGCAATTAATCGGCAGTGATCGTAGAAGATCGGGCGACTTCGTTGTAATGATGAACGATTGCTGCGACACGTGCGTAAGTTAAGCGTACTGCTCAGTGACTAACGACTGCCTGCGCGGAAGGATGCAATAAATCGGCAGTGATCGTGTGAAGTGGGCGACTTCGTTGTGTGAAGCGAAGTTCGTTGTGTGAAGCGAAGTTCGTTGTATGAATCGTGAAATGAACGAAAAGGAAGTTCGTTGTGTGCAGCGTTCGCTGTGCGAGGCGTTCGTTATGCGAGGCACCACTGTATTTATTGTTAAAAACATACAAATCATCATTACATATTTAATATGAACAATGTGACGATTTTGACGAAAATGAGTTAAATACACAGTTATTTTTCCTTTTTTTTTCTCCATCTTCTACAATATGAACCATGTAAAAATATCAAATATTTAAGGCGACAGAAAATAAATCATGTGAGGACAATCAAAATAGTACATAATAAAAAAAGTCATATCCTCTACATACCCCTACACAATTCAATTGCCTTGGTATGTACGTAATATTAACATCATTTTGTGATGCCCAGTTGTGAAATTTTAATAAATTTAAATGAAATATTTTGACATTATTATGGTATTTAAATTGTGACGAAACACTGTGTATAGAATATGAACCATGTGAGAAAAACTGTGCATAGAATATGAAGCATGTGAGAAAAACGCGTTAAAATTCAATTTTCTGGCGTAAAATAATTAATTTTTGCCATAAATATATTCTTATAATGATCGAAATATATTTTTCGTACTTTGTCCATAAATAGAATTGTTATTTTCCGTTTCGTTATTTTTTAAACAGCTTTTATCGATTTTCTCAGAATGTACTCAGTATCACGTGGTTCATATTCTATATGCAACGACGAAATATTAAATAAAAATAAATTAAAATATAACAGTTTTCTGATACTAAAGGTAAATTATTTTTTAATATATTTTTGATTTGAATTTGAGGTTGCCAACAATCTCTCGCAAAATGTTTTCATAAAAAGGTGTTATTATTTCAGTGCAGGCAGTAACCAAACATCTTTTTAAAATGATATAACAATAATTTATAAATACCGCCAGAGATACTTTACTTACTTTCAGAGCTTTATTGCGTTTATAAGCTTTGTTGCAAAATCCACAAACATATCCGCGAAAATCTTCATGAACCTTCTGATGGAAGTAAAGGGTTGTTTTAGACTTGAGAATGGCCGGACATTTGGGGCACTTGTAAGAGGTGCCAGTGTGGCAGTCTTCCAGGTGCCTTTTCAAAGTATACTTATGTTTGAATCTGAAAGTTCAAGTGTTATTCTAAAACATGTGATTATATTTAAAAACTTTATTGATATAATTAATATATACGGTCTCCGGAAACTCATGGTACAAGCGGAAAAATAGTGAATCTACAGAGAAGAGAACCCAAAAAAACTTATTTTTCGATCTGAGCATTTCAAAACAACAACAAACCCTACAACATCTCAAACTCTTTCAAACGAAATCTCAAAACAAAAAAAGTAACGAGACTCGGTAGAGGGGAGGCATGGAGGGGGAATGGGTTTTGTCTGGTCGGCTGTTGTACGGAAACTCTTTCTCAGTCAGTGTGCGAAAACGCATCGCTGTGAGACGAAGCATTCATCCATAGTTTAATTTTAAGCAAATCAAGATTTCTTCTTTCGGCGAAAACGTGGTTTTCACGTGTTAAAAGTCGGGAAATGTCGGTTGAAGACCAACCTCATTCCGGGCGCAACTCAACCTCAAGCACTGATAAAAATGTTGATATTTTCCATGAAGATCGTTGCTGTCAGACATGACTGGAATAACACGGAGTTCAATTCAGCAGATTGTGTCACATGATTTGCATATGCCAAGAGTTGCAGCCAAACTTGTGCCTCGTCTCCTCTCTGGGGATCAAAGAGAGCGTCACCTTCTAGCCTGCTACGAATTGAAAAATCAGCTGGAAGAGGACCCAGATTTCATTTCCAAGGTTATTACTGGTGATGAGTCTGGCGTTATGGGTACGATCCCGAAACCAAGCAAGAGTAATCCCAATGGAAGACTGCTCTCTCTCCTCATCCGAAGCAGTGAAGTCTGTGAAACAGTACTTGAGCAAGAATGGAATGACCTCGATTGTTCACCCGCCCTATTCACCCGACCTGACTTCTTTCTGTTCCCTAGGATGAAAAGTGACTTGAAAGGGAAACGTTTTCATGCTGTAAAAGAGGTGAACCAAAAATCGCTGGAGGCCAAAAAAGACATTCCAGTCAGTGAGTTTCAAAATTGTTTTGAACAGTGGAAAAAAAGGTTGGACAAGTACATACACGTAATGGTGAATATTTTGAGGGCAACCAAATTTTGGTGTAAAAATATTGAAAAATAAAAGTTATTGAAAAAAAAAAAGAAACTCTCGTTACTTTTGGGTCCCCTCTAGTATTTATTTTCATGTTCTCCGTAAATATACCATGGAGAAGATTATAAATTAAAAAGTGCATAGGCGAAGTTTTCACAATGGGTGGCGGAAGGTGCTATAGCTCTACATCTTACTGTTGTGTAAATATGTCTACGACATAAATTGTATGTCTATGGTCTGATCCGGAAACAAGGACTCAAGAAGGAAAAGTTTGATATCATCAGCGAAGGGGAGATATTTTGAGCGGTTAATGGTCTTGCCTATATCGCTAATAAATAAAAGAAAGGGTCCTAGGTTCGATCCCTGGGGAATCCCTGAGTTGGTTTTGTATTCGTGAGAAAGCTGATATCCGTAACTGACATACTGACGAAGATTGTGTAAGTAGCTACTACAAAAGCGAGGAAAATCTGAGAGAATCTGATGTCATTCAATTTTTTTTATAAAATATGGTTGACTTTGTCAAATGCTTTCTAGAAGTCTGTATAAATCACATCGACAAGTACAAAATTTTCAAACGATTTTTTAACATAGGTAGTAAGGATTCATAGGGTTTGTTGATGGTGATAGAGTGGGGCGAAATCCGTGCTGATTCTCGAGTATATGTTTTGTTTGATTATATATTTGTGAGTAATTACGATTTCTAAACGTTTTGAGGGTGCTGATAAGACAGCTACACGTCTATAATTATTGATTGCTGACTTTTTGCCTTTTTTGTGTTTCCACATTTAAGGAAAGATATTATTATGTAGTAAAAGGTTAAAAATGTGCTAATTAAATTTGAGTATCTTTTGAGTGTGGAGGGTGGTATACAATCCAGATGGACAGAGTATTTAGGTTTTAGTTCGTGAAAAGCGACAACAATATTATCATCGTTAATTTCGTGAATTTTTCTATACAAACACCTATGTAAAGCATTGTGTAATGAAGGAGCTATAGAGGAATGTGAAGTTTGGGAATATTGTTGCTAAATACTGATGGAAAATTGTCACGATTTCAGAATATCCATTATATTGATTTTCATTAAAATTGATGCGACTAAGTTTGTCACAGTTTCTCACTTGTACTACAATATTCCGGACACCGTGTATACACAGTGTAAAAATGATATAAGGCAATTCAACCACGTGCGGGTGAGATCTTTTTAAGATTAAAAATCCATTTTTGTGACTTTAATACATTTTATGAAATCCACTCATGAGGTGATTTTTCACAAAAATGGCACTATACAAATTATTTAATAATAATATATATGTGTGTACATATTCCCTAAAAATAATTATGTTTTTACATACTTTTTTGGGCATTTCGGACAAGGGACGAGATTTTCTTTTATGTGAATTCTTTTATGTGCCATCATTTGTCCGTGACCTGCAAACGGGAGACCGCAAACATCGCACACGCTGAAAACCTCTTTCTTGTGAATAAAACTGATATGCTTTACAACAAGACTCTTTGATAAAAATCTGAAAATAAAAAAATCCATCAAGGACATGCATACTTTTACGACATTAAATTAATTTTTATTTTGAAGTGTTTTATTTTCCATGTACATTTATTACTTAAAAAATGTTTATGTGCTACTGGTTTCGACACATCTGCGCTAGCAAACTTAAAACTAGATAGTAAATAATATGGGTGTGTCGAAACCAGTAGCAGGTAAATAAAAACATGGAAAATAAAACTCTTCATGGAAAATAAAACTCTTCATGGAAAATAAAACTCTTCGTGGAAAATAAAACTCTTCATGGAAAATAAAACTCTTCATGGAAAATAAAACTCGCACGCCACTTGGGATAATGATGAACTCAGCCAAAAGGATAACAAATAAAAAAAATGGCTAGCAAGAACACAAATATTTAAGCTGTGAGGTTAACAAAACCAATTGTATTAATGTTGGTAGCAATCAAGCGATACTAACCTAGCTCCGCAGGTATCACATGAGAATTTGCATCTCACTTCTTTGGGAAGGTGCTTTTTTAGGTGGTTTTTTAAACATGTAGGAGTGGGGAACCTTTTAGTGCATTGGTCACAATTATACTGATGGTGCTCTGAAGACAGCCCTTTGAAGTGTTTCTCCAGTAATTTTTTTGAAGGAAATATAACATTGCAATGTCCGCACCTTAAATAATATAACATAGAAGAATAAAATTCAAATGACATTCAGACATACATTTTTTTATGATTTCTTCATTTTTCTTGAGGACAGGATTATTCTAAACAATTTTATTTAATTATTATTAACCTCTCATAGGCCGCAGTCCCCCCGGGGGGTCCGGATTTTTGAAGCGATTTTGCCCCTTATGCATAAAGAAATTGTATGAATCTTGACATTACGAATTACTGGATAGCATTTAGCCACTCCGAATAATTCATATTAATTGCTAATGACACGCCGGGCACCAAAGATGGCGGACAAAATGGCTGCCGCTTGATAATATGAACGCTGTCATATTCGAAGTCTATATTTATTCATTGTTTTTTATATAAATCCATTGTGGAAAGCATATATTTATGTGATTATTAGGAAGTTCGTTTTATCTACATTATTTTGATGTAATTTTTGTATTATATCACAAAAGAAATGTTATAAAAATTGAATTCGTAAGAAAGGTGAGAACTGTCAAATATTTTACGTCGCATTGAAAAAATATATTTTTTGTATACTGGCTTTCAACAAGTTAAGTAATCCAAAATCATGCCGCCCCAGGAACCATTTATTGAATAACGGACACTTATCCCATAGGTCACCCCAAGTAATTCGCTACGTTTGGTGACTCAGCAGGGGTGCCTGGGTTCATGGGAGGTTGGTCTAGATCTTGGATGCTTTTGCCTACCTACTGTGTGGCGGGCCTAATTAGGAGAGACTGGTTGAGGGAGAACTTTTGTTCTCTCCAGCCGGACTCTATCGACCCGCCACCTTGCACCACAGTGGGAGGGATGAATTCATACGTTTGTCACTCCTGAAAACATCGATCCCAGATTCCTACCCATCCTTCATACCCTTCTCCTTCCCAGAACTACATCTCATTCTTTTCCCTAAAAATACCCTACACCCCTCCACACTTGATGAGTCTTGAAACCTAGAAAAAATAGGTGAATCACCGAGGAATGGCTGTGCGGCCTTTTTCTTACAAAATTTAAATTTGGATTTGAGGCCAAAATACTTAATTTAATTGAAAAATTCTTTTTTAATCAAAAGGCATAACAAATATGAAACAAGGATATGGACTACTTTATTTATTTGGGTTTTAAATTATAAAATAAAGGCCAATAAAGGATTCAATTTTTCATGATTGTAGAGGCAATAGGATTTGAGGCCAAAATACTTAATCTAATTGAAAAATTCTTTTTTAATCAAAAGGCATAACAAATATGAAACAAGGATATGTACTACTTTATTTATTTGGGTTTTAAATTATAAAATAAAGGCCAATAAAGGATTCAATTTTTCATGATTGTAGAGGCAATAGAGCCGTTTCTCTTAATACTTATATAATATTTTTGGCAAATTACAAAGTGGTAGATATGTACTATGAAATCATCATCCTGGTGAAAGACCACCATTCACAATCGAAATGTTGCAAGAAATGACTGTCGCCGTGTTTGGTGACCAGATCTAAATATCCAGATACTTCCCAACCTTACTCTTCCCCACCTCCTTCTAATCCCCACTCCCTTCAGTCTCATAACATACCCCAATTAATAGGAGCCGGACAGTCTGCTGTATTTAAATTAACACCCCAAAATTCATTGTCTTCCACGAGTCAATATTATATTTAGCAAAGAATTAAACCTAATTTCAAATTTACAACTTTACTGAAGAATCATTAATTTGTGACTTACTTGTCATTATTCTCAGAAATGTGTCTCTTGACATGTGCGTAAAATATTGAAGTGTTCTTCAAGATGTACCCACAAATGCAGGTAAGATGAATGGACGTGGAATGAACGTCCTTAGTGTGATTCCTGAGACAGATTAGAGAACTAAACTCCTTGGAGCAAATATGACAAATCAACCTAGAAAAAGTATAAATCAATAAATGAATAAAATAAATGAGATGGTGGGTACATATCGACGCTATGCAGCTGGAAAGAAAGAGTGGCTGAAACACAATACAGCTGTATGGCGCTTTGGCCATTTTTTCTTTCCAGCCGTATGGAGATTTAGTCATTTATCCTTTCCAGCGTCGATATTATTATCTTGGAAATTTTATAATTAGTGTTAAGGATCGTGTTTTTACCAAGATGTTATCTTGAAGATGTAAGTATAAGATTGGAATGTTTGAACCCCTGACATATTCCATTCGGAATCAAACCGTCTATTAGCATTATTTTGAAGTTCTCACATTTGAATTCTCGGTTCGTTTCAGCTTTTAATCAAGTTTAGTTGTTATGCTTGTCGGCCGAATACTGAAACGGGTTGAGATTCAGCGGTTAACAGGGCCCATTCAAATATCAAAAAATCTAAACGGCGCTAATCGTCAAGCAAATATGATGGAACCAACCTAACTAATTTTTCATCGCATTCAAAATAATGAGTATCCGTGTCACTTTTAAATCTACTCCACCATCTTTTCCACTGAGACAACCAAAGCATTAACTATTCATATCATTCACTGCTAGTGTGATTTCACCGAATTGCCAATACATAAATATACATACAGACCTTTTCAATATTTTCAAAATTTCTTCGTCCTGCCTCAAACTAAAATAATTAGTTGTGAATATAACTAATACGTTTATGTATTTTGTTTGTGAATTAAAAAGTATTTATTGTACTGATATGTTTTTCTATATAACGTTTATAAATGTATTAGCTGATAGCCGGCATGCATTGCAATGCCACTAAAATAAAGAAATTGTTCTCCCTGCATCTCCTTTCCCAATCGTCCTCATTCCCCTGCCGCCACTTTTCCCCCACCATCGTCGCCTTCCCCTCCCGCGTTCACTTTTCACCTTCCTCGCGTTCCCCTCTCCCGCTGTCCCCTATATAATATATAAAATAAAGAAATTGTTCTCCCTGCACCTCCTTTCCCAATCGTCCTCATTCCCCTTCTGCCACTTCTCCCCCCACCATTGTCCCCTTTCCCCCCCCGCGTTTACTTTTCACCTTCCTCGCGTTCCCCTCTCCCGCTGTCCCCCTTCTTGCGAATCTCCCCCCTCACTAAATCCCCTTACACCTTCTCCGCCTTCCCCCTCCCTAATCCTCCCTCCCGCGAACCACCCCTCCTTCATTCCCCTCCGCTACTCCCGATTCCCCTCCCTTTCCCCCTCCTCCCTTTTTTGAATTTTGAAAACTCAACAAAAGAGATATGAAGAGGGGCTCAGCTGTACAACCCAATACATAACAACTAATACATTTTACTAACCTCATGAATTCTCCTTTTACCATCTCAGCCTTCCCCCCTCCCACGAACTACCTCTCCTTCATTCTCCTCCGCCCCTCCTGCCTTTTTTCCCTGCCGCTAAACTCCATAAAATACACTCATTTTTTCAAATAACTCGCTTGTGCCCTATTGAAATTTTTTTGAAACTAGTGTGGTCCATCAAATTTCGGACATTTTTTCTCGGTCGGAAAGGGATAAGAGAAAAACTTCAAATTGAAATAGTTCTATAAATTAAAATTGATAACGTTAAATACTTGGCTATATAATATCTTACTTTGCAATATTAGAATATTTATAAACTCTCTCTTGGTGTATAGTTTTGCTTGTTTGTATAGTTTTGCTGCCTTTTTTCCCATCTATTTCTGAGGTAGCATTTATTTTACATTTCGGCATCAGCATCTCGGGAATATATTCCAAATCATCCTTTTCCTCTTTCGAAATTCTCTGTGTTTTCTTCTTTTTTGAATTTATATCATAATTAGGATAGATTTTATTCCTAGTACATTTAGCTGTCATGTTCGAGGTATCTAAAAGGTAAATAAATGTTTTAATGAATTTCAAATGCCTGAATAATTATTGATGAACTATAGAAAGCTGAACATAGGGTCGCATTTACGCGCAAGCTATCGAGGCTGCAACCCATGGGCCCGCACCACAAATTTGTTTATAGGGACTGTCAGATTACGCAGTAAACATTTTAATTTTGAACAGACTAAAATAAAATAAAATGTCTTGTTTTAAAATTAAATTTCACTAAACAAAGGCTGTTTTAACAATCCAGAATAATATGCAATATTTGTGCATACTAAATAAACTAATTTTCATAGCAATGTTGTTAATCTTGGATGATTATTAGATATTTATAATGATGTTACACGGTGTATTATTTAATGTTGGTTTATTGTAACTACGAGTATGTACAGTATATTGAGTCTAAACTGCTAGCTGGGAACAGAGGGCGCTACTGATTACTACAAAGGCTTATATAGTCACTCTGTCTCTCTTCATCTTCCGTCTCTGTTACCTACAACGGAAGTCAAGGTGAAACCTATCTCACAAATGTTAATATGTAAATCATATTAATTAATTGAACTTCATCAACTTCTAAATACGGTATAGTCATATTTTCAACAATTTCATAATAAAGTTTAATGTTTTTATCTAGGTTTCTAGTTATTTGATGGTTTAGAGAGCGTGCCCCCGTTTTACTGGTAGTAATGATTACCCACCGGCAGTGGGGGCAAAGGGCACGCACATCATCTTCCATCACCCTTGGGGTCTACACATCCTAAATATGGCCCTGGCTGTACGATAAAGGCTTTATTATCTTCCATTTTTTGTTACAAGTAGAGATAATAATATCCTTACTTGGATCTCCCGTGCTATACTAAAGAGGCGAAGTGGTCAGCAGTCATGACTGCAGCATTTATACTATACTAAAGAGGCTAAATGGTCAGTAGTCATGACTGCAGCATTTATACTCTTTTTTAATTTATAATTTAATTAATTTTACTTTAAATTCGATCGTCACATTTTTTCCATACACTTCATAGTGCGATATTTTACATAATTCATAAAAAAGGTTGCAGGAGTCCAGCCTCACCACAAGCCTGGCGCGTGCGAAGTTCACACATTGCGAACTTGCAGTCTCTAATGTCTACCTTTCTCACACTCACACACTGTTCTTCATTCTTAAGTCGCGTGCGCGAGTGTGTCGCGACACCCGGGTGTTGACGAAAATATGATCTTCTCGTTCTTTGGTGGATCGTGAGAAGGTGTCAATGAGCAGGTCTCTCACGATCGACACAAGACTATTTGGAGTTTGGGCTAAATTATTGGAGTTCAACAGGTGCCAAACTAGTCAAACAAAATTTTGTGAAATAAAACTTTGGTATTTTATAAAATGAAAACCTTTTAACCGCTTGGGCACATAAGCTTGTTTTTACGACAATTTAACGTAGGTAGACATAGGAATGACGTATGCCCCGGACCTGAGTTATTAAATGCATCAAACATAGATTTCCACAAGAAAAGTGTTACGGTGCAAAGGTGATCTTTTTTCTACACTGAAAGTCGAACCATAAAATTTTGTCTAAGAATATTAAAGATAAATCTTACTATTTTGTACGGCTGATTCAAAACTTTGAATAAAAGACTGAAGTTTTTAACTCAAACCTTTTTTAAAACAACAGGAACCATTGAATATTCTTTACCACAAACATTTTGATATTGTATTTAGCCAAGCGGAAAGTACGAAAAGGCTCGCGGGCCACACGCACGTTACATGCGGCCCGCGGATTGCTCATCACTGCTCCATGTAATCGACATGGTATCATTTTGTCACAAGGGCCTACACAGTAGCCAAGCGGCTGACTCGCCCACAAATATATTTAATAAGTTGACAGCAGCTCCTTATTATATGGACAATTTGAACACAGATTAAAAATTAAAGTAGATAACAAAGATTAAAGTGGATGTAATAAACATGAAATAGGAACCCAAAATTATACATACACGTTGATACTGGAACACTATCTTCATCAGAGAAATTTTTGTCATCCCCTGAAGCTAATTCACTTTTCGTCTGCTTTATAATGGAATCAGCTTTGATAGATAGGTCAGACTCCCACATCGGATCCTCCATTAGAATCTTTGGCCCAAGAAGGCAAAGCAGGTGTGATTGGGCATTATCGCATTTCGTAGCAAACATCTCAAATGCGAGCACTGTGTTTCTGCATGATACACAAACACTTATTGGCAGAGAGTCGTCTGCGTTTATCTAGAAGAAAAACTTGTCAGTAAAAAAAGTACAATTTACAGAGATTGGTGAAGGTTTAACTTCATGATGGCCTTCATGATAGTTATATACTAAATTATCGAACCTAGCGGAGCTTGAAACGGAAATGAATGCTGATATTTCCCATCTCACAAGCTGGTTGAGAATAAACAAACTAACCCTTAACGTAAAAAAAACCCATTATATACTTTTCGGTAAGAAGAAAAATTTCAGCCTCGATATCAAAATTGGAGACAACTCCCTTGAAAAGAAAATGAGCACAAAATATTTGGGTCTGATCATAGATTCCCAACTCTCGTGGGATGTAAATCATGTAAAGGAGAAAATTACTCCCATAACTGGTGTACTATATAGGCTTCAAGGATTACTACCCATCCTTTTATTAACTTCAGTCTACAATGCCATGGTACACTCACACCTTTCCTATCTCTGCTGTATCTAGGGCTTTGCCTCAAAGAAATTGATAGCCGACCTGCAGGTAGTTCAAAACCGAGCTCTCAGAAATGTTTATGGACTTCCATGGGACACTCATGTCAGGGACATCTATTCAGTTTCCGGTATCCTTCCAATCACAATCCTTCCTAAACATGAAATCACAAGCACCATCCTACAAATTACCCAACAATCAACTCATACTAACACCAAGCCACTTTACAATCAAGACATCCACAACCACAATACTCGAAATAACAATAAAATCCGCGTTCCTCAAACACACACTACAAAATATGGGATAAAATCTCTGAACTACATTGCCTATACACTATATAATTCGCTTCCAGATATGTACAAAAACATCCAGCATAATAAAAAATTGCAAAGCAATGCTTTAAAAGAATATTTTTTAACTACATTTAAAAATGAAAATATGTAATTGTCTTGTCATTTTTTGTTCTATCTTATACACTCGTATCGTTTTTTCTCTCTCTTTACTTGTTTTCTCTTGTTGTTTGTTCTACTTAACATATTTTTATGCTGTACTGAATGTAAAACTTATATTATGATATCAAAATACCTTTGAAAAAATTGTAACTACTAACTCCTACCTATGAATTGTAAGTTCCTCCTGTCCTAAAATGAGTTTTGTAACTCATCGGGATTGCTCTAGCAAGAAATAAAAACAATGAATGAATGAATATATTTATAAAAATCGTACATTATCTATCATAAGTAGTTTCGCCAGAATAGCCAGTTATATTAAGAGAAACGATTTTTTAATAATGCCTTGGATATGTTGGCGAACATGAGGTAAGTAAGCTAATTATTCAAATTACTCATCAAATAGTTTTTAAAAAAATACAATAATACATAGTATAGGAATAATAAACAAATCGATGGTTAACAGCCAAAATATCTTAACCAACATTTTTAGCTTTTCACTTTTAGACACAATGTTGCCAACCATTATTTTTCCTTTACCGCAAATTTCACAAAATCATAGTAAACTATCAATTGTTGAAATTAAGCTATTTAGTAAGCGATGGAATCAATAAAGCCTATATCGATGTGTTCGTGTTAAGGGGCCTGATGGTCAATACTGCCTCCATAATTATTGGAACCTATTTTCAAACATTTTTTTTAAGGGAAACCTTGTTTCTTCCGATTTTCTAAATATGTGTACGAAATCTCAACATTTTGGGGAGAGTAATACTTACTTTTATGGATAAGAATTTGAAGATAGTATCCGCCAAATCAACAGAACCATTTTGAAAGGCATTCACTTTTATGTCACTTATTTCAGCACAAAGGCGACAATATTGTGACATATCTAGTGCCATTTTATTATGGTTATGTTCTCAGCATAAATAAACCAATCCCGTTCTCAGTAATACACGTTTGCCGAAATGAAGTAGTTTATAAAATAAATTCATATTTGTATCACAAAATATTTGTTGTTGTCAACAACCATTCAACACGATTTTGATATTAATATAGCACGCACATAAATAAACCACTTGCAGCTGTCAAGAGTTTTTTCCATAGAAAATCAAAGTTTCCTATTGGTCCATATTAGCGATGGGCACAATCGATGAATAATCGATGATTTACTCGATCTTTTTTACCATCGAATGATTTCGATTCACTTCCATAGAAAAATCGATTCTCGCTTCTCGATGTCAAATTCGTTCGAATTAGCGATGGGCACAATCGATGAATAATCGATGATTTACTCGATCTTTTTTACCATCGAATGATTTCGATTCATTTCCATAGAAAAATTGATTCTCGCTTCTCGATGTCAAATTCATTCGAATGCACAGTCCGAGAGAATCGGTTTGAAACGTCATCGAACTTGGAATCGATTCTCGCTTCTCGATGTCAAAATTCTTTCGAATGCACGGCCGAGACAATCGGTTTGAAACGTCATCGAACTTGAAATCGATTCTCGCTTCTCGATGTCAGAATCCATTCGAATGCACAGTCCGAGACAATCGGTTTTAAACGTCATCGAACTTGGAATCGATTCTCGCTTCTCGATGTCAGAATTCGAATGCATAGTCTTGAAACGTCATCGAAAGTGATTTTGCTTGTCAAACGAAATATTTTATAGGTACATGTTATAATCAACCTGATGTGTGAATTTTATATTATGAATGAATACTTTTAGGTAACGATTTACGTTTTCAGTATAGTTTATACGTAAAAGATTGCGATGGTGATAGCTTTCAACAATTTAAAAATGTTTAGTATGAGGTTATGTATCATCTATTTGGGTATTGTATATTTAATTTAAAATAAAACAATAACTTAGTATATACCATTTTTATATTTAATGCCGACGTTTCGCTAAAACCGTAGTTTCTTCAGGGCAGTAAATAATACTCTACTAAAATCAGCAAGTAGGTAATATGTTTTCATATCTGCTTTATATGACCAAATATATTTAATTTATTTGAAATTAACAGGTGTTTCTTAGTTTGTAATAAAAATGAAACGATTTCTATAGTAAGAAAACTTTATTTAATGATAAACTACAAATATAAAAATATAAATACAAATAATTGCATACGAAAAGGTGTCCATAACCTACATGTTATTTAGAGGTTATTTTTTTTAACAAAAACGACATAAAATTATTATCTTCGTATTAAACACAGACACACTGTCAATATTATTAATGGGAATTTGTACCAACCGGCTAAACTAAATATCTTATTAGTAATTTTATTGTTGTGAGATGCCCACATATTTGAAATTCGTGGAAAATGGAATAACACTAATGTTGCCATCAAACAAAAAGGAATTTGCCATTGCCAGGAAATAAAAACGGTGATTGAATTATTGTTGCAGTACTTACTTACTAATGTTGCGTTATTTAAACATGTTATTTAGAGATTGTTTTTGATAAAAAATGTCATATAATTATAATTATTTTCATATTATTAAACATACATAAATATTTTTAATGGAAATTTTTACCAATGGGCTAAACTAAGTAGCTTAACAATAATTGTTATGTTGTGAAATGCATACCAAAAAACAACAAATAAAATTACAACAAACAATAAGCGTTGCCATACATGATGCACCATAATAATTTTCGACTTCCTACCCCCCCCCCCCCCCCCCCCCCCCCCCCCCCCCCCCACCCCCCCGTCACAGACAAAAATCCTGCCCCTGACCGTAGCTATTGCTCCCGAACTCCGAGCAAAAAATCGATTAATTATTCGATCATTGTGATCTCTCGATTTAAAAAAATCGATTATATAAAAGTTTCGATCATTCCCATCGCTAATTCGAATGCACAGTTCGAGACAATCGGTTTGAGACGTCATCGAAAGTCTTTGCTGTGATTGGTCAGAATTAATCGAAGTGAGATAAGCGTTGTCATTGGTTAGAATCAATCGAAATGTTAAACCGAGACAATCGGGTTTGAAACGTCATCGAACTTGAAATCGATTCTCGCTTCTCGATGTCAGAATCCATTCGAATGCACAGTCCGAGACAATCGGTTTTAAACGTCATCGAACTTGGAATCGATTCTCGCTTCTCGATGTCAGAATCAATTCGAATGCATAGTCTTGAAACGTCATCGAAAGTGATTTTGCTTGACAAACGAAATATTTTATAGGTATATGTTATAATCAACCTGTGTGAATTTTAAATTATGAATGAATACTTTTAGGTAACGATTTACGTTTTTAGTATATTTTATACGTAAAAGATTGCGATGGTGATAGCTTTCAACAATTTAAAAATGTTTATTATGAGGTTATGTATCATATATTTGGGTATTGTATATTTAATTTAAAATAAAACAATAACTTAGTATATACCATTTTTATGTTTAATGCCAACCGGGTTTCGCTAAAACCGTAGTTTCTTCAGGGCAGTAAATAATGCTCTACTAAAATCAGCAAGTAATATCTTTTCATATGGACATCTGCTTTATATTACCAAATATATTTAATTTATTTGAAATTAACATGTGTTTCTTAGTTTGTAATAAAAATGAAATGATTTCTATAGTAAGAAAACTTTATTTAATGATGATCTGTTAATAATTGCATACGAAAATGTGTCCATAACCTACATGTTATTTAGATGTTATTTTTTAACAAAAACGACATAAAATTATTATATTCGTATTAAACACAGACACACTGTCAATATTATTAATGGGAATTTGTACCTACCAGCTAAACTAAATATCTTATTAGTAATTATAATGTTGAGAGATGCCCACATATTTGAAATTCGTGAAAAAAAGGAATAATACTAATGTTGCCATCAAACAAAAAGGAATTTGCCAATGTGCCATTGCCAAGAAAGAAAAACGGTGATTGAAATGTTGTTGCAGTACTTACTTACTAATGTTGCGTTATTTAAACATGTTATTTAGAGATTGTTTTTGATAAAAAATGTCATATAATTATAATCATTTTCATATTATTAAACATACATAAATATTTTTAATGGAAATTTTTACCAATGGGCTAAACTAAGTAGCTTAACAATAATTGTTATGTTGTGAAATGCATACCAAAAAACAACAAATAAAATTACAACAAACAATAAGCGTTGCCATACATGATGCACCATAATAATTTTGGGCTTCCTACCCCCCCCCCCCCCCTGCAGCTATTGCTCCCAAACTCAGAGCAAAAAATCGATTAATCATTCGATTACTGTGATGTCTCGATTAAAAAAAATCGATTATATAAAAGTTTTGATCATTCCCATCGCTAATTCGAATGAATTTGACATCGAGCAGCGAGAATTGATTTTTCTATGGAAATGAATCGAAATCATTCGATGGTCAAAAAGATCGAGTAAATCATCGATTATTCATCGATTGTGCCCATCGCTAGTCCAGGGTGGCCGATGCTTACGTTTACTTTCACACACTTTTCCATAAAAATGATCATCAGGTAAATCCACGCTATGCTAGTGTATAATATGAGTATAATAAATTCAAAACAATACAAGAACAACATATTAACCTACCAGACTATTAAATGGGAAAATAATTAATTTAATTGTTTTATTATTTCTTTAATTAATTTTACGCACCAGACTTTTAGGTCCGGGTTACTAAACCCTTTCACACACTTTTCCATATAAATGATCGTCTAGTAAATCCACGCTATGCAAGTATATTATATAAGTATAATTAATACAAGAACAACATGTTAACCTACCAGACTATTAAATGGGATTATTATTATTACCAATGTTAATTTCAAATATATTTGTTCATATGAAGCAGATACCTTCTTATGAACACTGTTACTTGCTGATTTTAGTAGAGTATTATAAACTGCGCCAAAGAAGCTCCCAAACCCCGAGCGATTAAATCGATGAATCATTCGATTATATTGTTACGTTAAAATTAAAAAAATATATTGTTACGATAAAAAAACCGATTACATAAATGCCTCGATCATTACCATCACTATAATCTCAGTATGTATATCTATTATCTATGGGTAAAATGTACTTTATGTATAGAGTTATAGAGGAATAGAGGATTGGTTTATTTATGGTTATAGATAATTTTGTGACAAATGTCATGCAATGTAATTATATGTTTTTTAGATTTGCATTCTGATGTTTATAAGATATAAGATCATTTAATTATCCACGCTTCCGAAAGCGTTATATTAAATTACGCGCTATTTAAATCAGTAGTGTTTTCAAAATGACGCATTTAGTAAATAATTTGGTAAGGCAGGAGAAGAAATACGAATCATTTTCCGGCATATGTCAATGTTGTCTCTTGTCAGAAAATAACTTGAAGAGTATGTTGCAAGTATTTGTTTTTGGGGGCTCTGAAGAAACTTACTCAGACATGTTAAGCTTCTGTTACTCAATTGAGGTAGGCTTTTTATTGTTTTTCTGATGCAAAATTGGTAAACTTTCGAAATCATTGGACACGCTTATATTTAAGTATATAAAACCATTAGATTCACCTTAATTATAAAACACAACTTTTTGCATTCGGGGCGATGTAAAATACTGCATTCAAAATTTTAATTACATAAAATGTCCATCGTATGAGATCGCGGTCATTCGCGAGCAAATGCAAAAGGTTGTGTTTTTTTAGTAATTAAGGTGAATCAAAAGGATTTTTCTTAAAAATATTCTTATTAAAATGATTTCGAAAGTTTACCAAAGTGAAAAAAAAAACTAGGTTATGGGATATTTTATTTTCATCACTTTTCAAAAGGGTGTTGAGATACCACATTGTTGAGTTGCCATGGAACCCTGCATTCTATCCCAAAGCTGAAGCAAATGTCGTCGCCCTCAAAATCCCCAACTTCCATTATTCTTGCTGTCCCACTATAAAACAGTTACAAAGACAAAATGCAGATCACATATAATAATTTGAATACATGTTCGTTCGATTGGCACATCAGCAATACATTGATGTGCAGAACTTTCTTAGTTTCTCTATTCGTTAAAATAATATAATTTCAGATATTGGAGAGGGAAGGCTCAGAAGATCAACTGTATCTGATTTGCAAAATGTGTATAGCAAAGCTGAAGAGTAGCTTTACTTTTCGAAAGCAAATCGAAAGTGTCCAAAAACAATTGAAAATATTCCAGGATGATCATGATGAAGAATTTTCTGGTATGTAATTATATTTAATAAAGTTTATGATGTTTATTCTACTCTAGCCGTCACACTTTTAGACACAGATTATGGAAAATACACCTTGTAACAATTAGGCGCTCCGCCCACTGAGGCAACTGAAAACCAACTAAAACCAGCTGTTTTCTCTGTCTTGATTGGTCAAAAAGCTTGTTTAACCATAGACGAATAACAATCAGCTGACAGCTCGCAACTAGCAACGGCCGACCAGGGCAATGAGCAGTGACAGTCGCAAGTCACCGCTTGCGTTACCATTGACAACGGGGTTTTGTGTGATTGTGTAGTGTGCGGGCATCACATTGTCATACAAAGACAGTTGGCAGTTGAGAGTTTTCAGTTGCCTGAGTGGGCGGAGGCGCTTTCTACAAGAAATAGCTATTTACATGCACAAAATAGGTTATTATGTTCTCAGTTTGGGTAAACTAAGTAAGTGATTCATGCGTATTCATCATAGATTGAAACGAAACTCACGCAAATGTCAACCCATACAAAAATAAATTTAAATGGTGGCAAAGGGATCGTTTTATATGGATATTTTGAACTTTGAATAAAAATGGAATTCTAATGCATCTTTCCAAACATAATTAGTTGTTTATTATAGTAATTAAGTTGAAATGTAGTTTAATTTCCAAAATCTGTGCCTAATAAAAGTGCGGTGATGGAATATTTACCAAATTTACGTAATAATTGAAAAGTGTATTCTATTTTTAAAAATAACCAAGTTTACCTAAAAACTTTTTAAGAATGTATCTCGTAGCAAATGTGTAAAACGAAACAGATTGTCCAAAATGGTTGTTTTTTGTCTAAAATTAGTACCACACTTAAGGAATTCTTACGGTTTTAATCGTTTTTTAAATGTCAATTTATTAATTGTACACATAATTATATATAATAAAACGTATATCACAGTAAACTCACAATCACAGTTTGTTGATCTATGTGAATACATTTTTAAGACATAATATTTTTCATTCAATTTCCTTGGTGAGGCATCACAGCATTCTCAAGTTAGAGTAGCACAAGTAAAAACAACATTTCGCATTGCCTCGGGATTGTATTTGTGTGTTTACCACCCCTTTACCTTCAAACAGTCATGCCTGCGTGGCCCAATCTTGATGGCGCGTGTCGTTACAGGAGTAAATAAGAAATTTTTGAATATTTGGTGATTTAGTTATTCCTTCACTGATGAGTACACTTAAAGGTACTTTTGATCTCGTTTCCAGTACCTTAAAAAAATTCCATCATCAATAAATCTATCATTATATGTTATATAAGTCATGTCTATAAATTAATTCTAATAATTCTTTCTAGATGACACAATTAAAACAGAAGTTAAAATTGAACAGTTTTCTGATGAAGAAGCATATGATCAGGAAAATGAAAAGCCAATATCCACTAAGAGTAAAAAAGCCATCAAGTCACGTGTTACAAAGAAAGTGTCTCCCCTGATGAAAAGGAATATTAAAAGTGATAATTCCCCTCCTTCGAACCGAGTCCCTGCGATTAAGTCAAAGCGTAAAGTGGTTTCTGAAAAAGATGCAATATCCCTGGCCAAACTAAAGAGAGAGCGTCGCCTGTTGCTAAATCGGCAGAAGAGTGCCAGCCGGCGTCCCTACAAGCTGGAACCTTCCCAAGTTATTTGTGACCTCTGCCAGGAAGAATTTCCAACCCATAAACTTCTAGTATGTCATATGGCTCAACATTTTCCAAATCATATTTGTGATCTTTGCGGAAAGTTATACGTCTCCAAACTGCGTTTAGACGCGCATATAAAAATGACTCATGATGAGGAGAAAGTTTCTTGTCAAATTTGTCATAAAGTTCTAAAGAAATACAGTTTACTGAGGCATGTTCGTTCGCACACCGGCGAGAACTGTATATACGCATGTCGCATCTGTGATGAGAAGTTTGTTTCCTACAGCACTCGCGTTATTCATTTAAGAAAGGTTCACAATTTGGCAGGACGCCAATATAAATGCCAAATGTGCCCTAAAACATTTCCAATATCGGGGTATCTGTCAAAGCACGTTCGCCAAGACCATTTCCAAGAAAAGAAGCATGCATGCACTTTCTGTGACCGTGCCTTCTTTTCTATAAGCAAGTTAAAACTGCACATGGTGTCTCACACGGGAGAAAAGGAATACCAGTGTGAAGTTTGTTTCAAATTCTATGCCAGAAGACAAACGCTCATTACACACATGAAAATTCACCGCAATATAAAGCCACACATTTGCTATATTTGTAATAAGGCTTTCACACAAAAATGCACTCTTCAGGGCCATATGAAGGTGCACATGAAACGTTAATCTTCATTGCATAAAATAATTGTAGTCATGTAAACAATCATGTAAATAATAAGAAATCTGTCTAATGTTCTATGAATATTTATTGTCATTACACCATCAAAGCTTATAAATTATAGCAAACATCCTATGTATTATTCAGTTTCACTATTAAAATAATGTATTACGTTTAATTCTGTTTTTACTTAGGGGATATGTTCCACATAGTCCTGAGACGAATGTGTTACCTTTTCAAAAAAGATTCAATCATTGGATCGACGAGCTGTTAGCACCCGTGATGGGTGTGGCAAGCGATGATAGATGTATACATTTTGTAAACCGGGCGTCTTGTTCTCACAAAAGACAAATATAGATGGTAAGTTTATACCTAGTATCCAAACGGGATCAAATTACGATAAAACTTCCCGCTACCAGATAATAACTAATCAAAGATCGGGTTCTTTCAACCCAATCGTTTCGTCAGTGGGTCTTGATCGACTCTGGTTATGTAAAATGATTGTAGACCCAGATTCTGATTCAAACCGGTTCCATAAGATACACTACACTACGTGGCTGGTTAGAAAATTGCAGCATTTTTCATACAATATCGCTAAGACTTAGCCCTTGGGATTTAGTAGAGGAGCCAGTGAGGCCCTTAGGCTATCTACAGATTTCATATTTGTTAGGGGACATACATTAATTACTGAGTTAGCTGTTTTTTAAAAAAATTATATCCCTCCCCCCTTGGTGAGGTGAGATTTAGTTCCCCCCCCTCCACTCACCTGAGATTTTTTTCTTACTCTCGAAATAATAGTTTTTTATAATAGCCATTTTACCATAGACATATGAATATTACTAGACCTGCCCTAAGTGATAAAAGCGTATTATTTCCCCCTCCCCATATCGGTTCCATTTGGAGCCAGCTGGGCTGGCGTATAGCTTTGTGTGTATATGTAATGAAATTGACGGCACTGTTTCGATCACGTTTCGCTTGAGTTGGGTCGGGAACTACGGTGATCTTTGTGATTTTTTATGAATTATGGCGCGAGAGCGGGATACTTTACGTGATTTAAAATACCTTCGGAGTCCTGCACAATACCTTCGGCAACTTCGCGGTGCGCATGCTATAGAATAATATTTAAATAGCTACGAAATATTAATTTTTTTTTTAATCGTTTTGCAATTGAGAATCAAATCAAGTGTTTCACAAGAATGAATTAATTAATTTAATTCGGTCATTCAATTTTGCCCACGTCTATTGAGCAGTGTACGGGTTAAGAATGACTGAAATGGTTGAATGGTGTTACTTCTCATCTACAATATCTAAGGCGAAAATCATGTTTTCATAAAGTCACCCCATCACAGGAATTATTTTGCATTACTTTTCGAAACATTGTAAACTTTTCTTATTTTTTTTAAATAAAGACAATTATTTTTCTGGTTAAAAACTTGTGCGCCCCACTGTTGAATTTGGCAGCCACCTCTGGTGTGGAGCCCCAAGGTACTTGAAGAAAACCCTTGATCTGTGCAGAAAAGTGCTTTAGAGCGCAGGCGTCAGATGGGAATGTTGTCCTTGTTCTACCGGTATTTCGAAGGTAGATGCTCCGTCATTGATCCCTTCGGCATTGGTGTATAGATTGGAAACACATTGAACGTGTGCCCAATATTTGTGCGCGGTTGAATGTCACATGAGAACGGGTCATTTCTAAAACTCATTCTTTAGTTCCAACAGCTTGGCTGTGAAATGATTTGCCGGCCTTTGTTTTTCCTCCCTTTTACAAGACCCATGTTCACTCCTTCCTCTCCTCAAAAATACCCTCCACACAGCATCCCCAGAGATGATATACGCCAGGGGTTCCCAAAGTGTGCGCCGTATAAAGTAAAGAGGGGCGCCGTGAGTCGATCCTCTATCATTATCCGAAACCACAAATATTCACCCATAAAGCAACAATTCCTATTTTGAGCGCTCGCATCTTTAAAGAACATAGGTACATCGTACTCGTCGCCGTCGCTCCTTGGATGTTTTAATTTTTGTGCCTATCTATCTAACTACTATTATTGTAGGTACCTATTTCTTACGACTATCTTCTTTATATATAAAAATCTCATGTCAAAATGTTCATCTGATGTAAACTTCAAAAATACTTAATCGATTTTGATGAAATTTGGCTTACTGTGTGTAATTTGGTCCAACTTAAAAGATAGGATAGGTTTTATCTCGATTATTGGCCTCAATATTTATTATTGCGAATAAATGTTTTTTATGTGACAATTATTTGAAATTATTTGTAAGTTCCATAAGTTTCTGACAGATGGCGGTATGAGTTAATTTGCATTTTTTTGTGACCTAGGTAACGGCGTTGTTTTGATTTCGAGTCAGTTTATTCACGTCATGTATGTTTACGACATAACCGAGTTTCTTGAATTTTTCGTGTAATATCATTGTATAATTATATTATTATGATTATATTATTGGTATATTCTGCCCGCGACTTCGTCTGCGCAGGATTAGTACTTTGAGTAGCCTATTTTCTTTCCCTAGGTCCAACCTATAAATAAACCAATCCCGTCCCATCCATGTTTATTTTATTCTCATAAGCAGATTCAAAAATGCAATACCTATCACTTTAAAATAAAAATTGTTAAATAGAAAATGTCCAAATTTGAGAATGAAATTTTGCAAAACAATGATTGTTAAATCAAAATTCTATTTTAGAAAATATTTAAATTAGTAAATTTATTTGAAGTATCTACTTGCTTATACTTTGAATTGAATCAAGAATTATAGATATTTTAAATAAGTAGGTAGGTACCAAATTTGATTGATGCTGTTTATAAAATACAAAAATGAATATTTGTAGGTAATATATGGAAAATAGCTAACTTTATAAATTAGAGCCTATATGTTATTCTGATGTATGAGTTATACTACTGTAAAGTTTCATTAAAATCCATTAAGTAGTTTTTGCGTGAAAGACTAACAAACACACATACATCCATACAAACTTTCGCATTTATAATAATTAGTAAGATTGTTGTGTATCGTTTATATGTTATTATATTCAACGATAAAATAATAACACAAATTTTTTTTCTGTTGATTTTCATACCACTTGTTTATAACAAAAGAAAACATTACGAGAAATCCAAAAAAGTGTAAGTATTTCTTGCTTGGTTTTCATTTTTATGTTAATTAAATTATTTTTATTTTTATTCAATTATTTTAATTTTAATTGGTGCAATTAAATATTTCAGTAAAATGTCGCGATAAAAACTAACCTCAACAATGCGACACAAACTTCAGTTTGTTGAGAGAACTAATTGTGTTGAGAGAGCTAATCAATCGGCAGAACAAACCGGGACAAGTAACAACGCTCAAAGAATCAGGTTGACAGAGCGTCGTATCCTGGCTTGGCTTGCCATTGAAGTAAAGTCATGTATGGTTTCATAGAGCTTTCATACAAACAAAGTATTGAACTCTTAAGTCTAAACATAAACTTTAGGTCGCTCAGTTTATTCCCGCGCTGTGCAAGCAGGTTCCCTACAGAGAATCGGATTAATTTGTAATAAAATGTAAATTAAAAAAAATTATTTTCGTTTGTTCATAATTTCTCCGAAACTCTACCAATTCCTTTTTAATTTTTAAAATCGACTAAAACTTTTAAATTTTTATTAGTAAATTAATGTTAATTTGAATACATTAGGAAGGTTAGTATAACATTTATCCAATATACTATAACTACTGAGCCACACCAACGCGTGGCCGGGTCAGCTTTTATTGACATTGGATATCTAGGTTAGGTAGCCATCCAGTAGATGGCGTTGTGTTTCGTTAGCCACAGCAACGCGTGGGCGGGTCAGGTAGTAATATATATATATATATATAGTCACTGTATCTATTCCAAATAGCTTACTAAAGTAGGGCGCCGCGGGCTGAAAAAGATTGGAAACCCCTGATAAAGGCCCCGAGGGTAATTATTTTTCTGAAGGCCTCCTGTGCAAATTAAAATAAAATAAAAACCTGAGAAACTCTCAATTTTAATTTTTAGTAAAAAGTAACAAAAATTAGTAAAAAAAAATTTTTTTTTTACCTAAAACATCTGTTTTAAAACTTTAACTATAAACTGTTTGTATTATGTGTGTGCAAGCAATAATGTAAACTAAAATAATGTATTGCTGCATACAAATCTATATTATACATTTGTATACATAGACAAAATGCGAGAAACAATTATCTAAATACTCTGCCTCAATACAGGTTCGCCTATTGAGGCAGGCATATTATATATTCATGATATGTATCTTTTTTTGATGAAATAAATATATAAAAAAACTGACTATATTTTTTGGTTTGACTGATGTTTGAACCTTCCTTCTCAGCGGTCGAAATCCATCGCGCTAATGACTGGACCAGATCGGGAGTTGGCAAGATCATATAGATATATCAGGTGCTTTTAATTTATTCAATTCTAGAAAAATGCGTGTGTGCAACCAACATTTATTATTTATTTACCAACATTCACTTTATTTAAACGCCCGTAGGGCTTTCAAATATAAAGAAATACATGTTTTGATTGAAATGTTGTGAAAATAAGAGTTGATAAAATACAGGTAAGTAACAGAAAATATAACGAACATAATTTAGGTTAATGCATTGTCATCGTCAATCGTTTCAATTGGATTGGATGTCGGGATGTGGGTTAATTTCCAGTTCCAAGATTCCACATCATTCATTCAATTAAGAAAACAAAAGTTAACCCGTTTAATCACAGGAGACCGTATTTGTTCCAGCTCACATAGGTCTCACAGAAATCGTTGTTTTTCCCTTACTATCATAGTCAGAAATGTGATCTAAACGACGGTATTGGAAAGAGAATACAACAAACCATATATTCAAATCTAAAAGAAAACCACAAAAAAATTTAAATTTACCCCTTTCTGAAACCAAAGTTTCCGATAGCAAGAATTTTTTTTACATGAAACGAAAAAAAGTGAGGTGACAGTAAGGTTTATAATTCATTTATCTAATGAAATAAGTATGTGTTTTATTTTTTTTCATTATCAGTAATTTTAGTTAGAAAAAAAGTAAAGTGAGCCATTTTTAAAACTTTTTAAAGTTTTCGCCAAAAAAATTATATTTAAAAAAATACATAGTAATTTTTAATATAGAAATATGAAAGCCTATTTCATCACCTTTCGAAAACAGTTTTTAGTTTTCGAATACGTTAACAAATGTTCCACTTATTTGGATTTTATTGCAAAGCGGGAATATTTTTAGCCTCTGACAAAATACACCATTTTTTTCAAATAGAAGTATTTAAAAAGAGTAATAATTCCAACAAAACATCATAAAACTCAAAGACCTTTAAGTGTGCACTTTTGTGTAAATGTCCTTTCGCATTTGGCACACTTATACTGATTATCTTTATTATAAATTTTCATGGTCCTTTCGTCCATAGCTCTTCAAGCAGAGGGCACATTTTTTTCTTTTGTATGCTTTCTTTCCATGTGCTTTTGCATATCTCTTCTATGATAATATGATCTTTTACATTCAGGGCAAGAGTGGTTCCTCTCTTTAAGATGGAACTTCCTCACATGGGTCGATAGATACCCAGCAATTCGAAAAGCCTTTGTGCAAATTTTGCATTTATACTTCAGAACTTCCACTTGATGCACATTGGCCATGTGGTTGATACGTGTGCTATAACTATTGAACTTCTCGGGGCATTTCTCACAAGGGTAGATGAAGTTATCTCCTGTGTGCATCTGCATATGTCGGCGCATGCTGGTCTTCTTCACAACTTTATTGCATATATGACAAACCACATTCTCAGGAGTATGTGTGCGCATGTGGTTCGTTAAGTGTCTATTAGTGATTGCAAACTTTCCACAAATGTGACAAACTAAATTTGGGAAATGTTGCGGCATATGTTTAACGAGATTTGCGTTAGCTGTAAAAGTCTCTTTACAAATTTTACAAGAGACATCTGTCTTGTCTAATTTGTAAGGGATGGATCTGGCGTGTAACTCAATTTGATAGCGACGTCTATATTCTCGAATTTCTTCTTTGGACCTTTTTCTTCCAGTATATCGGATTCTCTTACTATTTATTATTTCATTGTCAATAGAATTATCTTCATTAGAATGTTCATCATCCTGCTCAGTAAGAATAGAAGGATTTCCAATTTTTCTCAATGTTTCTTTTTCAATTTTAGGTAACAGATTTTGTTTTTTTGATGATTTTTTTAATGCACATTTTGACTCTTCTTGTGTATTCGTCATTTTTCTTTTTTCTTCACTCTCTAGGGTTTTTATTTCCACACAAAAACGAAATTCATCTTCAGGAGAGCATTCTTGTTTAATAGTGTTTTCCTTTGCATCATTTTCCAGCATATCTGAAACTAAGCGAAATGACATTATTAACTGCTAACCGTGCAAATGCGCATGTTATATAGAATAAAGATAAAAACTACAAATTTGAATGGAAACAAGTGTTCTATTTAGCCCAATAACCCAGTGCTCTGTCTCAGTTACACTCCTATCCATTCTATTTACATTTTGTAAACAAAGTTTGTATTGGAAATTTAAGCCTCGATTAGGCAAATATTTGGATCATCGAACATGTCCACAAGGCACTTCTTGTGTTATTCTATTGCATGTAATTAAACGTGTGCATAACATAATGACTAGGAGGCGGCTGAGCGGTGGCAAAACGAAGAATTCCAAGTCACGAATCCGCAAAAACATCATTCGGAGATATTGAAATTTGAATTTTTGAAATGATATGTTTTTGTAATAACGAATCAATTCTAAACTTCAAACCTCAATATCTCCGAATGATGTTTTTGCGAATTTTCAACTTGGAATTCTTTGTTTTGCCACCGCCTAGCCGCCTACTAATAATGACATAAAATAGTTTTTTTTTTTTTAAAGATTATTGCAGAAAAATTCGCCTGGCAGTGATCAATATACAACATGGCGTTTAGAAGGAAACTCATTCATAAAACGATAAGTGGCAAGAATGGTTACAAAGTGACATTCAAATGCTTTTCTTCTTCCTGCATTCAAAAGTAGTATGGAGATCTAGGGTCCGATATTAACAGCTTTCATAATTTTATATTTAAGAAACAATGCCTGAAAACAACAAACCTGTTTCAGTATCCAGTGTGAAATCTTCATCATTTTTCTTTTTTAATTTAGATTGAACTCTATCAACTTGAATTCGAAAGCTATAGCTTTCTCTCAATCTTAGTATGCAAATGTAGCATATAAAGTAACCGGCACTTTCATCATCCGGAATCTGAAATAATAATACATTGAAAATGATTTAATAAATTATATAAATACTTTGATTGTCCAGGTGATTAGTCAGACATCTCCAAATAGTAAGTTTTAAGAGGAACGACTGTGCGGCCAGCTTCATACAAAACGTAGTTTTAGATTTACAGCTAAAATACTTAATAAAACGGGTTTTTTTTTTAATCTAAAGGTGGGGCATATATAAATCTCGGACAGGAATCCGTTTTTTGATTTTTGCTTTGAATTATAAAATATAGGCCCCAAAAGATGACTTTTTATCCAAGAATTTAGGATGAAACTTTGACAATTTTTTTAATACTGAAAGAATGCTATTTTAAAAAAAATAGCTCCTGACCAAGTTCAGGCATATGATTAAATATGCAATAAAATTTTAATTTCCACTGAAAATGGTTTTATTTGAGTTAAAACCCAAAAGTAATCAGCCACATTTTAAACGTTCATTTAACTAGATTCCTCTAATTTGTCTCATTCGCACAATTGCCAGATCGCGGGGGTTGTGGCCGGGGGGTGAAGAGATGCCGCCCACTAAAAAAATACATGTATTACAATGCTAACTGCTGTGTCTGTGTTTTTTGAGCACCCGCTACCTACCAACCATATAATAATAATAATTTTTCTGTCTATTTGAGAATATATTTTACTATTCCGCTTTTTTAGCGTATTGAAAGACAAGTAGTAAAATACCGCCTAATTGTAATTGTATTCTTTTTATTTATCTACCTGGGATTAATATACATTTCAATGCTTAAATTAATTCGGTGATGTTTATAAGATATAAAATATAATTTAACATTTTTCAAATTGTGTAAATTTCAATTATTATTTTCATCATGAGCACCGCCGCCTCGGAAACCATTCATTGGATAATCAACACCTCTGCCATAGATAGGTCACCCCGAGTGGTTTGCTAAGTTTGGTGACTTGCTAGTTTCTTGACCAGCAGGGTTGCCCGGGTTCAGTAAATAAGAATTGTCTAGGTCTTGGCGGTGGATGCATCTGCCCAGGTGGCTGGGTTTGGAGAGATTAGTTGAGGGGCATGTTTGTACCTCTCCAGCAGAACTCTTGAATTGAAGCCTTGCATCGCAGTTGGAGGGATGAGTTCAAACGTCCGTCACTTCTGGACACACTGACTCCCGTTTTTTACCCACCCCTCATACCTTTTCCTTCCTAGATCTTCCTTTCCTTAAAAAAACTATTTACACAGCATCCCCAAAGAAGGCACAGGTCCACAGGCATCACAATAAGCATATTATAATATGTTTTCTGTATCTATTTGTACATAATAAATTTAGATAGGTACCTACAGCCTAAGAATTCATAATAAAATGTACAGCGCCCTTGAGCTGATTTCTCACAAAACGGCGCTCTACAAATTATCCGATTATTATTATTATACTTGTTGCTATGTTTTTGTTTTTTTTTTTTTAATTACGCCTTTAACGTCGCGGGCAGAAGCTAGTTATATAAAATCTACTCATTTGAAGTTTTCACCTTTGACACATTTTAGTAGGCTGTCGGCACAAAATAAAGAAGAACACAAGGAATGCGACGTGGGTGTTTTTCATTATTCAAAAGTCTTATATTTCAAAGAGAGAACTATGTTTCATCACCATTTTTTCATTTCGATCTAATGTGATGGCGATATCCAATGTCAAGCCAATGAAAGAGAGACAGAGCGAATTCTAAATGAGCTACAATCAAAAGGTACTAAGTCAGTGGCGACTTTGGTTTCCATTCAAATCTACATATAGGACATTTCTAGTGTGTATTGTCTGTTCAGCAGCCGTGGAGTGATTCCAATCTAAATAAAATAGATTAGTTTATTATTCAAATTCAATTCAATTTCATTGGCGGCAACCAGGACGTTTATTGAGGTAATATAATATTTTATAACAAGTAAGTTACCCACCTCGCTAGACGTCTGTTCTGAGGCGGGTAATAATTAGAACATTAAAAAAGGTGTACAGGAAAATAAACAGAAAAAATGTAATAATTAGAACATTAAAAAAGATAAAAACAGGAAAATACAAGTTGCAAGAATAATAAATCAATAAGAAGAAAGAAAAAATCTCTATAATTGGAAATAAAACATATGTAAATAAAGGATGAGAAATTATCGATTATGAAGAGATTAGCATTAGCTTGGTGATGCATTCTCTTTTTGGTAAATTGGCGATAAGCCGCCGTATGCCGCTACGCTCTTAGTAGGCATATATTTTAAAAACTAAACTACAAATAAACTTGACTACCACAAGAACCATCAGTATCAGTCGAAAAAGGCGGAAAAATATGCATTTAAATTTATATTCGTAAAAACTTTTATACACGTAATATTTCTTTAATTCTCCGTTTTGACGCGGACGCCATATTAAATCTTGTCTGATCTTGTCCATAGAAACCACATAGGAAATTTTTTTCGAAAATAACGAACCATAAACAAAAGAAAAATCGTTCTACTTTTTCGTTTTGTACAGAGAGCAGTGCTTGTCTTGATATATGTGTTCTAATACATTTTATTATAAAAACAGCTTCAAAATTCTCAATTATTAATTTTTTAATGTCGTCGGAGAACGTCTTATTTAATATACCTAACCAAACCTAAACTAATCTAATAACCTAAACTAAGAACGAAAGTAATAAAGGAACACGCACGCAAGTTTAAGCAAGATATACATCCCAGGTTTTGAATGGTTTGTAGGGCAAGCAGGGTTTGTCTAACGGGTTTGTGTAATTATTTGAATACCTAGAACGAAAAAAAAGATACGCACGCGTTTTAAGTAGTTTAGCGGCTGCGCTAGGTTTATGTTACAAAAAAGTGCCCCTTTATAGCGCCTGCTCACGGCAAGGCAAGAAAAACATCCCAGTTTTCAAGTAGTTTAGCGGCTACGCTAGGTTTGTGTAACATGGTTTGTGATGCAAAAGAAAGTGCCCCCTTTATAGCGCCTGCTCACGTCAAGGCTAGAAAAACATCCCAGTTTTCAAGTAGTTTAGCGGCTACGCTAGGTTTGTGTAACATGGTTTGTGATACAAGTGAAAGTGCCCCATTTATAGCGCCTGCTCACGTCAAGGCAAGAAAAACATCCCAGTTTTCAAGTAGTTTGGCGGCTACGCTAGGTTTGTGTAACATGGTTTGTGATACAAGAGAAAGTGCCCCCTTTATAGCACCTGCTCACGTCAAGGCAAGAAAAACATCCCAGTTTTCAAGTAGTTTGGCGGCTACGCTAGGTTTGTGTAACATGGTTTGTGTAACATGGTTTGTGTAACATGGTTTGTGTAACATGGTTTGTGATACAAGAGAAAGTGCCCCCTTTATAGCGCCTGCTCACGTCAAGGCAAGAAAAACATCCCAGTTTTCAAGTAGTTTGGCGGCTACGCTAGGTTTGTGTAACATGGTTTGTGATACAAGAGAAAGGGCCCCCTTTATAGCGCCTGCTCACGTCAAGGCAAGAAAAACATCCCAGTTTTCAAGTAGTTTGGCGGCTACGCTAGGTTTGTGCAACATGGTTTGTGATACAAAAGTGAGTGTATTATTTAAAAAATAATAATTACTAGAAAAAAAGCATGTTTTTTTACGTCATTTTATTTTCAAAACTTCGGTACTTAAATTAGTGTTTATCTAATACGCCCAGATTTCGTGATATCTTCAAAATCTTCTAGCCGGTCGTTATATATAAAAAAAATTATCAGGACTACCAACATACCAAAGTGACAGTGATTACAAATATGGGCAAAATTTCACAAGACGAAGCTAATGTAATTAAGGTGAATCAAAAGAGTTTATTTAAAAAAAGTGTTTCCATCTATATCCAATAATTATTACTTAACCTAACCTAACACAACCTAATTAATAGTACATTGATTTTAATTCGTCCTAAATATACTTAATTATTTATTTATTCAGAAAATTAAAATTTGTATGGTGCAACCCAATCTTTAGTTAGTACCTTCCTCGAGTGATTTCTTGCCATAGAGTAATCTTTTTTTAAATATTTATCGATTGGTACCCTGGAAATTGTTCAGCATTGTTCTATGCAAAATAATGTAATACGAAATGTCAGCCGTAACGAGGAATTACGTACAGTTTTTTTTTTTATGAAATGTAAATTTAAATGCATATTTTTCCACCGGTCTCGACTGAAACCGATGTTTTTTGTAGTAACTAAGTTTAAAAGTAGTGTACTTTTCAAAATCTGTGCCTATTAAAAAAGCGGCGGCTTATTGCAAAGTTACCCTCTTTTTTTGTGTAGTAGCCAAATGTTGCATTGTTTATTAGATTGGATTGCTTACGATAATTCTGTGTGATATTGTTTAGGGACCCTTCTTTTCCATGATTCTCTTTGAATTTTAAATAATTTGTGATGGACTAGTTTCCGGTGGTTTTCCGTGTTTCTTTAAAATGGCGTGAGGCAGACTTATAAAGTTTTACCAAAATAATTTATTAGTCTTACCTTTATACCGAAACATTTTTTTATCACCTCAGAATAAATTTCTATATTGCCTTCAAAAATAAAATTATCCATCATGTTTGTCAGATTATTCTCCGACAAGCAGCATTGGCACATGCGACTTGGTGCAGATTCTAATTTGATAAAATAAAAATCACACATTTTTAAGGTTTTCGGGATTCTATTCAAGCTTGTATCTTGTAGTGTTTTTATTTTTGTGGAATAATAAATATGAATTACATTGCTATTCCTGAATCGACATTCATGACATTTGACAACAAAAAAACTATAGACAACATTGTTTATCCGTGCTTTTTTCCTCTAGTGATGCCATAAAGTAAAGACTGCAACTTTTTTTATCGATTTTTCATTTGGTGACAGGACAACTCGGCAAAAATTTTTCAACACATTGCTTTCCATCACATGATTATAAACATCGGAAAAATTCATCATAGTGATTAATAAGAACGTTCGTGATTCTAACTCTTTTAATAACTCTTTTGTGAAGAATTGTGATTTTTAAGAACATGAATATTTAGATTAAAGTGAAAATAAGTTTTATATTTGTTTTATTCTTGGAATTCCACCATGAATTATTAGTTTCAAAAATAGAAACATGAATATTTGACACTTTACAAACAAGGTGAGTGATATATATCTATGTTACCAATACATCAAACTACCGACGTGCCTCAAAGTGAAGTCTTTTTGTTAAAATGAATTTAATATTTTTTTCATATCATTTCAGAAAGAGTTCAAGGCTCTTTCAATCTTTCTTCCATTCCTTCAAGAACTAAGATATAAATATATTATTTTTTTCAGACACAATTTTTCCCGTGGGACCGGCAGCAGTTAATTCAGTCATTCAGAATAAGATTCTAATAGTAAGCAAATTTAGAGTACATCATTGTTTGGTACCTTGTGTTATAAATGTGTAATCATTTGCATCAAATATTGTCTTTTTCTAGATCATTTTTTTTTTATAGTGAATACCTCACAAGAGTCCCAACTGCTCCCGTTTGGAGCCAGTTAGACTATGGCATCCCCAATTGGGGTATGTTATGAGGCTGAAGGTAAGTGGGGAAGGGAAGGAGACGAGGAAGAGGAAGGTGGGGAAGTACCTGGCTATTCCTCAATCTTAATAATGTTAATATAGACACTGAACTAGTTTGTAAATATCTTAAATCATTACACCCTACCAAAGGCAGTGGGCAGGATGGTATACACCTTGTTTTGTAAAGAATTGCGCTAATGTTTTATGTTTTCCGCTAAGTCAAATATTCAAAACTTCATTGTCTTCTGGCATTTTTCCACAGGAATGGAAAAGTTCATATAGGTATTGTGCCAATATTCAAAAAGGAGACAAGCACAATATTGAAAATTATAGACCGATCTCTAAGTTAAATGTAATGGGTAAACTTTTTGAAAAAATTGTTTTTGATATCATTTTTCCATGTATATGACCACACATCATTTCAAATCAACACGGCTTTGTCACCAAAAAATCAACAGAAACCAATCTATGTGAGTTTGTTGATACAGTCCTTGTTGCTATGGATAATGGATATCAAGTCGATGTAGTCTACACAGACTACTCCAAAGCCTTTGATAAAATCCCACACAGCATCTTGATAAAGAAAGTCAAAGCAATGGGTATACGAATACACGGTGACCTCCTTCGTTGGTTAGTCTCTTATCTCAACAATCGTACGCAAGCTGTAACTGTACAGGGGTTCTGCTCTAGTTTCGTCCCCGTAACCTCAGGAGTTCCCCAAGGATCTCACCTTGGTCCCCTCTTATTTAATATTTTTATGAATGATGTTAACAAAACTATCCGCAACTCTCAGTTGTACCTATATGCGGATGACAAAAAGATTGTCAAAATCATTAAGTCTGAGATGGATTGTATTGAGCTCCAGAATGACCTGGACTCTCTGGTTAATGTGTATTGTCTACAAAATCGCTTCCTTTTGAATGCAGATAAATGTAGCGTCATATCTTATTCTCGAAACACACAGTATTGTATCCATCCACAATTAAGAACAATAATTAAACAGGGTAAATGTACTAAGGGATCTTGGAGTTCTGTTAGACAGTAAGCTTCTTTTTCAATCTCACCTCGAGTATATCACGTCGAAGGCTTTGAAAATGTTGGGATTTATACTAAGAGAAAGTTCAGTTTTCAAAAATCCACGAACTTTTAAAATTCTCTACATTTCCTATGTCAGAGGCCACCTAGAGTACGCTTCAACTGTGTGGAACCCCCATTGTTCTACGTGTAAAGCAAATCTAGAAAGAGTTCAGAAAAAGTTTATCAAATATGTCTCTTTTCGCGTACGAAATTATGTAAACTATGTCCCCATAAACCTTAAAGCTTTTGATCAACGCCGAGACATCAGAGACCTATTAAAGCTCTATAAGATAATTCATAACTATATTGACAGCCCATACTTACTACAACGTATTCATTTTAGATGTCCAAAAATAGTTACTCGATCTATGGATACATTTTATATTCCTAAGAGCAAAACGAATTACCTTGAAAATGTATTTATAAGAAGAAGCTGTAGCATATTTAACCGCTTGGACACATAAGCTTGTTTTCACGATAATTTAACGTAGGTAGACATAGGAATGACGTATGTCCCGTACCTAAGTTATTAATAGATTATGCGCAAACATTTGCACAATCTATCATCGAACCTCTACTAAAAGCCCAAAAAATGGTAATACGTGTCATTAATAAGCGACCGACAAGATACCCCTCCACTCGACTCCTTATCGAGTATAATGTATTAAACATACGGCAACTCCACCTAAAATTTACGCTAATACATTTATTACAACACAACTACACCACCAGAACAATAACCAACGGACACTACAACGTACCTAAACTACATACTAAGTCAGCTCAAAGACAATTTTTCTTCCTAACTCCTAAAATCTTAAACCTTATCCCTGAAAACTTAAAAACCGTGAGCCAACCCTATTCCTTTAAAAAACAAATAAAGAAATTATCGAAGAAAGCAAACACTTTGTGGCTTGACATTATACCAAATAAAACAAATAACTTAGTTTTATTAGTATTAGTTTATTAAAAATAATTTGCAAATTTTAAACAAACAACTAGAATTAACAAACAGTCCAATTTTAAAGTTGTTCCCTTACTCCTTATGTAACCCCCACCCTTCCTTTACCCCGCCCCCTACCCCTCCACCAACCGGTCTATGATGTTCTCTCCCTCTCCCATATATTGCTTTCTCTCTCTATTTTGTTTACCTTATATTGTTTCTCTGTATTATGATTTAGTTTATTTTATTGTCCTGATGAAGATTGAGTCCAATCGAAACCGGTCGACAAATATAATAATAAATATAAAGTGGTTTAAAACTAAGTTATTTGTTTTATTTGGTAACAAATAAAGAGATGGATCCTTACACATGGAATACATTACAATTACAATACCCATTCATTTTACACTCTATCAATTTAATCACCTTTCAGACAAAACATAATATATCTTTATTTTCTATCTTACCAATATAGTATGTACAAGAATAATTAGTGTGATCTATATACTAATAATCCCTCAAATTTTATTATTTTCTAATAATTCTCTAACTTCTTCATCTTCTTCTTGTAACCCAATCTAACTATACACTTTTTTTAAAATTTTATTATTATAGAAGAATTGGATGCACAGTTTTAAAAGCAGGCAAAACATAATTTATCTTTATTCCCTATCTTTATTTTCTACCTTGATTGCTGTGATTTATATACTAATAATTCCTTAAATTTCTCTTTTCCAGTAATTCTTTAACTTCTTCATCTTATTCTTGTAATCCTATCTAACTATATATAACTTTTTTATTGTAGAAGAATTGTGTGCATAGTATTAATTAATGAAAATTACCAACCAATACTGATGAATGTATATCCCCAAACTGTAAAATTCACCCGCCAAAACACAGGGTCATCCCTAGCATGGAGGGTGAAATATCACAATAAACTATAACTATATGTACTTTCAATAAATCATCTATTAAAAAAAATAAAAAAAAACATTGATGTGTTTAACACGAACTTTGCTAAATTCACAACATTCATAAAAAAATGACATTCCATCGAATGCCATATGTTTAACCAAAGACTTAATTTCATTGATTTCTTTTTTTTTTATTAGTTCCCCACATTTTCTCTTTTACTTTTAGTAGTTTGTATTTTAATGAAATCTTTTCCTCAAAGATATTATTGATATCCATTAAAATTTAAGTGTAAACCTTAGAAATATGTATATCATAAAACACTTTGTAAATTGAAGATGCACTTAATCTGAATGGTTTGTATTAGGTGTATTGTTGCATTTTTTTTATTATGGTCCTG
The DNA here is from genome assembly GCA_951813805.1 of Limnephilus auricula. Lineage (NCBI taxonomy): Eukaryota > Metazoa > Arthropoda > Insecta > Trichoptera > Limnephilidae > Limnephilus > Limnephilus auricula. Next base: position 22,602,510 of record OX638390.1, on the reverse strand, counting down.
TATCTAAATGTCATTATTTTATGGTCAATGATATAAACATACTTATTCACTGTCATATACTGTTTATAACGCAAATAAATAAAATAAATAAAAAATATCCTTCAACTGCTGATCCTGTAAATTCCAACACAAATGCGCCCCACTGTTAAATTTGACAGCCACCTCTGGTCTAGAGCCCTAAAATCCTTGACTCTGAGCAGAAACGGGCGGTCCGTTTGATAGCTTCCCCAATTACAACTGGATTGCAATCTTTAGAGCACGGGCGTCAGGTGGGAATGTTGTCCGTTTTCTATCGGTATTTTGATAGAAGATGCTCCGAGGATCTAGCGAATGTCCCTTCGGCACCGTTGCATAATTGGAAAACACGCCAAACGCGCGCCCAACATTTGTACCTACACGGTTGACATTCTGCAGCTCGTTCTTGAGTTCAACAGCTCGACTGTGGAACGATTTAAACATATGGAACATTTTCATTGAAACAATTTAAATGTTTATAAAACTATTAGCACGCACGAAGATGTGAGCTAACTTATGATTAATAATTAATTAAGATTAATAAAATAAATAAATAGATTTGCCGGCTTCTGCGTTTCCTCCCTTCTAAAATATGAATCGCTTCAAGACCCATATTTACTACTTCGTCTCCTCCAAAAACCATTCAAACATTGACGGCCGGCGCGGGCGTAGTCCAGCCTTAAGGCTTTGGACTCCCATTCCGAAGGTCAAGGGTTCGACCCCGGCGTGCGCAAATAAATTTTATTTGATTAATTTGTATTATTTCATTCACAATTAATTAATTAGTTCCAGAGTGGAAGATACTCTCAGTATCGCCCTGGTGTGAGACCACCATTCAGAGTTGAAATGGCTTTAGCCGTGTTTGGTGACTAGATCTGAATAGCCAGGTACGTCCCCACCTCCCTCTTCCCCATTTTCTTCCCTACCTCACTACCTTCAGCCTCACAACATACCCCAATTGGGGATGCTATAGTCTCACTGGCTCCAGACGGGGGCAGTTAGGACTCTTGTGCGGTTTTCATATAAAATTTTTAAAAATAAAAAACAGTATCCCCAGAGATGACATGGGCTATGGGGGAAAATTATTTTCTTTAGGTCCTTCTGTATAAACTGAATGTAAAAATAAATAAATTTAAACACATTTTTTAAATGTGAATACCTACCACAAAACAGTCCCAACTGTCTTGAGCCAATGAGGCTACATGGGGTGTGTTGAGAGGCTGAAGGTAGTGAGGGGAATGAGATGGGGAAGAGGAAGGTGGAGAATTATCTGGCCATTCAGATCTGGTGACCAAACACAGCTAAAGTCATTTCAAGCAACATTTTAATTCTGAATGATGGTCTTACAGCGGGGTGATATTGAGAGTGTCTTCCACTCCGGAATGTACCGCAAATACAAGTATGCTATATATTATTCTAAAATTTACACCAAACCCAACATTTGAACACAGTTGACATTTGTCACATGGAAATGGGTCCTTCATATGACTCGTTCGTGAATGATATCTGTTTTCTACCGGTATTTCAATGGAAGATATTCCAAAGATTTAGCATCTGTGATCCCTTTGGTATGGTTGTATAGTTGGGAAACATTGAGTTGTATACACGGTTGACATTTGTGTCGCATGAGAATGTGTCGGTTTTACGGCTCGTTCTTAAGTTCAACAGCTCGGCTGTGCAACGATTTGCCGGCTTCTATGTTTCCTCTCTTCTAAAACATGATCCCTTCAAGACCCATGTTCAATCCTTCCTCTTCTCGAAAAACCCTTTACACAGCAACCCCAGAAATAACATTATGTCTATGGGAAAAAATATCTCCCTGTGGAGTTAATTTATAACAAAAAGTAAATAAAAACATTTCTTTTTATGACAATACCGCACAAGAGTTTTAATAGCTTCCAACCGTCTGGAGCCAGAACCGTTGTGAGACTGAAGGTAGTGGGGAGAGGAAGGAGACGGGGAAGTACCTGGCTATTCAGATCTGATCACCTATTATGGGTAAAGTCATTTCATATAACATTTCAATTACACCCGGGCGATACTAGAATATCTTTCACTCTGAAACATTGGCCGCAAATATACTACACATTATTTTTTATGTTTATATTAATTTGTGAAAAAAACACAAATAAATCATATAAATTTACTTGTGCACGTTAGAATATGAACTAGCGACTACCGTATTAATAGCCGAGATACTAACCCCTTGACCACGGAGTCTGTCGAGTAGTGTATTTCTTCATTAAAATACAGCCCAAACATTGCAATAATTATTAAATAGTTATTTTAAATAAATCCTTCAAGATACTGTAGTTTTAAAAGGATTGCTTTTATAGAAGACAAGCCGATAATATGTCTCATTTCTTTTCCATATATTTACGTATGTAGGTCAAAGAGCAGTACGCAATTTAATATTTTTTTAGTGTGGTTGATTTATACTTTTCCATCTAAACTCAACTAACAAATATACATGGTATTTAACTACATAATACAAATTTATAACAACATAATACAAATATTTTATAATAACATAATTCAAATATACATGGTATTTAACCGCTTGGACCCATAAGCTTGTTTTCACGATAATTTAACGTAGGTAGACATAGGAATGACGTATGGCCCGTACCTGAGTTATTAAAAGAAAATTAGAAGAGGGAGAAAGAACATCAACTTACGTGGGGGCAATGGGGGAGGTGGATAAGAGGGAGGGGTGAAAGTGGGCGGGGGTAATGGGAATATTAAAAAAAATGGAGCTATTCGACAAATCTAATTGTTTATTAAGTAAATTTGTTTTATTTATTTTTAATGACTTTTTTATTTCAAGGGCTTCAAGATTATTAAGAGCGATTGATCAGCGGCTGAGAATAAAAGTTTAAAAATGCTTGCAACTGTACAGGGAGGTTCCGATGAGAAAGATCGATTATTCCCCGTATCAAATTTTTTAAATTAAAAATTAAATACCGATTTATTTCATTCAAAACTTGATTAAATATATACTTACATTCAAGTAAGCTATAAAAATGCTTAAAATGATAAATGATAAAAATGATAATACTTAAAAGTATTTTTTGATCATAAGTATTTATGATTTTTTAATAATGTCTGAACAAAATAAGTGTGTAAAATTTTTTTTTAAAATCTTAAAACTGGATTTACTGAATTATGTATTGACTAGGCTGCTAGGCCCTGCGGGCGGCTTTTCCTTCTGCTTCGCCCAGTTTAAGTGATGGTGACTATTAAAAGGCTTCACCCTTTTGAAAAACTAACTGCTATTAAAATTAAACTACAGAATACTTATATTTAATAGGTAGATATATAATAGTAGACATTCTTACATTAAGACCGTGAATAATGAGAGGAACACTCTTCACCCCAACATAAATCTTCTTATTATTGAATGAAAGCGAAAAATGCTTCTTCTTCTTCATACTTTTTTCCTTCAATATAGTATTATAGATGCCGCCACTTACGCAAATCGCATGTGAGCGAGTAATAAGTGTGCATATTACGGCAGCAGCTCCGTGGAAAAAGGGACGTTCGAGCATTGTTCCGTGTTCGATTCCTCGGCTGGCTAAGTCCTCCATCACAACACAAGCAACATCATCCGCTTAGTGTGGTGGTAGTAGGAGATTTTCAAATGTTGTTGGGTTATTCGTAAATGTTTGTCTTTCTTTTTAATTTAAAAAAAAAAAATTAAATAATTGGATAATTTGCAGAGCGCCATAAAAGTTATTGTCACTTAACTTTTTTAGGTTTATATACAGATGTAAAAATATTTATTATAAAAAATTGCAAACTTTGACAGATATTTGTCAAATAATGCTAAATATTGTTTCATAGAATTATTTCAAATTTTTAGGGAGCGTCTGTGGTACACTTTTAAATGCAAATGAAACACTGTTTAAATCATATATATGTATGTAACACAGTAATAAAAAAAGAGATAGCACATATGAGTCCGTGCCAGGATATAAGAAATATCTCTCAACAAGGCTTAAGTGCCAATTCCTTTACATATTTACTTTAACTGTTTATCTCTTCTGTTAACTTGAATTTCTACTTTGTCAAATGTATCTTCATTCGAGAGAAACTGATAGAAAACACAGTCAAAGACCCAACTGTTGGGTGTTTGACTTTTCATGTATTTTCATATGACCTTTGAGTGTGCACTTTTGCGTAAATGTCCTTTCGCATATGGTACACTTAAACTGTTTATCTTTATTATGAATTTTCATGTGCTGAGTAAGGGTGGTCTTTCGTCCATAGTTCTTTAAGCAGAGGGCACATTGGAATTTTTTTTCTTTTGTATGTTTAACCATGTGGCCTTGCACTTCTCTTCTACTAAAAAATAATTTTCCACATTCGGGGCAAGAATGGTTCCTCTCTTTAAGATGGAACTTCCTCATATGGGCTGACAGATATCCAGAAATTCTATAAGCCTTTGTGCAAATTTTGCATTTATACTTCAGAACTTCCACTTGATGCACATTGGCCATGTGGTTGATACGTGTGCTATAACTATTGAACTTCTCAGGGCATTTCTCACAAGGGTAGATGAAATTATCTCCTGTGTGCTTCTGCATATGTCGGCGCATACTGGTCTTCTTCACGACTTTATTGCATATTTGACAAGCCACATTCTCAGGAGTATGTGTGCGCATGTGGTTCGTTAAGTGTCTATTAGTGATTGCAAACTTTCCACAAATGTGACAAACTGAATTTGGGAAATGTTGCGGCATATGTTTAACGAGATTTGCGTTAGCTGTAAAAGTCTCTTTACAAATTTTACAACAGACATCTGTCTTGTCTAATTTGTAAGGGATGGCTCTGGCGTGTAACTCAATTTGATAGCGACGTCTATATTCTCGAATTTCTTCTTTGGACCTTTTTCTTCCAGTATATCGGATTCTCTTACTATTTATTATTACATTATCAATAGAATTATCTTCATTAGAAGGTTCATCATCCTGCTCAGTAAGGATAGAAGGCTTTATAATTTTTATCAATGTTTCTTTTTTAATTTTAGGTAACAGATTTTGTTTTTTTGATGTTTTTTTTAATGCACATTTTGACTCTTCTTGTGTATTCATCATTTTTCTTTTTTCCTCATTCTCTGGGGCTTTTATTTCCACACAAAAACGAAATTCGTCTTCAGGAGAATATTCTTGTTTAATAGTGTTTTCCTCGGCATCATTTTCCGGCATATCTGAAACTAAGGGAAATGACATTATTAACTGCTAACCGGGCAGATGCGCCTGCTATATAACAAGGCTGCCCAACCCCATTTTTAGAATCAGTCTGACTGAAATAATCAGTAAGTTATCTTGCCAATATTAAGTTGGAACTCACTGAACAGCAAAATCAGTTTGCACTAGAAAACCTTATTGCAGAAAAAAATATCTTCAAAGTCACAAACTTGTATTTGTAGTTTTCCGGAAATTGGTGCCAAAAGAAGACTTTCCTGCAAGACGGACCCGTCTTTTCAATTTTTAAGTAGTTTCGGATCAACATGTTTGTGAAAAGATTTTTCAAATCTTAATTATATAAAATATAAATAGCGCACATTTATAACTGAGCAACATATTATATTTTAATAGCCATCGCGCAAAAAGTTTAAGCATCGTCCTTCAGGCGAAAAACGACCATTCTGCCCCTCAAGTTTAACTGACCACAAGGCTCATTTTCGGCGGCAAGGGACTGTGGATTTTTATACATATTAAATATTCAGACCAAAACTGTATGGAAAAGTTTCAGCGCACTTAAATTTTACCGAAATATAGTGTACTATTCGGAAACACTTTAAGGTTCACTTTCGCTTGACACGAGTTTTTGTTCCCAAGATCGTTCCGGCCGGAACATTACCGATTACAAATTTACAAATAAAAAAACTAATACATTAAACCCTAGCGGCGAAAACTGGAAGCGTTCATTATTCAATGAAGAAATTCAGTCGAAGTTGTATTTCCAGCCGACAGCATCGCCCGCTAAAAAAATTTTACATTTCGAGGAGCCCCATGTATATCAAGATTACGTCAAAAATAAAATTTCTGGCTAAAATGTTTTTCGATAATTTCGTAAACGATATGTTTCTGAACTCCAATCATGTATCACATTCACTAATTTTCATCAAAATTGTCGCAGAATAGGTCATCAAAAGTTGGTAAATTTGTTGCTGAGGTTTATGAAGAATTGTAAAAAAACAAATGTAAAATATTGCCAGCCAGCTACATAAAGCTGCAAAACCTAGGTAGGTACTTCTATAAAAAATCAAATAAAATTAGAACGATTATAAGCTTCAGGCTGCAGAGATCATAGAAATGAATTTACCAGTGGGTACCTACTTACGTAGGGACATTATTTTTCAAATATGGTGAACTTAATAAAATGTGGAAAAATTAAATAACTAATGATATTTAATTTTGCTTGCCAAATGGTGTAGGTACATATTAGAATATCGTACGCAAACTTATTTTTCAGTACATTTTGAATGAATTTAAATTAAGTTGATATAATTATTTTTTTCTTCGGGAATAATTAAACTTGGTGCCATCTTTATGAGACAAATGCGTAGGTACGTACACAAAGGAGGCCCTGAAGAAAATAATTCCCCTCAGGGCCTATGTCATCTTTGGGGATGCTGTGTGGAGGATTATTTTTAGGAAAAGAAGGAGGGGATGTTTTGGGAAGGAAAAAGGTATGAGGGGTGGGTAGGAATCTGGGGTTCAGTGTATCCAGGAGTTGAAGGCGAATGATTCCAACCCTCCCACTGCGCTGCAATTTGATGTTCCGAGAGAGCCCTGCTTGAGAAGTCAAAAATCCCTCAACCAGTCTCTCCCGATCTGGCCTGCCACCCAATTGGCGGGCAGACGCATCCACCGCTAAGACCCGGACAAAACTCACCCCATGAATTTAGGCACCCCTGTAAGTCCCCAAACGTAACGAACCACCTATGGGCCTATTTCATCTTTGGGGATGCTGTGTGGAAGATTATTTTTATTGTTTTTAAATTTTTAGGAGAGGATGTTCTGGGAAGTAAAACGGTATGAGAGGTGGGTAGGAATCTGGGGGTCAGTGTGTCCAGGAGTGACAGACGAATAATTTCATCCCGCCCACTGCGGTGCAAAGTGATGTTCCGAGAGAGCTCTGCTAGAGAAACCAAAAAGTCTGCCTAAACCAGTCTCTCCCGATCTGGCCTACCACGCAATTGGTGGGCAGACGCATCCACCGCCAAGACCCGGACAAACCTCACCCCATGGACCCGGGAACCCCTGCTAAATCACCAAATATAGCTAACCACTTGGAATGACCTATTGCAGAGGTGTTGGTTATCCAATAAATAGTTCCCGGGGCGGCGGTAGCCATACCCGCCTACCAATATGAGGTTTTTTGCCCTTCTTGCTTCATCCACATTCAAATATCATATTTTTATTTAAGAATTAGTCATGTGACATATCGTTTCTGCAAGGAAATCAGGCTACAAAAAAAGGATAAAGCGAACACACAGAATAGTCTACCAACTGTGCCAACGGATGAAGTGTTATAACTAAGAGGCGGCTAAGCGGTGGCAAAACGAAGAATTCCATGTCACAAATCCGCAAAAACATCATTCGGAGACATTGAAGTTTGAAGTTTAGAATTGATATGTTATTGTAATAACAAATAAATTCTAAACTTCAAACCTCAATATCTCCGAATGATGTTTTTGCGGATTTTCAATTTGGAATTCTTCATTTTGCCACCGCCTAGCCGCCTACTAGTTATAACAAACTACCAGAAACTATAAAGTCCGCATCAATTGGAAAGTTTAAGATGTATTGTAGGAGCTACATGAAACTGGAGAAAATTTAATGTATAGAATACAATATGTATATCATTAGCAATTTGTAAACTTAAATGTGCAAATAAAAAATTATAAATAAATAAAATGACAAACCGAGGGTGGGGATTTCATATTAGTCAAAATTTGGTCGCCATGTTGTTTTATAGGACTTTTCTTAGGTTAGTCATGTGACATATCGTTTCTGACAAACCGAGGATGGGGATTTCATATTAATCAAAATTTGGTCGTCATGTTGTTTTTTAAGACTTTTCTAAGGTTAGTCATATGACATATTGTTTCTGACTCTGACCAACCGAGGGTGGGGATTTCAAATTAGTCAACATTTTGGTCGCCATGTTGTTTTTTAAGACTTTTCTAAGGTTAGTCATGTGACATATCGTTTCTGACAAACCGAGGGTGGGGAATTAATATTAGTAAAAAATTTGGTCGCAATGTTGTTTTTAAGACTTTTCTTAGGTTAGTCATGTGACATATCGATTCTGACAATCCGAGGGCGGGGAATTCATATTAATAAAAATTTTGGTCGCCATGTCGTTTTTAAGACTTTTCTTAGGTTTTTGTTTTTGGGTGTTATGCCGTGTTGCGCTACCTCCTTCTTTAGACATTTCGGACAGCGTTGCAGCGTCCATCATCAGGGCAGATCCGACGCTTTCCGATCGAAAATGCTTTTGGCCGTGAAAATCTAAAAACGTATCTTTTCTTAGGTTAGTCATGTGCAGTGGCGGTTCGTGGTCTTTTTAACGGGGGGTTCAGAAATTCAAGAGAAGATATATTGTCTAATCAAAATTTACTCTTGTCACACAAATTAAATAAAGTTAGTGGAGGGGTACCTAAATAGGTACTATTGTTTTTAAATAACTTGATACTCATCGACACAATTATTAAACAACCAAAATGGTTTTAGAGGATTTAAATTGTTTAATGGTTTTTACAACACTCGATGTACGTTGCTAATTATTATTGTTTTTTTCAATAAGAAAAATTGCGTCGAATGTAGAATATAATATAATTGATATTTTAAAACATAAAAAAAAAAACAAGAAACACAAATAAAGGTGGCCACGAAATAAAATTAGCTTTTTTCACTTACACAAAAAATCCATTATACACGTATACAAAAAATAATTATATTTAATTTCCAAACTTTTTCATAAGCATTAGCGTTATTTTTTGTATATAACACTGTATTCCGTCATTGTGTGAAACAATTAGGACAGAATATTCACGACAACCGATAAACGCAACCACTTTCAATTTGAAAGCCGAAACAATACTAGGAAAGTTCAACACAAAATTGCATAACTAGCGACGTTGTTTGCCGAAACTTTAGTAAATGTACTCGTAACTAAGGGATATAACGACTTATCTACAAAAAAAATACGAAAACAGGAGTCAAAATCGGTCCACTTCAGTAGATTTATAAATGCCATTAATAAACGGTTGGAGAAATGCAGAAACAAGAAAATAAAAAATGTACAAAAATTACTAAAAAGTTAAATACCATAATACATATATAACATTTAACTTGCATCCGTCGGTGCAAAAGTCGATCGTCAGCCGGTCATCCTGCAACAATCTCGGGCTTCGTTTCGGCGAGAAGTTCGGAGGTCACGTGACATCTTGACTCGTGAGCAGCGCACCAAGCTGGGTTAATTTGTCCATTCTACCGTCACAGCGATTCGTATCGGCTATGATTTTTTCGTATGGACAAATGTGTGCGGATCGCAACGCGCACAAAATGGGAATAGATAGGTACTGTATTTTTCGGTGGCGCGAGTTTTAAAGACGGAATTTTAATGTCGAGCTATCTGTGATGCGCTTATATTACTATACAACAAGATTGTTTTATTTTATCATATTTTTAATGGGGGTTCACCGCACAACCGCACTTTAGAGAAAATCGCCACTGGTCATGTGACATATCGTTTCTGACAAACCGAGGGTGGGGATTTCATATTAGTCAAGAGTCGCCATGTAGATTTTCGAAAAACGTAAAATTTCTAAATATTCAAATTTCAAAAATCTTCAATTTTCAAAAACCTCAAGTTTTAAAAAACTTCAATTTTCAAAATACATCAAATTTTATAAAACTTCAATTTCCAAAAACCATGTGAAGGCTCACAAGCCTTGCTTCATCCACATTCATACATCGTTTTTCTTTCTTCAAATATTTAATTTTAAAAAAATGTATGCACACACTTCTTACTTCATCCACATTCAAACGTCAAATCATTTAGTGCTTTAACCAATTAGTTGCCTGCATATTAATGATTCGTTGTTACTGTGAAAATCTGATGCCTTACATAGGAAAATTATGAAGCTAGAAACAATTTCAGAAATTACATTAATTATAGCAAATATTCAGATTTTGATTTTTCTTGTTTATTTCATAATATGGCAGAAGATGCTATTTATTTTATTATTTAAACGAAAATATATGAATGTTGCAGTTCGGTTTAATGGGATGAGGTAGAATGGTTTTCAGGGATTTTGGCCCCCTTGTAACCCTATCAGTGGCTCGCCTGTAATTTTAAACTGTCAATTTGGCCCGACTGTTAAAAAGGTTGGGCAGCCTTGCTATATAGAATAAAGATAAAAACTAGAAAGGCCTTCCATACAAATTTGAATGGAAACTAGTGTTCCATTTGTTTCTCACCAAATTCTTAAGAGGAACGGCTAAGCGGCCGGCTTCATACAAAACGTAGTTTTGGATTTACGTAGTAAAAGTTTTTTTTTTTTTAAATCTAAAGTTGAGGCATATGTATATAAAACTCGGATAGGAATCCGTTTTTAGAATTTTTGCTTTCAATTATAAAATATAGGCCACAAAAGATGACGATTTATCCAAGAATTTAGGATGCAAATTTGACATATTTTTTTAAGACTGAAAAAATGCTATTTTTGAAAAAAAAAGCTCCGATCCGAGGTCAGGCATATGATGAAGTATACAATAAAATTTAAATTTCCACTGAAAATGGTTTTATTTGCGTTAAAACACCAAACTAAGCAGCCACATTTTAAACATTCATTTAACTAGATTCTTTTAATCTGGCACATTCGCACAATATATATATCTCGGGATGGAACCTTGTTAACTTACTTGAAATCACTTCAATTGAATAACAAGGTTTCAACTGATAAAATTGTTTTCCAGATTTCATACTTCTAAGCTTAAATTATTGTTAATGATACATAAAATAAGTAAATGACCTACAACTACCTGTATTTGCATACTCAAAACAATATAAAGTTCATTACGTATCGAAATATAGTCATTCAAAACTTTGAAGCCCGTTTTCTCAGAATAGGGTCGGCACTAGATGGAACCTTGTTATTCCATAGGGTCGATTCATTAAGTTGTTTCGGTGAAAGCTAAGTTTCCTACCAAAATGGTAGTTTTCTACTATTTCATCCGAATTGGTAGGTAAATTTGCATAGTTTTCTACCATTTGGTAGAACACTTACCTATCACCTACATAATAAGGGACTGTTGGCATGATCAAATATCCAATAGTGTGGAGTGACTTTATGTACATACATAAGAGTCTTCGACGGATGGTGAAAATGAAGAAGTACTTTGTCCTACGCCAGTGGCGGTTTTCTCTAAAGTGCGGTTGTGCGGTGAACCCCCATTAAAAAGATGATAAAATAAAACAATCATGTTGTATAGTAATATAAGCGCATCACAGGTAGCTCGACACTAAAATTCCGTCTTTAAAACTCGTGCAACCGAAAAATACGGTATCTATTCCCATTTTGTGCGCGTTGCGATCCGCACACATTTGTCCATACGAAAAAATCATAGCCGATACGAATCGCTGTGCGGGTAGAATGGACAAAACTACGCAGCTTGGTGCGCCGATCACGAGTCAAGATCTCACGTGACCTCCGAACTTTGACGAGTCTCGCCGAAACGAAGCCCGAGATTGTCGCAGGATGACCGGCTGACGGTCGACTTTTGCACCGACGGATGCAAGTTAAATGTTATATATTTATGGTATTTAACTTTGTAGTCATTTTTGTACATTTTTATTTTCTTGTTTCTGCATTTCTCCAACCGTTTACTAATGGCATTTATAAATCTACTATTGAAGTGGACCGATTTTGACTTGTTTTATTTTTATTTTTTTTATAGATAAGTCGTTATATCCCTTAGTTACGAGTACATTTACTAAAGTTTCGGCAAACAACGTCGCTAGTTATGCAATTTTGTGTTGAGCTTTCCCAGTATTGTTTCGGCTTTCAAATTGAAAGTGGTTGCATTTATCGGTTGTCGCGAATATTCTGTCCTAATTTATTCACACAATGACGGAATACAGTGTTATATACAAAAAATAACGCTAATGCATATGAAAAAAGTTTGGAAATTAAATATAATTATTTTTTGTATACGTGTATAATAAATATTTTGTGAAAATGAAAAAAGCTCATTTTATTTCGTGCCACCTTTATTTGTGTTTCTTGTTTTTTTTTATGTTTTAAAATATCAATTATATTATATTCTACATTCTACGCAATTTTTCTTATTGAAAAAAACAATCATAATTAGCAACGTACATTTAGTGTTGTAAAAACCATTAAACAATTTAAATCCACTAAAACTTTTTTTGGTCGTTTAATAATTGTGTCGAGGAGTATCAAGTTATTTAAAAACAATAGTACCTATTTAGGTACCCCTCCACTAACTTTATTTAATTTGTATGACAAGAGTAAATTTTGATTAGACAATATATCTTCTCTTGAATTTCTGAACCCCCCGTTAAAAAGACCACGAACCGCCACTGTCCTACGCATAGCCCTTACAACAGCTTAAGACCTAGATGGTGTGAAACCCCTTAGCCCAATAACCCTGCTAATAACCCTGCTAATAATCCCAATAACCGGTGCTCTGTCTCACGTACACCCCTATCCATCCTATGTACATTTTGTAAATAAAGTTTGTATTGAAAATTTAAGACTCGATTAGGCAAATATTTGGATCATCAAACATGCCCACAAGGCACTTCTTTATTCTATTGCATGTAATTAAACGTGTGCATAACATAATGATATATAAATTTTTTTTAAATTAAAATTATTGCAGAATAATTCGTCTGGCAGTGATCAATATACAACATGGCGTTTAGAAGGAAACTCATTCATAAAACGATAAGTGGTAAGAATGGTTACAAAGTGACATTCAAATGCTTTTCTTCTTCCTGCATACAATAGTAGTATGGAGATCTAGGGTCCGATATTAACAGCTTTCATAACTTTATATTTAAGAAACAATGCCTGAAAACAACAAACCTGTTTCAGTTTCCAGTGTGGAATCTTCATCATTTTTCTTTTTTAATTTAAATTGAACTCTATCAACTTGAATTCGAAAGCTATAGCTTTCTCTCAATCTTAGTATGCAAATGTAGCATATAAAGTAACCGGCACTTCCATCATCCGGAATCTGAAATAATAATACATTGAAAATGATTAAATAAATTATATAAATACATTGATCGTCCAGGTGACTAGTCACACATCTCCAAATAGTAAGTTTTAAGGTAATGGGAAAGCAATATTCGAATGCTCGCCATAAATCTAATATTATTTTCTGTGTTTTACCTATTGAATATGCTATAAAATAACACCGGAAGGTATAACAGTCCGATGGCATTTAGAAATATCCTACTAGTGACCCAGACAACATCAACATTTTGTTTAATTCACTACAAGTTTTTCTGCATTATACGAGGGGGGACTCAAAACAAACGGTAATTTCATCATAACTTCTTTATTTCTCTATATTTTAACACCAAATTTTGATCACCTTCAAAGTATTTTCCATTGACGACAATGCACTTCTCCAAATGCTTCTTCCATTGTTCAAAACAGTTTTTAAATTCACTTATCGGGAAGTCCTTTAGGCCTTCCAGCGGTTTTTGTTTTACCTCCTCCACAGTGGCAAAACGCTTTCCTTTCATGTCCCTTTGAGTGTGGGGAACAAAAAGAAGTCACAGGGAGCTAGACCGGTGAGTAGGGGGGATAGACAATCGGTGTCATGCCGTTTTTGATCAAACACTGCTTCATGCAGAGGGCGGTGTGAGCCAGCGCGTTGTCGTGATGGAAGAATCAGTCACCTGTGCGCCAAAAATCTGCCCTTCTTTCTTCTTCCTCAATCTTTTCAAAACCTTTAAGTATAACTTCTGGTTGACAGTTTGACCTAAGGGAACGAACTCCTCGTGCACAACACCTCTGCAATCAAAGAAAGAAATGAGCATTGTCTAGATGTTTGACTTCAGTTGACTTGACTTGGGACGAGAGACAGCTGTCTTCCACTGGCTTGATTGCTGCTTTGTTTCGGAGGGGTATCCATAGCACCATGATCCAGTAATCACCTTTTAATTCAGGGTCTTCTTCGAGCTCATTTTGAAGCTCAAAACATGCTTGAAGTCGACGCTCCCTTTGCTGATCTGTGAGAAGGCGAGGGACAAATTTGAATGCAACCCTTCTCATGTGCAAATCTTCGGTTAAAATCCTCTTAATTGAACTCCATGACATTCCAAACATCTCACAGAGTTGATCAATGGTTCGGTGACGGTCTTCACGAACGAGGGCATTGATTTTGTCGACGTTTTTGTCAGTTTTTGAAGTTGAGGGGCATCCTGAACGTGGTTGACTTGTGGCTTTCAATTGACATTTCTCCATTTTTAAAATGTGAAAACCACTCGTATCCTGGTTTTATGTAGGGCAGCATCCCCATAAGCAGTCTTAACCGCCTGGGCACATAAGCCTGTTTTCACGACAATTTAACGTAGGTAGACATAGGAATGACGTATGCCCCGTACCTGAGTTATTAAGTATTATAATATTTTCCGAGGCCGATTTCCCCAACAGGAAACAAAATTTCAGCCGCGCGTTGCTCTCGACAATCTGCTATCATGTTTTCATTGAAATGGAAAAAGTTGTTTTAAAAAAATTCTCACAGGCGAACCGATGCACTCACAGCGACACAACTCTGCACACTGACTCAGGAGGAGTGATCCTAAAGGACACCTGGTCGAACAATGGGTTATCCACTACAGCACAATTCCCGGTACTTTCAATTACCCTCTTGTTATTGATTTGGTGGTGAATATGAGTTGCATTATAAATGATTTGGTCGTGTTTACGAGTAATCTGAGCTTTGTATCAGATAGAGAGCATACTTTAACATATACCAGATTACTCAACTCAAATTTCGTTTTTTGGATATGTCTGACTAATCAACTGGATGATCAATATGTGTAATGTTATAAAAATTACCAGTAAATAATAGTTAATTATGAATAATACTATAAAAACTGACAAAGTATCACTATGAAAACCAATAGGATTTTGAACCTGAAACACCTGCTTCAACCAGGGAAACTATGTATAGTCGTGCGTGAAATGAAAAATACCGATTAGAGTTTCTCAATTTATGCAAACCCAACATGCAAGGTCCGACCATTTCACAACCCAAAGCGGAAACACCCATATTATTCAGGAAACGATACACAGAGTAGAAATGGTATTGGGATCCTTTTACCAAGAGGCAAGGAAAGCTCTGTAATTAATAATATTAAAATCCATTTTTTGTTATTCTTGGGCATTAACTATTTAACAATTTACAGACATTTTGTTTTGAAGAGTTTTTTAAAATGTACATTTGTAACAAAATTTTTATTTATCTGCTAACGGTTTCGACACATCCGTGTCAATCACTTGCAATCTTAAAACTAACATTAAAAAATTATACAAGTACAAAAATGATTAGATTTTATTAGGTTGGAGTATCTTTATTGACAATGTTCTCTCGTTATGTTGACTCCATCCTCCGTTGAAAAATATGGCTTGGGAAAAAACCCCAGAGGACAAATTCCTACAATTATGTGTAGAAAACAATCTAACGATCATAAATACCTGTTTTGAATACAAATACGCGCTCCTAGGGGGTCATTTTTATTGAAACGCGCGAATGTTATCTGTAAAAATTCTCAGATCTAGTACAAAATCTACAAAGAAATGGTATCTCGCGGCAGTTATCTGACCCCCTCTCCTAACATAATAAGAAATATTAGCGTCGTGTGAACGGTACAAAATATAAGGGCTCACGGTTCAACAGATATCTGCTCGCGGTTTATAGCTGTGTCTGAACAGGCTTTAACACTTCTATACTTGATAGCGCCACACCCAAAGATGATAGTTTTTTATGAATGATTTTCATCAACTTCACAAAACAAGTGTCCTGTGACAAAATAGCATCTGTGTCATTTCTCACATAAGCTAACCTCTTTCAAAAGATTGATGTTTACCTATAAAAAAAAAAATCGTTGGGCTTCTAAGGTGTTGAAATCAAACACTATTGTTAAGAACAAGGATGGATACAGGAATGGAAAATATATACACATATAATCACTTATGTACAGATATCGCATAAACATCATTAAGTACTCTTTCTATTTTTAGGATATGGTTTTGTTCGGAAGGGGCCCAATAATGGAGCTATATTATAGGATACTCCAAACGAGTGCTTCATAAATATGTTCTCCGTATTGCGATTCCATTAGTAAATGATCTTGCATTACGGAGAACAAATCCAAGCATTTTGTTGGCACTGGAGACAATGTCTGATATGAATCGTTGAGTTCCAAAACCCTCCATAATGGATTTTCATACTTTTTAGTAAATCAAGAAAAAAGTGTGGGCTGATGAGTTTTTATTATTCCAGTTTTGTTTTGTTTTATTGAGAAATTAACAGATTAAAAGCATGTCAAAAATCAACCAATCGACCAAAATTTGTATGGAAACAATCTGGTGACCTTTTTGAATTTTTTGAAATACTGACTTCTGATTTGAAATACTCTGTAATTTGTCTTAATTACGGAGTATTTTGGAACTGAAAATTTTGGAAGGTCGATATTTAGACACCATTTATATAGAAACTAGAAGGAATTTGAAAATAATAACGACAGCATCACATTCCTGGTTAGAAAACACAAAATATGGCATTCACACCTCATTTTCAACAAAAAATCATTAGGGAGGATATTGGAACTCAACCTCATATATGGGATTTTAATCTCATTTTTGCAAGCTAATTCATTTGTTAAATTAAAACACTTTTTTGTTGTTTTAAAACCACATTATTTATTAATTTACTTTACCGACCGGTTTCGCTTTACTCAAGTATCTTCAGGGTACAAATTAATACTCTCCAGTATTAATTTGTACCCTGAAGATGCTTGAGTAAAGCGAAACCGGTCGGTAAAGTAACTTAAGAAATATTGTGGTTTTAAAACAAACAAAAAAAAGTTTTATTTATTAAATATGTCAAACCACAAGAGTGATTGCTTTCTACAATAATATAATTTATTTGTATGAATGTGTTAGGGCAACAGTAGTGTGTCTTTGGATCTTATAAATATCTATATTATATAATCTACTCATTTGAAGTTTTCACCATTGACACATTTTGGTAGGCTGTCGGCACAAAATAAAGAAGAACACAAGAAATGGACGTGGGTGTTTTTCATTATTCTAAAGTCTTATATTTCAAATAGAGAACTATGTTTCATCAACATTATGAAATTTTCATTTCGATCTAATGTGATGGCGATATCCAATGTCGAGCAAATGAAAGAGAGACAGAGCGAGTGCTAAATGAGCTACAACCAAAAGGTACTAAGTCAGTGGCGACTTTGGTTTCCATTCAAATCTACATGTAGGACATTAATTTCTAGTGTGTATTGTCTATTCAGCAGCCGTGGAGTCATCCCAATCTAAATAAAATAGGTTAGTTTATTATTAGATTGGATTATCTACGACAATTCTGTGTGATATTGTTTTCGGACCTTTCTTTTTCGTGATTCCCCTTGAATTTTAAATAATTTGTGATGGACTTAGTTTCCAGTGGTTTTCCGTGTTTCTTTAAAATTGCGTGTGGCGGACTTATAAAGTTTTACCAATAATAATTCATTAGTCTTACCTTTATACCGAAACATTTTTTTATCACCTCAGAATAAATTTCTATATTGCCTTCAAAAATAAAATTATCCATCATGTTTGTCAGATTATTCTTCGACAAGCAGCATTGGCACATGTGACTTGGTGCAGATTCTAATTTGATTAAATAAAAATCACTCATTTTTAAGGTTTTCAGGATTCTATTCAAGCTTGTATTGTTATTTTTGTGGAATAATAAATATGAATAAACCTACATTCCTACATTATTATTCCCGAATCAACATTTATTTTGTTGACAACTGACAACATAAAACAATAGACAACAAAGTTTATTTGCCATCCAGAGTGAAGTTTGGCCAATCCCATCCATGCTTTTTTCCTCTAGTGATGCCCATAAATAATATCATAAAGACTTTTGGTGACCGGACAACTCAACAAAACTTTCAACACATTGCTCTCCATCACATGATTATAAAAATCGAGAAAATTCATCATAGTTATAAATAAGAACGTTTGTGATTCAGAACTATAATAACTGAGAATTGTGAATTTTAAGAACATTAATATTTAGATTAAAGTGGAAATCAGTTTTTTTGTTGTTGTTTTATTCTATTATTATAATGGAATTCCGCGATGAATTATCAGTTTCAAATGTAGAAACATGAATATTTGACACACTTTACAAATAAGGTGAGTGGTATATAATATATCTATGTTACCAATATATCAAACAACAAAAATATATCAAAGTCAAAGTGAAGTCTTTTTGTTAAAATGATTTTAACATTTTATTTCATTTCATTTCAGAAAGAGTGCAAGGCTCTTTGAATCTTTCTTCCATTCCTTCAAGAACTAAGATGTAAATATATCATTTTTCAGACACAATTTTTCCTGTGGGACCAGCAGCAGTTATAGTCATTCAAAATATGATTCTAAGGGTAAGAAAATGTATAGCTTTTATTTTGTACATCATTGTTTGGTACCCTTTGTTATAAATATGTAATAATTTGCCTGAAATATTGTCTTTTTCTAGATAAGAGGAGTATTTTGAGTTACGTTAACCAATCGCAGCCCACCCAACGACCCCCGAAAAAGAAGGTGAATTCTGGACCAGGCATCAGCTGCGATATGTAAAATAGCTTTTTGGGGATGTCTTGCGATGGCAACTAGGTATAGAGTTACACTGTTGGTATGGTATTGTTTTTTAAAATAAAATTAAAATATTTGAACACGTACCTGTGAGTGTTTTATTTTTCTAATATAAGCAGAAAAATGTTAAAATTCAGTACTGCTGTAGAAAACCATAATCATTATTCAAAAATGAGCCCTTGCCCGAAATAATGTTGTATCCAACAATATTCTTGTTTCGAGAAAAATGGAAAAAACGAAACCGGTTATGTTTCAAAACATTTTATATTTAAAATACAATAAGCATACAATTCTTAAGACTTTTAAAGGAAAAGTCGTGAAAAAGGGTTATTAAAATAGAACTTATTGCAAGTATTTATGCTGAATTCGTGGGAAAATGTTGTATATGAAAATTTCACATACAACATTATTCAACAAAACGGTTTTTTTATACTTTTATGACCCTCAAGAAAGCACCATGCTCTTCTAACATCAATTTTAATATGTCTTTGATGCATTTGAGCTTAAAAAGCAAAAAAAAAGTATATGATTAAATGAAACTATTTACAACCGAGATTTTGTCTTGAAATCAACATAGAGCATTATTCCACAAAACTGTTTCAGGGGCTGAAAAGCAGCCTTAACAATATTTTTTCTGGACGAATTCTACTTTCATGCATTCTTCAGTTGAAGTATATCTAGTTGAAGCCATAATACGTTCGTTTTCTCCATTTATTCCCATGAACCAATCTCCGTGACTTTGATAAACGGCTTTATCAAACCTTTTTGTATATGGTGAAAGCTAAATGGCCTAAAGATTCATGTTTTCGCTCACGGGGCAACTGAAAAAGAACCCAGTTTGCAACTCAACTCGCCATCCTGTGTATTTCAAAGTGATGGTCCGTACACTACACAACTTCTCAAAAACCCGTTGTCAACGGCAACACGAAGGCGATCCGCTCACTGAAGAAACTGAAACCAAACTAAACTTGCTGGTTGCTATGGTTTCCAACCAAACTTTCTACTCAATTTAACGATTTCAATAATTATCTCAGCTTGTTTGACCATGGACGAAGAACAATCAGCTGTCGTCGTAGCAACTAGCAGTGCGAGTCGCGAGTCACTGCTTGCGTTACCATTGACGGTTCCATGTCTAATCGGACTATGAGATCTCAGCGTCTAAATTCCCATAGAAAATTTATTCAGACACGATACTTCCTCACATGATAATTCATCACATCATAACTTACATTAACCTACCCTTCCATTCCCTCCCCCCCCTCATCTAACCTAATTATCATGTGAGGAAAAGTTTGTACTCAATATTCATACACTTAAAAAGTTTTCACTGAGTAGACCGTTCACCACCATTGACAACGGGTTTTTGAGAAACTGTAGTGTGCGGGTCATCACATCGACATACACAGGAAAGCGAGTTTCATTGCAAACTGTTTTTTTTTCGTTTGCCTCGTCAGCAGAGGCACAAACGGTCACTCGCAACTCGCCGTGCTAGTTGCCGCAGCCAGCCATTGCCAGGTTTCCATGGTTGCGCCAGTTTTGTTGTCAGTTTTCCTTTTTTGTTTTAGTCGCCAGCGGCAATATGACAGCGACAGATGACTGAGATGACAGCTGAAGTGTTCTTCGTATGTGGTGAAACAAGCTGAGATAATTACTGAAATCGTAAAATTGACTTGCGCTGTGAGAGAAGGGCCTAAATTAGCATCAATGTGACCTGACGGTTCACTAGCAATCACTGCTACCGAAAAGGCCAACTTTATTAAGCAAAATGTTTGCGGAAAACTCAACCCTCGATGACCGGGGTGCTATCATCGGGGTGGCGCTCATTGCGGCTTTTATATGAAAAAGCTGAGGATCTGGCATCGGGGTTTACTTCATGTCTTACGAGGGCTTGATGTTAAAAAAGCTAGTGGACCTGACGGAATATCTGCCCCGGTATTGCAGAGGTGTGCTCAAATTGTCCCCAAAATGTGGCTCTGTGCCCTCTGGTTGGAAAAAAGCAGTCCTCCATACTATTCCAAAGAAGGGTGACCGCTCCAACACGGCCAACTACCTCCCCATAGCAATCACATCAGTTCTGTCCAAGGTGATGGAACGTGTGATCAACGACAAACTGCTCACATACCTCGAGAAGAACAAACTTATTAAAATGGATAATTAAAATATTAATACGTCAATACGGACTCTAGCGGAACCGCTCGTGTGGTGATCTTCCTGCTTCCTGCATATGTGATTCATGTTTGGGAGCGGTGCCTGGAACGTTTCGGTGAGACCATAGATTTAAATCTATGGGTGAGACCCAAACGGTTGCACTGGACATTTCCAACCGGGTTCGACCGGGTCTGGCACCGAGGACTTGTCAACAAACTGCTGGGAAGTACTTATGGACTTCCCACGCATCCTTGTATACATGGATTGCCGATTTTTTTATGGAGAGTTTGATTCAGAAGGTTGCTGGTGGTTTCACCTCTTCCTCGCATCCGATAAATGCTGGCGTCCCACAAGGATCGGTTCTGTCTCCGACTTTGTTTTTGTTGCACATCAATGACCTTTTGTCGTGTGCACCAATTCAATGTTTTTGACAATTTTATTATAGGAAAACTTTTCATCGAAAAAGAATCTAATTCATCAATTTTATCCAAATAAATTGATTACACATATTAGAAAACTTGTTGGACGTAGGAAAATATACATAACTGGGTTAAATCGATCTAGTTGCTTAGAAAAGAAGAAATATGACAACATTTTTTTATTGAAAAATAACATAGGTAGTTAATAATTAATAACGTAGTTCTAAGGTTTTCCGACGCATGAGCAGGCCACATACAGCTATCAGTGTGATAAGAATGGATTTTCCAATTTTACACCCTGCTTTCGCCTATCGTTGCTATGTCTCCTTTGCAATCCCTCCATCTGCTCCTCCTTCGTGTCCTATCCCTTTGTCACCCCTCACCTGTGTCCTTTCCCATTCGTCCCCCTTCCCATCCCACGTCTCCTTCCCCTCCTGCGTTCCCCATCTACCTTCCACGCCTTCTCCCACTCCCGTGACCTCCGTCCCGCGAACCTCTTCCTTTGATAAAAATGTTGAAGTGTTACTTTTCGCCGATGACCTAAAACTATTTAAACTTATATATAAAAACAATATATATATAAAAAAAACTATTTAAACTTATATATAAAAACAATAAATGACTGTATTCACATTCAAATAAATTTAAATAAACCACAAGATTGGTGCAAAATTAACAAACTTTATCTAAATATTAGTAAATGCCTAATAAGATTTTTCAGAACAAACAACCCCGTAACTATCAATATAAAATTATCAATGTTTTCATCACCTCTGTAAGTGAAATTAAAGATCTCGGCATTATTTTCGATTCCAAATTTAACTTTCTCTCACATATAAATACAGTTACCAATAAAGGATTAAAAATGCTCGGCTTCATTCTCCGAAATAGCAGAGATTTTCAAAATATTTCAACACTAAAAATCTTATATTCCATAAAAATAAAACATTTTTTTGTTTTAAAACCACGATATTTATTAATTTACTTTACCGACCGGTTTCGCTTTACTCAAGCATCTTCAGGGTACAAATTAATACTAAACAATAACTACAAAATGTGTGCTTATTTATACATATAGAGAGAGACAACAATATATACATATAGAAAGAGACAACAATTTAAAATTATTACAAACAGTGGGGATACATTAATACAAATGAATTGGGAAAAAACCAACATATAATTATAGACTAATGGGTTATTAAAAGCGACAAAAGAAAATTATTAATAGTTTAATGGAAACATACCTAATATTGGGCTACTAGATACCTCTAATTGATTATTTAGTACAGGACAATTGGTTTTTACAGCTTTTTTAATTTCTAATGCTTCCAAATTATTTAACCGGTTACCATGCCCACCTTTATGTAGGATTTTAGCACCAGTGCTTTGACAGAAAGTATGATCCAGTATGATCCAATCAATGGTTTATTTATGATCCAATCAATCAGGTGATTAGCAAATTCAGAAAAACAATTTTTATATTCCAGTTTTTACACCCCCGAATGACTTAGTTTGTCGTCTACATCTTTAGAATTAATTAGATTAATAGTTTCATACTCCGCCTACTGGTTAATACGGAATATTTTTTATTCAAACAGTTAGATTTTGATTTATTATTACGAAAATTGAGTATTTATGTCGGGGGAGACGAAAAAACATGCATTTTATATTTCAATTTTATAAGATTATTTCAATTACGCGAAGTATTTGACAGCCACGTTTTGCCAAGTGAAACGGGACTTATACAACTTCAATTACTACAATATGCAACTATTTACGTGCACAAAATAGGTTATTAGGTTCTTAGGCTGGGTAACCTAAGTAATTCGTGCGTATTTAGATTGAAAAAAATCGCAAATATCAAATCCAAAGAAATGGCGGCAAAGGAAATATTCCGCTCCGTATTATCTGTGCGTATCCGTGTATCGAAATTCGGTATAGCCGGTTCCCACGGGGCGACTTTTGTCGGTCAACTCGACAGTTGAAAGCTAATCGACACGTGTGAACACTTTGTCAACAAAGTTATCAACTTTTTTTGTTGCTAGCGAAAGTTGATAGCCCGTCTACTTTTGTCGTTCAAGTATGACTATCGCCATTTTGGTTTTACTAATCGTTCGAGTTTTACATCGAATCGTCGCGTCTGAACACATGTTTCAAGTCGCTCATCATTTTTAGTTACTCGCGGGAAAAAGTAAACGTCAGGCGTTTCATTTATTCGGTACTATTTCCTACCGTCATGGAATCCGTTTCAACCAAAAAATATCTGAAATGGTCGGACGATTTAATGTTCAGATTTATGGATCTGTACCAAAGCCATCCCTGTCTTTCGGATCAAAAACAAGAAGTATACAAAAATAGAATATTATTTTTGAAATGTAAATAATATTATTTTGAAAAAAATTGTGTTGGATGCGCCTAATTCACTCCTTCTCATGATCCATTTTCTCATCCAAGTACGACGTTTTTTATATTTTTTCATAATCTCCAGCTCCTCTCACAGAACATCAGAAATTAGATAGACGCACGCACTAACAATTTCAGTTGACGCCATTTTGAATCTCAAAATCGGTTCAACTTAAATTGAAACGTGGGAACAAAATGTTGCTCAACTTTTTTCGTAAAATAAAAGTTGGTCAACAAAAATCGAAACGTCTGAACGCCCCAGTATAGCCGGTTCCCACGGGGCGACTTTTGTCGGTCAACTCGACAGTTGAAAGCTAATCGACACGTGTGAACACTTTGTCAACAAAGTTATCAACTTTTTTTGTTGCTAGCGAAAGTTGATAGCCCGTCTACTTTTGTCGTTCAAGTATGACTATCGCCATTTTGGTTTTACTAATCGTTCGAGTTTTACATCGAATCGTCGCGTCTGAACACATGTTTCAAGTCGCTCATCATTTTTAGTTACTCGCGGGAAAAAGTAAACGTCAGGCGTTTCATTTATTCGGTACTATTTCCTACCGTCATGGAATCCGTTTCAACCAAAAAATATCTGAAATGGTCGGACGATTTAATGTTCAGATTTATGGATCTGTACCAAAGCCATCCCTGTCTTTCGGATCAAAAACAAGAAGTATACAAAAATAGAATATTATTTTTGAAATGTAAATAATATTATTTTGAAAAAAATTGTGTTGGATGCGCCTAATTCACTCCTTCTCATGATCCATTTTCTCATCCAAGTACGACGTTTTTTATATTTTTTCATAATCTCCAGCTCCTCTCACAGAACATCAGAAATTAGATAGACGCACGCACTAACAATTTCAGTTGACGCCATTTTGAATCTCAAAATCGGTTCAACTTAAATTGAAACGTGGGAACAAAATGTTGCTCAACTTTTTTCGTAAAATAAAAGTTGGTCAACAAAAATCGAAACGTCTGAACGCCCCAGTATAGCCGGTTCCCACGGGGCGACTTTTGTCGGTCAACTCGACAGTTGAAAGCTAATCGACACGTGTGAACACTTTGTCAACAAAGTTATCAACTTTTTTTGTTGCTAGCGAAAGTTGATAGCCCGTCTACTTTTGTCGTTCAAGTATGACTATCGCCATTTTGGTTTTACTAATCGTTCGAGTTTTACATCGAATCGTCGCGTCTGAACACATGTTTCAAGTCGCTCATCATTTTTAGTTACTCGCGGGAAAAAGTAAACGTCAGGCGTTTCATTTATTCGGTACTATTTCCTACCGTCATGGAATCCGTTTCAACCAAAAAATATCTGAAATGGTCGGACGATTTAATGTTCAGATTTATGGATCTGTACCAAAGCCATCCCTGTCTTTCGGATCAAAAACAAGAAGTATACAAAAATAGAATATTATTTTTGAAATGTAAATAATATTATTTTGAAAAAAATTGTGTTGGATGCGCCTAATTCACTCCTTCTCATGATCCATTTTCTCATCCAAGTACGACGTTTTTTATATTTTTTCATAATCTCCAGCTCCTCTCACAGAACATCAGAAATTAGATAGACGCACGCACTAACAATTTCAGTTGACGCCATTTTGAATCTCAAAATCGGTTCAACTTAAATTGAAACGTGGGAACAAAATGTTGCTCAACTTTTTTCGTAAAATAAAAGTTGGTCAACAAAAATCGAAACGTCTGAACGCCCCAGTATAGCCGGTTCCCACGGGGCGACTTTTGTCGGTCAACTCGACAGTTGAAAGCTAATCGACACGTGTGAACACTTTGTCAACAAAGTTATCAACTTTTTTTGTTGCTAGCGAAAGTTGATAGCCCGTCTACTTTTGTCGTTCAAGTATGACTATCGCCATTTTGGTTTTACTAATCGTTCGAGTTTTACATCGAATCGTCGCGTCTGAACACATGTTTCAAGTCGCTCATCATTTTTAGTTACTCGCGGGAAAAAGTAAACGTCAGGCGTTTCATTTATTCGGTACTATTTCCTACCGTCATGGAATCCGTTTCAACCAAAAAATATCTGAAATGGTCGGACGATTTAATGTTCAGATTTATGGATCTGTACCAAAGCCATCCCTGTCTTTCGGATCAAAAACAAGAAGTATACAAAAATAGAATATTATTTTTGAAATGTAAATAATATTATTTTGAAAAAAATTGTGTTGGATGCGCCTAATTCACTCCTTCTCATGATCCATTTTCTCATCCAAGTACGACGTTTTTTATATTTTTTCATAATCTCCAGCTCCTCTCACAGAACATCAGAAATTAGATAGACGCACGCACTAACAATTTCAGTTGACGCCATTTTGAATCTCAAAATCGGTTCAACTTAAATTGAAACGTGGGAACAAAATGTTGCTCAACTTTTTTCGTAAAATAAAAGTTGGTCAACAAAAATCGAAACGTCTGAACGCCCCAGTATAGCCGGTTCCCACGGGGCGACTTTTGTCGGTCAACTCGACAGTTGAAAGCTAATCGACACGTGTGAACACTTTGTCAACAAAGTTATCAACTTTTTTTGTTGCTAGCGAAAGTTGATAGCCCGTCTACTTTTGTCGTTCAAGTATGACTATCGCCATTTTGGTTTTACTAATCGTTCGAGTTTTACATCGAATCGTCGCGTCTGAACACATGTTTCAAGTCGCTTATCATTTTTAGTTATTCGCGGGAAAAAGTAAACGTCAGGCGTTTCATTTATTCGGTACTATTTCCTACCGTCATGGAATCCGTTTCAACCAAAAAATATCTGAAATGGTCGGACGATTTAATGTTCAGATTTATGGATCTGTACCAAAGCCATCCCTGTCTTTCGGATCAAAAACAAGAAGTATACAAAAATAGAATATTATTTTTGAAATGTAAATATTATTTTGAAAAAAATTGTGTTGGATGCGCCTAATTCACTCCTTCTCATGATCCATTTTCTCATCTAAGTACGACGTTTTTTATATTTTTTCATAATCTCCAGCTCCTCTCACAGAACATCAGAAATTAGATAGACGCACGCACTAACAATTTCAGTTGACGCCATTTTGAATGTCAAAATCGGTTCAACTTAAATTGAAACGTGTGAACAAAATGTTGCTCAACTTTTTTCGTAAAATAAAAGTTGGTCAACAAAAATCGAAACGTCTGAACGCCCCAGTAAGCGGAGTAGTAAACATTTACCTTAATTAGAAGTTTCCCTAAATTATTATTCGTATAAAAAGCCGGTCGGACTTCAGAAGGAAGGTTTTTTACACTTAAGGTAGAAAAATTATTGATGAATAAAATCCGTCGGTGGATTAGAGGTATCTAGTAGCCCAATATTAGGTATGTTTCCATTAAACTATTAACAATTTTCTTTTGTCACTTTTGATAACCCATTAGTCTATAATTATATGTTGGTTTTTTCCCAATTCATTTGTATTAATGTATCCCCACTGTTTGTAATAAGTTTAAATTGTTGTCTCTTTCTATATGCATATATTTTTGTCTCTCTCTATATGTATAAATAAGCACACATTTTGTAGTTATTGTTTAGTATTAATTTGTACCCTGAAGATGCTTGAGTAAAGCGAAACCGGTCGGTAAAGTAAATGAATAAATATCGTGGTTTTAAAACAAAAAAGTGTTTTATTTTTATTAAGTATGTCAAACCACAAAGTGATTGCTTTCTACAATAATCTTATATTCCTTTTAACTTTTTAATCATCGAATATTGTTTTAACCACAATTGGATAAGCAACACCTCTGCTATAGGTCACCCCAAGTAGTTCGCTACGTTTGGTGGCTTAGAAGGGTGCCTGGATTCGGGTGGTAAGGATTGTCCAGGTCTTGGCGGCGGATGCGTCTGCCCACCTACGTGTGGCAGGTCGAATTTGGAGATTATTTGAGATTTGAGCTGAAATCGGTCTCAAGACTGGAGAAACTATACCAATATTAACTTCTTTCTGAAGTTCTGAATGTTTTTTATTCACAGATGCCGGTGTTATTAATAGAGAAATTATGTTTTCCACTCGGAATATATAAGTAGAGCTAGAAATAATGTGATTATTTAAATGAGAACATTATTCACTGCACTCAGAACGTGGAAATGGGAATGGTGTCTCTCCCGATGGCCTCAAGCAATTTTCTCAACATTTTTTTTTTTACATGGCATTTCACCCCATGTAGGGTTACCATCCGTCCGGCTTAATCTGGACTTATAGCCTTTTGTCCGGCCCTTTAATTTGTCCGTATTTTTTGGTTTAGATGGAATATGAGTAATAAAACTTACATATTTTTTTTTTTTTTTAAAGAGCGGAGACGGTTTACTAGTAGTTTCCGTGAGCACTTAGGCCATAGGCCCATTGTGCTGTCTCCCATTTTACCTCAATCCTTTAACAGTAACCCAGCCCCTTTTATAAAGTTCACCAGGGTTGTCATTGGATAGGAGGCCATATCCTCTGGTTCCACAGTGTGTTTCCCAGGTCTCATCTCCTCTCCACTCCCCCTTGGTTCCCTGAAGGCCCAACAAGGGAAGAGCTACCCCCTTGGTTTCTCGAAGGCCCCATGAGGGAAGAGGGCCTAATATCTCCCCTCCACTCCTTAGTTCCCTGAAGGCTCCACGACGGAGAGTCCACTCCCCCTTGGTTCCCTGAAGGCCCCACAAGGGAAGAATCCACCCCACCTTGTCACCCTGAAGGCCCCACGAGGGAAGAGGGCTTACTATCTCCTCTCCACTCCCTAGTTCCTTGAGGGCTCCACGATGGAGAGTCCACTCCCCTTTGGTTCCCCGAAGGCCCCACAAGGGAAGAGTCCACCCCACCTTGGTTCCCTGTAGGCCCCATGAAGGAAGAGGGTCTAATATCTCCTCTCCACTTCTTAGTTGCCTAAGGCTCCACGACGGAGAGTCCACTCCCCTTTGGTTCCATGAAGGCCCCACAAGGGAAGAGTCCACCCCACCTTGGCTCCCTGAAGGCCCCATAAGGGAAGAGGGCTTCATCTCTCCACTCCTTGGTTCCTTGAAGGTCCCACGACGGAGAGTCCACTCCCCTTCGGTTTCCCGAAGGCCCCAAGAGGGAAGAGTCCACCCCACCTTGTTTCCCTGTAGGCCCCTTGAGGGAAGAGGGTCTAATATCTCCTCTCCACTCCTTAGTTGCCTGAAGGCTCCACGACGGAGAGTCCACTCCCCTTTGGTTCCATGAAGGCCCCACAAGGGAAGTGTCCACCCCACCTTGGCTCCCTGAAGGCCCCATAAGGGAAGAGGGCTTCATCTCTCCTCTCCACTCCTTCTTGGTTCCTTGAAGGTCCCACGACGGAGAGTCCACTCCCCTTCGGTTCCCCGAAGGCCCCAAGAGGGAAGAGTCCACCCCACCTTGTTTCCCTGTAGGACCCATGAGGGCAGAGGGCCTCATCTCTCCTCTCCACTCCTGCTTGGTTCCCTGAAGGCCCCACGAGAGGGCAGATGTCATCTCTCCACTCTGCTCCTCCCTGGTTCCCTGAAGGCCCCACTACGGAAGAGTTCACACTCACCCTTGGTTCCCTGAAGGCCCCACAGGGAAAGAGTTCATGAAAGTGGCCTAAGACCTCCTAGGTTCTCCAAAGGCCCCTAGTTTGTAATGGTTCAATTTTCGTCCCACGAGTGTCTAGGGAAATGGAAGGTCCACGAAGGCTGGGGTAAGGTCTAAATACTCCGAGATGCGACCCTGTTTCTCGGAGGCACCGTTCGTAACACTGTTCCCCAGGTCATTCAGCCTGAGCACGGTAGCTAACACCTTAGCTTGGGTTGGCTATTGCAGGTCGTGTTTCCACTCCCTGAGCGATGGGTTCGCCACACTCCCTACGCTTCCTTAACTTACATAAGTAATATCAAATAATTCTTTCATCTTTTTTTTTTATTTCCCACTCACTACCTACCGCTACCACGTCCATACAATTATAAAGTGCGTACCTGATATTTGCATTATGTGATTAAATGTCCGGACTTTTTTTGGATTGTCAGGCATTTTGCCAGGACTTTTCAAATTTCTAAATGGTAACCCTAACCCCATGGGAGTGTTCTACGATACGATACGATTGTACCACCCCAGCCAGGAGCAATCCTGTCCCGGTGAGACCGGTACACCAGGGGCACTGATTTGTTAGGACTGGAACACGTGCTCTAAGGATGGGTGGGGAGTTGGAGTTTAATCAGCCGGTATACATGGCAACCTAACGAGCCAATATAGGAAAGAAGGTTGGGCCGGAATGGGATGGGTTGAGCAATTTTTTATATATATTTTTTTTATTATAAAATATATTTATATAATACATACATATATATATATATATACACACATATACATACATTCACACATATATATATATATATGTGTTTGGTGTGTGCATGCATTGTCCAATGTGCCCTGAAAGCTACACCCAAATTGAGCCTATTGAATCTTTCTGTCCCGCGTGCGGATTTCTACCTTAAGATTGTTAAGTTCTGTCGTAATATGTCAATATTTCTGTAAATGCATACCCCAAATATTTTCCAAAACGATAATCGATGCTTTGCTCTCAGATGCGAGCATCACCGATCCGTAAATCAAGAGCTTAAGTGTTCTGTAGACCTGTAAACATGCCCTATCTGTGTAGGTAATATCCGACTAAAATATAAGCACATGAGTTATTTATTATAGATTGAAAGTATAATTAAGTTGAAACGATCTTATCTCAGTGTAACTTCTTGCTCCGGTTAGCTCCATTGGGTTCAAGGTTGAAAACTTCAGGAATCACTTTTGAACGCGTCCTGCTTCACTTTTAACCTTTTTACCACTTGAGATGTTGCGACGCGCCCGTGGACAAATTCCAGAAACAAAGAAATGGAACAGTTGTTTAAAACTTTTACTTTAATCGCACATAACTCCTTTTCTGAGACCGATAAAATTATTCCGCGAAAAGTGGCAGGTTATGTGAATAGATATGCGTGTATGCGACAATTTACAGATGTGTAGCTCAAACAATTCACTAGTTATTTTAAAAACAAGGCAGAACACCACTTAACTCTCCTAACCCCATGGGAGTGTTCTAGCTAGCCAATAAATTTGATTTAGAGATTTCCCTTAAAACATCAAAATGGTTTCTTTCTAAAGCTCATTTGAATTGTGGGAATGATTTCTCTCTCAACGGCCTCGAGCAATTTTTATTTATTTTCGAAATAATAAAATACTTTTTTCTTTATTCAGAACACGGCTTCGACCAATAAAAGTAAGATGGTACACTACAAAAACATAATTTTGAAAAACAAGTAAATTATTACAAAAATGGAATCAGCTGGCGCATGATGAAAAATTAGCATCGCCGATCAAGAAGTAAATCTAACTTTTTTTTCTAGTATTACAAGAAATTGTCTGTTTCTTTCAGTGATACCATTTTTTTACACACCAGACTTTTAGGTCCGGGTTTAGCTTTCCCCATAGGAAAAACTAAATCCTTTCACACACTTTTCCATAAAATTGATCATCTAATAAATCCACACTATGCAAGTGTATTATATAAGTATAATTAATACAAAACAATACAAGAACAACATGTTAACATACCAGACTATTAAATGGGAAAATAATTCACCGACTCCAGATATTTTCATATCAGAGGGTTCGGCCCGCTGGAATTCCTAATTTGACTGATAAATCCTACTGATCCCTCAATATAAATATTTAAAAAATCTTTCGTAATCCTACATGTATTTAAAATGACTGCTTTTTGCATTTTTATATACAAATTCTGTGGCAAATCTAATATGCCTAAATTTTTAATGAGAGAGCTAATGAGAGAGATAATGCCAGTAGCCGAAATAACAAATGGTAATATTTTTATGGTCTGAGAATGCCATATTCTTTTAATTTCATTTCCTAAATCTGTTACTTTCTTATTTTTTTAGAAACAGATTTTCAATATTACAGGAATTTGGAATAGCTACATCAATGGTATAAGTTATTTTTTTAATCTTATCATGTAAAACTATATCGGGTATATTATGACTAATTGGTCTGTCTGTTAGTATAGTTTTATCATAGTATATTTTAAAGAAATTATTTTCTAAAAATGAATTTGGTTCGTATTCATAATATGTTACTATATTAATAAGAAATAATTGAATTCATAATATGTTACTATATTATGACAGTCAATCAAGTTATGTTTAATTATCAAACTTTGGTGAATTATTTTTAAAACCTGACTGTGCCTAAATGTATACTCGGACGGCGCCAAAGATATTGGGTTTGGTTTCTCTTATCTGTGGACGGCGCTAATATAGAACATCCCGATATAATATGTTCTATAGTTTCCGGAAAAGCCATACATTTTCTACATAAATCATCAATTTGATTTGTAACTTTGATTATATGCTTCCTATAATGTTTAGTATTAATGACTCTATCTTGAATAGCAAGCATAAATCCTTCTATTTCTGCGCTCAACTCTCCAATACTCGACCATTTGTTTGACGAAAGTTTGTCAACATACGTTTGGTTGAAATAATTGAAGTGTTTTGCGTGAATAATTTTATTTGACCAGGAATCTAATAATAAAATTAAAGGTGTGTAATGTTTCTATCTGCCTTGCAAATTATTTTATGGATTTCTGAGCTATTAGCTTTCCTATGGAAAAAATTTCATATCTGAATATATTTTGTCTTTTGGATAATGTTTTGTAATGTAATTTTGGGTACTGTAACATATATCGATTGCCCAATTGATTAGTCAGGCATCTCCGAATAGTCAAAATTTGAGTTGAGTATGCAGTTATATGTAAAAGTGTACCCTCTAACTGCTACGATACTCAGATTACTGAAAAATAAAAAAATGATAGTGAATTAAACAAAATGTTGTTGTGTTCTGACTCACTAGTAGGATATTTCAAAATGTCATAATAATGTAGTACAAAATAACACCAGTCCGTTATGCCTCCCGGTGTTATTTTATAGCATATTTAATATGTTAAAACAGACATGTGTAAATCAGATCTGATTTACGTCCTCATAATCTCAAACTTAGTATTTGGAGATGTCTGACTAATCAATTGGACGATGGTTATATATTTTGTTTTGTTGGAAATTTTCATGTTGGTGTTAATTTTAATAAAACATTTATATTATATTTCAAGTCATATCGTATTTTATTTTATATTTTAAGTCCAGAGTACACTTTCAAACTTTTTTTCTTTTGTGTGTATGACCTTAATATGGTGTTGCATTTCTTTCCTATAAAAAAATTATTTTCTACATTCAGGGCAAGGCATGTTGCTCTCTCGAAGATGGCACCCCCTTGTTGTAACATTAAATATCCAGAAATTCGGAAAGCCTTTGGGCAAATACTTCAGTACTTCCACTTGATGCTCGTTAGCCGTGTGGTAGATATGTGAGCTTTAACTATCCTTACAAGCACTGACGACCGCTGTGGTCCAAGGACAAGTCTCTTGACTAGAGTTCCGGAGGTAACGGGTTCAAATCAGGTGTCAATCAATCAGGTGAGCAGATAATTTTTGTTTGATTAATTTGTGTTTTCACAATTCCCCATCTCCTTCTCCTCCCCACTTATCTTCTGCCTCACAACATACCCCAATTGGGGATGAAATAGTCTGACTGGCTCCAGACGGGAGCACTTGGAATTCTTATGAGGTATTCATATAAAAAAAGCATGGATGAAGTGATCTCCGTGTGCATTTGAACAGGTCTTCTTCATGACTTTATTGCACATATGACAAGCCACCTTCTCAGTATTGTGTGCGTAGGTGCCTAAATAATTGATTGATATCGAGTGCAAACTTTCTATAAATGTGACAAATTACTTTTGGGTAATGTTCCGGCAAATGTTTAACGACATTTACGCTAGTCATAAAAATATCATTACAAATTTTACACGAGATTTCTGTCTTTTGTAATTTGTAATTGTAATGACTTGGCATAATTGCGACATTAAAATCTCACAACTCTTCTTTTGACCTTTTTCTTCCAGAATGTCAGACTCCATTCTTACTATTTATTATTACTGCTTTTGCCCGTTGCAGGCAACTAATTGGTTGAAGTACTAAGCGATTTGACATTTGAATGTGGGTGAAGCAAGAAGTGTGTGCTTACATTTTTTTTAAATAAAATATTTGAAGAAGAAAAAACCATGTTTGAATATGGATGTAGCAAGGATTGTGAGCCTACACAAAGGGCCTGGGTTTTTATTTATTATTATGTATATATTTATTATACAATTTATTTATTATCTAATTGTTTGGTTTTGAAATGATAATATGCATGGTTCCTACCTGGATGTCATTTTACCCAGTACCTACCTCTACCCATCCTTACCACATCACTTGCTGAAAGAAATTTTGAACTTGGAACAGTGATTAGAAAATTGGAGGGCTTTTGTTCCGAAAAACACAGAGACAAGAAGAGGAATCTAGCAAGAGGTTTTGAAGCAAGTTTCGTTTTGTTGTGCTAATATAATTGTGAATCATATAAAAGTAGACTATCGTGTTTACTTGTTTGTATTGTTAGGCAATAATACCTCGAGGTATCTTAGTGAAATAAACTGTACCTACTTGTAAGTTTTGTGTCGTGTTCCCGAGAGGTAAGTGATTGGTTTCCTTTTCCTTGTTTCCCATTTTTGTTCCCAACACATATTATCACCCAATTCCAACAAATACCATTTCGTTTAGTTAGTTTTTTCGTCTCGTATTATTTACAGTCCATTTTACCAAATGCATCTGAAGCAAACAGTTTCGGATGCAACATTTTGGTCCAATCGTTCCGGATATCGTCGGTGTTTTCATTAGTTTGTTGGATTTGGTTGCTGGTATGTGTTATTCCAAGAACCTTTATCCCTTGTTCCTCATATTCCTGGCATTTCGGCCTTCGAATTAAGCATATTGTCATCTTCAAAGGGGATAATTTCGTAGGAAAAATCGTAATAAATTTCGCATTTTTCGTTTGTTGCTTCTATTTTCAAATATTGTTAGCATCTCATTTTATATTGGGTACCTACTTTCAGCTTTGGAACATTGTTCATGATTTCAAATAATTTGGAACATTGGTCACAAGTAGGTACTATATCTTGCACTCGGTACCTACCCGAAGCAAAATATTATTAATTATTATTCAATCTTTGATTACAAAATAGAAAACTTTAATATTTTAAATTATCGTATCGTCTGATTATCAGAATAATTTACTTATTGATTTTAATTGATTAATATCATTTAAAATGGCTGCTTCTGCTATTGTCCGGAATAAATTAGCCATTCTAGGACTTCGTGAAATTCATGATTCGTCGATCAGAGCAGTTGTTTCTGGTAATTTGATAGATAGAAATGGCTTACTGATTAGGTTTAAGGATATTGAAAAATATAGGAATGATTTTGTAGAATCCTATGTAATTCTAGAAACGTCGAAAAGTAAAGAGGTAGATTTAACAGATATGGAAAACAGATATAAGAGTTTTATGGACATGTATTATGAAATCCAATCGAATCATCTAGCATTGTTTCCACCCAAGGAAGATAGTTCTGGAAAAATAACAGACAACAGTCTCGGTTTTTCACTTCCAAAAATTAGTTTGCCAACCTTTTCAGGTGGAATTACTGAATGGGTAAACTTTATAAATACCTTTGATGCAATAATTCATGAAAATAATTCTCTTAGTGACATACATAAACTGCATTATTTGTTAGGGGCGCTATCGGGTGATGCGTTGAAAATTATAAAGCATCTTCCGGTTACCGCAATCAATTATCCCATTGCTTACAATTTGTTGAGAGATCGTTTTCATAACAAACGGATAATTGCAGACAGACACGTAGAGAACATTATTTCATGCCCCATAATAAAAAAGGAATCGCTTAGATCTGTCGTTAATGTTTTGAAGGAAAATGTTCAGGCATTAGAAGCCTTAGATTTTCCAACTGATCAGTGGTCATTTTTATTACTACATATCGTTTTAAAGAAATTTCCTGATGACCTACGAACTAACTTCGAGTTAATGGGTCACACGGAAGAAATTCCATCGTTTTCACAGTTGTTGTCATTTTTGGAATCGCAATCTAAAATTTATGAATCTGTTCATGGCTACGGCATGAAAAATGAAGCGCCAAAAGCGAAACCAAATCGCGTATTAAATTCTTTTGTCAGCACTCAAAAATCGGTGTGTTTATTATGCAAAGGTGGACATTTCCTCTCAAAGTGTGACCAATTTTTAAATCTAGAGCAACCTGCTAGATTCAATATTGTGAAGAAATATAAATTGTGTCAGAATTGTCTATCGGATAAGCATTTTGTTAAAAACTGTTCGTCGCGTTTTAATTGTTTTCGGTGTCATAAAAATCACCATTCCTTGTTGCATTTTTCTCATGACGTAAATAGGCAAGTACAGGAGTCAAATAGCAACAATTTCGATAACACTTCCATACAAGAGGTACTTGATTCGCCACCAGAATCAATCAACCCAGTCGTATCGGCCATCGCGGCAACCACAGCTCATTTGGAGAGGCTTAATAATCCCAATGTTTTATCGAGCTCTAGCCAATCATCAGTTTTGTTAGCTACTGCTATCGTAGAAGCTTGTGATAAAAATGGTAATTTTCACAAGGTTCGTATATTATTGGACTGTGCAAGCCAGGCAAATATTATTTCGAATGATTGTGCAATTCGTTTGGGCCTCGACTGTTCTAATAAACAAATTTCTATTCGAGGAATTGGACAGTTGTCGGCCATCGCGCAGAAGGGACTGGTCAATTGTCGGATCCGTCCTCTACGTTCGAATGAGCTTTTTGAAGGGGATTTCGTTGTGTTACCAAGCATTTGTGCACATATGCCTAGTTCTCCCATTCGTCGGGGAGACTGGGGTCATTTGAGAAATTTAACTTTGGCTGATCCAAATTTTGATAAGCCCTCTGCAATAGACATTTTATTGGGTGCTGGGTTGTTTCCGTCAGTACTTCGTTCAGGGCGAGTGGTAGGAAAAGCGAATGAACCTATAGCTTTGAACACAGCTTTTGGTTGGATTATAATGGGAAATGTAGATCACAGCGCATCTCCTCCCATTAATTCGTTTTTGACAATATTAGATTCATCAATTGAAACTAATATAAAGACGTCTAATGAAATTGAAGACGTTCCCAATCATCCTTCACCGTTATCTTCACAAAAGTTGCTTTGTGATAAAATATTTTCAACTCAGCATTATAGAGATGATGCAGGACTGTACATTGTTCCACTTCCATTCAGGGAAGTTACATCGGCTCTTGGTGGTTCATATCATTCGGCAGTATCTCGTCTGCAACACCTTGAGCGCCATTTATCTCGGCATCCTGATATAAAATCTGATTGCACTCACTTCATGAGAGAATATGAATCTTTGGGCCACATGATAGATGTGACAAGTTCATCAGTTTCGACTGGGAGATATTTAATTCCTCATCATTGTGTAATTAAGGATACTGCATTATCCATTAAAAAACTTAGAGTTGTTTTTGACGCAAGTTCAAAAACATCTTCTAACGAATCGTTGAATGATATACTTTTGAAAGGGCCTAAACTACAACAAGCTATTGTGAAATTAATATTGTGTTTCAGAGCCCACAAAATTGCCTGTAAGTTAACTGCCAAAGAACTTAGTTCGACCCTAAAATCGTGGTTTATGAAAGTGCAATTTGTGCATTTTCATCCAGTTACAGGCAAAACTTGTCAAACATTGTCTTACGTTCGACAGATTATACCTTTTTCGAATTCGGTTGGTTTATTCAGAGGTGGTGGGCGATTGCAACTTGCCCATATCGCCTTTATTGTCCAACACTCCATACTTTTGCCCAAGAAAAGTCACCTCACTAACTTGATTATTGACTCGTATCATAATAATTATTTGCAAGTGGGGCCTAGGACGTTATTGTCAATCTTACAATCAAAATATTGGATTGTTTCCGCTCGAAATGTCATTCGGTCACGATTGAGTAAATGCATAACTTGTTTTAAGGCTCGTCCTATTGGTGTACAACCTATGATGGGAGATTTGCCTCAAATTAGATTTCGTGAAGGTCGTCCTTTCCTCAATGTTGGGGTGGATTTTGGTGGCCCATTCTCAATAAAGGAAAGCAGACGTAGAGGAGCCAAAGTTTTGAAGGCTTATCTGTGCTTATTTATCTGTTTAAGTATCAAGGCAGTACACTTAGAAGTTGTATCTGATTTATCCTCCGAAGCCTTTTTAGCGGCTTTGGATCGCTTTATAGCTAGAAGGGGATTATGTTCTTGTATCATTAGTGATAACGGTACAAATTTCATCGGTGCTAACAAATACCTATCAGCTCGTGATCACCTCACATCTGCTGCAACCATGCGGCAAATTAAATGGTCTTTTCATCCCCCTTCTGCACCTCACTTTGGAGGTATATATGAAGCAGGAATAAAATCCTCAAAATACCACCTAAAGCGAGTAATAGGAGAACAAGTACTCACGTTTGAGGAATTAACAACATTGTTTAGTCGAATAGAAGCCATTTTGAATTCTCGTCCATTATCTCAATTGTCGTCTGATCCATCTGAACTCGAAGCATTGACGCCAGGTCATTTTTTGATAGGGGCTCCTCTTACATCGGTACCTGAACCTGATTGGTCTGAAGTGCCTATGAATAGGTTATCGCGTTGGCAGTTGTTGCAAAAAATAACTCAGGCATTTTTGGAATCGATGGAGAAAGGAATATTTACATACCCTTCAACAACGTGGAAAGTGGATAACGTCATCACCTAATCTTAATGTTGGAGATTTGGTGTTATTAAATGATGAAAAAAATCCATCTATGCACTGGCCACTAGGCCGTATTGAGGAATGTCATCCTGGTCCTGATCAAATCGTACGGGTTGTGACAGTTAAAACTGCACAAGGAACATTTCGTCGGCCTATTGATAAACTTTATCCATTACCACTTTGAAACAATTTACTTATATGTAATTTGATTTTTAATTTTCGTTTGTTTTCTCCTTGTATTTTGTTCGATTTACCGCGGTGTCGGTTGCTACGAAAGAAAGTTCTTCGATTAATTAATTAATTTTAGCTTTATTGTAGACATACGTTTCGATTTTTTAATTTCGGTGAAGTTGTTTGTTGCACAAAGATTGAATAATTGTTTGTCATTTTTGTTAATTATAGATTGTTACATAAAATACATTTGTTTTTTGTCAATATTCGGAACTGTGTGATTTACTATCGATTGTAGATAAGAGATTTCAATCTCTTCTCGGGGGGGGGAATGTTTGGTTTTGAAATGATAATATGCATGGTTCCTACCTGGATGTCATTTTACCCAGTACCTACCTCTACCCATCCTTACCACATCACTTGCTGAAAGAAATTTTGAACTTGGAACAGTGATTGGAAAATTGGAGGGCTTTTGTTCCGAAAAACACAGAGACAAGAAGAGGAATCTAGCAAGAGGTTTTGAAGCAAGTTTCGTTTTGTTGTGCTAATATAATTGTGAATCATATAAAAGTAGACTATCGTGTTTACTTGTTTGTATTGTTAGGCAATAATACCTCGAGGTATCTTAGTGAAATAAACTGTACCTACTTGTAAGTTTTGTGTCGTGTTCCCGAGAGGTAAGTGATTGGTTTCCTTTTCCTTGTTTCCCATTTTTGTTCCCAACACATATTATCACCCAATTCCAACAAATACCATTTCGTTCAGTTTGTAGTTTTTTTCGTTTCGTATTATTTACAGTCCATTTTACCAAATGCATCTGAAGCAAACAGTTTCGGATGCAACACTAATAGTGAATTATTTAATTTCTACTGGCTGATTGATTGCTTGAATTACTCTCTCCAGTAATTCCTTTACAATATACATCGATAATATTTTTGTGGCAGCGGACGAAATCGAAATAAAAACATGCCCTATCTGTTCCAGTGTACGGTCAGTCCGTTTCGGAACTGAAAAATTCAGAAAGTTTAAGTTAAATACAATAAAAATGTAGATTACGTTAAAGTGTTTTTCATTTACAAGGATCTGTATGATGTTTACTTTGAGATTACAGTAGGATTTAAAAAAAAAAGTGTCTATAATAGGCGCTAAAATTGTTTCCAGCGAAGACATTTTCGAACATTTTACATAAAGTTGCAGTGTGTATTTCATATAGAATTAAAAAGTTTACGGTTAAAAGGTTTCATTCACTGGTAACATTAGACATGTTTCTAACTACCCCAATAGAATTTTTAGGTAAATTATGTGAAAATCTGTTTAGATTTTATTTGTATTCTTAATTTTATTTTAATTAATGTAAACAATCTGTTGATTTTCCTAAATAAATAAATAAACATCTGAGAAATGGAGAAAAATAATTGTCCTTAATTTACTAACTAGAATTTTTAGGGAAATTATTTGTAGTATTACTTGTATTATACAAAGTGATGTTTAGAGCTATTTAAAACTGGTTTTACCACAGCATTGGTACTGGATTTTGAGTCAAGAATCAAACATCACCCGTATGGGGGGTCTCTAGGGTCCGCTATACTGCAGAGCGATCGTGTCTCTTAATCCTCTTTTTGTCTTTTTCAGTAACACTCAGATATTACCGTTAACCGGACACCTTTTCCCAGTAGTCAATCATTAAGTAATTAAGGGTTTAAATGTGAATAAATAAAAAAAATGTAAAACAGTAAAATAGATTACAAAATTGAGCTTAACTTAAATACATTTTTATATATCTGGGGCCTAACGCTAAAAGTGCCGATGTCAAATTTGTGAATCGCTTGGGAATGAAAGTTGTTTATCGATTTCTTGGCGTAAAAATCACTACATCAATTTTTTTTTCAAAAAACAAACTTCTGCATTAGACAGGCCGCAATTTTAACAATCTAGAGCAGCGTTTCTCAACTCTTTTAAGCCGTGGACCGGTGAAAATAGGAGAAAAATTTTGCGGACCGGTAACGCAGGATGAAAAACATTTATTTATGGAGTATTTTGTTTATTGCTTTTTAAAATTATATTATAACAGGTATAGAAATAAAAAAAATACAATTGTATTGCAAATAAAAACCAACGACAAATATTTCTGCGGACCGGCGGTTGGGAAACGCTGATCTGGAGCAGCTAACATTAGTATTTACGTACATTCTGATACCTTAATCTAATTACCAAAAACTGACACTGGCACTTCTAGTATTTATTAACCCTCAGATAATATTATTGATATTAGATATTATTGTAGCCCTTTCCAGTAAAAGTGTCCTTATTAATCTTGTTATTTTAAGCATCTTGTTAGCGGCGAAGAATTTAAAATATAGTAATCTGTATCCGGTACAAAGAAAATGCCGCAGGTGAAATTTTTGCAAGGTCTAAGGTCAAACTGCCTACAAAGACAAACTGATGAAACACCATAAAATACAAAGTCAAAGTCCCAACTGTTGGATGTTTGACTTTTCATGTATTTTCATATGACCTTTGAGTGTGCACTTTTGTGTAAACGTTCTTTCACATATGGTACATTTAAACTGTTTATCATTATTATGAATTTTCATGTGCTGGCTTAGGGTATCCTTTCTTCCATAGCTCTTTAAGCAAAGGGCACATTGGAACTTTTTTTCTTTTGTATGCTTGACCATGTGCTTTTGCATTTCTCTTCTACAAAAAAAGAATTTTCCACATTCGGGACAAGGCATGTTCCTCTCTTGAAGATGGAACCTCCTCACGTGGGTCGCTAGAGCCCCGGAGTAGCGGAAAGCCTTTGGGCAAACTTTGCATTTGTACTTCAGTACTTCCACATGATGCACCTTAGCCAAATGGTAGAGGCGGGTGTTATAGGATGGGAATTTCTCAGGGCAATCCTGACAAGGGTAGATTAAGTTATCTCCAGTGTGCTTCTGAACATGTCGGATGATGCTGTACTTTTTCATGACTTTATTGCATATATGACAAGCCACAGTCTTGGGATTATGTGACCGTAGGTGGGAGTGTAAAAGTTTTACAGTGAGAGCAAACTTTCCACAAATGTGACAAACTAAATTTGGGTAATGTTCTGGCATATGTTTAACGAGATTTGCATTATTCGTAAAAGTCTCATAGCAAATTTTACAAGAGACGTCTGTCTTGTCTATTTTGTAAGGGATGGACTTGGCGTAACGCTTGGTTTCATAGCGACGTCTACGTTCCCCGAGTTCTTCTTTGGACCTTTTTCTTCCAGTATTTCGGATTCCACTCTTACTATTAATTATTACATTGTCAATAGAATTATCTTCATTAAAAGGTTCATCATCCTGGTCGTTAAGAATAGAAGGCTTTATAATTTTTATCAAGGTTTCTTTTTTAATTTTAGGTAACAATTTTTTTCTTTTTGTTGCTTTTTTTATTACATATTTTGATTCCTCACTCTCCGGGGTTTTTACCTCCATGCAAAAAAGAAATTCATCTTCAGGAGAGTAATCTTGTTTAACAATGTTTTCTTTTATATCATTTTCCAGCATATCTGAAATTAAGCGAAATGACATTATTAACAATCAACCATAATGGCGTTTCTCCACAGGGGTGGGCAGAGAGAACAGACCACCACACAACTCTGTCTCAGCACAAACTCCTGGCTTCTTAATATTCAAAAATTTTATTTTTTATTTATTATTACTTACATACCTATCTTATTAGATTTAAAAAAAAATTATATCGTCTCATATATACATACTCTGCTGTTATTCTGTCTCTTGACATGGCCCCACACAACGTATTTGATTCACTCGATCGTGCCATGTCTTCCTCGGACATCCCTGACTTTGTTTTACCGTTAACTTCTGCGTCATATTATATATGTATACACTCCTTTCTTCTTTGTTCACCAGCTTTATATGCTCATACCACCTAGGCGTCTCTTTGATAATGTTAATCCCTTGCTTACATTAACCTTGCATTCTTTCCTGATCTCAACATATTTAACACGGTCATACAAAGTTTTACCACACACACGCCTCAGAGATCTCATTTCTACTGCATTCAGTCTACTTTCCTCCTTCCTAGGCCAGTTCCGTGCACCACTGCCGTATATCAGGGTTGGTATTAACACTCTATTGTGGACAGCTAGCATTGCTCCTTTGGAAAAAAAAAATATTATTGCCAACCGCATTAATGGAATTTCCTGCATTTACCACATTTCGATATTAATAATATAATATTATTCTTAATTTGGGTTTCATTAAAAAAGAAAAAGCCTATAAACCTATCTTATTATTAATAATTTATTAAAGATTATAGATCTAGATCTAGATGGCAGATTGCCACCAAGTTAAGGACGAATTTTGATTTGAACGAAATGGCTGTTAAATTGCACTATTTTCCATCTCTGATAACTGAAATAGTTTGTAATTAAGGCCGTCGTTCCACGGCCCGGTAAGCAATCAACATAAATCGAGTGCTGAAAGGATGCACGAAATGTTGGGTGATGCATGCTGCATGATCTCTGCATATGGCAGAAGTAAAGTAATAATTTTGTAGCTTGTAGCCGGTGACCAGAATGTTCAGTGGAAACTTTTTAAGTGTATAAATATTGAATACAAACTTTTCATCGGAAGTTAATTCCTCACATGATAATTCATCATGTCTCGAAGCGTCGAAAACTGATAATTGGGGTTTTTAACCTTAGGTTAGGTTAGGTTAAGTTAGGTAAGATGAGGTTAGGTTAATGTGAGTTATGATGTGATGAATTATCATGTGAGGAAGTATCGTGTCTGAATAAATATACTATGGGAATTCAGACGCTGAGATCTCATAGTCCGATTAGACATGGAACCCTTGTAGCCCAGGAAACTGCCGGTATTGCAGATTTCTGTTTTCACATTTATGTTGATTGTCATCATCTTCACATCTGCCAAATTGACTCACAGGTA
This sequence comes from Limnephilus auricula, assembly GCA_951813805.1. NCBI lineage: Eukaryota > Metazoa > Arthropoda > Insecta > Trichoptera > Limnephilidae > Limnephilus > Limnephilus auricula. The sequence continues at coordinate 22,558,691 of OX638390.1, read as the reverse complement.
CTGTTATATGGGTACCAACATAACAGGTAATTTAATGTAATAACATAAACTGTAATTTGACAGAAAATTAAAAAGACGGCCGGCAAAAATGACTGCGGGTCAAGTCAGTTATCAAGTGAAGTCGAGGTTGTGGAATTTTCGGTGATATTATTAATGTGCCTAATTAATAAATTCGTAAGAATATTTAAGAAGAAGTATTTTTATCTAAAGCCCAATTTAGATTACTCAACTAGTTGCATGTATGTTCCAAATAATTCCAAATTTAGTGTTTTGCAACTTTCAAAATCACAGCAACCATGGCACCATCAAAATCAAAGCTTTTTTCTATGATGCACAATTTTGTTGTACACAATTCTCGCGCAGTTACAAGGAACACAAACGTCCACTCAGCTGAAATGGTTTTTTGCAACACTAGTTGCATCACCTTTTTCCACTATGCAATTAGTTGCATAGCACTAGTGATGCTGGATTTTCGCACTAGCGTGATTCTAATTTTGTGGCATACAACAAATGCATGCATGACGAAACTAGATGTTTATATATGAAACTAGCAGTGCAACTAATGTCATAAAACAACTTATGTGCAACTAGTTATGTAACGTAGATTCGGCTTAAAATAAAATAAATAATACGTAAAATAAATGCTATTAATAAACACGATAATTAGAAGTTGGTTATGTGATATATGCAAGCATCCAATGAAACCAAGTACCGCTAGCTGTATGACGGAAGTATGTTGCATCGCTCCCGCTCGCCCCCTTATTCGTTTGCAGGTCCCAATACAAATATATGGATCGGTGGGCATCCTTATAGCACTCAGTTTTTTCGATTCCTTACCAACACGTGAGACACGCCCAGTGAGACCCGTGAAGTCTTAGTTAAAAAAAGTGTTATTTAAGTATGCGTATTAAGTGTGGTATTCGGTAAAATTTTACTTTTTATATTTATTTCAATGCCTGAAAACAACAAACCTTTTAGTGAAGCGTCCATTGTGGAATCTTCATTCTGTTTCTTTTTAAATTTAGATTGAACTCTATAAACTTGATTTCGAAAGTTACAGCTATCTCTCAATCTTAGTATGCAAAGGTCGCATATAAAGTAACTGGCACATTCATCATCTGGAAACTGAAATAATAATATTTTATAGTTGATAAATAATTGTGATCGAATATTTTACCCATTATTTTTCATGTACATATCTAATAGATGTATTTTTACCATATTCTTACCTTTATAGCGAAACATTTCGTTAACATCTCTGAATAAACTTCTATCTTGTCTTCAAAAATAAAATTATCCGTCATACTCCTGAGATTACTATCGGATAAACAGCATTGACAAATACTGTGACTTGATGCAGATTCATATTTGATGAAATAATCGCACATTTTGAAAGATTTCTATTCTAAAACCTGAGTTGAAACATAATTTCTCTACCTGTGTATTTATTTGACAGTTGACAGATCCGACTGCATAGATATTGATAGAGAATAGAATGTTCAGTGGAAACTTTTTACGTGTACGATTTAGCGATGGGAATTAGCGATGGGCACAATCGATGAATAATAGATTATTTACTCGATCTTTTTTAACATCGAATGATTTCGATTCATTTCCATAGAAAAATCGATTCTCGCTTCTCGATGTCAAATTCATTCGAATGCACAGTCCGAGAGAATCGGTTTGAAAAACGTCATCGAACTTGGAATCGATTCTCGCTTCTCGATGTCAAAATTCTTTCGAATGCACGGCCGAGACAATCGATTTGAAACGTCATCGAACTTGAAATCGATTCTCGCTTCTCGATGTCAGAATCCATTCGAATGCACAGTCCGAGACAATCGGTTTTAAACGTCATCGAACTTGGAATCGATTCTCGCTTCTCGATGTCAGAATTCGAATGCATAGTCTTGAAACGTCATCGAAAGTGATTTTGCTTGACCCAACAAAATATTTTATAGGTACATGTTATAAACAACCTGATGTGTGAATTTTAAATTATGAATGAATACTTTTAGGTAACGATTTACGTTTTCAGTATAGTTTTTACGTAAAAGATTGCGATGGTGATAGCTTTCAACAATTTAAAAATGTTTATTATGAGGTTATGTATCATCTATTTGGGTATTGTATATTTAATTTATAATAAAACAATAACTTAGTATATACCATTTTTATATTTAATGCCGACCGGGTTTCGCTAAAACCGTAGTTTCTTCAGGGCAGTAAATAATACTCTACTAAAATCAGCAAGTAGGTAATATGTTTTCATATCTGCTTTATATGACCAAATATATTTAATTTATTTGAAATTAACAGGTGTTTCTTAGTTTGTAATAAAAATGAAACGATTTCTATAGTAAGAAAACTTTATTTAATGATAAACTACAAATATAAAAATATAAATACAAATAATTGCATACGAAAAGGTGTCCATAACCTACATGTTATTTAGAGGTTATTTTTTAACAAAAACGACATAAAATTATTATCTTCGTATTAAACACAGACACACTATCAATATTATTAATGGGAATTTGTACCAACCGGCTAAACTAAATATCTTATTAATAATTTTATTGTTGTGAGATGCCCACATATTTGAAATTCGTGGAAAATGGAATAACACTAATGTTGCCATCAAACAAAAAGGAATTTGCCAATTTGCCATTGCCAGGAAAGAAAAACGGTGATTGAAATATTGTTGCAGTACTTACTTACTAATGTTGCGTTATTTAAACA